>OX592697.1:0-2505220 GCA_951361185.1 Ochropacha duplaris
ACCTAACCTAACCTAACCTAACCTAACCTAACCTAACCTAACCTAACCTAACCTAACCTAACCTAACCTAACCTAACCTAACCTAACCTAACCTAACCTAACCTAACCTAACCTAACCTAACCTAACCTAACCTAACCTAACCTAACCTAACCTAACCTAACCTAACCTAACCTAACCTAACCTAACCTAACCTAACCTAACCTAACCTAACCTAACCTAACCTAACCTAACCTAACCTAACCTAACCTAACCTAACCTAACCTAACCTAACCTAACCTAACCTAACCTAACCTAACCTAACCTAACCTAACCTAACCTAACCTAACCTAACCTAACCTAACCTAACCTAACCTAACCTAACCTAACCTAACCTAACCTAACCTAACCTAACCTAACCTAACCTAACCTAACCTAACCTAACCTAACCTAACCTAACCTAACCTAACCTAACCTAACCTAACCTAACCTAACCTAACCTAACCTAACCTAACCTAACCTAACCTAACCTAACCTAACCTAACCTAACCTAACCTAACCTAACCTAACCTAACCTAACCTAACCTAACCTAACCTAACCTAACCTAACCTAACCTAACCTAACCTAACCTAACCTAACCTAACCTAACCTAACCTAACCTAACCTAACCTAACCTAACCTAACCTATCCTAACCTAACCTAACCTAACCTAACCTAACCTAACCTAACCTAACCTAACCTAACCTAACCTAACCTAACCTAACCTAACCTAACCTAACCTAACCTAACCTAACCTAACCTAACCTAACCTAACCTAACCTAACCTAACCTAACCTAACCTAACCTAACCTAACCTAACCTAACCTAACCTAACCTAACCTAACCTAACCTAACCTAACCTAACCTAACCTAACCTAACCTAACCTAACCTAACCTAACCTAACCTAACCTAACCTAACCTAACCTAACCTAACCTAACCTAACCTAACCTAACCTAACCTAACCTAACCTAACCTAACCTAACCTAACCTAACCTAACCTAACCTAACCTAACCTAACCTAACCTAACCTAACCTAACCTAACCTAACCTAACCTAACCTAACCTAACCTAACCTAACCTAACCTAACCTAACCTAACCTAACCTAACCTAACCTAACCTAACCTAACCTAACCTAACCTAACCTAACCTAACCTAACCTAACCTAACCTAACCTAACCTAACCTAACCTAACCTAACCTAACCTAACCTAACCTAACCTAACCTAACCTAACCTAACCTAACCTAACCTAACCTAACCTAACCTAACCTAACCTAACCTAACCTAACCTAACCTAACCTAACCTAACCTAACCTAACCTAACCTAACCTAACCTAACCTAACCTAACCTAACCTAACCTAACCTAACCTAACCTAACCTAACCTAACCTAACCTAACCTAACCTAACCTAACCTAACCTAACCTAACCTAACCTAACCTAACCTAACCTAACCTAACCTAACCTAACCTAACCTAACCTAACCTAACCTAACCTAACCTAACCTAACCTAACCTAACCTAACCTAACCTAACCTAACCTAACCTAACCTAACCTAACCTAACCTAACCTAACCTAACCTAACCTAACCTAACCTAACCTAACCTAACCTAACCTAACCTAACCTAACCTAACCTAACCTAACCTAACCTAACCTAACCTAACCTAACCTAACCTAACCTAACCTAACCTAACCTAACCTAACCTAACCTAACCTAACCTAACCTAACCTAACCTAACCTAACCTAACCTAACCTAACCTAACCTAACCTAACCTAACCTAACCTAACCTAACCTAACCTAACCTAACCTAACCTAACCTAACCTAACCTAACCTAACCTAACCTAACCTAACCTAACCTAACCTAACCTAACCTAACCTAACCTAACCTAACCTAACCTAACCTAACCTAACCTAACCTAACCTAACCTAACCTAACCTAACCTAACCTAACCTAACCTAACCTAACCTAACCTAACCTAACCTAACCTAACCTAACCTAACCTAACCTAACCTAACCTAACCTAACCTAACCTAACCTAACCTAACCTAACCTAACCTAACCTAACCTAACCTAACCTAACCTAACCTAACCTAACCTAACCTAACCTAACCTAACCTAACCTAACCTAACCTAACCTAACCTAACCTAACCTAACCTAACCTAACCTAACCTAACCTAACCTAACCTAACCTAACCTAACCTAACCTAACCTAACCTAACCTAACCTAACCTAACCTAACCTAACCTAACCTAACCTAACCTAACCTAACCTAACCTAACCTAACCTAACCTAACCTAACCTAACCTAACCTAACCTAACCTAACCTAACCTAACCTAACCTAACCTAACCTAACCTAACCTAACCTAACCTAACCTAACCTAACCTAACCTAACCTAACCTAACCTAACCTAACCTAACCTAACCTAACCTAACCTAACCTAACCTAACCTAACCTAACCTAACCTAACCTAACCTAACCTAACCTAACCTAACCTAACCTAACCTAACCTAACCTAACCTAACCTAACCTAACCTAACCTAACCTAACCTAACCTAACCTAACCTAACCTAACCTAACCTAACCTAACCTAACCTAACCTAACCTAACCTAACCTAACCTAACCTAACCTAACCTAACCTAACCTAACCTAACCTAACCTAACCTAACCTAACCTAACCTAACCTAACCTAACCTAACCTAACCTAACCTAACCTAACCTAACCTAACCTAACCTAACCTAACCTAACCTAACCTAACCTAACCTAACCTAACCTAACCTAACCTAACCTAACCTAACCTAACCTAACCTAACCTAACCTAACCTAACCTAACCTAACCTAACCTAACCTAACCTAACCTAACCTAACCTAACCTAACCTAACCTAACCTAACCTAACCTAACCTAACCTAACCTAACCTAACCTAACCTAACCTAACCTAACCTAACCTAACCTAACCTAACCTAACCTAACCTAACCTAACCTAACCTAACCTAACCTAACCTAACCTAACCTAACCTAACCTAACCTAACCTAACCTAACCTAACCTAACCTAACCTAACCTAACCTAACCTAACCTAACCTAACCTAACCTAACCTAACCTAACCTAACCTAACCTAACCTAACCTAACCTAACCTAACCTAACCTAACCTAACCTAACCTAACCTAACCTAACCTAACCTAACCTAACCTAACCTAACCTAACCTAACCTAACCTAACCTAACCTAACCTAACCTAACCTAACCTAACCTAACCTAACCTAACCTAACCTAACCTAACCTAACCTAACCTAACCTAACCTAACCTAACCTAACCTAACCTAACCTAACCTAACCTAACCTAACCTAACCTAACCTAACCTAACCTAACCTAACCTAACCTAACCTAACCTAACCTAACCTAACCTAACCTAACCTAACCTAACCTAACCTAACCTAACCTAACCTAACCTAACCTAACCTAACCTAACCTAACCTAACCTAACCTAACCTAACCTAACCTAACCTAACCTAACCTAACCTAACCTAACCTAACCTAACCTAACCTAACCTAACCTAACCTAACCTAACCTAACCTAACCTAACCTAACCTAACCTAACCTAACCTAACCTAACCTAACCTAACCTAACCTAACCTAACCTAACCTAACCTAACCTAACCTAACCTAACCTAACCTAACCTAACCTAACCTAACCTAACCTAACCTAACCTAACCTAACCTAACCTAACCTAACCTAACCTAACCTAACCTAACCTAACCTAACCTAACCTAACCTAACCTAACCTAACCTAACCTAACCTAACCTAACCTAACCTAACCTAACCTAACCTAACCTAACCTAACCTAACCTAACCTAACCTAACCTAACCTAACCTAACCTAACCTAACCTAACCTAACCTAACCTAACCTAACCTAACCTAACCTAACCTAACCTAACCTAACCTAACCTAACCTAACCTAACCTAACCTAACCTAACCTAACCTAACCTAACCTAACCTAACCTAACCTAACCTAACCTAACCTAACCTAACCTAACCTAACCTAACCTAACCTAACCTAACCTAACCTAACCTAACCTAACCTAACCTAACCTAACCTAACCTAACCTAACCTAACCTAACCTAACCTAACCTAACCTAACCTAACCTAACCTAACCTAACCTAACCTAACCTAACCTAACCTAACCTAACCTAACCTAACCTAACCTAACCTAACCTAACCTAACCTAACCTAACCTAACCTAACCTAACCTAACCTAACCTAACCTAACCTAACCTAACCTAACCTAACCTAACCTAACCTAACCTAACCTAACCTAACCTAACCTAACCTAACCTAACCTAACCTAACCTAACCTAACCTAACCTAACCTAACCTAACCTAACCTAACCTAACCTAACCTAACCTAACCTAACCTAACCTAACCTAACCTAACCTAACCTAACCTAACCTAACCTAACCTAACCTAACCTAACCTAACCTAACCTAACCTAACCTAACCTAACCTAACCTAACCTAACCTAACCTAACCTAACCTAACCTAACCTAACCTAACCTAACCTAACCTAACCTAACCTAACCTAACCTAACCTAACCTAACCTAACCTAACCTAACCTAACCTAACCTAACCTAACCTAACCTAACCTAACCTAACCTAACCTAACCTAACCTAACCTAACCTAACCTAACCTAACCTAACCTAACCTAACCTAACCTAACCTAACCTAACCTAACCTAACCTAACCTAACCTAACCTAACCTAACCTAACCTAACCTAACCTAACCTAACCTAACCTAACCTAACCTAACCTAACCTAACCTAACCTAACCTAACCTAACCTAACCTAACCTAACCTAACCTAACCTAACCTAACCTAACCTAACCTAACCTAACCTAACCTAACCTAACCTAACCTAACCTAACCTAACCTAACCTAACCTAACCTAACCTAACCTAACCTAACCTAACCTAACCTAACCTAACCTAACCTAACCTAACCTAACCTAACCTAACCTAACCTAACCTAACCTAACCTAACCTAACCTAACCTAACCTAACCTAACCTAACCTAACCTAACCTAACCTAACCTAACCTAACCTAACCTAACCTAACCTAACCTAACCTAACCTAACCTAACCTAACCTAACCTAACCTAACCTAACCTAACCTAACCTAACCTAACCTAACCTAACCTAACCTAACCTAACCTAACCTAACCTAACCTAACCTAACCTAACCTAACCTAACCTAACCTAACCTAACCTAACCTAACCTAACCTAACCTAACCTAACCTAACCTAACCTAACCTAACCTAACCTAACCTAACCTAACCTAACCTAACCTAACCTAACCTAACCTAACCTAACCTAACCTAACCTAACCTAACCTAACCTAACCTAACCTAACCTAACCTAACCTAACCTAACCTAACCTAACCTAACCTAACCTAACCTAACCTAACCTAACCTAACCTAACCTAACCTAACCTAACCTAACCTAACCTAACCTAACCTAACCTAACCTAACCTAACCTAACCTAACCTAACCTAACCTAACCTAACCTAACCTAACCTAACCTAACCTAACCTAACCTAACCTAACCTAACCTAACCTAACCTAACCTAACCTAACCTAACCTAACCTAACCTAACCTAACCTAACCTAACCTAACCTAACCTAACCTAACCTAACCTAACCTAACCTAACCTAACCTAACCTAACCTAACCTAACCTAACCTAACCTAACCTAACCTAACCTAACCTAACCTAACCTAACCTAACCTAACCTAACCTAACCTAACCTAACCTAACCTAACCTAACCTAACCTAACCTAACCTAACCTAACCTAACCTAACCTAACCTAACCTAACCTAACCTAACCTAACCTAACCTAACCTAACCTAACCTAACCTAACCTAACCTAACCTAACCTAACCTAACCTAACCTAACCTAACCTAACCTAACCTAACCTAACCTAACCTAACCTAACCTAACCTAACCTAACCTAACCTAACCTAACCTAACCTAACCTAACCTAACCTAACCTAACCTAACCTAACCTAACCTAACCTAACCTAACCTAACCTAACCTAACCTAACCTAACCTAACCTAACCTAACCTAACCTAACCTAACCTAACCTAACCTAACCTAACCTAACCTAACCTAACCTAACCTAACCTAACCTAACCTAACCTAACCTAACCTAACCTAACCTAACCTAACCTAACCTAACCTAACCTAACCTAACCTAACCTAACCTAACCTAACCTAACCTAACCTAACCTAACCTAACCTAACCTAACCTAACCTAACCTAACCTAACCTAACCTAACCTAACCTAACCTAACCTAACCTAACCTAACCTAACCTAACCTAACCTAACCTAACCTAACCTAACCTAACCTAACCTAACCTAACCTAACCTAACCTAACCTAACCTAACCTAACCTAACCTAACCTAACCTAACCTAACCTAACCTAACCTAACCTAACCTAACCTAACCTAACCTAACCTAACCTAACCTAACCTAACCTAACCTAACCTAACCTAACCTAACCTAACCTAACCTAACCTAACCTAACCTAACCTAACCTAACCTAACCTAACCTAACCTAACCTAACCTAACCTAACCTAACCTAACCTAACCTAACCTAACCTAACCTAACCTAACCTAACCTAACCTAACCTAACCTAACCTAACCTAACCTAACCTAACCTAACCTAACCTAACCTAACCTAACCTAACCTAACCTAACCTAACCTAACCTAACCTAACCTAACCTAACCTAACCTAACCTAACCTAACCTAACCTAACCTAACCTAACCTAACCTAACCTAACCTAACCTAACCTAACCTAACCTAACCTAACCTAACCTAACCTAACCTAACCTAACCTAACCTAACCTAACCTAACCTAACCTAACCTAACCTAACCTAACCTAACCTAACCTAACCTAACCTAACCTAACCTAACCTAACCTAACCTAACCTAACCTAACCTAACCTAACCTAACCTAACCTAACCTAACCTAACCTAACCTAACCTAACCTAACCTAACCTAACCTAACCTAACCTAACCTAACCTAACCTAACCTAACCTAACCTAACCTAACCTAACCTAACCTAACCTAACCTAACCTAACCTAACCTAACCTAACCTAACCTAACCTAACCTAACCTAACCTAACCTAACCTAACCTAACCTAACCTAACCTAACCTAACCTAACCTAACCTAACCTAACCTAACCTAACCTAACCTAACCTAACCTAACCTAACCTAACCTAACCTAACCTAACCTAACCTAACCTAACCTAACCTAACCTAACCTAACCTAACCTAACCTAACCTAACCTAACCTAACCTAACCTAACCTAACCTAACCTAACCTAACCTAACCTAACCTAACCTAACCTAACCTAACCTAACCTAACCTAACCTAACCTAACCTAACCTAACCTAACCTAACCTAACCTAACCTAACCTAACCTAACCTAACCTAACCTAACCTAACCTAACCTAACCTAACCTAACCTAACCTAACCTAACCTAACCTAACCTAACCTAACCTAACCTAACCTAACCTAACCTAACCTAACCTAACCTAACCTAACCTAACCTAACCTAACCTAACCTAACCTAACCTAACCTAACCTAACCTAACCTAACCTAACCTTTTTTTTTTTTTTTTTTTTTTTTTTGTTGACCGGGTGGAAAATGCGTTACGCATACCCTCCGCACATGGGAGTGGCGGAGGGTTATGTGGGACTACACATCGCCTCTCCTTCCTCAGAGTGAGGAAGGGTAGGGAGTGCTACCCACTAAAAACCACCCGGACGTGCCCTCTTGCCGGTTTCGTCGGACACCGTGGTACCTGCGAAGGCATAGACCACGGTGTCCACCGACGGCGCCCCAGCCATTGCCGGGGCTTCCCGCGCCGATGGGGAGATGGCCGAGCACGCTTGGCCCCTCTCCCAGACCGCTCAGTGACTTGCCACGGCAGGCGGAGGACTCCCATCCTCCACCTGCAGTCACTATGGGTTTAGGCGTGCGGCAAACCGCCGCCGCCTCAACCCCTGCCGTCTGCGCCGGAGGGGATGCGCGAGAGGATCTTCCTCGCGCTCCCGCTCCGCGGTCTCCTTCTGCGAGATGACGAACTCGCAGAAAGAGACCACAGCCTCCCAGGACCCCTCGCTGCTGAGCATCGCTGAGACAATGCTCTCGAGCGAGAGGTCCGCCCGCTGGATGGTACGTGCCATGAGGCCACGCTCCCTGTCCCAACGACTGCACACCTCGAGGGTGTGCTGGGCTGTGTCGTCGGGATCTCCGCACTCATGGCACTGCGGGCCAGGCTCCCTTCCAATTTTGTGCAGGTAATGGCCGAAACAGCCATGTCCGGTCATCACCTGCACGAGCCGGTACGATGTAGCGCCGACTGCCCTCTTTAACCAAAGGTCGACCGATGGGAGGATCGCCCCTATGGTACGGACACCATAAGGGGCGACCTCTAGTTGGGCTTTCCATCGGTCGCGCAGTCGGCGCTCCGTCATGCGACGGGCGGCTGCCACCTCCTCAGGGTCCGGGCGTTCACCTGTTGCCCGGACCCTAGACCTACGTTGGTAGGTCTCTGCCTGCACCTCTGCGTCCAACTCCCACGGAGGGGTGCAGGCGAGGAGGCAAGCCGCCGCGTGGGCCACCGTCGTGTAGGCCCTCACCATCCTGAGGGCCACGACCCGTTGGGGCCTCCGCAGTAGGGCCCTATTCCGGGCGGACAGCTTGTCCGCCCATATTGGGGCCCCGTAGAGGGCCATGCTCCTCGTCACGCCGGCATATAGCCGCCGGCATAAGGAGCCCGGCCCTCCAACATTTGGCAGGAGTCTGCCTAGCGCCGATGCGGCGCCCACGATTCGGGGAGCTAGCTTCGAGAAGTGCTCCCCGAAATCCCATTTGCGGTCCAATATCAGCCCCAGATATTTGATGTGGGGCTTGATTTGGACCGCCCCTCCTCCAATGGTGAGCGCCGCATCAGCGGGCAGCCTCCACCCTCGCCCCCCGAAGACTATAGCCTCAGTCTTCGGGAGGGACACCTTTAGGCCGAGCCGTTCGATGCGGCCAATCGTCAGCTCGGCCGCCACCTCTGCCCTTCGCAGGGTTTCCCGCATGTCGCTTCCGCGCACAGCCACCATCGTGTCGTCCGCATAGCAGACGACGAGTGTGCGCGGAAGCAACTCCGCCCTGATGGCCCAGTCGTACCCCAGGTTCCAGAGGAGTGGACCGAGTACGGAGCCCTGGGGCACGCCGCAGGCCATCACCCTCTCCCCCCTTTGCCCGTTCATGTTTTCATAGAGCACTACCCTCTCGGTGAGGTAGTGCTCTATGATCCGCCGAAGGTAGTGAGGCACTTCGTGATACTTGAGTGCCTCACTTATCACCCCATATGGAAGGGTGCCGAACGCGTTCGCGATGTCTAGAGACACCGCGATGACACCCTCCCCCCTGCTCGACGCGTACTCGCAGAAGTCCCTTAGGGACTTCAGCGCGTCGAGCGTGGACCGCCCTTCTCTGAACCCGAACTGTCTGTCAGAGACGTTCGGGCCGGCGGTCTCGAGGTGCTGCCGGATCCGGGAGGCCAGGATGCGCTCGAATAACTTCCCAACCTCATCCAGCAGCACGATGGGGCGATAGGCGGACGGGCAATCTGGTGGCCGACCCTCTTTGCGCAGGAGGCATAGGCGCCCCTCCTTCCATGTCCTCGGGAACTGACCCTCCCTCAGGCAGTCATCCATGACTTGCCTGAGTCGGTTCCCGAGGTGTTCAAGGGCGGCGCCTAGGACGCGACCCGGAACGCCGTCCGGTCCCGGGGCTTTTTTGCAGCCCCGGAGACGTTCCGTCGCTATTTCGAACTCGTCATCGCTTATAGGTGCGATGACGAGTTCGGCCTCCGGCTCCACTATGGGGTCGGCCATCGTCGGGGGAGAGATCGAGGGGGCTGGCGGGAACAGCCCCTCGACTACGCTCTGGAGGAGGTCGGGCTCTAGGGAGTCCATGGGGGGAGCGGTGCGCATTTTGTTGCGCACCACTTTGTAAGGCCGCCCCCACGGATCCCTGTCCAGGGTGGCCAAGAACGATTCATGAGCTTCGTCCTTGGCCTTGGCGATTGCCACCTGGAGGGCCCCCTTTGCTTCTTTGAGGGCCCTATGGAGCCCTTCCTCCTCTTCAGCGCTGTGCCGCCGGCGCCTACAATGTTGGTAGGCGCGGCGGGCGCCATTGCTTGTGGTCCGCAGGGCCGCAATTTCTGCGGACCACCAGTACACTCTTTTTCGGGCGAACAAGCGGCCGGCCCGAGGCATGGCCGCGTCGCACACCGTCTGTAGTGCGACGCGGAACTGTGCCGCCCTTTCCTCGACTCCGAGGGTGGCTGGTGGGGCAGCACACCATGCCTCCACCATGGCCGCCTCGTCCGCCCTGTCCCTGTCATAATTGGCGAGGGACCATTTGGGGAAGCCCCGCCTGTTATTTCCCCGTTCCCCCCCTGGGGTGGGTGACGGCTGGACGCCATCTTTAGAGACCCTCAATCTGATGTACAAGTGATCAGAGAGGGTCTCGACGTCCTCCAGGACGCGCCAATTGGAGACGCGCGCGGCTATGGCAGGGGTTGCGAACGTAACGTCCACAATTGACCCCCCCTGCCTCCGCACGCATGTGTTGGCGCTTCCCTGGTTCAGGACTACTAGTCCTGTTGCCGTCACCCAGTCCTCGAGGGCGGTCCCTCGGGGGTCCGTGATGGGGGAGCCCCACGCCGTGCTTTTAGCGTTGAGGTCCCCCATGACCATCACTTGTGACGGGGCAGCTCTTCTAACTACCCCGCTTAGGACCCCCAGGAACCGCTCGAAGGCGTGTAGCGGCTTATTGGGGGAGAAGTACACCGCCACTAATATGGTGTCCCTCCCCCACTTTGCCGCCACGAACCCCTGTCCGCCTTCGACCCTCGTTATGGGGGGGAAGTCCCCCGCCGCCGGCACTGCGATCGCCACTACTCCGTCGGTGTCCCCTACCCAGTTAGATTGGGGGGGGACGAAGTAGGGCTCCGCGACAACCGCGACGCCAATTCCCCACTCCGCCATGGTCTGCATGAGCAGATCCTGGGCTCTGGCGGAGTGGTTGGCGTTCGTCTGCAGGACGTCTAAATGCTGGTGTACTGGCATTTAGACGTCCATTTGGTTGTCCTCAGGGCCGGGCCGGCTGGCGCTGGCGGCTATTTCGGCAGGTGGGGGGCGTGGAGGACGGGTGGGTCGTGTCCTCACCTCCTTGCCCCTTGTTTCTGGTGGGGAGCAGCTTCTGCCCCCCATCACGTGGTCGGCGGGGAGCTTGGCATGGTGGCAAACCGCGCACCATGCCCTCTCTTGCCAGCAATCGCTGGATTTGTGCCCCTCTTGACTGCACCGGTAGCAGCTGAAGGTCCGGTCCACAGTAGAGGGGCACAGCTCCCTCGAGTGTCCAACCCCCATGCATCTGAAGCACCGCATGGGTGCTGGACCAACCGATCTGACCCTGGCGGCTGACCATCCCACCAGGATCTTCCCACGCGAAATGAGGGCTTTCGCCACTCCCACCGGGCACTGGACCAGGGCGGACCTGTTCCCATCGTAGAGGAGGCGGATGCCCCCTGCCTTAACGTGGGCCTCACTGCAGGCCCCCGCCCTGGCGATGGCCGCCGTCAGCGACTCCTTGGTGGTCGCCTCATCCAGTTCGGTGACCTCTACGACGGCCATTTTCTGGGGGCGACTTATGTGGGCGACGTCCCCGATGATGGCCTGCAGCTTTGCGGCCAGGTTGTCGGCCGCTCGCCCACTGTCGTCCCCGGGAACCTCTATGACTCGGCCCCCCGTCATAGAGGTCCGAACCCTCACGTGCTGCAGGCCGACCTCGCCAAGGCTTATCCCGTTGATAGCCTTGGACATTGTGGCCTGCAGCGTTGTGGCGGTGGTGATATCTTTTTTCATATTAATCACCACCGCCGCCGTCGTAGGGGCCTTTAAGGCCTTTGATGTTCGCTTCTTCTTCTTCTTCCTTCTCTTTTTGGAAGAAGAAGAAGTGGGGGCTGGGCCGGGGGCGGGGGTGGGGGCGGTAGCAGCGGACGGGGCCGTGGCAGCTCCGCTCGCCTTCTTCTTCCCCTTTTTCCCCACTTGTTGGGCCCAGCTCTCGCCCGGTCGTACATGGCCCGAAGGGCCTGGTCCCCCTTCCGAGTGCCCAGTGGCCATCAGGGTGGCCCTTGGGGCCGGGGCAGTCTTGGTTGCCGGGCGGGGCCCGGCTGCTGGGGCGGGCCTGGCTACCGGGGCAGGCCTGGCCGCCGGGGCAGAGGGGGCCCCAGCTTTCTTTGTGACCTTTATTGGCCGCCCATCGCCCAGTCTGGCCCTATTTTCAGGCTCAGACGCCGTCTCCATAGCCACTGGTGCAGCTGGCTTCTTCCTTTTGTCCGCCGCAAGAGGGGGGCGGAGTATCGGCTCAGCTGGAAGCCGCCTGTTCATCTCCTCCAATCTGGTGTTGAGCATGTTGCCCAGGGAGATGAACAGGTCCTGCCTTAGCTCTTGTAGAGCTTCCGCAAACTCCGCGGCGGCAAACTGCAGCGGCGGGGGGGCCGTAGGGGCCACGGTCGTCAGTTCCGGCGCAGGGGCCAGGGGGGACGAGGTCTCTCGCTCCGAGAAGGCTACTCGGAGCGCCTTGAGCTCTGCCAGGCATTGCGTAAGCTGTTCCCGCATCCTTTTGTTATCAGCTTTGAGGATGCGGATTTCCTCACTCTCGGACCTGGCTGACTCGACCTCGTCCATCGCGCTGATGATGGTGAAGCAGGCCAGGTTCATCTGGCCCCATATTTCGCCCTTCAAATTACCCGACTTGCGGGCCCCCTCCAGTATGCTGTCTACCGCCCGTCGAGTAGTCTCGATCGGGTCGGCAAACGGCCCCTTCACATTTTTTTTACTCGGTGGGGGACTTCCCCCACCTTTCCCCAACCTAACCTAACCTAACCTAACCTAACCTAACCTAACCTAACCTAACCTAACCTAACCTAACCTAACCTAACCTAACCTAACCTAACCTAACCTAACCTAACCTAACCTAACCTAACCTAACCTAACCTAACCTAACCTAACCTAACCTAACCTAACCTAACCTAACCTAACCTAACCTAACCTAACCTAACCTAACCTAACCTAACCTAACCTAACCTAACCTAACCTAACCTAACCTAACCTAACCTAACCTAACCTAACCTAACCTAACCTAACCTAACCTAACCTAACCTAACCTAACCTAACCTAACCTAACCTAACCTAACCTAACCTAACCTAACCTAACCTAACCTAACCTAACCTAACCTAACCTAACCTAACCTAACCTAACCTAACCTAACCTAACCTAACCTAACCTAACCTAACCTAACCTAACCTAACCTAACCTAACCTAACCTAACCTAACCTAACCTAACCTAACCTAACCTAACCTAACCTAACCTAACCTAACCTAACCTAACCTAACCTAACCTAACCTAACCTAACCTAACCTAACCTAACCTAACCTAACCTAACCTAACCTAACCTAACCTAACCTAACCTAACCTAACCTAACCTAACCTAACCTAACCTAACCTAACCTAACCTAACCTAACCTAACCTAACCTAACCTAACCTAACCTAACCTAACCTAACCTAACCTAACCTAACCTAACCTAACCTAACCTAACCTAACCTAACCTAACCTAACCTAACCTAACCTAACCTAACCTAACCTAACCTAACCTAACCTAACCTAACCTAACCTAACCTAACCTAACCTAACCTAACCTAACCTAACCTAACCTAACCTAACCTAACCTAACCTAACCTAACCTAACCTAACCTAACCTAACCTAACCTAACCTAACCTAACCTAACCTAACCTAACCTAACCTAACCTAACCTAACCTAACCTAACCTAACCTAACCTAACCTAACCTAACCTAACCTAACCTAACCTAACCTAACCTAACCTAACCTAACCTAACCTAACCTAACCTAACCTAACCTAACCTAACCTAACCTAACCTAACCTAACCTAACCTAACCTAACCTAACCTAACCTAACCTAACCTAACCTAACCTAACCTAACCTAACCTAACCTAACCTAACCTAACCTAACCTAACCTAACCTAACCTAACCTAACCTAACCTAACCTAACCTAACCTAACCTAACCTAACCTAACCTAACCTAACCTAACCTAACCTAACCTAACCTAACCTAACCTAACCTAACCTAACCTAACCTAACCTAACCTAACCTAACCTAACCTAACCTAACCTAACCTAACCTAACCTAACCTAACCTAACCTAACCTAACCTAACCTAACCTAACCTAACCTAACCTAACCTAACCTAACCTAACCTAACCTAACCTAACCTAACCTAACCTAACCTAACCTAACCTAACCTAACCTAACCTAACCTAACCTAACCTAACCTAACCTAACCTAACCTAACCTAACCTAACCTAACCTAACCTAACCTAACCTAACCTAACCTAACCTAACCTAACCTAACCTAACCTAACCTAACCTAACCTAACCTAACCTAACCTAACCTAACCTAACCTAACCTAACCTAACCTAACCTAACCTAACCTAACCTAACCTAACCTAACCTAACCTAACCTAACCTAACCTAACCTAACCTAACCTAACCTAACCTAACCTAACCTAACCTAACCTAACCTAACCTAACCTAACCTAACCTAACCTAACCTAACCTAACCTAACCTAACCTAACCTAACCTAACCTAACCTAACCTAACCTAACCTAACCTAACCTAACCTAACCTAACCTAACCTAACCTAACCTAACCTAACCTAACCTAACCTAACCTAACCTAACCTAACCTAACCTAACCTAACCTAACCTAACCTAACCTAACCTAACCTAACCTAACCTAACCTAACCTAACCTAACCTAACCTAACCTAACCTAACCTAACCTAACCTAACCTAACCTAACCTAACCTAACCTAACCTAACCTAACCTAACCTAACCTAACCTAACCTAACCTAACCTAACCTAACCTAACCTAACCTAACCTAACCTAACCTAACCTAACCTAACCTAACCTAACCTAACCTAACCTAACCTAACCTAACCTAACCTAACCTAACCTAACCTAACCTAACCTAACCTAACCTAACCTAACCTAACCTAACCTAACCTAACCTAACCTAACCTAACCTAACCTAACCTAACCTAACCTAACCTAACCTAACCTAACCTAACCTAACCTAACCTAACCTAACCTAACCTAACCTAACCTAACCTAACCTAACCTAACCTAACCTAACCTAACCTAACCTAACCTAACCTAACCTAACCTAACCTAACCTAACCTAACCTAACCTAACCTTTTTTTTTTTTTTTTTTTTTTTTTTTTTTTTCGAGGTGGAAATCTTCAGAAAGATACCCGGTCACATTGGGGGACGTGACCGGGTTATGTGGGATTTTTACCCACTAAAACCACCCCGGTGTTCCTTCTCGCGCCATAGTGGCGGGGCTACGGGACCAGGCTTGTTATCTCCGCCTGCCCCGCCGGCGTCGCTCCCCTACAGGAGAGCCCACCTCTGTAGGGCGGGTCTTAACACATAGACCCGCCCCCTCCGCCGAGGCGCCCAGGAACACATGGGCGTCTCAGCATGGGACCCTTAGTGTAGACGACGGAACCCCCCGATTCTGCCGTCCACAGGTCCCAGGCTACGGCGGCATTCGGCCCGCGAAGGCCAGACGCCGCCTGCCGCGTCTCCGGCGGCGCAGCGGAAGCGAGTCTGCGTCGTCCTCTCGCTCCCGCTCCGCCGCCTCCTTCTGCGACATGACTACGTCGCAGAAGGTCGCGACCGCCTGCCAGGACTCCTCGCTGCCGACCATGGATGCGATCAAGGTCGGCAGCGACAAGTCTCCTCCTACAGTCGCGGACAGGGCGGCGCGAGGCACTGCCCAGGCAGGGCATTCCTCGCGCGTGTGTTGCGCCGTGTCCGCGACCCCCGCCGTGCAGTGGTGGCACGCCTCTGTGGGCTCTCGACCCGCCACCCGGCACAGGTAGCCGCCGAAACAACCATGCCCAGTGAGGACCTGTGTCAGGTGGAAGGAGAGAGCCCCGTGCCCCCGCTCCAGCCACTGTCGAAAGACAGGCCGAACGGAGGCCACTAACTCCCGACTCACGCCGGGAGCTTCGAGGCGGGCCGCCCACCTTTGGAGGAGGACGTTGCGAGCGTCCTCTCTCCAGCGGTCAATTTCTCGCTGATGGGGGCGGCCACCACCGACTGCACACTCCTCTTTTGTTCGCCAGTACACCGCGGCGAGCACCTCGGCTTCGAGGTCCCACGGCGGTGTACCGGCGAGCACACACGCGCCGACGCACGACACGGTGCGGTACGCTCGGGCCACCCTGAGCGCCATGGCGCGCTGCGGACGTCGTAGCGCGGCCAAGTTTCGGGCGCTCATGGCTCCTGCCCATATTGGCGCCCCATAGAGCGCCATGGAGCGCACCACACCTGTGTATAGGCGTCGGCAAGCACTCCCGGGGCCTCCCACATTGGGGAGGACACGCCCCAGCGCTCCGGCTGTGGCCACCAGTTTTGGGGCCAGCCGCCGGAAGTGCTCCTCGAACTTCCATCGGCCGTCGAGGACGAGTCCTAGGTATTTCATCGTCGACCCGACGGCGATGGAGGTTCCTCCCACCATTATGGTGGCTCCGGGTGGTGGCGCTCGCCGCGGCCCATGGAACACGAGAGCCTCTGACTTGTTCAGGGCAACCTCGAGTCCCAGGGCGCGGATCCTTGCCACCACCTGGGCCACACCCGCCGTGGCGAGGAGGGACGCCTCGCGATAGGTGCCGCCGCGGGCAAAGACGAGGGTATCGTCAGCGTAACAAGTGACGCCAACCCCCCGCAACAACGACCCGCGCAGCACCCAGTCGTAGCCGATGTTCCACAGGAGCGGACCGAGAACAGATCCCTGTGGAACACCGCACGACATTTCCCTCCTCCCGGAGCCATTCTTCGTCGGGAAGACCACCGCTCTCCCGGCGAAGTAGTCGGCCACGACGCGCTGCAGATACTGTGGGACTCCGTGGTACTGCAGCGCGACCAGCACGGTTTCCCAGGGCAGCGTGTTGAAAGCGTTGCGGATGTCGAGTGACACCGCAAACATCACACCACCCTGGGAGACGGCCTCCTCGGCGAGGTCCCTGACCCGCGCGATCGCGTCCAGGGTCGATCGACCCCGACGGAAACCGAACTGTGCGTCATCCAAATCCGGATCCATGGACTCGACGAGGCGAGCAGCGAGAACACGCTCGAATAACTTACTCACCTCGTCGAGCAGCACAATCGGACGATAGGACGACGGCAGTCCGGCCGGGCGCCCGCCCTTAGGAAGCAGGACGAGCTTTCCCGTTTTCCACCTCCGGGGGAATCGACCCCGCTCGAGACACGCGTCGAACAGAGACCTCACCCTCTCACCGATCTCATCCAGAGCGATCGCCAGGACGCAGCCCGGCACACCATCCGGGCCCGGGGCGGTCTTCTTCGATTTCATTCTAAGAATGGCCGCCCCAAGTTCCCCATCAGACACTGGGGGAACTTCGTCCCCGACGTCTCGCACCAGATGAGAGCCCATCGTTGGGGGCACCCATTGTCCCCGCTGTGGGAAAAGGGTGCCCACCACTTCGTCGAGGAGCGCCGGCTGGAGATTGCTCGTCAGGGGGGGAGCCCAGGGCCGTAGCTTGTTTCGCACGACCCTGTACGGCCTTCCCCAGGGATCCCCGTCGAGAATCGCCAGCCATTCTTCCCACGCCGCCTCTTTCGCCTGCGCAATTGCCGCCTGAAAGGCCTTGCGCAGCTCTCTATAGGCGGCGTAGGAGGCGCTCTCCTCCTGGGTGTCTCTGACCCGTCGTCGCCTGCATCGGGTGTATCGACGGCGGGCGCGCACACAAGCTCGACGCATGTCGCGGAGCTCATTGTTCCACCAATACACCCGACGCCTCGGAGGGAGGGGTCTCGCCCTCGGCATCGCCGCATCACAGATGCGAGTGAGCGAAGTGCCGAGGCGCTCCGCCTCCTCGTCAACGTCGGCGACGATATTGGGTCCCGACACCCAGGACTCGATTATGGCCGCCTCTGCGGCGACCTCTCGGTCCAGCCGACCCAGTACCCAACGCCGGCCGTCCCCAACACGGGTGGCATTTCTACTCGGTTGGGTAGGGAGCGTGGAGACGTCGAATCGGATATAGCGATGATCCGACAGTGTCTCCACGCCCACCTCCACCCGCCAGTTCTGGACACGGCGCGCCAGGGGGGCTGTCGCGAACGTAATATCGACGATGGACCCACCCTGTTGCCGCACGCACGTGTTCTCCGAGCCCGTGTTGAGGACGGCCAGTCCCATGGAGACCGCCCAGTCCTCCAGCACCTCGCCCCGCGCATCCGTCACCGAAGATCCCCACGCCGTAGATTTGGCGTTGAAATCCCCGGCGACTAGCACGGGGTTGGGGGCGACCTGCCCTATCAGAGCCCCGACCTCGACGAGCAACTGCTCAAACTCGGCGAGACTCCGATTGGGTGAAAAGTACACCCCCACTACTGCAACGTCGCCCACGACAACCATCACGCAGCCCCGACCCTTCGTAACACGTTCGAAGGGCGGAGCACCCGCGGAGGCCTGGGCGACGATGGCCACCGAGTCCTCATGGTCCCCAACCCAGTCATTCCGGAGGGGGACAAAATAAGGCTCGGCGACCACGGCTACCTGTATCTCCCACTCCGCCATGGTCTGGACAAGCAAGTCTTGAGCCCTGGCAGAGTGGTTGATGTTCGCCTGCAGTAGGTGCCAGAGACGGTGCATTAAATAGCGGTCTCCATGGGCTCCTGCGCTGTGCCCGTTGGGCACTGAGTCGGCTCAGGGGCTTTCTTTGCCCCGGCCTTCTTCTTCCTCTTCTTTCTGGGCCTTTTGCGTCCCTTTTGGGGACTCTTTTTAGGCCCAGATTTGGGGCCATTTTGGCACCCAGCTCCACCAAGGGGGTGACCCGCCGGTCTACCCGCCGCTGCGCAGACGGCGCAATGCGGCTCGGCTTGGCAACTTTTTGCCCGGTGGTCCGGTTTTCCGCAGCGGTAACAGAGGCCGCTGCGGTCCGTATCAGCCGCACATTTTGCGCCGAGGTGACCGACCTCTAGGCAGCGGTAACACCGCTGGGGCCGGGTATCGAGCAGCACGACTCGTGCTGATACCCAGCCCACCCTGAGGCGGCCAGCCGCGACCACCTTTTTTGCGGCCTCCACCGGGCAACTCAGCCACAGTGAGCCGCCAGCGCCGATCACACCAGCTTTGATGAGATCGGCGGGGCACTCTCCCTTTTTGGCGACGGCCGTCACCACTTCCTCCTCCGTCACCGAGTCTTCGAGCTCGGTGACTCTTAGCTCCGTCCTTTTGAGAGGGCGCGTGACTTTCACGGTTTCCGCGCTCAGGACCTCCCTGAGCTTTGAAGCCAGGGAGTCTGCCTTCGTGGAGCCCGCATCGCCGAAAACTTCGAGCATGCGGGCGCCTGTGGCCGTAGTCCTGCAGCGCAGCTCCTCAATGCCGAGGCTCTCGTAGTCAACAGAACTACGAGCCTCGGCCATGACCCGTCGATAGGTCACGCCCTTCTCTGCCGCGGCCGGCAGCAGGGTGATAGTCACAGCTGCCGTGCGCGGTGGACGGAGCTTAGCCGTCGCCTTTTTGGAGGGGGCCGGTTTCGAGACCGGCGCTCGCTCCTCCGCCTTTTTCGGGGGGACCTTTTTGGTGCCCCGCCGTGCCGCCAGGTTCCACGGCTCCTTCAATGGAGGTGGTGGAGGTGCGGGCACGAACGGGCCCGAGTCTCTAGCTTTGGCCGCCTCCTTTGCTGCCGCCGTCTTTTTACCCTTCCCCTTACCTTTACCCGCCTTTTGAGACTGGCTGGTTGGGGGGGGAGCTGTCGTCTTTGATGGCGGTCGCTTAGGGGCAGCAGTGGCTGGAACCCCCGAAGTTGAGGGCTGCGGCGAAGTGATCTTCACCGCCTCCTCCGACCTCCTCTTGTCGGCCGCTAGAGGCGGCCTGAGGCGCTGCTCCGGCAGCAGGCGGTCCTCGATGCCCGCGAATCTCGCGTTCAGCATCGCACCAAATTGTGCGAAGCTTGTACGCGAGACCTCCTCCATCATCTCCTTGATAGAGGAGGTGTCGGGCACCGCAGCGTTCGGCACTACTGCCGGCTGCCGCCTCAGCTCAGCCACCTCTGCTCGCAGCTCTGCCAACTGGCTCGAGAGCTGCGAGTTGGCCGCCTCTAGCTTGGCGACCTCCTCCGTAATTGTGCGAGCCCTTAGACCTGCCACGGCCTCTTTGATGAGGACCGCTGCTTCTTTCAGGGCCCGCACAGATGTGCCCTTCAGATTTTTGGACGTCGCAGCCACGTTGACTATAGTGTCCGCGGCGTCCATTACCATCTTGTTTAGCGCAGACATGGTCTGCGCTGAATCTTCTCCCGCAGTGGGAGGGTTGAGGGCATGGCGGCTGGCTTTTCTGGACTCCTGAAGAGTCCTTGCCATGCCGGCCACCCTCTCTTCCGCTTCCAGCCGAAGCTGGACCTCTTTGGCAGCGTTGAGCTGCGCTTTGGCTTGCGCCAGGCCCACGTATTTGCCTGTTGTTGGCGGGCGGCCCCTCCCCCTTTTGGATTTATGTGCCGCCCCTTTGGACGGCGACATCAACTCCTCCTCATTGTCTGACGCACTCAGACCTCGTTTTCGCCAGACACGACCAGCTAGGCCCGCGTCTGACTCCGTCCCAGAGGATTGAACGGTCATCAGGCTACCGTCCGAGTCTGACTCTGACAGCCTAGTTATTGCGACGCGTAGTCTTCTGGGACACACCTCCTTTGTTACCTTCTCCTCCGTCCTCTCCTCCATCTTCTCCTCCGTCAGACTGTTGTTGTTTTTATTATTATTTGAAATTTCCATTTTATACCCACGATTATGAGAGAACTAACGTCATCCACAGGCCGAGATCCCGTGCCTGGGAAAGTCTATATTTTGTAACCCACACTGGGGGCGACAGGTACCAGTGTGGGGACACGCACTAGGAACTCCAATTCCGTGGAGCCATTCATCTCCTCACGGTGCGGCGCCGCTTGAGATTCGGGTGATTTTTTATAGAGGATTTCTTCCTCGCAGGCCCTGCTGGTTAAGGCAGAGCCCCCCGGTCCGCATAGGCCCACTGCCATCGTTGCGGATTACGGGTCGACCGGCGTTGGCCTTGAAAAAGGCCAGTCCGGGGCAGTGTAAGTGCACACCGGACCCGCCGCCACTCCATCGGACCTGTTGGGAAAATAGGAAAAGGGGAAGGAGAGGGAAAGGATTTTGGGACAGTCAACATCGCCGGTCCACTCTCCTGATGAGAGAAGTACCGGGAGAAGACCGCCCTTTGAGGATGGGAAGCGGAACGAGGGAAGGATGGGGAAGGGAGTGTTGCTCTTCGTCTGGACCCTCACCCCGAGCCTGGCCGGTATGGGTGACCCTGCCGGTAAAGCCTCGGAGATCATAGGGACACGCAAGCCCCCCCACCACGACAAGGTGGCAACACAGTCGGGGGGGAACCTAACCTAACCTAACCTAACCTAACCTAACCTAACCTAACCTAACCTAACCTAACCTAACCTAACCTAACCTAACCTTTTTTTTTTTTTTTTTTTTTTTTTTTTTTTTTTTTTTTTTTTTTGTTGACCGGGTGGAAAATGCGTTACGCATACCCTCCGCACATGGGAGTGGCGGAGGGTTATGTGGGACTACACTTCGCCTCTCCTTCCTCCGAGTGAGGAAGGGTAGGGAGTGCTACCCACTAAAAACCACCCGGACGTGCCCTCTTGCCGGTTTCGTCGGACACCGTGGTACCTGCGAAGGCATAGACCACGGTGTCCACCGACGGCGCCCCAGCCATTGCCGGGGCTTCCCGCGCCGATGGGGAGATGGCCGAGCACGCTTGGCCCCTCTCCCAGACCGCTCAGTGACTTGCCACGGCAGGCGGAGGACTCCCATCCTCCACCCGCAGTCACTATGGGTTTAGGCGTGCGGCAAACCGCCGCCGCCTTAACCCCTGCCGTCTGCGCCGGAGGGGATGCGCGAGAGGATCTTCCTCGCGCTCCCGCTCCGCGGTCTCCTTCTGCGAGATGACGAATTCACAGAAAGAGACCACAGCCTCCCAGGACCCCTCGCTGCTGAGCATCGCGGAGACAATGCTCTCGAGCGAGAGGTCCGCCCGCTGGATGGTACGTGCCATGAGGCCACGCTCCCTGTCCCAACGACTGCACACCTCGAGGGTGTGCTGGGCTGTGTCGTCGGGATCACCGCACTCATGGCACTGCGGGCCAGGCTCCCTTCCAATTTTGTGCAGGTAATGGCCGAAACAGCCATGTCCGGTCATCACCTGCACGAGCCGGAACGATGTAGCGCCGACTGCCCTCTTCAACCATTGGTCGACCGATGGGAGGATCGCCCCTATGGTACGGACACCATAAGGGGCGACCTCTAGTTGGGCTTTCCATCGGTCCCGCAGTCGGCGCTCCGTCATTCGACGGGCGGCTGCCACCTCCTCAGGGTCCGGGCGTTCACCTGTTGCCCGGACCCTAGACCTACGTTGGTAGGTCTCTGCCTGCACCTCTGCGTCCAACTCCCACGGAGGGGTGCAGGCGAGGAGGCAAGCCGCTGCGTGGGCCACCGTCATGTAGGCCCTCACCATCCTGAGGGCCACGACCCGTTGGGGCCTACGCAGTAGGGCCCTATTCCGGGCGGACAGCTTGTCCGCCCATATTGGGGCCCCGTAGAGGGCCATGCTCCTTGTCACGCCGGCATATAGCCGCCGGCATAAGGAGCCCGGCCCTCCAACATTCGGCAGGAGTCTGCCTAGCGCCGATGCGGCGCCCACGATTCGGGGAGCTAGCTTCGAGAAGTGCTCCCCGAAATCCCATTTGCGGTCCAATATCAGCCCCAGATATTTGATGTGGGGCTTGATTTGGACCGCCCCTCCTCCAATGGTGAGCGCCGCATCAGCGGGCAGCCTCCACCCTCGCCCCCCGAAGACTATAGCCTCAGTCTTCGGGAGGGACACCTTTAGGCCGAGCCGTTCGATGCGGCCAATCGTCAGCTCGGCCGCCACCTCTGCCCTTCGCAGGGTTTCCCGCATTTCGCTTCCGCGCACAGCCACCATCGTGTCGTCTGCATAGCAGACGACGAGTGTGCGCGGAAGCAACTCCGCTCTGATGGCCCAGTCGTACCCCAGGTTCCAGAGGAGTGGACCGAGTACGGAGCCCTGGGGCACGCCGCAGGCCATCACCCTCTCCCCCCTTTGCCCGTTCATGTTTTCATAGAGCACTACCCTCTCGGTGAGGTAGTGCTCTATGATCCGCCGAAGGTAGTGAGGCACTTCGTGATATTTAAGTGCCTCACTTATCACCCCATATGGAAGGGTGCCGAACGCGTTCGCGATGTCAAGAGACACCGCGATGACACCCTCCCCCCTGCTCGACGCGTACTCGCAGAAATCCCTCAGGGACTTCAGCGCGTCGAGCGTGGACCGCCCTTCTCTGAACCCGAACTGTCTGTCCGAGACGTTCGGGCCGGCGGTCTCGAGGTGCTGCCGGATCCGGGAGGCCAGGATGCGCTCAAACAGCTTCCCAACCTCATCCAGCAGCACGATGGGGCGATAGGCGGACGGGCAATCTGGTGGCCGACCCTCTTTGCGCAGGAGGCATAGGCGCCCCTCCTTCCATGTCCTCGGGAACTGACCCTCCCTCAGGCAGTCATCCATGATTTGCCTGAGTCGGTTCCCGAGGTGTTCAAGGGCGGCGCCTAGGACGCGACCCGGAACGCCGTCCGGTCCCGGGGCTTTTTTGCAGCCCCGGAGACGTTCCGTCGCTATTTCGAACTCGTCATCGCTTATAGGTGCGATGACGAGTTCGGCCTCCGGCTCCACTATGGGGTCGGCCATCGTCGGGGGAGAGATCGAGGGGGCTGGCGGGAACAGCCCCTCGACTACGCTCTGGAGGAGGTCGGGCTCTAGGGAGTCCATGGGGGGAGCGGTGCGCATTTTGTTGCGCACCACTTTGTAAGGTCGCCCCCACGGATCCCTGTCCAGGGTGGCCAAGAACGACTCATGAGCTTCGTCCTTGGCCTTGGCGATTGCCACCTGGAGGGCCCCCTTTGCTTCTTTGAGGGCCCTATGGAGCCCTTCCTCCTCTTCAGCGCTGTGCCGCCGGCGCCTACAATGTTGGTAGGCGCGGCGGGCGCCATTGCTTGTGGTCCGCAGGGCCGCAATTTCTGCGGACCACCAGTATACTCTTTTTCGGGCGAACAAGCGGCCGGCCCGAGGCATGGCCGCGTCGCACACCGTCTGTAGTGCGACGCGGAACTGTGCCGCCCTTTCCTCGACTCCGAGGGTGGCTGGTGGGGCAGCACACCATGCCTCCACCATGGCCGCCTCGTCCGCCCTGTCCCTGTCATAATTGGCGAGGGACCATTTGGGGAAGCCCCGCCTGTTATTTCCCCGTTCCCCCCCTGGGGTGGGTGACGGCTGGACGCCATCTTTAGAGACCCTCAATCTGATGTACAAGTGATCAGAGAGGGTCTCGACGTCCTCCAGGACGCGCCAATTGGAGACGCGCGCGGCTATGGCAGGGGTTGCGAACGTAACGTCCACAATTGACCCCCCCTGCCTCCGCACGCATGTGTTGGCGCTTCCCTGGTTCAGGACTACTAGTCCTGTTGCCGTCACCCAGTCCTCGAGGGCGGTCCCTCGGGGGTCCGTGATGGGGGAGCCCCACGCCGTGCTTTTAGCGTTGAGGTCCCCCATGACCATCACTTGTGACGGGGCAGCTCTTCTAACTACCCCGCTTAGGACCCCCAGGAACCGCTCGAAGGCGTGTAGCGGCTTATTGGGGGAGAAGTACACCGCCACTAATATGGTGTCCCTCCCCCACTTTGCCGCCACGAACCCCTGTCCGCCTTCGACCCTCGTTATGGGGGGGAAGTCCCCCGCCGCCGGCACTGCGATCGCCACTACTCCGTCGGTGTCCCCTACCCAGTTCGATTGGGGGGGGACGAAGTAGGGCTCCGCGACAACCGCGACGCCAATTCCCCACTCCGCCATGGTCTGCATGAGCAGATCCTGGGCTCTGGCGGAGTGGTTGGCGTTCGTCTGCAGGACGTCTAAATGCTGGTGTACTGGCATTTAGACGTCCATTTGGTTGTCCTCAGGGCCGGGCCGGCTGGCGCTGGCGGCTATTTCGGCGGGTGGGGGGCGTGGAGGACGGGTGGGTCGTGTCCTCACCTCCTTGCCCCTCGTTTCTGGTGGGGAGCAGCTTCTGCCCCCCATCACGTGGTCGGCGGGGAGCTTGGCATGGTGGCAAACCGCGCACCATGCCCTCTCTTGCCAGCAATCGCTGGATTTGTGCCCCTCTTGACTGCACCGGTAGCAGCTGAAGGTCCGGTCCACAGTAGAGGGGCACAGCTCCCTCGAGTGTCCAACCCCCATGCATCTAAAGCACCTCATGGGTGCTGGACCAACCGATCTGACCCTGGCGGCTGACCATCCCACCAGGATCTTCCCACGTGATATGAGGGCTTTCGCCACGCCCACCGGGCACTGGACCAGGGCGGACCTGTTCCCGTCGTAGAGGAGGCGGATGCCCCCTGCCTTAACGTGGGCCTCACTGCAGGCCCCCGCCCTGGTGATGGCCGCCGTCAGCGACTCCTTGGTGGTCGCCTCGTCCAGTTCGGTGACCTCTACGACGGCCATTTTCTGGGGGCGACTTATGTGGGCGACGTCCCCGATGATGGCCTGCAGCTTTGCGGCCAGGTTGTCGGCCGCTCGCCCACTGTCGTCCCCGGGAACCTCTATGACTCGGCCCCCCGTCATAGAGGTTCGAACCCTCACGTGCTGCAGGCCGACCTCGCCAAGGCTTATCCCGTTGATAGCCTTGGACATTGTGGCCTGCAGCGTTGTGGCGGTGGTGATATCTTTTTTCATATTAATCACCACCGCCGCCGTCGTAGGGGCCTTTAAGGCCTTTGAGGTCCTCTTTTTCTTCTTCCTCCTCCTCTTTTTGGAAGAGGAAGAAGTGGGGGCTGGGCCGGGGGCGGGGGCGGGGGCGGTGGCGGGGCGAGGGGCTGTGGCAGCTCCGTTCGCCTTCTTTTTCGCCTTCTTCCCCACCTGTTGGGCCCAACTCTCGCCCGGTCTTACTTGGCCCGAAGGGCCTGGTCCCCCTTCCGAGGGCCTGGTGGCTCTCGGGATGGCCTTCGGGGCCGGGGCAATCTTGGTAATGGGGGTGACCAAGGGGGCCACCACCTTTTTAGCGGCCTGTTTTGGCCGCCCGTCGCCCAGTCTGGCCCTGGGTTCGGGCTCTGGGCGGTGGGGCCGGCCCTTTCCTTTTCTTGTCCGCCGCAAGTGGGGGGCGGAGTATAGGCTCAGCTGGAAGGCGCCTGTTCATCTCCTCCAATCGGGTGTTGAGCATGTTGCCCAGGGAGATGAACAGGTCCTGCCTTAGCTCCTGGAGAGCTTCCGCCAGATCCGTGGCGGCAAACTGCAGCGGCGGAGGGGCCGGAGGGGCCAGGGTCACCGGTCCCGGCGCAGGGGCCAGGGGGGACGAGGTCTCTCGCTCCGAGAAAGCTACTCGGAGCGCCTTGAGCTCTGCCAGGCATTGGCTAAGCTGTTCCCGCATCCTTTTGTTATCCGCTTTAAGGATGCGGATTTCCTCGCTTTCGGACCTGGCTAGCTCAACCTCAACCTCGTCCATGGCGCCGATGATAGTGAAGCAGGCCAGGTTCATCAGGCCCCACACTTCCCCCTTCAGATTCCCCGACTTGCGGGCCCCCTCCAATATGCTGTCTACCGCCCGTCGAGTTGTCTCGATCGGGTCGGCAAACGGCCCCTTTTCCGTTTTTTTACTCGGTGGGGGAGTTCCCCCACCTTTCCCCCCCCTAGACCGGAGCTCCGGGAAGTCCTTCCGGTACGACACAGCGGCGACGTCCGAGTCCGAGAACCGGAAAGGTTCCGGGTCTGCGAGCTTCGCCCGCGCCGCTGCCAACCCCGCATAGGCCCCTCTGGGCTTCCCCCTCCTCGCTGTGTGGACCTTGGGTCCAGTATCAGGTTGGGGGTCATCTTCCCCCTCCCCGTGCCCCCTTTTCTGGGGCTGAGAAGCCACCTCCGTGTCTTCCTCCTCCGATTCGGAGGGAGAACTGTAAATCCTCCCCCCCCTCCTGCGGGGGGACCCCCCCCTTTCCGCGTTCGTGGACATACCACCCTTGTCCACGTTGTGGCAAAAAATTGTCCGGATCGGACCACCCTAGCCGAAGTTATTAACCTAAAACGGAGTTAGGTTAATAAAACGGTCAAGGGTGTGCCGGCTTTTAAAAATCCCATACAATAAACGAAAAGCGCCTGAATCAATAAAATAGCAATTTTATGATTCAGGGCTTCCCGTTTAATTAGTTTGGCTGGCTTCTAGTGATCGTAGCCGTGCGCAAAAAATCTCTAAAAATAGGGGGCGAGGCCCCCTATCCCCTGGAACCCCTACTATGACCGTAGGGGTTAACACCAAAAAATGGAGCCAATACCAAAATAGGCTATTTTTAGTCAAAATTTAGATGAAAATATACAAGAAAATTTTAAATAAAATTTAAAAAATCCGATTACTCAAAAACCGTTAGGGATAGAGTAACCGGACCTAGCCTACACTAAAGTAGACTATTGCCGCTATGTCCCAGCCCCAAACAGGGCGTTGAGCGACAGCGGCAACACCAACTTTTTTCAAATCAAAAAAGGTAAACAAACAAAATTTACAAATAAAATATAAGCCAAAAAATAATCTGCGTTAACCTTTTTTCGACCACTTCGAGGGGTCGCACAACGGAGCGAAAGGTGTCGCGTAATAGAGGACGATGCCCTCTATCCGTTTACACAATTTCTGCGGCCGTAGGGGTCAACCCCACGAAATGGCGTCACAAACAAATTTTCAATTTTTAAATATTAAAATTCAACAATAAAATTTCAAACTTAAGAACTGAATATCTACCGAACAGAACGTTCGGTAGTAACAAAACAAAGCCCGAAGGCAAGAGGGCTGTCGCCGCTATGCAACAAGCCTAAAAAGGTTGTTCCACACCAACGACAACACACAAAAAACTTAACAAATATAACAAAAAATTACAAACAAAACAAGTCCAATCAACACAGAAAGTCGAAATCCAAGAAGGAAAGCCAAGTCACGGGTTTTTACAGAATCGATCGTCAAAAGAGCACGCCAAAGGTAAGTGGTATCAATTTCAACAAGATCCGTATATATTCCGCAAAGTTATCAACCTCAACCTAACCTAACCTAACCTAACCTAACCTAACCTAACCTAACCTAACCTAACCTAACCTAACCTAACCTAACCTAACCTAACCTAACCTAACCTAACCTAACCTAACCTAACCTAACCTAACCTAACCTAACCTAACCTAACCTAACCTAACCTAACCTAACCTAACCTAACCTAACCTAACCTAACCTAACCTAACCTAACCTAACCTAACCTAACCTAACCTAACCTAACCTAACCTAACCTAACCTAACCTAACCTAACCTAACCTTTTTTTTTTTTTTTTTTTTTTATTTACAAGGTGGAAAATGCTTGATGCATTCGACCCCCGACATGGGAGTGGCGGGGGGATATGTGGGATTACACGTCGCCTCTGCCTCTTCTAATGTGAAGAGGTGTAGGGAGTGCTACCCACTAAAAACCACCTTGGTAACTTACCATCCTTAGCCAGTTTTGTTGGACATCGTGGAACCCGCAATGGCATTCCCCACGATGCCCACCGGCGGCGCCCCAGCTGTTGCCGGGGCTACACGCAACCTAACCTAACCTAACCTAACCTAACCTAACCTAACCTAACCTAACCTAACCTAACCTAACCTAACCTAACCTAACCTAACCTAACCTAACCTAACCTAACCTAACCTAACCTAACCTAACCTAACCTAACCTAACCTAACCTAACCTAACCTAACCTAACCTAACCTAACCTAACCTAACCTAACCTAACCTAACCTAACCTAACCTAACCTAACCTAACCTAACCTAACCTAACCTAACCTAACCTAACCTAACCTAACCTAACCTAACCTAACCTAACCTAACCTAACCTAACCTAACCTAACCTAACCTAACCTAACCTAACCTAACCTAACCTAACCTAACCTAACCTAACCTAACCTAACCTAACCTAACCTAACCTAACCTAACCTAACCTAACCTAACCTAACCTAACCTAACCTAACCTAACCTAACCTAACCTAACCTAACCTAACCTAACCTAACCTAACCTAACCTAACCTAACCTAACCTAACCTAACCTAACCTAACCTAACCTAACCTAACCTAACCTAACCTAACCTAACCTAACCTAACCTAACCTAACCTAACCTAACCTAACCTAACCTAACCTAACCTAACCTAACCTAACCTAACCTAACCTAACCTAACCTAACCTAACCTAACCTAACCTAACCTAACCTAACCTAACCTAACCTAACCTAACCACAGCTCATCAAAGTCAAACTGGAAGACAGAAAACTCATAACAGTTGTATCATTGGACATAGAGGGCGCCTTTGATAGCGCCTGGTGGCCAGCCATCAGAGTCAGATTGGCGGAAGAAAAGTGCCCGGTGAACTTGCGTCGAATAATAGACAGCTACCTCCACGACCGCAAGGTCCGTGTGAGGTACGGTGGCCAGGAACACAGAAAGGGCACAACAAAAGGGTGTGTCCAAGGCTCGATAGGGGGGCCCATTCTATGGAACCTCCTCCTGGACCCACTGCTGCAGGAGCTGCAAGCGCGGGGAGACTACTGTCAGGCCTTTGCAGACGATATAATCCTGGTCTTCGACGGTGACACTGCGCTGGAAATCTCGGGACGCGCAAACGCCGCTCTGGAGCACGTGCGGGAGTGGGGAGTCAAGAACAAACTGAAGTTTGCACCACATAAAACCAAGTCGATGGTTCTAACAAGAAAGCTCAAGTATGACAACCCACTCCTGCGCATGGGCGGGATCGATGTCGAAACGGCCCCGGAGATAAAGATCTTGGGACTGACAGTGGACTCCAAGCTGACCTTCAACAGTCACACAGCTAACATCTGCAAAAAGGCACTCGGAGTCTACAAACAGCTATCAAGAGCCGCGAAAATCAGCTGGGGGCTCCACCCAGAAGTAGTTCGCACCATCTACACTGCTACGGTGGAGCCCATAGTCTCATACGCAGCCGGAGCTTGGTCACCCGCGACCAAAAAGCTGGGCGTCCAGCGTCACTTGAATACGGTCCAAAGGGGTTTTGCCCAAAAACTGTGTGGGGCGTATCGCACGACCTCCCTTCACTCATCATTGCTACTGGCCGGCATACTTCCCCTCGACCTCCGTATACAAGAGGCAGCCGCCCTGTACGAGGCGAGGAGGGGAGTTTCCCGGCCGGAGCTGGGGGACAGGGAGGTCGAGCGACGAGTGGAGTACACGAACGTACCTCACCCAGCGGCACATACCGCGATGGAGTTCATATGCCTGGAAAACCTAGAGCAAGTGGACAGCCATAACACCCAGGCTGTCCGTATCTTTACAGATGGCAGCAAAATTGAGGGTAGGGTTGGGGCCGCAATATCTTTATGGGATGGTGCGGCCGAAACCAAGGCCCTCAAATTTAAGCTAGCCCCTTACTGCACGGTGTACCAGGCGGAACTCCTCGCGATATGTAAGGCCACAGAGCAGATAATGGGGGGGGGCGGTGCTAGTTACGGAATCTACAGCGACTCTAGGGCAGCATTGGAGACCGTAACTGGCACCAGCACAACCCACCCTTTGGCAGTGAAAACTCGGGAGAACCTGCGGGCCATTAGAGTTCAGAACAAAACTGTGTCTTTGTTCTGGATCAAGGCACACGCAGGACTCGCGGGAAACGAGAGGGCCGATCAACTGGCAAAAGACGCAGCGCTGAAAACAAAGACCAAGCCGCAATACGACCTGTGTCCGATCTCATTCATCAAGCGACAAATCCGAAAGGAGTCGGTTGATGAATGGAATCGGAGATACCAGGAGGGTGAGACAGCGAAAACAACCAAGCTATTCTTCCCCGACGCAACTAGCTCTTACAAAATCATTAAAGCAATAAAACCAGTAAATGTGCTCACCCAGGTGCTGACGGGGCACGGTGGTTTCTCCGAGTACCTAAACCGATTCAGGTGCAAGGAGAACCCATCGTGCATCTGTCAGCCTGGAGTCCCGGAAACTCTTGAACATGTAATAACCGAGTGCCCCGTCCATTCTGTCAAAAGATTCGAAATCGAAAATAGATTAGAAACAAAAATAACAACCGAGAATTTCAGTAAGCTACTATACGATAAAACCACTAGGCAACAATTCATAGATTATTGCATTAAAATAACCGAAACAGTAATAAAAAGAAATAAATAAGGAAACAAAAAATGCTATACATATATTACCGAATATAGTGTCATTAGCATTTAAAAAAAAGATAGAGTTACGCCTGAGTGTATACATAAAATATGTGGGAGGACCTAAATGTAATATTACTCGTATAAGAACCAAATGTGTAAATATATGGTATAAAGAACAAGTATCCATTATGTCAATAACAATAAAAAATACCAAAAGATGAAAAAATCTAATAAAAACCCCCAAACCCCAATCCCAAATCCTTCATCCACCCATCCCCTACTGTGTATTATTATAATTATAAGAGTTGTTATACAATGAAGTAAAAAGGGCTCTGATCATTAAATCAGAGGTTAGCTCGCGGGCCGGGACGCATAGTCGCTCCCGGACATTAAAAAAAAAAAAAAAAAAAAAAAAAAAAAAAAAAAAAAAAAAAAAAAAAAAACCTAACCTAACCTAACCTAACCTAACCTAACCTAACCTAACCTAACCTAACCTAACCTAACCTAACCTAACCTAACCTAACCTAACCTAACCTAACCTAACCTAACCTAACCTAACCTAACCTAACCTAACCTAACCTAACCTAACCTAACCTAACCTAACCTAACCTAACCTAACCTAACCTAACCTAACCTAACCTAACCTAACCTAACCTAACCTAACCTAACCTAACCTAACCTAACCTAACCTAACCTAACCTAACCTAACCTAACCTAACCTAACCTAACCTAACCTAACCTAACCTAACCTAACCTAACCTAACCTAACCTAACCTAACCTAACCTAACCTAACCTAACCTAACCTAACCTAACCTAACCTAACCTAACCTAACCTAACCTAACCTAACCTAACCTAACCTAACCTAACCTAACCTAACCTAACCTAACCTAACCTAACCTAACCTTTTTTTTTTTTTTTTTTTTTTTTTTTTTTTTTTTTTTTTTTTTTTTTTTGATTTACAAGGTGGAAAATGCTTGATGCATTCGACCCCCGACATGGGAGTGGCGGGGGGATATGTGGGATTACACATCGCCTCTGCCTCTTCAATGTGAAGAGGTGTAGGGAGTGCTACCCACTAAAAACCACCTTGGTAACTTACCCACCTTAGCCAGTTTTGTTGGACATCGTGGAACCCGCAATGGCATTCCCCACGATGTCCACCGGCAGCGCCCCAGCTGTTGCCGGGGGCTTCCCGCGCCGAAGAGGAGACAGGCCAAGCGTACCCGGCCCATCGCCCCCCCGGCGCCCGTGCAGGTGAAGAACTCCCATTCATCCTCCACCGCACCTGATACATCAAAATCCATAAATGGGGGGACCAGCTGGCGCCGGCTCCCCCCTCCCCAGGCCACCCAGCGGCCCGAGGACCCCTTGAGTGGCCCGGGAAAGGGACCACACTCACGCCGGCACTCGCCGGCCCCCCATTCCCCCCGGACCGCCCACCGGCCCGGGAGAGGGACCAAACCCGCGCCGGCATCCCGCCGGCCTCCCCCCCCCCATACCGCCCCGCGGCTCAAAGAACCATCGAGCGGCCCGGGGGAGGGACCTCTTATTTACCCCCCAGCAGGCGGAAGACTTTCGTCCACCACCTGCACCCATATCATATTAAATATATAAATACTAATAATATATAAATAAATAAGTACCAATATTACACAGATAGATAATTATGGGTTGAGGCGCGCGGCAAACTGCCGCCGCCTCCGCCCCTGCCGCCTGCGTCGGAGCGGGTGCGCGAGCGGATCTTCCTCGCGCTCCCGCTCCGCGGTCTCCTTCTGCGAGATGACATACTCGCAGAAGGCGACCACAGCCTCCCAGGACCTCTCGCTGCTGAGCATCGCAGAGACGATGCTCTGGAGCGAGAGGTCCACCCGCTGAATGGTGCGTGCCATGAGGCCACGCTCCCGATCCCAACGACTGCACACCTCAAGGGTGTGCTGGGCCGTGTCGTCGGGATCGCCGCACTCATGGCACTGCGGGCCAAGCTCTCTTCCTATTTTGTGCAGGTAATGACCGAAACAGCCATGTCCGGTCATCACCTGCACGAGCCGGAACGTCATTGCGCCGACTGCCCTCTTCGACCAGTGGTCCAGCGACGGGAGGATCGCCCCTATGGTACGAACACCATAAGGGGCGACCTCCAGCTGGGCTTTCCACCGGTCTCGCAGTCGGCGCTCCGTCATTCGACGAGCGGCAGCTACCTCCTCAGGGTCCGGGCGTTCACCTGTTGCCCGGACCCTGGACCTACGTCGGTAGGTCTCTGCCTGCACCTCTGCGTCCAACTCCCACGGCGGGGTGCAGGCGAGGAGGCATGCCGCCGCATGGGCCACAGTGACGTAGGCCCTCACCATTCTGAGGGCCACGACTCGCTGCGGCCTCCGCAGAAGGGCCCTGTTCCGGGCGGATAGCTTGTCCGCCCAGATTGGGGCCCCGTATAGGGCCATGCTCCGGGTTACGCCGGCGTATAGCCGCCGGCATAAGGAGCCTGGCCCTCCTACATTAGGCAGGAGTCTGCCCATCGCCGACGCGGCGCCCACAATTCGGGGAGCAAGTCTGGAGAAATGCTCCCCGAAGTCCCACTTGCGGTCCAGTATCAGCCCCAGATACTTGATATGGGGCTTGATCAGGACCGCACCTCCCCCCAAAGTGAGCGCTGCGTCAGCGGGCAGCCTCCAACCTCGCCCCCCGAAGACTATCGCCTCGGTCTTCGGGAGGCTCACCTTTAGGCCGAGCCTGGCGATCCGCTCAATCGCCAGGTCGGCCGCCACTTCCGCCCTCCGGGAGGTCTCCCGCTTGTCGCTCCCGCGCACAGCCACCATCGTGTCGTCCGCATAGCAGACGACGAGTGTGCGCGGAAGCAACTCCCCCCGGATTGCCCAGTCGTACCCCAGGTTCCAAAGAAGCGGTCCGAGTACGGAACCCTGGGGCACGCCGCAGGCCATCACCCTCTCCCCCCTTTGACCGTCCTTGTTTTCATAGAGCACTACCCTCTCGGTAAGGTAGTGCTCTATGACCCGCCTAAGGTAGTGAGGCACTTCATGGTACCGAAGTGCCTCACTGATCACCCCATAGGGGAGGGTGCCGAACGCGTTCGCGATGTCCAACGACACCGCGATAACACCCTCCCCCCTGCTCGACGCATATTCGCTGAAGTCCCTCAGCGACTTCAGTGCGTCGAGCGTGGACCGCCCTTCCCGGAACCCGAACTGTCTATCAGAGACGTTCGGGCCGGCGGTCTCCAGGTGCTGCAGGATCCGGGAGGCCAGGATGCGCTCAAACGCTTTCCCGGCCTCATCCAGCAGCACTATGGGGCGATAGGCGGACGGACAGTCCGGTGGCCGACCCTCTTTGCGGAGGAGGCATAGTCGCCCCTCTTTCCACACCCTCGGGAACCTTCCCTCTCTCAGGCAGTCATCCATGACATGCCTGAGACGGTCCCCGAGGTGTTCCAGGGCGACGGCGAGGACACGACCTGGCACTCCATCAGGCCCCGGGGCTTTTTTACAGCCCCGGAGTCGGTCTGTCACTCGCTCGAACTCGTCATTGCTTATCGGTGCAATGACGAGCTCGGCCTCCGGCTCCGCTATGGGGTCGGCCATCGACGGGGGAGAGATCGAGGGGGCTGGCGGGAACAGCCCCTCGACCACCCTTTGCAGAAGGGCGGGCTCCAGGGAGTCCATGGGGGGGGCGGTGCGCATTTTGTTGCGCACCACCTTGTACGGCCGCCCCCACGGGTCCCTGTCCAGGGTGGCCAAGAACAAGGCGTTGGCCTCGTCCTTGGCCTTGGCGATTGCCACCTGGAGGGCCCCCTTTGCCTCTTTGAGGGCCCTGTGGAGCCCTTCCTCTTCCTCAGCGGTGTGCCGCCTGCGCCTACAGTGTTGATAGGCGCGGCGAGCACTGTTACTGGTGGTCCGAAGGGCCGCAATCTCTGCGGACCACCAGTATACCTTCTTTCGGGCGAACAGGCGACCGGTCCGAGGCATGGCCGCGTCGCATACCGTCTGTAATGCGACGCGGAACTGTGCCGCCCTCTCTTCGACTCCGAGTGAGACGGGTGGGGCAGCACACCATGCCTCCACCATGGCCGCCTCGTCCGCCCTGTCCCTGTCCAGATGGACCAGGGACCATTTGGGGAAGCCCCCTCTCCTCCTCCGATTTCCCCCAAGGATGGGCGACGGCTGGACGCCATCGTTGGAGACCCTCATTCTGATGTACAAATGATCAGAGAGGGTCTCGACGTCCTCCAGGACACGCCAACCTGTGACGCGTGCGGCTATGGCAGGGGTCGCGAACGTGATGTCCACGATTGACCCCCCCTGCCTCCGCACGCAAGTGTTGGCGCTGCCCTGGTTCAGGATTACCAATCCTGTTGCCGTCACCCAGTCCTCGAGGGAGGCCCCTCGGGGATCAGTGGCAGGGGAACCCCACGCCGAACTTTTGGCGTTGAGGTCCCCCAGGACCATGACTTGCCTCGGGGCAGCCCTCCTGACTACCCCCCCTAGGATCCCCAGGAACGTGTCGAATTCCCGTAGCGGCCTGTTGGGGGAGAAGTACACGGCCACCAGCACCGTGTCACTCCCCCACCCGGCCGCCACGAATCCTGGGCCACCCTCGATCCTTGCTAGGGGGGGGAAGTCCCCCACTGCCGGCACCACGATTGCCACTACTTCGTCGGTGTCCCTTACCCAATTAGATTGGGGGGGGACGAAGTAGGGCTCCGCGACAACCGCGACGCCAATTGCCCACTCCGCCATGGTCTGCATGAGCAGATCCTGAGCTCTGGCGGAGTGGTTGGCGTTGACCTGCAGGACGTCCAAATGCCGGTGTGCTGGCATTTAGACGTCCATGCGGTTGTCCACTTCGGGCCTGCCGGCAGTCGTAACTGCAGGAGGAGGCCGGGAGGGACGGCCGGGCCGTGGCCGTGTCTCCCTGCCTCTAGTTTCCGGGGGGGAGCAATTGTCTCCCCCCATCTTGTGATCGGCGGGGAGTTTGGCATGGTGGCAAACTGCACACCATGCCTTCTCCTCCCAGCACTCCTTAGACTTGTGCCCCTCTTTGCTGCACCGGTAGCACATCAGGCTCCGGTCCACGCTTGAGGGGCACAGCTCCCTCGAGTGACCAACACCCATACATTTGTAACACCGCATGGGTGTCAGTCCCACGGAGCCGATCCTGGCGGATGCCCACCCCACCACGATCTGTCTCAGTGCCAGGAGGGCCCTGGCCGCCTCTACTGGGCACTGCACCAGGGCGGTACTGTTCCCATCATAAGTGGGGCGGATGCCCCCCACCTTAATATGGGCCTCGTTGCAGGCCCCCGCTTTGGCGATGGCCGCCGTCAGCGACTCCTTAGTCGCCGACTCATCCAGGCCGGTGACCTGGATGGCGGCCATCTTGTGGGGACGGCTTACGTGGGCAACGTCGCCGATTAAAACCTGCAGCTTGGCTGCTAGGTTATCGGCCGCTTGCCCACTGTCGTCCCCGGGGACCTCAATAACACGACCCCCCGTCATGGAGGTTCGGACCCTCACGTGTTGCAGACCAACCTCCTCCAGGCTAAGGCCATTAATGGCCTTTTGCATGGTGGCCTGCAACGTCGTTGTGGTGGGTGTGTCCCTCTTCAGACAGATTGTTATGGCTGCCGTCTTGGGGACCTGCGGCGCCTTCGCTGTGGACGCCGCTTTCCTCCTCTTCTTCTTCTTGTTTTTCTTCTTCGTGGGGGCGGAGGGGCCGGGGGAGGCGGGGGGTGGCGCCGTAGCCTTTCCCGTCCCCTTACCCTTTTTTCCCTTCTTCGTCGCATCGGCGTATGTTTCGCTTGGATGCGACAGTTCTCCGGAGGGGCCTGGCTCCGGGGCCGGGCCAGGCTTGGCTACCGGGGCAGGCTTTGCTGGCGGGGCATGTCCGGCTGCCGGGGCTGGTTTTTTTACAGCCTTGGCTTTTTTAGGCCTTCCATCTCCCAGCCTTGCCCCGGATTCGGGCTCGGACATCGCTTCGGTAGTTGGAGCTAACGGAGCCGGAGGGGCCGGCTTCCCTGCTCTTCTATCTGCCGCCAGCGAGGGGCGGAGTATCGGTGCCGGCGGAAGGCGACTGCTGATCTCGGCTATGCGGGCATTGAGCATATTGCCCAGCGAGACCAGCAAGTCCTTCTTCATGTCCGCCATTGCCTCCGCCAGGCTCGCAGCAGCAGATTGCGGCGGCGAGGGGGCCGGGGGGGCCGAGGTCATTCGTTCCGGCTGTGGGGCCGGGGTCTGGCGCTCCGAGAAGGCGGTTCGGAGCGCCTTCAACTCAGTCTGGCAGAGAGCGAGTTGCTCCCGCATCCTCTTATTGTCCGCCTTCAAGATGCGGATCTCCTCACTCTCTGCCCTAGCCGCCTTTACCTCCTCCATAGAGTCGAGGATGGTATGGCAAGCCCGGTTGATCGAACCCCATACGTCCCCCTTCAGGTTGCCCGACTTGTTGGCCCCCTCGAGTATTACGAGGGTAGCCCGACGGGCCGCCTCTATCGGGTCCGACAGCTCGGTCGGACTTTCAACGCACGCGGGGGGGGTAAAACTACCCGTTCCCCCCTTAGGACGGAGCCCAGGGACGATCTTCCTATACGTGCTGACGGCGGTGTCCGAGTCAGAGAACCGGTACGGATCCGGATCTCTGAGCCTCGCCCTCGCCGCCGCCATACCCGCATAGGACCCCTTGGGCTTCCCCCTGCGAGCCTTGCCGATTTTAGGGGGGTCATCTTCCCCCCCCTCATGTCCCCTTTTCTGGGGCTGAGAAGCACATAAAAATACTTCAGGGAGTTCATCCCCGGACGAATCCGAGGAAAGCCGGGAAATCCCCCCTCCCCTCAGCAGACTCCCCCCCCCCTTTGGGGGTGAAGCCATATTGGCCTTGTCCACCCCTGTGCAAAGAATCGTCAAAAACAGACCACCAGAACCGAATCTATTCGAAATTGAAACAAAGTCGAATAAAAACGGTCAAGAGTGTGTCTGCTTTTAACGATCCTATACAATAAACGGAAAAGCGCCTGTTTCAAACCTAATAGCAATCTGGAAAACTACCGATGCACTTTTCACCTACTTCCCGTGGTCGCAGATGGGCGGGAATGGTCTTAAAAGTTGGGTAGCTTCAGCGCCTATATACCGTGACCCCTAATGTGTTCGTAGGGGTTGACCCCACGAGATGGAGCGACCAACAAAAACACAGGTTTTCAGTCAAAATTAAACACAAATTTTTTAACAAAGAATTTAAACTAAACTTTAAAAAACCGATATTTACCAAACCCTACAAAATGAAACCACAAAATCTACCCCACAAGAAACCAGACTATTGCCCCTATCTCCCAACCCTATTCAGGCTCTTGGACGATAGTGGCAACACCAACTTTTTGAAGGGTAAAAAGTGTAAACAACCAAATTTTTATATCAACCAAAAGTAAGCTGCGTTATCCGATTTTCTCCTCTTCTAGGGATCGCAGAGCGGAGCGAATGGTGTTGCTTAATAGAGGACGATGCCCTCTATCCGCTCACACTCGTTTTACAACCGCAAAGCAAAACCCCACGAATTGGCGCCACTTACAAAAATAAAATTTTTAAATAATAAAATCGAACAACTAAATTCGAAATTCAAAAATTGAACTTCTATCGAACGGAAGGTTCTAGAAAAATCTACTAAAGCCCGCAGGCAATTATGCTGCCGCCGCTATGCAACAAGCCTAGAAAGGTTGTTCCACACCGACGACAACACACTAAAACAATCACAATTAGTAAAAAACTCACCAACAAATAAAAAATCCAATCACAAAGATAATCACAAATCCGGGAAACAAAGCCTAATCCAATCACAAATAGCAAGAACGGTGTCCGTATACAATAGCCAAGTAGTTAGTAACAAGAAACTGCACTTAAAACACCGAAAAACCACCACTTCAAATTTTTGAAAATTTTTGACGCGGAGCCAATCTGAGCGAGCAATTACGCGACCGTCTTCGAGAGTAGCCGGTCGGCAACTCAACCTAACCTAACCTAACCTAACCTAACCTAACCTAACCTAACCTAACCTAACCTAACCTAACCTAACCTAACCTAACCTAACCTAACCTAACCTAACCTAACCTAACCTAACCTAACCTAACCTAACCTAACCTAACCTAACCTAACCTAACCTAACCTAACCTAACCTAACCTAACCTAACCTAACCTAACCTAACCTAACCTAACCTAACCTAACCTAACCTAACCTAACCTAACCTAACCTAACCTAACCTAACCTAACCTAACCTAACCTAACCTAACCTAACCTAACCTAACCTAACCTAACCTAACCTAACCTAACCTAACCTAACCTAACCTAACCTAACCTAACCTAACCTAACCTAACCTAACCTAACCTAACCTAACCTAACCTAACCTAACCTAACCTAACCTAACCTAACCTAACCTAACCTAACCTAACCTAACCTAACCTAACCTAACCTAACCTAACCTAACCTAACCTAACCTAACCTAACCTAACCTAACCTAACCTAACCTAACCTAACCTAACCTAACCTAACCTAACCTAACCTAACCTAACCTAACCTAACCTAACCTAACCTAACCTAACCTAACCTAACCTAACCTAACCTAACCTAACCTAACCTAACCTAACCTAACCTAACCTAACCTAACCTAACCTAACCTAACCTAACCTAACCTAACCTAACCTAACCTAACCTAACCTAACCTAACCTAACCTAACCTAACCTAACCTAACCTAACCTAACCTAACCTAACCTAACCTAACCTAACCTAACCTAACCTAACCTAACCTAACCTAACCTAACCTAACCTAACCTAACCTAACCTAACCTTTTTTTTTTTTTTTTTTTTTTGTTGACCAGGTGGAAAATGCGTTACGCATACCCTCCGCACATGGGAGTGGCGGAGGGTTATGTGGGACTACACATCGCCTCTCCCTCCTCAGAGTGAGGAGGAGTAGGGAGTGCTACCCACTAAAAACCACCCGGACGTGCCCTCATGCCGGTTTTGTTGGACACCGTGGTACCTGCGAAGGCATAGACCACGGTGCCCACCGACGGCGCCCCAGCCATTGCCGGGGCTTCCCGCGCCTAAGGGGAGATGGCCGAGCACGCTTGGCCTCTCTCCCAGACCGCTATGTGGCTTTTCACCGCAGGCAGAGGACTCCCATCCTCCACCTGCAGCCACTATGGGTTGAGTCTGGCGGCAAACCGCCGCCTTCTCAACCCGAGCCGTCTGCGCCGGAGGGGATGCGCGAGGGGATTTTCCTCGCGCTCCCGCTCCGCGGTCTCCTTCTGCGAAATGATATGTTCGCAGAAGGCGACCACAGCCTCCCAGGACCTCTCGCTGCTGAGCATCGCAGAGACAACGCTCTGGAGCGAGAGGTCCACCCGCTGGATGGTGCGTGCCATGAGGCCACGCTCCGCGTCCCAACGACTGCACACCTCAAGGGTGTGCTGAGCGGTGTCGTCGGGATCGCCGCACTCATGACACCGCGGGTCAGGCTCCCTCCCGATTTTGTGCAGGTAGTGACCGAAGCACCCATGCCCGGTCAGTACCTGCACGAGCCGGAACGACGTAGCACCGACTGCCCTCTTTAACCAGTGGTCCAGCGACGGGAGGATCGCCCCTATGGTACGGACACCATAAGGGGCGACCTCCAGCTGGGCTTTCCACCGGTCCCGCAGTCGGCGCTCCGTCATGCGACGGGAGGCCTCTACCTCCTCAGGGTCCGGGCGTACTCCTGTTGCCCGGATCCTGGACCTACGTGTGTAGGTCTCTGCGTGCACCTCTGCGTCTAACTCCCACGGAGGGGTGCACGCGAGGAGGCAGGCTGCTGCGTGAGCCACCGTCATGTAGGCCCTCACCATCCTGAGGGCCACGACCCGTTGTGGTCTCCGCAGCAGGGCCCTATTCCGGGCGGACAGCTTGTCCGCCCATATTGGGGCCCCATAGAGGGCCATGCTCCTTGTCACGCCGGCATATAACCGCCGGCATAAGGAGCCCGGCCCTCCTACGTTGGGCAGAAGTCTGCCCAGCGCCGATGCGGCGCCCACGATTCGGGGAGCTAGTCTGGAGAAATGCTCCCCGAAATCCCACTTGCGGTCCAGTATGAGCCCCAGATATTTAATGTGGGGCTTTATTTGGACCGCTCCACCCTCCAGGGTGAGCGCCGCACTCGCGGGCAGATTCCACCCGCGCCCCCCGAAGACTATAGCCTCAGTCTTCGAGAGAACCTAACCTAACCTAACCTAACCTAACCTAACCTAACCTAACCTAACCTAACCTAACCTAACCTAACCTAACCTAACCTAACCTAACCTAACCTAACCTAACCTAACCTAACCTAACCTAACCTAACCTAAACCTAAACCTAAACCTAAACCTAAACCTAAACCTAAACCTAAACCTAAACCTAAACCTAAACCTAAACTAACTAACTAACTAACTAACTAACTAACTAACTAACTAACTAACTAACTAACTAACTAACTAACTAACTAACTAACTAACTAACTAACTAACTAACTAACTAACTAACTAACTAACTAACTAACTAACTAACTAACTAACTAACTAACTAACTAACTAACTAACTAACTAACTAACTAACTAACTAACTAACTAACTAACTAACTAACTAACTAACTAACTAACTAACTAACTAACTAACTAACTAACTAACTAACTAACTAACTAACTAACTAACTAACTAACTAACTAACTAACTAACTAACTAACTAACTAACTAACTAACTAACTAACTAACTAACTAACTAACTAACTAACTAACTAACTAACTAACTAACTAACTAACTAACTAACTAACTAACTAACTAACTAACTAACTAACTAACTAACTAACTAACTAACTAACTAACTAACTAACTAACTAACTAACTAACTAACTAACTAACTAACTAACTAACTAACTAACTAACTAACTAACTAACTAACTAACTAACTAACTAACTAACTAACTAACTAACTAACTAACTAACTAACTAACTAACTAACTAACTAACTAACTAACTAACTAACTAACTAACTAACTAACTAACTAACTAACTAACTAACTAACTAACTAACTAACTAACTAACTAACTAACTAACTAACTAACTAACTAACTAACTAACTAACTAACTAACTAACTAACTAACTAACTAACTAACTAACTAACTAACTAACTAACTAACTAACTAACTAACTAACTAACTAACTAACTAACTAACTAACTAACTAACTAACTAACTAACTAACTAACTAACTAACTAACTAACTAACTAACTAACTAACTAACTAACTAACTAACTAACTAACTAACTAACTAACTAACTAACTAACTAACTAACTAACTAACTAACTAACTAACTAACTAACTAACTAACTAACTAACTAACTAACTAACTAACTAACTAACTAACTAACTAACTAACTAACTAACTAACTAACTAACTAACTAACTAACTAACTAACTAACTAACTAACTAACTAACTAACTAACTAACTAACTAACTAACTAACTAACTAACTAACTAACTAACTAACTAACTAACTAACTAACTAACTAACTAACTAACTAACTAACTAACTAACTAACTAACTAACTAACTAACTAACTAACTAACTAACTAACTAACTAACTAACTAACTAACTAACTAACTAACTAACTAACTAACTAACTAACTAACTAACTAACTAACTAACTAACTAACTAACTAACTAACTAACTAACTAACTAACTAACTAACTAACTAACTAACTAACTAACTAACTAACTAACTAACTAACTAACTAACTAACTAACTAACTAACTAACTAACTAACTAACTAACTAACTAACTAACTAACTAACTAACTAACTAACTAACTAACTAACTAACTAACTAACTAACTAACTAACTAACTAACTAACTAACTAACTAACTAACTAACTAACTAACTAACTAACTAACTAACTAACTAACTAACTAACTAACTAACTAACTAACTAACTAACTAACTAACTAACTAACTAACTAACTAACTAACTAACTAACTAACTAACTAACTAACTAACTAACTAACTAACTAACTAACTAACTAACTAACTAACTAACTAACTAACTAACTAACTAACTAACTAACTAACTAACTAACTAACTAACTAACTAACTAACTAACTAACTAACTAACTAACTAACTAACTAACTAACTAACTAACTAACTAACTAACTAACTAACTAACTAACTAACTAACTAACTAACTAACTAACTAACTAACTAACGATATATGTGATGTTTTCTGATCGGGCTGGTGAATTTGTATTTACTGGATATTTCCATGCCTTCTTATGGTCTGAATTCATAGTAATTATTTAATTGCTTTTCGGGGACGTTCGCGCAACCTAAGTAAAGTATAAGGTAACGGGGTAAAGTAAAGTAACGGTTAATGGGTCACAAGCGAATTGTTAAGCCACTTTTCTTTCAAGCTAGGTAGTAAACGTACAAATGTGTGTCCCAACAGCCACTTTAAATATTATTTAGGCTTATTTGATTTTATATCGGTTTTTTTTTTTTTAATTATTGTAAATTTTAATTGAATGCTGTGCTCAGCTCTGCTGTTGTCGGAGTGCAAAATATCAGTTTTGTTCTTTTTGCTGTTCTAATTTGTATTTTTATAATTTTGTATCCTGTTGCTGTGCCTTATAAATAAATAAATAAACAAATACTTATGGGCACATTTACAAAACACCAAGTCACTGTTGTCTTTTATGTACCAGCAGGTACATTATTGTTTGCTCCATTTCTCCTTTCCCCGGATTATATCTCCAGTCCATTTCCATTTTAGTTTTCTGACCGAAACTGTAACACTTTTTCTTGCGTAAGTTTTTTTTTTTTTTTTGTACTGCTGTGGGTTTTTATTCTAACGGATAATCTTTTTCTCATCATAAAAAAAAGGAACTATTAATATTTTGGTATTAAAAAAAATAAAAATAAGAAAGGTACTATTAATATTTTGGCTGCAGCCTAGCGAATATAATTACTGTGGCCGGACGTGGGCCGTACCGACTCCGTACCGACCGAGTGACGATTGATGACGCTCCTAATGTAACCAGTAGTTATCTAATAAAGACGCGAGATGATACATCGGTGTCACATGATGTGATGTGACGTGACGTGACATACAGACTGACAGACAGACAGACAGACACACCGAGCGTGTGGCTCACCTGCTACATGCGACTACCTGCCTCACCTGCCTCACCTGCCTCACCTGCCTGCCTCGCTGCCACTATCGCGCGAGTGCACACGTTGGCAACGCCAAGTAAGTTCTGTAATTTGAGTGATGTATAGTGATCACATTTGCACGCAAACTAAACGAGGTGGATATCAAACAGTACATGTATAGAAAAACAAACTTTAAGGTAAAACATTTTTGGATTAGCTTGCTTAGCGTTACCAACAAGTAGGTATCGAACCGACACGGGTCGGCCCACGGACTTGTTACGCACTGTTGGTCCCGCTGGTGCATGGTGGTGGTGTGTGTGTGTGTGTGTGTGTGTGTGTGTGTGTGTGTGTGTGTCACACATAGGTATTAAATAAGTATGTAAAGTATTTGTTTGTTTGTATAGGTAAGCTTATAATAATTATGTATAACGATGTTTTTGTTTGTACTTTTTGTTGAAAGGTCGTTATTTGCCTCCAGGGAGGTGAGGTGAGGTGAGGCGCCGGGAGTTGATTCAGGGTTGCAGACTCCCTGGTCCCGTAGCCCCGCCACTATAGGAACACCGGGGTGGTTTTAGTGGGTCAAAATCCCACATAACCCGGTCACGTCCCCCAATGTGACCGGGTGGGTAGATTTCTGAAGATTTCCACCTCGTAAAAAAATACAGGGTTGCCGACTCATTGATTTAGCGCTACAAAAGTGTCGTTTGACAGCAGCGATCGTGAAATTGACGCCTGTTGCCAACTTGTTGCCAACCTGTCGCGAGTGTAGGTAGGTATCTCAATGTGAGCGAAACCTCGTTACCCATGTGAGATGCTAGTGCTACTTTCCATCGACATTTCGTCCCCAGTAGGTATGTACGAGTATTGTGAATAAACAGAAATAGAAAATAAACAGAATTCATTGACATAGTACCTATACGAGTTGTAGGTAAGTATCTACTATATAAAAGACCACTATTTTAGAGTACCTAAAGCTGACGATCCCAGCTGTGGGCAGTGGGCAGTGGGCAGTGGTGAATATAGTCAGTCGCAAGTGTAGTGTGTAGTGGAGTTCTGCCCGATCATGAGTGAGAGTGAATCAGTGCAGAGGGAGGGATTTTATAATAACAAGCTGAAAGTGATTCCCTCCCCCCCCCTCCCCCCTCTCTCGCCTCTCCCCACACCTCGCACCCCACACCTCCCTCGCATCGAACAAGTTCTGCAAGTTCATTTACATGATGAATTACGTACCTTTACATATTAATGAGCTTTGTATATTTTTGTTTCTCGCAACGCAACTGAGTTGTGAGTGAATACGAAGCGACAGGATGACAGGATGAACCCGCCATCGCGCCATCGCGCCATCGCCAGGCCACCACCAACAGTTACTGAATGGTTCTCTTCAGAATTAATTATTCATAAAATAAAAGAAGATAAAAGTCATTTAGAGTTGTGTTGTCTGTTGACTTTGTGATGTGACACTGTGACACGTACAGTAGGTACAGTACAGTACAGTGTACAGCATGTACAGCATGTACTGTACACTGTACACTGTACAGTGTACAGCGTGTACTGTACACTGTACAGTGCACGTCACAAACAAGGTGTCGTCGACGAGTCTCGCGGATTGTGGATGACATGAAGGAACATAACAACAAACATTACGTACTTTTGTGTCGAATGTTCTAGTGAGTGTACAGCGTGTACTGTACAATTGTCATCAGTTCAGTTGTTAATCGCCCACTGCCCACTGCCCACTGCCCACTGCCCACTGCCCACTGCCCACTGCCCACTGCCCACTGCCCACTGCCCACTGTCCACCGTCACACTAATTAGAAATTTGCAGGAATATTGTTATTGGGTAGTTACTACCTATGTTGTACCCTGTGGTGGAAGATAATTGTTTGTTTGTACATTTAGATAATTATAAAGTCGGTTACGTTTGTTGTTAGTTTGTTTTAAGTAGGTAATAATTAAGTTGCGGTCTCCACTAATTCTCTTCATTACCTATGTTTACAAAATATTTTCTTAAACATACACAAACTTAAGCACACACAAACATCTTGTAGTTCTTGCTAGGAAAAGTCAGTAATATTATTTTGCAAAGAAAAAATTATCATCCGGAACCCTACCATTAAAAAGCGGACATTTAAAAAGTCAAAAATAATACCTATCGTTGAGCCATCAAATTCGATTGAGTAATACCTATACATATTTTAATTATAGAAGTTGATGGATGGCACGATAAGGTTTGCTCATTGAAATGGCGCTATAATGTCACGGCGGGGTACCGCATTTATAGATAGTCAATCAAGTGAAGGGTCTGACTTACTTACGTGCGGTACCCCGCCGTGACATTATAGCGCCATTTCAATGAGCAAACCTTATCGTGCCATCCATCAACTTCTACAATTAAAATATGTATAGGTATTACTCAATCGAATTTGATGGCTCAACGATAGGTATTATTTTTGACTTTTTAAATGTCCGCTTTTCTTTTTTGCGTCGGGGGTTTTTTAAATTTTTAATTTAATTTTTATTTTAAAATTTTTAAACTTAGTTACAAAAGAAGTTAAATATGATAAGTACAATTTTTAAATCATCTTTGATCTTGAATATCTTGGCTGCAGGATCAGATCATCGCGTTGTCACCATTGCATTGTATGTAGAATCAAATACTGATCAAAACGAATCCAAACACGACATATCTGCTATTATTTTTTCAAGAGTGTTCTGGATATCCTGGCTGCAGCATCAGCTCCTCGTGTAGCCACCGTTGCATTGTATGTAGAATCAAATACTGATCAAAACGAATCCAAACACGACATATCTGCTATTATTTTTTCAAGAGTGTTCTGGATATCCTGGCTGCAGCATCAGCTCCTCGTGTAGCCACCGTTGCATTGTATGTAGAATCAAATACTGATCAAAACGAATCCAAACACGACATACCTGCTATTATTTTTTCAAGAGTGTACTAGTGTGCTGGATTTCCTGGCTGCAGCATCAGACCAAACATTCCATAATCTTGCATAGTTATATAGCATACATGGATGTTTCAAATTTTAGGTCACATCTAGGTTTGAAAGTAAAGTAAATACCCATTACGCGTCTAAGATCCCTACCACAGTTAACAAAAGAGCGGATAACTTTGAAACGGCTGAACCGATTTTGATAAAACATATCTAAGAACCATTGCTGGAAAACCTGCTTTTAAATAAAAAAAAACCGCATCCAAATCGGTTCGCCCGTTTAAGAGCTACGGTGCCACAGACAGACACACAGACACACACACACACTCACACACACATAGCGGTCAAACTTATAACACCCCTCTTTTTGCGTCGGGGGTTAATAAAATAAAAGTACCAGGAGTGAGAGCTAGAAAATAGAAACCTTGATCTAGAAAATTGACATTGACATAGTTGATTGACACTCGTATGGAATGTTTGGTTTTTAGGTTTCTTGTATTTGTATTTCTCATTATCTTCCTAACGCGTAGAGATAAAATTTTAAAAAAGCTATACCACACCACACCACACCACACCACACCACACCACACCACACCACACCACACCACACCACACCACACCACACCACACCACACCACACCACACCACACCACACCACACCACACCACACCACACCACACCACACCACACCACACCACACCACACCACACCACACCACACCACACCACACCACACCACACCACACCACACCACACCACACCACACCACGTTGTCAACTGACCACGTAACAATTTTCAAAATTAATAATTAAGTATTTAATGTTCCATGTCCATCTCCATGCGGCCTGTGCTATGGGTTTTTTTTTAATTCTGGATAATCTTGTGTTTGACCACAATCTCACCATGGTAAGTGATGATGTGGCCGAAGGTGGTAAGCACACAAAGCCTAGATGGGAACTGGCTCTCAAGTGCAGCTGTCGGAACAGACAAATAGGTGCTTGGCGACAGATTTTCAACTTGAGGGTGGTAGCCAACCAGTCGAGTACTACAAAGTACCCTACCACCGTGCTATGGTTTCCTCACGATGTTTTCCTTCACCGAAAGCTTAAGCTCACTGTAGGATTCGAACCCACGACCTTCGCCGCGGTATAGGACGTCGCTACCACAGAGCTATGATCGCCTTAAATCGGTAATGAATTGGTATCGGTTGTGATGTGAAGTGACTGAAGTGAGGCATGAGTCAACAGATACCTACGTACCTAACTTTGTATTACCTACCTAGTAGATAGTAGGTAATATCGAGCTGGACAACATGTCACTAGGGTACCTACTCTACTCTACTCTACTCGTGTTGGTTATCTATAAGTGGGTTTTGATTGGACAATGTCAACTCATCGCACGCAACACAACACAACACAACACACGACCAAGTAAGTACTCGATATGATAATCCACTTGTTATATAATAAATAAACATATCAATTAGTATTTTGTTACAACACTCACTTACATATCTCTGATACAGCTCGGCTCGGCTCGGCTCGGCTCGGCTCGGCTCGGCTCGGCTCGGCTGGATCACCGAGACGAGACCACTTTACACTTTGACTCCACTCATCTCAATATAAAGAGAACACGAGCTAAAGTCGCTGGGTCTGGTCTGGTCAGGGGGGGGGGGGGGGGGGGGCGGGCACACCGAAGCGACCAGTTGCTTCCCTCTTTTTTGTGCTCATTTATGTTTCATATCAATTTACTTACGAAAAAAATTCAGTATAAAAAATAAGACTTTAAAATGATCGTAACATTTATCTACTTGTTTGTCTTCAGACATCCGGAGACGACAATACACACAATAATCTGTTTGTCGTACTAAATGAATTGTTTGTTGAGTACCTACACTACACTTCACTATACCTAGCAGCCAGCAGCCAGCAGTCAGCAGCCAGCAGCCGACAGCTATTGACTCATTGAAGAAAGGACAAACAGAAGGTTTATTGTTATTAGATGGGCTCGTTAAACAACCGTTTTGCTCACTCTGTGTACACGACGACGATAAATAAAATACATGAAACTCGACGGACGGAGGGGAGGGCCATCCTTCCATCCTTCCATCCTTCCATCCTTCCATCCTTCCATCCTTCCATCCTTCCATCCTTCCATCCTTCCATCCTTCCATCCTTCCATCCTTCCATCCTTCCATCCTTCCATCCTTCCATCCTTCCATCCTTCCATCCTTCCATCCTTCCATCCTTCCATCCTTCCATCCTTCCATCCTTCCATCCTTCCATCCTTCCATCCTTCCATCCTTCCATCCTTCCTTCCGTCCATCCATCACTCGTAACACAATAACAACAAGGTACTCGTACATATAATTGTTTTATAGACGATCTCCTGCCAGCCGCGGCCGCTCACACCGCTCACACCGCTCACACCGCTCACACCGCTCACACCGCTCACACCGCATCATCTTCAGATCATTACAACATAATATTACTATTACTATTATTATTGTTTTTGGAACGAAGTTCCTTATCGCGCGTTGTGAAAGGGGGCTAGACGGAAAAAAATCTTACGAAATCACCAACACTAAAGTGTCGGTGTTTTTTTGTGTCGGTGACAAAAGTCAGCGACCGCTGTGCGGCGTGCGCATGTTTCTCTGTCTGTCTCTCTCTCTCTCTCTCTATATATATACATATATATATATATATATATATATATAAATGGAAATGAAAATATCTGGCTTGCTTTCTACATATAAGAGATATAATATTTTTTATATACATATATATATATACTCTCTAGACTTATATAACTTATATAACTTCGTTCCATCCGGGTGTCCCTTGATACCTCTCAAGTTTATTTTTTAATATATTTAGGACAAGTGAGTGACCTGTGAGCGCCTGTGATGTGAATGCCGCCTATGAATATGTATGTTGCGTTAGTGAACACGTTTATACGTTTTATTGAATGTTTCTCAATGAGTGTGTACTTGTGTTGTGTACACAAGTATTACATTCTATTTGTAATTGTTATATTTCGATCTGATATAATATGAGTGTAAGTTGTAAGATGTGGGTGTGTCGGTGTCGGTGTCAGTGTCGGTGTCGGTGTGTAAGTCGGTATGATCTAAGTCCAAAAGTAGCAAATCTCCTCCTGTGTATATTTGTAGAAGCGTAGGCGGATTGTCGGTGTTTGCGCTCATCTCGACGTCTCCGTCCGTCCGTCCGTCCGTCCGTCCGTCCGTCCGTCCGTCCGTCCGTCAGTCCGTCCGTCCGTGAATGTGTTTATATGCGGCAGGCGGCAGGCGGCAGGCGGCAGGCGGCAGGCGGCAGGCGGCAGGTTGCTATTCTTACTTTACTACGATCAATCCATTCTTAGTATTTTCTCCTCTGATTGACAATATTCTTTTTTAGGGTTCCGTACCCAAAGGGTAAAAACGGGACCCTATTACTAAGACTTCGCTGTCTGTCCGTCTGTCTGTCACCAGGCTGTATCTCAAGAATCGCGATAGCTAGACAGTTGAAATTTTAGTTGTATAAATACATAGTTGTATTTTTACTTTAATAATAAATAATATAATTAAATAAATATTTAAGAGGGGCTGCCATACAACAAACGTGATTTTTTTGCCTTTTTAATCGACTTCAAAAAAGGAGGAGGTTCTCAATTCGACTGTATGTTTTTTTTTTTTTGTATGTTTGTTACGCGATTACTCTGCCAATTATGAATAGATTTTGATGATTCTTTTTTTGTTTGGTAGATCATACTTCAGAGGTGGTCCCATATAAATTTTATCGAAATTGATTCAGCACTTTTTGAGAAAATCAACAAAAACAACAATTTTAATATCACGTTTGATAAACCTTAGTGAATCAAACTGAGTTGTTGAGCATGACTTTTTGGATTTGGATGAAATTTTGTGTGTATACTTCAATGGGTTCTTCGATGGTTTTAAAATACAATTGGACCCGGTAGGTGGCGCTGGAATCGAGTTCCAAGATTTGTTTTAATTTCAGGGCAGGACGACGTCTGCCGGGCCCGCTAGTTATATATTATATTTTACCGGCCAGACCCGATTTCAGGACAAACTAGTTTTGCCTAGGACAACATATATGAGGAATAAACTTTAAAAATTGAAAAATAAAATTATTTTTAAAAATAAAAAACAAAAACCGACTTCAAAACTGTAACCTATACCTACGAGTACAAACATAAACTAAAAAGTAAAGAATAATATTTTAATTTCAAAGCAAGAGCCTTAAAGGACAATCAACAAAATTATTGATATTTATATATCTATTTAATATTTATAAACAGTTCTTTTTGGAGTCGGTGCCAGCCAAGAAGGACAGTTTAATTCTGCCTTTGTAACAAACTTTCGAAAGGTAGGGGTGCGACGGCGCAGACCTAAGGAACATTACCGTAAGGAGAGGTGTCGTGAGACGTTTTCTCGTATGAACACTTCGTGTCCAGTTCAAAACTGTCCTTCTTCTTGGCTGGCACCGACTCCAAAAAGAACTGTTTATAAATATTAAATAGATATATAAATATCAATAATCTTGTTGATTGTCGTTTAAGGCTCTTGCTTTGAAATTAAAATATTATTCTTTACTTTTTAGTTTCAAAGTCAAAGTCAAAACCATTTATTCAGTTTAGGCCCTAGAAGGGCACTTATGAAGGTCGAATTACAGAAGTTACCACCGGATCGGAAGTCAGCCTTCAACTGAGAAGAACCGGCAAGAAACTCAGCAAGGTTACATTTTTTAAATATTTTGGACCATCTTGACTATATTGGCTTTTTTTTTTCAAATGTCAATTTTATTCTTAAACTAATACAAAAATAGTTTATATTTGTACATAGGTCTAGGTTACAGTTTTGAAGTCGGTTTTTGTTTTTTATTTTTTACGGAACCCTTCGTGCGCGAGTCCGACTCGCACTTGGCCCGTTTTTTTTAGTTTAGTAGCTATTGACGAGCTTTAGTGTTAACAATAAAAAATGTGCGGTCGGAGGACCCCCCTCCCCCCCCCCCCCCACATACAGGACAGGAACTAAGTTCCTCACACTCATACACCTCGTTGAGAGGGATCAGGGAGGAGACATCTACGAGTATCAGTACAATATTAAATAAATTAATAGAGACTCGAACCGAACCGGACTCTTCTCAGTTTAAGTGTATTCCGAACCGGTTACGTTTATAACCGCCTTTATAAAGTGCCTTAACAAGGCCTAAATTTAATAAATTAATTTTTGATTTTCATTTTGAAATGAAACACAATTATAAGTACATACCAGGATTTCAGAAGTTTAGTAGAGTCATACAGTGAGGTAGGCGAAAAGTATAGAAGGGAAATAATTAGCTAGCTGAAACTTGGTAACTGAAAAGTTGGTAGTTTTCAGTCAAATGCAACCAGAACAGAAGGAGTACTCTTGGTCTCTTTAAGCTACGAGTGCTACGACACACGTAGAGAGTGGTAGAGACGGTAGGACATGACGAGCGCTGTAGACATCGCTACGATACGCTACGGGCTACGGGCTACGGGCTACGGGCTGTGAGCTACGAAGCCGCCAGTGCTACGAGGTTACGCACCTACATATATAAAATTACTCTTTTAAACTTAAGATCCACCACTACTGGTACACTACTTAATGCTTTTTTCCTACGTCTTGATATCTGCCAGTTCACTTTACTGTAAGCCGCATAAAAGAACTTCGTTTCAAAAATTAGAAGTCGTTTATTCCTAAGAAACGTATGGTGGAAATGATAACATTTCCCAAACAAACCTTGGCCTCTTCACCACGCTTCATCACGTTTCTCCCCGTTGGGGTGATTTTTCAAAACTCTGAAACTTACTATATTTCCAGTCAAATAGCTTTATTAAAGTTTTATTATTTAATCTTAGAGTATTCATACCAATTATTTGAATTTCACAACAAACTATTATTTCCGAGACAAACATTGTCACCCCTTTCTTCTAACATGACTGTGAAGAATATCTGAAACACCCTAGCTATAATGGAATGATATGGCGATGGAGAGAAACAACCAACGATGTTTATTCACAGTTCACCTCTTATTATTCTCTCCCTACTCTACTCTCTCTACTCTCCTCTACTCTCCTACATGACAATTTATTCTAATCCCTAATTTCAAATACAAATACAAATTTTCATGAATTTGTCATGCAAAGTGAGAGATTTTCATACAACGATTTTAAAAACCTAAGACGATATGTTGAACAACTTTTATATATAGGTAGGGTGCCACGCCACAGAGGTAGGGTGCCACCACCGGCACCGTTCACGGACGAACCTCAATCAGTCAGCTTAAGTATTCGTTGTGGGACCTTCATTAATTGCATCTTATTTTTAATGCTTTTCAGAAGAGCTTATTGGTCGAGTAGAAAACCTACCTGTAGGAGTACCTAGTTAGTTTAAGTAAAAATAAAATGTCTCAGAATTTCCCTGACGCTGAGAACATTGAACTGTTTAACTAATTATGAAAACAATTGTTCTACTACCAACTATGTACTTGTACTTGTAGTTGTACTTGTAGTTGTAGTTGTAAGTAGGTAGGTATATAATAATATCAGACGAGTCAATAGGAAGGTTTGTTTTGTGTTTGTTTTATTTTATTTTATTTTTTATTTTATTTATTAGGGAAAACAAACAATTACACAAATAGATTACTTTGTGGGTATTTCTAGATACAATATATGTACATGTGCAACTCACTACGTTATCCACATATTGATGATAAAACTTTTTTTTTTTTTACAAGAAAAGAAACTCGAGTGAAACCTTTAACATACCAAAAAAAAGAGATTTATAAAAATACTTATACTTATACTTAATTTACACAAAAGAAGTAAACGTTATATAAAGAATACTTTTGTTACGTTGTGTACGTTATTTGCTATAAATTTTTTGTAAGAGTAAGTGTCTAAATTTACAGTATGATAATGAGAATATGTCTAAGTCTATGAAGAAATTGTTATAATTTTTTGTAATACGGGATAGAGGCGCGCGAACACCCGCATTTGTGCGGCTAGAAGAGACAGCAAAAAGCGGACGTGCGCGCACCTCCCGTCCAATAACAGTCCTCGGAACAATGTAACACAATTCATTTATCAACTCAGAGCAGTCATATCTGTTATTACACAGGTCATACAGAAACATACTTTCAAGGAATAGTCGTCTAGATTCCAAGTCAGGTAGGTTAAATTTTAAGTTACAATTATTATTGTAGTTATAGCGGCATCGATAGTGTAACGTTTTGAGGAACTTGCGTTGTACTCTTTCTATACTATCTTTGTATTTTTGGTACAAAGGGCTCCATACCATCACAGCATATTCCATTTGAGATCTGATTAAAGACTTGTACAGATGAATGAATGTGTCAGTTCGCTTAAAATCTAAAGTTGACCTCATCACAAAACCATACATACGATAAGCATTATTAACGATTCTGCCAATGTGCTCATCAAGATGGAGCTTAGTGTCTAGTACCACCCCAAGGTCTCTGACGGAGGAAACTCTACTCAAAGTGGCACTAGATAATGTGTATGTATCAGAAATAACTTTGTTTGTAATGAATCATTGAGTATCACTGGCTATAGGTGTTTTATTTTAATTTCCTCACGGTCAAACGGTTAGTACCTGTTCTCTTTCAGTTTTCATATTCAATCTGTTTAGTAAGGTAGTACAGTAACCGAATAGTTAACAAGTGCATAAATGAATTACGCGATGGTACCGAGCGTGCCGCGTGCCGCGAGCCACGAGCCGCGAGCCGCGAGCCGCGAGCCGCGAGCCGCGAGCCGCGAGCCGCGAGCCGCGAGCCGCGAGTCGGGCACTTACTAATAATACCTATATAATATCCAGGTACCTATACTCGTAGGTACTCGTACATTCAATTACATTACATAATGTAACTAACTACAGTACAGCTGTGTGATATGATAACTATCCTCAATGGGTATCATTAATGAATGAATAATGTAGTTAGTTAGTTAGGAGCTCGCTCACTTACTTACCTCCCTAGTCCCAACCAACACCAACACCAACACCAACACCAACACCAACACCAACACCAACACCAACACCAACACCAACACTAACACCAACACCAACACCAACACTAACCGCTCGACGCTCGATGGAGCCTGAACTGAATACGATAACACATCGCAAGGAACATCTACATTCAACGCATAAACTACATAATTATATTATATGTTGTAGTGTAGGTTCTAATCCTACCCTCCCGCCTACGCCTGGGTAAGTGGGTAAGGCAGAGATAACTTAAGATAAATTGAAGCTCAGGATTTGACTTGGCTAGTTTTTACCAGCAACACTGAACTGACTGTGGTTATGTATTTTTGAAAATAAATGAGAATGAAAAGAAAGAACCATTGCATAAAAAAAAATGAAGTGTATTCCGAGCCGGTAGAGACAATAGTAACGTTCATAAGTGTCTTATCGGGACCTATCTAAACAAGACGTAAGCGGTAAGACGATAAATGAATGAGTTAGAGTTTAACTGCAGTGACTGTACTGCGACTTGCGAACTGTGTCCCTCCTCAAGTGTATTCCGAGCCGGTAGAGACAATAGTAACGTTCATAAGTGTCTTATCGGGACCTATCTAAACAAGACGTAAGCGGTAAGACGATAAATGAATGAGTTAGAGTTTAACTGCAGTGACTGTACTGCGACTTGCGAACTGTGTCCCTCCTCAAGTGTATTCCGAGCCGGTAGAGACAATAGTAACGTTCATAAGTGTCTTATCGGGACCTATCTAAACAAGACGTAAGCGGTAAGACGATAAATGAATGAGTTAGAGTTTAACTGCAGTGACTGTACTGCGACTTGCGAACTGTGTCCCTCCTCAAGTGTATTCCGAGCCGGTAGAGACAATAGTAACGTTCATAAGTGTCTTATCGGGACCTATCTAAACAAGACGTAAGCGGTAAGACGATAAATGAATGAGTTAGAGTTTAACTGCAGTGACTGTACTGCGACTTGCGAACTGTGTCCCTCCTCAAGTGTATTCCGAGCCGGTAGAGACAATAGTAACGTTCATAAGTGTCTTATCGGGACCTATCTAAACAAGACGTAAGCGGTAAGACGATAAATGAATGAGTTAGAGTTTAACTGCAGTGACTGTACTGCGACTTGCGAACTGTGTCCCTCCTCAAGTGTATTCCGAGCCGGTAGAGACAATAGTAACGTTCATAAGTGTCTTATCGGGACCTATCTAAACAAGACGTAAGCGGTAAGACGATAAATGAATGAGTTAGAGTTTAACTGCAGTGACTGTACTGCGACTTGCGAACTGTGTCCCTCCTCAAGTGTATTCCGAGCCGGTAGAGACAATAGTAACGTTCATAAGTGTCTTATCGGGACCTATCTAAACAAGACGTAAGCGGTAAGACGATAAATGAATGAGTTAGAGTTTAACTGCAGTGACTGTACTGCGACTTGCGAACTGTGTCCCTCCTCAAGTGTATTCCGAGCCGGTAGAGACAATAGTAACGTTCATAAGTGTCTTATCGGGACCTATCTAAACAAGACGTAAGCGGTAAGACGATAAATGAATGAGTTAGAGTTTAACTGCAGTGACTGTACTGCGACTTGCGAACTGTGTCCCTCCTCAAGTGTATTCCGAGCCGGTAGAGACAATAGTAACGTTCATAAGTGTCTTATCGGGACCTATCTAAACAAGACGTAAGCGGTAAGACGATAAATGAATGAGTTAGAGTTTAACTGCAGTGACTGTACTGCGACTTGCGAACTGTGTCCCTCCTCAAGTGTATTCCGAGCCGGTAGAGACAATAGTAACGTTCATAAGTGTCTTATCGGGACCTATCTAAACAAGACGTAAGCGGTAAGACGATAAATGAATGAGTTAGAGTTTAACTGCAGTGACTGTACTGCGACTTGCGAACTGTGTCCCTCCTCAAGTGTATTCCGAGCCGGTAGAGACAATAGTAACGTTCATAAGTGTCTTATCGGGACCTATCTAAACAAGACGTAAGCGGTAAGACGATAAATGAATGAGTTAGAGTTTAACTGCAGTGACTGTACTGCGACTTGCGAACTGTGTCCCTCCTCAAGTGTATTCCGAGCCGGTAGAGACAATAGTAACGTTCATAAGTGTCTTATCGGGACCTATCTAAACAAGACGTAAGCGGTAAGACGATAAATGAATGAGTTAGAGTTTAACTGCAGTGACTGTACTGCGACTTGCGAACTGTGTCCCTCCTCAAGTGGTGAGTGGTGAGTGGTGAGTGGTGAGTGGTGAGTGGTGAGTGGTGAGTGGTGGCGGGAGGTGGGATCGAACCGACGCGCGACCAAGACCTTAAGTCAAAAGGTACATACATATTTTGACATTATGATAGTTTGTTTTATTTGATGATCTATTAAAGTACGAGTAGGTAAGAAGGTTGGCGAATAATCTTCATATGTATTAGTTTTATTATTATGTAACTCAATTTGATATTTAAGATAGATAAATATGTTTGTCGTAAACTATATCCCACCAAAAACATAAATGTAAAAAAGGAGAGCCAAGTTCAATAAAAAATTATTCTCTGCTGTGGGCTTCGCCGCAAAAAGAATGGAGATCTGAGATTGAGTGCCAAGTTCTATGCAAAATCCAAATATGTAGTCTAAGGGCTAACTTGGCTGGTTTTTCCATACGAATTATATAGCCTTCGCATGTTCTAAACCTGTTACCTTTCGGTTCTTATTTTATTATTCCGAAAATTTGGCTTGCTGGTAGAAACTACCCATCGAACATAAGGCTCTTCCATGACTGTGTAAAAGTAGGTACTTAATAATAATTCGTATGGGAAAACCAGCCAAGTCAGCCCTTAGACTACATATTTGGATTTTGCATAGAACTTGGCACTCAATCTCAGATCTCCATTCTTTTTGCGGCGAAGCCCACAGCAGAGAATAATTTTTTATTGAACGTGGCTGTCCTTTTTTACATTTATGTTTTTGGTGGGATATCATTACTTTTTGTACGTAAGTACATATCCTCGTAACGCCGTGGGTCCTTTTAAAAGGATCCTTAAGAAAACTTAGCAATATCGCAGCATAAATCGCAACTTTATAGGTCAGATATCGAGAGACAACCGGACAGCAAGACGGCGCTCGCGCTTATGAGCGCGGCTGCCGCTCGCTCGGCCACGTTCGCGTCAACGGTTCGATTCGGTTGTCACAGCGCCCCACCCACCCCGCCCGCGCCGCTCCGGCGTCACTCGGCGCGCGCGCGTCGTGTATATACCGAAAATCTAAATACCTATTATTTTATCATTATTTATGAGTAGGTAATGATTTTACACTATTGATGTGCGCTAAATATTAAAATAATAATTAATCTCAGTTAATAACGTAGGTACCCCAAGTAATATTAGGTATTTATGTGAAGCGTTCATAATAGAATCTAATTATTTAAAAATTGACAGTTTTTTATTTATTCCTTTGTATTCATCTAATTACCTATCTGCATACCAAATTTTAACTCTCTAGGTCATCTGGAACTGGGTTAGAGTTTTGGTCTATAGGTCAGTCAATGATAAAAATGAGGAATTTTGGACATTAATATCTAAATAACCGTTTGAGATAAGCTTATGAAATTTAGAACACATATGTATCTCGCAAGTCTCAATATATGAGCCAAATTTGATACGTTTATGTAAAATAGTTTTTGATTTATGAGGGGGTCAAAAGTGGCTCCAAATGGTTCGTGTAATATTACACACGGTGCGGCTCGCCAGTTCTGTTTCTTGAACTTGGCTTGACACGCTCCCGCGTGTCTAGATAAGATAGAGATTAATAATAGTAATAAACTTGTTTTTCTAAATATCATTTTTAAAATAAACAATAATGTTTTTAAATAAAATCTGGGTCAATAAAACATCATATCGGATTAAATTTCCATTTAATTAGAATTATAATGAATTTACCTATTACATACCTATACTTATACATTAAACTTACATACATACATACATACATACATACATACATACATACATACAGATACGTAGGTATACGTGGGTATGTACTTACAGTGAACAGTGTTTATTGTGAACATTGTTACAAATGATTTTACAGAATTACATACAGTTGAGGGACGCGCATTTACACCCAAATGTAAATAAAATACAATGTAGGTACAATACTGACTTTATAACTAACTTATGATTACATTATAAATATTATTATTATATTTAAATAACAGACCCTTTTTGTTGATTGCCTCGTTTTAATTCATTTCCAAAATAGTTTAAAAAAAATGAATAAATCAATTAATTAGGTATAGATGCGTCGCGCGTGCATGGCGTGCATGTAGTGAAGGTAAGCCAGCCTACACGGCATGTAGCCCTAGATGCCCGGATGCCTTTGTACCTGGGTACCTGGGTACATCTGGTATCTGGTACCCGGGTACCTGAGTTCCCTCGTCCCGTATACTGGTAGCGGTAATACGACGAGCCCCAGCCAAAAACTCGCCGAACACCGCCTTCGTGTCATTCAAACTGCTTTACAATTGTATGTGACCGTGCCGTGTCGTGTCGTGTCGTGTCGTACTGTGTCGTGTCGTGTCGTGTCGTGTCCACACGCATCGCTCGCTAGTTCAACTAAGTATTGTATAATGCTTACAAATATTGCTATCAAGTTATCTATAGGTAGGTGTATCTACTCGTGACTCTCGTCTCCTTTGAAAGTGTTCGAGTGTAGAGATGTTAGCAGGTAGTGTGCGTGTCAATTTATTGTTCGTCGCCATTGGCCGCGTCTCCGAAACTTCGCCTGTACAAACAAATAACAACATAGTAAGTCATTCATTAGTTCCTAGTCGAACACAATTTTGGGGATTAGGTTTAATTTTCTCCGATTCAATTATTAGATAGATAGGTGACAGGTGACAGGTGACCTGTTGAGTCGGCTCCGTTTATGTTTGAGGCAGCGGTAGAGCGGGTACACGCCAGTATACTGGCACACGAGCGAGCCCGCACTAGCTCCCGCACCCGCGCCGACCACTGCCGCGCTACCATCCGCACTACGCACCGCCGCCGCCGCCGCCGCCGCCGCCGCCGCCGCCGCCGCCGCCGCCGCCGACACCATCGGATCGGAGCGCTTGCCGTATCTACTGCCCATGAAGAATCTGTCATAGTATCATTATATGAAATTAAATAACATTTACTATCTTGAATAAGGGTAATTAGTGTTTAGTATTATAGTAAGTATTAGTTAGTTTAAAAGTGAAAGTACCCACTTGTCGTTTCTGGGCGACATGAGCCGCGGCGAGGAGCGGCCGTAGCGCGAGCCCATCACGAACGGGACCGGAGACACTGGACATAGAGATGATACATGTTATATTTATTGACTTAGTGCCGTCATATACCAGCGATTGTGAATTTTGTACGTCGGTGATCGGAAAAAGGTTTACGGCTCACATTTCCATCGGTTAGAGAAGAGAAGTTTGATGATCATCGATGTGACTAGGCCCATTTTGTCCAACGTCCGATGTCAGATTTTATTAGCTATAAGAATTTGGTCCATTCCATTTTTTTTAAATAATAGGTCAGTTGCAGTCAAATGTTTAAATAAGGAAGCAGCGTCCTCGGGGAGGATCTTGTGAGCGTGAGATGACGCGTATGTGAGATGTGAGAGATGAGAGAGGTAGGTGTAAAGTAATACAAACTGTCATGTCTTTTGTCGCTGAGAGCGCTGGCGCTGGCGGTGACGCTGAGGCCGGCGAGCGCGGCGGCGAGCACTAGTAGTGCGCACGCGGCGCCCTGCCCGCACCACATCGCACCGTCTCGCTCGCACCCCTCCGCGTGGACAGAGACGGCAGGACACATGCGCTGAGTGTGGCACCGTGCGTGGCGTGCAGTCCCGTTACTATCGTTACGTTACTTGTATGTAGGTAGGTACCTATAACAACTGAACAGTATAGTACACAACTACCTACCTATACAATATACACTATACTGTATACACTATACAGTATACAGTATACTGTATACACACCATGACGTCGGTCTTCTGTGCCATGACACCACAACTAGCAGTTAGTTGGAATAATGTTACATGCACTCTTGAGCTTCTACAGACGATCACAACGATTCACTTTGATTAAAACCCGATTTCATGATCATTAAAATCTATAGTACCTATCTACCTACAATAAAAAGCAACACATAAATATTTATATACGAATATAAAAAAAACATATTATAAAGTTTGTTTATATTATCTCATCTCTCTTGTTTATTTGTATTATCTCACACACACACACACACACACACACACACACACACACACACACACACATCAACACACACACACACACACACACACACACACACACACACACACACACACACACACACACACACACCAGTACGAATACCTACCTACCAGTACTTTACTTATTGACAGCACTGATAGTGTTTTGGGACTTTAACTAGTGAGTGACGAAAAATGATAGAATAACTAACATTACTTGGAGCTCAGTCAGTGGCTGTGCCACGATGAAACAACCTGCGGCGCAGCGGTGGCGCCCCCATCGGGTGGCACTACCGGCTACCGGTACTAGTCGACTCCAATACGGAAATAGATGGAAACAAGCAACTCTTATTGTTTTTGTCCCCGCTTCGTCTGTTTACCGACCGGCGCTCGGCGCTCGGCGCTCGTGCCTCGACTCGGCTCACGTCGGGTGCCGGTGCCGGTAATTAACGCCTACTACACTCTCGATAGCCGATTGTACTATGTATACATATTGACCTATTGACCAGGCAATGCTAGCTTAGTGGTAATGAGGTCGAATGCCGTAGGTTCCAATTCTACAATGAGCTTGGCCTTTTGGCGAAGGAAACTTCTTGAGGAAACCGTCTGGCTACCAGGAACTCTTCGTTGTCCGTCTGTCGAGACCCTTTTTCTCAGGAACGCGAGATATCAAATACTCAGGTCTGCAATCTCTAGGAACAGTAAAAAATCAAAAGATGGCTGTTTATACCGCATATTTTGTTTCTTGCAACGTAATTAAAACCACCCTAGGTTTTACCACTTCATCTATAACTGCCAATAAACGCTACATACAATGGAACGTGCAAAATAACAAAACGTGAACAAATAAAATAGAGCTCATGTTACTCGCTACTCGCTACTCGCTACTCGCAACTCGCTACTCGCTACTCGCTACACGCTACACGCTAATAGCCGTAGCTTTCTGGTGATAGGTGTTTTTTTTAATAGTTTAAGTATTTATTGACGTTATCTACAAATACATATATTTACAAATTACAAAACACAAATGTTTTCACACTGTACAGTACAGTACAGTACAGTACAGTACAGTACAGTACAGTAAAGTACAGCCAGCATGACCGAACTAATCAATATTGTACAAGATAATAAATAAAAGAGCGAACATCTAGCGACGAGTCACGACTTGCTCGGACTATATTTGGTTGCGGGAGTTGTTGAAAGGGCAAATAAAAACCGTAACGTCTGTCCTCTGCACTTAAGTGTATTATTATTGGACTCTCTCTCTCTCTCTCTCTCTCCGCTAATTGATTACGTTTTTATGACAGTTTGAATGAACCCCTCGATTGATCGCTGTACATTCGTTGTCGTTGCCGAGATTCTCTCTAATAGTAGGTCCTAGTATTAAAAATGTCAGTGAGGTTTTTATTTAGATTATGTTTATCATTCAAATTTGTCAAAAGAGAGATGTCGTCTGCGAATAGCACACAATGTTCATTAATTATTTTAGGAAGGTCATTTATATAAATTAAAAATAGGATAGGTACATCCGAGAACACGACCTTGGGGAATTGAGTTATGGGTTTGCAAGGTTTTTGATCTTGTCATGTGTATTTGTCCGGTTTTTGTGTCGAAATTTTCTAATTCGACAAACTGCTCACGATTTTCTAGGTACGATTTGAACCATTTATGTGTTATCCCGCGAATTCCTATGTCGTATAATTTTTCCAATAATATATTGTACTGTACTTTATCGTATGCTTTTGTCATGTCCAATAGGATCCCGATTGCATATTTTTGGTTATTGATTGTATTTAGTATGTCTTGTATATATTTATAGATGGCCAGGATCGTCGAACGGTTTTTTCGAAAGCCATTTTGAGAATCGTCAAATATTTTATATTTTTCGCAAAAGGAGTTTAGACGGTTTTGCATTACTTTTTAAAATATTTTTGATGAAGTAGGCAGGAGAGCAATAAGCTAGATTGGCTTCAGGTCTATCAGATAATATCAACTAAGGTCATGTCATCTAGCTCCAGTGTCACTCTGGCCGCTGGCGTGTTATTTATGTTATGGGACACCGTGTATCCTCGTAATAGTCATTTGGATGAATTACCATAATCTTGACATAAACTATTCTAAAACAAAAATTATGCAATTTAGACCATACCAAAAATCCCCTCTTGACATAAATTTTACATATAACAACTCAAAAATAGAATGTGTCGATACATTTTCATTATTAGGTCTAGACACAAATTTAAATTGGAAAAGCCATATTCAAAAAATAAAAACTAAACTCTCAAGCTTCCAATATGCACTTCGGGAGCTTCGAAAAGCCACAGACAGCAAAACGGCAAAAACTGCTTTTACGCTTACGCATATGCATGGCTCCGGTACGGAATCCTTCTATGGGGAAATAGTGTCGATGCTCAACACATATTTGTTTCTCAAAAGATGTGCATCCGTATACTTGTAAACATAAGAGAGCCCGAAACTTGCAAACCACACTTTATTAAGCACCAAATTTTCACCTTGACATCAATTTATATATTAGAAGTATGCACTTTAGTTAGGAAACACCCACATTTATTTGTGAAGCAAGCTGACCAATCGCGACGGTACTCGTACGCAACAAGATTCAGGCACTAATTGATTCTGCCAGCGTCATAACTAACAATGCACAGTTCCAGTCCAAATGTCATGTCGACGAAAATATATAATAAACTAGTGGACCCGGCAGACGTTGTCCTGCCCTGAAATTAAAACAAAACTTAGAACCCGATTCCAGCGCCATCTACCGGGTCCAATTTTGTTTTCAAATCATCGAGGAACCCATTGAAATACACACACAAAATTTCATCCAAATCGGTCCTGTTACCATACTCCTCCGAAACGGCTTGACCGATTACTCAAATTACTAAAATGGCTATTAAAAAATAAGGGTTGATCGTAGAAGGGTGAAAATTGGGGCTTGTATGTATTTTTGTATGTAGTATCATAAAAAAATAGAAATTAGAAATTTTGTCTAAAAATAAAAAAAAAAATTTAGGGGTGGACTACCCCTAACATTTAGGGGGATGAAAAATAGATGTTGGCCGATTCTCATAGATACCGGATAAGCACAAAAAATTTCATCAAAATCGGTTAAGCCGTTTCGGAGGAGTATGGCAACGAAAACTGTGACACGAGAATTTTATATATTAGATTAGCCGACGAATTAAAAGACGAAAAAAAGGACAACATGCCCGCCTAAAATGCTTCTTAGTAAAAAAAAATTATTATTGCCTTGATGATTTTTTTAATGACCATTTTACAAACCCTAATAATTAATAGAATAAATGTAGTAATATTATAATTTATGAAATGATTCGGTCCGTCTGCCTTCCTAGACTATTGTTCAATTGCTATACCCAACTAAAATTACTGTGAAAAAAAAATTGTACTGGACTGAATCAGCAAAATTATCTTAAAAACTAGCCTATTTAATGTTATTTCGAAAATGGCATAACATTTAGTATATGGTAGTTTTTTTTGTCAAAAGTTACTTGGGAAATACTACAATTAAAAAATAATACTTAATAAATGGTGCAGGCGTCTTTTGTCGCCAAATAACGAATTAAAATTCTTTTTAAAAGCATAAAAGTGGCAATATCTCGAAAACCAGAAAACTTTTACTGGGGTCATGTTAATGTTATCTGATGGACCTGAAGCCAATCTAGCTCCAGTGAGTGTCACTGTGGCGTGTTATTTATGAGACACCCTGTATACTGTTCGTACATAGGTGGGATAGGTACCCAACTACCCACTGACAATCATACCACCAACAATGCTCAAACCATTGACTGTTCCGAGTCGTCTTCACTCATAAAACAAACAATCATCCAATTTGGTGCAGTCATTCGAAAGTTACGAGCGCACATACATTTCGCAGATCCGTTTTTATTTGTAGTGTTTTAAGTGTTTTTAGGGTGACATACCTCAAAAGAAAAAAACGGAACCCTTGTAGAATCACTTTCTTATCCGTCTGTCCGTCTGTCCGTCTGTCCATCTGTCGAGACCCTTTTAGTAAGGGACGCGTCACGGGAAGTATCACGTTGAATAACCTAAATATCTACAATTTCCTGCAAATATCACGAATATTGTTACTGTTGTAGTGCAGTTTGGCCACTTATCATCATCCAGCTCATTTTATATAGTAAATAATATCCATGGTAAACTAGACTAATTACCAAATAATATCCATGGTAAACTAGACTAATTACCAAATAATATCCATGGTAAACTAGACTAATAATATCCATGGTAAACTAGACTAATTACCAAATAATATCCATGGTAAACTAGACTAATAATATCCATGGTAAACTAGACTAATTACCAAATAATATCCATGGTAAACTAGACTAATAATATCCATGGTAAACTAGACTAATTACCACATAGGCTACTTTATAACATAAGATAAGATTACTGAAAGTGACCACGGTAAAGTCACCAATCTGCTTTATTTACATAAATAAGAATAAATGAATATTTAATTTGACATACACTTTAAGACATTAATTTTTTAATACTAAATTTAAAATTTCAGAAAGATACGTTAAGATTTCAATTTACAGGACCAATTTCAATATTCTTTTTGCTCTCCTGGAAAAAGTGGTTTTTGCAGATTGGCTACTTGACCACTGGACCGACGAAATAAGGTCTGCAAACCCTAGGAGCAGTGCAACAAATCAAACTTCTAAGTCAAAGCAATCAAAAGATACGGCTGTTTGTACTCCGTTTAAGCCGCATATTTTGACCCTCCCTCGCAAGGGAACCAAAACCTGCAAAGGCAACACTAAATTTAAAACTTGATGACATCTGTTGATTTGTCAAAGTGTAGTTAGTCTACTCTATTTATTTGTCAAAGTGTAGTTAGTCTACTCTATTTATTTGTCAAAGTGTAGTTAGTCTACTCTATTTATTTGTCAAAGTGTAGTTAGTCTACTCTATTTATTTGTCAAAGTGTAGTTAGTCTACTCTATTTATTTGTCAAAGTGTAGTTATTCTACTCTATTTATTTGTCAAAGTGTAGTTAGTCTACTCTATTTATTTGTCAAAGTGTAGTTAGTCTACTCTATTTATTTGTCAAAGTGTAGTTAGTCTACTCTATTTATTTGTCAAAGTGTAGTTAGTCTACTCTATTTATTTGTCAAAGTGTAGTTAGTCTACTCTATTTATTTGTCAAAGTGTAGTTAGTCTACTCTATTTATTTGTCAAAGTGTAGTTAGTCTACTCTATTTATTTGTCAAAGTGTAGTTAGTCTACTCTATTTATTTGTCAAAGTGTAGTTATTCTACTCTATTTATTTGTCAAAGTGTAGTTAGTCTACTCTATTTATTTGTCAAAGTGTAGTTAGTCTACTCTATTTATTTGTCAAAGTGTAGTTAGTCTACTCTATTTATTTGTCAAAGTGTAGTTAGTCTACTCTATTTATTTGTCAAAGTGTAGTTAGTCTACTCTATTTATTTTCTTTTCAGAGTTTTCTGTACGAGTACCTTCAAATGCCGAAAACTATTGATAGTCGTGAAAGAAATGTGCTTAACAATATAATAAAGTATTTGTCGCAGAACAAGTCCGAGGGATTACAGCACATTACAGCACATTACAGCACATTACAGTCTATTTCTCTAAATAACATCGCCGACTTAGTTGTCAACATGACTGGTAGGTAGTTCGAATAGTATGTGCGTTGGAAATTGGCCTATTTGTGGTTGATTTTAGTTATTTAATATTGCGTGCTTCCTTTTAGGTATATGCGTATTTTCATTACTCTTCCGTAATGAAAATACGCAGAGAGGGAAAGACGTTGGCTGTATTTTCTACGCCTAAAAAAAACAAACCTAAATTAATCTAGATGATTTTGATCTCTGCTCAATTCGGCATAAAATACATATTTAGATTCTGAATGTGATGAATAATAATTATAATTCTTACAAAGTTTGATTTATGGTTTTATTTACATAATTTTCTTTACTTATAATCATAAATATAATTAAAATTATTTTATAAATGGTCCTATGTCAATTCACATAGGCATGACTATACATATTTAGTGTTGTTATGATACGAATAAAAGGTAATGTGGCGCTTCCAGAGCAAGTTTTTTATTTTACTGGACAGGCTTTTACTTATTGGTTTGATTTAATTTAAAGTTGATTTTTTTCTTTTTAGGGCAATTAAATAAAAGCTTGTTTTTATAAAAAAAAAATTACCATTAATTTAGTTGTTATTTATAATATTTAGTCGATCGCCGTCTGCAAGTTTTCATACAAAAGACTTAAACGCGCGCTCTTTAAAGTACTCGTAGCATTGACTAGCAATATTTTTTAATATCATTTTTATTACAACATTTAGCGTAAAATAAATATCCTCGAGGTACCTAAACGGTCACTTATTTTTTCATAACTTACGGAATTAATACGTAAGCTTTTGATTATTTTCAAACTCAAACTCAAATATATCTTTATTAAGTAAACTTATTTCACGTATTTTTAATCGTCAATTTGATTCATGTTAAATTCTAACGCTCGGTTCGGAAGGTTGCTTTTGCTGAGAAGAGCCGGCAATAAACTCAGCAATTACTCTTTTAAAAAAAAGCAACATAGACCTATTACATTTTATAATTATTTATATAGTCTTACTGATAATATATGTGTGTTATGGCGGCAAAAAAGGAATAAAGAAATTGAATTTAGTTAGTAGTGATTTTGTAAACAATCAAACACGCACAGACCAGCCCCCACAAGCAGCACCTGTTCACAAGTATGACGCGTGTGGCAGCCATCGCCCTCAAGATACATATTTAAAATAAATTATATTAAATTCGGAAAAAAATACAAATCCGAACGAAATGATAACTTTGGCAAAGATAATACGAGAAGATATAGGAAACGGCAAGTTACTTACGTTTGATTGAGTAGGTTCCTCTACTCTCTATACAGTGCACGCTACACGTTGCACGCTACACGTTGCACGCTGCACGTTGCACGCTGCACGGTGGTGAGTGAGTGAATGAGGGTGCCTCGCTCCACGCGAGACCCTATATAACCAACACCCGCTCCGCTACTCCCATCACCCACCGCTGCGCTGCGCACACAGACTACAGGCTGCGCTGCGCACACAGACTACAGGCTGCGCTGCGCACACAGACTACAGGCTGCGCTGCGCACACAGACTACACGCTGCGCTGCGCACACAGACTACACGCTGCGCATATATCGCAGCGCAGGTGCGTGTTTTATTAAATACATACTTATTTAGATACGTTCCTACGTATACCTAACGGTTAGTTGGTGTCTTCCAAGAATTATATATTCTAAATGGATAGGTAACTCTAAATACCTATTTCAAGCAAATACCTATCAATTGCGAAAAAAAAAGGGTACGTAAGGGTAGGTAAGTAGGGTTAGAAAGAGAGATTGTCCCAACGTAGTTGTTATCTTTCTCTTTTCCGCAATTGATAGGTATTTGCTTCAAATAGGTATTCAGAGATATCTATCCATTTAGAATATATAAATGTTGGTGTGTTCGGTCCTCTGTGCCGGCCCCTAGTCGGCACCTAGTCGGCAGCGCGGCGGCGGCCAACCATGATATAACTAGGGTTGCCTACTTTTTTTACTAGAAATAAAGTATATTAAGGTTAGAGAGAGAAAATAAACAGTATTTTGGAAAAGATGACAGTATTTTACTTTATTTTCTTTCCTGGCATCTTCTAATTCATTTTATATACTGTTGGGTCAGAATACTTAGCCAATGACCCTAGCTACTCACCCTTACCGTTTGGCACACGTTCTTCCTAACACCTTGTATAATCACGTAAAGTGAGTCATCGTCAGCCAAGCAAGTTTATCAGGTTTTGGTGAAATTTGTGGCCGTTCCACTAAAACTCTTCGCAGATTTTTGGAAAAGACCTACCTGAAAAGTCTCTACACGTTTTCATTTCACTTCACTGGTGCACTTAGATTGAACATTATTTTACAAAACGCCACCGATAAAATGGATGTGGAAGTTCGCGCCTAAAATTCCAGTACCTATTTTCGCAGTACGTACTTTTATACTGTCGTTGTCAAAACTTGCATGTGTGTGTCAATCTTAACAATTTGACATTGACAGTTACGTTTTAAAACGAGGGCTGCGTTGCATTCACGTCATTCATTTACTTTTTGAATAGGCTATGGATGCCAGTGATGCTGAAAACAGTATTTGATATACTTTTTTTTTGTTCAACAGTAAAAAGTATAATTTAGTGAAAAACAGTATAATACTGCTCTTAACACTATGGTTGGCAACCCTAGATATAACCAGCACGCGCCCAACTACACTACGGTGCGGTATGCCGTGTGGGTGTTGGTGTGGGTGTGGGTGTCGGCGATGGATGTCCTTCAACGTTCATACAATTATTAGTTTGATGAATGGCTGCAGTCAGTTGTGATGTGATGAATGCACCATTACATTCCATCGATGAGAACAAAACTGATACCTACGTCGTGTCTAGGTATGACAAGTGTTGCAACTTCATCGCCGGCGTGCCCCCACTGCCCCCAGTGCCACCACTGCCCGATGCCCCCCGACAACCCGCTGTTTTTCCTACCTCCGCTACGAGACAGACTTTTGCTCTAAAATGGTGGGCTGACAAGCATACACTTAGATTAGAAGGCAGTGGGCAGTGGGCAGTGGGCAGGCAGCGGGCAATGGGCAGGGCGTTCAATCTCAGGATTAAGGCGATGGTAGTAAGGTCGGTAGTACCTTACCTACAGTGGTACTGTGAGAGTGGTAGAGTAGGTAGATACATTGTAGATAGTGGTTGTGGGTAGTACCTACTCGTAGGCAAATAGTGAAATAGGTACTCGACTGGCAAGTGGCTGGCTACTGGCACTGGCTACTGGCACTGGCTACTGGCACTGGTTACCTTACATAAGGCATTGTCATTGTTGTTGTGTGTTAACAATACCCACTCGATGGGGTTAGTTTTAAAGACCTATCCATAGATAACCCACACGTAAGGGTTTGATGAAAAAAAAAATGAGTTTCAGTTCTAAGTATGGGGAACCCCCAAATTTACTGGTTTTTAGGGTTCCGTACCCAAAGGGTAAAAACGGGACCCTATTACTAAGACTTCGCTGTCCGTCTGTCTGTCACCAGCCTGTATCTCAAGAACCGCGATAGCTAGACAGTTGAAATTTTCACAAATTATGTATTTCTGTTGCCGCTATAACAACAAATACTAAAATCAAAATAAAATAAATATTTAAGGGGGGCTCCCATACAACAAACGCTATTTTTTTGCTCGATATCAATAATGGCAACAGGTAGGCACTTGAAATATTCACAAAATACTCAGTTGTATTTTTACTTTAATATCTAATAAATTAAAATGAAATAAATATTTAAGAGGGGCTTCCATACAACAAACGTGTCTTTTTTGCCATTTTACGGAACCCTTCGTGCGCGAGTCCGACTCGCAATTGGCCGGTTTTTTTTTCTATTTTTGTGTGAAATCTTAATGCGGTTCACAGAATACATCTACATACCAAGTTTCAGTGTAGTTCTTATAGTTTCGGAAAAAAGTGGCTGTGATATACGGCCGGACAGACAGACAGACATGACGAATCCATAAGGGTTCCGTTTTTTGCCATTTGGCTACGGAACCCTAAAAAGGATATTACTTGTTATTATTTGTCTTTATAGGATTTTACTCTGGTTTAAAATAATAAAACAATTGTAGTTTATTTATTTATTTATTACAAAAATATCTTTCTTATATAGGTAACAGTATAAAACAGCATAACGGTGGTAGTCAATTGTAACGTTCATAAGTGCCTTACCAGGGCCTAAACTGAATAAATGACGTTTGGAGTTTGATTTCTGACGTTTTTTTAAATATTGCTATGGTGAAAAAATAATTTTTGAATAGACATAACTTACATACGGAGACAACCCTAACGCTCCAATCGAGCGTAGCTAATTGTATCGTCAACTAAAACATATGTTGACAACTAGACTAGTGCGATGAGTATATAGAGCTGTTTAGAAGACAATCACAAGAAAACCGTTTCTGTGGCCGGCTCAATAAATCTATCAAGTCATTCCTTTCCTCATTAAAATTAATCTGACGTGGAAACATTCTCCAAATGATGCCAATGATACATACCTACCCCTGCATACCTACCTGTATATATGTGTCACCCCTAAGCTGTATTCTATTCAATTAAATGTACATTTATCGTGTTCATATTTAAGTTTACATAAGAGTTGACATGGTGGCGTGGCGTGGCGTGGCTCGGCACCAATTCATTTTTATCTCGGGTTATTATAATAGGTCTTTACCTATGAAATTGCCGTTCTGCAGTACTGGCCATTTCAAATCAAAATAATTTGTGTTTGGCTAAGAATTCTAATTTCAAATTAATTTTATTTTACAAACATGGTATTTTTTTCAAAAGTAGTCATTTGTTGATTAGTGTTACATTTTCATCGCATTTCAATCTTATTCGTCATCATGGATACGTTAAAAATTCGAGTAATTATGGAATATGAGTACCGTCGTGGCAGCAACGCGGCACAAGCGGCACGCAACATCAACCACGTTTACGGAGCTAACACTACAAACCAACGCACCACCTGTTATTGGTTTGCTCGCTTCCGTTCTGGAAATTTCGACCTGTAAAATCAACCTCGCGGTCGTCCGAAGACTTTGGTCGACAATGACGAATTAAAGGCGATTGTGGAAGGCGATGATAGCTCAGTGGTAAGAAACGTTGGATACCGCGGCGAAGGTCGTGGGTTCGAATCCTACAATGAGCTTGAGCTTTCGGTGAAGGAAAACATCGTGAGGAAACCATAGCACGGTGGTAGGGTACTTAGTAGTACCCGACTGGCTGGCTACCATCCTCAAGTTGAAAATCTGTCGCCAGTTCTGACAGTTGCTCTTGAGAGCCAGTTCCCATCTAGGCTTTGTGTGCTTACCACCTTCGGCCACATCATCACTTACCATAGTGCAATTGTAGTCAAACACAAGTTTATCCAGAATTAAAAAAAAACAATCTACGGCAGAATTAGCAGCAGCGTTCGACGTTAGCATCAAAACAATATTGGTCAATTTGCGTCAAATTGGCAAGGTAAAAAAGCTTGACAAATGGGTGCCCCACGAACTCAATGATCGCCAGCGCGAAGTACGCGTCGAGACGTGCCTTGCACTGCTCAACAGACACACAAATGAAGGAATTTTGAACCGCATTGTTACCTGCGATGAAAAATGGATTCTGTTTGATAACCGCAAGCGCTCAGCAAGTTGGTTGGATCCTGGTTCAGCACCTAAACAATGCCCTAAACGAAAACTTACCCCTAGAAAAGTGATGGTCACTGTTTGGTGGTCTAGCGCCGGTGTGATTCATCACAGCTTCTTACCAAACGGGGTGAGCATTACTGCAGATGTGTACTGTGAAGAACTGAACACAATGATGGAGAAGCTGGCACATCTCCAACCAGCATTGGTCAATCGCTCGTCTCCGCTGCTCCTGCACGACAACGCGCGACCTCATACTGCACAGCAGACGGTCTCCAAGTTGCAAGAACTGGGGTTGGAAGCTCTCCGTCATCCGCCCTACTCACCAGACCTTGCGCCTACAGACTACTACTTTTTCCAGAATTTGGATAACTTCTTGGCGGGAAAAAAATTCAATACCCGAGAGGCAGTACAAAATGCCTTTGAAGAATTTGTTGCCTCTCGTCCAGCTGATTTCAAGGAAGAGCATTGATTGCATGGGTGATTACTTCGATTAATACAAATAAAAAATACATGAAAAAAAAATCGTTTAAATTTTTTCATACAAAACGGAAATTTCATAGGTAAAGACCTAATATTAAGTTTAGTTTGTAATATTACATTTTGAGAAAACATATAACTTAGGATTACTACATTAATCTGAAAATAATAGAAATTCGAAAGCTAAATATGTATATAATAGGTTTCCACAATAAACCTCCTCCTCTGGCTATAAAATTATTCACTGGAATAATATTTTAGACGTGCTTCTACTCTATATGTAATACTTAACTAAATAACAAGACAAAACAATAAAGAGTATAAAAACATGCAACTTATATTGTAATACAACTACCTACCTCATCCCAATTATATCACTACTTACATATATCCACGAGAGAGCCACTTCAGATATCGACATACCTAGTCGAGTAGGTAGGTACCTATCTATCTATCTAATGTTTCTATTATATATTACATTATCAAATTGGCGAGATTCACGTCTACTTGTCGAGCTATAGTTTATAGCAAAAGTGTATCACAGATGTTTACATCAACTCTCCTTGATAGAGGAGCGAGACGGCTAAGCCGCCGCCGAGGTGGGGCCCGGCGGGGCAGCCTCGGCGGCGACCTCGGGGGCCGGCGGCAGCGGGTCCGTCAGTGGGGCACCGCGGCGGGCGCGCGGCAGCCTCGGCATCGCGTACGCGAGCTTCTCCCAGAACCAAGGGTCGCCCCACTCCACGTACGTGTTCGAGTCGAGGAAGGTGGCCAGCGCAGGGTGCGCCGCCAGCAGCTCCCGCGCCGGCCGGCCCAGCAGCACCGCCACCAGCGAGGGGTGCGCCGACCGCAGCGCCGCCGCGTGCGCCTCGCGGAACTCCGCGCGCGCCCACCGGGAGCGCACGAAGTGCTCCGACACCAGCGCCACCGTGCGCCGCGAGGCGCTCACCGAGGCGGCGATCTGCGCCGGGATCCACTCGCCGGGCGCCCAGTCGCGCCAGTGCACGCACACGCGGTACCCGGCGCGCTCGAGCCGCGCCACCACCTCGCGCGCCGCCGCCTCGTCCAGGTGCGAGTGCGACACGAACGCGTCGTAGCGTCGCCCGTCCGCCGCCTCGTCGCGCCGCGGCAGCCACCCGCGCGCCGCCAGCGTCGCCTTCACGCGCAGCCGCAGCTCGGGGCGCAGCAGCCACGCACCCAGCGCGGCGGCGGCCAGGGCGAGCGGCACGAGCGCGCCGGCGAGCGCAAGGCCGAGCCGCAGGCGGGCGCGGCGCGCGCACTCGGCGGCGGAGGGCGCGGCGGCGAGCGGCCCGGCGGGCTCGGCGCACGTGAGGTGTGGGTAGTCGAGACGAGCTCGCGCTCGGAGCAGCTCGGCGGGCAGCGCACGCTCGCAGGTGCACTGGAGCGGGTTGTTGGCGAGCAGCAGGCGCGGCGCGGGGTCGGCGAGCAGCGCGCTCGGGTCGTGCACCAGGTTGTCGCGCAGGTCCAGCTCCTAGGGCGGGGAGGCGGTCAGTGGGGCGTGTACGACTAGTTTAGCCCCCCCCGGGGGGTCAGGCGTATGGAATCGGTAGGACCGGCCATGTTTTAAACTATTTTTATACGTGGAGTTCATCCGGCCGTGTGATTGGCGCCATGCCTCCCCTAGGCAACTGGCCCGATTTTGATGTTTTGTTTCAAGTTTTACGGGCAACCCGTTTTTGTCGTATTGTTTTTACGTGAACATTGCAAGCGCCTACACGCGCGACCTTATTTTTAAAGCAGGTTTATTTTAGTGCATCAATCGCACCCAGTCGGCATCTCATTAGACATCCTTTCCCGACTTGACTTTTTAATGAATTTCGTGAATTTTTAAAGTGGGCGTCGACGGCCAAATCTGAAGCTTTAGGAGGTAGCAAAACTTGGTAGCAAGGCTTGAAACCGATTTTGATGAAAACAAAAACTGCATCAATTGTACGGGACCTGCTGCTCTCGTAACTAAATTCAAATCAAATTGATGACAATGAAGTTAATGATAAATGTGTGTGCAGCACTCTTAAAGACCGAAAACGAGCCGACTCGAATGGAAAAGCAGCGTGAAAGTGCGAACAAATTACACAGCCCGTGTCACCTCACCATCCGATAGTACCGCTAGCATCGAGTCCGGACTTGGGAAATAATTATTCATTAATCTAGCCCCCTTTAACATATTTCGCTCCATATAGGTTCAGATTTGGCCGTCGACGCCCACATAGTTGCATGGGTGGGTTACCAGCAGGTCGTCGGGCAGGTCCTTGCGGCTCACGTCAGCGATGGAGTTGTTGCGCAACACCATCTCCCAGCCGGCGCCGAGCACGCGCGGCAGTGGCGGCGGCGCCGACAGACCCGCGCCCGTACACTCCACCCGCAGCACGCTGCGCGGGGTGTGCGGGGTGTGCGGGGGCAGGGATGGCTCCGCCGGGTCGCGCGGCCGGTCCCAGCACCTGCACCCGGCCGGGCACCACCCGCCGGAGCCATCGCCGGCCGGGCACGACATGCGCTCGAGCGGCGCCGACACGAGGGGCGTGGGCCCGGCCCCGGGGTCGCGCTGCGGTGGGGCACAGCGCAACTCCCGCACGTCCACGTGCGAGCTCTTCTCTCGAAACGCCCTGGCGGTCCAGTACACGTTGCAGTCGCACTTTAGCAGCGAGTCCACCAGCACCGTCGCCTGCGAACACGCTCGTTGTCAGCTAGCGGGGGGGGGGGGGGGGGGGGGGGGGGGGGGGCTGAGGGGGGGGGGCTTTACCCGGCCCTGGGGCAGTTTATTGGCTTTAGTAGTAGGGATGCTAAACCTCGATGTAAATAATTCATATATATCCCGATTGAGCGATATGAATGTCCCATTATGTCGGTAGCAGGAGAGGATATCGCTACACATAGGTATATGTATTATCTAATCTTTTAACAGTATGTATAGTTAACGTGCGACCACTTTTATTGCCGATTTGATCGATTTTAAAAAACACATGTACGAAACCAAATGACTAGAAACAAACTATCGTGTGCGTGACAAAAATATTACAAAAATAAAAAAACATACACTCGAATTGAGAACCTCCTCCTTTTTTGAAGTCGGTTAAAAATACAATTAAAATGTACGAACCCGTACAGATGTACGAACCCGTACAGATGGTCAAAAACTTATTTGAGCTCTTTAGTGGTTGATTATGACAAATTCATAATAATATAGTTAATAGGTAGCTCCAGCATAAAATAAAGCTACTGCTCTTTGAATTTTCAAAGTTGAGTGGTTTAGGTTACGCGTCGATCTGTCATCACAATACAGGAGGAACACCGCGACTAGCTCCGAGCTCCGAGCTCCGAGCTCCGGTGAATGGCGGCCACTAACTATGGCCTCTAGTAGTAGTAGTGGTGGTGTTGATTAGAACCTTGAGAAGGTGCGCCGTGAGGCCCACTCCGCTGCGCACGCTGTCGTACTCCTGGTACTCATACTTGATGGAGGAGATCCGGTTGCCGGTCAGGTCCACCACGGCGCCGTGGACGTTGCGCTTGAATTGCAGATCATCACGCTGAATTCATTAAACAGGTTTCAATCATAAATTCTACTAATATTATTAATGTGAAAGTTTGTATGTTTGGATGTTTATTCTATAATTAATCACGCAAAAACGGCTGAACGGATTTTAATGAAACTTGGCACCCAGGTAAATCATATCCTGAAATAGGATACTTTTATCCCGGGACAAGATAAGATTCATCGGGAACGCGGGTGTAACCGCGGTGCGGAACACTAGTTAAATTTAAATAAAAAAAAGTGTGTAGTAGTAAGACGTCATAACAGGGATGTTGAGTGTCATATCAAATCCACGCAATAGGCAATAGGCAATAGGCAATAGGCCCACCGACACCAATACACTTTTTTGGTCAAATCCCGCCTGTCTCACAACTCGCCTCACTAAAAGTGCATTGAAAATGGAAATTGGGTAAAACAAAATTGACTCTTTTCTTTATATCTAAATAGCGTTGCGTTATACCACAATCTCACTTGATCTTAGGTGATGATGTGCTCTACGGTGTGATTCATAAATAAATAAATCTTAGGTGATGATGTGCTCTACGGTGTGATTCATAAATAAATAAATCTTAGGTGATGATGTGCTCTACGGTGTGATTCATAAATAAATAGATCTTAGGTGATGATGTGCTCTACGGTGTGATTCATAAATAAATAGATCTTAGGTGATGATGTGCTCTACGGTGTGATTCATAAATAAATAGATCTTAGGTGATGATGTGCTCTACGGTGTGATTCATAAATAAATAGATCTTAGGTGATGATGTGCTCTACGGTGTGATTCATAAATAAATAGATCTTAGGTGATGATGTGCTCTACGGTGTGATTCATAAATAAATAGATCTTAGGTGATGATGTGCTCTACGGTGTGATTCATACATAAATAGATCTTAGGTGATGATGTGCTCTACGGTGTGATTCATAAATAAATAGATCTTAGGTGATGATGTGCTCTACGGTGTGATTCATAAATAAATAGATCTTAGGTGATGATGTGCTCTACGGTGTGATTCATAAATAAATAGATCTTAGGTGATGATGTGCTCTACGGTGTGATTCATAAATAAATAGATCTTAGGTGATGATGTGCTCTACGGTGTGATTCATAAATAAATAGATCTTAGGTGATGATGTGCTCTACGGTGTGATTCATAAATAAATAGATCTTAGGTGATGATGTGCTCTACGGTGTGATTCATAAATAAATAGATCTTAGGTGATGATGTGCTCTACGGTGTGATTCATAAATAAATAGATCTTAGGTGATGATGTGCTCTACGGTGTGATTCATAAATAAATAAATCTTAGGTGATGATGTGCTCTACGGTGTGATTCATAAATAAATAGATCTTAGGTGATGATGTGCTCTACGGTGTGATTCATAAATAAATAGATCTTAGGTGATGATGTGCTCTACGGTGTGATTCATAAATAAATAGATCTTAGGTGATGATGTGCTCTACGGTGTGATTCATAAATAAATAGATCTTAGGTGATGATGTGCTCTACGGTGTGATTCATAAATAAATAGATCTTAGGTGATGATGTGCTCTACGGTGTGATTCATAAATAAATAGATCTTAGGTGATGATGTGCTCTACGGTGTGATTCATAAATAAATAGATCTTAGGTGATGATGTGCTCTACGGTGTGATTCATAAATAAATAGATCTTAGGTGATGATGTGCTCTACGGTGTGATTCATAAATAAATAGATCTTAGGTGATGATGTGCTCTACGGTGTGATTCATAAATAAATAGATCTTAGGTGATGATGTGCTCTACGGTGTGATTCATAAATAAATAGATCTTAGGTGATGATGTGCTCTACTGTGTGATTCATAAATAAATAGATCTTAGGTGATGATGTGCTCTACGGTGTGATTCATAAATAAATAGATCTTAGGTGATGATGTGCTCTACGGTGTGATTCATAAATAAATAAATCGTAAACTTAGAACAATCGCGGAACATACATACATACATGTAAAGAGCATACTTATACGAGCTCTTTTCTTCTATTAGTTATTTTCCTTTGATTTTACTAGATGTCACGAATGACAAATGTGACAGATTTTATTGTAGAATTAATTTTGTATTAAAGGCTTTAAATGTTGTTTCTATTTAGTAAATAAAACAGAAACGCAATTGAGTCTAATTAATTCACATTCCTAAGTACTTATACAGCACTAAAGAACATTATTATAAAACAACATTTTCTGCAAAAATATCTCACGAAACATGGAAAAGTTGAGGTTTGATTTTGTTGTGAAAGCAACAGAAGATGGAAAATCAAACACCATATGCATAACATCGATAGCTACACCTAATGGACAGATTTTTGAAATACCAGAAGAGTTCCAACCAGCAAATATGCACCGAGTTATTACAAATACTCCGAACTATGCCAAGGTAAGAAAATCATTGAGTAAAAGATATCAAACAAGGAAAATATGGATAACCTTAACAGATGATATATCGAAAATATATTTGGATGAAGAACAAAACTTACAGTTTAATGATTTCTACCTGGAAGAAATTTTGGAAAAAGCAGATGGTAAATCTAAGGTTAGTGGCTCGAATGAAACGTTGGAAAAATTGTTAGAGAAATTACTTGAAGATAAAAAAACTAAATCTGAAACTCAAAATTTAGGGAAAATTCCAAAAGATTTCATAATTGAGAAATTCACTGGCAGAAATTCAAATGCTTACCAGTGGATTAAGGCTTTTAATAAAGAATGTGAACGTTTCCAAATTAACGAAGACAAAAAGAAAATTGAAATCCTGAAAAATTTTTTGGAACACTCAAGTTTGGATTGGTACAGCTGCATGCTAATAAAATTTACAGTGGAATCAGAATGGAACAAATGGGAGAAAAACTTTTGTCAAACGTTTGCAAATAAAGGATGGTCACCGATCAGATATGCTCTTGCTTTTAAATATCAAAAAGGTTCGTTATTAGAGTATGCTTTAAAAAAAGAAAAATTGTTACTGGAAGTAAGAAAGACAATTGATACTGGAACACTCATAGACCTTATAGCATTTGGCTTACCTAATTATGTGGCAGATAAAATTGACAGAGAAACTTTAAAAGATACTGAAGAACTTTACAATGAAATAGGCAATTTGGAACATCTTGTTGGGAAGAATAAATATGATAAAAAAATAGTAGGCATATATTCTGATACTAAATCTAAAAAAATTGAAGAAAAAAAACATGCCAAATATGTATCGGCGAGAAAAGAGGAAAACGTTACCATTCTGAGGAAAATTGCTGGTTTAAAGGGAATAATGAAAAAGGAGTTGTAAAATCTGTGAATAATTCAGAATTGGAAATTGAACTAAATGAGGAGAATCCAAAAAACTAGAGATTTCACCATTAATAAAAGTAAAGTTAATATTAAATGATACTTTAAATGTTTCTGGAATATATGATTCAGGTTCAAATGTGTCATTGATCAATGCAAGATTATTGAAGATACAGTCAAAAGAAAACAAAAGTAATATACAAAAATTTAACTTGAAAACTATTAATGGTGAGAAAAAAACGTTAAAAATAAAAATCTACAATATTGAAAAAAACATGAATGTTTTTGTAGTAGATAACGAAAATTTTAAATATGATTTTCTAATTGGTTTGGATTGCATCAAAAATTTCAAGTTAATGCAAAATGAAGAATTAGAGATCACACAATGTAACAATACAAAAGAAACAAAAAATCTTACAAATGTAGAGGATATAAAAAACGAAAACTACTTAAAAAATGATACTTCACAGTTAATAAATGTCAAAATTCCTGATGTACTAGGTGACAAAACGGAAGATTTTTTCATTTTTACATACAGGCTTCCGCTTGACACAATTATACTCGTAATTAGAGAGTTATAATCACCAGGAGATCAGTGATGTTGTTGTTGGAGAGGTCCAGGTGGACGAGGTTGAGCATATTTTCGCGCCAGTCTTGGTGCACACGAGTCGCGCCCGTGTCGCTCAGCGACAGTCGCTCCAGAGCCTTCAGCGCCGACAGCTTCGACAACCCTACGATTTAACACGTTTATAATGAAAGCGTCTAAGAAATTACGAACATTTTTGTGCATATGTATGACCTTCGATTTTCCCACTCAGATTCAGTCTCGTCCCCCGTTAATTCAGTAATCCGTTAAAAATTCAGTCCATCCCCTAAAACACTAATAAATCGCTACGAATCAAAACTCATTTATTCAGTTTATGCCCTGGTAAGGCACTTATGAACGTTTTCATTAACAATTTAAAAAAAACATTAGATACATTTTCATATAATTTAGACTTTGCCAGGGGGAAACAAGGTCTACACATCTATGGTGGAAAAGCAGCCTAAATATTCAGTGTAACTATTTATTAAATAACAAATACAATTTAAAAACATCGCTAGTTACTTAGGAAGTCATCAGCTGACGGGGTCAGTGACCGGAGCGCGCTCCGTCCGATTGCGTCGGGTCATTCACACCACTGGAATACGATTATTTTTTTTAACTTATAATGGATAGGCGTTTATCCCTCCTTATTTTGTAGGAACTTATAAAGATTCCATGTGGTAGGTATCTGCTTACTTACAAATTATTTAAAAAATATATTAGTAATATTGGTTAGATACATTGAAATTTGTTTAGCAGTATATTAGAGTTACGATTAGCATTGGATATATACATTATAAAATAATAATCTTTATAAGAGCAAAAAATATAAAAAATATACCTCTGGTAAGGATAATGTCGGACTCCTCACCGCTGAAGTGTCGGATGGGGTTGCCGGCGAAGGAGAGCGAGCGCAGCTCGTGCATCCACGACACCGCCTCCAGCGCCGCCGCGGACAACTTGTTGTGCGACAACTCCAGCCGCACCAGCTTCACGTTGGCGTAGAACTGGTTGCTACAGTACCAACCCAACAACTTCATTATTATATTATACATAGGTCCCTCTTTCCAGTACAGTGTTGTCATGCTGGCTCACTGCCGTCATGCTGTGAGCTATCACCACTATAAATTAAATGTGGCATTTTAGCCGAGCGATCAATCAATTTACCTCAATATCATAGTAACAAGAACACGAGGGAACTGCTTATGTACCTATATAAATTAATAATATATGTCGGTCGCTGGTTTAAGCGCATCACTTGAGAACAGCTGGACCGCAGTGAACATTCTGGCTAAATTGGGGAAGAACTGAGTGTTTATTTTTCTATAGGTTGTTTTTTGACAGGTTAACATCTGTCGGGTCAGCTATTGTTAATTTTTTTTTTATTAAATGGTCTACCAACTGGGCTTTACACAGTAATTCCCAAAACGAAATATCAAAAACATTTTTGCAATGTGCACTACCTTCTAAATGGAAATCTTAATAAAATAAAGGTTAATGGAAATCTTTCAGAAGCCCTTCGGATGAAACGAACGCTTAAAAGAAAATGTGGGTAGATATAGTGTAGTCTTTAATAATTCGTACAGGAACACATATTATTTCGGCTCTAATTACAATATTAGCTTCTTAAAGCGAATTATGTTCGCTATGGTCGACGAAACCGATGTCCTATTTATAATCCATCCTCTCATTCGAATTTTACTTTTCATGTAAAAAAACTGTAAAACTAATTATGCAAAAAATAGCTTCTTTAGGCGTGCGTGTAATAGTTACAATAAGTTTTTAACAGACTTAGATATTTTTGTTCAGTCAGAAAAGAATTTTAAAAAAAAGGTGCGTGAAATTTTTCCATAGCTTTATTTATATTACGTTTATATTTTTGTTGCGTTGTTGTTTTTATGTTAGCTGTATTGTTATCGTTTTCTATGTCATTTCTTTATTGCTCGTTTTTGTTTTGTTATGTATTTTTTAAGAGATCTCCAGGTTTGTTTATGTTCTATGTTTATACTTTGTTTGTTGTAATAACCGTTTGTATCTTCTTTAAATAAAAATAAAAAATAAAAAAAAATGTAATGTCATACTTTTGACACTTTTTTGATAAAAATATTATTATGTACCTAGTTACAATGTTGAAACTCGACAGTTTAGTTGGTAGTTTAGTAAAACATAATGTGAATACAGCGAGCAGCGAGCAGCGAGCTATGAACAAGAGGCAGCGAGCAGCGAGCTATGAACAAGAGGCAGCGAGCAGCGAGCTATGAACAAGAGACACAGCATGCAGCTACGAGTACAAGTGAACTTTGTATAGTGGAGATGAGCATATTATTCTGTTTCATTAATTAAACACTAGCATTTGCTCCGCGGTTCTATTTTAGTGATGGACTTTAGACTACCTATAGCACTCGAGGATATGTAGCCTCCAACTAGTGAAAGAGATTTTTTTTAAATCAGATCAGTCGTTTTGGAGATTACCTCTGTATTAGGTAGGTACAATTTGGACCTCCCCCTTAAAACCTTAAAATACGACAGTAGGCAACTTAATAATCTCACCTCCATAGAGTCGTGAGCTCATTATTGGAGAGATTGATGTTCTGCAGCTCGAGCGTTTCATTAAATAATTTAGGCGGCAAACTGCGAAGGCGACACGAGGTCATATTGAACTCGAGCAAACCAGTCGCCCCCCTCAGCAGCCCCTCCGGCACCGTGTTGTCGACGAACCGAGCGTGCGACACCAGCAGCGCGCTCAGCCGCTTGCAGCCCGACAACCAGCCCGGCGGCAGCGAGCGAGCCGCCGGCAGCACCACCTGCAGCTCCTCCAGCCGCTCGCACACCCGCGCCCTCCACGGGGCCGGCGCCGCCTCGCCCCAGCGCCACACCGTCACGCTCCGCAGACCCGCCGCCCCCTCGCCCCCCGGCACCGCGGCGCCCGGCGCGTCCAGCGTCAGAGTCTCCAGCGACCCGCCCGCGCCCCCGCCCAACTCGATCTCCACCTTGATCACGTCCCGCACCGTGAGCACGCGCAGCAGCGGCAGCCGCGCCAGGGCCGCCCCACTCACCCGCCCCTCGCCCAGCCGGACCAGGTGGAGGCTCTCCAGCCGGGCGGGAAGGCGCTCCAGCTCGCCGGGCCGGAGCCGCAGCCCCTCGAGGCGCAGGCCGCGCAGGGCGCGCAGCTCCTCGAGGAAGCCGGCCTCGGGCTCGGGGCCCGCCGAGGCCGTCACCACGAGGTCGGCGAGGTTGGGCAGGTCGGCGAGGTGCGCCCGGCGCAGCGGGAGGCCGCCAGCCACGGTCGCGTCGTAGAGCGCCAGCTTGGTGAGCACGGTGACGTTGAGGCGGGCGAGCGCGTCGGCGAGCGAGGAGGGCGGTAGGATGCAGCCGACGGTAGAGACAGTGGACACGCTGTGGGCGACGCTGAGCCGCGGCATGGAGCGCGAGTCCAGCGTCACGTTGCCGTCGCACTGCACGGAGAAGTACCCGCCCGGGGCGAACTCCATAATCACCCTCGCACCTGCGCTCGGTGAACATTACATGCCCGACATTACAACTTGTACCTATACTTAATAATAGATAGTGAGTATAGAAACCTGTTGATTCTTAAGTGGTACGACCGTCCCACTTAAACAATAAGATAACAATTGAATCAAAAATTGTGCGAGCTAAGTTTAATCAACTTATAGAGCAGGGATTTAGAATGATAACAAAACACATTTAATTTGGAATCACAAAAACATTTATCATCGAGAGCGATGGGAGAGATGGGAGAGATGGGAGAGTTCGCATCACATATGAATGGATGTACATACGTTCATAGGTACTAGTACAAATTCGACCAAAAAGTTTTTAGTAACTGTAACTTCAATAACAGTCATTAAAAAAAAGTTTATCGGTTAACAAACAGAGCAGGATAATGACGTGTGTGTGTGTGTTGTGTTTTTATGAATTTTTATTTATTTCTAAAGCATATTATACAGGGTGTCCCTGGAAGTATGGATCAAATCGAACAGGGGCGTGGGCAAGGTCATTTCCAAACTTTTTAACTCTGTGAATGTCGGTCCAATTTTTTATGGTTCAAAAGTTATGGCAAATTTTTGTTTTCAGATCCTACAATCAGCGGTTTAAGCTGTGCGTAGATCCGTCTGTCAGTCATTCAGGACAAAGCATTTTATACTAGTATGTATAGATTATTATGAATCACAAATTGATATTGAAATGAAGGTCTACTTACATTATTTATTTGCAAATACGAAGATCAATACTTAATGCTATTTAAAGGAAACTTGTTAATATGGTCACATATTTATTAATCATCTTTCAGTCATCTATATGTATACCTACATAAAGCAAAGTTGGGTTATTTACTCCATTTATAATTCGAGAAGGCTGAACGAATTTTAATGATCTTTGATTTGTTGGATTTGTCTCCGTCCTGAATAGCAAATTAACTATAAAAAAAAAAGGAAAGTTCACAAAAAAAATTGAGAAGTAAATGATTTTTGTCATACCTACATTATATAGAACGACATTTTTTACGATGACATATCACGAGATTGGATTGAATGATGGTTTAGATTCACAATTAAACCCGGATGGTGGCGCTGGAATCGGGTTCTATGTTTTGTTTTAACTTCAGGGCAGGACAATATCTGGCGGGTCCACTACTTGTCTAATAATGACATTATTTACATGACAAATGATATGTAGTGTATCCATGGGCCAGTTACTTAGTGTAGTTGGTAACACTGCCTGTCATTACACATGCAGTGGGACTGATTTAGCATATAGCTATCTTTTGTTTTGTTTGATCAAGATGACATTACAAATTATATGTGTAGTGTATGGGCCAGTTACTTAGTGTAGTTGGTAACACTGCCTGTCATGACACATGCAGTGGGACTGATTTAGCATATAGCTATCTTTTGTTTTGTTTGATCAAGATGACATTACAAATTATATGTGTAGTGTATGGGCCAGTTACTTAGTGTAGTTGGTAACACTACCTGTCATGACACATGCAGTGGGACTGATTTAGCATATAGCTATCTTTTGTTTTGTTTGATCAAGATGACATTACAAATTATATGTGTAGTGTATGGGCCAGTTACTTAGTGTAGTTGGTAACACTACCTGTCATGACACATGCAGTGGGACTGATTTAGCATATAGCTATCTTTTGTTTTGTTTGATCAAGATGACATTACAAATTATATGTGTAGTGTATGGGCCAGTTACTTAGTGTAGTTGGTAACACTGCCTGTCATGACACATGCAGTGGGACTGATTTAGCATATAGCTATCTTTTGTTTTGTTTGATCAAGATGACATTACAAATTATATGTGTAGTGTATGGGCCAGTTACTTAGTGTAGTTGGTAACACTACCTGTCATGACACATGCAGTGGGACTGATTTAGCATATAGCTATCTTTTGTTTTGTTTGATCAAGATGACATTACAAATTATATGTGTAGTGTATGGGCCAGTTACTTAGTGTAGTTGGTAACACTGCCTGTCATTACACATGCAGTGGGACTGATTTAGCATATAGCTATCTTTTGTTTTGTTTGATCAAGATGACATTACAAATTATATGTGTAGTGTATGGGCCAGTTACTTAGTGTAGTTGGTAACACTACCTGTCATGACACATGCAGTGGGACTGATTTAGCATATAGCTATCTTTTGTTTTGTTTGATCAAGATGACATTACAAATTATATGTGTAGTGTATGGGCCAGTTACTTAGTGTAGTTGGTAACACTGCCTGTCATGACACATGCAGTGGGACTGATTTAGCATATAGCTATCTTTTGTTTTGTTTGATCAAGATGACATTACAAATTATATGTGTAGTGTATGGGCCAGTTACTTAGTGTAGTTGGTAACACTACCTGTCATGACACATGCAGTGGGACTGATTTAGCATATAGCTATCTTTTGTTTTGTTTGATCAAGATGACATTACAAATTATATGTGTAGTGTATGGGCCAGTTACTTAGTGTAGTTGGTAACACTACCTGTCATGAAACATGCAGTGGGACTGATTTAGCATATAGCTATCTTTTGTTTTGTTTGATCAAGATGACATTACAAATTATATGTGTAGTGTATGGGCCAGTTACTTAGTGTAGTTGGTAACACTACCTGTCATGACACATGCAGTGGGACTGATTTAGCATATAGCTATCTTTTGTTTTGTTTGATCAAGATGACATTACAAATTATATGTGTAGTGTATGGGCCAGTTACTTAGTGTAGTTGGTAACACTACCTGTCATGACACATGCAGTGGGACTGATTTAGCATATAGCTATCTTTTGTTTTGTTTGATCAAGATGACATTACAAATTATATGTGTAGTGTATGGGCCAGTTACTTAGTGTAGTTGGTAACACTACCTGTCATGACACATGCAGTGGGACTGATTTAGCATATAGCTATCTTTTGTTTTGTTTGATCAAGATGACATTACAAATTATATGTGTAGTGTATGGGCCAGTTACTTAGTGTAGTTGGTAACACTACCTGTCATGACACATGCAGTGGGACTGATTTAGCATATAGCTATCTTTTGTTTTGTTTGATCAAGATGACATTACAAATTATATGTGTAGTGTATGGGCCAGTTACTTAGTGTAGTTGGTAACACTACCTGTCATGACACATGCAGTGGGACTGATTTAGCATATAGCTATCTTTTGTTTTGTTTGATCAAGATGACATTACAAATTATATGTGTAGTGTATGGGCCAGTTACTTAGTGTAGTTGGTAACACTACCTGTCATGACACATGCAGTGGGACTGATTTAGCATATAGCTATCTTTTGTTTTGTTTGATCAAGATGACATTACAAATTATATGTGTAGTGTATGGGCCAGTTACTTAGTGTAGTTGGTAACACTACCTGTCATGACACATGCAGTGGGACTGATTTAGCATATAGCTATCTTTTGTTTTGTTTGATCAAGATGACATTACAAATTATATGTGTAGTGTATGGGCCAGTTACTTAGTGTAGTTGGTAACACTACCTGTCATGACACATGCAGTGGGACTGATTTAGCATATAGCTATCTTTTGTTTTGTTTGATCAAGATGACATTACAAATTATATGTGTAGTGTATGGGCCAGTTACTTAGTGTAGTTGGTAACACTACCTGTCATGACACATGCAGTGGGACTGATTTAGCATATAGCTATCTTTTGTTTTGTTTGATCAAGATGACATTACAAATTATATGTGTAGTGTATGGGCCAGTTACTTAGTGTAGTTGGTAACACTGCCTGTCATGACACATGCAGTGGGACTGATTTAGCATATAGCTATCTTTTGTTTTGTTTGATCAAGATGACATAAGGTGTTTAAAAGTATTGATGAGAATTATTAATAATATTTTATAAGACCACAGTTTCTTCCCTACAATTTTAATACAAAGGTGTACAAACTTTTTGAAACAAATCATCACTGGACTGAATTTGGGTCAGCAAAATTGAAATAAAAAAGTACTTTCTATGATGGAAGAAAAAGAGGGATTGCATGTCAAGTTATTCTCCACAATAACTGGCCCAATATAGTATTATTTTGTTGTTGGCCATTTCACATGTACCAAGCTTAGAGTTAAAACATTTTCATATTCCAAAAAAGCTGTAGCTTTATAAAAAGTAAAGTCAGTCCTACAACTAAGAAGAGTCAAGTCAGGGGCATATCTCACCTTCAACAGAGTAGGCATATTCCCGTAATCCACTCGATTTATCAGGTCGGCACTGCACTTCCGGGTCTGTGGGACAGAGTGGCCTTCCAATTGCCTCACCGTCAGGACAAACCACACGTAATAACAAACACAAACATAATAACACACCACACTTTTCTGTTATACTCATGTTGAGTAATAAGATTTAAAGTCAATCCTAGGTTGACAAAAGCAGTTCTGTGAGTGAATCTGGGTTTCCCATAATTTTTGTGTACCTACGTAAACAAGACAGTTATGTATGTATTCACAAAGCTAAAGTGAGATGAGAAACTACATGCCAAATATTTAGATTTAAAAAGTACAAGTACGAAATGAATGTATTGAATGACACAAAACACTTTAAAAGGGAAATTAATTATGTACTTGGTCCCGCCCAATAAAAAACAAGGAAAAACCAGTACAATAAATAACTATCTGAATAAACATATCCAAAGATTGACTTGACGTAAACAAAATTACTTTTAAAACAAAAGGTTTTTGGCTTGGTATCTATACCTTTAAGCCATTTCTTTATTCTTCTTTTATGTTATTGTTATACGCACAACCACTGTAAAGTGAAGTTCTCATACATACAAGTCCGGTTTTAGTGAAATTGGCGGCTCAACCTGAAAAGTTACGATACACGATATATGAATTCATTGAAAATAAAATGAAATCGCGAGTTCCCGCCAAAAAGTCATCATTTTATCGAGCTTTTAGAGTTGCCATAATAATGTGTAATTATCAAACTGTTTAATGAAGTGTTTGGCCAATATTGCAATAAAATAATCTTCCATAGACTAAAAATAATTATTTCTACTATCAGTCAGTCAGTCAGACAGTTGTCAGTTAGTCAGTAACTGTTGTCATTTTTAAAATGTCATTATCACGCTGCCTCACAGCTGTGTCGGTTCCGGTTTGCCTTTCAATAGTGAGGCAACTGTGTGTAGCGGACGTAAGAGTACGAAACTCTGCCAACGCGGCTTCTTTACTCGCAGGCCGATCGAACAACGCCACCATGTACATCGCTGAGGAGAGAGGATCTGCGTACGCGCTCGACTACCGAGTCTATTTTAGTGAGTTCACGAATACATATAAACACCACACACTTACTTATACTACTGGACACGCTACTCACTCACTCTGCCTGCATTGTTCACAACACGAATCGTCTTCGCTATCGACTGGCAGTGGAGTCATTAACTTTCATGAGTGCCTTCTTGAGGCCCATGTGAATAAACGATTTTGATTTGATTCAACATTTATATCTACATGGTACAACAAAGGTCATCATTTTAATCTTGTGAGATAGCATAGGATACAAGATAATATATTTATTACATAGTACCTACCTAATATTTCATGATGATGTTTGTATCACAGATTTATCAATATTACCTAATAATTCTGTTCCTGGGATTCTCATATAATGTAGGCAGTAGGCTAGATCGATAGAAGATGAGGAGAACCTAACCTAGCTTGTGGCCTACACTGTGTTGGGGGTCTAAAACCATTTGAGCAATATTTCTCGAATTCACAGTGTAACCTATGCCATTCATCAATTCTAAATGTTTACTCTAAACAGCAATGTTTAGTGTTACAGGAGGGATACAGGAACACAACACTTGTTGTTGAGTTCCTGTATCCATAAATCAATAAACAATTTCTGATAAAGTTCAAAGTCAACAATATGGATGGATATAGATAATTACATAAAAATAATGTCAAAATTATGTGGTATGGTGTTGAGTGATGTGCTGAAGGTCCGGTGGAGATAATGTGTAGCATTGTGGCATCTTCAGCCACAGTTTTACTTTTTACTTAACATTGTGAAATCATATTAAAACACTTGACTAATAGTAAAACCAAAATACAGTAAAACTCACTTAATATGATTGATTTTCAGTGTATTCATTTACACGAGAATAAAATGATGAACACAAGTTAGTAGCAACTATTCCCTCCGCCCTCCGCCCTCCACCCTCCGTCCTCCGAAATCAAAGATACAGTTCTCTACAGTCATTTGAAGTTAAATTTATAAGCAATAATGTATACTTATATAATTGTATATTGTTATTTTATTTACTCAAATAAAAATGTACAGCTAGTAGTATGTAGGTTATAAACAAATCAAATAATAATTTATTTAAATTTGGACCAAAGTTTATAATAATATATTTGGTTATTAATTACTTAGATGTGTTGCTAACAGTAAAACCCTAATTCAAACTTTAAAAGCACTTTGTCAATGCGTGATTGGATACTGCATATGAGCCTGGGGCGGTGCAGCCAAAACACACATGCTTGCCATAGAACGTGCACAGCGTGCTGTTCTTAAGGTCCTACTTTACCTCCCACATAGGCATCCTACATCTGATGTTTACCTTAGATCCGGTGTACTGGTGTACTGAGCGTAAAAAAGCTCTATATGTATCAAACCTTGAGTAGGTACCATCGTATAGATATCCAGTACCTACCTTGAGAAGTACGTTTGCCCGCAGACTTTATGATTACAGTGCCCCACGATTGTACAATGTTTTTATGTCTACATTCAATAATTATTGTTCACTAAGTAACTTTCAACTTAAACAGAAAATTGAAAATTGGTTAAGTAAATATAGTTATGAGGATACAGAACAAATCTTATATAGTATTCAATAAATATTAAACATGCTAAATACACACAGACACACACACACACACACAACACAACACACACACATACACACACACTTCTTATATCACATTCATTATGACACTTAATTTAATTTGATTTATAGCTTTTATTTTTAGATTTAACTTTATATTGAACACTTTTAAATGTTGTCAACTATAAGTAGGGAAGGAGCTGACCATTAGGATACAGGCTTAGCCTACCATAAAGGTCAGAGACTTCAGCCTAATTGTGTTTTTTTTTTATGTGTTCAAATGAAGATTTTTATTTATTTTATTTATTTACTTAGTTCCTAAAAAAATAATCTATTTTTTAGGTTCCGTATCCAAAGGGTAAAAAGGGACCCTATTACTAAGACTTCGCTGTCTGTCCGTCCGTCCGTCCGTCTGTCTGTCACCAGGCTGTATCTCAAGAACCGCGATAGCTAGACAGTTGAAATTTTCACAAACTATGTATTTCTGTTGCCGCTATAACAACAAATACTAAAAACACTACAGGCCATACAAAAAACGCTATTTTTTCCCCTTTTTTACGGAACCCTTCGTGCGCGAGTCCGACTCGCACTTGGTCGGTTTATATCTTTACTATACTAGGTATGTATATTGTAGTAAACAAAGTAAAAAAATAGCTTATTGTTTTTATAAATGTAATCGACAGTGGCAATCGTAGGGATTTCGACAGTAACATAATTTCGTAGTATTTATTTACCTAGTAATTGTAGATATATAAATGTTTTTCTATATTAATTATTATTTGATTACATTGTATTAAAATAACAATGTGCAAGATATAATGATGGTAGGTGATATGAATGTATGAATGTCCAGAGGACGAGAACGGTCCCATCTCCCCGCTGCACGACATCCCGCTGTGGGCGGACCGCGCGCGGCGCCTCGTCAACATGGTGGTGGAGGTGCCGCGCTGGACCAACGCCAAGATGGAGATCAGCCTCGGCGAGCCGCTCAACCCCATCAAGCAGGACGTGAAGAAGGGCGCCCTCCGCTTCGTGAGCAACGTGTTCCCGCACCGCGGCTACATCTGGAACTACGGCGCGCTGCCGCAGACGTGGGAGAACCCCAGCCACGTGGACCCCGCCACGCAGGCGCGCGGCGACAACGACCCCGTCGACGTGATAGAGATCGGCGAGCGCGTGGCGCAGCGCGGCGACGTGTACCCCGTCAAGGTGCTCGGCGCGCTGGCGCTCATCGACGAGGGCGAGACCGACTGGAAGCTGATCGCGATCGACGCGCGCGACCCGAGCGCCGCCGACCTGGCCGACGTGGCCGACGTGGAGGCGCGCTACCCGGGCCTGCTGCGGGCCACGGTCGAGTGGTTCCGCCTGTACAAGGTGCCCGACGGGAAGCCAGTCAATCAGTTCGCCTTCAACGGCGAGCCCAAGGACGCCGAGTTCGCCTACAAGGTTATCGACGAGGTGAGTCTACCTACACACTACCCACTACCCACTACCCACTACCCACTACCCACTACCCACTCCAGTGTACAGACTAGACACTCCTGTAGATATCAATCTAATTAAATACGAGTAGGTATACATAAAGCTAGCGGATCCGTCCCGCGCGCCGCGGTACTTAACTCCAACAATGTTTTGTTTTGCCCGCATTTTGGTAGCTAATGTAATATATCTATAATGATGCTGGGTTTTTACCTTTGCACGTTTACTGTTGAACATTATTGGTTGTCCAATTTGTTTCTAAAGAAATAGTTGCGTTGAAGTTGAAGAAGGGTTTCTTCAACTTCATCAGGTAGTAGTAGGTTCCAATGAATGGACCATAATTGAGGTAGTTGTAGTGGGTGCATTGCACCCTCTCATAATAATATGATTCTTAATAATTCCTAGAAGAGATGCGCTGCATAAACAAACGCGTAAGGTCGCAATAATGTATTTATCCTATCGTCTATCGTCGTCGTAGTAGGTACCTAGTAGTACTGTATGTAGATAGTTAGTAACGAGTTGTATATTTAGTTGTATATATGTTGTATTATTTGGACTGGACAGGTTCACGAGTTCTGGCGCGGCTTGGTAAACGGAGAAGTCGCCGACGCCACTGACATTAACAAGTGAGTTACTAATTATAAAATGCTCTACAAAGTAGGTTGCCAGCTTTTTTGATGTCGATGATATCTTTTTACGTTTTTTAAATTTTTGTACAATTTCATAATTCTCTCTCCGCCTGCAGCACTGATCTCTATTAAAATACGCTGGACTGGCTATCCCATACAAAATGACAGCTATTTGCTGTGCCGATTCAAAGCGCCCCCAGTGACAGACGTGAGAGTTCTGAGAACTAATAAGATTGCAAATGGCCGTTGTTTGTTGATAAGTGTTGGCCGCTAAGTGTCTCCGCGGAATATATTAGTTCCATTCCCCCACACTGCTGCCGTCAGCACCGTCAGCGCCAAAATGGCGATTTTGAAATAGGCACATGAAATTAATAACGATAGCCAGTCCAGCGTCTTTTAATAGAGGTCAGTGGCCTGCAGTCAATAAAATTCTTCAGTCATTGTTTAGTCGATCCCTAATCAAAGCACCCAGGGAAAAAGCTAAATAAGTCATGCATAATAATTATATTCAAATAAATAGTACCTACTATCCACCAAAAACATAAATGTGAAGGAAGGTCAAGTTCGTACCAAAAAAATACATTGATTTCTATTCAATATTTTTACAGGTGATTTGCAACTTGATATGCCATGTGGTTATACCTAAATTAATGTCCTTCAATATTACTTGGGACTAATTGTCAGACATACATGTAGGTACCTACACGTAGTGACTGTGATGAGATGTGATGTGATGTGATGTGATGTGTGCAGGATGAACGTGAGCGTGTTGGGAAGCGGCGAGCGCGTGGAGCGTGCCGAGGCAGCCGCCACACTCGCCAAGGCGCCGCCGAGATCACTGCCGCAACACATACCCTCCTCAGGTGAGACAATGTGTTGTGTGTGAATGAACGTGAGCGTGTTGGGAAGCGGCGAGCGCGTGGAGCGTGCCGAGGCAGCCGCCACACTCGCCAAGGCGCCGCCGAGATCACTGCCGCAACACATACCCTCCTCAGGTGAGACAATGTGTTGTGTGTGAATGAACGTGAGCGTGTTGGGAAGCGGCGAGCGCGTGGAGCGTGCCGAGGCAGCCGCCACACTCGCCAAGGCGCCGCCGAGATCACTGCCGCAACACATACCCTCCTCAGGTGAGACAATGTGTTGTGTGTGAATGAACGTGAGCGTGTTGGGAAGCGGCGAGCGCGTGGAGCGTGCCGAGGCAGCCGCCACACTCGCCAAGGCGCCGCCGAGATCACTGCCGCAACACATACCCTCCTCAGGTGAGACAATGTGTTGTGTGTGAATGAACGTGAGCGTGTTGGGAAGCGGCGAGCGCGTGGAGCGTGCCGAGGCAGCCGCCACACTCGCCAAGGCGCCGCCGAGATCACTGCCGCAACACATACCCTCCTCAGGTGAGACAATGTGTTGTGTGTGAATGAACGTGAGCGTGTTGGGAAGCGGCGAGCGCGTGGAGCGTGCCGAGGCAGCCGCCACACTCGCCAAGGTGCCGCCGAGATCACTGCCGCAACACATACCCTCCTCAGGTGAGACAATGTGTTGTGTGTGAATGAACGTGAGCGTGTTGGGAAGCGGCGAGCGCGTGGAGCGTGCCGAGGCAGCCGCCACACTCGCCAAGGCGCCGCCGAGATCACTGCCGCAACACATACCCTCCTCAGGTGAGACAATGTGTTGTGTGTGAATGAACGTGAGCGTGTTGGGAAGCGGCGAGCGCGTGGAGCGTGCCGAGGCAGCCGCCACACTCGCCAAGGCGCCGCCGAGATCACTGCCGCAACACATACCCTCCTCAGGAGAGACAATGTGTTGTGTGTGAATGAACGTGAGCGTGTTGGGAAGCGGCTAGCGCGTGGAGCGTGCCGAGGCAGCCGCCACACTCGCCAAGGCGCCGCCGAGATCACTGCCGCAACACATACCCTCCTCAGGTGAGACAATGTGTTGTGTGTGAATGAACGTGAGCGTGTTGGGAAGCGGCGAGCGCGTGGAGCGTGCCGAGGCAGCCGCCACACTCGCCAAGGCGCCGCCGAGATCACTGCCGCAACACATACCCTCCTCAGGTGAGACAATGTGTTGTGTGTGAATGAACGTGAGCGTGTTGGGATGCGGCGAGCGCGTGGAGCGTGCCGAGGCAGCCGCCACACTCGCCAAGGCGCCGCCGAGATCACTGCCGCAACACATACCCTCCTCAGGTGAGACAATGTGTTGTGTGTGAATGAACGTGAGCGTGTTGGGAAGCGGCGAGCGCGTGGAGCGTGCCGAGGCAGCCGCCACACTCGCCAAGGCGCCGCCGAGATCACTGCCGCAACACATACCCTCCTCAGGTGAGACAATGTGTTGTGTGTGAATGAACGTGAGCGTGTTGGGAAGCGGCGAGCGCGTGGAGCGTGCCGAGGCAGCCGCCACACTCGCCAAGGCGCCGCCGAGATCACTGCCGCAACACATACCCTCCTCAGGTGAGACAATGTGTTGTGTGTGAATGAACGTGAGCGTGTTGGGAAGCGGCGAGCGCGTGGAGCGTGCCGAGGCAGCCGCCACACTCGCCAAGGCGCCGCCGAGATCACTGCCGCAACACATACCCTCCTCAGGTGAGACAATGTGTTGTGTGTGAATGAACGTGAGCCACACAGCCGCCACTGTCGCCAAACTAACCATCCCCTTTACAATCTTCAAACTTAAACAAAATCCTGTTGCGCCTGTTTTATCCTGCTGCCATCTTTAAATGGCCGACACAATGCGTTAGGTGAAAAAGCTCCCTGCTCGTTAGTACGTCCGGCTGATTTGAATAAACCTTATCACGACACGAGCTGTGTAGGTATGTAGTCTAGTATGTATTAGAGCTCGTTCACACGAGCAGCATGTTGCCGACTGCAGCCGCCAACTGCGGGTGGCGCGCATCGGCAGCAGCCGTCGACTGCAGTCGGTTGTCGGCGGACGCCGCCGCCTGCCGTCGGCGTGTCGACGGCTGCAGTCGGCAACAAGCTGCTCGTGTGAACGAGCTCTTATGTATCTCGCTGCCAACAAATATCCAAGAATTATTTACGCAACTTTGTTGAGTAAAAAGTAGGTATTATAAAATGTTTAGACGATACGTTGTTTCCATTATATTATGTTGTGTAGGTAGTGGACATTTGTTATAGATGGTATCTAATTAAAATCAATTTATATGTACAAATAACATAATCTAAAGAGATAGCGATAGTGATTGATAACAACCATTTCCTTGTCGTCGAATGGCTAGCTTTTGCAATTGTTCGATGTGGCTAGATTTATCAAACCACAACCGGTTTACTCGCGACCGGCGCGCGGCGCCGCCCGGCCGTGGAGCGGAACGGTCGACACAAACTAACTATTATTAAAGAGACAATAAATTAATGTAACCTTTAAGTCTGTTGAAAGTAGGTGCAACTGCAAGTGAAACATAGTATATTGGTATGTTTAATGATTTGTTTCAGTGGACAAGTGGCACTTCCTCGCCAACCTATAGTGCGGGCGCTCGCCTCCTCGACCTCGACCTCGACCTCGACCTCGACGACAAGAGCCTACTTTATAATGTGTTCTATTTATATTGTACCTATGGGTTGTGCAGCTGTTGTATTTAATTATAATATGACATTTTTAATGACATAAAAAATGACGTTCGCCCAAGCCAGCGCCATGCGCCGTGCTTGGCCACACCGCCACACCGCCACACCGCCACAGCCACACCGCCACAGCCACAAAGCAGCTTTAGTTCGTGTCAAGGTTAGGTTGTTATTGTGTAAGTGTAATATAATATAAGTTCAATTAAATACTGCTCTCTGATATGTTTGGAAGCAGTAGGTATTCGGGTGTCTATGATAGGTACCTATGTATAGTATAGTACAGTACATATAGGTATAGTCTCACTGACTAGTGCGAATGAGCGATGAGACAAGCATGGCAGGCATCACTGACAAGCAGACTAGGCGCTGGCTAGCTCTGTGCTCTGTCAAGTCTGTCACTTAGTGGGACTGTGGTGTGGGAGGTAGGCAAGTGTATCTGTATGTATGCATTCATCATTTATGTGATATTTATTACCCGTTTCAAATAAACGTTAATTACTGTTGTGAGTATATCGTTTCATTGAAGTACGTCACTCACCAACTTATCATTATAAGATTACTACAAATACCTAGGTATTGTAAACAGGTCCTAACAACATGGTTACAGTACCAGACTACAGTCACCTACAGGTAGAGTACACTACCAGTCACATCACATCACCTCACATCACATCACATCACATCACATCACATCACATCACATCACCTCACATCACATCACATCACATCACCTCACATCACCTCACATCACCTCACATCACCTCACATCACATCACATCACCTCACATCACATCACCTCACATCACATCACATCACATCACCTCACATCACATCACATCACCTCACATCACATCACCTCACATCACATCACATCACATCACCTCACCTCACATCACCTCACATCACCTCACATCACATCACCTCACATCACCTCACATCACCTCACATCACATCACATCACCTCACATCACATCACCTCACATCACATCACATCACATCACCTCACATCACCTCACATCACATCACCTCACATCACATCACATCACCTCACCTCACATCACATCACCTCACATCCCCTCACATCACCTCACCTCACATCACCTCACATCACCTCACATCACATCACATCACCTCACCTCACCTACCTCTAAACACCTAATACATGATTAGGTAGTGTAGTATCTGCTCTGCTCTGCCTACTATCATCCACTATTCGGTTCCATTCGATTCCCGAGATGAAAACAAGTAGATATTATTATGTTTGTAATGTAGATGTCAACAAATCTCATAAGGTATGGAATCCATCAGGTGTGAATGGTCCAAAAAGCTGTGGTAGGCCTTCTCTAGTATATAGTGTATATCTATCTATGGTAGGTAGGTACCTATAGAATAGATAGTGCCGCCATCCAAGAAGACGCGCCCCACTCTTTTTTACAGTAATGAAATGAAATACTCTCATCCAAATAGGCCTTCACACTTATTAATAGTCAGACACGAAATGCTCGGTTCGGAAGGTTGCTCTTGCTGAGAAGAGCCGGAAATAAACTTAGCAATTACTCTTTTCAAAAACAACTTAGAGCTCGTACACACGAGCAGCATGTTGCCAGCAACAGATGAAAACTCGAGAATACTACGTACAAGTGAGTTATACAGTATAATTTTGGATTTAGATTTTTTGAATTCTTTCGTCGTACGCCTGAGAAAGCCTAACATTCTAGCTGATTTATTGATTATATGGTCATAGTGAGCTTTGAAACTTAATTTAGAATCTATTATGACACCTAGATCACTCACCTCGTTTACCTCCCGAATTTGCCCGACGTTTATGAAATATGTGGAAGAGTAAGGTTTTCTTTTTTAACCGACTTAAAAAAAAAGGAGGAGGTTCTCAATTCGTCTGTATGTTTTTTTTTTTGTATGTTTGTTACTCGATTTCTCTGCCAATTATGAATAGATTTTGATGATTCTTTTTTTGTTTGGTAGATCATACTTCAGAGGTGGTCCCATTTAAATTTTGTCGAAATTGATTAAGCACTTTTTGAGAAAATCAACAAAAACGAAAAAAAATATATCTCGTTTGATAAACCTTAGTGAATCAAACTGAGTCGTTGAGCATGACTTTTTGGATTTGGATGAAATTTCGTGTGTATACTTCAATGGGTTCTTCGATGGTTTTAAAATACAATTGGACCCGGTAGGTGGCGCTGGAATCGAGTTCCAAGATTTGTTTTAATTTCAGGGCAGGACGACGTCTGCCGGGCCCGCTAGTTATATATTATATTTTACCGGCCAGACCCGATTTCAGGACAAACTAGTTTTGCCTAGGATAACATAATAATAATAATTTATTTGAGACTTCACAATCCATATTTAATATTAGTAACAATTTGACTTATATACTATGTTAGTGAGCACACACATTATTTTATTAAAGTATCCGCACTCTCTCCCGAGACACTGGCGCCTGGTACCTGGTGCCTGGTGCCTGGTGCATGCAGTGACATCCAGTGTCTCCAGAGCGGGCCGTCCACTCGATTCGCAACTGTTCAGGAGGCTGTTCCGGCCGCCCCGCACTCGGCTCGCGATCGAGACTGCTCTTCTCCGCATTGTGGCATAAAAACAATCGACTCTCGCCTCTGCAAACATCTCCGAAGCGCTACAGAATCGTGGCAGCCGAAACAACGTCCTGAATGCATTGTTATATTGAACGCGCATAGCGTTGTAGGATTTTTGCGTATAGCGAACCCATAGGCTGCTTGTGTTAAAAGATGTACAATAGGCTCGAAACAGAGTTACTTTTACTTCCCTGGAGCAACAAGCAAACCTACGGGCTATCATGTTCGCCCTTACTGACAACGCCCTCCGCTCGCGTTCAATATCTACATCATCCTTTAAATCATCCGTTAAAATGTGTCCTAAATACTTAAATTGTTGCACCCGCTTCAGAGGCACATCACCTAGTATGACGGGAGGAACAACTGTCGGACATTTGCTACCCGATTTAAAAACCATATATTCGCTTTTATTCACGTTATATTTTAAGCCATGTTTACGTGCGTACTCTTCACATACAGCCATGAGTTGCCTAAGGCCCCCAACAGACGCACTCAGCAGCACCATGTCGTCCGCATAACTTATATTGTTAAAGTTGATTCCGTCAACGTGACAACCGACATGGCGACTGCTGAGGTCGGCGATCAGTTCATTTATATACAGGTTGAAGAGCGTCGGCGAGCTCAACCCACCCTGCCTCACCCCACACTCCAACCTGTACGAGTCCGACAGTGCACCAGCCCACTTGACATTGTTGATCTGGTTTCCATACCAATATTTAAATATATTGATAAGCTCAGAGGGAAGGCCCGTGTTTTTGAGTTTACTCCACAATATGTTGTATGAAACCAAATCAAATGCCCTTGACAGGTCGAGGAAACAGGCATAAACAGGCGTATTTCGGTCAGTATAATATTTGACGGCATGCTTTAAACACACAATCGCACTCTCTGTGGAAAGTTTGGGTCTGAACCCAAACTGATTATCGTGTAAGACGATGCATTTGTTAAGGTGTGAGTTCAACACGCCGTCAAACACCTTAGCAATGACAGTTGCCAATGAGATAGGTCTGTAATTATTCTTGTCTGCTATGTCTCCAGTTTTATTTTTGACAATAGGAACAACGACCGTTCTCATTAGCTCTGTCGGCAAATACGAATGCCCTACACAGAGGGTAAACAGCATTGCCAAAACTCGTGGTAAGTGAGGACCAGCATAATGAAGATGTTCGATGCTGAGATCATCATGACCTGGAGACTTACCTCTTGATATTGATTTAATGGCTGCGACAATATTTTTAGCAGTAAATTTAATACTCAGGTCTTCATTGTGCGTCTCAGCATTAAACACCCCCACCGCCGCTGAGAAGTGATTGATGAAACCGCAAAGTGCTTTTTAAACATATTTGCAATGCTTTTTTCATCACTAACACCTTCGATACTAGCAGGGCGACCAGGCCGATGATTTAGCTTATTGGTACTTTTCCAAAATGCACGAAAATCGTTTTTGGAATGATGCGCTGCAATGTTGTCCATCATCAATTGGTGTTTGTTTCTATGGCACCGTTTTAATATGGATTTGAACAACTTTCTACTATTACACATATCCTCATATAATATGCCAGTCGTAGGTTTTCCGTACAATAGCCAGGTTTTGAAATTCGACCTCGCCACCCTGTGCGCTTCACTCACATGGCTGTTCCACCCCACCACGTACTTTGCCTTACGTCTCTCATGCCCATCTCTCCGACCTATCACGGCTGCATCCCTTAAAGCGGACACAATATTTCGGTACATGTTATCAATGATTTCCCTATGATCTACATTACTACACATTTTGTCACAACAATTGGTTAACTCTTCCGGGAAATCTATACTGCGTAATATTTTATGACACTGTTCTGTATAATAAACTTAAAAAATGAGGAAGAAGGACAGTTTAATTCTGCCTTTGTAACAAACTTTCGAAAAGTAGGGGAGCGACGGCGCAGACCTAAGGAACATTACCGTAAGGAGAGGTGTCGTAAGACGTTTTCTCGTATGAACACTTCGTGTCCAGTTCAAAACTGTCCTTCTTCTTGACTGGCACCGACTCCAAAAAGAACTGTTTATAAATATTAAATAGATATATAAATATCAATAATTTTGTTGATTGTCCTTTAAGGCTCTTGCTTTGAAACTAAAATATTATTCTTTACTTTTTAGTTTATGTTTGTACATAGGTATAGGTTACAGTTTTGAAGTTGGTTTTTGTTTTTTATTTTTAAAAATAATTTTATTTATTTAGTAATTCTAATGTACATACATTTACCGACATTTAAAACCATATCATTAATTTGGCACCACGTAAATATAGAGTCAAGATCTTGTTATAGTCCGATTGCATCATTACGAGAGTTAATCTTTTTGAAAATTTTCATGTCATCAGCATACAGTAGATAGTTACTGTTATTTATATGATGTTCTATATCATTAACAAATAATACAAACAATATAGGACCGAGGTGAGAGCCTTGAGGTACCCCTGATGAAGCGATGTATTCATCAGATATATGACCTCTGATGATAACATGTTGCGGCCGATTATTTAGGTATGAATTGAACTATTGTAACAGACTGCCGGTAATGCCATACAATTTTTCTAATTTACTTATTAAAATATTATGATTAACTTTATCGAACGCGCTGGAAAAATCAGTATATACTGAATCGACTTGACCACCTTCATCCAGAGTATTAGCTATAAACCCCACGTAATCAAATAGATTAGAAACCACAGACTTTCCAGCACAAAATCCATGTTGTTTTATTGTAAGCGAGCTTTTTGTAAAGTTTGTTACAACTGGACAAATCAATGTTTCAAACAATTTGTGATAAAATGGATATAGGTCTGTAATTTTTGACATTATCAATATCCCCCTTCTTGTAAATAGGGAGAATTCGAGCTTTTTTCCATTCTTGAGGGAAGATACCAGACTCTAAAAATTTATTAAAAATAACTGTAAGAGGGTAACACAAATATTTAGAACATCTTTTGATAAAGAGAGGTATACCTAATATAGGTAGGTATCGTGGACTGCACCGGCCCGCACCGCACGTAGATAGGTTCCGCGGGGTCTGGCGCTCTCGCGTCGCGTCGCGTCATGTCGCGTATCGATCGCGGCTCCACGGCGCCATCCGCCGCCGTCTGACGCCGCGCGCCGCGCCGTGACGCCGTGAGACTCTGTGGTGAGACGCCGTGACGCGCCAAACAAACGGCACGAGACGACGGACGGCACATGACCGCACAACGGACAAGCCGCGCCGCACCGCTCTACATATAAATTCACTGATGCCATAATGGTCGATCCTCCTCTTACTTAGCTTAGATAGGTACCTACCTACTGATCATAATCTATGTACCTAGCACTAGGCACCTACATTAAAACTTATTATGTCTAATTTCATTTTAATACCGTTTTAAGTTAGCCCCGAGCCGCTGAAAACTTTAAGAGAAATGTAATTAAGTTAGAAACCCAAGGGTTCGAAGCGGTAAGTAAAATAACTTTAATTTTCCGAGGAAGGAAATTAATTAAGACTAAAATTTTGGACCAAAAAGTTATTTTTGCACGAGGAATGTGTTGATGTAGAAGGTTCACGACTCGAGCGAAGGCTGTATGAAGCGCCTTCGTGCATCGCCAGCACAGAGGCGCAGCGGGAGGGAGGCGCGGGATCCGGACGGGTTCTCCTCACTCGCTCGCCACTAGTCGCCACTCGTCAGTCGTCATAGAATAAGCAAGCTAACATTGATACCTATAGGTCGGTATTGCAGCTGTGCCTGTAGCTGCAACGTATCGCCTGGAGACGCTATTATATTATAATACCTAAGTACGCACGTCTGCGGTGTGACTTATCGCCGCACTCCGCAGTCCCAATAAAAAACGCAATCGTTCGTTACGTTAGAGATTGTTTCCTTTTGGTTTCGCTAAACAATCTGAGTGAGAATACCTACGTTAAGTTTTTGTTTTGCCTGAATAGGGGTGAACTTCTCTACGGTAGAGCAGATTTAGTACCAGTTCAGTAGATGTCATACCTAAGAACTAAACAATTATTTCAGTATGGATTGCCTTGTTTTGACTAAACTTGCGTTAGCATGTATGTAGACTGCGAGACCGTCGCGTCGGCCGCGGCGTCTCGCAGTTAGTAGATAGGTAATGTTTGCGTCGCACACCGCACGGGGCACGGCGGCACGGCACGGGGCGGCGCGCGGCGCAACTCGCAAGGTGCCGGGACTAGTCTGTGATCTCGGCTGGGTTAGAGGCGGGCGAGGGGGGTGGAACAGGGAGGGCATCGGGCGCGGCAGTCGGCGCTCGGCGCTCGGCGGGTCGCGCGGAAGTACACTACACTCTCGTCTCGTCTCGTGTCGGACACCTCGTCCCTCTGCGACTGGTCCTGTGCGGCTGCAGTGTAACGGTGTAGCCTGTAGGTGCAGCGAGTCGACGAGATGCGCGCGTGTGTGTGGGCGCTCACAGCGGCGCTGGTGGCGCTGTCCGCAGCCGCGATCCGCCCGCGCTCCGACCAGGACTTCGAGTTCGATGATGACAAGGTGAGACTCACTGAAACTTACCTACGTTATCTACCTACCGAGTACATAACCATGACTCTACCACCGGACACCGGACACCGGACACCGGACAATTCATTCCACTCGCCTCGCGCAACTGTCGCACCGTCACGTCACATAACAAAACTGATCATGAAACCATGTCGTTTAGATACTAGCTCACCTACCTACAATTATTATTGTATCATTTGAGGTTACACCATTATCAGATGATGGCGAGCGTTGTTTAGACTGCTGAGCGATGTGCACGGGGCGGAGTTGAACAGAGCTTAGAATAATAGCGAGACTTGAAATATCAAGAGAGCTTACTCAAAAATACTTATGATGAGTTTACTTAATTAAAGAGATTTTTTGAATTTGAATTTGAGCACTTCTAGATAATAATAATATTCGTTGAATATTGAATACCTTACATTAGGTACATATCTAGTAGGTATAATATATATATATATGGGCAGGTAGCCTTACGCTGAATAAAGTGTCTACTAACGTCGCTTTTAATCATCAGAATACGCCCAACGGCGAATAATTAATGTATCAATATAACTTTCCATCCTAAGTAGGTAAGGTGCATACAACACTAAACAAGAAAATAGGTCTCCGCGGTCCCATGACACATGATTCCCATCCCATCCCATCCCATCTGATAGTTGTGTATGTATGGGTACCCGACCTCCAGATCATTCCTGATTTAGTTCCTCCAGGTGACGTCATTGCTGATTCAGTAACTTACCAAGATTATGTAAGTAAATAGTCTAGGTACGTATCTATGGTAGCTACTTATATGTACATGCACCTACTTGATTGAGGTAGTGTGCTATTAGAAGATGGCCAATTAATAATATCAGTAAGCTAGGTTTCTAATTATTCAAAGGACATGGTTTCATGGATTCAGGAGGCTTAGAATGGTTGACAATTTGAGTAAACTACTGATAAAATATCGGGATATAGCGGCGGCGGCCAGGCGGCCAGACCGCAATGTGCATTCTGTTGTAACATGGGAATATCTCAGAATGGAAGCCGCTCTCTTCCTTGAGGTGGCCTGGAATCAGTAAAGTACGTAATGTTGATTCATTGAATAATATGCGATGTTGATTACAGGAGACGTTCCCCGCGGCGGCGGCATCCGAGTTAGCCGGGGCACCCGGGGCCGCTCGCTCCCGCCCGCGCCGCCCACGCAGCCCGAGACGGTACCTGTATGATCCCAACAGTTAGTATTATTGGTATTTCATATTACACATTATATAATAATAATGTTAATCCTACTAATATTATAAATGCGAAAGTTTGTATGGATGCTTGTTACTCTTTCACGCAAAAGCTTCTGAATGCATTTTGATGAAACTTGGGTTGGAAACACAGGTAGATCATATCCTGAAGTAACATAGGATACTTTTTATCCCGGGAAAAGATAAGATCCGTCGGGATCGCGGAATACTAGTATATGAATATAATGACATCCTCCCACACGGTGGACCGACGATCTTGTTAGGGTCGCAGGAAGCCGCTGGATCCTTTGAGGAGGCCTTTGTCCAGCAGTGGCCGTCGTCTTCCGGCTGACATGATGATGATAGATGATAAGATAATTGTATGATGCATTTACAAACCCAGAATCAGACGTATGTTCTACCTACCAACATAGCATTGCCGTAAACCGCAAAATAACGATACGCGATACTAAAACAAACTGAATTAGAGAAATGTGAGCGTTTATGTAAAGCTAATAAGGTTGAGTGTTGTGTGATCACAGGCCCGCTGTGTAGGGCGCTGGTGTGCAAGAAGCGCGAGGTGTGCTTGGTGCGCGACGCGGCCCGCCTCGCCCCGGACCAGCTTACCCCGACCGTCCCGCTCGTCCCGCCCCGCGCGCTCTGCGCATACAAGAAGGACATCCTACGGAGAGGGTGAGGGGTCACCACTTACCTTTCATGAGCACGGACTTACCTACCTTCCTTCCTTTCATTCATCACTTCATCAGCACGCCTCGTGCACTAAGTAGACGAGAGAAAATAGAAATTTCTTACATCATCTAAGCTCCCTGCAAAGACTACCTGAGTGAACTTGTGTGAATTTCAATTGCAGAGATATAATAGTGGCGGCAACGAGCGACGAGTGGGACGACGTACCGGCCGAGCGCGACGACGACGAGGACGTGTTCTACGAGAGCGGCGAGGGGGGTGAGGTGGGTGAGGTGGGTGAGGGGGGCGAGGGGGAGGACGGTGACGAGGGTGGGGAGGTGAGGGAGCGTGGTGGTGGTGGTCGCGGGCGCGGTGCAGTCGGCGCGCACTGCGTGGGGTGTCCGGCGCGCGGGCACGGGCGCGGCCAGTTCCTGTGCGGCTCCGACAACCGTACCTACTCGTCACTGTGTCGGCTCGACCTGCACAACTGTGTGCGGCGCGGTGCCGGTGCCGGTGCCGGTGTCGGCGGGTCGCCCGTGCGCCTCGCGTGCCGCGGCTTCTGTCCCTGCGCTGGCCCCCACGACCTCATACCCCCCGCACCCCCCGCACCCCCCGCACCAGCCGCATCACGCCGCCTGCACCACCGGCCGAGGGGCCACGCCCGCCGATACTACGATGATGTTAGTATCCTATATCTACGTTTGTCAGATCCGGGATCTACGATTTTTTCGAACCGGGGCGTTTGAGATAAGTTAGTGCCCTGGTGAAATTTTGAGAGGTTCAATAATAGTTATTTTTGTCGATTTTTCAAAATGGCGGAGCCATGGGGGTACATGCGAAAAATGTTCAAATATATCACCAAACTTTTGCAAGGTCTAGGTATAGCTCAGAGAAGAAGACACTATCTGTCTCACTATGTTGAAACGACTTTTATTTACTGACTGATTGATTTTGGCACCCCCTGAACCTGGCGCCCGAGGCAGGTGCCCCGGCTTGCCCCCTCCTAGATTCGGGCCTGACGTTTGTTCCGACACCTACTGTCATAGTTCCGTTCCTAGGAAGTTTCATGATACTAATAAGCCGTGCCTGATACAAACGCCGCCACATCTTTAACAGTTGTAATTGATTAAGAAATAATAAATATTACAGGATTGGCGCCGTCGAAAATCGGAGTCATCTCACAATGAGGTATTGCCGGAGCGAACCACGCCCACGCGACGCCGACTGTCACAATCTCAAGGTAATGTTTTATAACACAGAGTCAACTGTATGTATGTACCTACTGTTCAGTAGGCAGGACCGTATTTAGAGGTGTGGAGGCCCTGGGGCAACCGCCTTTCCGAAGACACACAGACGATTTATGTGGGGGATTCCTCTCTTGTGGTGGCCCTGGGCAGTTGCCCCGTTTAGCCTCCCTTAAATGCGGCCCTGACAGTAGGCTTAGGTACCTACGTGCTTACACAGACCACAATGTCACGTGTTATACTACAACCCTTAGGGAAGTAAGTTAGCGTTAAAATGCAACTGCTTGAGCTGAGCATTGATCCGTTATAAGTATATATAAATAGAGGTGTGGACGCATCACGCACTATAACGGGTAGGGGCTTTGTTGAAAATAGCTAAACAATGAAGTGAAGCGCTAAAACATACCTACGTAAACATTGACCAGGGTCTGAAGGGTGCGCGCTGGACAAAATGGCGAATCGTCTACTGGACTGGTTCTCAGTGGTGATGGAGGAGGCTGGGGGCCGGCCGCCGGGTGACGACGAGCGAGGGGGAGCCACGGGGGGCTTCCCGCCCGGCTGCAAGCCCGAGGTGCGCTGGATGTTCGCGCACCTCGACGTCGACGCCGACGGGATGCTCTCCGCGGACAACCTCTACGCGCTCCGTGAGTTGTCATCTATACACCACACCACACCACACCACACCACACCACACCACACCACACCACACCACACCACACCACACCACACCACACCACACCACACCAAACCACCACCGTGTGTGTGTGTGGATATAACTAACGTGGAGCGTGTACCTGCCGCAGGACATGACGAGCGCGAGCGGTGCCTGCGTCCGTTCCTGGCGTCGTGCGGCGCGGGTGAGGCGGGTGAGGGGGGCGTGTCTCGCGCGGCGTGGTGCGCGTGCCTGCGTCGCGCGGCGCGGCCGTGCACGGCGCTGGCGCGGGCGCACGCGGTGGCCGGCGGTGGCGGGGTGGCGGCGGGTGCGTACGTGCCGGCGTGCGACTCGCGCGGCTACTACCGGCCGCGGCAGTGCCACGCCGCGCTGGCGGTGTGCTGGTGCGTGGACCTGCACGGCGTGGAGGTGGCCGGCTCGCGCACGAAGGGCGCCCCCGCGTGCGACCAGCCCGGGGGCGCCCCCGCCGACGACGAGGACGGCGCGCTCGGCAGCGGTGACGCGGAGCTGCGCTTCTAGCCGTCCCTCCCTCCCATCACTAGCCTCCCTCCCGTGCTCGCTCTCCTCGAGTACATCGCGCCATCTATTTAATTTTCCGTAGAGTCGACGTCGACGGCTGCCGGCTTCCTAAAGTACCTTCGACGCTTGGTGTGCTAGCTGTGCTTTGGGTAGGAAGCCAATTGTTCCGACCTTTTTTTATTAGAAGCTTCCTTGTTAGCGTCTCGTTCGTGCGGGCGGGGGAACGAGGCCGTAGGTAAATGAATTCGAGGACGAAATAATGGACCTCCTTGCAATTCCTCGGTTCCAACAATTCAATGAATTTTTGGCCTTATAAACTTTACAAATGAACTGAACTACGTTTAAATGTTAGCTGATATACCTATATTTACTTGCCTACGGACCGAAGTAAATAATATACCTACTTAATTCAACTAAAGACATCAAACACATTAGTGGCGGTCCATGCCACTAATGTGTTTGATGTCTTTAGTTACCTAAAGGACCACGACCACCTCTTCGTCCTGTTTTTGTGGACGGAAGGCATCTAATTTGCGGCCTAAAAATAATTTTACAATGCTTAACCGTCCCAGTTTCATGCAAATATGGAAGATTTAATTATGCGATCTTAGCATTACCTATTAAAACTTAGGTACTTAGTTACTAAATTTAGATTTTGATGTGTAACATGTTTCCTCTCGCTTTCCTGCAATCTGTGGAAGTGATTTCCTGAAAAGGGTTCGGAAGGCTCAGATAAGGGACAAGGGTCGATATTTCCACTATAATATTGTAGTGTAGGCAAAGTGTTTTAGCGCATACAGCCTCAAACGCAGAGGTTGCTACACCTATGGAATATGGAATGGAAATGACCGAGGTGACACGTGAGATGTCAAATGTAACACATCATTATGCGACAGCTGTGTATGGTAAGGCTCGTTCGTTTTTTAAGATTTTTAGCTACTTAGCTAAAACATGTGTTGTCCTACATAGGTAACTAGGTAGTATTTAATGGTTTTGTTAATGTGTTAGGTCCCTATAAACATATTTACCTATAATTTATTGATTGTTAATTCAGACGTGCCATTCAGGTTTACCAGCTGTCTCCTAGATATTTCACCCTCTTATGGGTAGGATTTTGAGAAACTCCTCCATTTAAATGGTACTGTCCTACGTAGGTATGTTACACGTTTGACGAATTGGATGGCCTTATTATCGTCGTTGGTAGGTGGATCCTACATCTACAATATAATCCTAAATATTGAATCAACCAACAAAGCTTATGAATGTTTCATATTATAATTACCTACCTACGTACAGATCTGTACCACAGTATAAATATATTTATACTGTGTCTGTACTACGATACTTAGCTAACTGTCGATTAGATTAGAACCTTAATGTTTATGATTATGATAGCCTTTATTAAACAATCTTAATAAATACATAAATCTTATTTCATCTTAGTACTACAAAGGTTTTTTTTTTTATAAATTTAATGTATATGTAAACAATTATTTCCCATTAGACACCGGTTTTTTGATTGTCTTGCTTTCCAGCATAGGCCTCCCCAAGTGTTCTCCATAAAGATCTATCTCTTGCTTTTCTCGTCCAAGTCGTTCCCGCTACTTTTTTAATATCATCTTCCCATCTACGATACGGTCTGCCTTTATTTCTCTTTTTACCTTAATATAATAATTTTACCTTATAATAAATTCGTGTGTCTGTTGAAGTTATTCCTAATACATACTACTTAACTGTTATGTTGTTCGTTTAAAATGATGGTTGGTGCTCTAGTGCTCTAGTGGTCTAGTGCTCTGGTGCTCTAGTGCTCTAGTGGTCTAGTGCTCTGGTGCTCTAGTGCTCTAGTGCTCTAGTGCTCTGGTGCTCTAGTGCTCTAGTGCTCTGGTGCTCTAGTGCTCTAGTGCTCTGGTGCTCTAGTGCTCTAGTGCTCTAGTGCTCTAGTGGTGTAGTAGAGTAGGTAGGTACCAACAACGATCACTTCAAACATTTACCTACCTTGTAATGAGTACCTCCACCTATGCATGTATGTATGTATATACCTTCAAAGTGTGTTGTCGTTTATAGAAGTAGCTAATTAATTGTTTAACAAGTAGGTATTGTATACTTACTTACAGGATGAAAATAAATCAAAATAGGTATAGATGATTGTTTGCACTTTTTTAAAACTCCACTCACCGTTATTTAATAAAAAGCCTGTACGTAATGACAAACCATTTTATTTATTCAAACCAATTTTTTTAAGAAAAATCTATTAACTTTTCTAACATTTGATTGGCAAATAGTAAGAGACAGTCAAACTCAAATGTTTTTTTTTATACCAGAAGTGACACCCAGACTATTAGAGACATTAGGAATAACAGCGGGATTGATTGCCAATGTGTTGTAAGAACAAAGGCAACTTGGCTCTCTAGTGCAACTGCAGGAACACACCAACAGGTGCTTTGCGATAGATTTTCACCGTCCTGTGGTTTCCTCACAATGTTTTTCTTCACTGAAAGCTCAAGCTCATGTAGGATTCGAACCCACGACCTTCGCCGCGGTATTCGACGTTACTATGCTATACTACGATATCATCGCCTTTACTTTATTCAGTTAAGGTCGTGATAGCCTTTTTATTTCCCGCGAGCCTCATAACTAAATGTTTACTAAATATTTCGATCTTGAACTAATGTTAGTAAGTAACCCTCCCTAGTGTTAGTTATAAATTATACCTACGTTAATACTAATGATTATTGATAAGGCACCTATGCTGACCTATGCTCGTTACAATCTACTCTACGACTGGTTCCGAATATACCTACCTACTTGTGCTGAAAAGTCTCCAGAAAGAAATTTGATCCTGCCAAGGGCATGCAAGTGCAGAGAGAAGCTACTAAAACCATGTTTTTGTCTTCCATGAAATTATGAATTATCCACCTTACGAGTAGGCTGCTAGGCTTTGTTCATTAACCTAATTATTAATTTAAAATAAAATAAAGCTTTCCAGTTACTTACATGAGGCAGCTGCTAGCAGCCAATGCCCTGCGTTCAGGATCTATGTCAATCTGATCCCTAAGGTCTTCGGTAACATAATGGTACCACCAGGTACAACCTACCTAATTACCTACTTATTTAAATGTATGTCACCTACCTTTTGAGTGGTAGGTACCTACCTACTCCAATCAAAAGAGTGCCACATTAATGTGAGCCAAAAACAAAAATTGTTCTAAGACCGATCCTTGCATTACTTACGCCCGTTTTAACTAAACATCCTGAGGATTTGGTACGATCAATGCCTACCTATAGTTTTTGTACGAATAAATATAAGATCAAGTGCCCCACAACGGATGCTATAGGTACCTATTGGTAAAACTAGGTTGGTTTTTAGGGTTCTGTACCTAAAAAGGTAAAAAAAAGTAACCCTTATAAGATCGCTTCTTGTCCGTCTGTCTATCTGTCCGTGTGTCACCACCGATTATCTCAGGAACGAGTGGACTTAGCCAGTTAAAATTTATACCAGATACTGAGGTCTATACCTAGTCCCTATTAGGTATAGACCTAAATCAAGGTCCTGAGTCAATACGATAAAAAGAGATGGGCAATTCTTTTCATTTGGGAATTCCTAAAAATTGAAAATTAAAGGGTGTCCCCATAAATACATAGTATTAGATAGTCACCACCAATAAGGATAGACCCCTGAGTTGTATCGGCGCTCATTCAATTTAATAGAGGTCTAGCTTAATTGGCATCAACCTCAAATAAGGTACCTAATCGAAAACGTACTTAATCGAAAAAATGTGATGGACTCCATCACCGTGATGAACGAACTATTTACAAGTTTGTAGGTACGGAACCCTCGGTGCGCGAGTCCGACTCGCACTTGACAGGTTTTTAAAACTACACTAGTGTCTGTTTATCTACGCGCATTGGAATGATCGTAACTACACTACAATACGGCAAGCACACTTTGAGAACTCAACTCACCCAGGTCTCAGAAATATGCGGAACATCTTGGCTCGCAGTTGGGACGATCATCCTAAAACTACAAAAGATACGAACTTCAGGAATCGCGATTCCTGTTATTATGGAGTTTAGGCCCGGTGTCCGGCATATTATAATTAGGCTCGCGAGGAATTTGTATTCAATTGTTTGAATGGTACCTACTTACCTACGGTCGACTTAGAACCAACCGGTTAACCATTTTGTGAATACAAACGGTGATCATGTCATGTCAAATACCATTATGACTAAACTCACTCAGGTAGCAATTGGTTTAACATACCTAGCTTTCTCAAAAATGTTGCTTAATGCTGAAAGAACAGAGACAGGCCTCTATGATCCCAAACTTGATAACTAACTGATAAACATAGGTTTTCACGATTTTAATCAATCAAAAAAACTTTGTGACTAAAATGTTGCTGGCTAAAAAAGTTAAATTATATTTTATGGATATAACCTATTAAAATTGCTGCTCTTATAGGGATGATGCAATATTTATAATAATTTCAGTAGGTACCTATAGTTCATAAGGTAAAAAGGTACCTATACCCAGGATGTGAACCAGAGGGACTATTGATACCCAAGTTGTAGAGTAACCACAATTTCCATCAAAATAGAACTTGCTTTAGAAACTCAAATTGATCTAAAATAAATACCTTCTGTTAAATGCACAGTAGTGTCTAATTATAGATACAACCAAAACAGGGTTAATAAAGGGTTATAAAGAACTGAATTGAGGGACATGGTGCACAATAGGCAATGATGATTGGAACTTGTGGCACATAGCAGTTCAGCAACATCATGTATGTAAATATTCCTGAAGAGAAGAGACAGATGATTGATATGTGACTTACAATATAACAAATGTAAGTATGATAAATATCTCAGATAAAAAATCCTTATGCAAAAATAGCTTGGCAGCAGGAAATTAGTGTTGACAATGAAATCTTTCCATGATAAAGATATAAATAATAATTTATGTAATTATTTATTAACCCTTTGGCTCTTTAAATCGAATAACAAATTAATAATCATAATAAATAATCTACAAATAACATTTAATTTCAGGAAGCAGCATTCAAGTTATCAAAGATTAGTTGAACAATAATAATAGTTTAGGCTGACTAATAGCTCATTAGAATCATTTCTGATATCTGGGAGTCATTAATAGGTAATATTATACCTGGCTGTTCTCAAGTCTTATTGCAATTCCTTTCAGCCTTTAGTGAACTGTTGGACTGACCAGTTAACTGGACTATAATAAATAACAGTATAATGTAATGCTTCCCTCTTCTGGACAAATGTATTTATTCTTCATATAAATAATTTATATATTACTTATGGCCACAAGATATAATTAAAGGAGTTCCACAAGCTGCAATACATCATTAATTAAAGAGTGGGTACTATTAGATACAGGGTAATAAACAAAAGACACAACATCAGATACAGAAATGAAAGACTATGTATAGCTAGAACTTATATTTACATAATTACTAAATAGTACCTATGTACAGTATCATCTATAGTGGTAACTGACATTGATTCAGGTAAAGGAGTAGTCGGGTTCACTCCTTCTCTTCGGTAGCTTCGAACTTGGTATTGTAAAATGGGATGTTGGCCACAAACACCTTCCAGTCGGTGAAGTACAGCAGCGTCACGAACGCGGCGCCTCCGAACCCAGCCGCTGAAGACGCGAACGACGTGGCGATTTCTAGATGTTTTTTGCCTAAGCGACCCAACATTTTGTAGATATTTATTTAACTAGCTTCCAAAAAGCTGATGAAGGAAAATCTACTTTTAGTTAGGTTACGTAATTTAAACCAAAAACCTTGACTCACTGTTGACAGTTAGTTGACTGACATTTGACAGTAGACCACTTTTATTTTTAAGTTGGTTTGCCTCTTCAGGACAGGCTATAGTCTATTGACCATACTGCCTAGTCTTACGTATTCATTTAGGTAATCACATTCATAGTAAAGTCTGGTCCTAGTCAGTACAAGTCCATTCAGGTCAGTCAGGTTTTAGTGAAATTGGTGGCTGTTCCACTAAAACTTTTCACGGACTTTTTGGAACAACCTGAAAAATCCCGATACGTGTTTTTCTTTCACTTCACTCCATTTGTACACTTAGATTGATCTTTATTGGACAAAACACCACCGATATTTTTCATTAAAACTCAAAATACACGAATTTAATTAAAATAAAACGAAAACGCAAAGTCACTTCGCTAGTTCCCAAAAAGTCAGAAAAGTTTAAGTGGAACGGCCACCAATTTCACTAAAACTTTACTGGAATTGTACGGAAAAGAACTAGATTTTACTGTGAATGTGATACAATGTGACTTTAAAATAAAATAATTATATCGAAAATACAGAAATGGTTTAGGCTTGATAGTTTTGTAAGTAAAGCCTTTAAAATAATAGCGTACGTTCAGGGGCCCGATTGCGTAACTTTACTGAAACATTGCAATACGAATCCACTGATGAGGACTGAAATATACTTCTATCGATAATTTGCGATTGCGTAACTTAGGTTGCAGTGATCCTCATCGACAACTTGCGGAGTGAAGTTGCTGCAAGTCATAAGCTTATCCGACCAATTTAAAAAGTACTTCTTATGTATGAAATTTCTCAAAACGAAATGCATTTTATAATCAACCGTATAATATATGAATTTATGTGATTGCAATCGTCATTTTTATATACTTAGGTACCTACCTATAGTTATTTGTTTTTATTGAAGTCAAATTGTATTTGCTAGTAATTTCACGCATTTTTGTTGGCTTTAAAATAGCTTTAGTACCTAATTGCGAAAGTGAGAACCAATACCTATTGATGTGAAATGAATTCATGAATTACATTGTAGGTGTGTGAGTGACTCATAGTGGGACTCCTGCTATTTCTAATAGTGTTATTTTGTTTCAACCATCCCATACAACATGCACAAATAGGTCCTTCTATCTCATGATATGTACAAGTAAGTTTTACAAAATATCTTATATTTTAACTACTAATAACCATTATATTAACCTGACATAAAGTGTGGATATGTTTGTTACTGAAATCATTATAATAATTGAATGGATAATGATAAAATTTATTCAGAGATAGAGTACATTTTGGATTGGTTAGTTTGTACACAAAAAACCTATTAAAGTGTAATAAAAGCAATTTAAATTATTGATTCTACTTCATATATGTATTTTTGATACTAATCCTATATGACTACCGAGGATTAATGTGAAGATGTTTGTTACTCTTTCAAGCAAAAACTATTGAAAGGATTTAGATAAAACTTGCTTGCTAAGACACACAGGTAGATCATATTATCCTGTAAAAACTGGATAAGATTTACTGGAAAAAGATAAAATGCCCTTGGGCTAGTTTGCATTATAATATTGTTTAATTATTAGCTTATTTAACTTTTCATGTGTTTCAGGTACACAAAAAAAATTTAGGGACCAATGGAATATGTGGTTGCTTATGAAATCAATTCTGTTTCTGGGCCAAGTAAGTAGGTACATACTTATTAATATTTTATAATTTATATCACCCTATAAACATTGTAATGTGCATATTAAGAGTATTAATAGGTATTTGCCACCTGACACTTCAGTACTAAAATAGTAGTATCCTTTGTCAATAAAGATATTTTTTGCAGATCATGGTAATAATGAGCCACACTGGGCATATGAGATAAAAAAGAGACGCATCACAGCCGAGCTACTTTTGGACAAAGATTTTCATGCTTGACACAGATTGTCTGCTCACAAGCAGAAGTTGGCAGCTTTACATCAACCTATTTTGGAGCTCTTTAAAATCATTGTACTTGAAATGTTGTCCTTAAGTCATACTTTTACTTTTTTTAAATATCTATAACTAGCTGTCCTCTGCGGTTTCAACCGTTCCCGTGGAATCTTATGTTTTGTCGGGATAAAAATATCTGCCTATGTTACTCAGTGATAATGTAGCTTTCTAATGTTGAAAGAATTGTTTACATTGGTCAAATAGTTTTTGTGTCAGATCGTAACAAACAAAAAAAAATCTAATCTTTCCTCTTTATAATATCAGTTTAGATGAAATAGGCATATTTGTAATTGACACTTCACTGTAGCTTGTTTATACTGATACCTAAGATATATTTTCTGTGTCCATTTATTACATTGGGTATGTATAAAGTATTTATTTTATAAGGAGCAATAAATTATTAACAATAAATACTGAAACATATCTTTTTATTAATTCTCCTTTCCTGCCCACAGACTCTGTACAAGCATATTTTTCATGTCAGATTCAGCATTACCACCAAATTCTAAATTATGCTGACTTTGATGGATAGCCTGTTGATCAGCGTCAGTGAGTTGAGGTACTGGAATGTTGTATGGATTAGCTATGTTTCAAAATGCATATGGCATTCACTATTTTCTCAACCTTGGTAGGGTTATTATAGTCAAGCATGCACCAACGAACGCCACCAAGGAATTCCATGCTTATCCATAAAACTGAAACATAGTAAAATTTTATTATGAAAATACCAGAGACATTCCTTGACACAAGGCTATCTAACTTATATAGATAATAAAAATATGTGTCATACGTTGGAATCGAACCCACAAACTGTGACTTGAAAAATACTATGTGCAACTTGTTCAACCTGCAGTTTCATCTGCATTACCTACTAGGATAAAAGAATCTAACTGTCTATCTCTAGAATCCAAACTACAGTCACTCGGTAAATTATTAACAAAATTTTAAACATCTACAAAAATAGTTTAAAGGATAAAGTAAATGTTATATTATTATAATTATATATAAAATTGTTTGTACTACCATTAGCATCTCTCTTTTTTCCATTCCCTTCTCTCCATTTGTGATGGAAATTTAATAAACTTTAGTTAGTACAATAAATACGCATTGGTGACAACATCAAGGCAAATTGCTAGGCTGGTGGAGACATAGGTATTGTACAGATAGGTAACATCTACCACACCGTTGGTCTTACCCAGCTGTAATGTAAGTACATAAGAAATCATTTACTAATGGATCGTAAAATACAAAGAAATATTCGTAAAGGCAGAAATGTGTGCAGACTACTGGGTATGGAACTTACTTTGAGTTCATGGTGAATGGGAGTGGATCGCCTGCCGGTTGGAAGATTTGGAATTACTTCCCGACACAATTCTTCAAAGGCGTCATTCAGCCTAAACTGCGCAACTGAACTCATTCCTATTGGGCAGCCACAGTGGGTTACTGAAGTCTCGCTACACGTCTCACAATTTAATAGTTTTATTGTTTTTGGGACGTTCCTCATCCACGTTCCTTCATAACAACGTAAAATTAACTTCGAACTAAAACAACATTGGTCATCAATAATAATAGTTGATATACTTATAATAAAAGACGTAATCGCATACCTATATCTATATTAACTTACAAATCATTGATTATGAATGGATAATCAACATAAACTCAATAAAAAACAACCTTTATTGCTTGATGAAACAACGCAAGACTTGTTTCAATGAACAATTGAAGTTCTTGAAATACCAAGCTGTCATTTAGATTGAAGTCGAGTTACGTGATCGCATTTTACGTTTATCGATAGAAATCGTTATACCTAAAATGGTTGAGGTTGCAATGGCATTTGTGATACAATCACTGCTGTCAAAATGGACTTACGCAATCGCAAATCCGCCATTTTATTCGGTTTCAAGTGACTTCAATGATAATTTGATTGTATCAAGAGATACGCAATAGTCCTGCAGGTCAGTCAGAAAGACCAAAGAGAATATAAATATGAGAAAGACCATCAGTCAATCAATCAGTCAGTCAGGAAATTGTGCTTACATATAAATAAATAAGTATACTTTTTATAAAATATAAATTCTATACTCCAACTATACTCTAAGAAGCGAAGTTTAGTGAAGTCACAATAATATATAAAGAAAACACGTATATAAAACGTACATTACTTATATAAACACACAAATCCATCTACTAATGTATTGATTGCTTGTGAAGTGAAGTGCTGAAGAAGGTGAAATTACATGACAATAACAAATAAATCATTACTTTTTTTGTTTTCCAGCATATAAAGTTTTACGGAAGTTAAATCTCGAGAAGCGTTTGCATCCGAATTGTACAATTTCGACGTAGCATGATTTTCGATGAACAGTAAAGTTCCAACGAAAGCTATCGATATGTGGGACTCTAGCACTTTCATGGGCGCGTTGACGCCGAAGTTCTACGTGGCATTGACCGGCACGTCGTCACTGATATCGGGTCTTATCCTGATCTTCGAGTGGTGGTACTTCCGCAAGTATGGGACGTCGTTCATCGAGCAGATGTCGCTGACGCACCTGGGTCCATGGCTGGGTGGTGCGGGTGCTGGTGCGGCGGGGTCAGGGGCCGGTGCCGGTGCCGGCGCGGGGAGCGGAGGGGGTGCGGCGGAGGGCGAGTGCAAGGTGTGGCGCAACCCGCTGGCGCTGCTGCGCGGCGCAGAATATGGCCGCCTGTGGAGCGCGGCGCGCCGACCGCCGCTCACCTACTACGACATGAACCTGTCTGCGCAGGACCACCAGGCCTGGTTCAGCTGTGGGGCTGAGGTGAGCCGCCCACCGCTCCAATACTCTACATTTTCCCCTTGGAACTTTACAGCCTTCTTCATATAAAAATACTATAGAATTTGGGCAACTGCTATAGAAGCTTCAAAGCTAAGTTAATGTGTTGGTAGATGTATAAACTCGATTATATTGTGTACTAAATGTAAGGACTATTGAATACATTTGACTAGGCTCATGGAGGGAACTGGGTTGAGAAGACAATATTGCTAACTCTTTATTTGGTGTAATTGTCAGTAAACGAGTTCACAATATTGATTTCAAGCTTGAAGGACCATTATATAGGATATGGTAAAAATATGATAATTGTAGAACTGGATGATAGTAATGAAATAAAATGTGTGTATTCAAAATTAATGCCTTTCTGAATATAATTTTAAAAATATGACACTATTGAAATTGCACTGACAAGCAGATAAATCTAATTAGGTACAAAATGTGCCTGTACATGTACAGGGACATTGTTGAACTAGCTAGTTGATTGATTGAAATGATATTGATCAATATTGTTATTAGTGATGGCAGTTTGTTTGTATGAGTTCAATTCAGATTTCACTTCAAAAACTAGATGACGTTGTTTCGAATTGAAACGAAAATATTGTCACCTAGCCACTTACAAAAAGAAGTGAAATCCCACCAAAACATTCTCATGTAAAATGTTGCCAAGACAAAGGTACATGACCCCCCCAAAATCCTACCTATTGTGCAATTAAGTCTAATTTACTCGAGATATTTTATTATTAGTGACCCCCTCCAAAATTTCAGGCGTGGTCGCAGCCTGTGGCTCGCACTGTCAAAAAGGAATTAGATCTCATATAGAGCCAAGCTTCTAACTCTACATGCCCTGAATCTACAAGCCCTAACTTCACTAACTCTACTCCATAGTCAAAATATGTGACTTGGCTGTTCGTTACTACAAGAACAGAAAAGTAATGAACAGTGAATAAATATTCCACCTTACGCCCATGTGAATGTAGCAACATGGCCAAGTCACATATTTTGACTAAGAGTTTGTGAAGTTGGCAACATTTTACATGAGAATGTTTTTGGTGTGGGATACATTATTCATCACAAGTATTTAATTTTGAACAAAATTGCCTTTACATCATTTGATTTCAATGAATATCATAGGAAATGTGTTATATATAACATTGTGAGGTCGACCAGTAGCTCAGCGGTATCCTTCATCCGCGGGGGACGGCTAGTAAATAATATAATTTGAGTTCCGCCAGGGCCCTGCCGAGGAGGCCATGGGCCGAGCGTGGCGCGAGCGCGAGCCCGCCGCTCGAGTGGCCGCCGCCCGAGCCGCCCTCGCCATCCGAGCCGACTGTGCACCCGCGCTGCTGCTGCTCGCCGAGGAGGAGGCGCCCACCGTGCAGGAGGTACGTACCTCACCCGACCTTACTTACTCACTCCCTGTACTGTACCTCTCGCTCACTCTCGCCTCGCTCACCCCGCCCCTGCCTCCGACGCAGGCCGAGCGCGTGCTGAAGCGCGCGTGGCGAGCGGCCGAGGGGGCGTGTCGCGCCTCCAGCGTGGGCGGCATGTGCACTGCGGCCGAGGTGCGCCGCGACGCCGCCGTGCTCGCGCACGTCAAACGACGCGCCGCCATGTGCGCGCGCCGGCTGGGCCGCCTGCGCGACGCCGCGCGCATCTTCCGCGAGCTGGTCCGCGACGCGCCGCCCGCGCTGCACTCGCTCGCGCCGCACGAGAACCTGCTCGAGGTGCTGCTCGAGCAGCGCGCCTACCCCGACGCGCAGGCGCTGCTGGCGCGCCACGACGACCCCGCCGGCGCTGGCGCCAGCGCCTGCCTCGTGTACACCGCGGCGCTGCTGCGCGCCCGCGCTGCCGCCGCCGCGCCGCCGCGCTCTGCCGCCGAGCTGGCCGCGCTCGACGCGCTGCGCCGCGCCATCGAGTACAACCCGCACGTGCCCGAGTACCTGCTCGAGCTGCGGCCGCTCGCCCTGCCGCCGGAGCACGTGGTGCGGCGCGGCGACAGCGAGGCGGTCGCGTACGCGTTCTTCCACGTGCGCCACTGGCGCGCGGCGGGTGGGGGCGCACTGCGGCTGGTGGCGCGCGCGTGGCGGGAGGCGCGGCGCGGGGGCGCGGCGGGCGCGGGCGGGCCGGGTGGCGCCGGGGCGGGGGGCGCGTCGGGGGCGTGCGGCCCGTGCGCGGACCGGGAGCTGCTGCCGGCGCACCACGCGGGCTCGGCGGCGGGGGGGCGGCGCGCGCCGGCGCTGGTCCCGCTGGCGGCGGCGCTGTGCGCGGGCACGGCCGTGCTGGCGCTGGTGGCGCACCGGTGGCCGGCGCAGGCGCACGCGGTGGCTCGGGCGGCGGCCAGTGGCCTCGACCCACGGCGGCTGCACACCCTGCTCGCGGCCGTCTAGTGGCCGCCCACCCCAGTACGAGGGTCGTCGACCGGTCCCTCCCGCAGCAGATGTGCTAGCTCCCCCCCCCCTCCTCCACTAACTCATTTAGAAGTGTATTGGTACCTGATGTGAAAATATGAGAACGAGTTAATAAATTGTTTTGATCTCAATATATTGCGTATTATTTTACGCTACCTTTTTACCCATCGTTCCTAAGGCATTTTATCAGATGGTAGTCCGAAAACTAACTAGTATAGAATTCCAGGAATTGCGACTCAAGTATGTATCCTACATTGAGCTTCAGCTTTCGGTGAAGGAAAACATCGTGAGAAAACCACAGCACGGTGGTAGGGTACTTAGTAGTACCCGACTGGCTGGCTACCATCCTCATGTTGAAAAACTGTCGCCAGTTCTGACAGTTGCTCTTGAGAGCCAGTTCCCATCTAGGCTTTTTGTGCTTACCACCTTCGGCCACATCATCACTTACCATAGTGAGATTGTAGTCAAAACACAAGCCTATCCAGAATTTAAAAAAAGCATCAGAAGTGCTTCGAATTTTCTTTATTTTAGGGCCTTAGCGAATGTTGGACTTCATTTATCAAGTCGTTTATAATAACTAAGAACAAAATAGGACCTAAGTCTACGAATGAAAACAGCACTACATAGGGAACCCTAATACTGAGTGGTTCTACTTGCACTAGCTACTTTTTCTCAATTATAAAATACCTTGTTTATAATTGCCGCTCGATAAGGGACATGTGAAACATACCATTATTTAGGACCGTTTGCCGAAATACCTTCACCATAAGTTCCTATCACTAAAAGACCTCAGAATCATGAAGGATCAAATGATGCTTTACATTACTTATCATCCATGGTCATTTAGATAATCCCAACTTACTCATACAAATCGGATTTTCGACACCACAGTATCGTACCAGACACAATATTATTCTCAACACTTCTTCAACGTACTAATTATGCGCGTAACTCACCAATCAATCGCATATGCTCCACTTATAACCACCTCAAATTATTTCAAATTATTTTTTGCACTTGAGAGCCAGTTCGCCTTAATAAGGTGTACAACACATTAAAAAAATAAAAAAACCTCAAATCTTTACGACTAAGAAACATATTTTCAAAAAAATTGTGTTAATTACACTAATAACACCACACATCACACACCACACATCACACACCACACATCACACATCATACACCACACATCATACACCACACACCACACACCACACACCACACACCACACACCACACACCACACCTGCATAATCTATATATATAAAAAACGACTTCAAAGACAAATGTTGCCCTAAAAACCGAAAAATAAACTGAATAAGACATTTAATAAAATTGAAAAAAAAAAAACAACTAAATAGACCAAAAACTTTACTTATGTAAACTACCAACGCACCTATTCAAATTATTATTCTATAAACACTTTTTGATCTGTTTGAAGTCGGTGCCAAGCCTAATAGGTTAAATAGATTTCGTACGGTTTGAGGAGGTAGGACATAGCATAACATCTGCTCGTAATTGGGGCCGTCTGACTGGGGAAGTACCTCCACCTTACAGAATATCGCAGCCAAAGAACACTGCCCTCAAGTGGTGTTGTGTTCCTGCGGTGAGTAAGGTTTACAGAGCTCCTTAGAGGAGGCACTGTGCTGACGGCGGAGGGACCGGCGGTATTGTGGAGTCGCTATTGAGTAGTGCAGGCGCAGCATGTTGGCGTGCGGTTAGGGAGACCCGGTGAAACGGTTGACCGCTGGCCGCCCGCAGATAGAATTAGTCCCCGAACCCAGGGATTACTTAATCTCCACCCTGGGCGGCTGAACTGCCATCTCGTGAAAGTATGTAATCTTACAGTTCATAAGTGCTTGTGAAGGCATTTATTTATGGAGGAGCGAGGTGTTAGACTCCTCCATTGAAAAGGGAAGATCTTCCGCCAGGCTAGGTCATCGTGCCTGGGGACCGCGGTCCAACTGTTGATGTTGGAATCTTGTATATATGCAGATCGCATAGAAAACTTCGTATGCGCGATGTAGATTATTGGAGCGCCATCTATCTAGGAGTCGTGCGAACTATATCTGTTTGTAGATAGATGTCGCTACATCACTCCCCTCCAAGACCAGAGGTCGTTGTTGCTGCGTCGTGCTAATGTAGCTTGCAAGTGCCAGTGCTGCTCGAAGTTTACGGTGAGTCGAAACTGAGCGAGGTTGCTGCGACGGGTTGAGCCGGTAGTTCACGTAGCGCAGAGACTGCCACGCCGGAGAGTGAAGAGCCGTCCGATGAAGATCCGGACGTGGGCTGCGGTGAACTGTGTGGCGAGGGGTGCTTGTCGCTGGGTGAGCCTTGCAGGACCAGGAAGCGCGGTGAGTCGGCTGCGTTGGACCTGAAGAAGGCGAAGCTGGCTTGCTGTGTGACTGCTGCTGAGACCTGGTGCGGAGTGCTGGGAAGTGATGCTGCATACTGCTGACATTCCAATCACGTCGGGGTCACCAATATGGAGGAGCGAGGTGTTAGACTCCTCCATTGAAAAGGGAAGATCTTCCGCCAGGCTAGGTCATCGTGCCTGGGGACCGCGGTCCAACTGTTGATGTTGGAATCTTGTATATATGCAGATCGCATAGAAAACTTCGTATGCGCGATGTAGATTATTGGAGCGCCATCTATCTAGGAGTCGTGCGAACTATATCTGTTTGTAGATAGATGTCGCTACATATTATTTATATTGTATTTTTGGGCTTGGCACCGACTTCAAACAGATCAAAAGGTATTTATAGAATAATAATTTGAATAGGTGCGTAGGTAGTTTACATAAGTAAAGTATTTGGTCTATTTAGTTATTGAAATATTTTTTGTCCATTTTTAAACGACTTCAAAAAAGGAGGAGGTTATATGTTCGACTGTATGTTTTTTTATTTTTTATTTAATGTCTTATTCAGTTTATTTTTCGGTTTTTAGTGCAACATTTGTCTTTGAAGTCGTTTTTATTTTTTTATAAAAAGTTTTATTTTTCCATTTTTTATATATCAATGTTTTCAAGAAATATTTAATTGTTTTCGAGCAAATTAAGCCTATTATTAATTCACATTATCTTTACTAATATTAGAAAGCTGAAGAGTTTGTTTGTTTATTTGAACGCACTAATCTCAGGAACTAGGTACATAAAATATATTAGTGTTGGATAGCCCATTTATCGAGAAAGCCTTAAAGTTTAATAAGTCAAATAACATCACGCTATTAGATGAGGGAATACATAAATAGATAAACTTTTAAAGAAAATAAAGAATATATATCCTAAATGATTAAGGCTTCTTTCTCAGCAGCTACTTGATATTGCGTTTCATTTCATATCTAGGACAACGTATATTCTAACACCTAACCGATAAATAGTTTACCTTCTATCATCAGCTCATTTGAATATACAAAGAGACGACGATTCGAGTCTAAACGTGACTATAATATTTAAAGAAATATCCCCTAACTCCTAGCCGTTAAGGAGTTTGACCTACCATCATCAGCTCAGCAACATGAGATGATGACTACCAGATGCAAATATCTGAATAGCTTTAGAAAGTATATGAATTATAAATATTAGCCCATAATATTTACAAATTTATCCCTAAATCCTAACTTTTAAGGAGTTGTACCTTCCATCATCAGCTCTGCAACATAAGATGATGACTACCAGATGGAAATAGCTTTGATAAGTACGAATATGAATGAAAAATACTGTAAATTCTTAAAAAATTTGAGGGTTGCCCTCATTTTCTCCAGGATCCCATCATCTGATCCTGACTTGGTGACAATGAGTCTACCGCCGAAGTATACTCAATCAAATGAAAAAATAATTTTGAAAATCGGTTGACAATTCTTATAAAATTTGAGGGTTGCCCTCGTTTTCCCCCAGGATCCCATCATCAGATCCTGACTTGGTGAAAAATGGTTGTTTTTAAAACTTGACCGAGGAATAAGAACGGATTTTTCGAAATTCAACCTTTAAGGGAAGGGGTTGAAAGTTTGTATAAAAGTCGGTCATTTTTGAAGCTAGAATCATGAAACTTTGTTTTTAGACTATCAATTAAAAATAAAGAAACAAGTGTATCAGCATTATTTAAATTTATACCCCTGAGGGGGTGAAACGGGGGTTGAATGTTTGTATGGAAGTCCACGATTTTTTTTAAGTTAGAACCATGAAACTTTGTTTTTAGGTTAAAAATTTAAAATAAAGAAACACGTATTTTATTAGCGTTTTAATTTTAGCGTCGGACTCAATAATAGGTGCCAGGAAATAGAGATAGACTCGCCCCTTGGGACACTTGATTAGTGTATTTTTAAACAAACAAACGATTTATGAATATAGGTAGTGCTATTACCTATGTGTAGATACTTACTATGGTTAATTTTCTAAACAAATAATGTTCGTACGAAGGCGGTCGGGCGGTCGGGCGATCGGGCGGCGTCACGGTGCGGTCGGCGGTCGGCGGTCGGCAGTCGTGAGTAGTCGGTCGGCACTTGGCATGATGCGGCAGTGTGGCGGCGCGCGCCCGCTCCGGTACACGTGTCTCTTAACTGTGTCGCTGCGCCCAAAGTGCGTCTAACGAGTTTGTTCTCGTCCACTTTATAAACTTACTAAAATATCAGATTCCTTATTATAATACTACTTTTAATCAAATTTTCGTATGGAACCAACAATAGCCGTAAACAAATTAAAGGTGTAAAAAGTCCTCAAAAAGTAACGCGATTTGATATTCAAAGTCAAAGTCAAAGTCAAAACCATTTATTCAGTTTAGGCCCTAGAAGGGCACTTATGAAGGTCGAATTACAGAAGTTACCACCAGTTATTAATTTAATTACTACTTTTTTTATGTGAGGAGTGTCGGTCGGGATCCTATCTCGTGAATAGTGTCGCGTGTGGCGTGTCGCGTGTCGCGTGTCGCGTGTCGCGTGTCGCGTGTCGCGTGTCACGTAGTGTGTGTGTGTGTGGTGGTGCAGGCGGATGCGCGGGCGCGGGTGCGATGGCGGCGCGCCGCCTCGTGCTCAACGGCCTCACGGCGGTGGTAGAGGCGGGTGCTGTGGGTGCTGCTGGTACTGCAGGGGTCGAGGAGGGTGGCGGCGGCTCGCCGGACTCGCTGGAGTTCTACCACGAGCTCGAGCTGTACCGCCAGCTTCTGGCGCTGCCCCCCTCGCCGCACCCCTCGCCGCCCCCGCGACGCGCCCTCACGCCGGACCCGCCGCCCAGCGCCAGGACTCACGGTACCTTCCCTTGCCTGCCACATGTAAACCACAGAACCGGTCTTCAACTCGAACTAGAACTGGGTGTATGAATGTGTAGAAATCAGCGTATACTTACTTGAGTTATGTGCCAGTTCTCGATCGCTACGACCTGAAGATCTCTCAACAGATCTTATATCGACAGTCCCTTTGCATAGAACACTAACTCGGAAACAGGTCTCGAGGGTTCCAGGAATTTCCATTCAGTCGCTCTTCAGTCGTCTTCCAAGCGACTCTAACAAGTAGTAGACTTAGGAGTGATGTTGTTGTGTAGATGAGCCGCAGCGGCGCAGTCGCACGCCGGGCGCGGGCGCGGGCGCGGGCGCGGGCGGCGCGAGTGCGCGGGTTGCGTGCTCGACGCGGGCGCGGGTTGCGTGCTCGACGCGGGCGCGGGTGCGGCCTGCCAGGGTGAGTGCCTAGTGCTTACTTGTTATAGCTAAATATATTTTTTACTTATCAATTAGATCGATTAGGATTAAAATCCTTTCCTAGTAACGAAGGGTCACATGTAAAATCTAACCATAATTTTTCCATACGTGTACGCGACAAATTGTGGTTCAAATTAAATATAAGTATTCTATTCCTTTAACTGTTTATTTAGCTTACTCTGTCATTATTTCGAATCAAAGTCAATGGTATGTAGGTACTTAAGTATGATGGGCCCTTGGAGGGCACTTACCAAGGTACCGAGGTAAATTACCATTGAGTTCGGAAGTCGGCATTCAATATAAATCACTTGGGTAGAATCCGAAGAGCTAATTATATGTACCTACCTACCTACCAGGCTACATAAGTAATCCCTTGTAAAGGTTCACTTAGGTACATGAAAAGGGCGAGCTCGACCAAACAGGCAATGCATTCGTAATTTTCACTTAAAAAGGAAAAACTGTACCTAAATGATAATATTGTGCACCTTACACCTTGACCATATGCTTACTCGCGCGCCCGTATTCTAGTAGCATTCATTAGCAACTATAGCAGGCGGCCCAACTATAGCAGGCGGCCCAACTATAGCAGGCGGCCCAACTATAGCAGGCGGCCCAACTGAGGACTCAGCTCAGCCTCTCTTACAGAACGTATATGTTAGGCCCTATAGAGTAGGTAGGATCCTACGTAACACAATATCGTAATGGCGCTTAACCGCTCATTGACTCTTAAAGATGACCGAGCTTTGCTCGTTTTTTTTTTGGTAAATTTTTTATAGTTTTTCTCACAAAAGAAGGAACTATAGACATAAGCAATACCTAGGGAATCGCCAATGTGTTGTACACCTTATTAGGATGCCTTAAAGGCAACTGGCTCTCTCTCAAGTGCAACTGGCTCTCTCTCAAGTGCAACTGCCGGAACACAACAACATGTACTTGCGACAGATGTTCAACTTGAGGGTGGTAGTGTTTTCCTCACGATGTTTTCCTTCACCGCAAGCTGAAGCTCCTTTGTAGTTTAGGACATTTACATACTTATATGTATATTGTTTTTCAAATAATGAATGTCCTGAGACGTTCTTTACACTCGGCTACCTGATCACAAACTAAGAAGAGCCTGTACTCGCACTAAGGAAACTTGATGTCCGATAAACTTTAACCTGTTCGATCGCTAAAGTTGCGGGATTCCATCTGGAAAAATCGCTAAAATCGCGCAATCTTGAACTGTCAAACGAACACGCGCGCCTACTTTGAAATTTTCGCTTAGCGCTCCCAAGCCGCTCATCCGTTTAAAAAACAAAAAATACCTCTAGAATCATAGATAAATTGCCTAGGGAAACAATCCTACCAACTGTAACATTCTAATAAGACCGGAACACAATCTTATTGGAAATATCGTTGTTCGGAAAAAAAAAAACTTTTTATTGAAGATTTTACGTAAATTTCTAGATACCTTGCTTTATCGATGTAAAACTAATTACTTACAGTCAAGGTATCATTGGAGAATGTGTTTTTTTGGTTTTATTTGATCCCATACAAAATGAATAAGAAATTCGAGTGCGAACATGACTCGGCATGATTTTTGCCAACTTGCAATAAAATCGGGCAAGTTTGAAAAAAAAATAAAAAAAATTGACGGCTCAAACACGGACGTATTATATATCACTGGATAGGGAATTTAAAGGCCTTTTCACACATACCATTAGATTTACAAACGTCAGTGTCCACGAAAAGTTATCGCGGTGAAAACCGGCCCAACACATCATTAATTTGTATCAAAAAATCTCGCGACCAACCAACACGCAACATATAGATACTACTCTACTGAAATATACCTCTATACTAAAACTAATATTATATCTAATATCTAGTTATAACGATGTTTTGAATGTTCAATTGTTCGGCGAAAAATTAACAATTTTTCCCTAGCAAAGGGATTTTTAAATATTAGTGGATGTGAGTTAAATTTTATTAAAAGAAAATGTGTGTGATAAAATATTAGTTGGTACGAGATGGTGTAAGGGTTCTAAGCGGACGGCGCGAAGAGGTGCGAGGAGGCGCGCCCGCGTGAGGCTCTCATCATTTATCGGAAATTATATCCTGCTATCAACACGTGGAATCTTTTATTACCGAAATGAAATCACCTTTACGACTGAGAATTTGCAAGATTGAATCAATGGAAATTATAACGTTTTCAAATGAACGTCACAAACTTGTGATAATGTAAATGGATTTAATGATGATTTGAATCCATAAACTTAGTGCACACGATGTTCTATTTACTTTATCCTCTCGAGGATAATAACGGCTTTTACACTCAGATATCGAAGAGCAAAAATACTCTTACCGAAATAAGGGGATGAAAAATTACGTGTTGCACTCGAGTGCAAAGATTTTTCACCTCGGGCTCTTTTGATTCCCTCGCTTACGCTCAGGATTCTAATTTTTGAATCCCTCGCTGCGCTCGTAATTCAATTTTAGAATCCTTCGCTTGCTCGGTCATCAAAATTGAGCTCGCGGTTAATAAACAACTTTCCACTCTTGTATAACAAATAACTATTATAATTGTTGCAAGTTTGTAAAAATACTGTCGTTTAGTACAAGTGTCACCGACGTAACATGTGGAATGGTGCTTCAAAAATGGCATAAAAAGAGCTAGCAAATTCGGCAATACATCGTTAAACACCTTGGTATTGCAAATATCTATAGGCAACGACCGACCACTTAACATCAGGTACCGCGTCTGTCAGTCTGCCTTTTGAGATTAAAAATATCTTTTCATATCGAATATCGATGACATGAATAATGTTGTCCAAAATATGTATATGACGGATAGAGGGTAGGTCAGGATAATAATAATTAATTCGTTTGCACAAATTAACTATGACAACAAGTGTATCGGGCCACGCCAGAGCAAAGACTGACTTTACGGCGATCGATATTTTAAACTGGTTTTTATTAGGGTTCCGTTCCTCAAAAGAAAAAAGAAAAAAACTTGAGAGGTGTCAAGGGACACCCGGATGGAACGAAGTTATATAAGTCGAGAGAGTATATATATAAAAAAAAATATATATATTTCATTTCATTTCAACACTAAAACAATAATAATAATAAAGTGACAGATCATGTGTAGTTTAATAAGACGAAGAACAGTTGATGTCAATTTAAATTGCACTGGTGTCATTAACCAAAAAGGCTTCCCTTTTTTGGTGATCAAAAATGAAATTCTTAAGATGTACTCTAAAATTTTGCAAACTACGCAGGTTCCTTATCGGTGGCGGAATGTTATTCCAGCATTTCGTAGCAGCATGCGAAAACTACCCTTAAAAGCAGCAGTAGCGTGTCTTTCAGTAAGTAACCGCGACGAGCACGCGCGGGACCCGAGAGGCCGGTGACTCGATTTCCATTTAAGCTTCTCGTACAAATAAGAGGGCTCTCTGAAATTAATTACTCCAAAAAGAAGACATGCCAAATGAAGTTTACGACGATGCATCATTTTAAGTAGAGCATGTTTATTAAGGAACGGAGTCACTTGGGCTCTCGGTGGGATGTGGAAGCAAAAGCGAGCGCAGGCGTTTTGGACTCTTTGAACGACTTTTTTGGTTTTAGCGAGCAGCCGCGGATGGATGACTGTGTCCATATAATTTAACTTAGATAGTACTAAAGACTCTGTAAGTTGAATCCGTAGCGCTGTCGTCAAGAAAGGTCTCATTCTGTACAAAATTTTGAGCCTATAAAAACATTATCTCATGCAATTTCCCACATGTTTCTCATAACGGAGCTCGCTGTCTATAATGAGACCTGTTACGAGCTTCATAGACGCGCTCAACGGGCTCACCCATTAACATAACGCATCGCGATGGGCTCAGACTGGCTAATTGATGTTTACTACCAAATATAATAAATTTTGTTTTTATTGGATTCAGTAACAAACAGTTACTTGCAGACCAAGCTGCGATGTTTGAAAGATCTTCATTTAATTTAATTATAGCTTTATCAATGTCACTTGGTTTGCACGAGATATATATTTGAGTGTCATCGGCATATATATGAAAGAAACTGTGCTTTATGGATGTAATGATATCCGCTGAATACAAAATAAATAGGATCGGCCCCAAAATTGATCCCTGAGGAACTCCTCGATTAACCCCCAACTTATCAGAGACTGCAGAAGAACCATCGCTACGACTAATCTTTACGTACTGGTAACGATTATTGAGATAACTGCCAAACCAACGCAAGGCCGCGGAGTCAAACCCATAGTAACTTAAGTTGGCGATCAAGATATCAATATTTAAGGAATCGAACGCTCTGGAAAAATCTAACAACACAAGTATAGTACACATGCCTTTATCTTGCGCACTCAGTATATTGTCAGAAACGTCAAAAAGGGCACTCGTAGTACTGCGACCCTTCCTGAAACCTGATTGAACGGCTGGTAAAATGTTTTGCTTTTCAAGGTAATCAGTTAACTGCATGCAAATAGCTTTTTCCATAATTTTTGAGAGACAGGGCAAAATACTAATAGGTCGAAGGTCTTTCAAGTCAGTAGGATTGGAAATTTTGGGCAAAGGTCGGACTATAGCAAGTTTCCATATATCGGGAAACGTACAGGTATCTATAGAAGAATTCACAAGAGCTAAAATGCAGTCTATACTATACGGTAAAGTTGACAGCAGCATATTCAAGTTGATGGCGTCGCAGCCTTCAGCATTAGACTTGAGACTTCGAATGATGCTAATGAGACGATCTAGACCAATATGATTAATATGAAATACTGCGTCACTAAACCTGTGATGTTCAAAAAACGTTAATTGTGAAATTGTTGTGTTTGCAACTCGGTATGTTTAAAAAGTGACAATTAATTTCATTGGGGTCACTGAAAAAATCTGGTAAATCGTTAGTAGTGTTAGGCAATAGGGTGCTCTTCAGGTTCTTCCAGAGTGCCTTAGGATTATGTATATAGCAGTTGATATTGTATTTAAAATAGGATTTCTTTTTAGTAAGTACCTAGTGCAGTGTGTAGAGTGTAGTGTGAAGTGAATGATGTGACAGTGGTCGCAGTTGTCCGCCAGACAGTCAGACAAAGTACGGGCAGATGTCGCTTGTAGTGTCACGTGACCTCTGACTGGCTAGATATTGTGCTCATAATACGAATTTGCGAGGCAGTTCAATTCTTAGCGTGAATTTCCTGGAATTAAGAGTTCATAATACGGCCCCTGTACAGTATACTGCATCCATTAAACATCGTGTGATGGTTCTCACCCACTTGTCAAGTGCGTACTATGAGGAACTGAAGGTCGTGGTCGGTACGCAACGCTTTATAGAGCTCGCTTCACGACACCACCTCCTAAATATGCCGCCGGAACGTTATTCCTGCCACACCCCCTTTAAACGGCGCGAGCTGTATGTATGTATGTATGTAGTCCGGAATCGAGATAATTCGCTTTGTGCTCTCGTTACAGATCTATTGTGGTATAACATAAAAGACACCAACTCGCTCTAAATGTTTGCGTCTATTTTGACCCACGACGGAACGGGGAAGGTATGTGCTCGGGGTAACAAGTCATTTATGTGTGTTTAATATGTTTTGCTCTAAAACGGCGGGATCACAATTACGGTTAATGGCTTTAAAAGATAAATATTTTCTGTATTTATAGTACATACATTTGTCAAGGTCCTGGGTATAATATTTTTAAAATTTTACCATTTATTATAATTTTATATGGTAGAGACTCGAAGTTATTTTTAGTCACTCGGGTCAGTGTAAGGAAGGTTGCTTTGCTGAGAAGAGCCGGTAATCAATTCAGCTAATACTCTTTTCAAAAGCGACTTAGCCATATTACATACAATAATATTTATCTAGTAACATTGCCAATATTATGTTATCGTGGCAAAGAATAAGTAGAATATTTTTTTAGCGAATTAATAAATAACAAACTCAAACATACTAGCGACAGACACGCGGTATCCGTCCACAAGTATGACTCGTGTCGTCAGAACCGGTGCCGGTCGCGGTGGTACTTAAACTCAAACTCAAAACGTCATTTATTCAGTTTAGGCCCTGGTAAGGCACTCATGAACGTTACAATTGTCTCTACCACCTGCACCGGTTCAATATACACTTAAACTGAGAACACTCCGGCAAGAAACTCAGCAAGGATATTTTTTAGCAGTACAGATATAACATTTCCTCGTAGTACACTTAATGGTACAAGCAAGGTGAACGAGCTCCGCTCCTCTCCGCTCGTGATATAGATTATAATAGACAACTCGTGTTTAGTTAGCTCGCGGGATGTTATTAAAATTAGTCGTAATCTGGTCCTCATTAGCCGCGCGAGCGCCCCGCTGCGTCGCCCGTGCTGCGCCATCAGCGGCCAACTCATTACTGATATATTTTATACATCACCTCGTAATTCATGGAGATTGTACTGAATGAGTTGAATATGAAGTGTCCGTAACCGAGTGGGGGCTCGAGTGGTTAGTTAGTAGATAGGTATATTGTAACCCGCATGTACTCGTATATCGTGTGCTGTAGGCGACATGTTACTAAGTAAGTAATTGATTGATGGTTGCGCCGAGCTCACGCTTGGGTGACCGCCGGGCCCCCGGTCCCGAGGGGGGGGGATCGAGGTGGGGAGAGGTAAGAAGTCAATTTGAGTTTACACTTAGGTGTAAGAAGACTTTTCTTGGAGGGGATTTTATAAAACTAGAGCAATTTGACTAAGAGGAAACTTCCAAAGTCGCAATATTGAGCAGCAAAGATCATAATAATTTTTCTTATAGAGCTAAAGTACTTCCTTTAAAAGCGAAGCCGTCATCAGAAACTCGGTTGAGAGCCCTAAGCGCTCACCGAAAAGTCCGCGTAAGGGCGTCTATGGTTCCTCAGACCTCCACCTTTAAGTCCTCCCCTAAAAAAAAAAAAATTATAAAAGAAAATAAAAAAAAAGAGTACCTACTTATCTTGCAGGTTTCACATTTATATTTTAGATGGCATTTTTTTATTTCACCAAACGTTTGTGAGATAAGTTACAGAGCTGCCAAAGTGTCGTAAAGTCGAGGCAATTCTGAGCTCCTCGACTACATCAAATAAGCTAATTTTTGCATCATTTATGAATGTGACACTACTAGGTGTATGTTACGTTCCAAGAGTAAATCGTTGATCCCTTACGTGTCACCAAGTGGCAGTCCTTGGAATATAGTCCTTGGTCTATTCGCGCTTTTAAATGTGTGAGAAAAATAAACTGTTTGAGTAGGTATGCCGTGCCGAGAGGGTACTTCTATAATCCAGTCACTTCAAAGTAAGTAGGTAGGTGGAATAAAAGGTGGGCGGGCAAAATAAAGTACCATAAATATGAATGCTTACAAATAGGACACAATAGAAACATCTCTATTTAAAATGTAAAACCACTATTGTGTCTTTTCTGATGTCCCAATTTTATGTCAGATTGTGTGGTCTTCCTATAATTTAATACACCTCGTTTATTGCAAAGATATTTGCTTGTAATAATTGACCCTATCGATTAGGTGACGGACGACCCTTTATGTGAAATTTGCTACCATTATTATTTAAGGTGCAATCCCTCCGCTCGCCTTTTTCTTCACCCTGTATATTGTGCTAAGACAATAACTCTTATTAAACAGTAATGTATTAGCGTGACACGGGAGCGTTTTGTGGTCCGAGATCACACAATAGTTTGCTTACATAAATCAAACGAGGTCGCAAACTAAGGACATACTATGTATGAATGTCGTAGCTCGTAGAGCTCGTAGCACTTGTAGCACACCGTCGTAGCCATCACATATTTCATTATATCTTACATAAATCAAAGGAGGTCGCAAACTAAGGACACACAATGTATGGATGTCGTAGCTCGTAGAGCTCGTAGCACTTGTAGCACACCGTCGTAGCCATCACATATTTCATTATATCTTACATAAATCAAAGGAGGTCGCAAACTAAGGACACACAATGTATGGATGTCGTAGCTCGTAGAGCTCGTAGCACTTGTAGCACACCGTCGTAGCCATCACATATTTCATTATATCTTACATAAATCGCTGCTTTAATTTTATAGTGACACATCTCAAAAATACACTTTTTTCAGGAGACCAGTTTAAAGAAAACCAAAAAAAGTTATTATTCATATCTTTTATTCTACTAATGATAATCTCTTGGAAATTGCTTAAAGCAACGAATAATATAATAGAGTTCCGTTATTAGTGACCAACATAGCCTTTTTAGTTTAAAAAACCCCTAAAACTCACGAAAAATCAACATGCTTTTGACATACGTCAAAGAAGCTTTTGTTTTATTATTTTTGACATTGGCATAAACTATGTTATGACCATTAATTTTACAACATCTTTTCGTGAACAATGCCATAATGCCTAATAGAACAAATGTTTCATCTACACAATTTTTAAACAACGGCTTATTTATATTTGTAAGAAAGTTTTCTAGTATTTTATTTGTTGAATAATGTCACATTTACAATAACATTACTATTCCAAGTAAACCGAAATATACAACTGGAATATTTGTATTATATAATGACATTTTTGGTTTTATATGGCTACAATTTTATCAATTTTTAAAGTTAACGAGATCACAAAGAATACTATAAATATAATAAATAATCAAACAGAGTGGTCGTTGTTTTTATTAAAATCACTGAGCCAAGCAATAATCAACCTTAGTCCATACATCATATGGTCGCAATCGAGCCGGACCTCATTAGCGACGGACAATACGCACCCGGGCCGCGAGAACAAAAGAACTGCATTCCTGAGGCGATAAGAAGCGCTCGCCGGCCGCCGCCCGACCTATTACCTGGTGCGAATTACTAACGAACATAACAATAACAACTTACGACTAATTACGGAGCGTTTGGTGAAATTATTAAAAGTTATACGGACTAAATTTGGATTATATAAGAACAATTAAAGTGTTATACATACCTTCAAACGTTGTGAAATATGGTGGCTACGCAAGAACAGCAACAAATACTGTCAGTGTTGGATGATAGTGCTAATTTATTAAAGAAGTCACAAACCAACCTGAAAAAATGCCCTAAAGCAAGGTTCACTAAGGGTTATATCGAGGCGCGGATGAGAATACTGGATGATTACTGGAATACTTTCAAAAATGCGCATAGCGAGTTAGTGAAAATCACACCTAAGGAACATAAAGGAGTTTTACCGTATTTTCTCAACGAAGAATACTTTGTTTACGAAGATTTGTATAATGTTTTACAAGGTGATCTGAAAGATATGCTCATTAGTTTACCGGAACACTCAGCCAAGGAATCTTCTTCAAATATAACAAACTTGAACATATCAGGTACACATAATAACTTTGTACATTTGCCTAAAATTCAACTACCAAAATTCAACGGCAGTTACGAAGCATGGCCGACTTTTGATGATTTATTTACATCACTAGTTCATAACCAAGCAACGTTGAGTGATGTACAAAAGCTACATTATTTGAAGACAAGTGTTACCGGCGAAGCAGAGTCAATATTAAAGCACATCCAAGTCACGTCTAATAACTATTCCCACGCGTGGGATACTTTGAAAACAAGGTATGGCAACAAAAGGTTAATTCTAAACTGTATTATGAAGAGATTATTTAATCAAAGAAAATTTACTGCTCAATCAGCTATTCAATTAAAAGGATTGTTAGATACAACGACAGAATGTCTTAACAACCTGGCTAACTTAGAAGTTTCAACGGACTCTTGGGATCCAGTAATTATTCATCTTCTAGTACAGAAGTTGGACCCAGATACGCACAAAAGCTGGGAAGAGCACGCCTATAAAGACGAATCCGAGGCTTTACCTTCTTGGAATGATTTTAAAAGGTTTTTAGAGTCAAAATTTCGCACTTTAGAATTAATCACTTCAGGTACTACTAGAGAAAACATCACAAAACCTGTAAAAGAACGTTCATATCATGTTACCACACCAATCACCAAACGAAGCTGTTTACTTTGCAATGAGAACCATACACTCTGTCACTGCAAAGACTTTATCAAAATGGAACCTACCGAAAGGAGTGAGTACGTAACAACAAAACAATTATGTTTCAACTGTCTAGTACCAGGGCACTCAGCATCAAGATGTAGACTACCAGTGTCCTGTAGAATTTGTCAACGACGTCATCATTCTCTGCTACATGGGTACAAGAAACAAGAAACTGCGGCGACACCAAGCACTTCACAACAACCGCCAGCTTCTCACCATGCAGTAGAAGAACAAGAAGATTTACATGCTAACACAATGATAGCGTCTCATCTAGTCACTAGACAAGGAGTAGCACTACTAGCGACTGCAGTGGTGGAAGCAACAAGCGAGCAAGGACATATCATCCCACTACGAGCGCTAATAGACCAAGGTTCCCAAGCAACATTTATAAGCGAAAAGGCGACTCAACTACTGAAGCTCGAACGACAACCTATGAAAGGTAACGTCATAGGAGTGGGATCTACAAGAACCGAAATCAAGCATGTGGTGCAGCTACAAATACGATCACAATGGGACTCAAACTTTTGTTTACCGATACAAGCCTATGTGATGTCAAAACAACTGACCACAAAGATACCTACAAAAACTATACCAATCAAACAATGGCCTCACCTTAAGGGACTCAACCTGGCTGATCCATCTTGCTTCACACCAGGGTCTATAGATCTACTCCTAGGGGTGAAGGAATATGCACACATCCTGAAAGAAAACTATATCAAGGGTCCACCAGGCACACCATGCGCACAAAATACCAGCCTGGGGTGGATACTTTTTGGAGAAATAAGTACAAAACCTGAAGAAGATACATATTTTGCAATGCATCATCAAGTCGATCTTGAAGACATGTTAAAATCAATATGGGAAGTAGAAGTAGACACAAAAAGACATTTAACAAAGGAAGAGAGACTCTGTGAACAAATATTTGAAGAAACAACAACCAGAAACAAACAAGGCCGATACATTGTTAAATTACCATTTAAAACAGAAAATCCACAATCACCAGACGGAAATACAAAAGAGATAGCTACCCGCAGGTTCTTGTATTTAGAAAGGAAGTTTAAGAAATTACCTGATCTGAAAAAAGAGTACACAAAAGTTATTGAAGAATACATAGAACAAGGTCACATTGAAAAAGTACCTGAAATAGAAAAACATAATAAAAAATCAGTCTACTTACCTCACCACGCCATAGTCCGCGACGACAAAGAGACAACTCGGACCCGCGTCGTGTTTGACGCCTCCTGCAAAGGAACAAATAATGTATCACTCAATGAAGAATTACTCGTTGGCCCGCAGCTGCAAGAAGACTTAAGATTTCTTCTGATGAGATGGCGAATGAAACGTATTTGCTTCTTGGCTGACATTCAAAAAATGTATCGTCAAATACTAGTGACTCCAGATGATGCAGACTTCCAACGAATACTCTGGAGAACAGATGAGTCCGATGAGTTACAAGAATATCGTCTTCTCAGAGTCACATTTGGCATAGCCTCTGCTCCATACTTGGCTGTCAAAGTACTCCAACAAGTAGCTAATGACGAAGGTCAACTACACGCACTGGCTGCTAAAACAATCAAAGAAGATTTTTTCGTTGATGACATTCTTTCTGGGGAAGACACTCCAGAAGATACTATAGCCCTCGCTAAAGAAATAATAGAAATCTTACAAAAAGGGGGATTCCAACTTACCAAATGGTCATCAAACAACATGCAATTTATACAGTCCATTGAAGAAAGCAAGAGATCTGCTAATGTTAATGTCAATATGAACCTAGAAGGAACGATCAAAGCATTAGGCATTACATGGAATTTAAATAATGATAACTTCCAATACAACATGAGCTTACCACAAATTGAAAAATCTATTACAAAACGCAATGTTTTATCTGACATACAAAAACTATTCGATCCACTCGGTTGGATAGCACCAAGTACAGTTATGGCCAAAATCCTAATACAAAAATTATGGCTCGAGAAAGTTAATTGGGATGAAAAGATCAGTGAAACATTACAAGAAGAATGGAAACATATAAGATCAGACTTTGCAAATGTGAATGAAATTAAAGTAGACAGATGGCTTGGTACAACTACGATGAATTTAGATAAAATAGAAATACATGGATTCAGCGACGCTTCGATGCGAGCATATGCAGCAGTTGTTTACATAAGAATTGAAACTGAAGATGGTGACATCGAAACAAAACTTATTGCTGCGAGAACCAGAGTAGCTCCACTTAAAACTATATCCTTACCTCGTCTAGAGCTATGTGGTGCTCTACTCTTATCGAAGCTGCTGAAACAAATTAGTATAGCAATGAGGATACCAACATCTCAAATGTTTGCATGGACAGACTCATCAATAGTTATTGCATGGCTTTGTGGCGAGCCGAACAGATGGAAGCCCTTCGTCGCAAACCGTGTCGTAGAAATCGTAGGAAACCTTAACAATAAACACTGGTACCATGTACAGTCACATGAAAATCCCGCTGACTTAGCCTCTCAAGGAATCTTGCTCTCAGCACTAAAGGAATGTGACTTATGGTGGAGAGGTCCCAGGTGGTTATCTGGAAAAGAAATAAAGATTAGTACACAACAAGTCATAGAAACAGATATGGAAATGAAATCAACAAAAATTAAAACTTACCTTACCGTAGAACCTGAAAATAAAGAAAAAACATTAACTTCACAATTTGAAAATTTCGATAATCTATTACAAATGTTAATGGCTATTACTTACTGCAAAAGATTTTTGAACTTCAAGAAGAATGTAAATAACATTGATGATGATGTGAAAACACAAGAATTGGATGATTCGTTAAACATATGCATAAGAAAGGTACAAGAAGAAGAGTTCAAAGAAGAAATAGAAAGATTAAATTTAAAGAAACAAGTAAAGAACAAAAGCTTGCTGAGATCACTTAACCCTTTTTTTGACGAAGAACATATACTCAGGGTGGGCGGTCGCCTTAGACACACAAACTTACCTTATGACCGAAAGAATCCAATTATTTTGGGTAATAAAAACTTACTTACACCCTTAATTATTGCTGATGCACATAAAACAACACTACATGGCGGTGTACAGTTGATGCTATGCCACTTACGCTCTAAGTACTGGATTCTGAAAGTTAAATCAACTGTTAAGAAATACATTCATAAATGCCTCATATGTGCCAAGGTAAAAGCAACTACCAGGAATCAAATCATGGGAGACTTACCGCATCAAAGAGTGACTCCTTCAAGACCATTTCTGCACAGCGGTGTTGATTTTGCAGGGCCATTCCGTACATTGATATCTAAAGGTAGAGGAGGTAAAACCATAAAAACGTATGTTGCTATATTTATTTGTATGAGTACCAAAGCAATTCATATTGAATTAGTCGGAGATCTCACTACAGATGCATTCATAGGAGCTTTCAGACGATTTGTTGCACGAAGGGGAAAATGTAAACAACTGTGGAGTGATCAAGGCAGAAACTTCGTGGGTGCTAATCGAGAATTAATAGACGCCTGGAACGAAGCAAAACTACAATTTACTGGTCAAATAGCACAAACATTGGCTACAGATGGCACGCAATGGCACTTTATACCAGCTTACACCCCCCACTTCGGAGGACTTTGGGAGGCAGGTGTTAAATCTATAAAGTACCACCTTAAGAGAATCGTAACAACACACCTTACGTTTGAGGAAATGACCACAGTACTGTGTCAAATAGAAGCTTGTCTCAATTCACGACCCCTATGCCCTGTAGATGACACTGATTTAGATAATATCAACCCAATTACTCCGGGACATTTCTTAGTTGGAGAAGCACCAATTGTCGTACCATCACCTGATTTGAAAGATGTGCGAACTTCTTCTTTGTCACGCTGGCAGCACACACAAAAACTCGTAAATGATTTTTGGAGACGATGGCAAGACGAATATTTGTCAAGACTTCAGCAGCGTCCCAAGTGGCTAAAGAAAGAACAAGATCTACAAATTGGAGATATAGTTCTGATCAAAACTGATAACTTACCTCCTGCAAAATGGTCTCTTGGACGAATTGTCGATAAACATCCTGGAAGTGATGGCTTTACAATAGTATAAAATATATCTTTAACAGAATATAACTTATCTTGCTCAACAGAATACAGAATTTATACAGAATATACCAGAAACAGTTAAAAATACATACTTAAACAAATTATTTACTTTCATTTTATCAAAATAATAAACAAAATCAATTAAATAACTCCTACAAAAACAAACTAAAGTAGGTTTCAAAAATTGTGTAACAAAGTTTCTCAAAATGTAAAGTCAAAACCATTTATTCAGTTTAGGCCCTAGAAGGACTTAAGAAGGTCGAATTACAGAAATTACCACCGGTCCGGAAATCAGCTTTCAACTGAGAAGAACCGGCAAGAAACTCAGCAAGGTTACATTTTTTAAATATTTTTGGACCATCTGACTATATTGGCTTTGTTTTCACATGTTTAACAATTTTATTCTTAAAGTAATACAAAAATACATGATAGTAAAGATGTAATGGGGCATAAAATCGCGGAATAAGTTTTTTGTTTAGTAAAGTACGTAGGCCCTTTTTCTTTTTCTCACATATAGACATTTTAGTATTGTATATTTTCTTAAATATTATATTTTTATTACTGCTGCTACTGTTTCTTTTCTTTTCTATCTTTTCAACTATCACTTTCTTGAAAATGTCGCTTTCGTATGAATTTTTATAATAATATGAGTAATTTTCCGTATCACCTGCTTCAACTTTTAAAATGACAATATCTGTTATTTTCACTGTTTCATTTTTTATATTCTTGCCTAAGGATGTTGCTAAACTTTTTATATCGATGAAGTCTTTAATCCCAGCCATTAAAGACTTCATCGATATAAAAAGTTTAGCAACATCCTCAGTATGATGATTGTTGTGTTTTCCACGTTGACTTTTTTCAGTAACAGTTCTGGTTGGGCGATCAGATATATCCAAAGTGGCCTTAAAATATTGTTTGCAGACTCTTATACGTTCACTATCCTCTGTCATGTAAAACGCATTATTATCGCCGCTGGTACTCTTATGAACTTTGTAAGAATATTATCATGGTTTAATAGTTGAAATATGTCGCGATATAAACTGCTCCAATAAGTATCAAAAATCTCTTTTCGCTGAGTTTCTGTTATTTTATTTGTACACTTTTGTTTGAATTTCTCACCACATGGAGCCTGCATTGATTTTTCAGGAACAATTTTACCATATTTTGATTTAAATAATAAATAAATAAATATCCTCGTACATTTTTCACACACAGCTATCTGGTCCCAAACTAAGCAGAGGTTGTAATATGGAAACCAGATGATTGATATACTACATATACTACTTTTTTTGTAAATACACACTTAAATAGATAATCACACCCAGACTCAGGACATGTTCATGCACACAAATGTCTGTCCTGGATGGGAATCGAACCCACGACCTGCGGCCTGATACCAATCATGCCAACCGGCCCGTCAAATTTATATTCATGACCATGACTTTCTGAGTTTAGTTTGCGGTTCCAGAGTTGGTCGACAAATTCAAGCTTTCAAAAGTCTGGCTAGATAACACAGTATGTTTTGAAAGACAACCGGAGATGTTATTTTCTGCCGCTGGAAACTTATCGGATATGGTAACGCCCGCTACGTCACATCTTTCTAATTCGAAATCCGAAGAACTGCTTGAATCTGAAGAAGAATTGCTGGAATCTGAGGAACTGCTAGAACTAGATGAGCTATTTGAACTAATATTTTGCTGAGAGCTGCTTAAACTTAGCTGTTAAACTGCGTAGATTAGTTAGGAATGTGTCAGGAATCTGTAGATTTTGATTTTGTTATGCAGTTGCCAAATTAAGTTGATTCTGTTTAATATTGTCATCAGATTCTTTAGTTGAGGAAGTCAAGAAGAGAAGAGTTTTGGCCTTTTTTGTTGCGTGTTTTTGGTTTTCGAATACTTTTTATGACGTTGTGCTGTGGAATGTTTTCAGCATTTGTTTCAGAATTTTTAAGTGAAATTAAATTTAAGTGAGTCCACTAGGGACTCACTTAAATTTAATTTGGTATTTACGTAGTCGGGATTACTCGGGATCTTTGATACTATCATCGGAACAAAATTTTTGTTCTTCCATTGAAAATTCGTTCAAAGTCTTATCGTTTTGAATCGGCAAAGGTGATACATTCCTTTTTTTGTATATTTCGGGACTATCAACTCAAAAACTCAAAACTCATTTATTAAGTTTAGGCCCTGGTATGGCACTTATAAACGTTACAATTGACTCTACCACAGCGCACAGGTTCGGAATACACATACGGAATCATAATCAGACTAATGAGAATCATAATAGTATTTAATTTAGAGACATATTGCAAATAAAAATAATGGCACATTAAAAATAATGTATTGAAATTATGTTTAATAATGGCACATAATGTATGAAGTCATTGAGCGAATAACGTAAAAAGTGTCATAATCTGCAAAGAATCATCGTAAATACACGATTTTTGTTACGAAATAGCCACATTTTGTTTTAGTTTCTTTATTATAAAATCATTTTTTTCGAATAAAAATCTATTATGAAATATGCTATTTATTTATACTACTTACTTGTTTTGATACCGTCGCAATACTAAATACTACACAACTATTATACCAAAATTTCTTGAATACTGTCACAATACGAAATATAACCTTATTAAAGAAATCATTCCACAAATAACTATCAATTATTTATTTTTATGCCCTTATACTAGAGAAATTCTGAGTTTTATCCAGCGAATACTCGAAGCAATTGGCGTTGTGTCAATGTACCATCAAAATTGCGGTAAATTTCGACCAATCAGATAACGTCATTCAATCACGCCACCAGGCCAAATTTATACATAGGAATGTGAGTTTTATTCACATCATAATATAGGTTGATTTGCGTTGAATCGTAACATTATCAAAAAAGTGCCACATTTTGTAATGTGCCAGTATCAAATTAAAGCAGCGAAATCAAAGGAGGTCGCAAACTAAGGACACACAATGTATGGATGTCGTAGCTCGTAGAGCTCGTAGCACTTGTAGCACACCGTCGTAGCCATCACATATTTCATTATATCTTACATAAATCAAAGGAGGTCGCAAACTAAGGACACACAATGTATGGATGTCGTAGCTCGTAGAGCTCGTAGCACTTGTAGCACACCGTCGTAGCCATCACATATTTCATTATATCTTACATAAATCAAAGGAGGTCGCAAACTAAGGACACACAATGTATGGATGTCGTAGCTCGTAGAGCTCGTAGCACTTGTAGCACACCGTCGTAGCCATCACATATTTCATTATATCTTACATAAATCAAAGGAGGTCGCAAACTAAGGACACACAATGTATGGATGTCGTAGCTCGTAGAGCTCGTAGCACTTGTAGCACACCGTCGTAGCCATCACATATTTCATTATATCTTACATAAATCAAAGGAGGTCGCAAACTAAGGACACACTATGTATGGATGTCGTAGCTCGTAGAGCTCGTAGCACTTGTAGCACACCGTCGTAGCCATCACATATTTCATTATATCTTACATAAATCAAAGGAGGTCGCAAACTAAGGACACACAATGTATGGATGTCGTAGCTCGTAGAGCTCGTAGCACTTGTAGCACACCGTCGTAGCCATCACATATTTCATTATATCTTACATAAATCAAAGGAGGTCGCAAACTAAGGACACACAATGTATGGATGTCGTAGCTCGTAGAGCTCGTAGCACTTGTAGCACACCGTCGTAGCCATCACATATTTCATTATATCTTACATAAATCAAAGGAGGTCGCAAACTAAGGACACACAATGTATGGATGTCGTAGCTCGTAGAGCTCGTAGCACTTGTAGCACACCGTCGTAGCCATCACATATTTCATTATATCTTACATAAATCAAAGGAGGTCGCAAACTAAGGACACACAATGTATGGATGTCGTAGCTCGTAGAGCTCGTAGCACTTGTAGCACACCGTCGTAGCCATCACATATTTCATTATATCTTACATAAATCAAAGGAGGTCGCAAACTAAGGACACACAATGTATGGATGTCGTAGCCCGTAGAGCTCGTAGCACTTGTAGCACACCGTCGTAGCCATCACATATTTCATTATATCTTACATAAATCAAAGGAGGTCGCAAACTAAGGACACACAATGTATGGATGTCGTAGCTCGTAGAGCTCGTAGCACACCGTCGTAGCCATCACATATTTCATTATATCTTACATAAATCAAAGGAGGTCGCAAACTAAGGACACACAATGTATGGATGTCGTAGCTCGTAGAGCTCGTAGCACTTGTAGCACACCGCCGTAGCCATCACATATTTCATTATATCTTACATAAATCAAAGGAGGTCGCAAACTAAGGACACACAATGTATGGATGTCGTAGCTCGTAGAGCTCGTAGCACTTGTAGCACACCGTCGTAGCCATCACATATTTCATTATATCTTACATAAATCAAAGGAGGTCGCAAACTAAGGACACACAATGTATGGATGTCGTAGCTCGTAGAGCTCGTAGCACTTGTAGCACACCGTCGTAGCCATCACATATTTCATTATATCTTACATAAATCAAAGGAGGTCGCAAACTAAGGACACACAATGTATGGATGTCGTAGCTCGTAGAGCTCGTAGCACTTGTAGCACACCGTCGTAGCCATCACATATTTCATTATATCTTCCCCCGCGGTTCCATCCGCGTTCCCGAAGCATCTTATTTTTTCCAGGATAAAAAGTATCCTACGATTTAATCCAGGATATGATCTACCGGTGTGCCAAGTTTTATCAAAATCCGTTCAGTAATTTTGGCGTGAATTAACATCCAAACTTTCACATTTATAATATTAGTAGGACAGTTTATGCTCAGGAATATACTTTGAAACCCACAGGAAGATTAATTCATAAGATTTACTCCAGATTTATGTAAAACTAGTATTGATGAATGATTTTCGTTACCCGTATGAAAATATGTTTAGTATACCTCTCTTCGTGTAAATAAATTTCCTTCAAAGCTGAGACCATATTTGGTATTTAAATGGTCGAACTGAAGCAGTGAGTGACGGTAGAAGCGCAGGTCGGTGTGGAGTGCGCACGAGGAATGCCGAGGACTGCCGAGGAGCGCCGCTGAATATTCATGGTGGGCCACATTTGCAGCTAACTAGTCGAGTGGCCACTTTTGCTTTTGTGCTCGCTGCTGACGACACTGCCGAAGCCGGAATTTTGATAAAATACTCATTTTGAAAAGTTACATTTGCCTCTCCTCCGCCTCCGCCTTGCATATGAGTTCACTTTAAGGCTATCATATGAGTTCACTTTAAGATAGCTCAGTGGTCGCTCTAACGTCGAATAGTTTTTGGAGAAGGAAAAAATCGTGAGGAAACCATAGCACGGTGGTAGGATACTTTGTAGTACCGATTCGACTGGCTTCCACCCTCAAGTTGGAAATTGGCCATCAAGCGGTGTATTTCGGTTCTTGAAAACAAGTAGCCTTCAAGGCATAAAAAAAACGGATCATTGGCAATCTCCCTGATCCATAAGTCCCGCCTGCCTATATGTCAGACATCTCGACTCGCACGCACCTCGCACCTCGCGCCTACGTAGATAGTAATCCTTCCTAAGTTGACTGGTTCATTGATTGGTGATTAATTCTGGTTCGATACACGGTCGCCGTAACCATTGAGAGACGTTGAAGTGTCCCATAATACCTAAACTGGTGATTAGAGCACATGGTTGGTGCCAATGCCTGGTTCTGCGACCCTCTAGTGCTATCGGCGACACCCTGCGGTTATGGACAGTCTGACGTTAGCAACACTCACATAAATAACTACATTTCTTATACATTATATACTGGTGAAAACTGCTTATAGTCTTCTTTGAGGTCCTGTTGGTGTGGCAAATACTTGTCACATCGCAGGTCGTGGGTTCAATTCCCATTTAGGACAGACATTTGTATCAAAATCAAAACCATTTATTCAGTTTAGGCCCTAGGAGGGCACTTATGAAGGTCAAATTACAGAAGTTACCACCAGTTCAGAAGTCAGCCTTTAATTGAAAAGAACGGACAAGAAACTCAGCAAGGTTGGCTCTTTTTGATGCATGAACATATCTGTTTATCCGGAGACTGGGTTTAACATAACTCTGCTTAGGTTGGTGGAATCAGATAGACATGTGTTTGTAAAATAATCCCAGATTATTTATTATTTAATATTACATACTGGTATATTATATTCCTATCTAGGCTTTGTGTGCTTACCACCTTCGGCCACATCATCACTTACCATGGTGAGATTGTGGTCAAACACAAGCCTATCCAGAAAAAAAAAACTTTTGTATTCTATTTTAAGTATTCCACCAAAATTAAAGTAGATATTATCGTAGAAAGTAGTAATCAAGTAGTAGTAGTAAGATTAATTTTAACTAAACCAAAATTCCGTGTAGTTTAGTTTGATTAAATCCGACTTGAATTCATTAATTAAAATATGAAATACCCTTTACGAGTCCACTTGTTTCAGTTGGACAATGTAAGCTGGGTGTTTTCATTGTGCGGTAGAGTACCTACACTACAGGATGGTGTAAATAAAACATTTAACTCGTAAGGGGCGACAAACAGTCGTCGGGCGGCTCGCTCTCTGCGGCTCGGGGGCTCTCGTAAGCGCTCGTTAAAGCTCGGACACATTTTTCATCCCAAGAACTTTCAACGTACGTTAAACCATGTATTCACTGAGAAACATGTCTCAGATGCAAAGTTTCTGGAACAAAACGTAGATGTTTACAGAAACAATGTTTCTGGGTCTTGGCGTCCACATCTCAGTTGTTTCAAATATATCGCCTGAGGAGGCATTCCATAATATCGGCTTCGTTTCAAATAATTCTATTAATTTAAAAATGCTATTGTCATCCCACGCTACCGCCATGTTTATAAACAACTGAAACACACATCCACTGTTGCGAAAATGATTTGTTTCAGTGCTCTCCAATTCCATCGGGGAGCACAGAAACATGCTAGAAACACGTAGTGTTTACCGCAACAGTTTCACATGTTTCGGAATCATATAAATTTTTCAGAAACACGTAGATTTTGTTTCTGAAACAGTGTTTATAAACAATTGTTTCTCAGTGAATACATGGCTTTATTGTTTATGTTAATTGCATAATGTATGTAATTGAAGCAAGGAATAGATGGATACACATCTAAATATTTATTTTGAGGAAAGAGTATGTTTGTTCTTATGTTTTTCCGTAATAATATCTAAAACAAATTATGATGCTAACTGTGTGCCAAATTTTATCCAAATCCGTTCAGTCGTACCTTTCTTATATAAAATAATAGTAGAATGACATTGCATCTCTACCAAGTCTTCGGTAAATAAATTGATCTCACTTCACGTTAACTATTAGAGTGAGATACTGGTAAAATATAGTGTTACATAAAATGTATGTACTTTAAGCACAGAGTACAATTGTAGTGTCAAGTCACATAATCAGCTTAGCTGTGAGCGCGACAATAATCCGTCGACGGCTGCGGAGCGCGGCTCTCGGTCGACGGTCGACGCGACGCGACGCTAGTGTAGTCCACACCTAAATAACGATTTCATTGTTGTTATTTTGTTACATAAAGCCGCACCGACACCTTTTTCATGGAGGTTTAAACATCTAGCTGATGGATTATTTTCACTCTACAATTCACTATGCCGTAGCACTTGCTACGAGTTCTCGTAGCCCGTAGACAGCTACGAATCTGTGTAATGAATCTGATTTCTAATAATATGGGAGTCTTTCTTATCGGACAGAGAAAGCCATCTCAACGGGACTTTGTAAATTACTCAGATCAATTTTGTTTAAAACGAGTCCGATCTACGTGGACTACATATATTCCGGTCTATGTTCGAGTGACTATTTCCAATATCAGTTGAGTATGTAACCGGCAACAGAAGGGTGTGAGTACATAGTTAGTATGAATCAGTGAGCGAATGTCAATGTTTGTTATATAAACTGTACACATAAGTATAACATGTCATGAACAGGTCATGAATGCGTAGTCAGCATCGCAAACTTTGTTGTTTTACTTGTTTTGTCGATTTGCAATTAACCGAGCATATGGACAGACCAAACTTCTGGATAAGCTTGGATATTAATATGGGTTGACCCACTATGGCATATGTACTGTAAGTGTAAGGTAGCAGGTACTCGTAGATCGATAGATCCTGTCGAGATAGGGGTCACGACGAGGGTCGGCACTCGGCAGCCGGTCGCTGATCCCTGTGCTGTGCTGATGCATACAACTATTTACTGTAATGTCACGTCACGATGTCATCTCTTGTGGACAATCAAACGATTTCTAGTTTTGCAGTTTGTGATGTTCCCGAGCGCGGGCGTGTTGGTGGAGTAGGTATTCAAGGTGTTGGCGTAGCAGGCAATAAATAAAAGGAGGCGCGTTGTGGAAAACATTTAATGGCAGCCATGTACAAACAGGAAGAGGCAATAGACAATGACAATTGACAAGACACAGATAATAGACAATATAGACTAATCGTACTACGTAATACAGTTAACATTAAAATACATCTTCCTGGGACAGTCTTCACACACGACTTGTACTATGGAAAGCAGATAATTGATATACAGATTATTATGCCTAGACGGACAAACGGACAAATAGACATAACGACATAAATGTCTGTCTTAGATGGGAATCGAAGCTACGCCAACCACCCCGTTATGATATATAGAGTTCAAAACTATAATCTCTTTTTAGGACATATTGTGGGTTCGAATCCTAAAATAAAAATTTGGTGTAAAAAACATCTCGAATAGAAAGGTAGTAGGGTAGTTCAATAAAGTAAATGAAACAGTTAAATACCACCAGCCGATACCACTACCACCTACTAATCTGATACTAACACACAAACACACACACGGACAAGCGCTTGTACATAAAAATATATTTTTCATCCCACCATCTCGGAAAGAGTATTTTTGTTCTTCAATATCTGAGTGGAAAAGTCGTTATTATCCTCTAGAGGATAAAGTAAATAGAACATCGTGTGCACATGTGTGATGATGTGGCCGAAAGTGGTAGGCACACAAAGCCTAGATGGGAACTGGCTCTCAAGTGCAGCTGTCGGAACACACCGATAGGTGCTTGGCGACAGATTTTCAACTAGAGGGTGGTAGCCAGCCAGTCGGGTACTACAAAGTACCCTACCACCGTACTATGGCTTCCTCGCGATCTTTTTCCTTCACCGAAAGTTCAAGCTCATTATAGGATTCGAACCCACGACCTTCGCCGCGGTATCCGACGTCACTTTCCACTGAGCTATCATCGCCTTAATTAAAATCGTCGAATTACAGAAGTTACCACCGGTTCGGAAGTCAGCCTTCAACTGAGAAGAACCGGCAAGAAACTCAGCAAGGTTACATTTTTTAAATATTTTTGGACCATCTGACTATAATGGCTTTTTTTTTCAAATGTTTAACAATTTTATTCTTAAACTAATACAAAAATACATTAAAAAATTATTATTTTGACAAATTAAAAATGAATTTAAAGAACCATCATTATTTAATTTGTCAAAAACTCAGCCTCGGAACCTTCTTTTTTTAAATTTGCTTTGCGCGCGCCATTTTCTTTTTTTTGCATTTAATCATTTCCTCGCTGAGGTGGGATGAAAAATTACGTGTTGCACTCGAGTGCAAAGATTTTTCACCTCGTGCTCTTTTGAATCCTTCGCTTGCTCGGTCATCAAAATTGAGCACGCGGTTAATAAATAACTTTCCACTCTTGTATAACAAATAACTATTAAACATAAAAGAAGGAGAGTAGGTTCCAAGTTGGCCGTCATATTAATTGTTAGACCTTTTTCGGTCCGCAGGGTAACGGAGATAATCTTATCGGACCGACGACGTCCAATCCAATATTATACTTACCCCGACTCTGCAATACCTACTCCTGCTTATTTGATGATGCGCCCACTCTTTTTCCGAATCCCTTACAGTGGAAGTGTTAATCGTTTTGATAGTTGTAGTGCTGCATATCTCCATAGAGACATATCGACAGCATTACAACACTAGCGATACGATGCACACTTACACTGTAAATAGAGAGATTAGGAAATAGAGTGGGGCGCGTCCTTGTGGATGGCATCTATCAATAGATGGTTGGCCTATATCTCCATAGAGACATATCGACAGCATTACAACACTAGCGATACGATGCACACTTACACTGTAAATAGAGAGATTAGGAAATAGAGTGGGGCGCGTCCTTGTGGATGGCATCTATCTATAGATGGTTGGCCTATATCTCCATAGAGACATATCGACAGCATTACAACACTAGCGATACGATGCACACTTACACTGTAAATAGAGAGATTAGGAAATAGAGTGGGGCGCGTCCCTGTGGATGGCATCTATCTATAGATGGTTGGCCTATATCTCCATAGAGACATATCGACAGCATTACAACACTAGCGATACGATGCACACTTACACTGTAAATAGAGAGATTAGGAAATAGAGTGGGGCGCGTCCCTGTGGATGGCATCTATCTATAGATGGTTGGCCTATATCTCCATAGAGACATATCGACAGCATTACAACACTAGCGATACGATGCACACTTACACTGTAAATAGAGAGATTAGGAAATAGAGTGGGGCGCGTCCTTGTGGATGGCATCTATCTATAGATGGTTAGCCTATATCTCCATAGAGACATATCGACAGCATTACAACACTAGCGATACGATGCACACTTACACTGTAAATAGAGAGATTAGGAAATAGAGTGGGGCGCGTCCTTGTGGATGGCATCTATCAATAGATGGTTGGCCTATATCTCCATAGAGACATATCGACAGCATTACAACACTAGCGATACGATGCACACTTACACTGTAAATAGAGAGATTAGGAAATAGAGTGGGGCGCGTCCCTGTGGATGGCATCTATCTATAGATGGTTGGCCTATATCTCCATAGAGACATATCGACAGCATTACAACACTAGCGATACGATGCACACTTACACTGTAAATAGAGAGATTAGGAAATAGAGTGGGGCGCGTCCTTGTGGATGGCATCTATCTATAGATGGTTAGCCTATATCTCCATAGAGACATATCGACAGCATTACAACACTAGCGATACGATGCACACTTACACTGTAAATAGAGAGATTAGGAAATAGAGTGGGGCGCGTCCTTGTGGATGGCATCTATCTATAGATGGTTGGCGTGTACTGAAAAATAGCCTCCCTATGTTTACTAGGTCTATCAATACTGGCTGAGTTACTACGTCCGCGATCAACAGTAATTTGGCAGAAGCGCAAGAAAAAAAAGAAAAGAAAATATCTAATACTATACGGCACCGACAAATATTATTATGTAATTAATGATATTGGATGCCCTCGCTTTTAGTTTCAAACAAGGAGCGCATGCTTCATTTCCTAAGTTTTAAAAGTTGTTTAACAAGAGTGACTTGTTATCCGCTGGCACGAGTGGCACGAGTGGCACGAGAGAAACGCTTGCAGCTTGTGCCGTCACACTCCACCGATTTAAAGTCATTTCAACCGGAATGTGACAACAACTGCTAACTTTTTAATTGGTTATAATTTTTTTCTCATCCGCTAAGGCGATGATAGCTCAGTGGTAAGTGAAGTCGAATACCGCGGCTAAGGTTGTGGGTTCGAATCCTACAATGAGCTTGAGCTTTCGGTGAAGGAAAACATCGTGAGGAAACCATAGCACGGTGGTAGAGTACATTGTAGTACCCGACTGGCTGGCTACCACCCTCAAGTTGAAAATCTGTCGCCAAACACCTATCGGTGTGTTCCGACAGCTGCACTTGAGAGCCAGTTCCCATCTAGGCTTTGTGTGCTTACCACCTTCGGTCACATCATCACTTACCATGGTGAGATTGTGGTCAACCACAAGCCTATCCAGAATTAAAAAAAAAGAATTTCGACTTAAATTGCAATTTATAAAAAATCAAAACACCTTATTATAGCGAAAACAATATAGGAAGCCTTATCGCTGAATCAATTTCCTTCAGACAACTTAGGGAAATAGTGTACTTTTGAGATAATACATACCATAGACAATAAGTATATGATTCTATGATATTACAGGTCGAGCTAGGGTGAGAGTGTGAACTCCTCAGAGTTTACTGACAGTTGAGCTAATGAGGGTGCAAACATACATAGCTCGTATTGTAAACATCATATCCATAAGTGGCAACCCTAATATAGTGGATGCCGATGGTAGGTACGGTATATAGCGCAGCGTAGGGTTGTGCGAGCTGATAAGCGGGTCGTCGATGTCGGGGGATGATAGCGGTATAGCGGTAGTTAATCAAGTGGCGGAGAGCGCACTTACCGCCTCTTATCAATTAATGGGGGACCTTACTGATGCGGGAACTGGGAGAGATTTAATGCCCGCAAATAAAATAAACAGCTGCCGATGTGTAATAAATAAATAATATTTTATTTGATCGTAGCTTTGCTTTAGTTGTCGAAGTAAACAGAACACAGTGCAGTAGAAACAACACAAACAATGAGCGAACAGTGTTCAGCTGCAGTAGAAGCAATAGAGTTGTGGTTGAGATGGTTCATTAGATTATTGTAAGTGTGTCATAATTAACTGGAATTCCTTTTTAGCAGTTTAATGTGTAGTGTTTTGATAAAGTTTGACGGGAGTGCGCATGAATCAAAACAAAAAATTACTGTGTATGTATTATGACCGTTGATTAGGAATTCTTATTATTTGTAACAGTAAAGATTGAAATCAAATCAAATCAAATCAAAGCAATTTATTGTGGATCATATGGTTTTACAGAATACAGATGTTATATGTGTATCTACATGTTAAGGCTCAACTATGTCCCGCCTTATAGGCATACAATATTTAAAACATAATACAATTATTTATAATTTACAAAAAAGAAAAATACAAAATAAATTCAAAACTAGGTATGACATTTTTTATTTCTTTCAACGGACTTATCAAACAATCTTTGTCAAACAATACTTATCAAGCATCAACCTATATTATTTTGTCATTTAAAAAATCGTTTAAATTATAATAGCACTTTTCACTCAAAAAGTCATGAAGGCGCTTTTTAAAGGCATGTATATCTTCAGATTTTAGAATTTGTTGAGGCACTTTATTAAAGATATGTGGAGCATTACAAAATACACTTTTTTGTAGCAAACGCGTTTTGCTGGCCACTGAGCACAATTTATCATCATGACGAGCCCTTGTTCTGATTTTAAATAGCTCCATATTCGTTCGAACAAACACTGTGCATTCGTAAATATACAGACAAGGCAGTGTCAAAATTCCCAAGTTTCTAAAATGGGGCCTACACGATTCTGTTTGTTTTATATTGCAAATTTCCCGGATGCATCGTTTTTGTGCTTTAAATGCCACTTCTTTATCTGTGTAGTTGCCCCAGAAAATTACTCCATATCTTAAAGTCGAAGCAACATATCCATGATAAGCAGTGATTATGGCCGATTGATTTACAACCTTTCTTAATTTGGAGAGTGCGTACGAAAACTGACTAAGCTTTTTACATACATGGTTAATATGTATATTCCACTTCATTCTATTATCAATATGTATACCCAAAAACTTAGTTACCTCTGTTTCACCGATTTCGTTACCTTTGTAAGTTATATTGAGATCAGTAAACTTGTTTTGTTTCTGTCTGAAATTCATAATTTTAGTTTTATTTAAATTAATTTTAAGGTTATTAGACGTAAGCCAGTTAATAATTGATGTCAAAGATTTATGTATGTCAGTTTCAAGATCAGATATTTTGTCCCCGGTGAATAGTATTGTGCTATCATCAGCAAATAGTGTCATCTCATAATTAGTAACCATGGGCAGATCATTAATGTACAAGAGGAATAATAATGGTCCTAAAACACTTCCCTGTGGGACGCCATATTGTACATTTCTATAATTTGATAGATATGCAACCTCAGTTTTAGATTTCAAGCATATTCTATTAATTTGTGCGGCCTGTCGTCTTCCTGTTAGATATGATTCCACTAGATTAAAAACATTACCTCTTACACCGTATGCGTACATCTTTCGTAGAAGAATGTTATGGTCAACATAATCAAAAGCCTTGGTCATATCCATGTACAGCGCTACTGCCGGCATTCTGACATCCATGCTATTAATTACTTTAAAAAGAAAGTTGTAAATTGCCATGTTAATGGTTTTTGTTTTCCTGAAACCATATTGCTGCGATGCGAGCAGATCATGAGTTTCGAGGAAAGAGTATAAGCTTTTGTAAATAACTTTTTCAATTATTTTTGATATTATTGGGATTAAGGCAATAGGGCGGTAATTATTCATGTCAGTAATATCTTGATTTTTAAATAGTGGCTTTATAATGGTCATCTTTAGCTTTTCTGGAAATATTCCTTTTTCTATACACAAATTAAATATATGGCTTAATACTGGTGAAATAATAAAAGACACATCTTTCAAAACTTTTGTTGATATTCTATCATAGCCGGAGCTATTCGTGTTTTTTAATGAGTTTATAATTTTTTCTATGTCTTGAGGAACCGTAGGTATCATGAATATTGAATTATTATTTGTGGATGTCACTTTTAAAGGTAAAATATCATTAGCATTATTTATATTATTATTATTATGTATCACATTATCTATAAAATGGTCGTTAAAGGCATTTGCAATATCTATTGGCTCAGTGATTGTATTATTCTTGAATTTTAATTTAGTTATGCTTTCCTTAGGTAGGTTAGTTTTAGAGTTATTTATAATTTTCCAAGTGGCCTTTGATTTATTAATAGCTGACTTTATATGAAAATCATTTTGAGCCTTTTGGGTCAATTTTATTATATTCTTATATCTTTTAGCATATGTCTTGAATATTATTTTATTGTTATTACTGGGAGATGTTCTGTATTTCCATAATAAATCACGTTTACGTTTACTACATGTTTTTATGCCATGTGATATCCATTTAGGCCTCTTATTCTTTGTGACTTTAATTAATTTTATAGGAAAATATAAGTCAAATATCAATTTAAACATATCGTGAAAACTATTGAAAGCTTCATTTGGTTCGTTAGACTTATAAACATCAGAGAAGCTAAGTTGACCTATATAATTTATAAACTTCATCCTATTTTCTATAGAAAAATCTTGTTTAGATAAGTACCAATGTTTCAAAGTACTACTTTTTGTTACTGGACATTTAAGTATTTGAGCAGTATGATCTGAGAGAGCAAAATCAATAATTTCCCCCTTACAACCCCTTACATTGTGTATAATGTTATCGATACACGTCTGACTAACTATACGCGTGGGTTGCCTAAATTGCGTTTTTAAGTTATGACTCAATAGTAGCATTTCAAATTCATTTGAATATTTGGTTCGCTTTAAAATATCTATATTAAAGTCTCCACATAATATAATTTTATTATTATCATGGCAAATTTTACGTAAAATTGTATTTAAAACTGAAAAAAAGGTATCCAAAGACTGAGTTTTATTATCAAAGTGTATATTTATCAAATATATGTTATGGTTAGAACGGTTGACTGGAATGTTTGTGTCCACTCCATTTATTATGAAAAACTCGTTATCTGTCCAGCGGCAACCGAGCGTAAAGAATTTGTATGAACCCTTAGAGACCACAAGCTTGTATGTACTAAGAGCGCGGCGCCGGTGGTGTGATGTGACAGGAACGGTAGGAACACCCGCCCGCGCAAGTCACTGACCATTCAAAGCTGCGCTCAGTACTGTACCGACATTCACACTTTATTATCTGGAAAGCTATACTCGTAGGATAGATGCGGAGGTGGGAGGTCGATGCTCTCGCTACCCATTTATTAGGTACGTTCTTACAAAACTTCGCTGCACGTACTATTCCTTTAAACAATTTGTGTTGGCATGTAGAGCCAGCGTGTAGCGTGCAGCGTGCAGTGTGCAGCGTGCAGCGTGCGCTAGGAAATGTATCGTTAAATGGTTTAGTTTAAAGTCGAGGGTTTCCTTCTATTTGTTTTGAAATATAATGATTGTTACGTGTTATATTACAGCACGTTTAGTTTATTGTTTCAAATAATGAGCATTCGTCCATTCAACTTGTTGTAATAAAAAATGTTTGTGTGTATGAACATGACTATTTGTTCAGAGACTTGTGTAAATATTGATATCAATTCTAATATTATAAATACGAAACTGTCTGTCTATTTTTCCCGGATGAATGAACTTTGATGAAAGGTGTGGAGATATCTTGAACCCTGGCGCAGGGTAAGGGCTACTTTTTATTTAAATCAACTGTTAAGTGAGTGGCAGCAGAAACTCATGATAAACATATATATATTTTATCCTTTAAATATTTATGTAGTTGTTCTGCTATAGTTTTATCAGACACTTATACCGTTTTGGATTCTGCAATATGAGATAAGAAATAAAAGAAAGAAAATAAATTTATTCGTGGCAAAAAATTAAGACGCATTTTAAAGTTTTATTCTTAATTATTAATGGTATTTTTTCTCAGTGGAATGTTAAATACGCGACAATATAAGTTCATAACGCATCGCGGCGTGAGGCGTGAGGCGTGAGGTGCACTCGTCGTCGAGAAGCGTGACGCGTGATTTCCCGCGAGGTGCCGCAAGCGCAACTCAATAAACCCGCAATTCCACGATCCACGATTGTTGTGGAAGCGAAGTGTATGGCAATAAGCATACAAAGGGCCACTTGAGGAGCTGCTCGCCGCGTATCGCTCGTCGCGCGCCGCTCGTCGCTCATCGCTCATCGCTCGGCGGAATGTCGGTCAGTAATACTACCGCCACACTGCCGCACCGCCGCCCTCTGCCGCAAATACCGGCGCGTTTACACACTCCATTTTATATTGTGTCGTTGTTTAGTAGCGAGGCCGAGCTCACTACATGCTACAGTTTGCTTAGGACCCACCTTTGCTGGGGATGGGGACCGCCCAAATAAATCCGAGCCCACGTTTGACTCTGCGTTTCTAAAATTGTCAGCGTGTCCTGAATTATTTTTCGAGGACCTCTCTTCCTTTTGTCTTCATAAATACATACCCGACCACAAAACTGAATTGATGAGTTTGTTAATAATAATCATACGAGCAGCTTACATTCAGATATAATTGGTTATAATGCGACAGGTGTAGATGCTGTAATCATTAATGAAGCGTGTTATAGATTAGGGTCGTGTTTGACGTGTCACGTGCGTGACGTGGCGTTGGGATGCAGTGCGGGTGCGGGTGCGAGTGCGGGAGCGGCGTGTTGATCGGTCACGTGTCGCGTCGCTGAATATTCATACCGGGGGCTCGGGCTCCGACCAGCCCGCCTCGTACCGCACCCTGCACGCCGCACGCCGCACGCCGCACGCCGCACGCCGCGCCGCACGCGCGTGACGAGATTACTCACACGAACCGTTTGACACATCTGCGGGACTTAGCTGACACAAATGACGCGCGACGCATTATACGTAACCGACTATGTCAATGTTGTTTTGAGTGCGAAGCGAAGCGAAGCGAAGCCTACCTGATCCTTGTTTGTAATCATTCATTCATTCAACACTGGTTGCTGTTTGTGTTATGATAATATTTTATTTCAGTTTGATCGTTTTAATGAAACTATATTACAGTAAATGTTCAAAAGTGTGTTTTAATTAAACCGATAATTTATCAAACCTTATAATCTAGTAGTTTGGCGTCGAGTGAGCTGAGCACTGTTCAATTGCAATGTAGTGTAGATCGGTGAGAGCGCGGTGTGTTATGTGCGCTGCGCGAGCCAAATAACTAGCCGAAGATAAATGAGCCTCTCTGGTAGTATGTTGCTTTTGTCTTCATCGCTCACGGCAAATTGTTTTTCCAATAGAAAAGTCAGAGGCAGAGTCGCAAGGCCACGGCGGAGGCGGCCGCTTCCACTGGCGCTCTCTTGTATGTGTTGTCCCTCCGCGGAGGTTTTATTGCATCGCTCCAGTGAGCTCATCGTTACGAGTATAGGAATGTTATTTTAATAAAAAGGCTTGCTACAGAACACTCATAGTAGACGTGTATGAGTTGCATTTCACAAGATGTTTCAGTCATCAGTTTACCGAGTGATTTATGTGGTAGGTACATAAGGCGCAGGTACATACATAGTGTTCTGTGGGAAGTGGGCGCACGTCACAAGCCCAAGCAAGGGTTAAGCCAATATAAATTCCTGCCCGCGAGCTTGTTAGGCACACGAGCTATTTTTAATGTACCGAAAACAACATTACAGTTTATATTTTACTATACATTTATCGATAATGGTATCAATACTGAGATATATCACACTTATTGAACAAGCCAGCAATAAGTGTGGCACTCGAAACAACGTCCTGAATGCGTTGTTATATTGAACTGAACACGGGTAGCATTTTTGCTTATAGCGAACCCACAATCTCACTCACGTTTTTTTTTTTTTTTTTTTATGTTACAAGTGACAACGAGGCAGGCGGGTCACCTGATGGTAAGTGACAACCGTCGCCTATAGACATTGGCAATACCAGGGGATTGCTAATGTGTTGTACACCTTATTAAGGCGAACTGGCTCTCAAGTGCAATTGCCGGAACACACCAACAGGTGCTTGGCGACAGATTTTCAACTTGAGGGTGGTAGCCAGCCAGTCGAGTACTACAAAGTACCCTACCACCGTGCTGTGGTTTCCTCACGATGTTTTCCTTCACCGAAAGCTCAAGCTCATTGTAAGGATTCGAACCCACGACCTTCGCCGCGGTATCCGACGTCACTTACCACTGAGCTATCATCGCTTTTAAAAAGATGTACAATAGTACAATACTAATACATCGCTGGAGCTACTCGTACTGGCAGTCCTACGCTTTCATGACGTTTATTATACATCTCTAATTGAGTAGATATTCATTTCTCTATATTTATTTTTTCTACTGTTTCATCTAAAGGAAATATTCGGACCGTGCGTTACAGAAGGTAAATATTTTCATTGATTTTCAGGTTACTTTTTTGTTAAAATACGACATCTCATTTATGTTTCTGATACCTGTAATTGATCAGTGACACGATTTATTGTTAATTTTTATTCGATTGTCAAATGTTGTGCTCGTATCTAACTATTTAGTACTTTGCCTCCATAATGAAGCGAGTGTGTGTTACAGCGATGTGCTGTGGTCTGAAGGCTTTAATAAAACTTGTACTTCAGTTGGCGAACATATCTCAACGAGATAAGATCGCTATTTAGTTGCACCCGCACACTCAACAACACACTCTTTATAAAAAAAAATCAGAATGCAGCGCCACAGTAGAAAATGATTCTCTAATCGATTCTTCTTGTCAGCCATATTTGCATTTATTTTACATCCTTCCTACAATCAGCCATTACAATCATTGGAATTTAAAATTTACCTTTTAAATCATACTCATTTGCATAATCTCGTAGTGATTTGTTTCTACATATTCTTGTTCTCCTACACAATTTTCCAATCAGACATTAAATCGATAGTACCTATGTGAGACGCGGTACTGACTATAATGTTCGTTTCTCACTTAGCAATAGCGCATTTGACCGGCAGGCATCACCTGAAGCAAGATAGTACTTCCAACCTGCCGCCAATCACACTCGCCCCAATATGCAGGATTATTATTGAATGAAGTAGTCCATTGTGTATACCAATATAGCACCACACAGCGCCACACAGCGCTACACAGCACCACACAGCACCACACAGCGCCACCCAGCGCTGCCACTGCAGCCGCCATTGTCTCGAAACGCTCCACAGGCGGTCCTATTATTGCTGTGTTTCATTTTAAATTCGCAATTTACAATTTAATTTACGATGAAAATTCCCTCCTGCCCTCTCTCGCAGCGTGTAGTGTGCTATCTATGCTGTAAAGTTTGCTCTTTGTACTGTTTGAATATAACTTTAGGGAGATTGTGGATTCTGCAATGAAATAAGGAATGTATAAAAACACTTTGAAGCATGTATTCCAAACAGTCGCGGACTAGTTAGGTAACCAGGTTAAAACATAAATAACCCGAGCTCACTCGCTAGTGCTTGCGAATAGTTAGCGAGCACAGAGCACAGAGCGCCCAAAGTGTGCTCCACTAGTTATAATAACGTGGCGGTCGGCGGAGTTATTATAACTTATAGCATAAACACTTCGCGCTTAATACCGCCGCGCTACGACGTAGCACGCTCTACGGCTCCGGCTACGGCTACGGCTCGTAGAGCGTACCTACTACGATATAAACAAATACTAGTTTAGTAAACTAAATGAGCTTGCCTGTCGTCGAAGAGGGCGGATACGAGGCGTCATTACGTATATACAGCCCCGCGAGGGGTGAGGGGGAGCGAGGGGAGCGGGGGAGGCAGTCACGGCTCGTTGAGCTGGTTATTACCTTACTTATTACGGAAGGCGCCGACGCCGACCGGGTTAGTCCAGACACTTTTTCTAAGTGAAATAAATAACCTCAAATATTCCTACGTATCCTGAGACAGGACTCCCGACAGATTTTTATGTATATGGTAGTGTATTTTTATAACGAACTAGCTGTCCCGGCAGACCTTGTTCTGCCCTATTTCTCTAAAACGCGTCTTTGTTTTGTTTCGATTGACGTCAAATGTTTGACAGCTGGGGGTTTGTATGGGAAAAAGAAAAGGGCTGTTTTTAGGGTTTTCCCGGCAATTATTCGAATTTTTCTCGCGGTAAAAACCATTCTTGGACTTCAACGAACATTTTAAAAAAAGAATTGGCCAAATTGGTCCAGGCGTTGTTGAGTTATGCGCTTACCAACACATTTTGCGATTCATTTTTATATTATAGATAATATGTCAATGTAACACATTCAAAGCTGATGTAACAATACAAATTGCGAAGCGATTTCTTCCAGCCAATGAATCTAGTAATACAAAATACCAGTGTAAAGAGCGGGAACACATTGACAATCCTCCTGGGACTGTATGTTCAGAGTTAGAGGCTACAGTTGTCACTTACCACCAGGTTGATACGCCTGCAATTTTTAGTTTTGACATAAGAAAGTACAGAGACTGTGGTTTCATTTAATTGTATGAAAGCTAATCAGTCGCAAGTCAATCAGCGTCGCACTTTTTTTATACCACTAGGTGGTAAACAAGCTTACGGCCCACCTGATGGTAAGCGGTTACCGTAGCCTATTGACGCTTGCAACACCAGAGGCGTCACGAGCGCGTTGCCGACCGCCGACATAACCCTTACTCCCCTTTTGAAGAACCCCATGCTGTAGTCACTAGGGAACACATCTACAGGGAGCTCATTCCACAACGTGATCGTGCGTGGGAGAAAGTGTCTCTCAAACCGCTCTCACTCAAGTCTCGCGTCGTGCGATGTTCACTATCTGGCAATACTGCTGACATGCTTTATTGACACAACACTCGCTCGCTGCTCACTGCTCACTGCTCGCTCACACAAGGGAGGTGATAGTTCATTTAGAATCGCAATCAACGTGTTGATGTCTTTACGATACAGTTTCCACAATCGATCATTGTGCTTTAAGCGTTTCTTGATGAGAACTCGTACACAGGTGGGAACTAAAACCTTTCTACTAATCTCATACTAAATGTATGGGAGTGTTTAATAATAAATTTTTGGACACTTCTCGTTTGATTAAAAAAAAGTTATTGATGTCATTTTACTGATTAGGTAACGTACTTTCGATATCAGTTTTTTTATATCTGTAATAGTTATGGAATAATCGCCTGGACACACTTAACTATAACAACCTGTATACATATACAAAGTGCCGAGAAAACATTGTTAGCGCGATGTAGGATATCTGTGTGATATTGTCATGACGTCCATGTTGTTGTGATGATGCGCTTCTATTATTTTTCCACTGACTCGACTCACAGGTAGCGATGTTATTAGAGCCGCTATATGATGCTAAAAAGGACTCCAATCCCGAGTATGCTAAGGCATCGAAACTATCTCCATCAAACTGAGCGCTGCGGGAAGCCAGTAGACACGTAGTACTAGTACAAGTAGGTAGCTTCACAGATTAACTAATTAATTAAACTTACCTGGCGTACCTTCGCATCATCAACATTATTTTACCCTTTTAACTACATATTACAAAATGGGTTAGTGTTTTAGGCCATTGTTTTTATAATGTTAACGAGTCAGTTGTTGTTTCATAAAATTAAATTTTGGGTTGTACTAACAGGTTATCTTTTATTTTAACTAGCTGACCCCACGGTTTCATCCGCGTTCCCGGAAATATATCGGCATTAGAATTTGAGCACAAAAATTATTTTTGAGTATTGTATTTTGCATTCAAAATTGTATAGAACTATACATTGGTTACTAGTTACAAATTGTATAGAACTATACATTGGTTACTAGTTACAAATTGTATAGAACTATACATTGGTTACTAGTTACAAATTGTATAGAACTATACATTGGTTACTAGTTACAAATTGTATAGAACTATACATTGGTTACTAGTTACAAATTGTATAGAACTATACATTGGTTACTAGTTACAAATTGTATAGAACTATACATTGGTTACTAGTTACAAATTGTATAGAACTATACATTGGTTACTAGTTACAAATTGTATAGAACTATACATTGGTTACTAGTTACAAATTGTATAGAACTATACATTGGTTACTAGTTACAAATTGTATAGAACTATACATTGGTTACTAGTTACAAATTGTATAGAACTATACATTGGTTACTAGTTACAAATTGTATAGAACTATACATTGGTTACTAGTTACAAATTGTATAGAACTATACATTGGTTACTAGTTACAAATTGTATAGAACTATACATTGGTTACTAGTTACAAATTGTATAGAACTATACATTGGTTACTAGTAACAAATTGTATAGAACTATACATTGGTTACTAGTTACAAATTGTATAGAACTATACATTGGTTACTAGTTACAAATTGTATAGAACTATACATTGGTTACTAGTTACAAATTGTATAGAACTATACATTGGTTACTAGTTACAAATTGTATAGAACTATACATTGGTTACTAGTTGCAAATGCACAATAATATAATAAAACAACGCACCCGCTTACTCATCACTAAAATATTGTCAGTTCTCAAACGCGTGCTCGCAAATATAATACAAAGAAGAAAAGCAAATAAAATGATGTGTAGTGAAAGTATACCCGCATCCCGCATGCCGATGCCTGTGGTAGGTAATGGAGGCGGGCGGCGCCGCATGTCGGTAATGTGATGTTGTGACGTCACAACCTATAAAGGTGCCCTTATACGACACTTCTATCCGGAATTTACAAGCCTCCTATTGTCTTATTGAACTGGCTTACATTACATACAACCTACATTTAGTAGAGATCTGGGGGCACGGCAGTGCCCCGCCAAGACAAGCCAGCGAAGCGAAAACGCAGGGGCACTACCTACCTTTACTCGAAGCGCTTCGTCGTATTTTTGAACCCTTATAACTTCGCTTTGGATTATACCAGATAAACAAAACTCTCAGGATATGATGCCTATAGCGAACTTATTAAACATATAAAGTTTCATTTGCGTAGCTGTTATACTTTAGATTTTATTGATATCTAAAAACCCCCGATTTCGTCACTGACTGATGATCATCAAAATTCAAAAATGGTACTTCCTGAAGTTCTAGAAAGCTGAAATTTGGTATTTAGGCTAATGTTAGTACACAAACAACAAAAAAATTTTAAAACTTGAAACTTTTATCCCCGAACCCCTTAAATAGGGAATGCGTCAACTATGTATGTATGGGGACACCCTTTAATTTTCAACTTTTTTATTTTTTTTAATTTTTTCCTTAGTTTGTGCTGTAAGATCTTGCCTTTTGCTAAATTTTGTGATTCTAGGTCGACGGGAACTACCCTATAGGTTTTCGACGGTTTTATCCCAGGAACAGGTGGACCTAGCAAGTTGAAATTTATACCAGATACTGAAGTCTAATAGTCCCTATTAGGTGTATAAAAATCAAGGTCTTGAGTCAACACGAGAAAAAGATATGGGCAAATTTTGATTTTCGCGAAAATTTGTAAGTACCAAAATTTAACTTAATATTCAACATTTTTTATTTTTCGGAATTTTCCCTTTATTTGTGCTGTAAGACCTTGCTTTAAACCAAAATTGATAAATCTAGGTCAACCGGAAGTACCCTATAGGTTTTGGGTCGAAAACCTATATGGTAGTTCCCGTTGTCCTAGAATCACGAAATTTGGCAAAAAGCAAGGTCTTACAGCACAAATAAAGGGAAAATTCCAAAAAGTAAAAAAAGTTTAAAATTAAAGGGGGTCCCCATACATACATAGTACCACCAATTAAGATAGACCTCTGAGTTGTATCGGAGCTCATACAATTTTGAGGTCTAGCTTAATTGGGACCTATCTCCAATAAGGTAATTGAAAACTTAATCGAAAATAAAAAAATTGAAAAAAATCCTCAAGACTCCATTACCGTGATGAACGAACTATTTACAAGTTTGTTCGGAACACTCGGTGCGCGAGTCCGACTCGCATTTGACCGGATTTTTATACACCTAATAGGGACTATAGACCTCAGTATTTGGTATAAATTTCAACTTGCCAGGTCCACCCGTTCGCCCGTTCCTGAGAAAATCGGTGGTGACGCACTGACAGACGGACAAGAGAGTGATCTTAGTGTTTCTTTTTTTACCTTTTGAGGTACGGAATCCAAAAAATAATGTAATAAAATAATAATACAACCCTTTCTAATACTAATAAACAACAAAAATACAGAGGCAGTCCAAATAAGTTTTCACTTCAAAAACTAGATGGCGTTGTCTCTAATTGAAACGAGCTATGGTTTCATTCTTAGAGATTTATATAGGCAAAAAGTTTCATTTTATTAAGTTTCGTTAGTTTGTTTGAACATAGTCGATTTTCCAACTGATTTAAAAGTTAGCATGGATTGTGAAATAGTTTCAATTGAAGTAGAGCTGGGACCTCGCCGTCATCGTATGTTTCATATGCCGGGAGATAGTTCCAACCTCTTCTATTCCTTATAGACGTTGAGGTCACGTCGCAAGTCAGGACTGCTATCGTGCGATATGTTGTAGACCACTGTGATGAACTACAAGCCAAAGGAAGCGAAGCGCAAGGGCACTACCTACTAGGGGATGGCAGTTTGTATGAGACTTCAGTTTTCACTTAAAAAACTAGGTATATGGCTTTGTTTCGAATTGAAACGAAAATATTGTCACAAGCAATGTACAAAAAGAAGTGAAATCCCACCAAAAACATTATCATGTAAAGAGTGCTGCCAAGACACCACATGCCTCGCACTGTCAAAAAGTAATCAGATCTCATGTTGATCCAAGCTTCTAACTCTACACGCCCTAACTCTACAAGCTCTAACTTCACAAACTCTTATTTGTGAAAATATGTAACTTGGCCATTTCGTTACTACAAAATCAGAAACGTAATGAACAGTGAATAAATTTTTCACCTTAAGCCCATGTGAATGTAGCGAAATGGCCAAGTTATATATTTTCACAAATAAGAGTTTGTGAAGTTAGAGCTTGTAGAGTTAGGGCGTGTAGAGTTAGAAGCTTGGATCAACATGAGATCTGATTACTTTTTGACAGTGCGAGGCATGTGGTGTCTTGGCAGCACTCTTTACATGATAATGTTTTTGGTGGGATTTGCTTTTCATCACATAGATACAGAATTCGACGGGTGTTGAAATAGCGTCGTTTGTAAGATACTGCCTGTTACGCTACAGGTAGTGGGTTCGATTCCCACCCAGAACATAATTTTGTGTGCATCATCATGTCGTTTGTACTGGGTCTCATTGTAATCTATACACATAACAATACTTGTATGTATTTAAAAAGTAATTTAATAATAATATATGTTATCTAGTTTCCATTCCATAAACTCTGTTTAGTTTTGGATCAGATGGCTGTGTGAAGAAGAATATATCAAGGTAAAGAAAAATCTTTGATTATCAATCTATTGTAGTGAATCTTCGATCAACAAGTCTATACCTATATCTATTGTAGTGAATATATAACAGTTGTAAAAGCGAAATATTTGAGCATAACAAAATATATCACTCCATTTAGCTCCCCCAGTTGTGTAAAAACAATATTGCACGACTCGAGACACGAGACACGAAACAATAATAACGGTAAAGTTTTCCAATTGTAATGTATAAAACCGCTTCCGCAAACTAGATCGGCAATAATGTGAGTCTAGGATATATTATACACGTATGAAACGGTCCTAGTTCGGGATCCATCACCGCATAAAGGCCCGTACCCACCGCACTGGCCGCACGGGCTAAACTTTACCAATATCATTAATAAGAAATGAATAGCACCGATGGACGTATGGTTCGCCGCGCGCCGGATGCACGGATACTTGTGCGTACGCCCTCTGTAACCGTTGCGCCCGCGGTCGAGCCTCCTCACAACTTTCTGCAACAAATGTAGCTGTGGGCAATGGGGAATATGCACGTATTTTTTTTTTATTGTTTATGGTTATTACATTACCAAAAAAAAACACATCCAAAATCATAACCATTAAGCTAAAAAAAATATATTAAAATCACTATCTTTCCGGGTGATTCAAACGCGGCCATTATGGCGCGCTTATTTTGTGATGTGAGATTAGACGAATTCGATGTCAAGAATGAAGTGTTTTGTTCACAAAGTTACTAAAATCAGTTTATTACCATGGAAAAGCACAGAAAACTTATAAATTATAATAAATTTAAGCGTAGCGGTTACAAACTCTGTAGTCGAGTGTCAAAGTGACGTCACGATTACTCACGATTTGCTCATGGGGCGTTTTGGAAATTTGCGAGGGAATTTAAAAACATACACTTTTTGATGATTAAATTTAGCTATTAAATCATGAAATATTTTGAAAATAATTATGTAAGTATGTTTTTGTAACAATATGAATTTCATTTAAAAAAATTGTCCATTCTGACGTCACGTGCATATTCCCCATTGGCTAAGTTTGTAGTAGTAGTAGTGTGATTCATTACCTGTCGTGGTACAAAAAGGAAAAAAAAAACCATGGTATTCAGTAGTAAAAACTTGAAATTTTCTATTCATTAATAAATTACGTTAAAATGCGGGAGATTAATGGCATTGAATAGTTTTCATTGAGTATTGGGTTTGCACTTCAAGCCTTCAAGGGGGTTTTTATAGGGTCGACAACCCATTGGCAACCCTTGTATAAACCCTATAGGTGACCCGTCTGTTTCCTTGTCAACTTCTGACATGAAAACATCGTATGAACATGCTGAGGTAATGAGTATATAAGTATATACTGTACTGTACTGTACTGTACTGTACTGTACTGTACTGTACTGTACTGTACTGTACTGTACTGTACTGTACTGTACTGTACTGTACTGTACTGTACTGTACTGTACTGTACTGTACTGTACTTTTTTTTTTTATGTCACTAGTGACAACGAGGCAGGCGGGTCACCTGATGGTAAGTGAATACCGTCGCCTATATACATTAGCAATACCAGGGGGACTGCCAACGTGTTGTACACCTTATTACAATGCCTTAAGGGCAAGGGCAACTGACTCTCAAGTGCAACTGCCGGAACACACCAACAGGTGCTTGACGACAGATTTTCAACTTGAGGGTGGTAGCCAGCCAGTCGAGTACCACATAGTACCCTACCACCGTGCTGTACTGCATCCTATTTTATAGCTTATGAATACTGAATACTAACAGATTACTACGACACGATATTATCACATTATGTTGCGTGCACAAATATTGTGTACAATGGAAATTTCTCAAAGTCAAAGTCAAAACCATTTATTCAGTTTCGGCCCTAGAAGGGCACTTATGAAAGTCGAATTTCTCAGATATCGAGTCTGTAATGACTATCTGAAATAGTTTAAATGAAATGAAATGAAATTGCTTATTCATCCAAATAGGCCTTCACAGGCACTTACGAATAGTCTCTAATGCTCGATTCGGAAGGTTGCTTTTGCTGAGAAGAGCCGGCAATAAACTCAGCAATTACTCTTTTCAAAAACAACTTACACCTATTACATTCAATAATAATTTGTCTAGTCTCGCTGACAATATTTGCGTGTTATGGCGGAAACAATAGTAATCTGCTATTGGAAGTAGGAATGTTCCAAATGATTCTTGTCTACTAATTATATTTATGACTACAGCATGGTGTTCTTCAAAAGAGGATTTATGCAAGGCTGGCAACGCGCTCGTGACGCCTCTGGTGTTGCAAGCGTCCATAGGCTACAGTAACTGCTTACCATCAGGTGGGCCGTTAGCTTGTTGGCCTCAGCCAAAAAAATATATATTTAAAATGTAATGTAATGTGAAGTGGTATCAGTTAGGTCATCATGACAGCCAAGTTTTTGGGTATATTTGACGATGAAGTCAATCGTATTTTTTGCGGACGACGTCTGTCCAGCGACCTTTCGATCGAGGCCACAAACTATGCGTTTATTATAAGTAATAAACGCATAGTTTGTGGTATCTTGATCGTGTTAAAAACACACGACGAATTGAATTTATGCATGCATTTTATTAATGAACTCCAATCAAAAGTTTAATTTCAATTTGCTAAACCAATTAGGTATCTCTTTAATTCTTGCAGTTTTATCGTAAAGATAACTTACATGACCAAATGTATTGTATGTTTTAATGATTATCTTATTAGATCGTAGGTAAGCCGCAGCTTCCATGGCTTCAGCTAAAATCGTTCAGTTTTTGTGATCCCACAATAATACGGGCGCTTTCACCGCCGCCGCCGCCGCCGTCGTGTGCGATTTGGCTTTGTAAAGGGATTCCCTTTCTTCCACTGGTTTTTGTTCCACGTTATTGCGAGGGTTGCCATGGCGACCTCGGATTATCTCCATATTTCATCACAGTTTCATTTCCACAAATAAAATATTTTCCAAGAAATTGGGAATCATTGAACATAACAAACGAATTCATAATACAAACTTGAAAATAAGGAGAGGATCCGAGCTTCTTGTGTAGTGTAGTGTAGTGTAGTGTAGTGTAGTGTAGTGTAGTGTAGTGTAGTGTAGTGTAGTGTAGTGTAGTGTAGTGTAGTGTAGTGTAGTGTAGTGTTACCAGACAACATGGATAACTACCTAATATTATAGCTAGGAGCTTGCATATTACACAGCTATTTGTTTGACTATCAGATGAACATAGCCTCGACGTCGCTTCCATTTAGATGACAATTGAAAGAGTGGGACGGAGCAACGTGTTGTTGTTAGTCTCAGTGAACTCAGTACTATTGTCCGTAATGTTAATGTTTATGTACATAAAGTTAATTACCTTGCGCCGAGCAGACGACACTCACTAACTCAATAAGCCTCAATGGTTAATGAACTGGTGGAGGTTTTTATTCAACTTATTTCCACATTGCCAACTACATCCTTTATAATCAGAATTCTTGTAAATAAATATATGTCGTGTACCTCGGAAACGGCTCTAACGAGTTAGTATTTTTTATGTTATCTGTTGTTAACGCATCTGTTACGCCGTTAGAAATAATGGAACGCACCACCACCACTACCACGGACGACAAGGAGGAAGGGCGGAGGACGCGGGGTGCGGTCAAAGTCCGACCATATAAATATCAAAAACGCAACGTCAGCGCACACATTATTACCCTTTCATTATTACCTGATATACTTACCTACATAAATTGTATTTGAAGTCGCATTATATTACTGTCAAGAGAAAAAGAAATCTTTAATTTCATCATCATTACCAACATCTGTATTTATAGGCTTTTTCCTGAAAAACTCGTTTCAAAAAAAGAAGACATAGGAATTGATAGAGCTCTCGCCATCTCGTAAACTTTTGTAGTACCCCAACATTTCGAAAAAATTCAAATCAAAGGATTGGTTAAGTTTCGCTCTTTTTGAATTACCTAAAAGTTAAAATAATCAGCATAATAAACAAAATACAGGTCGGAACCTATTATAATTTCCCGCTCAATAATGAATGAAGCGTGCGCTTTATCAACCAGTTCATAACATTACCATATGAATGCACTTAATTTGAGTATTTTATTGTTCGATTATCCGTAGAGTTACAGAACGAAGCTCGCCTCATACAACGTACTCGTGACAAACATTATACACAAGTATACATTTAAAGCGATGATAGCTCAGTGGTAAGTGACGTCGGATACCGCGGCGAAGGTCGTGGGTTCGAATCCTACAATGAGCTTTCGGTGAAGGAAAACATCGTGAGGAAACCATAGCACGGTGGTAGGGTACTTTGTAGTACCCGACTGGCTGGCTACCACCCTCAAGTTGAAAATCTGTCGCCAAAACACCTATCGGTGTGTTCCGACAGCTGCACTTGAAAGCCAGTTCCCATCTAGGCTTTGTGTGCTTACCATCTTCGGCCACATCATCACTTACCATGGTGAGATTGTGGTCAAACACAAGCCTATCCAGAATTAAAAAAAAAAAGTTACTTTAATGACCAGTTACCGTTGACAAGGTAATAAAGAACACAAGTATGGTACTCGTGTATATACTGTGGTGGCTGGAGCTAATCTCGCGGTCAGAACATAAGGAAAATAATTAGAGAAAACTACCCGTACCACCGACCACGGTCATTCAGCTGAGGGGAAATTATTGGATAAGTTGGTGCTTGCGTGACGTCAGAGCGGTCCGTATTGTAGAGTTCATGGTTTGACTTAAGATTAAAACAATTGAATTTGAATCTAGAAATATAATGCTAAGGTTTATTTTCGATTAACACAATCGACTCGTGTCTTAACTTCAATGGGTAAACAGAGTTATAATTGTTTTTTTTTGTGTACAATCACTTTATTTACAACAAATGTACAAAATATACAAACAAATGTACAACTATAATATATAAAAAACTTGTTCGAGGCTGCCGCTGCTGCCGATCGGCAAGGTTCCCAGAAGGCTGGCAGCGTTTCCTCTTTGGATGGCCAAGCTGGTGCGTTGGCGGAAAAAGCTCCCCGCCCGCCGGTCACCCGAGCCCTCGATTACTTTTTTACATAAAATATTTGCGAAACAATATAATTGTTATAAAACTTTACTTCCGCATTTATTAATACACAAAAATTTTCCCAAAGTAATTTTTTGTCTTGGGTTAATTTCCAAAGAAATTTTGTTAGCGTAAAACGTTTTGAGAAATTCAAAAAGAAAGAAATCGAATCTTTTGAAACATATTCTTGCGCGATGCTCTCAACTAAAAAATATGTCTGTTGATGACAAAATGAACTACCCTCATACATACAAATAACACTCATATCATCCATCGATTTTTAATTCGCAAAAAAGATTCACACATTTATAGTAGATTGGTGTGTTCCCGAGCGTGGCTCCATTTCTATAATTGGGAATTGTTATATCATTATTTTATACGCAACTTAAATTCTCAAATAACGTAGTTGGCAAGTACTTATCTTTTTGGGTCCAAACAATGCCAACTGATTAACATCATGTATATTGTGTCGGGCTATTGTCGCCATTATCAAAACTTTCCAACTATATATGTATAATTACGATAAGAGAAAAAGTTTGTAAGCTTCGATGTAGGCGATAATTTCCGAAGTTAGGCTGAAAACTCTTCTAGAAGTAGAAAGCAGCATTATACCAGAGTTGTATACATTATGAACAACGCGAGACAACACCTAGTGTTTAGTAAATAAATAATAAAAATCTAACTTCGAGTTGAGAGGAAAACACGTTTTGAGCCAATTTGTTGTTCTCTATACGTTGCGGCAATGTGTGCGAGCCGACAAACTCGGATATTGTTGTTGATACTAGGTGGGGCCATACAACGAGAGAGATCAACACTCAACAAGTCAACACTCAACACTCCACAACTGATCCATTATTATTTACTTTGACTGCTGGTCACGTGACCGACGCGACGTTTCAAAACGTAAAATAACATTTTCAAACATACTCGTATGAGAGGCATGTGTAATACCTTTGAAAAATTAAACATAATCAAAGATCAAGGTACCTACTGCACAAAAATAATACGATGTGGAAATTAATTTCAGCATTACCACAGATAATTGATTATGTATCGTAACCCAGTTGTATTAGTGGCCACATTCGTATGTCACACGGCGCGGTGCATTTTTCCCGAGCGTTGCGGGCGGGGCGGCGCGCGTTTGTCTTTTGTTATATTATTGCACAAGTTTCTCTATTAGCCGCTGCCCGCCACGTGCCGCTACGTGCCGCTACGTGCCGCTACGTGCCGCTACGTGTCGCTACGTGACGATACACACACATTATGATAGTAATTATGTACCAGTACCAGAGCTGTTGAGAAAACAGATCACTCCATATAAATAATAACAAGTAAATTTTCCTCGCAATTCTTCACAGATGGATAGAGTTATACTTGATAAACTACATATAGATAGTAGACAAGGGTTCTTTAACATGTTTCAGGTGAAATTTACGTACCTACTTAATAAAATATTTTTGATTTGACTTTTTTGTGTATGTATGTAACATAAATAGATTATTACATCCAGAAACAGGACATACAGACATGTTTATATGTACACAAATATCTGTCCTGGATAGGAATCGAACCCACGATCTGTGGCGTGATAACCGATAATAGTGTGTTTAGCCAACCATACCAACCTGAACTGTCAAAAAGATACTTCTTCAACCAGATAGGTCAGGGAACTATTTAGTTCAGCGCTGACATCTTTGTTACTGAGAAAAAACGTGTAAAAGATACTTAGATACAATATATTTACTTTTAAGCTCACTATTTAGTAGTCAGTGAATGCAATACGGTTTGATAGATGATGCTTGCGGAGACAATGGCCGCTCTCAGCTAGTTAACATTTAAATTAAACTCATTACTTTTTATTTGTCGCCTGCCTTCGTCTTTGTTGTGAACTTGTGACTCTGGAGCTTTATCTAGAATATACTAAAACACTTCATTGTTTGTTTATGTAACAGAATGCTCGTTTTTAGTTTTCGCGCGTTGTGAAAGGAGGCTAGACGGAAAAAATTCTTACGAAAAACCGACACTTTTATGCGCATGTTTCTCTGTCTCTCTCTTATAGAAAGCAAGCCAGATATTTTCATTTCTATTTTTTTTTATATATATACTCTCTCGACTTATATAACTTCGTTCCATCCGGGTGTCCCTTGACACCTCTCAAGTTTTTTTAGTTTTTATTCATAAGTAGCGTCTCAGAACGGCTTCGCTCGGGAAGTAGAGCCGCCGAATACGCCAACATATTTTTCTGTGGTAGTGTCGTATCTGAATATATGACTGTATTGGTACTCTAGTAAAGCTCCCAGTCGGCATGATTTGTTCAGATATCTTCAACAATCATCGACATATTTCAGGTAATATACAAAAAACCTTTCTCATGAATCACTCCATCTATTAGTGAAAACTGGATGAAAATACTTTCGATTACTTAATCGATGTGGTAATATTTCAAGTTAAAATACTGAACATTGAAAGCAACATGTGAGGAGTAAAAGCAGTATGTACTACATATGTGTATATATATATATATATATAATATGAGCGCACTTGAGTGGCACACGTCGGATTTGTCGCGAACAATCCTGACATACGAGCGAGTGGACGCCGACGTACGTCTCCTAGCACAACACCTTGTCTACAAATACACAAAAGTATCAAAATAATACTGAAAACCGTGGCTGGCACTTACCGGTGTTTCCTGGGATTTGCACTTGAGAGCCAATGGTCATATAGATAGACATATAAAATGTAGGTAATTATAATATGTTGGGACATTCTTCACACTCGGCTATCTGATGACAAATAAAGAACTTGAACCAGACTCTCACAAACACTCGGAGTCCGGACAAACAAACATGAACTAAATCACGACCTGCGACATAAAAGATAGTGTTTTTTAAACCACGATAAGCGGCTCATCATCATAATTAAAAATCTGTATACGAGTAAGTATTGTTAATAACAATATCTAAACAATAGTACATTACGATACGTGTGACCTAAGTTGTCTATTATTGCACGGTGTGAAGTTAGCGCCCGAGCGCAGCGAGGATGCTAAACGCCGTGCAATAATAGACAACTTCAGGCACAAGTATCGTATACTATTTTTTAATACAGTTGCTCAAAAAGTGGTGTATTACAGGGACGTATAGCGTTCGGGATGTGGGCTATTACATACTAGTGCTTTTTTTTTACCTTTACTGAACTAGTGCGTTCTCTTTCCCAACTGTCAAAATAATGTCTATTAAAAAGAAAAACCAACCATGAAGTTTTTACTAAAGAGTTTTTGTTATTCATACAAATACGTATATTTCTAAAAAGAAGCTACTAATTTATTTCAATATCAGATTTAATGATTTGATTGAATGAGTTAGGTTAGGTTTCATTTAATTTCATTTTCATTTCATATCAATAAAAAAAATATACTGAAGACTAAGCTGTATGGATAGTTCCCTTTGGGTGAAGAAAAAAAAACTCTGCTTATATTCTACGGTTGGCGCCATTTTCCAGAAGTTTTCTTTGCGAGTTTAGTTGTTTGTTGCACAAAATGAGTAATTTCGACCCTATTTTTGTTTAATTAACACCACCGGAATCACTATAATTGCACAAACATTGTATGACAAATATACATGAACAATCATACGAAATAAATAATAGTTTGTCTCAAACAGTAAATATGCAACCTAAAACTTCCCCAGTAAGTTTAAAAAACTGTACCAATTTCAATGTACATGTGTATTATAACTTTTATAAGAAATAAATGATTAGTTAGTTGAGTTTATTGTGATTTTATTATTTTATTAAATTGCTTCATTTTTTCGCAACTGTATTAAAAATAGTCGTTCAGTACACTTGCGGAACCGTCATTGCATTTTGTACCGACTGTCAACCCTCGCCTTCTGCGCCGCGGCTCGGGTAGACATTTGTCGGGACTCTTTGCAATGACAGCCTTTCCGCACTTGTAGTGAAATATACTATTATAGCAAGTGTGACATAAACCCGCACTTTACGCACACTTCTCCGTGCAGAAATAGGCAACTTAGGTCACGGAAAAGCGTGCGTAAAGTGCGGGTTTAAGTCACACTGTGCTATAAAAAATATGAAACGTAGGTGAAGCGGGATGTAGAACGGAGCTCTCTACTCCACACCACTATAGTAGATACTTGAGTTATATACTTTGATAATAATCTCCCAGCAGTGCTCGAGAGGTACCAGCTCGAGAGGTACCAGCTCGAGAGGTACCAGCTCGAGAGGTAACCTGCCAAGGCGAGCCATTTTAAATGCTATGCAATTTTGCGTTACACTTTTCTGTTATAGTCTCGTGGAAACAACAACACAAAAACAACAGATCAGAGGTTCTGGCTTTGATTTGAAAGAAAGTGTCAATACACTTTCTTCTCACTTCACTTTCACCTTTGATCCTAAAACATCAATATGTTCATTTAAAAATCATGGCTGACCTGTGATAATTTTGAGACCTCAATACCTAAGTGATTTCTTTGAAACTTGGATGCAGGTATTAAAGCTACGTCTTTAGGTATAATTTATCTTTATTTAAATATATTTCTCAATATGTATCTAATATATAAAATTCTCGTGTCACAGTTTTCGTTGCCATACTCCTCCGAAACGGCGTAACCGATTTTGATGAAATTTTTTGTGCTTATCCGGTATCTATGAGAATCGGCCAACATCTATTTTTCATCCCCCTAAATGTTAGGGGTAGTCCACCCCTAAATTTTTTATTTTTATTTTTGAGACAAAATTTCTAATTTCTATTTTTTTATGATACAACATACAAAAATACATACAATCCCCAATTTTCACCCTTCTACGATCAACCTTTATTTTTTAATAGCCATTTTAGTAATTTGAGTAATCGGTCAAGCCGTTTCGGAGGAGTATGGTAACAGGACCGATTTGGATTAAATTTTGTGTGTGTATTTCAATGGGTTCCTCGATGATTTGAAAACAAAATTGGACCCGGTAGATGGCGCTGGAATCGGGTTCTAAGTTTTGTTTTAATTTCAGGGCAGGACAACGTCTGCCGGGTCCACTAGTGTATATATAGATTTCTCTTTCATTGTTATTTTTTGGAATCGTAATAATAATATACAAAATATGTAGCCTTGTTGAATTTCTTGCCAATTATTCTCAGTTGAAGGTAGACTTCCAAATCGTTGGTTACTTCAATAAAGACCTTCATAAGTGAAGTGACCCCTAGGGCCTTGACTTGATTGAACCAACTGTACAAACTAGTGAAACAACTTTGAATATTATTGAGTTGGATCATCGCACGATATGCTCTAGTCTAGTCTATGGGGAGCTATTAATGTTGCGTACACACGAGTACACACGAGTACACAAGTGATATCGCATCCGTTTAAACACTCTCATGTCGGAACAAGTCTATAAAGGTTCCAATCTGACTGTAATTTTGGCGAGCAAATTGTGTGTACATTGTACGAGATAGTGGGATGCGATGTGTGGTACTGTGTGGCGGAGTGTGGCGTGATGTGGTCCAGTGTGGCACAGTGTGGTGTGATGGGGACTCGTTAATCGAAATACACTAAAACTGAAATGGAAAAGTGTTGCTAAGTCCATCAGCGACTAATTAGTTTTCAGTTTACTGAAGTATGGATCACAGGGGAGGGGAGTGTGGGGGTGCCATCGCAATTATTGTGTGCCAAACAAAAGTACAAACACATTCATTTATATTAGAGATTTTATATAGATAAAACAATCCAGGTGAGACATAATACTCATATATTATGACGAGTTGACTATGTCACCAAATAATATAAAAAATGACGCACACAAGTCTTGGCAACTGCATCAAATATCCGTGCTATATTTAATAGCATAGGTATATGTCTGTTTATTATTTATTTAATATCTGTGGACGTTGCCGTCGCATCATGCGCATCGGACGTTTAACTTATTCAATAGGTCGCTGTCCTCCGTTCCATCTCCACCAATATGATATAATGTAGTCGTTTACAGAAAATGCGCTGCGCATTAATTGTGATTGAATTCTACGTGTTGAAATTAGGTCTGCTACTCTGCAACTGTGACCTATCTACAAAATACATGAATATGTAGTTCCTGGCACCTACTCGTTGCAGTGGTGGTGGTGGTGGGGGTTGGTACAGTTCTGTAGCAGAGAGTGAAACGGGGGCGTTTATTTCAGTTTGCTAAGTTCCGGATTAATCTAATTAAATTTTCGTGTGAGCCAGTGGAGCATCGCGTCATAGCGCCTCGAATTCAGTACTTTTAGTACTCTTTTTTTTTCTAGACTTCGCTGTCTGTCCGTCCGTACGTCTGTTATCAGGCTGTATCTCTAGAACCGCGATAGCTAGACAGTTGAAATTTTCACAGATGATGTATTTCTGTTGCAGCTATAACAACAAATACTAAAAATAAAATAAATATTTAAGGGGGGCTCCCATACAAAAAACGCTATTTTTTTGCCTTTTTTACGGAACCCTTCGTGCGCGAGTCTGACTCAAACTTGGCCGGTTTTTAAGTCAGTTAAAACATCAATTTACTTGAAAAAATATAATAAGTAGTAAGTATTCATAGCGAAAAAAAAAAAGAATTTTATTAAGTAGTATTCATAGCCACTATAATGTTCTTGAGGATTTGCTTCTTCATAATAATTACATTTTAATTTAAAAAAATCATCTACAATCCATAAGGTTAGATCTTTTCCAACTGGCGACGAGTATTAGCTCGTTTCAAGTTCCAGAAGTAGTTCCATTCGGTGGTGAGTTATTCGCGCCATGTGCACCTTTACCTGCATTATAAATTGCCAACTTGTCGTGAACTCGGTACGTGTGACAAAGGAAATTGACCACGCGAGCTCCGCCATTGAAACAGACGTCTTTGTTAGCTTCTTAAATAAGCTTTCTATTAAACACATAACAACATGTAACAAATGTTCGTAAAAGGAAAATATCACTTGATAACGAGAGCGTCTTCCTTTGTGTAGCCGTTAGCTTCATGCGTAGAGATCACGGTTTGTAACCTACCTCCTTTAATCATTACATCATATTTCTCTTTGAACATTTTCAGCATTTTTAATTTAGAACAACTTTGATGTTTTAACGTCGTAGCTCTTCGTAGCAATTTCGTAGGACCGTAGCCGCGTAGAATTACGTGGGTGCTACGAGACGCGTAATCACAACAGTATTTACGACATGACGCTGCAATGTACATTTGCTTCGCTGTTCCGTGCGCTAGCACTAGGTTCAATCTGTAATATTCAATAAATTATTGTGGACGTGGAGTGCACGTACTCGATAAGAGAGTGCGTTGCGCGCATCGCGTCGCGACACGTGACGTCATACACGTGCCGTGCCCACACACTTATTTGACGTTGTGCAACTTATATGCTATATCTGTATGTAGGCATGTATTATATTACAACATTACATACTTACTTTGTATAGCTTCAATTATTTGAAAAATTATTTAAGACTACTTTTACCGGTTATTGATTGCTAATCTGTTAGATATTTATGGATCCCGTTTTTTAATAAAAAAAAAACTTGAGAGGTGCAAGGGACACCCGGATGGAACGAAGTTATATAAGTCGAGAGAGTGTAAATATATATAAAAAAAACAATATAAATAAATAGATTTTTTTTAAATGTATATATATATAAATAGAAATGAAAATATCTGGCTTGCTTTCTATAAGAGAGAGAGAGAGAGAGAGACAGACAGAGAAACATATGCACGCCGCACAGCTTACAATAGCACACCGACACAAAAGTGTCGGTGACAATTTTTCGTGAGCATTTTTTCCGTCTAGCCCCCTTTCACAACGCGCGATAAGGAACTTCGTTCCAATAAGATAACCTGTGAATATGTATTAGATAACCAGTCAATTCCTATTTGATTGTAATTGTATCAAACACAACAAGCATGATGCATTTGAATAGAATATAAAAGAATAGAAAGATAAAATAGTATTGTTTTGCAGGATGTAATAAATGGCATGACAAACGACAAGTATGCCATATTGGAGAGTTGCATCGTATGCGTCGTGTTGTTGCTGTCGTCCGTGTCGTGGTGGCGTGTTGTCCACGTGTCGGTGCACGTGTCGCACTTGTTGTCGCAACTTTGCTTCGAAACGATCAAACGTAGCCTTTGTAAAGAGTCTCATTTCGTTCTCACAAAGCGATGAAACGTCGGCTTAATTGCTATAGGGAAAATTATTCACTTAATACCCGAAAACGGAACTTCCCGACTCTAAAATGTCTACCTTGCCCTCATTACGTGAAGATTGATTTTGTGATGTATTATTTTCTTATTTTATTGAATTAAAATAGCCAGATTTAACAAATACCTTGCTAAAACTTTTGCTATAATTTCTTCACAACTAACACCCGAACCGGTGGTAACTTTTGTAACTTTCATAAGTATCGTTCTAACACTTAAACGGAATTAATCGCTTTGAATTTGATGGTAAATACTCAAATATATACAAATACTTTAATTATTTTTTTTATTCTGGATAGGCTTGTGTTTCACTTCAATTTCACTATGGTCAGTGATGATGTGGCCGATGGTGGTAAGCACACAAAGCCTAGATGGGAACTGGCTCTCAAGTGCAGCTGTCGGAACACACCGATAGGTGCTTGGCGACAGATTTTCAACTTGAGGGTGGTAGCCAGCCAGTCGGGTACTACAACAGTACCCTACCACCGTGCAATTAACTTTGAGCATCAGCAATATAAGAAGATAATCGTTTAGTACAATGTACCAAGCTGAAGTTATGCGAATTAAATCATGCGTCCACCGTCAATAATAATGTTTTAGCTGAGCGAGCTGACGGTCACCTCTGCTTTATATTATTTTTCCACAATATATTTATATTCAATCTCTCTATTATATTCACGTGAATGTAAAAGTAGTCAATCACTTAGCGAGTTACGTACAATATACGCATTAGGGGCATTCAAATAGTTTATATAAAACCCTATCCATTAGGTATGAAATTACGCAAAAATCCCTTTAGAAGGGCGCGGCGCGTGGCGGCGGATTTACAAAGTAGTTGATAATAAAAGAAGAAATCAGGTGAATGTTGTTTGATGAGATCGGTTCGCGGATCCATAGGCGCGAGGTATTCTTTAGTGTGCCGCACGAGCGAGCGAGACACACTATAATGCGATTATTGATACCTGGTTACATCAGGGGAATTATGTATATCGAAATTAAAACCTGGGTTAGATGCTCATACGTGCTTTAAACAATCTGACGTAATAGTATAATTTAATATACGAAAATCTTTCTTTGGAGCGTTAAAAATCAAAAAGGTAGGGCCGTTGCCGTCACTTATTTAAATTTTTACTTTCGCTTGAATGTAGCCTAATATCAGATTTATAATGATTCTCAATAACTACACTTTTTTAATCGATAAACTAAAAAAAAAATGGGCAAAACATGGGCTACATTTTATCTGAATTCCCTCGGAAATGCGATGAATCCGCGGGGTGGAAAATTATGTATTATATTTTAGCAAAAAGTCAGCCGTGGTACTCACTTCTATTTACATCGTTATCTTCACGTCGCCACAGGTTGATATAATACTTTCAATAAAGTTAAGTTTCCGTGCATTGTAGTCGGTTCGGTAGGTCGGCTAGTTTATGTCATGTTACATGTGCACACGTTAAACTGTGTCGCCTGCCTCCTCCGATAACGTTAAGTCACATCTCCAACCAAAGATATTATAAGTAAAAAGTGTAGATAGGTTACCTACACATCATTCCATTTCAAAATGACACTAACGCACACATAAATAACTTAGTATTGTAATATCACACTACATTACGATATCTCATAACACACGAGTCATTTTTGGTTGTTGTGGGTCACTTTTAATTTAAAATTCGTTGATACCGGCGATGCGACACAGGTCAAGTTAATGAAGTTAAATGAAATGTTTATTCATCCAAATAAGGCCTATTTAGATGAATAAACATTTACACAGGTACTTATGAATAGTCAGACTCTAAGGCACGGTTCTGAAGGGTTTTTGTTACTTAAGTTAGGCTAATAAGCCACTCCTGAGTCTCCCACTTTCGGAGCGCTTATAACCTATGTACACCTTTATGCAAGCACTTAGGTATAATATCATTGTATCGAAGCTATTTATAGTGTTACACAACTCGATGGTACGCGACCTGAAGCCGCGAGGCCCGCGCCACTAGTCGGGACGGGACCTTCATTAGAGTCTGGCTTGGCTCTAACAATGTGAGTTAGATAGATACTCGTAGTGATGAGATAGATCATATACTTATCTGTTTCAATTTGTATGACCAATGCCTCTTATACTCGTGAATTGGTGAATGACGTGGTATTTAATCATAAGATTCAAACTATTACTATATTTTTATAAAAATACTCCTACCTCGCGGTTTCCTCAGGGATTATATAATTTCCCAGGGATAAAAAAGTACCGTATGTTTTATTCCAGTGTGCCAAGAATCAGCTTCAACAGCAAATCCAGCTTCAACAGCATCATAAAAAGCTCGAGTGATTGAGTAACAAATATCCGAACATACAAACATTCACATTTATAGTAATAGGATTTAACATGACTGTTCGGACAATATAAGAAACAATCTGTGTGTGTGTGTGTATGTGTGTGTGTGTATGTGTGTGTGTGTGTGTTGGTCGCGGCCATTGTGACAGGGCCCGCCAAGTTTCTGTTTGTGCGCCGGCTCTCGTTCACTTCGCATCGCTCTCACACAAACTACTCTTTTGTTCGTCTTCCTCAGCCACCAGCCACCAGCCACCAGCCACCATCCACTCACTGTACAAATGACTACTAACTTTACAGTGGTTTTAAGATGCTTTGTTTATTTGATTTCAAGCCTTATAAAAACTTTCAACAAAAAACAACAGCTATTTTATTACTTCATCAACTTGTAGTTTGCTTTTGACTATTAATTATGGATTCTTTTCATTCAAAATACCACTCATATTCGTCGGCTTGCATTTTTTTGAGAATACCACACGGGAGAGCAATCAAAATCAAAACGTAATTTATTCAGTTTAGGCCCTGGTATGAACGCTTACAATGGACTCTACCACCGCGACCGGTTCGGAATACACTAAACTGACGAAGAAACCGGCGAATAGTAACCGCCTCACACGTGTCGATAATCATCATTGATTATTTCACATCAACCAATACAATGTGCATCATGAGCGACCAAGACTTAGTTGACCATATTATAATGATTTCTCGTAATTGATAGCTCGAGATTTATAAAAATTAAAAATACCTACAAGCAACAAAGAAAATTAAAATTCTTTTGGCGGTATATTTGGAACTCTTTAAGTACGTAAATGAGCTTGTGAAGACATCACACGTAATATATTTTCTTCTCATAAGCAAGTCTCGTTAATTGCTTTCCCAATGTAATTAAAACCACAAGATAATACAAAGTATTTGTACATTAATTAGCCTTTTGAATTACACGTGTAAACATATAGTATAACATAATGTAAGGGCACGTTCACACGAGCTGTAATTGTGGCGGCGCGGTGCGGGCGAGTATCACAGGTAAGTAATTGGGCGGATATGAGTTTGTTGAGAGTATAATTTGTGAAATGAAGGCTCGAGTGGGTCCCGTGGACGAAGCTGCCCGCCGCGACCCTCGCCTCGCCTGCCGGGCCGAGCCGGGACAAAACGTGTAGCCTTAGCACTGGCGAATATAACTATTTAAATTAAAATAACGTATTATGCTACTAATAGGTTTTTAGATTTTTTTACTGAGTACCAAATATACATCGGTCAATAACAATGTAATTGTTATGTGTTAAGATAGTAGCTGGGGCTTAGAATAGCAGCGCCGGTGCTCCTCTGTCTGTCGTAAAAGGAGACTAAACGGGGACCTTCAGGGCCGTGGGCAATCGGGGCTGGGGGCCCTGAGGGCCCTGAAGCGGCCCCGAGGAGGACGATGGGTCTTCGTGGTAACGACTCATCGTGCGATAGCACAGCGAGGGTACTGGGGGGCGGGGGCCCCCGGGACGGGCTATCTCAGCGCCGTGCGTGGAGGGGGTTGAGTTTTTTTTTTTTTATGTCACAAGTGACAACGAGGCAGGCGGGTCACCTGATGGTAAATGCCAACAGTCGCCTATATACATTGGCAATACCAGGGGATTGCTAATGTGTTGTACACCTTATTAAAGCGAACTGGCTCTCAAGTGCAATTGCCGGAACACACCAACAGGTGCTTGGCGACAGATTTTCAACTTGAGGGTGGTAGCCAGCCAGTCGAGTACTACAAAGTACCCTACCACCGTGCTGTGGTTTCCTCACGATGTTTTCCTTCACCGAAAGCTCAAGCTCATTGTAAGGATTCGAACCCACGACCTTCGCCGCCGTATCCGACGTCACTTACCACTGAGCTATCATTGCCATAAAAAGTATGAGTTCTGTACGAGAACCCGACCCCCTCTACATCGCTGATGTTGACCACCGTAGGGTTTAAGTCAGTAAAAGTCTGACATAACCGACTGCTGCCCCCGTTGAGCGGTCGGGTAACCTATGAGGATTTCCCCACGTAAAAAAAAGGTATAGAAAAAGGCCAAACAGTTGTTTAGTTTGGCATCATGACCGTGTCAGTATGTGAACAATGTCTAGAATATCTGGAGCTCTATAGTCATACTACTACTGTTATATTAATGTAGTACTTTGAAACAACTATAGAATGGAGTTTGATAGCGGGCTATAAAAATATTCAATACTTTATGAAACCCTCTCGTTTCATGGCCCTATCTTATCGCTACAATCCGGCTCTACAGACCTTTGTAAATATGCGATAAAACAACACTATTTTCACGAAACTAATCATTTTACTTTGTCCGGGACATTACGCTCGTGGATCGCCCATTAAACTGTATAAATTGTATAATACGAATACCTCGTCTCGCACCGGCACCTCCCCGGCCCCTCACCGGCCCCTCACCGGCCCCTCACCGGCCCCTCACCGGCCCCTCACCGGCCCCTCACCGGCCCCTCACCGGCCCCTCACCGGCCCCTCACCGGCCCCTCACCGGCCCCTCACCGGCCCCTCACCGGCCCCTCACCGGCCCCTCACCGGCCCTGGGCCGTATCGTGATCTTACTTTGTATCCTACGTGTATCACGATTATAATTTTATTTGTATGAGGTTGCTTATCATATTTTATCATATTTTGTGTGTTATTCGTTTCAATATAACTTTTCGTAGGTACATTAAAAACGCTTAAGCAACATTAATTCCAGTGCCGTATCATTTAACTATAGATACTAAGTTCTTGTATAACAATTCAAAGGCGATGATAGCTCAGTGGTAAGTGACGTCGAATACCGCGACGAAGGTCGTGGGCTCGAATCCTACAATGAGCTTGAGCTTTCGGTGAAGGAAAACATCGTGAGGAAACCATAGCACGGTGGTAGGGTACTTTGTACCCGACTGGCTGGCTACCACCCTCAAGTTGAAAACCTGTCGCCAAGCACCTATCGGTGTGTTCCGACAGCTGCACTTGAGAGCCAGTTCCCATCTAGGCTTTGTGTGCTTACCACCTTCGTCCACATCATCACTTACCATGGTGAGATTGTGGTCAAACACAAGATTATCCAGAATAAAAAAAAAAACAATGAAATATAACAATAATCAGCTTAGTGCGTATTGTAGCTAAAATAAATTGCATATATAATAAATAGCATTGAAATAGTTAATTTTTGAACTCCCGACGTCGGTTACATCATTTTATCTTCTTAAATAATATGTTTGACTGTTATAATGAATGTAGATGAGCTGTAATCTATCTAGTAGAAGATATTAGCATAAAGGAGTGCGCTGATTGACCGTGAAGTGCCGCGCGTCGTCGCCTCCCTCCGCGGCTTATTTCCGATACGTCCGCGCGCGCTCCTATATTAGCGGATTATCTCATTTTCACATTTAATATTATATTCGGTGAGAAATTATTACCTTTGCTCGTGACACCTTTATCTTTGAATACCTTTTAAAGTATGTATGTTACAAGTTTTCATTAAAATAAGTCTTAATATAAAATTCATTTAAATAATTGACCCGAAAGTAAAATTCAGAGCGAATATGTGGTGAATAGTTAGGTTTATTTGTTGGTTTCCGTAGTAGATACAAACTCTGCTTAGCTCTCTCGATACGACGCAGTCGTGTGCGTGAGAGAAAAATATGTGTTGTTTCGCGCGTTGTGAAAGGGGGCTAGACGGAAAAAAGTCTTACGAAAAATGGTCACGACACTTTATATGTCACTATGTATGTTTATTAAGCTGTGCGGCGTGCGCATGTTTCTCTGTCTGTCTCTCTCTCTCTCTCTCTCTCTTATAGAAAGCAAGCCAGATATTTTCATTTCTATTTATATATATAAATAGTTTTTTTTATATATATATATATATACTCTCTCGACTTATATAACTTATATAAATTCGTTCCATCCGGGTGTCCCTTGACACCTCTCAAGTTTTTTTTTTAATTATAAATAATTTATTCTCGTCAGTCTCGATGCAATATAGTAAAGAGCTCAATGTTATTGAGTGTTGTAATAACACGCACGATGCGTATACATTTGAATTGCGAACGTTAAATGTGCTGCATTGCATTTGATTATTGCCGGTTGAGTGCAATCCGATGCATATTTTTAGTTTAATTATCAACATTATAGTAAATTACATTACGCTGTAATTAGTTGATGGCTGCATTATACAAACAATCTGATATTCTATCAATTGTATAGCGTGGGGGAATTCTATACTCAGTAAACCGCTCTTCTGTTACTAAATGCTAATACATATAATTGTTATACTAACTGTGCGGGGAACACCCGCGTTCCCGAGGGATTTTATCCTTTCCCGGGATAAAAATATCATAAAAATTGGTTGAGAGATTTATTCGTGAAAAGTAACATACAGACAATTACTTTCGCATTTAATACATATATTAGTATGGATTAACTAAAACACATAAACAAATCAGCAGAATAATTCTTAGTGTTGTATATGTATAAGACAAGTAGAAAGTATAAAACATATCAATGTGATATATGTGTGCCTGGGGCGGGATTCGAACCTGCTCCAATATGAGCGCAGGCTACGTGTCGCACCGCCCGCACCGCCCCGCACCGGAGCCGTGTTTGTGCATCATAAGTGGTAGCAGCATCGCGCTATTGAAAATGATCCACTTTTCTGTACTATAAACATGCGGGATAAGTAAACCAAAACATGTTATGTTAGCGGTGAAAATATTTGCTATCAATTTTGCGTACACTAGAATATAAGCTAGTTGGAATTTGTTCAATTTGCCACAAATAATTTCTCACTTAAGTTATTGCCAGTGTTGTGGTGTAGCCGTAATGAAACGTGCCCGCGATGTATCTCACAAGTTAAATAATAATTGTAAATTAGTCTCAGCTCCACTCCACTTCACATCGTGTTAGAGGAAACTCTTCACAATTCCGGCATTCCTTACTTTTTGTTCCGTTTAATTCCGGCAGCTTTCCCGAGATGAGTTGTAATCCATCGTAGCACCGTAGTACCCTCGTAGCAGTCTCGTAGCGGCGTAGCAGCCTCGTAGCCGCGTGGAAGTGTTACACATTATCTCACTTCCCACGGGGTGAGGCGGTGAGACGGTGAGACTCTTTGTACAAGTTATTTTGTTAAGTAATATATTCATGGGTGTTACATACATACACATTTGCATTTCATACAACAAAATTAATAATTATATCTTGTGTGTTGCAATGCTCTTATTAAACTGCTCAGTATAGTGAAAATAGAAGAGATACAAAAACATACAAAATGAAACTTCCACTAAAGGTTGTAGGTCTTAGGAAAGGTTATTATTTTCTTATAAAAGTAATAGTAGATAAGATACAGTTAGTGTACCTACACGCGCGTAAGTTTATACAATATTGGGAGCGTCGAGCGGGAGATCCGATCAAGCGAACCCAATCTGAAGTGTCTTTAAAGATAATTGGATGCTCCTCCAGCCCTTTGTAGTACTGGCAGGGGCAGGAGGAGGGTACTTCACATCATCGACTACCTTATGTGGAGTGCCCACAATATTATAATAATATAATACCAGTATTGAACTCAAATATTATGTCAACATTTGTTATTTTAATAAAGATTATTAATATCCTTCTGGACTTTCTTTCCACGCGGCCATCTGGTCTCACAAACTACGTAAAGTACTATGGAAGCCAGATATAATGTAATTATGTAACCATTTAAGTTTGTACTTCGTATAGACAGACACCCAGACTCAGGACAAACAGACACAACACAAAACGGCTTGTAATCATAATAACTTAAATAGTTTTGTTCAGGCCTCCGTTTCTATTTCCCACACTTCATTGGGTATTTTTAATGATACTATATACCTATCTGATGATACGATAATAATGTTTATAGCGTTGTATATCTATAGCATGTATACATTTCATGACTAATAGTGAGACGGGGACATGAGAATCATTTTAGTATGTATGTAGCTCGCGCGATCGATTCTGAACGTTTGTAAAGGTTATGTTATTAATCTCGCGACTCGTCTCATCTCGTCTCGTCTCATCTCGTCTCGTCTCGTCTCATCTCATCTCGTCTACAAAATAAAAGAGAAAATACAAAACTAATGTAATAAATGTTCACTAGTACTAAGTAATGACATTGACACTTGACGTTCGGAAACTGTACACAATCATTTGTTCATTTCACTTTTATTCGCTCTGACTTACCCGTCTCTGTGTCACAGTCTCTTATTTTGCACGATGTTTGAAAATCTGTCGCCAAGTACCTATCGGTGTGTTTCAGCAGTTGCACTCGAGAGCCAGTTGTTTTCAATTGAAAAAAAGGTCGATAACTCATTTGCAATCTCCCAAGTATTGCTAATGTCTATAGGTGACTTAATCGCTTACCATCAGATGAGCCGACTGGCTGTTTTCAGGTCTCTGACTATAATTTTAATTTACTGTATATTGTATTCGACCACAATTGAACTGTGGTAAGTAAAGATATGGCCACGGTAAGCGTGTGACTGTCGAGTCGGATAAAAGCAGTAGATAGATACAGAAGTCACACTCTCGACAAACAGATATGGAGGGATTCAAACCCACGACCACGAGCTGTGACGTGCCAGGTAGAGTGTCTTCACGCCGACCCACCGCGTCCCCTCTATATACATACTATATTCTTATATGGTACTCTCTATCACGATGGTTTCCTTCACTGAAAGCTTATTTAGTATATAAGCTTTTAATAATTTGTAGAGCTTATTGATTTAATTTTTTTTTGTAATAAATTCCAAGTTCACTTTTATTGAAAATCTTATTGTAGTGCGACAGGATCGAGTTTTAATATTGTTTGTAATTTTATTAGCAAAAAAGGTATTTAATTAAATGTTTGCGTGGGTACTACTCAAGAAATACCAAACTAAGCTCAAGATATTGTGATGTACTCGTTATATCAAATTAAAATAAAATTTGAGTTCGCAGTTTTTAATCCACTTTTAACATGATCCAGCAAGTAAAATACGATACGTCTACAAACATTCCTATTATTAGTATTTTTAATTTATTTTCACGTTATATTATCTTAATTTTAATTATAATCATTAATTTAAATTGCTAATATTATAAATGTGAAAGTTTGGATGGATGGATGGATGTTTGTTGCTCATTTACGCCAGAACGGCTTAATGGATCTGGATGAAATTCGGCATAGAGATAGATTATAATCTGGAATCTGATCCCTCGGAAATGCGGGTGAAACCGCGGGGCAAAGCTATATATTATAAATTGGAATTTGTAAAACGGTAACGGCAACGGTAACCAGCTAATCAAAACTGCATATAAATATAAAGTGTCTTATTAGTATTTTTGAGCTGACAAGCGAAGCGTCTCAGTGCCAGCTTGGTCAAACATGCTTTTGTATGTCTGTTAAGCTGTCCGTCTGTCCAGCTGTCCGGCTGTCCGGCTGTTCTCCTCTACAGAACGCATTCTCAACCGATTCTCGTGAAATGTGAGCAGGTTCAATACTTATAATATGGTGTTTTTTTATAGATTCAGTATTGAATAAGATGGCGGATTCATTGGTTTGTAAGCGTAAAAAAAAACAAAAACATCAGAAATCTTAGAAGAGACCTACAGCCTCTCAGAGTCACCACTCGTAGTTTTAGTATTCACAACAAATATATCGATGGGTCCTACGTTCGGAGTCTACAGGACAGACGTTCGGAGTCTACAGGACAGACGTTCGGAGTCTACAGGACAGACGTTCGGAGTCTACAGGACAGACGTTCGGAGTCTACAGGACAGACGTTCAGAGTCTACAGGACAGACGTTCGGGTCACATCGGGCTTTTTTCAATAATAAGTGCACGGTATACCCTGTCCTATCATATAAATAAATTAAATAGAGACAGTTTTGAGAGAACTTTTGCTTGGGATTGTTTATCTTTAGTTATTAGATATCAATGGTATATACGCAACACGCACTGTTTAACAGAGCTATACAATTATAAAGTGCTTCAAATGTTGTCGGAGTAGAGTCGCTAACACTCAACGCTCTAAGCGCTCGTGAGTAATACCACAGACTGGTTCACCCGCTTTTTTTTTATGTCATTAGGTTGACAAACAGGCAGACGGTCCACCTGATGGTAAGTGGTCACCGCCGCCTATGGACATTTGCAATACCAGGGTGATTGCCGATGTGTTGCCGACCTTGAAGAGCTCTCTTTACGCCCTTTTTGAAGAACCCCATATCATAGCGCGGAGGGAATACCGTAATGGGGAGCTCATTCCACATCCTAATGGTCCGCTTGCCCCATCATAGCACACTGACACACACTGACGCGCGGCACTTTATTCAACAAGACGCCCGTTACTATTCAATAAGCATTCTAACCGTCGATTGAGAATGTTTGTTGGTCGGGTTCTTACACCTCACAAATAAAGGTTATATTAGACAAAACTACGGTATTTGTTTGAAAAGCTTCCATATTGCTACCTTCGATTAGTATTATTTATTTATTTTGAGGTGACACATCGAATTTATATAGAACAATAAATAAAGAAGTTATTTAAGGATAGTGTATAAACATAATGTTATTTAGAAAGCGTTTGAAACATTAATTTTATTTATTTATTCCAAAAACACTTCATAAAAAACTGTCGAAAATTAAATTCGCGCGTCGGTTTAAACACATTTGTTGTTACTAAAACAGTATTTAGAAGCAGTGTTGATGAAGTCAGGGACACGGAGCCTCACCAGTTACTATACGACTATTATATAACTACTTACTCTTGGAATGTTTCATTAAAATTATTCAAAATGCAGCGCCGTACGCTCCGCCACAGTGCCACCGTGCCGCCCCCGTGTCGTCCCCGTGCCGCTCCCGTGCCGCCCCCGTCCCGTGCCGCCACCGAGACGTTTAATTAAGCCTTACTCAAAATAAAGCTACAAGACGGTTGAGATCCCCTGCAGTAGAGATGCAACGTTATGTATTTTCAATCACGGTTCTCTCGAGTATCTGAATATTATTTATTGATTTTGAAGATTATAGTCCGCCGCGTAAGTCCGCTTGCGTTTTCAAACGACTGCAGACTGCAGCAAATGTGCTTACTGAATCAATTTAGATGGAAGAGGTAGATGGGAACAGCTATCAAATTAGGTACAGAATATAATAACTGTTAGCCACTGACTATTATTTTTATAAATTTCAAATTTCGAAAAGGAACATAAGTGACGAATGGGGCTGGTCATGTAGGTGATGATAGTAAGTGACTTATGTCACCTATAATATACTTAAGGACCTCCATGGGTTGTGTTGGTGTAACAGAATATCACATACATCATTATGAATAAGTCGCTTTCCGGCCCGCTCATTCAGCGTTTATTCACGCGTTCTCGAGGAAATTAAAATAAAATATGGCCCATGATACTCGCCGATAGTAGACCAGATAAGTAACTTCCTATCGGTGAAACAATGTTTAAAATTGGTTAAATATTGTTCCATGTTATCCATTACATACAAAATGGTATTAATTCAGATATCTCAATACTAACAATATTTTTTTGTGTTTAAGTATTTACTACATACATTATAAATATACAATGCACGTAGGTCCTTGAATCTTGAATGTAATGATATACTGAATGCAATTAGTTAAACGTATTTATTAATCTTTGAACAAACTTATTAAGACTAACTAATATATTACAGATAATCTAATTACACAAATAAAAATAAATAACAAAAATATAAAAACTTGATTACAATAAATAGGCCAACTGGTCCAGATCGCTGTCAGGTGGTAGCGTGCCCAGAACACTGGCAGCATTGCCTCTTTGGATGGCAACGCTAATACGTTGGGCAAAGTATTCGCCAGCCCTCCGGTCACGTGACGCTTCGATGAGGCGTTTCGCGATGAGACGGTAAACGCGGAGAGCAGCTGGTCCCCACGGCCCCATTGTCTCAACCCCAAACGGCTCAAATATGTAGCAACTATCAAGATTGCTATATTTGCGCCATTTGAGATTCTCAGCGCAAGCAGCGGCGCTGCCTGCCTTAACTGCGGTCTCTGGAAGATGAGACGGTGCCAAAGTGTCGACACAGGTAGCGTCCCACACTAAAGGCCGACCCATCTTCCAAGGAATCAAAGTCATACCGTCGGGTCGCTTGCCGTCATCACGCACCAGCCCATTCGGTTCGAGAATGGCCGATAAGTTAGCGCTTGCAAGCGACCGACGAATGATATCATTAAGGTTGGCGTGCTTAGAAATTCTACCTGCGCTTCTCTGACATGAGAGGCCATGGTGCCCTAAAGCGTCGACGGAAAAACCGCATTGACAGCGATGAGGGCCGTAGCAGTGGGCACCTAAACGCAAACAGGCAGCAATCCGGAAAGTATTTGGCTCTAGAAGTGTTCCTATGTTAGAAGAAGGTAGTGCATGTAGCCAGAGACCAGATTCCCAAACAGAGACGGCAAGGAGACGAGCGCGATCCGCGTGGCTAGGGCACGTTTCTAAAAGCTGTTTACGTACTAGCTCGCAAAGTGGCTCATCCCATTGCCCCTGTGATGATGGGATTGTGGGTGGGTCGGAATTGGGGCAGGCTATTTGCCAAGCCTCCTTGCTATCTGTTAAATAAGATACGACCGGAGGTGATGTACCAAGAATACGTTCTACTAAATTTTTTGTACTAAAAACAGAAGACAAAAAGGCTGGTAGTGAGATGCTAGAAATTTTGCGGATACCCAGACCTCCATACCGAATTGGCAAGGAAGCCTGGAACCAGATGCGATCATCTAAATTAATATTCAAAATGGAATTGAGGGTGTTTCTCACTGCATTGTCCAAAATCTGTAAAAGAAGAGGGTGATTCCAGAGTGGACTACAGCGAAGTGTATGTGTAATTGTGTAAATTTTACATCTGGCAGTATTGGATTAATCTCTTATAAACATTTATAAGCCAGATTAATTGGGTTATAAAAAATTATATCCCAATTTGATAAATGTCAGACTATGACAATGCTTAAAAACAACATGTGTGGTGTACCTACCTACCCTATACATTTTTGTGATATTTTATCAAGTCTCAACTTGCAGACAAAAATAGTGTCATTGTATTTGAGACTGTAACTTTAGTACAAAACTAGTTAATATAGTCTGGCATACCATACCATACCATACCATACCATACCATACCATACCATACCATACCATACCATACCATACCATACCATACCATACCATACCATACCATACCATACCATACCATACCATACCATACCATACCATACCATACCATACCATACCATACCATACCATACCATACCATACCATACCATACCATACCATACCATACCATACCATACCATACCATACCATACCATACCATACCATACCATACCATACCATACCATACCATACCATACCATACCATACCATACCATACCATACCATACCATACCATACCATACCATACCATACCATACCATACCATACCATACCATACCATACCATACCATACCATACCATACCATACCATACCATACCATACCATACCATACCATACCATACCATACCATACCATACCATACCATACCATACCATACCATACCATACCATACCATACCATACCATACCATACCATACCATACCATACCATACCATACCATACCATACCATACCATACCATACCATACCATACCATACCATACCATACCATACCATACCATACCATACCATACCATACCATACCATACCATACCATACCATACCATACCATACCATACCATACCATACCATACCATACCATACCATACCATACCATACCATACCATACCATACCATACCATACCATACCATACCATACCATACCATACCATACCATACCATACCATACCATACCATACCATACCATACCATACCATACCATACCATACCATACCATACCATACCATACCATACCATACCATACCATACCATACCATACCATACCATACCATACCATACCATACCATACCATACCATACCATACCATACCATACCATACCATACCATACCATACCATACCATACCATACCATACCATACCATACCATACCATACTCGCGTGTTAGATATTGAGTGCATTTCGATGTTCTCCTTTACGTTCAGTTTGTATTAGTGTTTATTATTCAATGTGGGGTTAAAACAGATTCATTTTAGCCTGGAATACTCGTAGTGCCTTATTCAGATTCCGCTGGGATTCACTCATTAACCTGGACAATCTAAACAAAGCTTTGTATACAGGTACGGTTTAGCTACTTTGCTTTGTCACAGCTCAGTTTTTATATTTACATGGATTTGGATGGAATTTCATGTGAAAATGAGTTTTGAATCGCGAAGTAGAATGAATATAGCTCGGGAACTATAAGACTCTCATTAGACGTGATAGTTTTTCTTGTAAGTTTCGTTTTTGATGTAGCGTTGTATTTTTCATTAGATTTTTCAGAACTACTGTTTACCTGCTGGCGAGGTGAGCTCATTTACAACGGTCACTTTAACTCTTATGTGAATAGTATATTTGTTCGCTCAAATATCTTGAGTATATTGAAGTATAGTTATTCTGTCATCCAGCTTCATCGCACAGGAATCACCTCACACATTGCTGATACGGTTACTAACAATTCATTTAAGATAGAAACATTCCGCTGGTCCTATTTAAGGTTCTGCTTACAAGTGTGTAGGTAAATGTAATCTAGGCACTCATCATTCGTCCGGGTGTCCGGGAGTCCGGGAGTCCGGGTCTCGACGCAAATGTCCATTTCGTCCGAAACACTCGTCGAGTCCTCGTATATTGACTTATTGATCGTTCGCGTGAACACGTTTATTTTTGGAACCTCGCTCTCTGCTTTATTGTTATTTTATTTACCATTCAGCTTTTAAAATATACCTACTGCTAAATATTTTATAGTTTCGGTTATTAGGAGTTGGCTAATGCGGTATGTCATTTAAATCATATGTCCTAATGATTGAATTATACATGTGTATTAGCTGTCCCCCGCGGTTTCACCCACATTCCCGAAGGATCTTCTTCTCCCAGGATAAAAATGATGTTGGTCCGCGGTGAACGAGATCCACGAGAATTTTATATTCGTCCATTGAATATCCTTCTTAATATGATTTTATAGAGTCATACAAACTCCACCAAAATTGATAAAAAAAAGTAATATTTACAAATTATTTTAAAAATTAATAAAAAAATCCATAAAAAATACGTCCAAATGTATATTTAATTAAATAGGTCATAACAGTAAAGTGGCAACCCTAACGTGCGGCTAGATATTATCCGCACTTCAATATTCCGTGGTGTATGGACCGGTCCTGTTATAGGTACTTCACATTATACTGGTACGGTATAATATAATAAAAACATTTGGAGAACGCTTCAGGTATTACTCACTTGGTTTTATTGCATTTCAAGCATTTCGTGGCTGACAACATTTTTGGAACATACTTGTGTAGGCAATGATGTCATAAGTAAAAAGATGTAGATAGGTTACCTACACAACATTTCAACTTAAAAAATGTCCAAGAATATAAATAGAGATAAATATAATAGCCTTTTATTTCCATAACATCTTAGCATATTAGTTAATAATATGTACAAATGTTTTAGTGTATATATATGACACACAAAACATGGCCCAGAAATGGCACTCTAATGCACAATTTAGCAACTTAATATTGCAATATCTACACTACATTAGGATATATCATAATACACGATGTCATTTTTAATTGTTTTGGGTCACTATTACTTTTAATTACACTCGGTACGTGAAGTGCATTCGTTGATGCTGGCGGCGGCGACGCGACACTGGTCAAAGTAGGCTAATTAGTCATTTTAGCCCCGTATTTCGGAACGCTTTTAACCTATCTAACCTTTTAACTTATAATATCACTGTGTGCAGGTATGCTTTATGTGTCCTCCATCCACAATGCAAAGCACTTACCGTTTAATTCTCGCTTTAAGGAGACCCGCTTAGTAATAGACGTAAATAGAAATAAAATAAAAAAACTTGAGAGGTGTCAAGGGATACCCGGATGGAACGAAGTTATATAAGTTGAGAGAGTATATTATATTAAAAAAAATATCTATATTAGAAATGAAAATATCTGGCGTGCTTTCTATAAAAGAGAGAGAGAGGGAGAGAGAGAGATAGAGAGACAGAGAAACATGCGCACGCCGTCACTTTTGACGTAAAAAGTGTCGTAAGATTTTTTTCCGTCTAGCCCTCTTTCACAACGCGCGATAAGGACTTCGTTCCAATAATATAACTGCTGTAACGGCTGTTTCTAAATCAAATACCTCAACTACCTATCTATCGAAATAGTTATCCTAACAACTGACTGACATACATTAGCCTTCAGGTGAATGCACACTTATTAGAGCCGAAAGAGGCGAAGAAGCCAAAATAATGTTTAGAATTACTTGTATGAAATCCTATAACTCTCATCCTCCTATCGGCTCCGAAACTGACGAATCGCCGGAAGAATTCGGAAGGTTTTCGTTTCGTCCGGTGCGGTTGGATTCTTTCGGCACGGATAAGTATGCGATCATCTTAGAACTAGCGCTAGAGTTTATAACGTAGGCATACACAAATAAAAAATATATTTTAAATTCAACTAACGATGGGGTCAAAAATCACGAAAGAAACCGCGGTGTAAATACCTTAATCTACATGAAATAGTCGTAGATCGCTTGTGCCGCTAATGTGCCGCTATAGCTATATGTATATACAGATTGTATAGACAGTCCGTATGTTGTACAAAGTTGTTGAAAAGTACCAGACGTAGACACTAAGTTTCCGTGTTTCGTAGAAAGAACGTTTTGCTTAGATTTATACGCTACGAGAAATTTATTAATAAACTTGAGGATGTACTTGTAGCTGATGTTCAAAGTTTTCAGAGTTGTGTAGCGGGTGCCAGCTGTTTTTTTGTTAGCAAAAGGAATGTACTAGAGTGTATAATGTACTTATTATAAGCTTTTGCAGGAGTAATGTCAGTTAGCGAACACGGTAATCAAACGTCGAACATTCACGTAGCTATTTGAATTGTACTTGAGTCGATCCCCTGTCATGTCGATCACTTTATTTTTAAGTGTGGTAAAATTCAAAAAAGTTATAAGTTAAAAATCTTTTTTAAAAACAAGCTTTGGATTCAGAGTGACGTCACTTTATTTTTTGAGTTTTTCTCAGCAAGCCCTTTCATTTGATACCCATATTGTAGGATTGCATTAAAAAATAATAGTCCGCTATCTTAGGTGTTCGGCCATGTTGGATTTAGAATGACGTCACACAGCTGACCATGTATTGTCATCTAAACTAAACGTGTATACAAAATCCCACCAAAAACATAAATGTAAAAAAGGAGAGCCAAGTTCAATACAAAAATTATTCTCTGCTGTGGGCTTCGCCGCAAAAAGAATGGAGATCTGAGATTGAGTGCCAAGTTCTATGCAAAATCCAAATATGTAGTCTAAGGGCTGACTTGGCTGGTTTTCCCATACGAATTATTACTTTTTACAAGCTAATATAAAGCTTGTAAAAAGTAAAGTTAACTATTAATTGTCAGTGTGTACATAAATTATAATAAAATAATAGTGTTAGTTTACATTATCTTAGTGGCCCACGAGGCACGAGCAGTGGGCCAACTCACCTGTTTATAATCGAGCTCGCGTCGCGGTCGCGGTGACGCTCGGATATTAATCATCGTCTCCCTCACCCCTCACCCCTCACCCCTCACTCCGCACCCCTCACCCCGCACCCTCGAAGCGTCTCGTCCAACCACTCCTCCATAAATCATACACCTTACGCTACTTTATAATTTTAAAACTATTACCAAAAGTACTGCGAGAAACCCGCTTTTAAAGATTTATTGTTCCGCAACGTATTGTCATGTAAAATGCTATTAATATATGATGGTTGCGGATATTGGCGCGGCTCGGGCGGTCATTTGTCGGTCGATCGCACGTCCGCGGATTATCGCATTGGACATTCAGTTCAGATGATGATGGTGTATTTTATGTGCTCATTCATCTGACCAGCCTCCCGCGACCCGCACCAATCAATCTGGACTTTGTGACTCCAATTATAATATTGAACAATATAAACTGATTGTTTTTAACTTTCTAACAAGTCTATCATATTGATTATCCCATCCTCGTCGCCAGTGAGACGTCAATGAAAGGCGAGGGTGAACGACAGACTGATTTATTCAATATTTCCTAATACTACCCGCCACCATACGATTATTATTATACAGATCGCTGCACTTCTCCCCACTAAGATAGCAGCTAGGCTTGCTAATAATTATACATAGAAAATCTTAAACATCTAATAAAGTTTTCTTTGCCCGATTAAGCGCACGCAGTGCTCGAGCGGTCACGTCAGGCGGTGGTGCCGACGCGTACGGCCCTTGTCCTGGCCGCGGGCTAGGTGGTTCCGGTACAAAACGTGGGTCCGCCCGCGCCTCGTCATCACCGCTGGACGTCCCCTCAATAGTACCTCCTTCAGCCTCCTTATTGATCCCCAGTTCGTCAGATGGGGAACTTGTGTCATCGGCCGTGGAACCTCCAGTCATTCGAGATAATGAGTATCTATTTCTACTCGTAGTTGGTATTATTTGATCGGCATGCCTACGCCACTCTAACCCATTACCCACATCGAGTTTATAAGAGACCGGCCCCGTTTTCTTGACAACAGTGGCTTCGGTCCACTTGTCCCTCCTCGCAGTGTAATCGCGAGCTAGAACTGCGTCCCCCACGTGGAAGTCCCTATCTGTGCCCAAAGCACGCGCGACTTGTTGCTCTTGCTTGCGGCGCACTTCAGCTGCCTTATCCGGTCGCAGCGCGTCTAGCCGGCTGCGCAAGCGCCGCCCCTGCAGAGCCACGGCCGGTGACACCCCCGTGGTCGCGTGTTCACAATTTCTATATTGGAAAAGAAATTTACTCAAAGCTGAATTTACATTCTCGCCTTCATACAGTGCCCGTTTTATCGCTTTTTTCACAGTTTTTACAGCATTCTCCGCCGCGCCATTTCCCTGAGGTCTATAAGGGGCCGAAGTTGTATGTTTGATACAGTTATTCTCGCAATATATTTTAAATTCTTGAGACGAGAATGGCGGGCCGTTGTCAGTCACAAGCTGCGAAGGTAAACCGAAACGTGCAAAAATACTTCTAAAAACGGAAATTGTTAGATTGGCGTTCGTACCTCGCATAGGCATGGCCTCGATCCATTTAGAGTGTGCGTCTACCATGATCAAATACCGTGTACCCCCACAATCCGCAAAGTCTGCATGAACACGCTGCCACGGGTGCAGCGGGAACTCCCAAGGGTGCAGCTGCGCCCGCGGCGGCGCGTCGCGAACAGAGCGGCACGCGGCGCACGACCTACATATTTCTTCAATGTCACGATCTAAATTTGCCCAGTAAATATAATTTCTCGATAAACTTTTCATTTTATTCATACCTAAGTGTCCCTCGTGTATTTCCGCCAACATTTTCTTTTGCAGGGCATCAGGAACTACTATTCTGTATTTATAAATCACACAGCCCTGATCAACCACGAAATCATTTTTCCTAACGAAATAGGGTTTTTCCGCATCGCAGCTCGGGGCTGACGGCCAACCAAAAAGTACATAACCTTTAATTTTACACAATAACGCGTCGCGTTCTGTCTCTTTCGCAATACTTTTATAACAAACTGGTAGAGACTCATCTACTAGGTTTAAATAATCTACAGAGTCTGCGGAGCGACCCTCCCGAGGTAACGGTAATCGCGACAAAGCGTCGGCCGGGCCGTTGTCCGCCGATCGAACGAATTCAATGGCAAAATCATATGCGGCTAAACGCGCCGCCCACCTTTGTAAACGGCTGGCTGCCGTTTGTGGGATTCCCCCTTTATCCCCAAAAATATAAGTTAGCGGCTGGTGGTCGGTGCGTAGCGTAAACCGTCTTCCAAACAAATATTGGTGGTGTTTTGTAATACCGAACATAATAGCGAGTGCCTCTTTATCAAGCTGGCTGTAATTACGCTCGGGCGCGTTCAGTGTACGTGACACACAGCTGACCGGCCGCTCGTTGCCATCGCGGTACCTGTGTGCCAGTACTGCACCCAGCCCGTACGCGCTACTGTCCACCGATAACACCAGCTCGCGCCCTTCCTCATAGTGTGCTAATACCCGCTCGCTCAAGAGAGATCGCTTCGCTTCTATAAAGGCTTGTTCACTCTTGGAGTCCCATTTCCAGCCAACCTCCTTTTTTAATAAGTTGTGCAAGGGTTGTAATAATGTACTTAAACTAGGTATAAAACGCCCGTAATAATTTAGCATTCCTAGAAAACTTTTAAGTTGAGATACGTTTTCAGGTCTGGGAGCGCTGGAAATAGCCTCCAGTTTTTTTGGATCTGGTCGCAAACCATCCCTGTTAATGATGAAGCCGAGGTATTTTACACTGTCTTGCAAGAACCGACATTTACTTAATTTTACCGTGAGACCCATATCGCGTAACCTTTCGAGTACAGCTCTCAAATTTCTCATATGGCACGCCCGCGACGTGCCCGTTACACAAATATCGTCCAAAAACACGACGCAACCTGGCACCCCGCGCAACGTCTCCTCCATTAACTTTTGAAATTTTTCGGGTATGCACGATAAACCGTAGGGAGTACGTCGATACGCAAATGTACCCATGTGGGTAGTAATAGCAGTATACGGTTGTGAGTCTTCGGATAGAAGGCATTGTTCGTACGCGTGTCTCAAATCAATTTTGGTAAACTTCTCCCCCCCGCTAAGAATGGCAAACAATTCCTCAATACGTGGCAAAGGGTAGTAGTCCCTTTTCAGCTTAGGATTTATTGTGATCTTATAATCTCCGCAAATACGTATGTCGCCATTTTCTTTAACAACGGGCACTATTGGAGTTCCATAGTCTGAGTAATCTACGCGATAGATGGAGCCGTCCGCCTCGAGGCGCGCTAGCTCGCGCTCGACTCGTGCGCGCAGCGCCAGCGGTATCGGTCTCGCGCGCACATACACCGGTTCATCATTTGACAGCTGTAACCGAATAGGTCTTTTACACGTGCCTAATTTATCACAAAAAACTTCTGGAAAATCCTTACACAGTTGGCTCACGAACTCATCCACTTCGATTTCATTGAGGTTTATTTGTGTAATCTTTAAAGCTTGCAGCCATTCTCGACCTAACAAAGGACGCGAACCACCTTTAATCACATAAAGACGTAATGATTTTGCCTCAATATCACCTAAACGAGCATTTACCTCAATGTAACCGAGCGAATCAATTCGTGAACCCGAGTAGCAACGTAAAAGTAAATTATCTACGATTATATTTTTATGTAAAAAACTATTTTGATACATTTCTTCACTTATCGCTGATATGCGACTGCCCGTGTCTATTTCACATTCCATAGTTTTGTTATCAATCAACAATTTAATAAAGAAAGGTTTGTTACCTTGTGCTGTCACTTCAATGTTGAACATACCATCATCCGACTCGTCACTCACATAATTATGTCGGCCGCCACTGCTACGCACCTGTTTACACATAGCCTTTAGGTGTCCCTTAACACCGCACTCATCACAGTTGTAATTTTTAAATCTACACCTGTCCGCTACATGCGCCTTGCCGCACCGCCAGCAGGGCCGCGAGCCCGCGCCCGCCGCCGCCATGTTGCGGTCGCGGCTCGCAGCCGCGCTGCTGCCGGCGCCGCGCTCGCTACCGCGCTCCCCGGCACGCTCGCCGCCGCCTCCGCGCTCGCCGCCGCCGCCGCGCACCCCACCGCGCTCGCCGCCGCCGCCTGCGCCGAGCGCGCGAGTCGGGCGCGAGCGCGACCCGGCTTGCCCACTGCGCGTGTAGTGCAGCCCGTCAGCCTTTTCGCCGGCCGCCGCTCCCGATGAGTCCGTCGTCGTCGCCGCCGTGGAGCCGCTCACCTCGGCATGCTTTTCTGCCGCTTCCAGAGCCAGGGCTAGTTCCACCGCCTCTTTGTATTCGATTTTCTTTTCCGCAAAAATCCTCGAGCGCATAGCATCATTGGTCAGACCTGACACAAATTGGTCGCGCAGGTTCTCCTCTAACGTGGAGCACGAGTTGCACTTTCCAAAGTTACACGTGGCGGCAAGATGCTTTAGTGCCTGTAGGTACTCCGTGAGGGACTCGCCGGCGCGCTGCCGGCGCAATCTAAACACGTGGCGCTCCGCAATCTCAGAACGTTGTGGTTCTAAATGTTCCGTCACTAGTTTCACTAATTCATCGTACTTTTTATTTTCCGGAAAACTAGGTGAACACAAATCACACATTAACGCGTATGTTTCTTCCCCCACGACTGTGATTAACAACGACACCTTCAACGCGTCATCAATGTCATTCAGCTTGATATATTGATTTACGCGACGGATATATGCCGGCCATTGTCTCGAACATAAATTAAACTGTTCTATTTTCCCGATCGGCATTTTGAATAAAAATAATTATTTTTACGAGCACGTTCCAAAATATAGTACTAAAGTAAAAAAAAAAATCCCGTCCTCGGCGCCAGTGAGACGTCAATGAAAGGCGAGGGTGAACGACAGACTGATTTATTCAATATTTCCTAATACTACCCGCCACCATACGATTATTATTATACAGATCGCTGCACTTCTCCCCACTAAGATAGCAGCTAGGCTTGCTAATAATTATACATAGAAAATCTTAAACATCTAATAAAGTTTTCTTTGCCCGATTAAGCGCACGCAGTGCTCGAGCGGTCACGTCAGGCGGTGGTGCCGACGCGTACGGCCCTTGTCCTGGCCGCGGGCTAGGTGGTTCCGGTACAAAACGTGGGTCCGCCCGCGCCTCGTCATCACCGCTGGACGTCCCCTCAATAGTACCTCCTTCAGCCTCCTTATTGATCCCCAGTTCGTCAGATGGGGAACTTGTGTCATCGGCCGTGGAACCTCCAGTCATTCGAGATAATGAGTATCTATTTCTACTCGTAGTTGGTATTATTTGATCGGCATGCCTACGCCACTCTAACCCATTACCCACATCGAGTTTATAAGAGACCGGCCCCGTTTTCTTGACAACAGTGGCTTCGGTCCACTTGTCCCTCCTCGCAGTGTAATCGCGAGTTAGAACTGCGTCCCCCACGTGGAAGTCCCTATCTGTGCCCAAAGCACGCGCGACTTGTTGCTCTTGCTTGCGGCGCACTTCAGCTGCCTTATCCGGTCGCAGCGCGTCTAGCCGGCTGCGCAAGCGCCGCCCCTGCAGAGCCACGGCCGGTGACACCCCCGTGGTCGCGTGTTCACAATTTCTATATTGGAAAAGAAATTTACTCAAAGCTGAATTTACATTCTCGCCTTCATACAGTGCCCGTTTTATCGCTTTTTTCACAGTTTTTACAGCATTCTCCGCCGCGCCATTTCCCTGAGGTCTATAAGGGGCCGAAGTTGTATGTTTGATACAGTTATTCTCGCAATATATTTTAAATTCTTGAGACGAGAATGGCGGGCCGTTGTCAGTCACAAGCTGCGAAGGTAAACCGAAACGTGCAAAAATACTTCTAAAAACGGAAATTGTTAGATTGGCGTTCGTACCTCGCATAGGCATGGCCTCGATCCATTTAGAGTGTGCGTCTACCATGATCAAATACCGTGTACCCCCACAATCCGCAAAGTCTGCATGAACACGCTGCCACGGGTGCAGCGGGAACTCCCAAGGGTGTAGCTGCGCCCGCGGCGGCGCGTCGCGAACAGAGCGGCACGCGGCGCACGACCTACATATTTCTTCAATGTCACGATCTAAATTTGCCCAGTAAATATAATTTCTCGATAAACTTTTCATTTTATTCATACCTAAGTGTCCCTCGTGTATTTCCGCCAACATTTTCTTTTGCAGGGCATCAGGAACTACTATTCTGTATTTATAAATCACACAGCCCTGATCAACCACGAAATCATTTTTCCTAACGAAATAGGGTTTTTCCGCATCGCAGCTCGGGGCTGACGGCCAACCAAAAAGTACATAACCTTTAATTTTACACAATAACGCGTCGCGTTCTGTCTCTTTCGCAATACTTTTATAACAAACTGGTAGAGACTCATCTACTAGGTTTAAATAATCTACAGAGTCTGCGGAGCGACCCTCCCGAGGTAACGGTAATCGCGACAAAGCGTCGGCCGGGCCGTTGTCCGCCGATCGAACGAATTCAATGGCAAAATCATATGCGGCTAAACGCGCCGCCCACCTTTGTAAACGGCTGGCTGCCGTTTGTGGGATTCCCCCTTTATCCCCAAAAATATAAGTTAGCGGCTGGTGGTCGGTGCGTAGCGTAAACCGTCTTCCAAACAAATATTGGTGGTGTTTTGTAATACCGAACATAATAGCGAGTGCCTCTTTATCAAGCTGGCTGTAATTACGCTCGGGCGCGTTCAGTGTACGTGACACACAGCTGACCGGCCGCTCGTTGCCATCGCGGTACCTGTGTGCCAGTACTGCACCCAGCCCGTACGCGCTACTGTCCACCGATAACACCAGCTCGCGCCCTTCCTCATAGTGTGCTAATACCCGCTCGCTCAAGAGAGATCGCTTCGCTTCTATAAAGGCTTGTTCACTCTTGGAGTCCCATTTCCAGCCAACCTCCTTTTTTAATAAGTTGTGCAAGGGTTGTAATAATGTACTTAAACTAGGTATAAAACGCCCGTAATAATTTAGCATTCCTAGAAAACTTTTAAGTTGAGATACGTTTTCAGGTCTGGGAGCGCTGGAAATAGCCTCCAGTTTTTTTGGATCTGGTCGCAAACCATCCCTGTTAATGATGAAGCCGAGGTATTTTACACTGTCTTGCAAGAACCGACATTTACTTAATTTTACCGTGAGACCCATATCGCGTAACCTTTCGAGTACAGCTCTCAAATTTCTCATATGGCACGCCCGCGACGTGCCCGTTACACAAATATCGTCCAAAAACACGACGCAACCTGGCACCCCGCGCAACGTCTCCTCCATTAACTTTTGAAATTTTTCGGGTATGCACGATAAACCGTAGGGAGTACGTCGATACGCAAATGTACCCATGTGGGTAGTAATAGCAGTATACGGTTGTGAGTCTTCGGATAGAAGGCATTGTTCGTACGCGTGTCTCAAATCAATTTTGGTAAACTTCTCCCCCCCGCTAAGAATGGCAAACAATTCCTCAATACGTGGCAAAGGGTAGTAGTCCCTTTTCAGCTTAGGATTTATTGTGATCTTATAATCTCCGCAAATACGTATGTCGCCATTTTCTTTAACAACGGGCACTATTGGAGTTCCATAGTCTGAGTAATCTACGCGATAGATGGAGCCGTCCGCCTCGAGGCGCGCTAGCTCGCGCTCGACTCGTGCGCGCAGCGCCAGCGGTATCGGTCTCGCGCGCACATACACCGGTTCATCATTTGACAGCTGTAACCGAATAGGTCTTTTACACGTGCCTAATTTATCACAAAAAACTTCTGGAAAATCCTTACACAGTTGGCTCACGAACTCATCCACTTCGATTTCATTGAGGTTTATTTGTGTAATCTTTAAAGCTTGCAGCCATTCTCGACCTAACAAAGGACGCGAACCACCTTTAATCACATAAAGACGTAATGATTTTGCCTCAATATCACCTAAACGAGCATTTACCTCAATGTAACCGAGCGAATCAATTCGTGAACCCGAGTAGCAACGTAAAAGTAAATTATCTACGATTATATTTTTATGTAAAAAACTATTTTGATACATTTCTTCACTTATCGCTGATATGCGACTGCCCGTGTCTATTTCACATTCCATAGTTTTGTTATCAATCAACAATTTAATAAAGAAAGGTTTGTTACCTTGTGCTGTCACTTCAATGTTGAACATACCATCATCCGACTCGTCACTCACATAATTATGTCGGCCGCCACTGCTACGCACCTGTTTACACATAGCCTTTAGGTGTCCCTTAACACCGCACTCATCACAGTTGTAATTTTTAAATCTACACCTGTCCGCTACATGCGCCTTGCCGCACCGCCAGCAGGGCCGCGAGCCCGCGCCCGCCGCCGCCATGTTGCGGTCGCGGCTCGCAGCCGCGCTGCTGCCGGCGCCGCGCTCGCTACCGCGCTCCCCGGCACGCTCGCCGCCGCCTCCGCGCTCGCCGCCGCCGCCGCGCACCCCACCGCGCTCGCCGCCGCCGCCTGCGCCGAGCGCGCGAGTCGGGCGCGAGCGCGACCCGGCTTGCCCACTGCGCGTGTAGTGCAGCCCGTCAGCCTTTTCGCCGGCCGCCGCTCCCGATGAGTCCGTCGTCGTCGCCGCCGTGGAGCCGCTCACCTCGGCATGCTTTTCTGCCGCTTCCAGAGCCAGGGCTAGTTCCACCGCCTCTTTGTATTCGATTTTCTTTTCCGCAAAAATCCTCGAGCGCATAGCATCATTGGTCAGACCTGACACAAATTGGTCGCGCAGGTTCTCCTCTAACGTGGAGCACGAGTTGCACTTTCCAAAGTTACACGTGGCGGCAAGATGCTTTAGTGCCTGTAGGTACTCCGTGAGGGACTCGCCGGCGCGCTGCCGGCGCAATCTAAACACGTGGCGCTCCGCAATCTCAGAACGTTGTGGTTCTAAATGTTCCGTCACTAGTTTCACTAATTCATCGTACTTTTTATTTTCCGGAAAACTAGGTGAACACAAATCACACATTAACGCGTATGTTTCTTCCCCCACGACTGTGATTAACAACGACACCTTCAACGCGTCATCAATGTCATTCAGCTTGATATATTGATTTACGCGACGGATATATGCCGGCCATTGTCTCGAACATAAATTAAACTGTTCTATTTTCCCGATCGGCATTTTGAATAAAAATAATTATTTTTACGAGCACGTTCCAAAATATAGTACTAAAGTAAAAAAAAAAATCCCGTCCTCGGCGCCAGTGAGACGTCAATGAAAGGCGAGGGTGAACGACAGACTGATTTATTCAATATTTCCTAATACTACCCGCCACCATACGATTATTATTATACAGATCGCTGCACTTCTCCCCACTAAGATAGCAGCTAGGCTTGCTAATAATTATACATAGAAAATCTTAAACATCTAATAAAGTTTTCTTTGCCCGATTAAGCGCACGCAGTGCTCGAGCGGTCACGTCAGGCGGTGGTGCCGACGCGTACGGCCCTTGTCCTGGCCGCGGGCTAGGTGGTTCCGGTACAAAACGTGGGTCCGCCCGCGCCTCGTCATCACCGCTGGACGTCCCCTCAATAGTACCTCCTTCAGCCTCCTTATTGATCCCCAGTTCGTCAGATGGGGAACTTGTGTCATCGGCCGTGGAACCTCCAGTCATTCGAGATAATGAGTATCTATTTCTACTCGTAGTTGGTATTATTTGATCGGCATGCCTACGCCACTCTAACCCATTACCCACATCGAGTTTATAAGAGACCGGCCCCGTTTTCTTGACAACAGTGGCTTCGGTCCACTTGTCCCTCCTCGCAGTGTAATCGCGAGTTAGAACTGCGTCCCCCACGTGGAAGTCCCTATCTGTGCCCAAAGCACGCGCGACTTGTTGCTCTTGCTTGCGGCGCACTTCAGCTGCCTTATCCGGTCGCAGCGCGTCTAGCCGGCTGCGCAAGCGCCGCCCCTGCAGAGCCACGGCCGGTGACACCCCCGTGGTCGCGTGTTCACAATTTCTATATTGGAAAAGAAATTTACTCAAAGCTGAATTTACATTCTCGCCTTCATACAGTGCCCGTTTTATCGCTTTTTTCACAGTTTTTACAGCATTCTCCGCCGCGCCATTTCCCTGAGGTCTATAAGGGGCCGAAGTTGTATGTTTGATACAGTTATTCTCGCAATATATTTTAAATTCTTGAGACGAGAATGGCGGGCCGTTGTCAGTCACAAGCTGCGAAGGTAAACCGAAACGTGCAAAAATACTTCTAAAAACGGAAATTGTTAGATTGGCGTTCGTACCTCGCATAGGCATGGCCTCGATCCATTTAGAGTGTGCGTCTACCATGATCAAATACCGTGTACCCCCACAATCCGCAAAGTCTGCATGAACACGCTGCCACGGGTGCAGCGGGAACTCCCAAGGGTGTAGCTGCGCCCGCGGCGGCGCGTCGCGAACAGAGCGGCACGCGGCGCACGACCTACATATTTCTTCAATGTCACGATCTAAATTTGCCCAGTAAATATAATTTCTCGATAAACTTTTCATTTTATTCATACCTAAGTGTCCCTCGTGTATTTCCGCCAACATTTTCTTTTGCAGGGCATCAGGAACTACTATTCTGTATTTATAAATCACACAGCCCTGATCAACCACGAAATCATTTTTCCTAACGAAATAGGGTTTTTCCGCATCGCAGCTCGGGGCTGACGGCCAACCAAAAAGTACATAACCTTTAATTTTACACAATAACGCGTCGCGTTCTGTCTCTTTCGCAATACTTTTATAACAAACTGGTAGAGACTCATCTACTAGGTTTAAATAATCTACAGAGTCTGCGGAGCGACCCTCCCGAGGTAACGGTAATCGCGACAAAGCGTCGGCCGGGCCGTTGTCCGCCGATCGAACGAATTCAATGGCAAAATCATATGCGGCTAAACGCGCCGCCCACCTTTGTAAACGGCTGGCTGCCGTTTGTGGGATTCCCCCTTTATCCCCAAAAATATAAGTTAGCGGCTGGTGGTCGGTGCGTAGCGTAAACCGTCTTCCAAACAAATATTGGTGGTGTTTTGTAATACCGAACATAATAGCGAGTGCCTCTTTATCAAGCTGGCTGTAATTACGCTCGGGCGCGTTCAGTGTACGTGACACACAGCTGACCGGCCGCTCGTTGCCATCGCGGTACCTGTGTGCCAGTACTGCACCCAGCCCGTACGCGCTACTGTCCACCGATAACACCAGCTCGCGCCCTTCCTCATAGTGTGCTAATACCCGCTCGCTCAAGAGAGATCGCTTCGCTTCTATAAAGGCTTGTTCACTCTTGGAGTCCCATTTCCAGCCAACCTCCTTTTTTAATAAGTTGTGCAAGGGTTGTAATAATGTACTTAAACTAGGTATAAAACGCCCGTAATAATTTAGCATTCCTAGAAAACTTTTAAGTTGAGATACGTTTTCAGGTCTGGGAGCGCTGGAAATAGCCTCCAGTTTTTTTGGATCTGGTCGCAAACCATCCCTGTTAATGATGAAGCCGAGGTATTTTACACTGTCTTGCAAGAACCGACATTTACTTAATTTTACCGTGAGACCCATATCGCGTAACCTTTCGAGTACAGCTCTCAAATTTCTCATATGGCACGCCCGCGACGTGCCCGTTACACAAATATCGTCCAAAAACACGACGCAACCTGGCACCCCGCGCAACGTCTCCTCCATTAACTTTTGAAATTTTTCGGGTATGCACGATAAACCGTAGGGAGTACGTCGATACGCAAATGTACCCATGTGGGTAGTAATAGCAGTATACGGTTGTGAGTCTTCGGATAGAAGGCATTGTTCGTACGCGTGTCTCAAATCAATTTTGGTAAACTTCTCCCCCCCGCTAAGAATGGCAAACAATTCCTCAATACGTGGCAAAGGGTAGTAGTCCCTTTTCAGCTTAGGATTTATTGTGATCTTATAATCTCCGCAAATACGTATGTCGCCATTTTCTTTAACAACGGGCACTATTGGAGTTCCATAGTCTGAGTAATCTACGCGATAGATGGAGCCGTCCGCCTCGAGGCGCGCTAGCTCGCGCTCGACTCGTGCGCGCAGCGCCAGCGGTATCGGTCTCGCGCGCACATACACCGGTTCATCATTTGACAGCTGTAACCGAATAGGTCTTTTACACGTGCCTAATTTATCACAAAAAACTTCTGGAAAATCCTTACACAGTTGGCTCACGAACTCATCCACTTCGATTTCATTGAAGTTTATTTGTGTAATCTTTAAAGCTTGCAGCCATTCTCGACCTAACAAAGGACGCGAACCACCTTTAATCACATAAAGACGTAATGATTTTGCCTCAATATCACCTAAACGAGCATTTACCTCAATGTAACCGAGCGAATCAATTCGTGAACCCGAGTAGCAACGTAAAAGTAAATTATCTACGATTATATTTTTATGTAAAAAACTATTTTGATACATTTCTTCACTTATCGCTGATATGCGACTGCCCGTGTCTATTTCACATTCCATAGTTTTGTTATCAATCAACAATTTAATAAAGAAAGGTTTGTTACCTTGTGCTGTCACTTCAATGTTGAACATACCATCATCCGACTCGTCACTCACATAATTATGTCGGCCGCCACTGCTACGCACCTGTTTACACATAGCCTTTAGGTGTCCCTTAACACCGCACTCATCACAGTTGTAATTTTTAAATCTACACCTGTCCGCTACATGCGCCTTGCCGCACCGCCAGCAGGGCCGCGAGCCCGCGCCCGCCGCCGCCATGTTGCGGTCGCGGCTCGCAGCCGCGCTGCTGCCGGCGCCGCGCTCGCTACCGCGCTCCCCGGCACGCTCGCCGCCGCCTCCGCGCTCGCCGCCGCCGCCGCGCACCCCACCGCGCTCGCCGCCGCCGCCTGCGCCGAGCGCGCGAGTCGGGCGCGAGCGCGACCCGGCTTGCCCACTGCGCGTGTAGTGCAGCCCGTCAGCCTTTTCGCCGGCCGCCGCTCCCGATGAGTCCGTCGTCGTCGCCGCCGTGGAGCCGCTCACCTCGGCATGCTTTTCTGCCGCTTCCAGAGCCAGGGCTAGTTCCACCGCCTCTTTGTATTCGATTTTCTTTTCCGCAAAAATCCTCGAGCGCATAGCATCATTGGTCAGACCTGACACAAATTGGTCGCGCAGGTTCTCCTCTAACGTGGAGCACGAGTTGCACTTTCCAAAGTTACACGTGGCGGCAAGATGCTTTAGTGCCTGTAGGTACTCCGTGAGGGACTCGCCGGCGCGCTGCCGGCGCAATCTAAACACGTGGCGCTCCGCAATCTCAGAACGTTGTGGTTCTAAATGTTCCGTCACTAGTTTCACTAATTCATCGTACTTTTTATTTTCCGGAAAACTAGGTGAACACAAATCACACATTAACGCGTATGTTTCTTCCCCCACGACTGTGATTAACAACGACACCTTCAACGCGTCATCAATGTCATTCAGCTTGATATATTGATTTACGCGACGGATATATGCCGGCCATTGTCTCGAACATAAATTAAACTGTTCTATTTTCCCGATCGGCATTTTGAATAAAAATAATTATTTTTACGAGCACGTTCCAAAATATAGTACTAAAGTAAAAAAAAAAATCCCGTCCTCGGCGCCAGTGAGACGTCAATGAAAGGCGAGGGTGAACGACAGACTGATTTATTCAATATTTCCTAATACTACCCGCCACCATACGATTATTATTATACAGATCGCTGCACTTCTCCCCACTAAGATAGCAGCTAGGCTTGCTAATAATTATACATAGAAAATCTTAAACATCTAATAAAGTTTTCTTTGCCCGATTAAGCGCACGCAGTGCTCGAGCGGTCACGTCAGGCGGTGGTGCCGACGCGTACGGCCCTTGTCCTGGCCGCGGGCTAGGTGGTTCCGGTACAAAACGTGGGTCCGCCCGCGCCTCGTCATCACCGCTGGACGTCCCCTCAATAGTACCTCCTTCAGCCTCCTTATTGATCCCCAGTTCGTCAGATGGGGAACTTGTGTCATCGGCCGTGGAACCTCCAGTCATTCGAGATAATGAGTATCTATTTCTACTCGTAGTTGGTATTATTTGATCGGCATGCCTACGCCACTCTAACCCATTACCACATAATATTATACATAATATTGAATAAATCAGTCTGTCGTTCACCCTCGCCTTTCATTGACGTCTCACTGGCGCCGAGGACGGGATTTTTTTTTACTTTAGTACTATATTTTGGAACGTGCTCGTAAAAATAATTATTTTTATTCAAAATGCCGATCGGGAAAATAGAACAGTTTAATTTATGTTCGAGACAATGGCCGGCATATATCCGTCGCGTAAATCAATATATCAAGCTGAATGACATTGATGACGCGTTGAAGGTGTCGTTGTTAATCACAGTCGTGGGGGAAGAAACATACGCGTTAATGTGTGATTTGTGTTCACCTAGTTTTCCGGAAAATAAAAAGTACGATGAATTAGTGAAACTAGTGACGGAACATTTAGAACCACAACGTTCTGAGATTGCGGAGCGCCACGTGTTTAGATTGCGCCGGCAGCGCGCCGGCGAGTCCCTCACGGAGTACCTACAGGCACTAAAGCATCTTGCCGCCACGTGTAACTTTGGAAAGTGCAACTCGTGCTCCACGTTAGAGGAGAACCTGCGCGACCAATTTGTGTCAGGTCTGACCAATGATGCTATGCGCTCGAGGATTTTTGCGGAAAAGAAAATCGAATACAAAGAGGCGGTGGAACTAGCCCTGGCTCTGGAAGCGGCAGAAAAGCATGCCGAGGTGAGCGGCTCCACGGCGGCGACGACGACGGACTCATCGGGAGCGGCGGCCGGCGAAAAGGCTGACGGGCTGCACTACACGCGCAGTGGGCAAGCCGGGTCGCGCTCGCGCCCGACTCGCGCGCTCGGCGCAGGCGGCGGCGGCGAGCGCGGTGGGGTGCGCGGCGGCGGCGGCGAGCGCGGAGGCGGCAGCGAGCGTGCCGGGGAGCGCGGTAGCGAGCGCGGCGCCGGCAGCAGCGCGGCTGCGAGCCGCGACCGCAACATGGCAGCGGCGGGCGCGGGCTCGCGGCCCTGCTGGCGGTGCGGCAAGGCGCATGTAGCGGACAGGTGTAGATTTAAAAATTACAACTGTGATGAGTGCGGTGTTAAGGGACACCTAAAGGCTATGTGTAAACAGGTGCGTAGCAGTGGCGGCCGACATAATTATGTGAGTGACGAGTCGGATGATGGTATGTTCAACATTGAAGTGACAGCACAAGGTAACAAACCTTTCTTTATTAAATTGTTGATTGATAACAAAACTATGGAATGTGAAATAGACACGGGCAGTCGCATATCAGCGATAAGTGAAGAAATGTATCAAAATAGTTTTTTACATAAAAATATAATCGTAGATAATTTACTTTTACGTTGCTACTCGGGTTCACGAATTGATTCGCTCGGTTACATTGAGGTAAATGCTCGTTTAGGTGATATTGAGGCAAAATCATTACGTCTTTATGTGATTAAAGGTGGTTCGCGTCCTTTGTTAGGTCGAGAATGGCTGCAAGCTTTAAAGATTACACAAATAAACCTCAATGAAATCGAAGTGGATGAGTTCGTGAGCCAACTGTGTAGGGATTTTCCAGAAGTTTTTTGTGATAAATTAGGCACGTGTAAAAGACCTATTCGGTTACAGCTGTCAAATGATGAACCGGTGTATGTGCGCGCGAGACCGATACCGCTGGCGCTGCGCGCACGAGTCGAGCGCGAGCTAGCGCGCCTCGAGGCGGACGGCTCCATCTATCGCGTAGATTACTCAGACTATGGAACTCCAATAGTGCCCGTTGTTAAAGAAAATGGCGACATACGTATTTGCGGAGATTATAAGATCACAATAAATCCTAAGCTGAAAAGGGACTACTACCCTTTGCCACGTATTGAAGAATTGTTTGCCATTCTTAGCGGGGGGGAGAAGTTTACCAAAATTGATTTGAGACACGCGTACGAACAATGCCTTCTATCCGAAGACTCACAACCGTATACTGCTATTACTACCCACATGGGTACATTTGCGTATCGACGTACTCCCTACGGTTTATCGTGCATACCCGAAAAATTTCAAAAGTTAATGGAGGAGACGTTGCGCGGGGTGCCAGGTTGCGTCGTGTTTTTGGACGATATTTGTGTAACGGGCACGTCGCGGGCGTGCCATATGAGAAATTTGAGAGCTGTACTCGAAAGGTTACGCGATATGGGTCTCACTGTAAAATTAAGTAAATGTCGGTTCTTGCAAGACAGTGTAAAATACCTCGGCTTCATCATTAACAGGGATGGTTTGCGACCAGATCCAAAAAAACTGGAGGCTATTTCCAGCGCTCCCAGACCTGAAAACGTATCTCAACTTAAAAGTTTTCTAGGAATGCTAAATTATTACGGGCGTTTTATACCTAGTTTAAGTACATTATTACAACCCTTGCACAACTTATTAAAAAAGGAGGTTGGCTGGAAATGGGACTCCAAGAGTGAACAAGCCTTTATAGAAGCGAAGCGATCTCTCTTGAGCGAGCGGGTATTAGCACACTATGAGGAAGGGCGCGAGCTGGTGTTATCGGTGGACAGTAGCGCGTACGGGCTGGGTGCAGTACTGGCACACAGGTACCGCGATGGCAGCGAGCGGCCGGTCAGCTGTGTGTCACGTACACTGAACGCGCCCGAGCGTAATTACAGCCAGCTTGATAAAGAGGCACTCGCTATTATGTTCGGTATTACAAAACACCACCAATATTTGTTTGGAAGACGGTTTACGCTACGCACCGACCACCAGCCGCTAACTTATATTTTTGGGGATAAAGGGGGAATCCCACAAACGGCAGCCAGCCGTTTACAAAGGTGGGCGGCGCGTTTAGCCGCATATGATTTTGCCATTGAATTCGTTCGATCGGCGGACAACGGCCCGGCCGACGCTTTGTCGCGATTACCGTTACCTCGGGAGGGTCGCTCCGCAGACTCTGTAGATTATTTAAACCTAGTAGATGAGTCTCTACCAGTTTGTTATAAAAGTATTGCGAAAGAGACAGAACGCGACGCGTTATTGTGTAAAATTAAAGGTTATGTACTTTTTGGTTGGCCGTCAGCCCCGAGCTGCGATGCGGAAAAACCCTATTTCGTTAGGAAAAATGATTTCGTGGTTGATCAGGGCTGTGTGATTTATAAATACAGAATAGTAGTTCCTGATGCCCTGCAAAAGAAAATGTTGGCGGAAATACACGAGGGACACTTAGGTATGAATAAAATGAAAAGTTTATCGAGAAATTATATTTACTGGGCAAATTTAGATCGTGACATTGAAGAAATATGTAGGTCGTGCGCCGCGTGCCGCTCTGTTCGCGACGCGCCGCCGCGGGCGCAGCTGCACCCTTGGGAGTTCCCGCTGCACCCGTGGCAGCGTGTTCATGCAGACTTTGCGGATTGTGGGGGTACACGGTATTTGATCATGGTAGACGCACACTCTAAATGGATCGAGGCCATGCCTATGCGAGGTACGAACGCCAATCTAACTATTTCCGTTTTTAGAAGTATTTTTGCACGTTTCGGTTTACCTTCGCAGCTTGTGACTGACAACGGCCCGCCATTCTCGTCTCAAGAATTTAAAATATATTGCCAGAATAACTGTATCAAACATACAACCTCGGCCCCTTATAGACCTCAGGGAAATGGCGCGGCGGAGAATGCTGTAAAAACTGTGAAAAAAGCGATAAAACGGGCACTGTATGAAGGCGAGAATGTAAATTCAGCTTTGAGTAAATTTCTTTTCCAATATAGAAATTGTGAACACGCGACCACGGGGGTGTCACCGGCCGTGGCTCTGCAGGGGCGGCGCTTGCGCAGCCGGCTAGACGCGCTGCGACCGGATAAGGCAGCTGAAGTGCGCCGCAAGCAAGAGCAACAAGTCGCGCGTGCTTTGGGCACAGATAGGGACTTCCACGTGGGGGACGCAGTTCTAGCTCGCGATTACACTGCGAGGGGGGACAAGTGGACCGAAGCCACTGTTGTCAAGAAAACGGGGCCGGTCTCTTATAAACTCGATGTGGGTAATGGGTTAGAGTGGCGTAGGCATGCCGATCAAATAATACCAACTACGAGTAGAAATAGATACTCATTATCTCGAATGACTGGAGGTTCCACGGCCGATGACACAAGTTCCCCATCTGACGAACTGGGGATCAATAAGGAGGCTGAAGGAGGTACTATTGAGGGGACGTCCAGCGGTGATGACGAGGCGCGGGCGGACCCACGTTTTGTACCGGAACCACCTAGCCCGCGGCCAGGACAAGGGCCGTACGCGTCGGCACCACCGCCTGACGTGACCGCTCGAGCACTGCGTGCGCTTAATCGGGCAAAGAAAACTTTATTAGATGTTTAAGATTTTCTATGTATAATTATTAGCAAGCCTAGCTGCTATCTTAGTGGGGAGAAGTGCAGCGATCTGTATAATAATAATAGTATGGTGGCGGGTAGTATTAGGAAATATTGAATAAATCAGTCTGTCGTTCACCCTCGCCTTTCATTGACGTCTCAAATGATATTATAAGAAAAGATACCTACATAACATGCGATCTTGAAAAAATACCGAGAAATGGCACTCTAACGCACACATCTATATATATAAAAGGATAAGTCCTGACTGATCTATCAACGCCCAGCCTAAACCCTTAGACCTAGAAAGCTGATTTTTTTCCAGGTGTTGTTTTTAAAACTTGACCGAGGAATAAGGACGGATTTTTCGAAATTCAACCTTTAAGGGGGTGAAAAAGGGGTTGAAAGTTTGTATGAAAGTCGGTCATTTTTGAAGCTAGAATCATGAAAATTTGTTTTTGGACTAACAATTAAAAATAAAAAAATACGTGTATTAGCGTTTTTTAAATTTATACCCCTGAAGGGGTGAAACGGGGGTTGAAAGTTTGTATGGAAGTCCGCCATTTTTTGAAGCTAAAACCATGAAACTTTGTTTTTAGGCTAACAAATAAAAATAAAGAAATACGTATTTTAGCGTTTGCTATAATTCCACCTCTGAAGGGATGAAACGGGGGTTCAAAGTTAGGAGTTATTTCCGTTTCTTGGTATGAAAAATGAGAAGGACTGACTCATCAACGCCCAGTGTTAGACCTAGAAAGCTGTTTTTTTTCACATGTAATGTTTTTAAGATGTAGACGAGGATTAAGAAAGATTTTTTGAAATTCAATCTCAATGGATACGCGGGTGAAACCGCGGGGCGGAAAGCTAGTCAAATATAACTTCATATTGCAATATAACTTAATATTTAAAGGCGATAATAGCTCAGTGGTAGTGACGTCGGATACCGCGGCGGAGGTCGTAGGTTGAAATCCTACAATGAGCTTGAGCTTTCGGTGAAGGAAAACATCGTGAGGAAACATAGCACGGTGGTAGAGTACTTTGTAGTACCCGACTGGCTGGCTACCACCCTCAAGTTGAAAATCTGCCGCCAAGCACCTATCGGTGTGTTCCGTCCGACAGCTGCACTTGAGAGCCAGTTCCAATCTAGGCTTTGTGTGCTTACCACCTTCGGCCACATCATGACTTACCATGGTGAGATTGTGATCAAACACAAGCTTATCCAAAAGTAAAAAAATATTCCTCACTACATTCACTTTTAATTGCACTCGGTACCTTAATTAACAACATTTGATCCTCCCACTTTCGGAGCGTTTGTAACCTATCTACACCTTTGTACTTATAATGTCATTGATATTGAACGTTGTTAAGTAAATTGGTAAATATAACTTTTTATTTGAGCAATAATACGAGTTTTAATTGGTTACGTTGTCGCTCGAAGCGTTCAATTTGAATAAATAACGAACGGCTTGTTTGTGCACATCACCATCTAACATCCAATGTGATGCTCAAACTTGCTAATAATAATTAGTGAGATCGCGTACACCAGCTCGCCCGTCGCCTTCTCTTGTATTGTAGCGTCTCGTTAAAGTTAATAGGAATATGGGATTTTTAGTCAGCATTCAGAGTCAAAACCATTTATTCAGTGTAGGCCCTAGAAAGGCACTTATGAAGGTCAAATTACAGAAGTTACCACCGGTTCGGAAGTCAGCCTTCAACTGAGAACCGGCAAGAAACTCAGCAAGGTTACATTTTTCAAATATTTTTGGACCATCTGACTATATCTGCTTTTCTTCTCAGCATTCTAAAATAATTTAAAAATATATTATATTAGGTGTTTAGAACTTTGATTTGTGATCAAAACTTGGATGAATTTAACAGTGTTCCAACTTTAAGTGAAGCTGTAAGCGGCAATCAATTGTGTTAATTTGTTTAATTTAGTAACATAAACATGTTGAATTGGATAAACCATAATAAAAGTTATTTACGTTTAATTAAAGTAGTTACTTAATAGGTGAGATAGTTTTGCAAACATGTCGAGTATAATATTTGAAGTTTTAATAGCGCTTAGCAGCTGAAAATTAAAAATGATTTAATGCCCGCCATTTCGAGTGGTTTGAGAGGCTCGTTAATCTAGTAGTGACGTTTTGAAACGTATTATTTGTTTTACTACTTACAATTATTAATTTCTAAGTACTAACAATATAAATAGAGCAATAATATGAATATAGGTACTAATACTTATATGTATAAGTATTGTTGAGAGCGGCGTCGATAACACTATCGAAGCCTCTCAACATAAACTGAGAGTGTGTGGAGGTGCGGCGCACATGTTAGTAATATTATAAATGGGAAAGTTTGGATGGATGTATGTTTGTTACTCATTTACGCCAGAACGGCTGAATGGATCTGGATGAAATTTGGCATGGAGATAGATTACAGTCTGGAATAGCACATAGGCTACTTTTTATCCCGGGAAAAGATAAGATCCCTCGGGAACGCGAGTGAAACCGCGCGGAACCGCTAGTATTATAAATGTGAAAGTTTGGATGGATGGATGGATGTATGTGTATTTGTTACTCATTTACGCCAGAACGGCTGAATGGATCTGGATGAAATTTGGCATGGAGATAGATTACAGTCTGGAATAGCACATAGGCTACTTTTTATCCCGGGAAAAGATAAGATCCCTCGGGAACGCGAGTGAAACCGCGCGGAACCGCTAGTATTATAAATGTGAAAGTTTGGATGGATGGATGGATGTATGTGTATTTGTTACTCATTTACGCCAGAACGGCTGAATGGATCTGGATGAAATTTGGCATGGAGATAGATTACAGTCTGGAATAGCACATAGGCTACTTTTTTATCCCGGGAAAAGATAAGATCCCTGGGGAACGCGGGTAAAACCGCGCGGAACAGCTAGTTACTAATATAATGGGTGATATTTTTATATTAGCTCGAAGTAAGAGGTTCGGTTTCCTTCGATTATAATCCGTATTTATTCAGGACGCAGTTATGTGTGGTGTGTGTCGGGTAATGACGAGTTCTGTTGACACATGTAAGTCCTTGGCTTCAATCTTTGGAGAAATATGTAGACATTGTTCGGCTTCAGATCTTCTTTATTAGTATTATTATAACATGAATGTTATTTCATGATATCAGAACATTCCTAACTGCAATAATAATTTTGGTAAGAGAACCGTTGTAGTTTAATTTTTATTTTCGTTGGTCGTGAGCAGGGATCTATATCATTGATCATATTGTATTAAATTTAAATTTACTTAAATAATATTTAAAGGAGATGATAGCGCAGTGGTAGTGACGTCGGATACCGCGGCGAAGGTCGTGGATTCGAATCCTACAATGAGCTCGAACTTTCGGTGAAGGAAAACATTGTGAGGAAACTGCAGCACGGTGGTAGGGTACTTTGTAGAACCCGACTGGCTGGCTACCACCCTCAAGTTGAATGTCTGTCGCCAATCACCTATCGATGTGTTCCGACAGCTGCACTTGAGAGCCAGCTCCCTTCAAGGCTTTGTGTACTTACCAACTTCGGCCACATCATCACTCATCATGGTGAGATTGCGGTCAAACACAATCTTATCTAAATTAAAATGAAACAGAGAAATTAATTTGTAAATTTGTTATTAGTCTGAAGAAGATAAAGTTACATTTAGGCAGGTCTTAAAACTAAAACTAATATTATGTCTTTAATCTGGCAAGATAACACTTATTTATGATGGATATAAACTAACAAAGTGCAAAATGAATTAACACTCACTATGTAATTTTCAAAGTGAAGCGTTTGATTTGACACCTATACCTAATTAGTAGTTAACTTCTGTAGACAAGGTCATATAATTATGTACCTAAAGATATATAAGTTTAGAGTTCGAAATAACTAATTGTTTTTTGAAACCAGTTTGTAAGTAATAGGGGTGTTAACTGACATATCAAATCAGCTTCTTTTTATTAAATGTCAAAACAATAGTTTATATGGAGTTTTTTTGTATGAAATCGTAGCTTGTGAGGACATAATATGTTCTTACCATCAAAAGATATACTTTTTGTGGTTAGATTGTAAATTAAAAATCATCGAAAAAATGATTTTTTTTTAATATGTTCTATGTTTTCATAGTTATTTGTTATACAAGAGTGGAAAGTTGTTTATTAACCGCGTGCTCAATTTTGATGACCGAGCAAGCGAAGGATTCTAAAATTGATTCACGAGCGCAGTGAGGGATTCAAAAATTAGAATCCTGAGCGTAAGCGAGGGAATCAAAAGAGCACGAGGTGAAAAATCTTTGCACTCGAGTGCAACATGTAATTTTTCATCCCACCTCAGCGAGGAAATGACTAAATTAAAAAAAAGAAAATGGCGCGCGCAAAGCAAATTAAAAAAAAAGTACACCAAGAAGGATCCGAGTCTGAGTTTTTGACAAATTAAAAAATGATTCTTTAATTTCATTTTTTAATTAGTCAAAATTATAGTTTTTTATGGATTTTTGTATAGTTTAAGAATAAAATTGTTAAACATTTGAAAAAAAAAGCCAATATAGTCAGATGGTCCAAAAATATTTAAAAAATGTAACCTTGCTAAGTTTCTTGCCGGTTGTTCTCAGTTGTTGTCTGACTTCCGAACCGGTGGTAACTTCTGTAATTCGACCTTCATAAGTGCCTTCTAAGGCCTAAACTGAATAAATGGTTTAGACTTTGGTTTTGACTTTGTTTTTGACTTTGACTTTGGCTTTGGCCTTGACTTTGGCTTTGGCTTTGACTTTGATGTATGATAAATTCGGAACCATGGAGGGAGAAGTAAATATGTTTAATGATGATTTGAATTCACAAACTTAGTGCACACGATGTTCTATTTACTTTAGAGGATCTAGAGGATAATAACGGCTTTTACACTCAGATATCGAAGAGCAAAAATACTCTTTCCGAGATGGGGGGATGAAAAAGTATTTTTTTATTTTAGATAATTTTTCTTCAATATATAAAACATCCCTATTATGCAGATTATTAATTTGTATTGGCTTTTAGAATAATTTTCATGACAAATAATGATTTACAATAGCAAATATAGGTACTGCGTCGGTCCACGTGTTTGTTTATCAGCTGAGCTGTGGCTCTAGTTCAGATGACATAGTCATAAACAATATGCTTATCAAGGCTTATCATTAGTGGTAGTGGGCAACTAAGAAAGCTTCGTTAAAAAAAAAAAATTGAAACTATTTGTTGCAATTGAGATACATACATAATTATCATACTTAGGGATTCTTAAATCTTGTATTAAGATTGTTGACCCCCAAGGAGTCATACAGCATTTTTAAATACAAAATAAATGCATAATTATGGTTTTATTTAATCTGGGCTAAAGAGTCTGGCATCACATACTTCCCCTCCACAAAGTATCTTTTGAGTACATTTTTTATCAACCTATGTTTTTATCGTTTAAAGATTCGACAAGCGTACTTGGAAGTTGGTTCAACTAATATGCACATTGAATGAATGAATGAAAGAATGGAATATTCTTAATTGTACATACACTTTATACGAGAGAGGTGCATCATGAGGTAAATCAAGTGAGTACAATAGGCGGCCTACAGCGATCTCTTCCAGGCAACCTTCGGGTGACAGGAATGTGGGAGGTGTATCACCACCATTGAATTTCTGCATGATCTAAGTGTTTGAACGCAAGTAAACAAAGAGTTATAAAAAATGCCTTCTAATGTACCACTAGCTTTCTTTTGTATTCTTTTTTATTCTCGATAGGCTTGTGTTTGACCACAATCTCACCATGGTAAGTGATGATGTGGCCGAAGATGGTAAGCACACAAAGCCTAGATGGGAACTGGCTCTCAAGTGCAGCTGTCGGAACACACCGATAGGTGTTTGGCGACAGATTTTCAACTTGAGGGTGGTAGCCAGCCAGTCGGGTACTACAAAGTACCCTACCACCGTGCTATGGTTTCCTCACGATGTTTTCCTTCACCGAAAGCTCAAGCTCATTTTATGTTTCTGTTTCATCCGTGATCACCTTGTGTGTCGTACTTATCCACTTTATAAACTATCCAATGAAATAATTAACACAATTCGATCGGATGTCGATATCTTTATTGCTTCTGAGACCTCAAATAAATTTAAGAAGGATGTGTTGAAATGTTTACTTCAAACCATAACTGTTTAGATTTATATTTTGTTTTATTTGAAGTACTAAATACTTTGGTAATAGTTTTACTGTAATAATGTTTAAATGTTAAGTTCTAATTTGTACTATCTTTATCTATAAGTATTTTGAAGGGTTGAATCGATTTGGTGTAAACATTTGTATTTTCTTTTTTTTAAAGCAGTTTGTAGACTAAATAAATAAAAAAATATATAATTAAAAAATACAAACAAAAAAATGCGTATACACTTTTGTAAGATTTTCAATGTTCATAATTAGCAGACGTAGTAAAGTGAAAGTTTATACAGCTCAGCCATAATTCTCGTACTTGAGTACCGACCACCGACCACCGACCACCGACCACCGACCACCGACCACCGACCACCGACCACCGACCACCGACCACCGACCACCGACCACCGACCACCGACCACCGACCACCGACCACCGACCACCGACCACCGAGTACCAACGTGGATCATTCATAACATACACATGTCATTGATTCTGTTGACTTACAGCGCTTGGTACTTAACTTGTCGGTATAGGTACGCACACACACACGCACACGCACACGCACACGCACACGCACACGCACACCAGTACGTATGTTCAATACAAACATGATGAAGCAAAATGTTCTTTATGGATCCTTAACTTTTAAGTGGAATTCTTGAGAAAATCCACTCAAACGGATATACTTTCTAATTATATTGAACGCGGAGGAAAAATAAATGTGCTATATTCGTGAAGCTTTCTATAAAAACTATTGAAATTATAATTTAAAGGAGAAAACTTTAAATAGCAAACGTTTACGTTAATTTACTCAACTGCCTCGAAAAAAATCTTTTTTTTTCTCGGATATTTTGTTCACATGGCTGTCTGATCCCAAACTAAGCAGAGCTTGTATTAGGGAAGATTACTAATATACTAAATTCTTTTTGTAAATACATACTTAAATAGATAATTACACCCAGACTCAGGACAAACAGACATGTCCATGCACACAAATGTGTGTCCTGGATGGGAAACGAACCGACGACCTGCGGCGTGTTAACCAACCAAGCCAACCGGCCTGTCTTTTATAGACTTGTAGTAACATAAAATAATATAAAGCTTTTACCCTCTGAAAACTGTATTTAGCAGTTCTTATGCCTATCTGCATGAAAGTGAAATAATTATACCAAAATGGTAACTTTAATTGTAAGCGTCTTAACTGTTTTAATATTCATAACGAAGTGTTATTGTTCTGGAAGCAGGCACTTGACTCATTACACGAAGAGTAATGAAGGCTCAGCACTGTAGCAGAGATAAGGCGCTCCTTGTGTAAATGTAGACGTGGAGGTATAGGGGCCTTATTAGCCCGCAAATTGGGACGAGTGGTGCAGTGGTGATATTTTACTTAGAAAAAACTTGAGAGGTGTCAAGGGACACCCGGATGGAACGAAGTTATATAAGTTATATAAGTCGAGAGAGTATATATATATATAAATGAAAATATCTGGCTTGCTTTCTATAAGAGAGAGAGAGAGAGAGAGAGAGAGAGACAGAGAAACATGCGCACGCCGCACAGCTTACAATAGCTTACTACACACAACTGTCACCCGACCAACTGACACTAAAAGTGTCGGTTTTTCGTAAGAATTTTTTCCGTCTAGCCACCTTTCACTTCGTTCCAATATAAAATATTCTTACCATCGTGTCGGAGTTTAATCATATTTTTACACATTCTTATGAAGCCCAATGCCTATATCAAACATGAACATCTGTGAATAGTAATCAGTAGTACATATAGGTACACTTTTTAATGATGTATTAGAGACCTAGGTTTATACATAACTACTTTAACACTGTAGGCGATGTAGGTATAGTAGCTGTTTCTTAATGATTTATTCTTTATTCCGCCAAAAACATTTCATGTAAAATTGGCGGCCAAGACTCACAGACTCATAACGCTTTAGCTGTAAAAAAATATCAGATCCCAGGAAAAGCCAAGTCCCTAAGCTCTGACTTTTCTAACTCTATACCTTAGTTTAAAAAGTATGGCATGGCGGTTCCATAGGTCTATTGCATGTCATGTGACGTTATACCCTACTATGTCTATAGGCGACCGATGTCACTTACCATCACTTGTGACATAAAAAAAAAAAAAAAAAAAACTATAAATAAGTCAATCGCACCGTCTAGCCCATATTGTAAGGAATTAAGATTAATAGTTTGTCTTGGTGGTACCCCAGATTAAAGCTAGTAACCATTATTATAAATAAAATATTTTTATTCTCGATAAAATCTAGAACTATCTACTTACCACATATTTCACGTACGGTATTGTGATGTCTCAAAGATTCCGCTCGTTTAGCCATCATATATTATACGTGCACTAAAATAAGCCCTAAAGTCGGAGCTTAGGGCCAGTCACGTTCTGGCCCTAAGCTCTAACGTGACCATATGAAGCCTATACATACATACAGTATGTACCAAGGAAGCCTGTAACCTCCGTACTTGTGTTATTGTAAAGTATGAAATGCGTTTGTTATTGTTGGCAGCGACGCGTAAAGAGATTTGAATAAAGAGGATTATTGTTCCGCGCCCTTTACAAAAAGGCAATTACCAGCCCTCTGACAATTTATTACTTATTAATCCTTTTAGGAATTAAAAATCAGTGAGTGTTACTTGAACATGGGCGTGATTTAGTGATGGAAACAGACAGACTCGCTGATGTTCTTGTATCAAGTGTCGAGTCGGGCGTCGTCGTCGGGCTCGGGGCTCGTTTCGAATGAATGTAGGTACTTTCTGTCACCTAAAACTTTGTGCGCTCGCTGAGTGATTTAGAGTTATTCCTTTGATTTTGGCAATTAGGATCTTTGCTAATAAAAAAATTATTGTATTGTTTAAGGGTTTTTACTATTGTTTTTTTTAGAAATAGAAATATTTATTACCTTAAGATGTTATTAACAATGAATATACTTCATACATAACTACTTTAAGAAATTCATCAATTCAATCATCATAAAAATAACATTCTTAACAAATTTATGATTCTCTAAAACATTTTACACTGCATCACAAATAGCTTACTTCCTAACATTTTGCTTTGTATAAGATTTTTTTATTATGTCACATAAGAACAAAAATACTTTTTATAATCGTTTCTATTGAATAAGATTTATTTTGAATTGAGTGTTGTTCAAAACGTTTCTCAAATTGATGATTCTAAACTGTCCCTTGAGAACAAACGTCTCCACCTGGATCCGAATGAATGGATACTAACAGCGGCGGCAGGCAACACTTGCACGAACGTTAATCCACTTCCTTGTACCCAGTCCCAGAGTACCGCAGAGTGCACGCCAATCTGTCACTCAGTGAGTGTGACGTCACATCACAGGTAATACAGCTCTGAGCCGGTGCTTTGACCATAATAAAGTGAAGTGTTCACGATACAGTGTACGCAACACGCCTAGTGACGGTTTAGAATATTCTGTTAGTTTGTCCATCAATGAGTGATTGCAGTAGTGGTGGTGAAAAATATACCACTGAAATTTTAGTGAGGGAAAACATTCATGAAATCTGCATACACAGACAATTCAAATGTAAAGAATTAAAATCAATAAAAAATCTGAATTTTTTACTCCACAATTAGGTATATCTGCTGTAGATATCTACTACTACAAAAAGGGGTGGGGCAGTGTTTGGGGACTGCCGATAGAAGTGAAAACTAATGGGAAGCGTGAGGTGACGATGACGCGAGTTTCACGCTTTTTGTTTACCCAAAAAGTGCTCAACACGCCAAAAGAAGTTTTCACTTCAAAAATCCTGGAAATTCTTGCCGGAGGCTTCTCAGTTTAAATGTATTCCAAACCGGTGGTAAAGTCAATCGTAACGGTCATAAGTGTCACGGAATAAATGAGTTTTTCGTTTAATGTATGATAATGTTGTTAAATCAATAAAATGATAATATAATAGGAGCCACTCCTCTAACAGTAGTGTCGTCCCATGTTCCACACAAACACTTGTGTGACTTATGGCGGCGCCGCGCTTTATTTATCGCTCGAGCGCCCTCTGTGTGTAACCACTTAATTTCACTCGCACTTTTTGTCTTCACCACATCTCATAAATCTAGTGATCATAATTTGAAGGGCACACACAATGTGGCTCAAGAAAAATAACAATCATTTGTCTTACGTTTGGGTAAGTTCAGCTTTAGTGTGAAGTACGATAACAGTATTTACAGGGTCGGGTTTAAGCGAGGACCAACGGGGAAACTGTCCGGGGCCTCCACAAGAAAGGGGCCCCTACATAAATTGTACTTATTCAAAAGGACTAGAGGTGTCGTCGAATACGAAGGAAGTTTCTTTGCAACCGCAGAATGAACCAACTTCTGCTGTAAACTCTTAAGGTACACACAAACACTTGCATGAAAAGTATATTATGTACAATTTATACTTTTTGCCTAATAATTAGGGACTACCTCTAAATACGGCCCTGAGTATATAAATATAAAAAAACACATAATATTATAGCTCTATGAAATAGTCGGGATTGTGGCAACACTATATCAAGCAAAAAATATGACTGTTTTATCTGTTCATTGTCTTTACACGGCTCTAGTTGTCCCCTGCGGTTTAGAATAAATAGAAAGAAACCCTTTAGAGGTTTAATTTTCCTATGAAATGAAATTGTTTGTTCATCCAAATAGGCCTTCACAGGCACTTATGAATAGTCAGAGGAATGATGTATGTATGAGGAGTATGAGGAATTTATCTGCCCAAAAATTTATTAGAATTTATACTTTCTGAGATTTCATGATTAATCATGAGTAGTATTTTGCTCTTATAAAAACAGATTATATTTGAGGAACCAAATTATAAACAAAACTATGGTCTATTAAATAACATCAATCTGGTTGTCACACTCATGTGCGGTGCGGTGCGGTGCGGTGCGGTGCGGTGCGGTGCGGTGCGGTGCGGTGCGGTGCGGTGCGGTGCGGTGCGGTGCGGTGCGGTGCGGTGCGGTGCGGCGTGTGTCGGTTCTCTAATTGCATTCCTCTCGATCGACAATTCAATTCAACAACTGCCAATAACCATTCAAAGAAATGTTCCCTTTCATGATTTGGGTTTTTCCTATAAATTATTATTGAATCGATCGGGAGTCAGCCAATCTTTTTTTCCTTATAAAATGAACCTTAATACCAATGTATAAGGTTGAATTAAATTGATAATTTTATACCACATATAATACGAGTGTATGTTGGTAAGAACACGGCTCTTCAGTTAGGTAATAGTTAAGGTATTTTATTGGTGTTTAACTAACGTCGGCCGCTAGCAGCTAGCTTCTATCTAGATAATACATGGTGGTTTATACTAATTAATGGATTATTAATTTTATGGAATTAAATGTTCATTTCATATAAGACTGAAGTGGCCATGTTTGGTTAATTATCCATTTAATATAATCACAACATTTGACTGTCGTAAAGAAATATTACAACCATATATTAACATTAAAAATAATGACTTAGTAATAATAGTTAATTCAAAACAATGTTTTTCAGTGACATCGTACAATTACTCATAATACTCGTTAACGCACCTCATTTATGTTGAGGAATTTTGTTTAATAGAAATACAACGGTAATGCATAATTAGTTTAAATGAAGTGTACGTTACGTGTCCACAATATACTTTAATTAATCACACAGCGAAAAGTGTATACATATTAAATACTAGCTCTCCTTTGCGGTTTCACCCGCGTTCCCTTGGGATTTTATCGTCCCGGGATAAAAATATAGCCTATGTTACTCAGGGATAATGTAGCTTACTAATGGTGAAAGAATTTCAAAATCGGTCCAGTAGTTTTAGAGATAAATCGTAACAAACAAAAAAACAAGAAAATCCTTCCTCTTTATAATATTAGTTTACATTTTGTAGTGTCGTAGCTTATCCGTAGCTATTTCGTAGCACTGTCTACGAATTCTGAAACTACTCGTAGCTGACGCTACATAGAAATTCGATTTTATTCTGATGCCCCGTTTATGTACGTATTTATGTTCATGTGAAAACTAAATGTATGTCCAGTGTAAAAGGTTTAAACTGCAAAATCATTTTTTTGGAGACATATGACGTTTTGTAGGGAAGGCCCCGTATAAGCGTCAGACGTGCACAGTTACCTGTGATATAATTGGACGATGTAAATTAGTTGTCGACTTCGCATTTGTGTCTCTCTGCCGCCGCCCGAGCGGGACTCGGGGTTGCTCGGGGGACGAAAGCTTAAACGACGCTTTACTAACTTTACTTTGTTCTTATTAAAAAGCCGACATTAAGTACATTCTATTTTAAGATTTTTTAATTTATTATCAACTGATTTTAGTTGCTATTTTATTCAACATTAGCTGTCCCCCGCAGTTTCACCTGTTTTCTCGAGGGATCTTGCGATTTTCCGGAATAAATATCCTGTTTTATAACTGTGCCAAGTTTCATCAAAATCCGTTCAGCCGATTTTGCGTGATTGAGCAACAAACATAAAAACATTCACAGTTATAATATTCGTAGGATAAATCTTTAGTTTTTTTCAATTGCTTCCTTCCTTGAATTACCTGACAATTATTGAACTACCCTACATAAGGCTGTCGCTCGGTAGGTATAATTCGGGCGGGCTCGGCAATGTTCGTCCGGGCATGTTGTTACCGCGTCATTTAACCCTGTATAATGTGCTCAGTGTCGAGTTGTATATATTGATGCATTGCCTTGTACCTGACGCCATTCATAGGAGCTTCAGGAAACAAAATACTGTTTTTACTCCAGTACAATATGTGAAAGGCTAAAATTAAAAGATCTACTAAAGTTCTTTTATCATCATTGAAGGAAAAACTTTGTACCCCTTTTTTTCTTCTGTTTGTCAACTGAATTTCTTTGTATTTTTTATTGTAGCCATTTATCAATGAAAAAAAATCCTAAAATCTTTATGGTCGAATTTTGAAACACTGTATAAATAAACTCACAAAAAGCGAAATAAAAAATGGGTGCAGTAAGAAGAAGATACCTTCATTTCATAAACTTGTAAGATGATACAGGTATGCCAGTGCCATACAAAGACCCGTTCGGCCTGTCAGCAACGACGTGCAGAAGGCTGCTCGGTAGTGACAGGCTAAGCGTATGCTGAGACGCAGGTGACGCAGGCCCGCGCAGTGCAGGGCAGCGCAGATTTTGTATTGCATGAACATACTAAGAGCTGCGTACGCTGTGGCAGACATGTGTCTGTCCTGCCCTGCGCCTCTAAGACTGCAAAATAGCAAAAATTCGTTAATTTCATAACCGGAATCTGACTCTGAACTCATTTTACCGTGCTGCGTCACCGACGTCTAGTTTACGCTTAGCCTCAGTGTCGCCGGGGCGCGATACGAGCGCACCACGAGCGCGACACGAGCGCGTCACGAGCGTGACACGAGCGCGACCCGAGTGCGTGCGCGAGTGTGCGGGTAGCTCGTTAGTGGCGCCGCCACATTTGTCCACGTCTCCACTTGGCAACCGCCCTTCGTATTTTACCCCAATCATGTACTAACACTACCCGCATCGATCACCGAGGACCGCACAGATATTCTTTTAAAGGGATATAATTATGAACGCAACCTCCGTGCGGTATGAACCTTTTAACTTTAGTCTCATTTGTAACTCCTTTAGTGTTGTCTCATTCATAATATGTACGTCTACAGAACAGCTCAGTACAGTCTAAGCATCAATAATTAGAGATTAATTGTCTGCTTCATAGGATATTTTACTTGAGGGGAATTAAGTCAGCCAGTCAATCGAGTACTACAAAGTATCTTACCACCGTGCTACGGTTTCCTCACGATGTTTTCCTTCACCGAAAACTGAGGTCAAAAGCTCTTGTCAAATAAAGACAGTCAAGTCTTTATTTTACGAGAACTTCCCCGAAAGCTCAAGCTCAATGTAGGATTCGAACCCACGACTGCCACGGATGGCGCGGCATCCGACGTCACAACCACTGAGGTATCATCGCTTTTAAAAATGTGCTTTTAATGAGTTTGTTTAATCTTAACATTTAGAGTTAGATTTTGAATAGCATTCCATAAATATTTTCTGTGTATTAGTAATATTAGAATTTTGTAACATGCCAAAAACAACAAATCGTATCGCTAAGGGAACTATCTGGAAGTCTGCCTTAAAAATAGTTTAGAATAAACCACAAAGCGGAATCTAGTAGAAGCTACATATAATTATATACAAACCTATAACTACACAAATAAACAGAGTGTTTCTTTTCATCACAATTATTCTGTTAGTTTTAATAAACATAAATTAATGTGACCCAATTATTATTTCGACGCCGACACAGAAGTCTGTATCGTGAAAAATTTTCACTGAAAAATACTTACCTAACAAAATAAGAACGTAAATTCTTGCGCGGCATTCCCCGCCACAGAACTCCGCCTATTAGTAAGTATTTATACGCAGCGGTGGCGGTGGTTTTAGCGAGACTAGTTTGTATTCCGTTTTGGGTGCATATAGCTGGTTGGTAGTCTGTGACCGATATCCGGGGATTGTATGACAATCTATTCGCGGAAGCGGCGACGCTGCGACGGAGTGCTTTTAAAATATCCATCCGAATCGTGATTGTTTCGTGTCACCACACAGTGGGACAACGTGGGACTGTCCTGGCTTTGAATTAATAATAGAGACGTGCGGTGCATGAACATTATTTCAACAATTATTTGAAAAAAAATCGCTTGACAAAAAGAGGAGGAAAAGGTACAAACATTTATCTTCACATATTAATATAGGTAATGATTATAAGATGGTATAAATCTTTTATTCAAAACGCATTGCATTTAATAAAAATTACGACACGTTTACAAAAGATTTCTTATTGGAACGAAGTTCCTTATCGCACGTTGTGAAAGGGGGCTAGACGGAAAAAAATCTTACCAAAAATTGTCCCGACACTTTTTATGTCACTATGTATGTTTAGTAAGCTGTGCGGCGTGCGCATGTTTCTCTGTCTCTCTCTCTCTCTCTCTCTCTCTCTCTCTCTCTCTCTTATAGAAAGCAAGCCAGATATTTTCATTTCTATCATACATATAGTCGAGAGAGTATATATATAAATATATGTATATATATATATATAAATAGAAATGTTTTTTTTTTATATATATATATACTCTCTCGACTTATATAACTTCGTTCCATCCGGGTGACCCTTGACACCTCTCAAGTTTTTTATTTTACAAATTGCTACCTATTCTAATTCACATTGTTTTCCTAGGTTTTCCAATTATTAATAGTATAACCGATTGTTACCTTCTAGCCTGGTAACTATGGCAACGTGAGCGTGTTCCGACTCTGACCGCGTACACATCCGAGCAGTGTGCACCGCGCGGTGGTCACTCTACCTGCCACTACACGGACGATTGTGACATTGGTTTGTCCGACACCTTCAAATGGTTCTCTGTTTCTTAAGCTTTGTGTCCAACGGCTTATTTTGACTTTCAGTGTATTTCAATGCCAAGTAACCATTTTAAAGACATAATTAATTTGATGAGATTCGTAAAGTGTAATGAACAATGAAATGAAAATAAAGTACTTAAATAATAAATAGCCCTTTGATTTGAGAAAGCGCTTCCAAAAAGCTACAAAAGAAATCTGAATAAATTTATTTAATTTAAAAGTACCGAGTCTTTTGCTAAAACTCTTTCTTTTCAAGTCTCTTTAAAATAATATTTATATATTTGAATTCAAGACAAAATTCAAAGAACGTTTTACTTGGTAAACATTTTATCTCAGTTGACTATCGAAAAATAACGCTAGAAAGTAGAAAAATAGCAAAATGTGTAAATAGATGCAGAAGCAGTCTCGGACGATGCGTCATGCGGCGCCCCGTCTCGTGCGCTCTACGATTCGACCACTTAAAACTACCGCATCGATATCATATGATACTGTGATATGAGAAAACTCAAAATGTCTTATTTTATTTAAAGTTTCATAACAAGGCAAAAATATAATCATTAAATTTAAATGCTGTTTAGTTGGAGAATAAACATAATTGAGAATAAATCTTTATTTTTTTCGATTTTGTATAAAATACTAGCTGTCCTTCGCGGCTGCACCCGCGTTCCTGTGGGATCCTTTCTTTTCCTGGGATAAAAGTATAGCCTATGTTATTTAGGGATAATGTAGCTTTCTTATGGTGAAAGAATTTTTAAAATCAGTCGAGTAGTTTTTGAGTTATATCTTTCCTCTTTATAATATTAGTTTACATGGATAAGATTATTTTTGTTTGTGAAAGGGAGCTAGACGGAAAAAAATCTTACGGCACTTTTAGTGTCACTGTCACTTTATTGTAAGCTGTGCGGCGTGCGCATGTTTCTTTCTCTCTCTCTCTCTCTCTCTCTCTCGCTCTCTCTCTCTAATAGAAAGCAAGCCAGAGATTTTTTTCATTTTTTTTCATTTTAGAGGTGTCAAGGGACACCCGGATGGAACGAAGTTATATAAGTTATATAAGTCGAGAGAGTATATATATATATATATATATATAAATGAAAATATCTGGCTTGCTTTCTATAAGAGAGAGAGAGAGAGAGACAGAGAAACATGCGCACGCCGCACAGCTTACAATAGCTTACTACACACAACTGTCACCGACAGTGACAGTGACACTAAAAGTGTCGTAAGATTCTTTTCCGTCTAGCCCCCTTTCACAACGTCTTTTTAAATATATTTTTTTTGCTATGTTTTAAGTGGTTCCGAGTTAAGTAAAATACTTGAAGTCGTCAACCTCGCAAGTGATCAAGTTATGAATATGATCACCATATTTTTTGCATAACTTATGTAAATGGTTGCCCCCCGAGGTGATCATCAAAAGTAGTGCCGTCGTGTGTAGGTGACGTACGAACGAGTATATGTTCATTTTTAGGGTTCCGTACCCAAAGGGTAAAAACGGGACCATATTACTAAGACTTCGCTGTCTGTCCGTCTGTCTGTTACTAGGCTGTATCTCATGAACCGCGATAGCTAGACAGTTGAAATTTTCACAAATTATGTATTTTTGTTGCCGCTATAACAACAAATACTAAATACAAAATAAAATAAATATTTAAGGGAGGCTCCCATACAACAAATGTGATTTTTTTGCCGTTTTTTTTTTACTTTTTAATAATACTGACCCAAATAAAAAAATCAAGTTCCATGAAAGAAGGACAAACCAACTAGCAAAGTTTTATATTTATAATATTACTAGCTGTCCGCCGCGGTTTCACCTGCGTTCTTGAGGGTTCTTATCTTTTCCCGGGATAAAAAGTATCCTATATCTTTCTCCAAGGTCTCATCTATTCCAAAATTCATAAAAAAATATTCTGTGGTTTAATTGTTATCTACTATCCTACTAATATTAGCACAATATTATAAATGTGAAAATATGTTTGGATATGTGCGAAGATGTATGTGAAGATGTTTGTTACTCTTTCACGCAAAAACGGCTGTACAGATTTTGATGAAACTTGGCACCCAGGTAGTTCATATCTTGGAATAACACATAAGATACTTTTTATCTCGGGAAATGATAAGATCTCTCGGAGACGCGGGTGAAACCGCGGGGCGATATCCTCTCTACTCCAGCCGTATGCATAAATACCATTTTTATTTTTTATTTAGAGATATAAATATTTATTTACAACAAATGTACAACTATAACATATAAAAAACTTGTTCGAGGCTGCCGCTGCTATATAAAAATTATATATAACTATTATATAAAAATAGTATATTTATTCATTAACTGTCATTAAATGTTCAGACCTGTGTTGTGCAGTGTGCAGTGTGCAGTGTGCAGTGTGCAGTGTGCAGTGTGCAGTGTGCAGTGTGCAGTGTGCAGTATAAAGAACGATGTTGAAGCCAGCGCTAACGAAGCTTGCAGTTCACCAAACTTTGCGTTCAACTTAACAACTTAAATGAAATATCATAATATAGAGTCCCATAATGTGTTTTTGAGGTGTGTGCATGTACTAAATCATTGATGAAAAAAACTTGAGAGGTGTCAAGGGACACCCGGATGGAACGAAGTTATATAAGTTATATAAGTCGAGAGAGTATATATATATATATATATATATATATATATATACATATATATATAGTACATGCACACACCTCAAAAACACATTATGGGACTCTATATTATGATATTTCATTTAAGTTGTTAAGTTGAACGCAAAGTTTGGTGAACTGCAAGCTTCGTTAGCGCAGGCTTCAACATCGTTCTTTATACTGCACACTGCACACTGCACACTGCACAACACAGGTCTGAACATTTAATGACAGTTAATGAATAAATATACTATTTTTATATAATAGTTATATATAATTTTTATATAGCAGCGGCAGCCTCGAACAAGTTTTTTATATGTTATAGTTGTACATTTGTTGTAAATAAATATTTATATCTCTAAATAAAAAATAAAAATGGTATTTATGCATACGGCTGGAGTAGAGAGGATATCGCCCCGCGGTTTCACCCGCGTCTCCGAGAGATCTTATCATTTCCCGAGATAAAAAGTATCTTATGTGTTATTCCAAGATATGAACTACCTGGGTGCCAAGTTTCATCAAAATCTGTACAGCCGTTTTTGCGTGAAAGAGTAACAAACATCTTCACATACATCTTCGCACATATCCAAACATATTTTCACATTTATAATATTGTGCTAATATTAGTAGGATAGTAGATAACAATTAAACCACAGAATATTTTTTTATGAATTTTGGAATAGATGAGACCTTGGAGAAAGATATAGGATACTTTTTATCCCGGGAAAAGATAAGAACCCTCAAGAACGCAGGTGAAACCGCGGCGGACAGCTAGTAATATTATAAATATAAAACTTTGCTAGTTGGTTTGTCCTTCTTTCATGGAACTTGATTTTTTTATTTGGGTCAGTATTATTAAAAAGTAAAAAAAAACGGCAAAAAAATCACATTTGTTGTATGGGAGCCCCCCTTAAATATTTATTTTATTTTGTATTTAGTATTTGTTGTTATAGCGGCAACAAAAATACATAATTTGTGAAAATTTCAACTGTCTAGCTATCGCGGTTCATGAGATACAGCCTGGTAACAGACAGACGGACAGACAGCGAAGTCTTAGTAATATGGTCCCGTTTTTACCCTTTGGGTACGGAACCCTAAAAATGAACATATACTCGTTCGTACGTCACCTACACACGATGGCACTACTTTTGATGATCACCTCGGGGGGCAACCATTTACATAAGTTATGCAAAAAATATGGTGATCATATTCATAACTTGATCACTTGCGAGGTTGACGACTTCAAGTATTTTACTTAACTCGGAACCACTTAAAACATAGCAAAAAAAATATATTTAAAAAGACGTTGTGAAAGGGGGCTAGACGGAAAAGAATCTTACGACACTTTTAGTGTCACTGTCACTGTCGGTGACAGTTGTGTGTAGTAAGCTATTGTAAGCTGTGCGGCGTGCGCATGTTTCTCTGTCTCTCTCTCTCTCTCTTATAGAAAGCAAGCCAGATATTTTCATTTATATATATATATATATACTCTCTCGACTTATATAACTTATATAACTTCGTTCCATCCGGGTGTCCCTTGACACCTCTCAAGTTTTTTGTTTAATGTTTCGCCCGTGTTCCCGTGGGATCTTATCTTTTTCCGGGATAAAATATAGCCTATGTTCATCAGGGATAATGAAGCTTTCTAGTGGTGAAAGAATTTTTCAAATAGGTCCAGTAGTTTCAGAGCCGATTCAACGCAAACAAACAATCAAATCTTTCCTCTTTATAATATTAGTATAAATAAACTTATTAGGAAAAAGTTTTATTTGAATTAAAGGGTATACAATGATAGATGAACCAGTCGGGTACTACGAAGTACCCTACCACCGTGCTATGGTTTCCTCACGACGTTTTCCTTCACCGAAACCTCGGTATTGGACGTCACTACCACTATCAGCTATCACCGTTTTTTGTTCATTATCTTTTCGATTTGAACGTTCATATAGAAGTACTGACAGATGTACAGTATACTGCAGATTGTATATGTACGTGGAGAGCTCGTTAAATCGCTTCCGGTTCTGTCAACGGAACGAGTAACGGTCGTTAGAGCGTGTCGAGTCGACCTGCGCTCGCATACGTTATACAATCTAATATTTTATTTATAATTGAATTGTTGACAGTACATTGCAAAACCATATAATCTTGACATAAGATGAATAAAAAACCTGTGAAAACATAGTTCTTAGACCGGATTTTGGACACAGAATTATTTTAGCATTCTCGTCACGGAGGTTGACATTCATGTATGGAACACGATTCAATTGACACCATACTTTAGTTTGTACTGAACACTAAAAATGAAATATTATTTTTCACAGTTTTTATGATTGATCCGTAAATTCGGTGAGAACGAAAAACCACAATCTGAAAATGATAGCCCATTTTTGTGAGTTTTAATCGCTTTAACTTGAAATATAATATAAAATTGTTGACAAATTGCCAACTAAATAGTGTTTATGATAGCCAAGTCCGTAGCGATAAGAAAATAGTACGAAACTGAGAATTCGAATAATTCCACAGTTATTTCTGTATCCGTTGGAGGGTCCACATCGGCCCACCACGGCCCGATACTAAACTATTAAGTCCCAATACCCTAATTTGGACAAACCCTACCATTCACTAGTTCCAATTATCTGAATCCTTTGCTTGAGGATTTGCCAGTTATTCGGGCTGCCATTTAAATACTTATATAATATAACTAGCCGCCCGCCCCGGCTTCGCTCGGGCAGCAGAACATATTCGCCTAAATATTTTTCTTAGGACATTGGTGTACGCGGCGCCAGTAAAGCTCCCAGTCGGCATGATTTGTTCCGACATCTTCTGTTCGACAATCATCGTCATATTTCAGACAATATACATAAAACCTTAATTAATTATGCACTTAAATCTTCCCCATAAATCACTACATCCATTGGTGTAAACCGCATGAAAATCTATTCATTGGTTTTTGAGATAATCGCTAACATACATACAGACGGGGACTTTGTTTTACTGTCTAAGTCTTCTTTGTTCAACAGTCTTTACTGCAATTATTTCACAGTCCCTAACAAATCCACCAATAGGTACTGTACGGCTAGTGAATTTATTTGATTACCTTATTCTATTATTATAAAGATAAAATGAAAGTCAAGTTTGTTTATAGAAGATTGTTTCTATTTTGTTTAGTAGCGAGCTCTAGTCGGCGTCGCCTCGGTGTTCGCGCGGGTGGCGCCATCTACGGTATTACCTAGTTTTTACAATATTTAAGCTTACACTTAAAATATTAACACAGTTTTATGATATTATTTTACTGATATGAATTTTACATTTAAAAGTTACCAGCTGAGTAAAAAAATAGATTCGATATTTTCATGAAATTGATGTAAAAAATAATTGGTTCATACCATTATTTTTCCACAAACCTAAAAGCTGCGATTGAATAGTTACTAAATTCAATTTCAGAATAGGCGGTCGCTTCATTTTAATTAGATTTACAATGTTTATGTTTTAAGTGGTTTAGGCCAATATAGCTGTTATCAAACAAGTCAGATTTTAAATTGCAATAGCAATTTGTGTATTTAAAAAAAACTGTGGATAAAATTTTAATTCACTGTAGATAAAAAAAAGCCTTGCTGGGTTTGTTTATGTGAATTATATAATATATAAGAAAATAGTTTTTAGAAAGAACCTAAGTAAGTTAATAATCTGATATTATAATAAAATAATTACATTTGTAAATGTTTGTGAAACAAGTTGGTAAGAAGACGTCAATGACCTACGGTCAGTGGGTGAGACTAAAATAAGAAAGGGACTCATACCGTGAACTTTAAGTGTTCTACTTTCAGTACAACGTAGTGAAATTAGAGATAACAGCGTACTACATATGTTGAGTAAATGAAGATCTAACAAACTAATGTGAAGAATGTAGTTTGGGCAGAGGTTCCACCCTACTATTGTTAACTTCAGCTGCCGGAGTTAGAATGCCGAGCTACGGCTCTGCTATCCATTCGCTAAAACGCTCCCCCTTCCATCGCCATCTTTCCTTCTTTTTTCATCACTACTTTATGGAATACTTTTAATGACGGTGTTGCCATTTTTGAAATTGATACTTTTATTTAATTTAATCAATAAATTATTATTTTAAGATAAAGTAGCTCTAAAATCATACGATAAACATAAAAATCATGACATTCGGCCATCCGCCATCGTACTGCCTCCGGCGTACGATCAAACAACACAAAAACTGGGGTAAATGAAATGCAATAAGATATAAGTACTTAAGAATATTTTAAAAACTTTGTTTCAATTATTATTAATAATAAATATAATAAAAAGATACAATTTTATCGAATCATAATCATGACATTCGGTCTGCATAAAAATATATTTTAATAATCTGACTCTGTAAGTAGGCGAATCACTGGCACTGGAACTAAATCAGATCAAATAAGTTATAACATCAGAATCATGGCGATATGTGAAGTCAAACGAAAATCTCGCTTACTGTGCCAGCAGAGGTACATCGGCAACACAGCTTCAAGATCATTTGCTGTGGTGGAATAGGCCCATTTGGCTCTCAAGATTTAACATTAACTTTGATACTGAGTAACCAGAATATTTCACAAATCAAGAGACGAAAAAAAAATCAAAGGCAGTTAATGTCGTCACAAATCAAGAAAGAAACGACATTATAGAAACGCTGATTACAAGATTCAGTATTTTAAATCGTAGTAGCATGGCTACGTCAGAGTAGTCACTCTTAAATCAAAGAATGGCTTCATAAAACGTCCTATTAATCAACGATCTATTTTACCTACAGGGTGAGAAAATCATCAACAAACGCAATCAAATCAGTGCACTGAGCCAAAACGGCGTTACTCATTTAAATCCGCTATGATGGCGTTGCTCTTTTGAAAATAGTTTCAAATGCATCATGTTTGAATAATATGTCAGAGTTCAAAGATAGTCAAGTGATGTACTTTGATAAAATTTACAGCATGGGACTGATAAAAGATAACTGGAAAATACTTGCATATTACAACATGAACTCCAAGCAAGGCATAGCTGCATTGAATAAGACTAAGTATATAAAGCATCTAGATGAACAAAATATTCAATGCGAAGTCCTATGGTTTCAGTTACGTCATGGCTGTTCAGAGCTCGACTACTACGATCATAATATGTTGCAAAGTCAACATTCCGACGGCTCCTCCGGCGACCTCACCGGGGCCTTATCGACGGTGTTGGTTACGTCGCCAACCGCCTGTTCGGTTTATTTGATCAGAGTTTTGCGGAACCGTATGAAATGGATGTCGAACTGCTTCGAACTAATCATACATCTATTATAGATCAGAATACAATGTCTTAAAAATAACTGAAAGGTTAATCGATAAGCAAACAAAGCTTAACAATCAGCATTTGATGAATTTAGATGCTACAACAAATGTTTTAAACAGGAACTTCAATAAAACTTCGACATGGATCTGTTTACATTAACAGCAAACAATATGCTACAAAACCTAAAGAGTACACAGAAGATGCTAGCAGATACCATCATTGACCTCTATCATGGTCGATTCAAACCTCATTTATTGTCTCCTGAACAACTAAAAAGAGAGCTAAGTACTATTGTTAAAGATTTAGCACTGCCTATAGATGACATACAAAACAATCTCAGAAACATCTATCAGCTATTAACAGTGTAAACAACGACTTCAGAACAGTACCTACTGTCTTTTTGATATCAGGGTCCCTCTCGTGAGCCAGAATCGAATCGAACTTTATAGGTTTATACCTATACCTCAACAATCAGGAAATAACAAGATCAGAATTGTGGCAAGAACAGACTTCGTTGGTTTTAATTTACGGAAAGACTTCTATGTAATAATGATAAAATTCGATCTGGAGTCGTGTTTAGACAGCAGAGCTCAGGAACAGCTTTGTGCCGTTTACAGAAACCAACATACCACCTTAGAGAAGATAAAGATCTTTTTGAAATGAACTATCAAACCAATCAAAGTGTGAAACCAAGGTGGAGACATGTACTAATCAATGGATTAGAATGAGCAATACAAATAATTAATAGTAATAAATGTTTGCTGTAATCAGTGTCAAGGTTGAATCATGTGCGAGGATCAAGTTTCCGCACAACAATTGACTTTATCATTTCAAAAACATTCAATATACCTTGCTGGTACAGGCACACATAATTTTACCCATAGATATAGGTATAGCCATAGATATCGAGTCACGTACAAAATCCAAGCTAAATGCTATCCGCGTGAGTATACTTTTACAGCTACATTTGTTTAATAACAAAGGGAGAGAAATGTTTTAAAACAGTTTTAAGTTCAACCTAATTACAACCATAGCACCCAGTATTAAAGTCACAAATCTTCAAAATATTCTCTAATACTTTCGATCATTAGTCACATAAAACGAGCAAAGCAATAAACTACTCCTGTCACTTAATAGAAAAAGACATAAGTTAAAGAACATTTAGTGTGAAATCAACCTTAAAGAGCAACAAATAAAGTATGTTTTCCCGTTATGTTGCCTTGAGAGCTACATCGTTTTGTTTCGTTTATTTTTTTCTTCTTCGAAGTTTGTGCGTGTGTTGGCGAGTTTGGCCAATCATTTGTAGCGTTGGTAGCGTGGTATAAAATATGTAATTTTGTTCAAAATTGTATATTATTTGTTAGTTTAAAGCTTAAAATATATCTTATTCTTTATGTTCTTACCGAAAGTAAGATACCCCGGCCGTTAAATTGCTTTTTCGAGCATTATTTTTGCAACTTTTGAATACACACTGCGGCATTGTGAGACGTGTTTATATTGGCTGTGTTCAAGCAAACTAAACAAAATAAGAGCTCACTTTTCAAGTGCGCTCTTATTTACCGAGACGTATATTTTTGTGCCGACCCTAAATCTATAGCTATTGTGGATCGAAGATTTTACCTCATACTTATAATTATAAGTCTATACTAAAACTGAATGTATAACAAATAATACATTATCTCTTACTTCATTATTCATGCGTGTCGCTCATTCTAATCTTAATCTCAAATTACAATCAATTTCTTCACAGTTTGTGATTATACCTATCATCATTATTACATTTATTTTTATTAAAAATCAAAACTCACTCAATCAGTCTAGGGTCCGGCATGGCACCAATGAACGTTTACAATTGACTCCACGTTCTTTTTTTTTTTTTATTCATTCGCAATTTCAAAAATATATAAGAAACATTTCCCAAATACAAAACAAAACATTCCAGTCACCCCACGTGGGATCCCATTGCAGAAACGAACACAGTTCCCGAGAAAGACCTTTTTCGACTTTAGCTAGCCTGAATTCGGGTGATGAGGATTGCTATTGACCTCAAACAAATTCAAATACCTTCGAACAAACACAATGTTTTAAAATAATAGATCCACTGCTCATGGTAGACACCCTGTGGTAGGCACTGGCAACCGTAAATTATTTACATTGAAAACTATAGTGTCAGGCTTTAACCACGTTTCAGTAAAACATAAAACATCAACTTTCATCACAGTATAAAGATATATTATACTGTGCTTTCATTTTGTTCAACAAGTTCAACATCATATATTTTGCCAGAGAAGCGATTTATATTCTGATGCAATAAGGTGATATTCTGCCTATAGGCTTCTCTATTGTCAAAACTATATATTTAAATAATTAACCACAATAATATTATTAGTATGACTAAATAATAGGCTGGGTCACTTCACCTACTGTTTGTTATACTCACTATAACCATATCAATATGATATGCTATCAATGTAGCCATCAAGTTAAAAAAAAATCTTCTTTAGCGGCGTTGCGCACTTTTGGGATGGATAAAAAATGTTAAACTCGCATCACCGTCATTTTTAGGGATTTAATTCCACTAACAAACTTATTAGTGTCGAAAGATATAAAACTGGCATTAAGACAGGTCAACTTATTAATGTGTTATTTAAATACATAATATAACTATATTGTTTGTCAGTATAGTCAACTGACGCGGGAAAAGGACACAATATAACTTTCATTACCCCCAATTTTTTTTTTTTTTTTTTTAGGGACTCATAAACTATTAACTAGGTCTTTCCTATGTGTATTTATGCCTTGACCAACTAATATAAAAATATTGGTATACCTACTTGTCCAATTTCATTTGAATAATTATAACAATCTGTATGAATGAAGCACCTGGCATACAATAATTAACCACTGGTTGTTTGGAATGGTTATTTAGAATTGAACCAAAATGAATAGGTATCTATTTTATCCGTAATAACTACTGTTTTATATTCAATTGAGAAAGAGCATACTTCAACAATGGCAAAGATTCCTCAGTAGGTAGTAATGTGTACTACAGCTACAAGTATGGTTATTAGAGAGTGACTCAAATCTATCCTCATTATATTTACACAGATCTAATAATTGAGTCGCAGCCAATATATGCTCTTTTATTTCTTTTTGTGAACTCGCATACTTGATTACCAAATCATTTAAGTAAAGCTCTTTATTTGATACCCATTTTGTAGTATTGCATTAAAAAAATAATAGTCCGCTATCTTAGGTGTTCCGCCATGTTGGATTTAGAATGATGTCACAAGCTAACCATGCATTGTCATCTAAACTAAACGTGTATACAAAATTTCAGCTCAATCGGTTAAAGATATCTGCTTCAAAATTGAGTTGCAAGATTCACCCCGGAAAAACATACATACATTGCAAGCTAATATAAAGCTTGTAAAAAGAAACACGAGACGTGCTCTCGCGTCTACAGATTCTCAGCAGAACCACATTAACTCACATTTACGAACCACGATAAGTACTCTCACGTCTAGCGATTCTCAACAAAACCACATTAACGCAGAGCGACCACATTTATCGAATAACACAAATCTGATTACCACACAGGCTATTACCATACAGGATAGACAACACAAAAGCTATTGCCACACAGGCTATTGCCACACAGGCTATTGCGCCACACAGGCTATTGCGCCACACAGGCTATTGCGCCACACAGGCTATTGCGCCACACAGGCTATTGCGCCACACAGGCTATTACGCCACACAGGCTATTGCGCCACACAGGCTATTGCGCCACACAGGCTATTGCGCCACACAGGCTATTGCGCCACACAGGCTATTACGCCACACAGGCTATTGCGCCACACAGGCTATTACGCCACACAGGCTATTGCGCCACACAGGCTATTGCGCCACACAGGCTATTGCGCCACACAGGCTATTGCGCCACACAGGCTATTGCGCCACACAGGCTATTGCGCCACACAGGCTATTGCGCCACACAGGCTATTGCGCCACACAGGCTATTGCCACACAGGCTATTGCTACACAGGCTATTGCCACACAGGCTAGCCACACAGGCTGGTGCCACACGGGCCGGTGCCACACAGGCTTTTCTCACACATGGTTAATTTTACTACGAGCTTTCACACTAAACAAGTTAATCTAGCTGCACAACTCACGTCTACAACAGCACCACGCTCGCTCACGTGTGCGAAACCACCAGACGCGCTCTCACGTCAACAAGATAGTACAAAATAAAAAAAAATATCACTAGCAAGATATTAAAATGATGATAAAAGCTTAAAAATTATTTCAGTTGCCAAATATTGGGTTTAAGTATGAAATTGCCCATTTGTATGTGGAATTAAATAAAAAAAACCATTTCCAATGTGTTGAACAAATAAAATTATTCAACACTAAACTCACTCACTAAATGCCACATGTTTAAAATAAAAGTTATGATTAGTTATAAATGGCAAATTTTGCTAACAAAAACAAGGAATCACTTATTAGAACCGTTTCAACCATGTAACGTTCTAGGAAGTTTTTCTTCATCACTTTTGTATTTTTCACAGGATTCGAACCAGCGAATAAAATGGTTGTACTATTTAAGATAATTAATTCTCTAATTCTCCTCGTGAAAGGGTTCACTAAACAATACATTATTCCACCCACCATTACGTTGCTGCTTTTTTTTTTTAATTATTTTGAATAAAAAAATAATTTCAGCATATTGTTAAACGACAGTATTAAGATTATACAATATTGAAATAATTATAAGCGAAAATAACGATTGACACCACATAGCAACGCGGTTTATTTCCAAGCATATGGCGGTACCTTTTAACTTTGGTCGTAACTATATTTGCAAGTTCTTGATATTATCGACGATGTAAAAGAATCTAACGCAATTTGTAAAATATCAATATATCGTTCATCAATTTGAGTGGAATAGTCTACATTGAACTTCAATTAACATTCTAACACATTTATATTTAAAAATAAGGAGGGTAGTGAAACTTACATGAAATAATTCTTGATGTGGGAGTAGATTACGAACACTTCTGATATGTTGAGTAAATGAAGATCTAACAAACTAATGTGAAGAATGTAGTTTGGGCAGAGGTTCCACCCTACTATTGTTAACTTCAGCTGCCGGAGTTAGAATGCCGAGCTACGGCTCTGCTATCCATTCGCTAAAACGCTCCCCCTTCCATCGCCATCTTTCCTTCTTTTTTCATCACTACTTTATGGAATACTTTTAATGACGGTGTTGCCATTTTTGAAATTGATACTTTTATTTAATTTAATCAATAAATTATTATTTTAAGATAAAGTAGCTCTAAAATCATACGATAAACATAGAAATCATGACACATATCTTAAACAACCTAATGCGATTGAGGTGGTTAATCCTTTTGGAAATAAAATCACTCGTTTGATCCAACAAACAAAAGCTTTATATCCAACGAAAACGTTTAAGTTACGTCGTAAGCTTCGTCGTGTTTGTCAGCAACTGGCGAGTGATGAAACTGGGGGTTTGCTGACAATTTCCTTGTTTTGACACTTGCCGCTTTGAAGCCGTTTGCCGATGCAAGCACCGTCACCGATTAGTGCCGTTTGATCGTGACAACCTCACCGGTCGCAAACATGTTCTAAATTAATAATGATGTTATTAAATTGACTTACTTGAAAATTACATAATTTATTACTGACCAAGAATACTTCCATTTTTGTACGTTCAAAGTTCCTATTCCTATAAAGGCGATGATAGCTCAGTGGTAAGTGACGTCGGATACCGCGGCGAAGGTCGTGGGTTCGAATCCTTACAATGAGTTTGAGCTTTCGGTGAAGGATAACATCGTGAGGAAACCACAGCACGGTGGTAGGGTACTTTGTAGTACTCGACTGGCTGGCTACCACCCTCAAGTTGAAAATCTGTCGCCAAACACCTGTTGGTGTGTTCCGGCAATTGCACTTGAGAGCCAGTTCGCCTTTAAGGCATTGTAATAAGGTGTACAACACATTAGCAATCCCCTGGTATTGCCAATGTCTATAGGCGACGGTTGTCACTTACCATCAGGTGACCCGCCTGCCTCGTTGTCACTTGTGACATATAAAAAAAAAAATTGTATTGGTTATCATCATCTCCCTATACCTGTGCTGCTCCCGCGACCCTCACCAGTCCCTGCTCGTTGATCCACCTTGGCCTTTCCATCAGACATTATAAGCTCAATATATATTCGACCAGTATTGTGAGTCCTTGATAGACAGCCTTTTCTTCTTTTATGATAGACAACAAAACAATAATCATTACATATAAAACAAATCCTACCGAGGGTCAAGAATGGGAGTTATTTCATCAAAACGTCATGAGTAGTAAAAGATCTGCCTATCCGGACTATGTCGCTGGGAGGGGCATTAATGCAAACGCCGCGTGACGGACGATAGAGTATTATCTCGAGGTGGCGCCCCTCGCCCCGCGCCCCTCACCTCGCGCCTCGCGCCCCTTGCCCCTCGCCCCGCACCCCTCGACGATCTGACGAGACGCACGGAAATGAGATGGCTGTGCAAATTGTACCTATTACCTACAACGTCTTGTCTGGGGATTTACTTCTTAACAACGTGCTCTTTGTGTTATCGCACGATCCTCTGCTAACATTTTATTATTTGTTATGAAAATAGAATACTTCATACGCTTTTTAAATTCATAGTCCAAGCCATTTATTGAATTTAGTGTAAGCAGTCTAATTAATGTCAAAATTACTGAAGTAGCCACCGATTCGGAATCAGCCAACTGAGAAGAACTGGTAACTAACTCAGCACGGTTACTTATTTAATAGGTTATAGTTACTGACAAAAAAATGTAATGAAGATTATAATAGCATAAGTTTGGTGGTAAAATAATGGAGCCAAAAGCTATAGTCATATAAACACAAACATAAACAGTAGATAGATAAATAATATGTTTTTATTGAGATAAGTTTCGGACATTGTCATAAAGTAATATCTTACAAAAGAAATCACGTCTGGATTTTTTTAATCAGTGCGCGAGTCCATTTTCAAATGCATGCATTGTTATCCATATAAGATATATACACAATACAAAAATATAGACATAAAAAACATGTTCAAATATATAAAAAAATCAACAAGTTATAGTAAACCGATACAAACATATTATTTGTTACGACAGTAAACATTTCAACATTAAAATAAGCATTAGGGCTCACAACATCGTGTTCATGTTGGCAAAACTACATCGCAACTTTTAAACAGTTTTAAAGCTAATTAATATAAAAGGTTTCCTATTCGAACAATGGCGATACCACTGCAGTTTTAACTTCTGTTGGCGACAACAAACGATATCGTGTAACCGAGAGACTGTGACAGCTTTGTTCAGCATTTTATTATATCTGGTTTCAAGCGGCGATGTCCAGCCGGAGACAAGGTACAGTGCTACGGGCGCATTTGTCTACGCGGACGCTACGTCGTAGCACGGTCGCTACGAGCCCACTGGACCGAGTAAAAGGGTGCTACGAAGCGTACACCGTACTCGACAACGATATTGTGAGTTTCATCTCTATGTACCCGTAGGTACCTACCTACATATTATTTAACGAGACGTCTACGTCTGTTGTTCATTGAACAAGTTTTAGTTTAATGAGTTCTCTTTATGTACGGAGTTTTTGGGGCGATATTAAAATGTGATTGATTGAAGCAATTCTTATTTCAGTTTATTTTGAATGGGCGTAATTTTTCACATAATGTATTACACCAGTTTTCATATTAAAATGTATCCTACCATTGAACTAAATATTTTAGGGTCCATACTGAGGGGAGTAGTTACTGACGAATACACTCAATCGGTCTCGTTACGTCATACAGTTTAAGTGGGTATAATTAAACCAAGGATTTGAATACATCCGTCACTTTCCAACGACATATATCAAGAGAGAGAGGGCTACTAAAATCAGGGTTTTACGAGTCTTTAAACTTCCTCACGTAAGACAGAATAAATGGTAAATCTCTCACACAGAACATTTATACTCGCAGGGAGATCACACACACCTCCTGGTCGGTGGACACTCGCCACTCTTAGGCTGTCTGTAGACTCCTTAAGTCCACTAAAACAATGACAGATCCATTGTGTTGCGCGTCTCGTGGATACGGCGCTCGGCGCTCGGCGCTCGGCGCTCGGCGCTCGGCGCTCGGCGCTCGGCGATTGTTTCTCAGTTTAATGCACTCAAGAGATTTGCCACCGACAGCCATTGTACTAATTGATCTACTTTACTGCTACATCTTTGTAATAGACATCAGAGCTTTATAACAATACGATTAAGTACCTTCTCATTAAGGCATATTTTTGATTGGCAAACTGTTGTTGAGATAATTACTACAGATATTAAATTAAAGTTATGATCCAATTGTTGAAACACTCATTAAGACGAGGACAAAAATCTCTTTAAGCATCTTAATTATTTTCTATTTTAAAACAGTCTCACTAATTGTCTAAGTTCTTCAAATAATTATATTTTCTCCTCCACTATCAGTAAGAGAGAGTTTTGAATTAATTTACATATTCAAATGTACTACGCATTGTAATAATTATTCCATAAATAATAAGTTTAAGTATTAGATGTAAAGTTTTAATTAAACAAGTTCTCAGTGTTTAGCATTGCAAAGTGTGGTGCAGCGCATGTATCTAATATTACGACCGTTCACTTGTCCGCTCTATCACTTGTCCGCTCTACCACTTGTCCGCTCTACCACTTTTCCGCTCGTCCGCTCATACACTTTTTTTATTTTTTATTTCACGAGTGACAACAAGGCAGGCGGGTCACCTGATGGTAAGTGACAACCGTCGCCTATAGACATTGGCAATACCAGGGGATTGCTAATGTGTTGTACACCTTATTACAATGCCTTAAAGGCGAACTGGCTCTCAAGTGCAATTGCCGGAACACACCAACAGGTGCTTGGCGACAGATTTTCAACTTGAGGGTGGTAGCCAGCCAGTCGTGTACTACAAAGTACCCTACCACCGTGCTGTGGTTTCCTCACGATGTTTTCCTTCACCGAAAGCTCAAGCTCATTGTAAGGATTTGAACCCACGACCTTCGCCGCGGTATCCGACGTCACTTACCACTGAGCTATCATCGCCACTTGTCCGACGACCGCTTTGCTCGTTATCTATTTGCATTATCATGTTTAATTTAATATTTGTAAGATTCTTTTCCACGTCACTGCTTCAAGAAATACTTACTGGAATATTGAATAGCTTACGAAATGTAAAATAGTAAGCCATCAAAAACAGCACTTCCAAAAAAACCAAGTCTAGCAACTTAGACTATAGAAGAACTGTCTTCTACCGTAAAAAGTTGTGAGATCCATGTAATACCAAGTCGGTTAATTTATTCAGTCACTACTTAACCTTCTGTCTTAAGTTATTACGTAATTAATTAGCTAACCTTACAACATCTTATGGTGACCATAATCAATATTAAAAATCTTTTATGTTGAAATAAATAGATAGAATAAAATAAATCTCCACCGATGTAAAAGTAGAGCATTATTAGTATGTAGGCAAGTAAACTTAGAACAGGTTTGTAAACAGTGGTATCTCTTCAGTGGAGGCGACTGAGTCCCTCAAAATGACCAGAACATTATCTGAGAAAACAGATTGTACGACAATAGTTGCCATTCATAAAGGTAACATCGTCACAATGTTTATGGGATACATCTAACCTAAATAAACACGCCCTCGCCGTCCTGTCTTTGTGACTCAGCCGACTGCCGACTGCCGAGCGGTCGCCGATCCCACCCGAGCGGAGCCGAACCGGTTAAATATGCATGTCAACGTCGTTCGCATAATTTGACGAAGGTCCCGCTGTATATAAAAATCTTCGCATTTTCGTATATTTTCCATCGGTATAAACAAAAGTCGAGCACATACTGGCAAAACCCTTTTTTTGTTGAGTACATCTGTCAATCAAATATCGTTTTAACATAATTTGATACTCGTATGTTACAAACTGAAGATCGCCGCTCGAAGTGTCGCCGCTCGAAGTGTCGCCGCTCGAAGTGTCGCCGCTCGAAGTGTCGCCGCTCGAAGTGTCGCCGCTCGAAGTGTCGCCGCTCGAAGTGTCGCCGCTCGAAGTGTCGCCGCTCTTTTGTTTGTTGACCAGCGAAATTGCCAATGTTTTGTATACCGTATTACAATGCCTTAAAGGCAACTGGCTCTCAAGTGCAACTGCCGGAACACAACAGGTGCATAGCGACAGATTTTCAACTTGAGGGTCAGTCCAGTCAGTTGAGTACTACAAAGTACCCTACCACCGTGCTGTGGTTTCCTCAAGATGTTCCTTTACCGAGAAATGAGGTCAAAAGGTCTCGTAAAATCAATACTTGACTGTCTTATGAAAATTAGTATAATTTTTGATCCTATGAAAATTGTCCTACAATACGTTGTCGAATCATTGCATTATTAAGCTTTTATGAATTACTAAAAAAAAATAGAGAACCCTAAAACCCCTAAATAGTTAAAAGTAGACTCTGATAATTAGCTCACATTTCGATGAGAAATAAACGTGTGAAATATACAGAGCACGGGGACTCTAGTACCGTTCGAGCAGTCCACTGAGAGCGATGCTCATTCATGATCATGTAGGGCCTGCAGAAACTGCGACTCTTCATTTATACTCTTGGTTCAGGCGAGACCATACCTTTCTGAGAAATTCAAAATCTATTTTAAAAAAGTTTTGATAGTTTTAACAGTTTCATCTTGGAAAGTACGTCTTATTTGAAAAAGTAATAAGTTAGATAGCCTGTTTATTAAAGGTTATTTGTATACAGGGTGTCCGGTAAGTGGGACGATAAACTTCAGAGGGAGATAGGTGGGCGGGTCACCTAATAAATATAAAAAATACCTCTGTATAAAGATCACCGTTTTAGAGATATTTCGATATTTCAGATTTTTATGTTTTCATTTTTGAATTTTTGATATTAAATATGTCGAAAATGTTATACTAAGGTCATGTTAGTAGTCTTACTACTTACCGGACATCCTGTATAGCACCCGATAAACCTGATCTTATACTAAAAAAAAATCCAAATACAAAACTAATGCAGCAAATATTATATTCCTGATTTCCCCACTTGGAACGCAGCGTCGGAAAAATAACAGCGGTATTAAAGCGCACATGTTCACGCAATCATTTAATATCGAGCGTTTACCTTTTACAAAAAAAACGTGTTTCTTTGTAAACCTTTGGAGTAAACAAAACGCTGAAGCAGTATATAGCTTTGTTTTGTTTGAGGTTTCATTGCAATATGTGCCTACCTACCTACCTACCTACCTACCTACCTATCATTATATATATTATATTTTTTGTGATATTGTACGAGTTTGGTTGTATTTTCCAAAGGTATTATCTTTATATCCTTTATTTTGAGTAAAAGTCATATATATAATGTATAACAGGTTGGTTAGCGTCGTTCCTAAGACTATCACGTTCGAGGTCGTGGGTTCAATTCCCACCCAGGAGAGACAGTTGTGTACATGAATGAATATGTCTATTAGAGTAAGTCTGGGTGTAATTTATTTAAGTATGTATTAAAAAAGTAGTATAATTATGTAGTAAAGTATGGTTTCCTAATTACAAGCTCTCCTTAGTTTGTGATCAGATGGCCGTGTGTGAAGAATATCCCACGTATGAACGTTGATTCAGAAGTCAGCTTATAACTGAGAAGAACTGGCAAGAAACTCGACGCTTACAACAGTATTATACCGAAAATCCTGACTGTCTCCGAGCCTAAATCCTGACTGTCTCCGAGCCTAAATCCTGACTGTCTCCGAGCCTAAATCCTGACTGTCTCCGAGCCTAAATCCTGACTGTCTCCGAGCCTAAATCCTGACTGTCTCCGAGCCTAAATCCTGACTGTCTCCGAGCCTAAATCCTGACTGTCTCCGAGCCTAAATCCTGACTGTCTCCGAGCCTAAATCCTGACTGTCTCCGAGCCTAAATCCTGACTGTCTCCGAGCCTAAATCCTGACTGTCTCCGAGCCTAAATCCTGACTGTCTCCGAGCCTAAATCCTTGGACGTAGAAAACTAAAATGCATAGAGAGTTCTTTTGTAGTCTAGATCGAGAAAAATCTCGAGGTTTTCAAGTTCAACCCCTAAGAGGAAAATAGAAGATCGCAGGTGAAACCGCGGGTCGAAATACTGGTAATATAAAAACACACTTTAAACTATAAAATTTAATTATCTATGAAGAGTTTCTGTTCGTAATAAATGTAAAAAAACTTTTAAATGAATTGTTTAATATGGAAGGAGTTAAATGAAGCGCTACATGAAACATCAATTAGTGCGAAGCAAGTTTCAAGTGTCTCCAACTCATCATCAACTTAACTGTATCATATACTTAGGGTACCTACTTGGTATTCTGAGACCGAGAAACTCACATTTAAAGTACCTGAGTTACAATTTAACATAATATCTCATACTACTTGTATTTCTTCAAAATGTTATTCCTTTTCTCTTTTCCACACTAGACTGGCAGATCACCTGATGGTAAGTACTTCCGTCGCCTATAGACATGAGCAATACCAACGGGATTGCCAATGTGTTGTCGACCTTTTTACAATACCTTAAAGGCGGCTCTCAAGTGCCACTGCCGGAACACACCAACAGGTGCTTGGTGCACCGAAAGCTCAAGCTCATTGTAGGATTTGAACCCACGACCTCCCGTGGTATCACTGAGTTTTCATCGTCTCAAAATAATTGTAATTTTCCATCCTTATAGAACCGACTAATAAGTTTGTACTCAAAATGGCTGCTTCATTAGCTTGTTTATGTCTTAACTATGTTGTTATGAAACTATTTGAACACCGTACTACAACAGTCTTCGCATAGTTTAATCGTTAGTGAGTTACCGCCACCACTCAGCCGCTTCAGCGCTGAAACAATTACCTTCAAAGGATGATTTATAATTTGAAGAAAGAACTTTATTTTAATCAGCTTACCGTTCACCGCTTGTCGGCTGGCGCTGGAACAAATGTACCTCATTGAGAACGCTCGATAAGTACTTTGTACGCAGCAGGATGCTATCGTCTGCCATTAATTTCCCCCGGGAACCGAACTGACGACCGATACTCGGCTACTGGAGATTGGCGACATTGTTTCTAATGCCTTCTTTTTCAATTATGAGGAATACTTGAGATTGCGTTATATTGAATCGACCTCCCGAGTAGCGAGGGACTTGCTAGTAAATGCTATGACCTCATTTTATCATTGATGAGGTCTTTAAGAAGTGTAACCGAGCGTTGCTAACACAGAAATAAGTTTAGTTTCACTAGTTTAGTTTAGTTTAGTTTAGTTTAGTTTAGTAGTTAGAGCAGGTAGCACGTCCGCAGTTTTACAAAGTTCTCTTTTAGCTGCACTCTCGATATTTACTTTTGTTAAGTTTGTTCGATAATGTCATTATGCTGTCGTAGTTATGTTCTTCGTCGATAGTTCAATCATCATTTTGCTGAGATGCCTACGTATGTAAAGTAGCTAAATAAATAATTTACGTGCTAACTCCGCGTGGAATTAGTTTATCGTGGAATGATGCCTTTTCACCCCTTTTTTACCCACTCAGGTATTGATTTAGAAATCTGTTCAGCCGTGAAAACCGAGCTGATAACTTTCCGACCGATTTATAATATTAAGGTGGTAGGGTACTTACTTTGTAGTACCCGACAGGCTGGCTACCACCCTCAAGTTCAAAATCGGTCGGTGTGTTCCAACAGCTGCACTTGAGAGCCAGTTCCCATCTAGGCTTTGTGTGCTTACCACCTTCGGCCACATCATCACTTACCATGTTGAGATTGCGGACAAACAGAAGCTTACCCAAAACAAAAAAAAAACAAATGACGGTTAAAGTTTGGAAGTATTATTTCTTTTGCGGAATATTTGATTTCATGTATAAACTGAAGCCACAAATTTTAATCGAGAATCTTTTCTTACCGTCTTAAATACTGACTATAACCAAATAGTATTTTAAATTAAACTTTACAAACTGGTTGTATGACACAATAGCGAAACTTAACGTAGCTTTGAGCAAATGTCGTTCGTCCAACACTCGCTGGAAATAATTTGAACTTGTCCCGCCGCCCGCGAAGCACTAGCCGCTCAAAGAAAAGCTAAAGGTTTCATATTACTTCAGTTTCATATTTAAATTAGCATAAAGTTTATTTAGTTAATGAATGAGATGGTGACTTTGGAAGCTATTTATACTATGATATTATAAAGAGGAAAGATTTGATTGTTTGTTTGCATTGAATAGGCTCTGAAAGGTTTATTATTCCAAGCTCTGAAACTACTGGACCGATTTGAAAATATCTTTCACCATTAGAAAGTTACATTATCCTTGATGAACATAGGATATATTGTGTCCCGGTAAAAGATAACATCCCACGGGAACTCAGCAAGAGTTTATTGCCGGCTCTTCTCAGCAAAAGCAACCTTCCAAACCGTGCGCTAGAGCCTAGACTATTCATAAGTGCCTGTGAAGGCCTATTTGGATAAATAGACATTTTATTTCATTAGCATTACAATTGCACATAAATCTAGAATTGAGAAGAATGCCTCTGTATGGTCGGTAATGAGACTGTAGTTTGTTCTGGTAATAATTCCCTCACACTACAGAACCATATATCATTTAAAGCTCGTCGCACACTAGCCGGCACGGCCTTAGTGAATGTGTTGGCTTACTCGGGCGCCGCGCGCTTATAGCTGCCGATCGCGTATTGTGTGATCGTCATTATGGCCGGGGTGGTGGCCACTACACGCGCCAGTGAGTGAGTGAGAGTGGGTCGGTACTTTACGAAAACGAACTGTTATGTTCGATTACTGCACGTTCATCATATTCTCGATAATATAGGAAGGATCTGTTGACTTTGATATTTTAGATGAATTTTTACATATTTTTGTTTAAATAGGCCTTCCCAAGAATTTGTGAATTTTCGCTCGATTTGAAAAACTTTTGCTGAGAAGCCGGCTATAAACTGTTCCCGTTCAAACCGATACGTTATTGATCGAATCTAACCGATGCTGTTCAGATCTACCTCTGCTTCTAGCTTTATCAGCTATACTTAGGCTGGCTAGTATGATAGTGTAGCATTCTGAGAGCTATTCGAAAACAACAAAAAAAAAATCAAGCTAATAATTAACAATAATCTCGTATTTAAATTAAATGATGTCAGTCATAAGCCGCTGAAAGTAGAGCCTCAGCTCCCGGGGCAACACATGACGCGCATTATTCGTACGTTGTGCAAATCCGCGACAAACCATGTCGCGCGCGACAGCGACACGGGACGAGGCGTCTCTTGTTACCCTCCCCCCTACGACTCACCCCCCGCACACCCCCCACACACCATCGCCCGTGGCTAAGCAGCTTTGCACTACTATTCAGACACCCAATATATCGCGAAATTCACAGCAAAATTCTTTCAACAAAAAGGTAAAGAGTATAAAAATTTGTCTATTATAAATATTTGATATAGTGAGATTTTAAGTACCATTCACTATAAAGTAGACGGAGGTGAATAAGATAATAAAACAGTATACTCTTATAATCGTATTTTTAGTAACTTCACAAATTATTTCAGCTGACGTGCATCGTTGCATTTATTAAGTTTGAAGCTTTACTTCGAAGGTTCAGTTCGTGCAAACACAACTTTCCAGGTCTAAGATAATATTTTTGTTAGTAAGTGAAGTGATCGCGCGCGTTCGTTGGTTTGTTGATGAAGAGCTCTGCTATAATGTAAGTCGTTTAGCATCGCCGGAGGAGGCGTGAGGCGGTGAGGCGTGAGGCGTGAGGCGTGAGGCGTGAGGCGGGTTAAAGTTTGATTGTTATAAAGTGCAGTAGTACCGCCACACCTGCTACCAATATAACTCCTCGAGAAAGCCTCCATCCGACAATTACGACTCTTATAACGTCTAATTTATTACTCTAGATAATGAACACATTTTACTGCTTCTGTGTTAAATTAATCTTCCTACCGTTGTTCTTAATAGGGCTTTTGCGAACTTCTCATTTAATATAATCTTAATTTTATCGTTTTGCGGTCAAACTGTGTGAGTTATGTTTCCTTGCGCTGTCAAATGTTCTGACATGAGCAGCAGGTCTTAACATCGATCAGTGAAGCTTCTGTTGGCCGCCCATCCAGCCCCAGTGTTGTCGATTAAACATTATCCTTTATTTGTGTCAAAAGCAAAAACCGCTGCCAGAACAATTGGAATACTTTACAAGGTGATGTGGAATTTCACGGCGGAGGAGTAGCTGTTATACTAATCGATCGTGTATAGAATCAAAAGCAAAATTGTTTATTCAGTTAAGACATTACAATCCAGGTCTTAGGAAGGCCAACTGCATAATCTACACTCAATAGACCTTCAGATATAAGTGAAATGAAATTAAATGAAATTTTATTTGGTATATTTTGTGATATGCTGATTCTTCTCAGTTAAACCGGTGGTAACGTTAGTTCATACGTGCCTTCTAGGGCCTAATCCAAATAAATAGCTTTGACTTTAGACCCAGAATACCTCATGGGAATTGTAAAATGTAACTGCAGGTGAAACTTCAAAATGATACATAAAGGAGCATTTTATTAAAAGTTATACAGAACTTTGAATAGTCTTGGCTATTCCTCTCACTGTGTCACTACTATAATATTGTTCTTCAAAAATAAAAACGGCGCTACACTTATTCGTCCCCGGAGATATTGTTGTTGCAACAACTTTTGTTGTTCATGCAAAGTCGATAGAAAGTCGTATCTCGATATTTATGCGAAATATTGTCAGTAGTACCTCGTAAAGCCTTATTCGCACCCATCCTATTTTATAGGCAAATCTTTATTCAGCTTACATAAAGCGGGATCACACCGATACTTCAACATACATATTTAGTCTATAGAGGCGAAGAAAACATACGTTACAAAATCTGCGAACACCTGTGGTGCTCCGGCACTAAGAAATTGCATTAATTCCATTGCTCGTGAAGCATTGATTTATGCGACGGACGAGCAAACACGCGCTGCTATTCATTCCAAGCCTAACGATAATGTCGTGGCCTCGGATGCGTTTTACTGCAAGAAGTGTTTTAGACGCTGCAAATTGAGCGAGAGCCTTAGAAGTCTATCGGTTCCCTTGATCGGAATGTATTGAGCTCTCTCGAACCGGCTACTTAAAATGATTCAATACATTGTACAAGGAGGCGAGTAACGGCAATAGTGCTCGCAGTGGATTACCATTTTAAACATGAGTTAAGGCGATGATAGCTCAGTGGTAGTGACGTCGAATACCGCGGCGAAGGTCGTGGGTTCGAATTCTACAATGAGCTTGAGCATTCGGTGAAGGAAAACATCGTTAGGAAACCATAGCACGGTGGCACTTAAGAGCCAGTTTCCATCTAGGATTTGTGTGCTTACCACCTTCGGCTACCTCATCTCTTACCATGGTGAGATTGTGGTCAAACACAAGTTTATCCAGATTTTTTTTATCTCGTTTATCTCAATGGGAAAAACATTGATTTGCTGATAATATGCTTAAAGTGGTTTGTCTTTAGAGATGTTTCTCCACTAATTATACTGTTACATGCTCACTCAGCTAGGGAGCATTAACATGAATCATGTTATATTTGCAATGAGCTTACAGCAATAGCTTATACGATAATGCTGAAGGCATCGCTGTCTGCTAGATAAATTGCATTTACACAATTAAACCACTGGATCTCTGAAATTGCTTGTTTTCCGTCTTGGTTATTTTCTGTTGAAAATTTAAAATTTGTAATAGCTTTAGATTTAAATTTGCTTGTGTTTTTAGTAAAGGAAGGAATATCAAAACGCAATTCGTAATATCAAGTTGAACATCTGTCGCCATGCAGCCATTAGTGTTGTTTGCTTCTTGCCGGAGTCTTCTCAGTTTAAATGTATTCCGAACCGCTGGTAGATTCTATCGTTCATATCAGGGCCTAAACTGAATTCAAACCTTTTTATGTGTTTTTACCACTTTATCGATTACTAAAGTAATCAGTTCATAAAAAGTAAAACATTGTATGGTCAGTTTAGAAGCCACTATCTACTTCCATATAATATATAATCATACAACAGTGCAGCGACACAATCCTATTCAAAATAACTTGGTACATCCAACAATGACACTCGAAGTGCTCAAACTGTCAACAAGTTTAGTAGATTGAATCCGCCAGCGAGCTCGTCAACTCGTCAACCGATCCTGCCATTGTTCTAACACAATACTACTGTCAACATACTACCTAGTGCCTACTAGCTTCTTGACACCGACACCGACACCGACACCTACCGACTTCAATGGAGATATCACTCATTGAAGGACTCTTGGCCCATAAATATGCTCTGCTAAACGTAGAATAGTTATTTGTTACACAAGAGTGTAAAGTTGCTTTTTAACCGCGTGCTCAATTTTGATGACCGAGCAAGCGAAGGATTCTAAAAAAATTGAGCACGTGGATTGAGGATTAGGTCATCAAAATTGAGCACGCGGTTAAAAAGCAACTTTACAATCTTGTATAACAAATAACTATTTTTACTACAATGAATTCAGTGCATTTAATTTACTGTCCATTGTTTTAAACGGCAGCTGGGGTTTGGTAACCACTTACCATCAGACGAAACTTTAAGGGTCAAGTGTTGTTAGACAACTAATAAATAATATTTCACTTAATTACATTAGAAAAATCTTAATAAACATTAAAATTAGAATAGTTTGAGCTGTTATTATCTACTTAATTAGTGCAATCTCATTAACTATAGTCAGAATGCGGTAGCTGGGTCGCGACGTCGCTCGGCGCGTGTAATTCGGCGCTCGGTGCGCGGGCGCCGCACCGGCCGCACCGCGCTCCGGTCTGACCGGTCCCTCTCTCCCCTCTCCCCTCTCCCCTCTCCAGTCACCTCGCACATCCACGACCAGTTCCCAACTGGTATCCGCACTTGCAAAAACTGCCGACGTCTCGTCGCAGACGGTTATTTGTTTTGGTAATGCCAGACCATTGCGGTCAGAACAAAAAGTGTCAAGTTAGTGCGAGTGTCAGTGTGGTGGAGTGTCAGTGGTGTCGGTGTCGGTGTCGGTGTCGGATGTGAGGTCAGCGGGAGATGTCGCGCCGGCCCCTGACGACATGCTGGCCGTCCGCCATGCGAAGGTACCAACACTACACTACATATACACGCACATCCTTATTATAATAACGCTACTTGTATACCTAATTAAGATAAGATACTAATTGCATCCTCAAAAGAAGTTTAGCACTCAAGTTATCAAGTCGAATTTAAGTCAGTTTTCTGTTAGCTCAATATTGATAAATAAACTTGAAATGCGTCCAAATTTCTGGGAACTAGATGAGGTATGACCAAAAGGCTCTTCCTATTTTATTTCTGTGTGTGAAATCTATGCGTAAATAGTATTCAAATTAATTTGCAAACATATCTGATATGATTACATAGGCTATCAAAGGGAGAAAAGTGCCAGGAAAACAATAAGATAACAATAGAATCTATTTTTAGCGATTCAAGTTATTGAAGTATTTAATACGTACCAAGTATTTAATTAGAGTATGCAGATTCACACGCGTACTTTTTCAGTATTTTAGTCTCACATTTGATTATGTCACAAGTCTGGCTCAAATGTGCCCAGAAAGCAACCGGCTCTCACACACCCGGTAGGTGCTTGACGAAAGATTTTCAATATTATCATATAATAGTGCAAGACTTATCGTAGAGCAAGGCATTAGATATTTTGCTTGTATCCACTCATCCCAGTTTTATGTACAGTCTCATGTATTCAAACATTATATAAATCACTTGCTTCACGTCCGGTTTAGTATCCTCCAGAAATTTATTTTATTAAAACCATTTTGAATTTCTCCTTTGACTGGTTTTTGTATCTGAAAGAGAAATCATTTAATTAAAAAGCCCTCAATGGCCCACAAAGTCAGTAAGCACCTATTGACCCTAAAAATGTAGAACAGAGAACTGTCGGAATAATATTTTCCTCGTCGACCGACTACATGCAATAAGAGGATTACAGAAGTAATGTAATAGTGTATCAAAAGCTTATTTTAACTTGAAGTTAGGCAGTCGTAGAGAATATACAATATTCGGCTCGTAATGAAGTGTGCCAAACAAAAGACGGCGTGGCTTATTATATGTGACTCGAGCCGCGAGCGTGAGCTGTTACGTGAACCTAGATCAAAAACATACCTAGATTGTAGGTCATTACTTTTTTCTTCCCCCCATCTCGGAAAGAGTATGTTTGCTCTTCGATATCTGAGTGTAAAAGCCGTTTTTATCCACTAGAGGATAAAGTAAATTTGTGAATTCAAAACATCATTAAACCTATTTACTTCTCCCTCCATGGTGCCGAATTTATCATACAACCTTTTTTAATTTGTTAAAACCTCAGACTAGGAACCTTCTTGGTGTATTTTTTTTTTATTTGCTTTGCGCTCGCCATTTTTTTTTTTGTATTTAGTCATTTCCTCGCTGAAGTGGGATGAAAAATAACGTGTTGCACTCGAGTGCAAAGTTTTTTTTTGTATTTTAGAATCCTTCGCTTGCTCGGTCATCAAAATTGAGCACCCGGTTAATAAACAACTTTTCACTCTTGTATAACAAATAACTATTATAATTCTGCAAAGTTTCTTGCTCTCGACAGAGCTCATTATGTGACTTTTTATGGAGGATGTCATCCGGCGAGAAAGTGACTATAGGATTTGTTGTTTTTTATTCTACCTTGTAATATCAGTTGCTCCATTGCACACGGTTATCTCATGCCGTTGGTAACTTCTGCAATTCGACCTTCATAAGTGCCCTCCTGGGGCCTAAATCTTATTGAGTGGAATTCAGTCGACGATATCCTCAATATCTTACTACTATTACAATTGTGAAAGTTTGTTACTCTTTCACCCTAAAACTACTATTCTATAATAGAATAAAATTATAGTACCTAATTTATCCGGGAAGAGATAAGATGCCTCGGGAACGCTGTGAAACCGGGGACAGCTAGTATAATTTATCTAATTAATTATTATTTTAGAAAGGACTAAGTTGAAGCGCGTTTGATATACGGTTCAGTAAATGATGCTTCACATGCGGTGGGGCCTTACATAGCTAACCGAGACACACATGCTACCAATATTTATTGTATACCATCCTCTGTCTTGCAAATCTTTGATCGGAGTACTTTTGAGCTCATGTCGCGATCCTCGGCTCCAATGGCTCGTGAACATTGCCCTAATGACACGGTAACGTGACACGCGCCACGCTAACGTCACGCCAACGCCACGCCAACGCCACGCGTGCCAAGCATATTGTGTTATCGCGTGGAAATATTATTTTGTTTTCAATATAATTATTTGATTCGGAACCATCGATGTGACTATGAGGTTTGATAGTAGTAACTGTATTATATTCATCATAACAGTCAGAAAACGTTCACTGCTGGACAAAGGCCTCCCCCAAGGATCTCCTCGATGGCCGGTCTTGCGCTATCCGCATCCAGTGGCTTCCCGCGACCCTCACAAGATCGTCGGTCCACCGTGTGGGAGGCCTGCCCATTGTATTAATTAAATCAAAAATAATAAGTTTTAAGGTGGAATGGCTTCGGTCATATTTTTGCGCATTGAAATAATATCTGGAACATAACTCTTGGCTCGCAATAGGAATATCGTCTTAAAAATCATATATAAAAATCCGGCAAAGTGCGAGTCGGACTCGCGCACGAACGGTTCCGTAAAAAAGGCAAAAAAATCACGTTTGTTGTATTTAAATATTTTTTGTTTTTAGTATTTGTTGTTATAGCGGCAACAGAAATACATAATTTGTGAAAAGTGGTCTAGCTATCGCGGTTCTTGAGATACAGCCTGGTGATAGACAGACGGACGGACAGACGGACAGACTGACAGACAGCGAAGTCTTAGTAATAGGGTCCCGTTTTTACCCTTTGTGTACGGAACCCTATAAATAGAATTCCAGTTATTTATAAAAAAGTTCTCCAAAGGATTTTTACATTGGTAATAAAATTTATATTGTATTGCACAAAGCTATGTAGCGATTAAGTGTCTTTGTATCGCCGTTGATTGGGGTAAGGCCATCAAGCGTTGCAGAGATTTACTTAACGCCAATTAAGGTTGTAATACCTGACTTATAAAAACTGGTGTTGATTGAATACTAATTATTGAAATCCAAACAGCCATCAGGTGTTGCATCGTTAAGGATTTGTTGAGTGCACATAAAATACACTCTGCCTCGAGCTCCTCGCGGCCTCTGTGCAGTGTGCAGTGTGCAGTGTGCAGTGTGCAGTGTGCAGTGTGCAATGTGCAGTGTGCAGTATGTAGGGTTGAATGAACGCATGGCGTGCGAGTTAACGACATTTAAAACTTGATTAAAATAATTAAAGTATTGATAAAATCAATTTACTTTTTGGTGCTAATTATTTGGTCATTGTCATGATGAATAACTTTTACAATGGGGTCAACCTCATGTTTTTTTATGACACCTGATGGTAAGTGACTACCACCGCCGTCAGTCATTAGCAATACCAGGGGAATGGCCAATGTGTTGTCGACTTTTTACAATGACTTGAAGGCTCTCATGTGCAACTGCCGTAACACACACCGATAAGTTGGTGATTAATTTTGAGGGTGATTACCCTAACACCGTAGTTTTCCTTCACCGACAGCTCGTCGTAGGATTCGAACCCATGACGACGAACGGTGTATTCCGATAACTGCACATCAGTCATTTCTGTCCGTACCACCTTCGTGTATAAAACAGTAGTTGAGATATTGATCCATAGATGAATAAAACGTCGTGCGAGGACCAATTCTTAATCTAAGTATTAATCATTATACATGTAGAGCAAAATAAATGTTCAAAAAGGAAATAAAAAAGGTCCGATATGTTAAACACTCGAACACAATAAATATGCTAATTTAATCATTTAAATGTTTAATTTACAAGGCATCTTCCACCTTACAAGTGTTATTTATTGTTATTACAATCTCAAATGGTTATTGCATTGAAAATTGTAGAAAAAATACATTGGCTAAGGATGCTCCCAAACACGTTAGTTTTTAATTACAGAATTATGCAAAGAGTAAGAACATAAAGCCGACCGAGAGAGACAATGTTAAACTTTAGAAATATAGTTGTTCTCTTTGTAGCTTCATCCAGAGCATCCATCGCCGCAATACAATACCTACGGGGTCGAGGGTCGAGGGTCGAGGGTCGAGGGGGTTACTAATAGCTAGTATTCTTTGACATGGTGGTCAGCGGAGACTCAAGACTCGGTCGTGACCGCGAAGGCCGTTGGGAACAAGGCGGCATTGCACTGGGATGGAACCGGTTTGGATTTCAACACTTTAGCTAAGTTATATTCTACTACTTTTTTGCCCCGCGGTTTCACTCGCGTTTCCGAGGGATTTTATCTTATAAAGTATCCTATGTTTTATTCCAGGATATGATATACCTTTGTGCCAAGTTTCATCAAAATTCGTTAAGCCGTTTTTGCGTGAAAGAGTAACAAAATCTTCATACGAATCTTTTAAGGCGATGATAGCTCAGTGGTAGTGACGTTGATTACCGCGGCGAAGGTCGTGAGTTCGAATCCTACAATGAGCTTGAGCTTTCGGTGAAGGAAAACATAGTGAGGAAACCATAGCACGGTGGTAGGTTACTTTGTAGTACCCGACTGGCTGGCTACCACCCTCAAGTTGAAAATCTGTCGCCAAGCACCTATCGGTATGTTCCGACAGCTACACTTGAGAGCCAGTTCCCATGTAGGCTTTGTGTACTTACCACCTTCGGCCACATCATCACTTACCATGGTGAGATTGTGGTCAAACACAAGCTTATCCAGAATAACAAAAAAAATACATATCTTTACACAAATTTTCACACACATGTATCCAAACAACATTTCACATTGATAATATTAGTAAGATTTGGAATTGGCGTAGAATCAGAATCATGACATCAAAATGTGAATGCATGTTTTCATGAAAATAAACGATGAAACCAATAATCCTGATTGCTGATAAAATTAATCCACAATTCCTTTAAATTGTTCCAACGTAGGTATGTAATTTATTAAAAGCGTATGAGTTTTTAATCGGCTTAACTCCATCAATTTATTGAATATAATTTTGAGTGACTTTATCCCCACTCAAACAGATTACAGTACAGTCCTTTGTTCGTGTTATGAATGGGATCAATTACTAGTAGATAGTATCAGTGTTGCAGGATATTCCTCTGCTTTCAACGGTTTTTGTTCTATTCACTTTATATTGATGAAGATAGGAAGTCCAGCGACTTTTGAATTCAAATGGAAATTTTCCTCGGTGTGATTAGTTTTTATTTTCGTCACAGATCTAACGTCAAATAAAATAAAAAAACTTGAGAGATGTCAAGGGACACCCGGATGGAACGAAGTTATATAAGTTATATAAAAGTCAAGAGAGTATATATATATAAATAAAAATGAAAATATCTGGCTTGCTTTCTATAAGAGAGAGAGAGAGAGAGAGAGAGAGAGAGAGAGAGAGAGAGACAGACAGAGAAACATGCGCACGCCGCACAGCTTACAATAGCTTACTACACACAACTGTCACCGACAGTGACAGTGACACAAAAAGTGTCGTAAGATTTTTTACCGTCTAGCCCCCTTTCACAACGCGCGATAAGGAACTTCGTTCCAATACAAAGATTAAGATTTATTCATCTATGCATAAATAGTTATCTAATGTCCATACTACAAATTGTGCATAGTTTGAGAACAGATATGTGTGAACAATGCATATATATATAAAGAAAGTATATTTCCTTAACTGATATTTTTGTATAGTCCTAGTGTTGGTAAAACAGTGAACATGTACCTATGTAACATATAGATGGCGCTATTAATGGCGGCCAACACGGCAGATAAAGCAGGTGATGTTTTTTTCGTGTTGACAGATCTCGCCGTGACTGGTTATATCCTAGGTTATTTTATTAAGTTATTATTATAAAAGAACTGTGAAAAGGAATTGACAAATTAAGGAATAAACTTTAAATGTCGTTTCTTTGTTTTACAGGTAAGATAATACCTAGGGTTTAAGTAAAACAGTTATTCTTGTGTGTACGTAAATAATAAATAAAAAACTTTGTTTTACAGAGCAACGCATTCGTTTAATTAAAATTCCTGTCAAGTCAAGAACTATTGTCTTATATATATATACTCATATTATAATAAGGTAATTCAAGGCAACGGTAGTCCCTTACCATCAGGAGACTTGCTTGCATTTCAGCCTTCTAACATAAATAATATATTTTGCTATTTGCGCAATCCTTGGTGTCGTAACAATGCTACAATAAGTTTCATTTCCGAGAATACCAAGGAGTGACGATATATTTTACATGTGACATTTGTACGATGCGACTATATTTGGTTGGCGCAATCAAAATTTGATGTCTCTAAACGTAAAGAGGCAACCAAGTGGTGCGAGCTCGCCCATAAATCCAGAGCGATCTTGGAGCTCAGGAATATGTCGAACTGCGCGCGATGGTAAAGCTGCTCCTATTGACACTATTCTAGCTAAAGAAACTTCAACTCTCATAAATCCTACAATAAACGAGTTACTTAGGTATCTGCTTACATTACCATTTCTTTATATTATCTACTATTTATATTTTATTCACAATATGTGTATTTATATTTTATTAACTTCGACGAATAAGTCTTGAATTTGCAATGTCTTCCAATTAGAGAAATGTGAAAATACTCAGTAACTACGTAAGAATAAATAAACATCAGTTAAGTGCGACTCTGACTCGTGCATCGAGGGTTCCTTACACTTGTAGTTCATCACGAGAATCATAGTCTCGAATATATTTTCCGAATTGTTGTTTTTTTTTGATGTAACAAAAAATATCGGTTTTTAAATTTAGGTTCTAGGCCAACAGGAAGTACCCAATAGGTTTTGTCAAAATAAACGTAAACAGAGTATAAACGAGTATAAGGCGACGATAGCTCAGTGGTAAGTGACGTCGAATACCGCGGCGAAGGTCGTGGGTTCGAATCCTACAATGAGCTTGAGCTTTCGGTGAAGGAAAACATCGCGAGGAAACCATAGCACGGTGGTAGGGTACTTTGTAGTACCCGACTGGCTGGCTACCACCCTCAAGTTGAAAATCTATCGCCAAAACACCTATCGGTGTGTTCCGACAGCTGCACTTGAGAGCCAGTTCCCATATAGGCTTTGTGTGCTTACCATCTTCGGCCACATCATCACTTACCATGGTGAGATTGTGGTCAAACACAAGCCTATCCAGAATAAAAAAAAAACAAAAAAAAAACGACCGTATCTTTTGATTGCGTCGACTTTAGAAGTTTGAATTTTTACTGCTCCTAGGAATTGCAGACCTGAGTATTTGAAATTAATTTCAATCAGATACCTCCTGGCATTCCTCAGAAAAAGGTCTTGACAGACGGACAGACGGTCGGACAACAAAGTGTTTTTTTCCTATAGAGGTAGGGCACCCTAAAAAACGAGACGCACCTAAATTTCAAATACAAAATATTCATAATTTATCTGAATAGTTCACAAATGCATAAGCTTTTTCTTAAAAAAACTGTTCTTCATTATTTATATCACATTCCCACGTAGACTCGTTAAAACCACATTCGTTGACAGTGAGACAGTGAGACAGTGAGACAGACACTTTAAACGTGTATGAGCGCGGTATGAGGCATGAGGTAGAGGTTGGTTTGAACATAAAAAGTGTCAACATTGGCTGAGAATGCGCACGTACTCGTTCGTAAGTAGGTACTTCACAGCTCACAGTCTCTTCAAAACACTTTCATTAGCAACAGTTTCTTTTACATGTTGCCTTTAAGTGTCGCATTATCCTGTATTTATGACATACTATTCATAACTTAAAATTACTGTAAGCAGATATTGTAGGTATGCATTGAGCAGAATGTATACAATTTACAATGTACTGTTTTTACGAATTTTAATGTATTTCTTAATTTTACCATAAAAACTGCTAAGGAAACGTTAGATACATGCTTTTGTTTTTTTTTCTGTGGAACCCTATTTCGAATGTATAGTACAAATTGATTATAACATACAGTACTACATAAATATATTTTTTTCGTTATAATTTCATAAAAAACTGGCCAAGTGCAAGTCGGACTCGCGCAGGAAGGGTTCCGTAAAAATGGCAAAAAAATCACGTTTGTTGTATGGGAAATAAATATTTATTTTAATCTGTTTTTAGTATTTGTTGTTATAGGGGCAACAGAAATACATCATCTGTGAAAATTTCAACTGTCTAGCTTGAAATACAGCCTGGTGACAGACAGACGGACGGACAGACAGAGAAGTCTTAGTAATAGGGTCCCGTTTTAGCCATTTAACCCTAATAAAAAGCATGAAAAATAATTGATACTGTATTATATATAAAATTTTGTTTCATTAATACTTAATTATAATTTTATTAATGGATAGGTACGCCGCAAGATAAAATTCCAATTTGTTAATTAAATTTGAGGTATTTGATATAACATAAATGTATTTGTTCCTATTAGACTTAATCGGGAATATTTAGGGCTCATTGTATGAACAGTGGTGAATAGACTGCGATAATGTGTGGGCTGTAATATATATAGGTGCGGTTTGTTATAGTAGTGTGTGTGCGAAGTGGGCCGCCGGCCGCCTGGATACCTACCGTACACTACACCTACCTATCTAATATAATATAATATAATATAATATAATATAATATTTAGGGCTCATTGTATGAACAGTGGTGAATAGACTGCGATAATGTGTGGGCTGTAATATATATAGGTGCGGTTTGTTATAGTAGTGTGTGTGCGAAGTGGGCCGCCGGCCGCCTGGATACCTACCGTACACTACACCTACCTATCTAATATAATATAATATAATATTTAGGGCTCATTGTATGAACAGTGGTGAATAGACTGCGATAATGTGTGGGCTGTAATATATATAGGTGCGGTTTGTTATAGTAGTGTGTGTGCGAAGTGGGCCGCCGGCCGCCTGGATACCTACCGTACACTACACCTACCTATCTAATATAATATAATATAATATAATATAATATAATATTTAGGGCTCATTGTATGAACAGTGGTGAATAGACTGCGATAATGTGTGGGCTGTAATATATATAGGTGCGGTTTGTTATAGTAGTGTGTGTGCGAAGTGGGCCGCCGGCCGCCTGGATACCTACCGTACACTACACCTACCTATCTAATATAATATAATATAATATTTAGGGCTCATTGTATGAACAGTGGTGAATAGACTGCGATAATGTGTGGGCTGTAATATATATAGGTGCGGTTTGTTATAGTAGTGTGTGTGCGAAGTGGGCCGCCGGCCGCCTGGATACCTACCGTACACTACACCTACCTATCTAATATAATATAATATAATATAATATTTAGGGCTCATTGTATGAACAGTGGTGAATAGACTGCGATAATGTGTGGGCTGTAATATATATAGGTGCGGTTTGTTATAGTAGTGTGTGTGCAAAGTGGGCCGCCGGCCGCCTGGATACCTACCGTACACTACACCTACCTATCTAATATAATATAATATAATATTTAGGGCTCATTGTATGAACAGTGGTGAATAGACTGCGATAATGTGTGGGCTGTAATATATATAGGTGCGGTTTGTTATAGTAGTGTGTGTGCGAAGTGGGCCGCCGGCCGCCTGGATACCTACCGTACACTACACCTACCTATCTAATATAATATAATATAATATAATATAATATAATATTTAGGGCTCATTGTATGAACAGTGGTGAATAGACTGCGATAATGTGTGGGCTGTAATATATATAGGTGCGGTTTGTTATAGTAGTGTGTGTGCGAAGTGGGCCGCCGGCCGCCTGGATACCTACCGTACACTACACCTACCTATCTAATATAATATAATATAATATTTAGGGCTCATTGTATGAACAGTGGTGAATAGACTGCGATAATGTGTGGGCTGTAATATATATAGGTGCGGTTTGTTATAGTAGTGTGTGTGCGAAGTGGGCCGCCGGCCGCCTGGATACCTACCGTACACTACACCTACCTATCTAATATAATATAATATAATATAATATTTAGGGCTCATTGTATGAACAGTGGTGAATAGACTGCGATAATGTGTGGGCTGTAATATATATAGGTGCGGTTTGTTATAGTAGTGTGTGTGCAAAGTGGGCCGCCGGCCGCCTGGATACCTACCGTACACTACACCTACCTATCTAATATAATATAATATAATATTTAGGGCTCATTGTATGAACAGTGGTGAATAGACTGCGATAATGTGTGGGCTGTAATATATATAGGTGCGGTTTGTTATAGTAGTGTGTGTGCGAAGTGGGCCGCCGGCCGCCTGGATACCTACCGTACACTACACCTACCTATCTAATATAATATAATATAATATAATATTTAGGGCTCATTGTATGAACAGTGGTGAATAGACTGCGATAATGTGTGGGCTGTAATATATATAAGTGCGGTTTGTTATAGTAGTGTGTGTGCGAAGTGGGCCGCTGGCCGCCTGGATACCTACCGTACACTACACCTACCTGTCTAATATAATATAATATAATATAATATAATATAATATTTAGGGCTCATTGTATGAACAGTGGTGAATAGACTGCGATAATGTGTGGGCTGTAATATATATAGGTGCGGTTTGTTATAGTAGTGTGTGTGCGAAGTGGGCCGCCGGCCGCCTGGATACCTACCGTACACTACACCTACCTATCTAATATAATATTTAGGGCTCATTGTATGAACAGTGGTGAATAGACTGCGATAATGTGTGGGCTGTAATATATATAGGTGCGGTTTGTTATAGTAGTGTGTGTGCGAAGTGGGCCGCCGGCCGCCTGGATACCTACCGTACACTACACCTACCTATCTAATATAATATAATATAATATAATATTTAGGGCTCATTGTATGAACAGTGGTGAATAGACTGCGATAATGTGTGGGCTGTAATATATATAGGTGCGGTTTGTTATAGTAGTGTGTGTGCGAAGTGGGCCGCCGGCCGCCTGGATACCTACCGTACACTACACCTACCTATCTAATATAATATAATATAATATTTAGGGCTCATTGTATGAACAGTGGTGAATAGACTGCGATAATGTGTGGGCTGTAATATATATATAGGTGCGGTTTGTTATAGTAGTGTGTGTGCGAAGTGGGCCGCCGGCCGCCTGGATACCTACCGTACACTACACCTACCTATCTAATATAATATAATATAATATAATATTTAGGGCTCATTGTATGAACAGTGGTGAATAGACTGCGATAATGTGTGGGCTGTAATATATATAGGTGCGGTTTGTTATAGTAGTGTGTGTGCGAAGTGGGCCGCTGGCCGCCTGGATACCTACCGTACACTACACCTACCTGTCTAATATAATATAATATAATATAATATAATATTTAGGGCTCATTGTATGAACAGTGGTGAATAGACTGCGATAATGTGTGGGCTGTAATATATATAGGTGCGGTTTGTTATAGTAGTGTGTGTGCGAAGTGGGCCGCCGGCCGCCTGGATACCTACCGTACACTACACCTACCTATCTAATATAATATAATATAATATTTAGGGCTCATTGTATGAACAGTGGTGAATAGACTGCGATAATGTGTGGGCTGTAATATATATAGGTGCGGTTTGTTATAGTAGTGTGTGTGCGAAGTGGGCCGCCGGCCGCCTGGATACCTACCGTACACTACACCTACCTATCTAATATAATATAATATAATATAATATTTAGGGCTCATTGTATGAACAGTGGTGAATAGACTGCGATAATGTGTGGGCTGTAATATATATAGGTGCGGTTTGTTATAGTAGTGTGTGTGCGAAGTGGGCCGCCGGCCGCCTGGATACCTACCGTACACTACACCTACCTATCTAATATAATATAATATAATATTTAGGACTCATTGTATGAACAGTGGTGAATAGACTGCGATAATGTGTGGGCTGTAATATATATAGGTGCGGTTTGTTATAGTAGTGTGTGTGCGAAGTGGGCCGCCGGCCGCCTGGATACCTACCGTACACTACACCTACCTATCTAATATAATATAATATAATATAATATTTAGGGCTCATTGTATGAACAGTGGTGAATAGACTGCGATAATGTGTGGGCTGTAATATATATAGGTGCGGTTTGTTATAGTAGTGTGTGTGCGAAGTGGGCCGCCGGCCGCCTGGATACCTACCGTACACTACACCTACCTATCTAATATAATATAATATAATATTTAGGGCTCATTGTATGAACAGTGGTGAATAGACTGCGATAATGTGTGGGCTGTAATATATATAGGTGCGGTTTGTTATAGTAGTGTGTGTGCGAAGTGGGCCGCCGGCCGCCTGGATACCTACCGTACACTACACCTACCTATCTAATATAATATAATATAATATTTAGGGCTCATTGTATGAACAGTGGTGAATAGACTGCGATAATGTGTGGGCTGTAATATATATAGGTGCGGTTTGTTATAGTAGTGTGTGTGCGAAGTGGGCCGCCGGCCGCCTGGATACCTACCGTACACTACACCTACCTATCTAATATAATATAATAGGTATTGTCTCGTTTATTATTTGTAAAGTAGGTACGGGATTACGTAACTCTATTACAATTTCTATTGAAAATCACATTTTGATTGATATAAAGAATACAATTCGATTAGTGACAGTTGCAATCAAACGCTGTCTGCAATTGCAGCTGTCAAAAAAGTTTCATATATAATAATAATAATTTATTTATAACGAAAACATGAATTTATACATGTATAATATCTCAATCAATATTGGATTATACATAAATTTAATTCATTCACTTGACAAAAGTGCCCTGATCCTCAAACTAGGTCAAACCTGTATCTTGAGAAGCAGGTTCCTCTCCATGTGGCTAAAATATAGTAGGTGTCTAAATTTTTTATTTTATTTTTTATTTGCGCTTAACTGATTTTATGTAAATGGATATATATATACAGTGGAATGTTTGAGATATTTTGTTTATTAGTAAATAAATATATAGTTATAAATATAATATGATAAATACTATCAATATATACCTATCCATATAAATATTATAGATAATATACTCGTAATTTAATATGTAAACAATGATATCCGTGAGTACCTGCAAGCAGTTGTTCAGTGTTATTGTAATTTAGAGATTGTAGCCATTTTTTATCTTTAGAAACACAATGCTTATGGGGTAATTTGTAAATGTCTAGAATTTTATTTAGTTTATTATAAACCCTAGGACCTTGGAAGCGCAAATTTGTTAATAAATAATGTTTTATATGTATTCGTGGGGCAAACTACATCATTTCTTCTCACAATTACCTTGTGAGGATCATATGATAACTTTGTTATAAACTGACTGCAGCAAAATTACGTAATACACCTATAAAAAATATGTACCTAAATGTAATAATCATTTAATATCATCATCTGCTGGGTGAGTGAAATGTGTACCTACCTATTTCTATCTCTTAAACCTACCCATAATTTGATAGGAATATTTAGAAAATATTAAACAATTTGGTAAGTAAGTATAATAATAAAATATATTATGTCATGTGGTATTTAATAAAACTGTCCAACGAGCGTGCATAGTCTCAATTGAACCGTACAAATGAATTTCACGTAGTATATTGATATAAAAAATAAAAAAACTCATATAAATATTCAAAATATTGTATAGTAAGCGGTGCGTGTTCGTTTTATCAATAGGATGTGTTCAGAGGAGCGCTGATGAGTTCGTTAGTTATGTATTCACTTTGCGCATATCGTCAGTGCAGCGCGGGGCGTGGGGCGCGGGGCGTGGGGCGCGGGGCGTGGGGCGCGGGGCGTGGAGCGCGGCAGTGCCAGCACAATGCGAGCCCGGCATATGTATCACGAGGTTAGTTGCAATCAGTTGCAATCACAGCTACAAAGTTGTTACAAAGCTTTGTTCCGTCACATCATAATAAGGCAATCATATTAGGCATATAAAATAGAAGGCTTGACTCACTGAGTCCAGCCTCAACCCTTGGACATAGAAAGCATGATTTTTTGCACAGGTGTTGTTTTAAGACGTAGACGAAAATAAGAAAGATTTTATTCGAAATTCAACCCCTAAAAAAAGGGATACGCGGGTGAAACCGCGGGGCGGAAAGCTAGTTGTAAGTAAAAAGGGTAGATATGTTACCTACACAACATTCGCTCTTCTAAAATGACCCAAAAATAACACTCTAACGCACACATAAATAACTTCTATAATCTTAATAATATCTCATAATAAACGATGGCATTTTTGATGGCAAAAGAGACCCTTTTACTTTTAATTGGACTTGGTACGTGGAGTGCATCCGTTGGCGCCGGGCGACGCAACGCAGTGCGATGCCTCTACCATGGGGTTACTATTCTCGCTAGCGAATATCGTAACAAACTTTGTATGAAAAATTGTGATGCCACAACTGTCCGTTAGAGGCGCTGCACAAATGTTCATACTAAAAGTCGCTAGCGAGTATCGATGAATTTACTAGAGAAATCTCATGGTAGGGGTGCAGGTCAAAGTTGGTTTTACCGCTGGCGGACTGCTTCTAACCTACTAGTTTCCCGCCCCGCGGTTTCACCCGCGTTCCCGAAGGATCTTATAATGAGAATTATGACTTTTTTGAAATCAATGATATTTGAGATAATTATTATATTATTTTGGTAACAAAAGTATGGATTAAATTATAAACATAAGCTATATAATTGAAAGCAACATTCCGCAAAACAGACTGCTATTGTATTTACAAAGTTGTAGGGTTGGGTCATATTTATTATTCGGTTTCTTCTCTATAGGTAGAGAGATAATATTACAAAAAGCAATAACCTCATATAAATAAACCGCTTTTCTACGATCTAAGCAATAACGTGTCGTATCAGAAAGTCGGTTTCCCAATAAGTATCAAGTAGGGTTGTCGACGAATCGATGTTCGACGAATCGATGTTCGACGAATCGGTGATTCCATTAGCGAGCGAGCGACGCTCCTGTGACGTATGCCAAATATATGCCGAATAGTTGTAAATCAAGCCGGATCACTGCAATGCTGACCTTGGCTGATCCTTATTAATACTGGGATAAGGTACATTATGATGCTTTTATGTAACTATCACAGTTTAGAATGTTTTGGATGGAGAAGAAAATCCTTGTTGGACTTTTTGGGTTGCTAGTGGCTGTTTTTTTTTTCATTTTGTTTCACTGACTCTTTAAGACTTTCAAGTAGTTTCAAGACTTGAGTGTGAAGGCTCTATCTTAAACTTAGTTGTATGTATCTCCATGTTTTAATTTTAATTTATTATGAATCACAATTATGTCGATTTAGTTGTTTAAAACTAAACCAAAACTTTTTAAATAATTTTATTAAAAAAGTAAGTTCAATTGCTTGTTTTCAAGTAAATTGACGAAATAGTCGCCATCTAACGAGCACGATTCCACGTTGCCATATACTAATTTGACAGGACTAAATATCTTCTATCCTGTTCTTAGCTTAGTATTAGAAAGTGATAGAGTGAGATTAAATCAGTTATGTTTGTACAAAACAAATTCGGCTGCAGTATTCAGCACTTAATTACTGAAATAGATAATTTCCTATGTTGAGACTGATTCAAAATAATTATAATAATTTAAATCCTGACCATTTCTTTCTATTTTACTAATTATAAATTTTAATAGTTTATGTATGTATTTTTGCCACTAAGCTCTCTAACGGAAAAACGAAATGGAATGAAACATTCCTCGTAAATAGATCAAACTAAAGAGTAACATACTATGGTTCTTTATCCCGGGAAAATAGAAAATCTTATTGTTTTTTTCTTTATATTTTTGCAATACAAATCTGACGTCGATCTTTTCCTGCAAACAAAAGATATTGTATTTATTTGACGCGCCGCCGCCCGCCGCCGCCTGCCGCCGTCTCCCGATAACCGCTTGTTGATTCCGTAAACATAAGCCTGTTTTGGTATTTGCCAAAGTATTAATCTCCATATCTTCCTCATTCCAAACCTTCCATTATTCTTCTATTTATCACATCCCATATTATTTGAATACTTTATTAAATATTTGCTTAAACTGAGCCAGTTAGTTGGATGGAGCTTCGCCAAAAAATCTTTACAAGTTTCAAGACCGTCGTCGATTTAAAAATGAATCCTCCATGAAAAGTCCCGGGAAGTATGTCGAGAGTCGAGAGTTCCGCAGGAGTGCACTCATCGGCATCGTTCGGATGTGTTCAACTTCTTTGATTAAAACTTATGCAAATCGGAAGAGGCGAGTCAAGTGGCTTCGGCAACTTACCAAACGATAGTTCAGCGGTGGTGCAACATATAAGCTGACAGCGGAATGTTCATTACTTACTATACATATTTAATTTACATATGGGCATGCTTATTATAAATTTTGTTATTTTAAAATGGTTCTCGAATTTCCGCTGTCGCTTATACCTTGTAAGCATTTAACAATACGTCGCGAGCCACTATTTGTGTGGATTTTAATTAAGTTTGCGGCTCTGAGTGACGTGTTCCCGAGTCCCACGCAGTCCCACGGAGTCTCGCGGAGGCTCAAAGCCGCCGTCTCGACGCCCAACTTGCAGAGAGCCCTTGCGCTGCGTTGCAGTTGCAGCACAATTTATTGCTCGATGCACTTGAAGGCTGCGAGAATTCAAACATTTATTTTGTTTACGGTATAAATAATTGGCGACATGCGCCTAATTGTGTATTGCACGTCATGTTCATAATTCATAGTCTACGAGTGTTGTTATACTCGATAGGATGTAGGCTGAATAACATAAGAACATATTTGAAGGCGGTGTGGGACGTGGTAGTTGTGTCCCTGCTAGCGAATCTTCTCCCTCGCGTCTATTAATTTAGTTATTAATTAAATCGCGGAACATATATAGGGTGATACGGGTACCTATAGAGGTGCTCTACCTCTGTGCTTCCGCTGTATAGTATTGTACTGTATATAGTATTTTTAGCCGACTTCAAAAAAAAGGAGGAGGTTCTCAATTCGTCTGTTTTTTTTTTTTTTTTGTATGTTTGTTACTCGATTTCTCTGCCAATTATGAATAGATTTTGATCATTCTTTTTTTGTTTGATAGATCATACTTCAGAGGTGGTCCCATTTAAATTTTGTCGAAATTGATTAAGCACTTTTTGAGAAAATCAACAAATCGTAAAAAATTATATCTCGTTTGATAAACCTTAGTGAATCAAACTGAGTCGTTGAGCATGACTTTTTGGATTTGGATGAAATTTTGTGTGTATACTTCAATAGGTTCTTCGATGTTTTAAAATATAATTGGACCCGGTAGGTGGCGCTGGAATCGAGTTCCAAGATTTGTTTTAATTTCAGACGTCTGCCGGGCCCGCTAGTCATATATTATATTTTACCGGCCAGACCCGATTTCAGGACAAACTAGTTTTGCCTAGGATAACATATAATAAGGAATAAACTTAAAAAATTGAAAAATAAAATTATTTTTAAAAATAAAAAACAAAAACCGACTTCAAAACTGTAACCTATACCTACGAGTACAAACATAAACTAAAAAGTAAAGAATAATATTTTAATTTCAAAGCAAGAGCCTTAAAGGACAATCAACAAAATTATTGATATTTATATATCTATTTAATATTTATAAACAGTTCTTTTTGGAGTCGGTGCCAGCCAAGAAGGATAGTTTAATTCTGCCTTTGTAACAAATTTTCGAAAAGTAGGGGAGCGACGGCGCAGACCTAAGGAACATTACCGTAAGGAGAGGTGTCGTAAGACGTTTTCTCGTATGAACACATCGTGTCCAGTTCAAAACTGACCTTCTTCTTGGCTGGCACCGACTCCAAAAAGAACTGTTTATAAATATTAAACAGATATATAAATATCAATAATTTTGTTGATTGTCCTTTAAGGCTCTTGCTTTGAAATTAAAATATTATTCTTTACTTTTTAGTTTATGTTTGTACTCGTAGGTATAGGTTACAGTTTTGAAGTCGGTTTTTGTTTTTTATTTTTTATATTATAAAGAAGTGACCGTTGTTTGTATGTTTGAATGTACGTACATAGTTATCTCCGGAACTACGGAGCTAACTCTGAAGATTCTTTCATCATATGAAGCTATTTAAATCTTAAGTGGGATAGGTTACTTTCTTCCAGGTAACGTGTGAAAGTGCGGAGGAAAGCTAGTCTTATAGTTACAAGACAAAATTTTCTTCGCGTTTGTTCTCTAACTATAAAGTTTGTCTCCTAACTTTCAAAGAGACACGCGAACAAATTAGATCGGTCTCGTTTTCAAACTCAAATGACCCATAGGTCACTACTAATTCAATTTGACAACCTTCACCATCAGGCGCGAGATAAAAGTTACAAAGACTCGATTTAGCTCAGTTAAACTAATCAAGGTGTCGGTCGTTATGAAGTCGCAATATTCTCTTTGATTAATCACGGCTAGGGATGAAACTTCTAAGGTGCGGCGAACTCGACTATGTTGACGAAACAACAGATCAGTTTCAAGTTACCTTGTAGTCACGATGTTGGTTTAGGATTTGTTCAAATATGCCACCGTAGACAAGATGGATGTAATCGTCGTAAGAGAACGATAAATATCACGTGACAATTCGATCCCGTAAAAGTAGATCGTTTAGTGATGACAGTAGTCGACATCCATCTTGTCTAGGCATGGGGCCTATCTCTCAGTATGGATAGTGCACGAGACCAGCTGCCCCAAATGTTTACACCACTCGCGCTAACTTATATATTAGCGGCGATAGTTGTGGAAAATCTGACCTAAAGCCTGCGCGGTACAGTTTATTTTAGATCAGTCGATGTCATAAAGCCATGGGCAAAGTTGCAAGCGATTCGTTGTCTGCTGCGGATACTTTGATCCATATCTGGATGAATTGTTTTGGCAATTATTATAATTGAATCGCTGTTTGAATGGTCGCCTTAGATAACTGTTATACTCTTCTTCTTCTTTCTCCTGGCTATTGTCCCAACTTATTTGGGGTCAGCCCTCCTAGTATTTCTGGGCCACACCATAGGTACGGTTGTGGGTTGTCTCCTTTGTTGTGTTGCTCGCTCTCGTGTCATTCTCTATTGTTATACTACTTAAAGATATTATCCAGATAAACTAAAATGTTTATATCCACAAATGTCACTATGTATTCGTTAAAGCTTTTCCCGTTATTATATTGATTTTGAACGTATCATCGGAGAAGGTACTTTAGATATTTTTAGCGTGAGCTCAGAGGTATTGTGTAGTAAGTAAAGTATAGACTACAATAGGCCAGTGCTGGGTATTACAGCAGCCCACGTGTTTAAATTTACACGGCACCTTATACTCTATCGTTATTATATTGATTTTGAACGTATCATCGGAGAAGGTACTTTAGATATTTTTAGCGTGAGCTCAGAGGTATTGTGTAGTAAGTAAAGTATAGACTACAATAGGCCAGTGCTGGGTATTACAGCAGCCCACGTGTTTAAATTTACACGGCACTCTATCGTTATTTCAGAATATAATTCATAAAGAAAAGATTCTTATGATATAAAACTCAAACGATTTAGTTTGACGTCTCTATCTAATCGTTGAAATCTTATTGATTTCATCGTTGCAATGAAAAATTACAATATTTTTTATTCAAATGCCATAGCAACGTAAGTACATAGTATGTAAGTAAAATGTCGTAAACAAAAAATAATCCATTTCAAAAGAAACGTTAAGAACTATTCTATAAATAAAAGTGGTAAGGAAAGGATCACAAAGGGTGGCACGATTTCAATATGTATGAATATGGCCTTGATTCCGAGTGGATTTCTCTCAGGACTCGAGCATTCAGCGGAGGGTGAAACAAGTAATTGATTTATCAGTTGGTGACGATAAATTGTGAGACAACCTGCCGAGCTGCCGAGCTGCCGAGCTGCCGAGCTTCTACTCGTATCACTCAACGAATAAACACCAAGTTTGGAGACACATCTGCGTTATGTCTACATAGCCCTTGTTATCTCTCATACTTATAACAAGATTTTTTTTATAGAAAAGTATTCCATTGTATTTGTGATTTTTACTAGATTATTTTTTCACAGGTTTCTTTTATAACGTAGGCAAGTCAAAGGGTTTTTTAATTCATACCCTCAGGGTATCAAATAAGTGGTGCTGAAACCGCGGCACAAAGAAACTAGGTTTCTGTTATATTTTAAATGTAAGTTTATTACATTCAAAACAATATATTATAAATTTATGTAAAAAAACAGAAAGCTGGAACAATTAGAATGAATAAATTCAAGGAAGGATTGTACCTACTTGTGTAGATTGTTTCTGTGAATTCATGAAAAACTTTTTTGAAATCAAATTATATAACCTTAGCATTGCATGATTTTATATAACGTAGTCTTACTTACAGATCAACTTAGAAATGTCTATAAGAATTTAGTGCCGATTGATGGCAAGAGACTGAACAAATATATTGATTTGTAATTATTATTTTTTTTATTCTGGATAAGCTTGTGTTTGACCACAATCTCACCATGGTAAGTGATGATGTGGACGAAGGTGGTAAGCACACAAAGCCCACATGGGAACTGACTCTCAAGTGCAGCTGTCGGAACACACCGATAGGTGCTTGGCGACAGATTTTCAACTTGAGGGTGGTAGCCAGCCAGTCGGGTACAAAGTACCCTACCACCGTGCTATGGTTTCCTCACGATGTTTTCCTTCACCGAAAGCTCAAGCTCATTGTAGGATTCGAACCCACGACCTTCGTCGCGGTATTCGACGTCACTTACCACTGAGCTATCATCGCCTTAAAATACTTAATTGAAACTATTTGTATTCATAATTTTTGATTTCAATTTACATACGCACAAACCATGAAAATGACAACTCCATTTAATATTTAGGTATATTCTGTCATAAAGCGTTAAGCTTATTTGTATTACGTGACAACTTAATTGTGGTGCCCATAGTCGGAAGTATCCTTAACTAAGCATAACTTGAGGAACACTTAGAATTTCCGAGCGTCGTGTCGGATAAGTTTGCTCTGTGTAGTGTAGGTTGTACTACTGTATATATATATATATATATACTGTGTACACGTGTGCTATCGTCAAGTTTTGTTAGTTAAGTTTAGGGAACGTTGGCGATGTTGCATTAGACAAGTTAGTGATATTGTGATTTTAGTTTTAGTTTACTAATATGTGTGTGTAATGTTCTAAATATTCTCGATTATTATTTATCCAGTTGCTCAAGATATATTCCACATCTTTAAAAAAATAAATAGTTTCTTGCCGGAGTCTTCGTCAGTTTAATTGTATTCCGAACCGGTGGTAGAGTCAATTGTAACGTTCATAAGTGCCTTACTAGGGACATAAACTGAATTTGAGTTTGATTGATAACTTAGTAATGATGGCAGATGGGACCGACTTGCATGCTTGTCAGTCAAACTTACTTCTGTCAAATATTTCGTATCTAATTTTCATTTGAAGGTATTGCTTGTTGTATCATAAATATTTATTCCTTCATATAAATAACTCTTTTAGTCACATGACAATCATCTCTTGACAAATATTCAGTGAGAGAGAAAGTAAAAAACACAGTGAATATTCTTCTCAATGGAGTAGGTAAAAGTAGTAGTCTCGAACAAGATTTTAGAAAGTAACCACCAAGTCTTAGATTAATAAAACGTCGAGCCGTTCTTTCCGGTGCGAGGACCTATAGTAAAATGAATCTATGCACCACGTAATACTTTCTTAGATCACTTGTCTATTCATATTTACAAAAGTTCTAAAACCATTTCAAAACTCCTGAAATTGTCTCATGTGGTCGCTAAAAATAATAAAAAGCAATGAAGATATTATAATATGGTATTTGATACTTTTGAATATTGTGGATAAGAACTCATAATTGGTAGTATTATTGGTTATCATTGCCTTTTTGAGCATAGTCATTGGAAACTAGCCCTTATGATCATATTGTACCTACATAAAACAGTGCATTACTGAGGTATTACGATATTATGCTCTTGGCACTCAAATTCATCTACATTTATTTTTTATCGTCAAAAAATGCAAACGTTTGTAAAATTTTCATTAAAAATTGTAGCATTTTTTTTAGAAATGCTCAATATTGTTGCATAGTAAAACAATGTTATTTGGTTATCAAATATTGGCCATAACATTTGGCATGCGGTCCATGTGTTTTGGCCCTGCTTTCAATTGCCATATGAAGCGGTAATGAGTTTATGTTATTGTAATGATAAATGAATCGTGTAAACTGGGAGATGAATTGGTAGTCGTTAAATTGTTAAAAAAACTTTGTAGAACTATTTACAGGTTTTTGTATTCAATTCCTTTTACATTTATAAATATACTATGATAGCTTGATAAAATTAGTCCAGCGTGTTTTATTTGAAGCGAAATATTTTTTGTTTTTTTTTTTTTAAAAGGATTACCGAAATAATAATAACGTTGGGTAAATTTCGTTCAGCAACTTTCAGTAATTTGTAAGTAGGAATGATTCCGACTTGTGGAAACTTTGCGGGCGCTTGTCACGCTGTGAGTAAAATATGATTGTGTTTGCGTCAAGCCTCATTTGTAATAATTTATTGTTCTAATTCAGCAGTTTTTGTGAATTTCAACAATGACTTATTTTCAAACAAAATGGGAAAGGTAAAGGTACCATGAAAAAACAAATATAGGTAGATACTATATGAACATTTTATAGCCTACCTATGTCTGTAGTTTTACATAATCTTCATATGACATTGCATGATAATTTAAATACATTTTACATACATACTTAGTTCATGAAAATAAATAAATTTTATCTTTTATGGATAAATGATAGTATTAAATTTGCTTATCTTTATTTTACCAAGTACATAGACAGATTGGAAATAATTCAGCGAAAATTTATACTTAAATTTTAAATCCAAAAAATATTTTTCAAGTTACGAGGATGCTTGCTCGCATTATGAAATTCATAGTCTCTCTACCAGAAGCGAAATACTCGATTTAAGTTTTCTTCACGATGTGGTAAATTCTCGGCTTGATTGCTCGTCACTGACTTCAAAAATTTCTTCCCCAAGCGTAGACCACGTCTTCCCGAACACAAAGTATTTTGTGTTCCTCAAAGCCGCACTAATTACGGTCAAAATGAATTTGTATCACGTGTCACCAACTTATACAATAAAAAATTTAGCCATATCGATATCTATTCATGCCCAAAACACACTTTTAAGTGCAAAATTATAAAAAACTATCCCATCGAGAGGTATGATGATGCTTAAACACAGCAAACATTATACATATATACAGCCACACACACATAAACACACGTATACAAACTTATATAGGTACACACACACACACACATACACACACACGCACACACGCACATACACACATACGCACATACACACACACACACATCCATACATTCGTACACATTTCCACATGGACACGAACACAAACAAACCTTCATATAACACCGTTCATTTATTATTTTTGTTAGTTTATTTATACTCAATAATTATATCATGCTCTGCTCTGTATACACTTACCTTATCATGTTAGGATATCCTGTTATTGGCTTTGGATTGTTTAGACAACTATTTTAAGCATGTATTTCTTATATAGCTGTTGGATATCTTAAGAATTAAAATAAAAAATAAAATTTTAATTTCTCAAAATAACTTTTATGCTCACAGAAAACTTATCATTTCCATGATTACAAAACTAGTAACGACATCCTGCGGGATTTTCATGAACAACTTCCTTTTTGAACTTTTCACCAGACGCCACCTGGCGGCATTCCCCTAAACGCAGTTGTTCTATACAACCCCTGTAGTATCATTCCTTGTTACTTTAGTTGGGCCACCACCCGCTAGATGGCGTTTCTATCAGTTTAATATTTTATTAGAAATAACTTTTACCTGGTCGCTCACTTCCCTATAAAATGTGCGAGGAGGGCGATGGCTGCCACACGCGTCATACTTGTGAACAGGTGCTGCTTGTGGGGGCTGGTCTGCTTGAGTTTGTTGTTTATTAAGTCAGTCATAATTAAATATATAGATTACTATTTTTGCCGCCATAACACGCAAATATTGTCAGTGAGACTAGATAAATAATAATTATTGAATGTAATAGGTGTAAGTTGTTTTTGAAAAGAGTAATTGCTGAGTTTATTGCCGGCTCTTCTCAGCAAAAACAACCTTCCGAACCGAGCATTTAGAGTCTGACCATTCATAAGTGCCTGTGAAGTCCTATTTGGATGAATAAACAATTTCATTTCAATTCCATTTCATTTCATTCACCTCACACACAAAGAAAATTCTAAAATTGATAAAATGTCCAAAATGATTAGCGTTTAAAACGAACAGAAGCTCATACAAAATGAAACGGAAATTTTATACATCTAGCGAAGCCTAGATTTAAGTTAATCATGCACGATTTATGTGCTTTTCGATATTTCAAGGTTTTATGATCGTAGATAGGGACGACATTATAATAGTTGTTCACTCCTCTTGCTCAAGCGGTGAAAAAATAGCAATTCATCCTCTAGGGGAAAAAGTATTTTTTTTTATTTTTGGCCTACAAAAACGAAAAAGTCTTTAGTCATAAGTAGAATAATCATGAATAAAGACTCGACTTATTACTGTTTCATAAAAAAAGAACTTCATTTTAATTTTGAAAATCTCTGGTAGAATGCATGCAATGTGTTGCGGCTACAGAAGAAACAAAAATAAAGAAATTATAAACTACATATTTCATATTGTATTGGATTGTTTTATTTTTTCGCAATCGTAGTGAAAAGTTTAGTGTAACACACGGCGCTAAAACCCATTAAAACTCGGGTTTCTATTTAGTCCCTCGCTAAAGCTCGGGAGTAAAACTACCTCGTATATAATGGGTCATTTTAGCCCCTTGTATAACAATCTACTATTATGTCTGACAAGGCTTGGTATAAACAGATGACAGCTCGTAGGCTTTCTAAATGAAACAGTTTAGGTAACTACTTCCAATTTGACACTTTCACTTACAATTTATATTACTAAGATAAGTAGGTAAGGTAAGTTAGGTAGGAAATGAAATGAAATGCATAAAGATAATGCATTTTATGTTAAAACACTTTTGTTTGTTTGTTCTCTCGAAGCAACTCTTCGTCACTTCAGTTTTAGAAATTTGTATTTTCCGTGCACTCACACAAGTCTTTGGGGAAATTTGACTGAAGTTAACAACGTAGGTACTGTAGTACGAGACGAATATATATCTACCGTAGTGGCTCGGTTATGAGACGTGCAGCATGCCAACAAAAGGATTGATCCTTTGAAAATATTTACAATAACTTGTGGACTGACTGTAAACAAAGTGTTGAAAGCAATCTTTATCTTGAGGTTATCTATTAACAGCATATCTAGGTTTAAATATATCCTTCACTTTCTGACGGCATATATCAAAGAGTGTTGGAGTTACCTTGAATCCAAGTTTTCGAGTATAAGACCAAGTATATTTAATCAGATATGTGATAGAATCAAACATTGTGAATCTGTGTATAGAGGCTATGTTCTTGATACTTGTTTTTTTATTTATATATTCTGGATAAGCTTGTGTATGACCACAATCTCACCATGGTAAGTGATGATGTGGCCGAAGGTGGTAAGCACATAAAGCCTAGATGGTAACTGGCTCTCAAGTGCAGCTGTCGGAACACACCAGTAGGTACTTGGCGACAGATTTTCAACTTGAGGGTGGTAGCTAGCCAGTCAGGTACCACAAAGTACCCTACCACCGTGCTATAGTTTCCTCACGATGTTTTCCTTCACTGAAAGCTCAAGCTCATTGTAGGTTTCGAACCCACGACCTTCGCCGCGGTATCCGACGTCACTACCACTCAGCTATCATCACCTTTGTACGTATAAACAGTAAAGCAGTAGATTGGTATGTGAGGATAACTCGTGCAAGTAAATACATGGGTTGCTAGTTTGATTTTAATAATTATAAAACAGTTAATATATCTGTTTTATACGAAACCCGTAACAAGCAGTAAGGATGTTCCCTAGAAATCTGTGTCAAGTTTAAATAAATCACATATATTTCCCCAAGGATCACATGATTACTTCAAAAACATTATACGATCCCTAAAGTTGCGAAAAAATAAGCCAATCTGTCAACCGTGCCTTGGCATAGATTAGACGAAGTAACTAGAGTCGACCGCACGGTGACGTCACGCGACGCATTTGTGGTCGCGCTTTTATATGTCATCATCCCCAAACACTACCCTCTCCCACACATTACAAAATAAATAATAAAATAAATAAATAAAAGTAGCTTTATTTCAGAAATCATTTTAACAAAATGTACGCCGAGACTTCCCAGTAAGTAATCAAAGATACTTGTGTTGGGAATGACTCGCTACTTCACTATTGGATTACAAAGATTTCTCCTATTTATATATATTTTACAGATTTTAAATAGAAAATAATATGATTAATAGAACAAAGTAATATTATTAAAGGTTAGTTAGAGTGTGTGCGTGTCTTCATGTGTGTGTGTGTGTGTGAATATATGTAGATTTGGTGTATGTGTATGTGTATGTATATGTGTGTGGGTGTAGTGTTTATCAATGCATTGGTTAAAAACCGCTGCCAGAACAGGTGCTATGCTAGTGATCATAGACTTGATAACTTTAACTGATAATCCCCATAAGTCTTCAGTATTTTTTACATTCAAAGACTTAAAAGCGCTCAAGATGTCGCTAGTTTCAATATACTTAAATGAAAAATTTGGAATATAATTAGAAAAATGATTTTTAAGTAGACATTCCGCTTTAGTGGGAGATGATGCAAGATTTTTTGTAGCTTCAGTCGGAATAGTTGAAAAAAATGATTCAAAAGCAGTAGCTACGTTAAGTTTGTCTGTAATTAGCTTTTCATTTACTTTAAGATTAATTGTTTCACCTTCCTTTTTATTTTTACCAGTCTCCATGTTTATGATCTTCCAGACAGTTTTAATTTTGTTATTAGAATCGCATACTTTTTTGGCAATAAACATAGCCTTTGCTTTGTTACATACTGATTTAAATATCTTTGAATAACTCCTAACATATGCATGAAACTCTTCGTTATTTGAATAAGATTTTTTGCGATAGAGTTCATACATATTATCCCTACTCAGTCTTATTCCTTTAGTTGCCCACTCACAAAATTTCAATTTATCAGATACTTTAATAGATTTAATTGGGCAAAATTTATTGTATCCTTTGCAAATCGCTGAAAATAATTTATCATAGGTAATATTAGGATCGTTAGATTCGAAGGACATATTAAGAAGGTTTAATTCCAAATTATTGTTAAATTTATCCAACCTGTTCTTAGTTGTTTGTCTAAATTCTCTACTTCCCGATATAATTTCTCTCTTGGAAGGTAATTTAACTACTTGAGCCAAATGATCCGAGCGAACACCACTAATTAAAAACTTTTCTATAATACTCCCATTTATTATAATATTATCAATGCACGTAGAAGACGTGGCTGTTACTCGTGTTGGTTCTCTAAACAAAAATTCCATATTAAATGATTTAAATAAAGATATAAAGTTATTTCTATCAGATGAGGCAGCAAGAATATCAATATTAAAATCACCGCAGACAATTATTGATTTTTTGGATCTCAAGAGCTTAGTAAGTATTTCTTCTATGATAGATGAGAATAACAAAAAGTCTGAAGCCGGCGGCCTGTAAACACAGACGATGATGGAGCTTTCAATCTCTGCACATGCCACCTCACAAACGCGCTCCACAGAATGACTACAAATATCAAATCGATTCTTGTATTTAAGATTGTTATTTACTAAAATAATAGATCCACCACCTACGGCAGACATCCTGTGGAAGGCACTGGCGACCGTAAAATTATTTACATTGAATGCCATCGTGTCAGGCTTTAACCACGTTTCAGTAAAACATAAAACATCAATATTCAATTTATCTGTTAAAAGTTCAACATCATGTATTTTGCCAGAGAAGCGATTTATATTCTGATGCAATAAGGTTATATTCTGTCTAGGCTTCTCTATTGTCGTTACTATATGTTTAAAGAATTTACCACAATATTATTAGTATGACTAGATAATACTGCTTGGTCACTTAAACTACTGTTTGTTATATTAACTATAACAATATCAATATTATATGCTATCAATGTAGCCATCAAGTTTTTGTATTTTTTGGGGATATTGAGAGAATCCCGAGTAATTTTAATTCCACTAACAAACTTATTAGTGTCGAAAAATATAAAATTGTCATTATGACATGTCAGATTATATAAGGAGTTATTTAAATACATAATATAACTATTTTGTTTGTCAGTATAGTCAACTGAGTAGGTAGATTTGTGCGAGTACTCCTTTCCATTCATTACAAACCTTCGATTTTTGCTGCTAAATTATTGTCTTCGGAAAGTCTGTTTTCTCTTTGTAAAATAGCTTTAAGTTATTCAATTGGTTAAACCATTTTTAGTTTAAAAATCCTACTATCCTACTAATATTTTGAATGTGAAACTTTTTATTCTACTATTTGCTACTAAGCCTATCTTAATGTGAAAGTTTGGACACGCAAAAACGCCTGAAGGATTTTGATGAAACTTGGCACACAGATAGATTATATTCTGGAATAAAAAAAAAGAACACTTTTTGCCCTAGAAAAAAATAAGATCCCTCGGGAACGCGGGTCAAATCGCGGGGCGGAAGAATAACAATTGATACTAATTAAGATATCACAAAAATTGTATCCCTCCTGTTAATGCAGTACATAACAATCAATATCAATCATAAAAAGGCGCGTAGTAATTGCCCTATCATGTAATCATCACCCCTCGATTCAGTCCCCTATCACAATGGCCAGGGGACAAGGGACAGGGGACAGGGGACAGGGGACAGGGGAGTGAGTATAATGCATTTCCTGAGACCGCGTCGAGTGTCCCAACGTTGCGGTAATTATGTGGTGAAGTGTCATGGAACACGTGATCGTTTCCCTTCTTCCCTGGGGGAAGAACAACCAACAAACTAAATGGGATTATGTGTTGAAAACATTTAATTTAATATTCATGAAGTTTTATAACTAGATAATGAAAATATAATTAGATAATAAGCATACCGATATAAAAATGTAACCGTGCGAGTGCCGGTTCTTCTCAGTTAACTACTGACATTAGAACCGGTGGTAACTTCTGTAGCTCGACCTTCATAAGTGCCCTCCTAGGGTCTTAACTAAATAAATGGCTTTGACTTTAGTTTTAGTACTTTTAAATTTTCGCAAACTAGGTAAATTCATATTTCGTACACCTCGCGAAAGTTTTGTGACACCTATTTAAAAAAAAACCAATGTGACACCAATTTTAAAAGATTGAATCGACAAAAAAAAGCCATATAATTATTGAACCTAAAATTTCATCAGAATCGGTTGAGAAATGTGACCTGTAGAGGAATCAGTCTTCCACTCCACTAATATGACACCCCCTGACTAGAAAGCTGTATCCACTATCCACCCTTGTTGTAAACAATAAAAAGATGAGTGTATATGTATGTATGTTTGTTTGTTTGTATGTTGCAGTACCTGGGCTCGTTCCCGGTGGGCGGCGGCGAGCTCGAGGCGCGCGGGGACGCCGTCTCCACCAACCTGCAGCTCATGAAGGTATCTCCATCTACCTCTACTCTACTCTACTCTACTCCATAGTGTTAATTTTTTTCTTCTTTTATTTGCTGGCAATCGTCCTTTAGGACATTTCTGCCAACGTCAAGTTAGTTATTATTACATATGATATATTACATGTTTATGAGCCAATCAGCATAACTTGTTGTAATCAAGTTTCAATATTGAAAACGATTTATTAAAACATTTCTGACAAAGAAAAAGATCTAATTAGATCGTATGGCGTGGGCAGAATAAGTTTACTGCTGAATGCATAGTCAAGATAGCCCTAGACATTCTGTCTTTATATTAAACAAAACATGTACAATCATATTTACGTAACTACAAGAGTCAAATAAACCATTATATTTTTATAATGAAAGAATACCATAATTACACGTAGATCTTGCTTCAAAGAAATCTCAACAATAACTTCTTCGTGTAATAGTGAGTGTGAACATTTGCCATCTGCATTGTGCCAGTGCCCTACATGCGAGTTCAAAAAAGCCGTTTCCGAGGTCGCGAGCCCTTTGACCAGCGCCGGCTCCCCTGAGACTTGGATCTTTGCTTTCACAGCTACCTGCTGTAATGTGTCGACAGTCGGATGTAGGACAACTCTATATAAACAACGCATCTCGATCGTTGCACATGCACTTTTAAGGTTGTTTTCTATATCTATAGCCTAATATTATAAAGAGGAAAGATTTGTTTGCATTGAATAGGCACTGAAACTACTGGACAGATTTGAAAAATTCTTTCACCATTAGAAAGCTACATTATCTCTGATAAACATAGGCTAAGATAAGATCCCACGAGAACGCGGGGAACAGCTAGTAATAAATCATTTTAATTAGTGTGTTTCTTCTTCAAAATTCTTACAAAAGTGTTTGATTACTTATTACAGAATTTCTGTACCTATAACGTTTTGCTGTAATTATTCTGTATTACATTACATACCTACGTACTTACCTATTTGGGGTCTAGTGGGGTTAGCCATTGCCTGTTGCGTTGTGTCGTGGGTTCGATTCCCACCCAGGATAGGTATTTGTGTGCATGAATATGTCTGTTTGTCATATGATTATCTATTTACGTAGGTAGGTGTTTAAAAAATAGTATTTGTGGTAGATATATCAGTTATCTGGTTTCCATAGTAGGTACCAAATGTTCGTGTGTGAAGACTGCCCCAGGATATTATTTAATCATTTGTGAGTGGTAATCACTTGAATTACGATTCCTGGAATTTTGGAACGAAGTTCCTTATCGCGCGTTGTGAAAGGGGGCTAGACGGAAAAAAATCTTACGACAATCACCGACACTTTAATGTCGGTGATTTTTTGTGCCGCTGTTTCTCTGTCTGTCTCTCTCTCTCTCTCTCTCTCTTATAGAAAGCAAGCCAGATATTTTCATTTCTATTTATAGAATAAATATAAATAGAAATGTTTTTTTTATATATATATATATATATACTCTCTCGACTTATATAACTTATATAACTTCGTTCCATCCGGGTGTCCCTTGACACCTCTCTAGTTTTTATTTTTTGTAGGTCTATTTGGGACGAATAGATACACTTAATTGTAACTTTGAAACTCGTTAAAATGTCCACAGGGTATCAGGTAAATGGTGTTAAAGAAGTCAGTACTATAGTAGTACTTTAGTAATGAGTCCTAAGGTGTACCGTGGCGCCAGCTGCCGTCGAATAATGAAGACAAACGCGACCCAGGGAATTAACTTATCCTTACTTACCTGACTAGCGTAGGGACTAGGGGGGACTAGGGAGTGACGAGGATTACCTTGTCTGTACTAGACACTTTTCACTTTAGTACCTACACTGCTGTTTTATGCGTGTTCATTTGTTTTTACCGCAAAATTCCCATCTCACGATGTTGGTCCGATGGACTCTAAACTACCTAACAGATCTCGATGTAACTTGGCACACAAACAGATTATATCCTGGAATAAGAGATATACCTTTATCCCGGGATGATAAGACCTCACGGGAACGCGAGTGAAACCGCGTGAGACAGCTAGTTATGTTACAATAAAAAAATATTCGTAAATGATACTAGCTGAAGCTCCTCGGTTTTATCTACACACATTTTATAAGGAAAATTTTTCATTTCATTTCATTCAGGGAAAAAGTATTAGATTTTTGTATACTTGAACTCTAAAAATACTTAATCGATTCAAAAGTTGAATTACCTATAGAAATCTACATTATCAACAAGTATCTACCTAGGATATATTTCATTTTAATTCCCTCGGGAATGCGAATCAATCTGCGGAGTGAAAAACTTGTTTTGTGCATGAGTTGAATTTGATTAAAGATTTCAGTGAAGGGCACTGATATGCCCTTCACTGAAATTTTTTGTTTTTCGTGAATTTCGACACATGGTAATATTCTTTTGCTATTTCATTCTCAATATACAATAAGTCATATTTTTTGTCTAACCGTACTTACTATTGTATTTCCATTACCCCACATTTTGTTGTTAGAAAGGTCGTGTAGATTCCGGCGTCACGTGTGCGTCACGTGGCGTAGCTGTATCCATACCATACGCTTTGTCTTGGTTTGTTGTGCGACACTGCACAGAGGAAATTTATTCATTGCCTCATGTACCGGTATGTATGTTACTATCATATGACTTAACATAAGTATTTACAGAAGGTCAAGTCCTTTAACAATAAAAAAACCTCGAAAAGTAGGTACATGGAATTTGCCTTGCTCCTGACTACAAGTCACAAACTTAAAACTTATTTATTCAGGCCACTCATATTTCTACCAACGGTTCGGAATATACTTAATCTGAGAATATTAACTCCAATAAGGAACTATGTGTTCCTTTTTAGTAATATTATAGATAAATAAGAAACTCAGCTAGGCATTTTCTTGTCTGCGGTTTTTAGAAATCCTTTTACACCAAACACCAAAATACTTTATTACTTAACTTTACCTAGGCGTTCTGATTTAAATTAAGAATAACAATTGAAAGTACGAAAACCGATAAAATTTGTTTGTAAATCAACTACAATAATATCAATTGTTTGGTCATTCTGCAATTATCTATTTTGTGACAAGGTTGTGAGCTTTCGACATCACATCCCGCAGTGGGAGCCCGAGTAGTCCCGACCATGTCCCGACAAGGGCTCGGCTCAAACAAATGGCCGGCCGCAATTCACGGAATATAAAACAAGGAAGTGATGTCGTGCAAACGTGACACACCCCTATCGTCACGTGACTAGACAAATGACAACTCGTTACGATTTCAAACTCAACTAGGATTCGACAGCTTACCTATAATAACTTAAACTTTTCTGTAGTGTTTAAGTAAAAATGTTTCACGGCTTAGTTATTAAATAGAATGGTGCCGATTTAAACTTCATCTAAGTAGTTTCTTCTATGTCTATTTCTAAAATAAAACAAACAAAGAATAGGTGAAATTGTAACATTAGTTCGATTTAATATTTGGTTGGACATCAGTACGGTAGCGAGCGGGAACCACTATTTTATCGTAATGATATTGGAAGTTTAGTTCTCTGAAATAAGTCTCTTTATTTTTATTTTATTTTAATTCTTAAGATATCCAACAGCTATATAAGAAATACATGCTTAAAATAATTGTCTAAACAATCCAAAGCCAATAACAGGATATCCTAACATGATACGGTAAGTGTATACAGAGCAGAGCATGACATAATTATTGAGTATAAACTAACAAAAATAATAAATGAACTGTGTTATATGAAGGTTTATTTGTGTTCGTGTCCATGTGGAAATGTGTACGAATGTATGGATGTGTGTGTGTGTGTATGTGCGTGTGTGTGTGTATGTGCGTGTGTGTGTATGGGCGTGTGTGTGTATGTGCGTGTGTGTGTGTGTGTACCTATATAAGTTTGTATACGTGTGTTTATGTATGTGTGGCTGTATATATGTATAATGTTTGCTGTGTTTAAGCATCATCATACCTCTCGATGGGTTAGCTTTTTTATAATTTTGCACTTAAAAGTGTGTTTTGGGCATGAATAGATATCGATATGGGTAAATTTTTTATTGTATAAGTTGGTGACACGTGATACAAATTCATTTCAATTTGAGAGAACTTATTTTTTCCTCATTGATGTTTTTAGGGTTCCGTACCAAAGGGTAAAAACTATTACTAAGACTTCGCTGTCTGTCCGTCTGTCCGTCCGTCTGTCTGTTACCAGGCTGTATCTCAAGAACCGCGATAGCTAGACAGTTGAAATTTTCACAAATTATGTATTTCTGTTGCCGCTATACCAAAAATACTAAAAACAAAATAAAATAAATATTTAAGGGGGGCTCCCATACAACAAACGTGTTTTTTTTGCCTTTTTTACGGAACCCTTCGTGCGCGAGTCCGACTCGCACTTGGCCGGTTTTTTTATTAGACATATCATTCAGTTGGGTGGCACTACTATACCTTTATTATGTATTAGTGCTTTAAATTATTTGAAATTGCGACTTGGAATCGCTCATTTATAAAAGCTTCCCAACCAGCCCCCTAATAGTTGTTTTGAAGTTGACATAAAAGTAATAAGCGCACTAGACAGTTCGAGAGAGCGTTCAATGCATCACACAAAGACTACACCCCGAGTAGAGCACGAATATAGCGTGCAGTACACCACCCTAGGAAGTGAGGGGTGATGGGGGATACGCTTCAGGATAACCTAACATTTTTTTACAGGCTTGAAAGAATCAGACATTATTTTTATTTAAATTATGAAAGATCTGTAGTTATTTCTTAGGATCGTAAAGTTAGCATGTATCTTAAGTTCGTAGATGTTAATATAATTGTAACATCTTCTTTCTATGTAATTAAAAATGAATGTTTGTGTGTTTGTCTTCTATTTTGTCTCTAATCAATTGATTGAATTTCTAATCATGTGTTGATCCATTGGTGGGTTGCGCTGCGTACGTCCGCGAAGATTCCTGAAAAAAAGTCTATAAAGTGATTCCTTTGGGTTATCCCTATACCAAATTTCATCCAAATTTATACAATATCTATAAAATCCAAGGATAGAGACAGAAAGACAGTTATCATTAATTTGATGATAAACACAAATATAATAAAATGGTATAGTTTGAATGTTTGTATGTAGGAGGTAATCTCCGAAACTACTGATCCGATTTGGAAAAATCTTTCACTATTAGAAAGCTACACCATCTTTGAGAGCTATAAACAAATTTTTTTTTCTTAAAAACGCGGGAGACAGCTGGGCCAGTGGGGTGGGAGTAACATAGAGTTTATAATAATATAGATAATTATAAATCTAGCTGTACGCAGTTTCACCGGCGCGCTAAATAAAAAAAGCCTATGTTAATCTGGAATAATGTAGCATTCAAATGGTGAAAGAATTTTCGAAATCGGCCCAGTAGATTTTGAGTTTATTCTTCACATACATAACATTAGATATTGATTGATATTCAAGTTGTGGTGAAGAGCAGCCCTGAGTTGGCTCGATTGTGGTCGTGGCTTGTATAGCGCAGCGCAGTCATCAGAGACACAGAGCCTGCTAGCCCCCTCGACTATTGTGCGCACATTCTAGTATTTTTATTTGTCCTGCGCCCTGCGCCCTGCGCCCCTAGCTTTGCGCCCTTCCCGCCATGTTCCGGTTAAGTACCGCTCTTACGATACCATTTACGCATTTTTTTTTGTTAAGTACATATAATTGCACTACTTGTGGACGTTGTACAAATGGCAGAAATAAAAAAGAGAATCTCCCTTACCGATTCTTTTTGCAGAAACTTAAGTAATTCTAAACTAAATAAATAGTATATATTCTAATAGTATGAAAACAGTTCCTACCTACAACGAAACATATTAGGTCGGCAGTAATAATAAATTATTCTTAATCGCTTAGCTAAGATCGTTAATAAATCCAAATAAATCTCCCAAACAAAACCTTTTTTAATCAAGCTATCTTCATCAGCTCCCGAAAAAGTGCCGGAATCAAGATAATGTTTTAATTTAAACGATTGGATTGTACGAGGCATGGTTTACGGGAAAGCCTCTCCGGTGCCCCCGGGGCCTCCGGGGCCTCTGGATTAATCCACCGGCCGTTGTTCGTCGCACAAACGAACCTCTCTGAATTAAAGTAAAACGACACCGGACGATGCGACGAATGGCGCGGATTTATTAAAGCTGTTGCCTCAATGCCAGCGATAAAGCGACCGTGTCTATTGAGTAACTATTTTATAATATTGCTTGCTGTTTAAAAAAAGAGCGCCATAACAATTTAGAAGTTTGTATTGGTTAAATTTATTTTATTTTAATAATATAGAACGCGTTTAAAAGTATAAACTGTTTTATACCACGAGTCAGACAAGCAAGCAGCTGGGTCACCTGTTGGTAACTAACAACCTCCTAGATATTAGCAATAGGGAATTGCTAATGTGTTGTTGACCTTTTTACAATGCCTTAGAGGCAACTGGTTCTCAACTTCTTAAGAACAACTTGCCAGGGCAGATGCTTGGCGATAGCTGCATTGATAACTTTCCAAGTATTGTAAAAGGACGGCAGCACAATCCCAATACTTTTAGTATTGCTAATGTTCAAAGGCAACGGTACTTACCATCAGGTGATTTTTTTAATTCTGGATAAGCTTGTGTTTGACTTCAATCTCACTATGGTAAGTGATGATGTGGCCGAAGGTGGTAAGCACACAAAGCCCAGATGGGTACTGGCTCTCAAGTGCAACTGCCGGAACACACCGATAGGTGCTTGGCGACAGATTTTCAACTTGAGGGTGGTAGCCATCCAGTCGGGTACTACAAAGTACCCTACCACCGTGCCCTATTTCTGACGTATAGGCTTTATACTCTGCTTGAAATCGAACTTCTACGAATAATTGAGTAAAAGTTTGAAGTCCGATCATCTCCCTGTTCGCCTGCGGTGGGACTGAGCCCTATAGGGGAATACGTTGGTTTGGGCACACAGACGCAGCGGGACGTCTCGTCTGTACAGAACTACAGATAATAGGAGGCCGCTATTGTTTGTGTTCGCTTTACAATATGTTGCGTTTTGTTGTCTTTTCAAATTGGCTTGCTATTGTTGCTTTATCATATCTGTATAATTAATTATTTCACTAAGGTTAGTACTATAAAAAAAATGGATATACGTAAATAAGGTACATTGGATAGTAGATTTTGTTACTTTTAAAGTACTCTTCCTACCAAAATTGTGTCGCTCTTATCTTTACTTAACAATTTGACTAGACTTTGAAGTCTAAAAGGTTTACGAGGGTTTCATCCAGCCGTGCCGTTTAGATAACAAAACTTTCTAAAAGTACCTTCGAAGCATGAAAATGGTGTAGGTACGTACCGCCAACAGCACAGCTCACTCAGACATTCACCGAAATGTGCAATAAGTTGGTTGTACCCCAGACAATACACTTAAAGAGTATGTTCTAGAGCTTCACTCTGAGGATTCTATCCAATCTAGCCAATGTGCCCCGGTAGCGCGATTTAGTGCGGACCATCGATATTATAAATACTAGATGCGCAATCCAGACTAATATTATAAATGCAAAAGTGGGTCTGTCTGTCTGTCTAATGATAAATTCAGATCTGATCAAAATCTGTATTTAAATAATCTGATTAAAATTAAAATATGACACTTAACTGTTTTTTGAGCTTTTTACATAGAATGTATTCATCTCTCACACCCGGTACCCCTCAAACTATTAATATACTCAACACAAACGTGTCTACACAACCAATAAAGTACAATAAAGATTATAGGTACCTATTTATGTATTTCATTAATTATAATAAATTAAAGCAATCATCAGTAATGCATAATCTTACTAATATTATAAATGTGAAAGTTTGGATGGATGTACCTATGTTTGTTACTCATTTACGCCAGAACGGCTGAACGGATCTGGATGAAATTTGGCATAGAGATAGATTATAGTCTAGAATAGCACATAGGCTACTTAAGATCTCTCGGGAACGCGGGTGAAACCGCGCGGAACAGCTAGTATTATATAGGTAATATAATGTCAGTCGTTTTTTGATATTGAAAGTAGATTAAAATTTGATTGCATTTAGTAAATTAAGAGTAAATCTAGTAATATTAATATCGATGGCGCTTACATAAAGGGTAGTGCACATCGTCAGCCTCGTCTTGCCTCGCCTCACGCCGCACCGCGCCTCGGCCTCGTCTTGCCTCGCCTCACGCCGCACCGCGCCTCGGCCTCCGTCGTCGATACCGCGAGCGCGCCCGCGGGACCACTCGCCTTCAAACCATTTAGGCACGCCTCTATATCGACATAGAACTCTCACCTATTCTCTTGTAGCTTATTTTTGTGAATCGAAAACGTCATATGCTCTTTTCCGCTATCACGTGAAAAGCCGTAATGCTGTTTATATCCAATATTTAAATAGCCAAGACTAATAAACGTAAACGTAAATAATTTTATAGAAATGACTATGCTGTAACTACATTTCTGATATTAAAGCGATATTTTGCGCCTTTAATAAAATGGACCGTGCATACACGAGTGACTCGCACACTTGGTCGGTTTGATTATCTCAATTGGCAATTTTTTTTTTAATTCTGGATAAGCTTGTGTTTGACCACAATCTCACCATAGTAAGTGATGATGTGGCCGATGGTGGTAAGCACACAAAGCCTAGATGGGAACTGGCTCTCAAATGCAGCTGTCGGAACACACCGATAGGTGTTTGGCGACAGATTTTCAACTTGAGGGTGGTAGCCAGCCAGTCGGGTACTACAAAGTACCCTACCACCGTGCTATGGTTTCCTCACGATGTTTTCCTTCACCGAAAGCTCAAGCTCATTGTAGGATTCGAACCCACGACCTTCGTCGCGATATCCGACGTCACTTACCACAAAATGTAGAGACTTTATTATGTAGAGTCATCAAATTCATCGTTATCGTGTATTACACCACCTTCTACCATTGATCTCGACCTTGCTTTATTGCGTTACGTAATCTCGAACACTTCATTTTACGGTTATTTGCTCGTTCATTCTCCTCTTCTTCGACTTTCATTTGATTGCCATTTACTTATTCACGAAATTTTGATGATCACGTAAGTAAACGAATACTTTTCGAATCTTATTCCATTGCATTAAAGTTGAGATTGGGTCAGCAGCTGTTTACAGGGTGTTTAGTAATGTAGCGATCGGTGATTGCGTACACACAACATTAATATCATCGTTTCGGTGATTTAATGATGCCTCTCTTTTTGTGTGCACTCGCCTTATTAACGGAGATCCTTGCATTTTACATCACACTATGGCCAGTTTTGCTGTTTTCCAAAAATTCTATGATAGCTTTTTCCAAATATTTATTAATACAGTCTCTTTCTTATGAATTAAACATAATGATACCAAGGAAATATGGCAACCGGTGAATTTATGCCTTACATTTATTTTTAATATTGAAGAGTTGCTTCTGTAATGTTTTTCTTTCTTCGATCATTCATATCGAGGTGATTATTGCGAGGACATTCATTAAATCATGTTCAATTTAAAGTAGCATATATAGTTTAATAAGTAAGTGAAGTACCATTATGTCGGTTCGGTTGATAGAGTCAGTCGGTCAGTAACAATGTTCTGAAAGTTGCACTTGAGAACCAATTGAAAAAAAAAAACAACATTTAAAAAAAAACAACAACACATTGTCAATCCCCCTGGTATTGCTAATGTCTATAGGCGACGGTAGTCACTTCCACTGATGAGAACTTCTTCTCTTACAAAGTCAAAGTCGAAACCATTTATTCAGTTTAGGCCCTAAAAGGGCACTTATGAAGGTCGAAATACAGAAGTTACCACCGGTTCGGAAGTCAGCCTTCAACTGAGAAGAACCGGCAAGAAACTCAGCAAGGTTACATTTTTTAAATATATTTTTTTGCTTTTGGCAAAGGTTATTTGGCTTTTTTTTTTCTTTAAAGCACTTCTGGCGATTAGCAAACAATCCTGTATAAGAGGCACACATATGTATTACAGACGATGAAAAAACCTTTTCACAAAATAGGCTGAACGTTTCACTACGGTTACGACACTATCGCTAGCTCCAGGATATTGGATCTAGATTTTTATTCTCCATTCTACAAAATGGACTGTTATCCGATCATTCTATTTTCGTGCGACTATAAAAAAAGAAAAAAATGTTACAAATTCTTTCTTTTGTGTAATATTCTTCTACTTAGTAATATTAAGTTAATAGTATAGTCGTCTCATTTATAATTAAATACGAGAGTTAAATAGTTGAGTGCTGATTCTATTGCTAAAAAAAGTAAAAGATAGAATTAATATACAGTAAACTAGTTACACTTAATATCAATCGACTAATTTCGCGTTAGATAGAGATACAGTGAGACTAAATTAAACAACAAAATCGGAATCAAAAACTTTAGTAGGTGTTAATAAATATATTTGTTACCCAGGAACATTTAGAAAGATGGCTGTATAATTTCTTACAAACTACATTATAACTTTACTAGAACTCATAAGATTCACAGCGTCTTTACGACCCAAAAGTCAATATACTACATAACCTTGCACACGTTCTGGTTAAACAGCAGTCTCAGCATTTGCCAAGTAACTACGTGTAGTAAAAAAGAAATTTTTGCACCAAATTCCATAAAGTTCAGATATAAAACGTGACAGATTATGAGCTTAGTCATAATTAATTCAGCAATATTGTCAACGTAGCTCCGTGTAGAGAAAACTCGTAAACCTAATCAAAGTTTGATAGAAGCGTCGATATTTTTATTTGTGGACGTGGAGAGGGTGCACCGTGTTTGTGTCGGGCTGTTTACATTATCGTGAGAGGGTAGTTAATGGATACAACACGTTTACTTGATCTTTACGACCTTTTCTGATAAATTGGATAACTCGTTTACCTAGTCTAGTTCGGACTGAAGCATTGCTAGTAGGTACATTTCAATAATTATGTAGAAAATTGCTAATGGTTTATGTTGAATTTGTCACTCAGAACACTTAATGTATCATTTACCATGATGAGATTGTCAAACGCAAGCTTATCCAGAATAAATAAAAATAATGCTAAGATAAAAAAAATGTTAAAATCTTAACGTTACCGAGACGGTTTTTCTTAGTTAAAGGCTGACTCCTAAACCGTTGCTAACAACTTTGTAAAGTATATTTAGGGTCAACATTTTCAACTAAACCTCACTGGCTGCTATTCAGCTACTGAATATTTCTAATTCTATTATTTAATTTATCCATACTGGTGATATGGACTAATTTACCATTTCAGAGCCCAAAATTTATGACATCTCGCGTCTAACTAACATCTCGCGTCTAACTATATCAACCTGAGAAACATTAAAAAAAAATCTACTGTCTATAAAGATTGTAATAGTCCATCCATTAGACAACAATGGCGTCAATCAGCCGAGCTACAGAGCGCTGCATTGTGCAATATGAAACAGTTCGCTTGCTTTGATTACAGCGCGCCAGACTGATCACTCATAAACAAAACCCTCAACGTAGCATCCCTTTATGTTTTCAATCGAAGGAACAAAGGGATTTCACGATTTGAGAAAGCCTATCTATGACAATGAGATGTTCAAATCGTTTGCAATGTAACAAGCGTTTGCACTAAAAAAATGGCGTAAAAACGGACTGTATTTATCGGCAATCGCGAAATTGTAATCTTTTCCGTTCAGAAATTCCTTATACTTTAAAATTTCATCGCATATATTTTTTTATAGAATAGATTTTCAACCATCCACATCGGATAAGGCGTTTTCTGAGAAATCAGAGAACATATCAACTACATTTAAACACGGGTGTAACATAGGACCTTTTTTGAAGAAATTTTATATTAGGCTCTATTGATATCTTTATCCAAAATGAATAACGTGATCGATCTTCTTATTCAGAAATCCAACCCCATAAGACTCGGCCAATCACAGACCATTATCACCATGTGTACCAAGCCTTTCAACGTCTTTGTCATCAAAGATATACAATTGCAAACAATGATATTTTAAGTAAAAAGGTAGATAGGTTACCTACACAGCATTCGCTCTTCAAAAATGACCCAAAAATTGCACACTAACGCAAATATAAATATCGTAATATTGCAATTTTACACTACATTATGATATTTCATAACACACGATTGTGGTTTTGTGTCACTTTTACATATATTTGCACTCGGTACGTGAAGTGCATCACACCGGCGACGCCACACAGGTCAAAGTTGGTCGTTTATATATAACCTATCTCCGTCTTTTTACTCAAATATCATTGATTGTAAAAGCTGCCGACAATACAAAAGTTTTTTTTTAATTCTTGATAGGCTTGTGTTTGACTACAATCTCACTATGGTAAGTGACGATGTGGCCGAAGGTGGTAAGCACACAAAGCCTAGATGGGAACTGGCTCTCAAGTGCAACTGTCGGAACACACCGATAGGTGCTTGGTGACAGATTTTCAACTTGAGGGTGGTAGCCAGCCAGTCGGGTACTACAAAGGATCCTACCATCGTGCTGTGGTTTCCTCACGATGTTTTCCTTCACTGAAAGCTCAAGCTCATTGTAGGATTCGAACCCACTGTCACTTACCACTGAGCTATCATCGCCTTCAGAGCAAAGTACTCACATACCGAAATACACGGTAGACTTTTAATTAGAGGGTGGTAGCCAGCCCGAAAGGTAACTTCACAATATCTCTTCATATTTCAATTAACGCAAGTGCAGCAATAATGAGAGTTGCTCACATAGTTAATGACCGCGCGTGACGTGTGACCACAATGTACGACTCTCACACTACATATAATGAGGGTGTTTTTACAACTTTTTTTTTGCTTATTGTTTCTGGCAATCATCCTTTTAGGATATTTCTGCCAATGTCAAAGTATTTGGAATGGTCTTGGTCTATTTGTCACTCCTTTAATATTTTTTTAATAATTTTTAGTCAATACAAAGTCTTTCAGTCGCATAAATTTTCTTGAGTTTTAATTTCTTCTTTTATGTTATAGTCACATTCTCAAACTCACTGTAATGTCCAGTCCTCGTCCGTACATGTCCAGTCAGGCTTTAGTGAAATTGACGGTTGTTCCACTAAAACATTCACGGACTTTTTGGGACAACCTGGAAAGTCACGATACACGCTTTCATTTCATTTCACTTCACTCGTGCACTTAGATTGATTATTATTGGACAAAACACCACTGATATTATTCAATAAAACTCAAAATACACGAATTTAATGAAAATAAAACGCAACGTCACTCTGCAAGTTCCCGCCAAAAAGTCTTATTACAACTTATGACGGCATATTATACTTGTACAGGTTAGGCTGCTCGCACACTTCACCACCTAACGAATTGAATTTTTAATTCGAGCCACCTCGTACCGTTACACGCAGTTTAAATAAAGAAAGGGTAAATGTGGCGTGTCTTGTTGACAAGTGTGCGATCAGCTTTTGAAGACTAATGCCATATCATAGAACGACTTATTCGAAAATAAAGTCAAAGTCAAAGTCAAAACCATTTATTCAGTTTAGGCCCTAGAAGGGCACTTATGAAGGTCGAATTACATAAACCTTGTGTTTCAAATCCAGGTGCCAAATTCAATTGTTTAAGATATTAAACTTTTGTTTTGTTTGAAGTTATGTGCATTTTTTATACATACAATATTAGTTTTTAGCTTTAAATCAATACTAAATTATATCTTTAGTTAGAGTTCAATTTAATTTTTGTGTCCTATTTTCCATTGCATACTATTATTTGTATGACCTATTTATAAAATACCTTTTAGACTGAAATGCGGAACTAAAATCATCCTGTACATATAGTGGTTACTTTAACATGCGCTGTCTACTGAAATAAGTTCTGAAGTTCAGTAGCAAATGTACATATGTGTACGTAGAAGCAGTTTGTATCGTTTGTAATACCTTAATGTTTTCTCCCAGCTTATTTGACAGGTTGGACGCTAGCCAGCCAACATTCTAACATATTATATATAGATGTACATATTATATAGTGTGTAGGTTAAATAATATTATAAATAAAAAAATCTATGTCTATTAAATAAAATAAAAAAAGTGTGAATACCTATGTATATCCATACTAATCCATACTAACCCATAATCCATAATAATATTATAAATGCGAAAGTGTGTCTATCTTTCTGTCTGTTACCTCTTCACGCTTAAATTGCTGAACCGATTTAGATGAAATTTGGTATAGAGATACACGGAACCTTGGAGAAGGACATAAGATACTTTTTATCGCGGGAAAAGATAAGATCCTTAGGGAACGCGGGTGAAACCGCGGCGCGGAAAGCTAGTAGGTAATATTTTCAACAGATTCCATTCATCTGATGGTAAATAAAGAACATTGCCAATACCAGGGTGAGAGCAAATGTCTTATTATATTATCCTCTTTTTAACCACAAACACAAACAAGCATACAACCCGTTTGATGGTAAGCGGTTACCATAGCCAGGGATCACGAACAAGTTTAATTTGGGGTCCATTTTTTTAATTCTGCGGTCCGTTTTATCTAAGCCATTTCCCCACATACATCATCACGTGTATTTTAAACTCAAATGTTTAATTTAAATCTATGAAGATTACGTTTAGAGTCCGCAGAAAATAGAAAGGGCGGTCCGGATCCGGATCACGGTTCGCTATTTGATGACCCCTGCTATTATATAGACACTTGCGTGCGGTAAAGGGCGGTAAAGGTATGCGCGTAGACCTTGCAAAATATGTCGTTTAACTGAGGTCTGCGTAAAGTTGTTATTAAATTTCCCGTCGACGCGACGCGACGCGACGCGACGCGACGCGACGCGACGCGACGCGACGCGACGCGATGGGACGCGACGGGTGGTAGAGTACGAATAATATCTCCACAGAACTTAATTTTCATGAACGAACTTTGAGAATAACTTGCCGCGGGGTTTACCGGGAGCGTCAAATTTTCCAAATAAAAAAAGAACTAAGATATCTTTTCGCTTCACGCTAGGTTTATTTTATGTAGGTGATAGTCGTTTCTCCCGGCTTTCTAATATTATTTTGTATTCCTACGTACTTTATTGAATAAAATAATTTTCATATTTTATATCTTTTTAACATTTTTATGGTAGCATATTTTTTATGGATGATGAGATTGTGTTAGATAACCAATGAAATATTCTTATACTAGGTTACGATTGTTCAGTCGCGGCCTTTTGATCCCAAACTAAGGGCTCGTTCACACGAGCAGCATGTTGCTCGTACGAGCTCTAAGCAGAACTTGTATTGAAACCTGATAACTTATACTCTACTTGTTTTACAGATTCAGAACATGCACAAAAATATATATCCTGATGGGAATCGAACTCACGACCAGTGTGAGAGTAATGTTACCAACCACGCTAGCTGGCCCGTCTACACAAGTCAGAAAATAAAATGTTCTCTATAAGTCGGGCAAAGAAAGTTTTCGAATAAAATTGTGGAAAGTAGCAGAGTTTCTTGTCGGGAGATTCAAAATATTTTCTGTTTGCTGAAATATGCTTTTATAAATTTACTGTGCTATGGTACCTAATGATAGACTAATTAACAAATTATAAACTTTAAAATTAAATATGATAATTTATAATCACCGAAGGATCAACAATACTTGTAAATTATTTTACGTAAATTTAGTAAATTTTCTAAACGTTTTTATCGAATAATAAGACCTATTACAATATTTTTAATCAGGCTCAACAAGGTCGTATTTCCCTTGATGAGTAACAAAATCACAAAAGGGTAGAGTTGAACATTCAATCGGCAGCGGGGGAGAGGGCCACATCAGGGCGAAACGAAGGAATCTCCGATATCTGATCCCTTTCGGTCATTTGATTTGAGGGCCGGAGCCTTATCGGAGACCGTTCTACAAATGAAAAGGGAAATTGTGTCTATCGGTAACAGTGTACTAGGTTTTACGAACATAATTCTAAATGTAGATTCTGTTTGATTACTACTAGGATTTAAACAAAAAGGTTTAAAACATATATAGGTATCTAGCTATATTAATTGATTGCAAGAAATATATTATTATTGATAAAAAATACTTGATTTGTTAAAATATGTAAACAAAATATCCTTATCCTAAAACAATTAAAGATGAAACCTTGCTAAGTTTCTTGCCGGTTCTTCTCAATTAAAGGCTGACTTCACAATAGTGCCCTAAGGCCTTAACTCATGAAACTAAATAAATGACTAACTTTGAACGAATGCGAGTGCATAAGTATTTCCGTAGGCACACTAAACATCATATTTTTCAACGTAGAATATTTCCAAATGCATGTTGGATTGAGTCGCCGGCGCGGCAGACATGACGGTTGGGTGCACTTAGGTAAGCATAGATTGTCGCAATCGGTAAAAATGATTTTTACATCTTCTACACTCCGTTCCACCCCCCCCCCTCGTCTCGAGACCTGCCTATTGCTCCTCCAACGTTTTATGCACCTCACTTTAAGTTTTATATTGAAAGCTTTAAACGTTTTGCTTGAGCCTCTATTTTAGAGTAGAAAACTCTATATGCATACTATATACTAAACTTTTAATAATACAAGAAGGTTGGCATGGTTGGTTAGAACACGTGCCACGTCACAGGTTCGATTCCCATCCAGGACAGGTGTTACATGGCTGTCTGAAGAATCTTCTTACAAAATATAATAATTATTAAACCTACATATTTTTAGCAGTACTCTATTTTAATCTGATTGAAAAGTACTTGCCTTGTACTTAGTGTAGTGATTGAAATTACGTGAATATTATTGTGAGTAACTAAAACAAGTATTAGTGCACGAGCGACTCTACCGACGCGACGTGTAACATTTGCAGTTTGAGTTCCACGACTCTACCGACGCGACGTGTAACATTCACACTGGAATTCATTTGGATGTGGCTTTGAACATTTTGTATTTATTACAGAGTGTAACCCTTTATTTTGTTGTGATTATTTGGTAGTCAATTTAATAGTAATGTTCATAAGTGCCTTATCAAGGCTTAAATTGTATAAAGTTTTCCGCCCCGCTATTTCACCCGCGTTCCCGAGGGATTTTATCTTTTCCCGGCATAAAAAGTATCCTTTGTTTTATTCCAGGATATGAGTTACCAGTGTGCCAAGTTTAATCAAAATCCGTTCAGCCATTTTTGCGTGATTGAGGAACAAACATCAAATTTCATAAACATACAAACTTTCACATTTAAAATATTTGCAGGATATTAGGATAGCTGGATTCGTAGGATAAAATCCAAACATGACGACAATAATACGCTCTAATGTTTTAATAATTAATGACTTGTTTTTGGGATTTATAAAAAAAAACCTCCGTCTAGATTATACCTACGTCAGATCGAAAAGAAGAATGATAGACGCTGTGTTTAGAATGAGTAAGTAACCTAGCTCGGAGTTCACTAAAATGTGTAGTAAACTTAGTAGTAGAATAACTTCAATCGCAAGGCGACGGAGGCTGTACTGGAGCTGAGCTCTGCTGGAGTACCTACTGGCTTGGTCTTGAGGCTTGCGAGTCGAGTGGTCGAGTGCAATCCAGTAGCAAGCACCCGCGCTAAATGTACGACGAATACTTTTTGATGATTGTCTCCACACACAGATGATAGTACAGTCGAGCTAAACTGAAGCCAAGTTCGCAAAGCATAAGTTTACACCCAAAATTAAAATGAGTATCGCCGTGAAAAATCTATAGAGTTTTTGAAGTAAATATACAATTAGAAACAACTCTGTAAATAGAACTCTATGGTTTTGTTATTACTTGTCTTCCTAAATAAATTGTGTGTTATGCCAGCAGCTTGTATGCCAATCATTCTACTTTCCTACAGTCACTAAATAATGCTTACCGAGATTAAAAATTATAAACCGAGTGACTGCGAAATAATAAAATAAAATCAAATTATCAATCATAATTTAAACATGCAAAAAATTTAAAAGGCATATAAATGCAGACTCTTACAAAACTTTTTCTCTAAAATCATAAATAACTAAAAAAATTGGGGAACAATTTTGTGGACTGTTCTTCACTGCCATAAATCAGTGTAACAACCAACGAAGACATATTTACTTTAGCCCTCGTCTCGCGACTCGGAGGCGCTCGGCTCTTGTTCGCTAAATTACGCTTTCAAACCTAACCGGTTATTGTTGAGAGACGTTTAAGCAATCTCCAACATTATGTCCACGTCACACGGTACATTTCTAACGGCTATTCAGTTTAATTTGTTACCAATTAGCACCGGAACTATGGCCTTTACCCACTTGGATTGTAAACTTGTAGATAATGTACAGAGAAGGTTTTTTTTTTAATTTCTAATAGTTATGGTCTAGTACCCTGTAATGTCAGATGCAGTAGAAAATATGTGGAAACTTCAGCCCTTCGATTACATAACTTTGTTGCGGTCAATTTCAATTAAAAATAACCTTCAAATCAGTAAAATATTTACAATAAAATTCCATTCACTATGAAGTAACTACTATCCCACCAAAAACATTCTCATGTAAAGTGTGCCGAGACACCACGTGGCTCGCACTGTCAAAAAGTAATCAGATCTCATGTAGAGCCAAGCTTCTAACTCTACACGCCCTAACTCTACAAGCCCTAACTTCACGAACTCTACACCTTAGTCAAAATATTGGACGTACCGTTGTTTTGGATGAAATATATTTACCGCGTGGAATGGTCAAATTTGTCTTGTATCCCTGGCTATAGTTTTCTTATAAAAAATATTAAAAACCTTAAATTTCATTAAAAATTTAAGCAAAAGTAATGACCTCCTTTCAGTTTGTTGTTAATATTTCAGTACAAAGGGGTAGAGTAGGCACCTATTGTAGTGAGTTTTTCACAGTTGCGCCGGCATTGATTGCGGCGCTCGTCTGAATTATGCATAAAGTGGCGTCTCCGACGAATAATATTATGTTATTTACATGTAAACGAGACTAAGCTCTTAGCTCGTGCTCGTGCTGTTCTAAAAATTACATTATAAAGCTTTTATACAATTCCATGATAAATTGAATTGAATATCACAATTATGAATAAGGAATAATTAAAATCAAGACATTTTCAACAATAGGTAAACTTTTTCAATCACAATCAACCACCTACATTTCGGTCGAATAGGTATTGTTTTTTAAATTTTTGCGTGGAGCTAAATACCGGCCATCGTGGAGGTCCTTGGGGGAGGCCTTTGTCCAACAGTGGACGTCTTCTGGCTGACATGATGATGATGATATTATGGAACATCTAATTTCTTTTTCGTATCTGTAGTTAGTCGAATAAAATGTTAACCCTGATTTTTTTACAAGGATTTCTGAAACTCTGTACTAGCACAACCGGGTTTATCATACCTTACCTTACTTTGGACTAACTGAACTGAATTAAAGATTTCTGTTCTCGTCTGTGGTGAGCCTTAGTCTAATTAGTGGAGAATTACAAAATACCATCTTGTTAAAATATTTGTACGAAACATCTTAATTATCAAAAGACTATTATAAATTTGAAACGACATTTGCGCACCGTGCGTGTCATTTGCCAAACTGTTTTGATAATTATTAATACGGTAACGAAGTGTTAATTTTGGGAAGCTATTTAAAAAAACAACCTGATACTAACCTCTGTATAAAACGTCCAAAAATACTCTTAAACAGCAGCAAATACATTGTAATATTCATACTTTATAAAAAAAGAATACCAATTTAACGAAAAAGAGTTGATCTTTTGATCGTGTATATTTCACACAATACTCCATACAAACTATCGTTTTGATAATTAATAAAAAGGAACTGATTTATTTATTTATTACAAGATCCACAGCTCTTAAAAAAATAATTAGCCAATTAAGGATTTACAATTTATTAATCATTTACATATAATGAAAAAAAAAGAAAAGACCAGTGAGTGTTTGATATGCAAAGTATTTAGGCTAGGTGTTAGTGTGTGTGTATGTGTGTGTGTGTGTGTGTGTGTGTGTGTGTGTGTGTGTGTGTCGGATATACTACATGCCACATTTATCACATTTGTAATGTTTTTTTTGGACGTAGCTTTAGTACAGTGGAAAATATCCACAGATGCAAATTCAAATTTGCAATTGATTTGCAAAGATTGCAAATTTGATACGTCTGTCAACATCCCTGGTCTTAATCTCTCCTTATTACCTTTTTTGTTCCAATTTAATAGTCAGTTTATCGTAATACCTTTGTAATATCCACTTTAACTCTACGCACATAAGGTCAATTTTAAAGTAAAATTATAATAACAATCATACGCGATGTCACATTTCAGCGTATTTGTAAATTAACCTTATGTATATGAAGTTAAAGAAGATATTACATTAAACCAATAAACACACGGCATATAACACCGCCGTGTTGCGGAGGATGCTGAAACAAATTATTAAATAATATAGATAAGTAATAATCGTTCAGGAAAAGCTGACAGATAATTATGTGAGCGAGCAAACAAAAATGATTAATATAATATGTTGGCATCGACAGGCGATATCGTGTTTTTGTCCCCTTTGACCAGAGATGATATTATATCGGCCAACCCTCCCCTTTGTTCTAACTAAACCTTTATGTGATATGCTCAGTAAAGGTAAAAACCCACTACAGTGATAACAGATTTACAAACCGAATTACTTAAGTTTTATTTTTTTATGGCGCTGTCTGTTACCTCTTCACGCTTAAACCGCTGAACCGATTTAGATGAAATTTGGTATAGAGATAGAAGAAACCTTAGAAAAGGACATAGGTCTTTTTATCCCGGGAATAGATAAGGTCTCTCGGGAACGCGGGTGAAAATGCGAAGCAGAAAACTAGGCCAAACTAACTTATTATTAAAGAAAAAAACAGAACTATTTGATTCCTGTGAGCGATGCTAAGTGGAGCGCCGTGATGTGCATGGGTCACTATATTGGCTTTATTTTTTGTTTACGACCTTTATTGTGTTTAAAGGTGCAATAAATGTGATTTTGTATCTCTGTTTGTGACGATAGGGAAGAGGGCACGGTTATTTGGCTTCTCTTATATTTTGTTCTGTTTTAAAATCTTTTAGCTACAGTAATTCTGCTAAATGTTAATATTTTTGTACATTCAACTTGAAAAACTTTTGCAAAGACAAAATACAAAAATACATATACTGTTTACATGAATTTGTCCAAATGATTTAATTAAATAGAACTCCGCGCATCGAAGACCTATGAATAATCTTATAAAAAAAACACCAGCAAATCCTTCCCTACCAAGCTGTGAAAGCCAAACAGACAACATTTATAACATTAGTAGGCGCGTCACTTGATGGTAAGCTACTACCGTCGCCTATAAACATTAGCAATACCAGGAGGACTGATGACAGATTTTCAACTTGAGGGTGGTAGCCACAGCCAGCTAATTGTAATGGGGCGGCATATAGATTTCAGCTAAGTCTGTTATTAGTAGCCTGGTCTGGTAGGCCGTATAGGTCGGCAGTCTTGTCTCGCGAGTCACGCGAGTCGCACGTCGCGTGCGTGTCTACGTGCTAACTTTTATTATTCACGACTATTTACTTTTGTCGGCGAAGTTATTGTTTCACTTTGCGTTCGGAGGTTTTATTTGGTGAGCTGTTACGCATGTATTTCTACTTGTATTTCTATTGTGATTTAATGTAAAACTAATAGTTTTGTAATTATGCTATGCTGATTAAAATAAAATTTGTAATTCCATGAAGTACAGCAAAATGGGTAGGTACAGTAAAATCAATAAAATTTATGTCAAACGTTGAAAATAAATCAAAATTAGTTTTGTTTATATTTTCCATAGAACTACACGTGTTCTATGTATGGATATATCTTTAGTTAGCTTCTTATGAGAAGTTTTTTTTATATATTATAGTTGTACATTTGTTTGTATATTTTGTACATACATTGTAAATAAATATTATATAATTTAAAAAAAAAAGCTAACTGTCATATATTTTTATTTTCGCATTATAATAAAAATATAATTATGTATGATTTATTATTATTAATCTGGCTAATTATTTAGTCTGGATTTTTAAATGCATATATTTTATTTCTAACACCTAATAAACATCACGAATTCTGTTTGTTCCTTATAAACAGACATGATTAAAAATAAATTATGGCAATAACCATAGAATAATGACAAGCACTAAAAGGGACCACTTTTTTGTGCCACTAAGTGTACGATGCGCGAACTTACCCCCACTATGACAAATCCTTGCCAAGTTACATGCCGGCTACTGTACCTTCAAATTCATTAGGACGGAAATAATGTATAGTACCTACCTACCTACTAAGTTGTACTAAATGTAAAATAACACAATGTAGTACACAAATTGCATTAACTTACGTTATTTTTTTAAATTTATTCTGGATAGGCTTGTGTTTGACTACAATCTCACCATGGTAAGTGATGACGTGGCCGAAGGTGGTAAGCACACAAAGCTTAGATGGGAACTGGCTCTCAAGTGCAACTGTCGGAACACACCGATAGGTGCTTGGCGACAGATTTTCAACTTGAGGGTGGTAGCCAGCCAGTCGGGTACAAAGTACCACCGTGCTATGGTATCCTCACGATGTTTTCCTTCACCGAAAGCTCAAGCTCATTGTAGGATTCGAACCCACGCCCTTCGCCGCGGTATTCGACGTCACTTACCAACTTCGCTACCTTGTTTGTTAGTACGACATAGGTACTTATTACGTATTATCCGCGACTGCACGTGGAATTCCTCACAAAATCGTGCCTTAAAGTAACCCATGCAGTCTCCACCACAGAGATCAAGGTGTTCTCATATTGTTTATGGTCGGTGCAATGTGCACTTTTCTTACATTCGCCCCTTCTATCCGTCACATCGGTATTCGCTCCTTTTTCCTTTTTCGTGAATTTCCTTCTTGATGATCCATAATTGTTTTGGATACATAACTATAATTTACTAGCTGTTCCGCGCGGTTTCACCCGCGTCCCCGAGGGATCTTATTCCCGGGTAATGACCCGGGATAGAAAGTAGCCTATGTGCTATTCAGACTATATTCTCCATACTAAATTTCAACTAGATCCATTCAGCCGATTCAGCCGTTCTGGCGTAAATGAGTAACATACATACATACATCCATCCAAATAAAATTTCAAATAGAATTGTTCCTCTTCTCCTATTTCAAAATTATAAGACGAACAATGCACCAACTTCTAATAGAAGGACAAGTTTACGCAACATCTCAACTATTTTGGTGTTTCATATTTATCTGCCTCTTTTATACAAAGCGAAGATTAAAAAGTTCAACAATCATAAAACAACTCGAACTCATGTTTTATTCACATAAATCTCGCTCTTCTGACGGACGGATAAAAGACTGAGTAGACGACAAACTTTTCTTGCTGACCTTCCGAGCTCTATTATCTTTACTCAAGGGCTATATTTGGGTGTTTTAAAAGCATAAGCAACTTTGCAATGCCGAAAGTTGGTCTGTTATTGCATAACTTTTCCCATTGTAACGTGTCACCACTCCTTCTCCTGACATCCCCCCTCCCCCCTACCTTACGTCGTATCTTAACCTGTGCTCTTGTAATTAGCCCCTTAAGGGATAGCAAGCTTTTGTGCTCGACTTTTGTAATTTAAACAGAATATAAGAGTTCCCAGACGCGACGTGTCTGAGGTCTCACGCTGAAAAATAAGTGTGTTACCTTGATAAGTTTGTAAAGAAACGTTTTCAGGTTAATCTTTGTACAAAAGACAAAGGTTGAGCGAGCATAGTTGAATATTTTAAAAGTTCCCATTTCACGAAACTTTTTGACAGTGTTTCTAAGCATGTCCAAGATCTTTTGCTTTCTCACATAGTTGCCGTAGCTCGTGAGTTCGATTCACACACAGAGAGTCAAATATGGTCGGTAACGCGGCCGAAATACTAGTTGTATAATAAAAGTAAACATAGTATAAACATTATACAAAAGTATGTATAACAACAAATAAACCATTCACCGATTTCCAATGGAAAATTGAAGCTTCAGTCGAGTGCACTTTAATGCGCTCGGAGCAAACTATTAAATAAAATGTAAAATTTAAACACTGATGATCACGAGCGAGCGAGCGATCGAGTGACTGAGCGATTCAGCGAATTGCGTGATATCGCTCAAGTATACTTATGCAGATAAATATTTGAACACATACTTGAATGCTAATCGAATATCTTTTGTTTTTATTTACTCAAATATTTGAAATGATTTTACCACACGTAGTTTATAAAGTAAGTAAATTTTTGTCATCGTCTTATCTTAACATGGTAATAAAGATCCGCTATTGTGGTTCTGACTGTACTTAAAATATGTACATATTGAATGAGGTTTATTTTTTAATTTCCAGTTTATTTCAGTTTGGACATATGGCTCACGGTTTCAACATTTCATATTTACTGAATGTATTTTAGCGAGATTTTTCGCAGTTACAAACTTTCGGCTTCCACTCAAAAATGAGTGAGATATGAATTATTACGCCACGAAGCGTACGAAGCGCTTGGGGCGGGACAATATTAGCCCTTTTTTCGGGTACCAACATTAATTAAACACGGTCAAAGTCGACACACAATTTAATGTCCGTACTTTGTCGAATATTAAAATATAATACCTCGGTCCGCGATGAACTCCAAAACTAGATACTAAACCGAACAATTTGAAACTTGGCACACAAATAGAGTGTATCCTGGAATAAGAGATAGGATAATTAATTTGAGAAGAAAAGATAACGCGGGTGAAACCGCGAAGGACAGATAGTTTTTCTATATTCTTAAAAATATCAATTCAAACTTCTGATAATCGAAAATTTTCGTCTTTATATTAGTTTTATTTTTCAGGTAGGCTCCCTAGATAGGTAGCCTACCTACCACCTATTCATCTGTCTGATATACATTTTTTTTAATTCCACAATAAGCAGTATGCACGGCATACTCAAAAGGCACTCATAGCAGTACAATAGAAGCGCAGAGTGCAAAGCAGCACAAGTCGGTTATATCACTAGTATCAGTAACGCGCACCTCTCACAGTCACACTAATGGATTCACACTAACGGGGCCGCCTCTGATGCATAAGCGGTAGCGAGTTGTTGACAGCGGTGCGCACCTCTCACAGTCACACTAATGGATTCACACTAACGGGGCCGCCTCTGATGCATAAGCGGTAGCGAGTTGTTGACAGCGGTGCGCACCTCTCACAGTCACACTAATGGATTCACACTAACGGGGCCGCCTCTAATGCATAAGCGGTAGCGAGTTGTTGACAGCGGTGCGCACCTCTCACAGTCACACTAATGGATTCACACTAACGGGGCCGCCTCTAATGCATAAGCGGTAGCGAGTTGTTGACAGCGGTGCGCACCTCTCACAGTCACACTAATGGATTCACACTAACGGGGCCGCCTCTAATGCATAAGCGGTAGCGAGTTGTTGACAGCGGTGCGCACCTCTCACAGTCACACTAATGGATTCACACTAACGGGGCCGCCTCTAATGCATAAGCGGTAGCGAGTTGTTGACAGCGGTGCGCACCTCTCACAGTCACACTAATGGATTCACACTAACGGGGCCGCCTCTAATGCATAAGCGGTAGCGAGTTGTTGACAGCGGTGCGCACCTCTCACAGTCACACTAATGGATTCACACTAACGGGGCCGCCTCTAATGCATAAGCGGTAGCGAGTTGTTGACAGCGGTGCGCACCTCTCACAGTCACACTAATGGATTCACACTAACGGGGCCGCCTCTGATGCATAAGCGGTAGCGAGTTGTTGACAGCGGTGCGCACCTCTCACAGTCACACTAATGGATTCACACTAACGGGGCCGCCTCTGATGCATAAGCGGTAGCGAGTTGTTGACAGCGGTGCGCACCTCTCACAGTCACACTAATGGATTCACACTAACGGGGCCGCCTCTAATGCATAAGCGGTAGCGAGTTGTTGACAGCGGTGCGCACCTCTCACAGTCACACTAATGGATTCACACTAACGGGGCCGCCTCTAATGCATAAGCGGTAGCGAGTTGTTGACAGCGGTGCGCACCTCTCACAGTCACACTAATGGATTCACACTAACGGGGCCGCCTCTAATGCATAAGCGGTAGCGAGTTGTTGACAGCGGTGCGCACCTCTCACAGTCACACTAATGGATTCACACTAACGGGGCCGCCTCTAATGCATAAGCGGTAGCGAGTTGTTGACAGCGGTGCGCACCTCTCACAGTCACACTAATGGATTCACACTAACGGGGCCGCCTCTAATGCATAAGCGGTAGCGAGTTGTTGACAGCGGTGCGCACCTCTCACAGTCACACTAATGGATTCACACTAACGGGGCCGCCTCTGATGCATAAGCGGTAGCGAGTTGTTGACAGCGGTGCGCACCTCTCACAGTCACACTAATGGATTCACACTAACGGGGCCGCCTCTGATGCATAAGCGGTAGCGAGTTGTTGACAGCGGTGCGCACCTCTCACAGTCACACTAATGGATTCACACTAACGGGGCCGCCTCTAATGCATAAGCGGTAGCGAGTTGTTGACAGCGGTGCGCACCTCTCACAGTCACACTAATGGATTCACACTAACGGGGCCGCCTCTAATGCATAAGCGGTAGCGAGTTGTTGACAGCGGTGCGCACCTCTCACAGTCACACTAATGGATTCACACTAACGGGGCCGCCTCTAATGCATAAGCGGTAGCGAGTTGTTGACAGCGGTGCGCACCTCTCACAGTCACACTAATGGATTCACACTAACGGGGCCGCCTCTAATGCATAAGCGGTAGCGAGTTGTTGACAGCGGTGCGCACCTCTCACAGTCACACTAATGGATTCACACTAACGGGGCCGCCTCTAATGCATAAGCGGTAGCGAGTTGTTGACAGCGGTGCGCACCTCTCACAGTCACACTAATGGATTCACACTAACGGGGCCGCCTCTAATGCATAAGCGGTAGCGAGTTGTTGACAGCGGTGCGCACCTCTCACAGTCACACTAATGGATTCACACTAACGGGGCCGCCTCTTATGCATAAGCGGTAGCGAGTTGTTGACAGCGGTGCGCACCTCTCACAGTCACACTAATGGATTCACACTAACGGGGCCGCCTCTGATGCATAAGCGGTAGCGAGTTGTTGACAGCGGTGCGCACCTCTCACAGTCACACTAATGGATTCACACTAACGGGGCCGCCTCTGATGCATAAGCGGTAGCGAGTTGTTGACAGCGGTGCGCACCTCTCACAGTCACACTAATGGATTCACACTAACGGGGCCGCCTCTGATGCATAAGCGGTAGCGAGTTGTTGACAGCGGTGCGCACCTCTCACAGTCACACTAATGGATTCACACTAACGGGGCCGCCTCTAATGCATAAGCGGTAGCGAGTTGTTGACAGCGGTGCGCACCTCTCACAGTCACACTAATGGATTCACACTAACGGGGCCGCCTCTAATGCATAAGCGGTAGCGAGTTGTTGACAGCGGTGCGCACCTCTCACAGTCACACTAATGGATTCACACTAACGGGGCCGCCTCTAATGCATAAGCGGTAGCGAGTTGTTGACAGCGGTGCGCACCTCTCACAGTCACACTAATGGATTCACACTAACGGGGCCGCCTCTAATGCATAAGCGGTAGCGAGTTGTTGACAGCGGTGCGCACCTCTCACAGTCACACTAATGGATTCACACTAACGGGGCCGCCTCTAATGCATAAGCGGTAGCGAGTTGTTGACAGCGGTGCGCACCTCTCACAGTCACACTAATGGATTCACACTAACGGGGCCGCCTCTTATGCATAAGCGGTAGCGAGTTGTTGACAGCGGTGCGCACCTCTCACAGTCACACTAATGGATTCACACTAACGGGGCCGCCTCTAATGCATAAGCGGTAGCGAGTTGTTGACAGCGGTGCGCACCTCTCACAGTCACACTAATGGATTCACACTAACGGGGCCGCCTCTAATGCATAAGCGGTAGCGAGTTGTTGACAGCGCTGGTGCAGGTGCACTGGGTATATTTTTTATGATGAACCATCTAGTATTTGACAACTCACCATGGTAAGTAAAGTGGTGAGCCTACAAAGGAACACGAGTGAAACCGCGGTGGACAGCTAATGTTATATAGTTCTGAGAGCACTTTGTATTTGATAATTAACATATAAATTAGTTGTGAATTCATTATACACGTCACCTCAATTACCATATCAATATCAATAAATAATTATCAAACGCTTGAACAATTACTTAGTTGAATGTTTCTCAACTGATACCATGGAAAGAAAGTTACAGTATGCGGCAAGATTGTCAATAATTTATATAAATTAAAATGAATGTTGGTAAGCGCATAACTCAAAAATGGCTGAACCAATTCGGCTAATTTATTTTTTGTTTGTTCCTTAAGGTCCACGGACGGTTTTAGTACTATAAAAAAAAATTGCGTGGACAATAGTAAAAACAATTTATTAAATTTTTACTTTTAACTTTTGACAGAACGAAGTCTGTCCGGGCAGCTAGTTAAAAATAAAAACTGTACCTAACTACTGTCTTATAACTTGCACCACGCTACAACTTAGCTTGTGAAAAAGACTAGGCTTAAGTACTTGTGTGTCCCAGTTCAGTTATTTAGTGCCGGCATACTTTCAGCTTCGTTATTATTTTCATTCTGATGTAGTTTTTAGAGTCTCGGTTCAACGTAACTTTTTACTTTGACACTTCTTAAAGATTTCTATTTTTAAAGAGTGTAGGACTATGATTGATTGCAAATATTTATCAATACATTGTTTCATAGATAATACTTAAATCATAGTAAGTACCGTCTAGTACCAGTGCGGAGTGATTACTCTCCCCCTCCCCCCGCCCTTCCTTCAATGGTAGTAAACTACATCAACCCTCCACAAACGGGGTGTCCCCGAGCGACTTTTGTTCTAAATTCACTTTAGAACTTGACTGATGTGCGCTACTTTGTCTTTTTGTGGGTATTTTAAAAGGCGGTTCAAATCTTTAGGTAATTAGTCTATTTTTTTCCACAAGTGTAATTTTTTTAACTATGTTTTAAGCCTTACAGCAGATAAATTGGAACCCACAAGAAGCTTACAATGGAATAACATGTAAGAGAATTGAATACACTAGCTAATTTTATTTTTAAGAATGTGAATCGCATTTCGTTTCGGTTCCTACACGCTTTTGAACAGCTTTTATTCCCAGAGCAGTTAACCCACTGACTCACTATGGCTCCCGCGCGTTCCCGTCGACTTTGTATTTCACGAGTGAGTTCCCGCAAACGCTCCCGCGGGACCCGCGCCGCGTGATCCGATCACATGATCACTTCAACACGTGGCGACTCACACCTCACACCCGCACACAACTCTGTCACTTACTATCAATAATTTATTGACATTGGAGAGAAATAGGATTTCTTTTGTTTTCTATCTATGGTAATATTGGTATTACATTCCAGATGTATTGGATTAACCGAATCGTTTGTTTTGTTGAAATAGGATGTTTGGTTTTATGGCAAATTGAATTTCAATAAGTAACATGCTCCACTTTTTACACCTTTACAGTATAGTATGGGGTCGACGGTAAACTATTGAGAGGCTCGTACAAAACCTCGTAAATATAAATATGTAGTGAACCCCCACTTGTTCCCAGATCATTTGTTCCTCGCGCGCGACAAAGACGCGTCGCGTCATCGCGCCCGCACTAAACCGCCCCCGTTTCAGCAAGGTCGCAATATTCGCCCCGCCACGAATAATTCACCATTTGCATACAAACTGCCCCCCCCTGTACCACAATAAACCACCCTATGTAATCCCTTCCCTTTATCAACTCTACATTGCTGCCTCGCACTGAATTCAAATCACACCCACCGCTCATAAGCGCCAGTGGATGTGGCCTATTGCTCTCACGTAGACCTCATCAGATATGCTAGAAATGGTGCGGCAGTAAAAATGCCTCGTGTCTCGTAGTGACAGAACTTCTGCGACCATTAGCTTATGTTGGCGGAAAACTGAGGCGAGTTGGATAAATTGTTATGAGATTGAAATTTAAAACAACTGTGCTTTGTTTTGTGAAGTTTGTAGTGTATTCTGTTATCACTGTCATTACCGAGCAGTTGAGTTCTCTTTCAGTTGGACATTAGAACTTATACAGTGGTACATAACTTTTAATCTCCTGACACGTACAACCTGTATTTTGTTGAAGCATTCTGAGCAAATATTTTTGTATCAACTGTAAATATTAAGACTGTTTGTTTATTTGTATTATTTTACAAGAAGTATAGTGGTAATGCTTGAGGCTTCATACACATTCATTACCTAAAAAGACATCCAAGTTAGATGAAACTAATATTGCTTCACCGTTAATTAATTTAGCTAATTACAAAGATATATTTAGCAAATCAAGGAGGTATAAATGACTAATGATAGTAACGTGACCTTCTGTCTAATCCTGGGTCCTCAGTGTGGGTCATAAGGCTTTAAGTTATAAAGGCGTGAGGCTCAGGTAAACGACGACAGTTACCGGGGTTGCGGACAGGTCTGGGACCGTCTTAATTAAAATGTGTAATGAGAGTCGCGCTGGAACTCTGTCCCGTCCCGCTCTACATCACCCGCCGCGGCCGTCTGTCGCGCTCCTTCATATTGTTTTATGGGGGATGGGACTAGGTGAGACACTGAACTTAAAGCGGTTTTTGTTCAAAAATAAGTTTTATTTTTACATCAGAAATCTTCGACGCAGATCAGCAGCTACTTCTACTCGACTACAGTCACCTATAGACATAGGAATACCAGCGGAAGGGCATTGTACAATATCTAGACAACTGGCTCTGCAGTGTAAGTTGTAATAGTCTTAGTCGAAGAATACATCACTCATTCAGATTAAGCTCTTAGAGGATAATGAAGGCCTTTACTGAAATTTACAACAGAGAAGACCAAGCTAGAAGAACTTGTTCCTCTTATTTATCAGTGACTTTTTACCATACTATTCAAGATCCAAATCCATGAGACCATATTTTTTATATTTTTTTTTATTCTGGATAAGCTTGTGTCAACACAATCTCACCATGGTAAGTGATGATGTGGCCGAAGGTGGTAAGCATACAAAGCCTTGATGGGAACTGGCTCTCAAGTGCAGCTGTCGGAATACACCGATTGGTGCTTGGCGACAGATTTTTCAACATCACGGTGGTAGCCAGCCAGTCGGGTACTACAGAGTACCCTACCACCGTGCTATGGTTTCCTCACGATGTTTTCCTTCACCAAAAGCTCAAATTCATTGTAGGATTGAGAAAAACCATGAGAAGAACCAGAAATCAGCGGTGTTCTTTCTTTAGTAATAAATATTTTTGTGAACCAGCTATCGCTTAAGCACTGTGTCTACACATTTACAATGGAAATGATTAAACCGGCCGCTGTGCGCTGGAGGCGGATTTTTTGCGTTATCGCCGACACAATAGCTTTTAATGTAAATAGGATGCGTCGCGTTTCGTATACCCATCACCACAGACACCGCACAGCTACCTACTACGCATTTTAATAGATTCCACATGAATCTGTCCGCCAGCAAGTTTATTGGCTTTGAGTTTACTTTTTAGACTGTGTATATAATTGGAAAAACACGTGAGGTTATTGAAGCTCATCCTGGAATTTCAATAAATCATCTGCGTCTAGTTATTTGGTACCTACTTTGATGTCGTAGTTCAAACACATTAAACAGTATCTCTACCTGTGTCTAAGCTACAGTAGCAGAATTATTAATATCTGATGTTGTGAAACATACTTTTTATAATTTCAATTTTATTATTTTAATAACAGCCCAATGAACATAATTTTACATTGAAACGTTACTGCCCATAAATTTTACTTCTCCATCAGCTTAACTACATCACATCCTTTTCTAATATTGTTTATGATTATTAGAAACTACTTTGTATAGCTCTACGGTTGTGATAGTATCATCGCCTTAAACGTAACCCATATTTTATGATCTGTGTGTACCTAGGTATATGCAGCTCTTGTATCTGATTGTATTGTTGCAGGAGAGCGGGCGTGCGGTGCCGGTGCTCGTGGTAGTCGCGCTTTCTGGGGTCAAGGTATGCGACCCCGAAGACCAGGTAACTTACCTCGTATTATTTATCTATACTAGTTGTCCCCCGCAGTTTCACCCGCGTTTCCGAACAATCTTATCTTTTCCCGGGATAAAAAGTATCGCATGTTTTATTCCAGAATATGATCTACCTGTGTGCCAAGTTTCATCAAATCCGTTCAGCCGTTTTTGTGTGATTGAGCAACAAGCATCCAAACTCACAATCATACAAACTTTCACATTTATAATAATAGTAGGATGGGATCTAATATACAATTTGAAGGTTCATTAATAGTTGCTTACAAAAAAATATCTCCCACCGTCTGGTGAACATTGTAGCGCTGCAGCGCTGAATGATGGCTCGCAACACAACACATCGTCTAATATGAGCATGTTTCGCGTTACAAACGACGCGGGTACGAGTACGTGCTACTAACAAGAATATATGAACGCGACCCACTATCACTAACCAAATAAAAATATGCAGCGCGTTAAACGTGATAGTATAAGCGATTGAATTTATTAGCTCATCTCGCCAAAATAGGTATCAAATTTTTTTTAAGGGGGTAGCCTATCTTCGCAATATTTCAAACATCACTTGGCGTGATAGGGTAACGACTGAAAGAATGTTGACAATTGCACAGCTTCCCAGCATTACAGAGCGAAGACTGCAATGACTGGGGCATGTGCACCGAATGAATGCCCGATTAATATTCGTATAGCTAGGAGATAAGGAACTACTATGGATCTTGGCACTCTTTCATATCCCAACTCTTTTGTGAACAGGTGCTGCTAGTCAGCTTGAGTTTGTCGTTTACTATGTCCCTACATTATGCAACCTTCTAGAGTTTAGTCCATTCATTAGAACTTTGATAGGCCTGTGTGAATAAAAATAGTTTGGTGGCTCGTGTGTTACAGAGTGTGCGCATGTCGCACGCGCTGCGGCGCATCTCGTACGCGACGTGTGAGTCGGCGCGCGCGCTCTTCGCGGTGGTGGCGCGCGAGCCGCGGTGTGTTCCTGACGGAGCTGAAGACTCAGCCGACCAACACGACCATCCACTAGCCACAGTAGCGCCCAGGCACTACTGCCACGCCTTCGAGACCGACACGCCCGAACAGGTCACTTACTATATACATATATCTTTAAGTAAATGACTCCACCTCGTTGAGGTACTCATGTGATAGGTAGAACAGTTCTCCTATCCTCTAGGAGTGCTTGTCCTTCGTTGTTTCGAAGGACAACAAACATATTATACTTAAAACTATTCTACTGACACAGAATAAGGTATGTAAGGTTTCGTATATATATCTTTTTTATTCCGGATAAGCTTGTGTTTGACTACAATCTTACCATGGTAAGTGATGATGTGGCCAAAGGTGGTAAGCACACAAAGCCTAGATGCGAACTGGCTCTCAAGTGCAGCTCGGAACACACCAATAGGTGCTTGGCGACAGATTTCAACTTGAGGGTGGTAGCCAACCAGTCGGGTACTACAAAGTACCCTAACACCGTGCATTTTGCGTCCAGCTCAGCTCAATAAGCTTCTTAAACAATATTGCTGATTATACGGCAGATTGCAATATAATAAGCATTTAATTTTCCTAAATGTTTATCAAAGAATCACTTAAAGCCATCTAAACCTTTTTGAATATGGCCAAACTTTCCCATGACTGCAATAAATTAAACGTTCAAATAAACAAAACATATCTAATAGTGCGCTGATCAATGATAGTGTTTCAACTGTAAGTATATACAGTATACACAGTGCGAGGGAAGTAATATTAAATCAATATGCGGTGCTTTCAAATTTCCCCAAATCCGACGCGCGGGCGGCTACGCGTATCGACTGGCCGCCGGCATACAGCATACCAACCCACCTTATCTCTAACCGACATAATATATCTAATGATATTGCACTGTAGAGCTCATCTTTATCTACTACTACGTTCTATTGCATTGCAGGTTTACTATCCGTTATTGCTTTCGATTTGATGTAATACACAAAAAAATACGTGCCATATTATGTTATACAGATGATTTGGCTAAATAGGGTAGTGTCCTGGGTCAATAAAAATGAATTCTAATTATTCCGTCGGTGAGATTATCAAAAAATATTGGACACGTATTTTTTGCTTTATCAAATCAATAAAAATATACAAAGTTATAGTGCATCAAAGTATAGGAGTGGGGCCTTGTGACGTCACTTCGTGGTAAAATTTGTACCACGGTGTGACGTCACGCGAAATTTCAACGCACTGTATCCTCGTCATTTTTCGTTTACGGAACAAAATAAAAAATACGTGTCCAATATTTTTTGGTAATCTAACTGACGGACTAAATAGATTTTTTTAGGACACAACCCTATTCTATGTAACTTTCAAAAGTTCAATGCATTATCAAACCAAAATAAACAATATAGCAATGAATAACCAGTAACAAGACCTTTATCTGCTCATAACACCAAACCTATCGGATAGAGTGTAAAAACAAAAAGGAATCAAGTTAGACACCACAAACCACTCGCAGCGGCGGTTATGGCTAGACGATGCTTAGTTCTCAATATACTAGAGATTATTGCGTCTCAACTTCACCGCAAGTACTGGAGAAACTTCGTCCTGCAGCCTGCCGAGCCTTAGAGCTCGCAGTGCTTCTAAACGAGATCTCTTGTTTATCGGTTATGTTGGGAGACAATATTTGCTTCTTTACTATTTCTTAAAGTGTTTCCAGTATTTGCAATGCTACATGCTAGTATTTGTATTTCACAACAGTTTTTATATAACCAAGATAGACCACGTCAACAGGAACTGACTGATCAAATTGAAAGCATGCAATTCAATTAATGTCACACTTAACGGTAACGTAACATTTACCACACAACCACATGTAACAAGTTGTGGTGGCGTCAAGATCTCCATCTGAAATAGATTTCCTGCACATAACGGCAGATTCGATAGCATCAACAAGTTCGCATTAGGTACAGCAATCAATGAGCGGTCGCTTTCAATCACAAGATATTTCCTGTCGGTGTTTTGAACTGATCAGTCACATTATTACTGGTTTTTGCTCCATCGTTATCGATAAAGCAGTTATAATAAGATTGAAGGCCGATATGGTTTCTTCACTTCAGTTTTAATTTTCTATTACGGGGCTTAAAATTAAATCGTTTGCAAGTATAGTTTTTTTTGAGGCAATAGAAGTTATTTTAGATAGTATGATCTCCGTTTGTTTCTCCTTCTATAAAGAATGCAAACTAAAATTGAAAAGATCAATAAATCAATGATTGAAAATGCAAACGTACAGTCATTGAAAGACGGGCGCTTCAAAGCATCCAAGCGCTTAAATTATCCAGTAAATGAATACAGTCGCCTGGTACATACAATCGTCTGAATAATTCATTGCTAATCAGAGGAACATGTCGACTCACTATTACGCATTATACAAATTACTTACATGAAGGCTTTTATTCACTAGATGGACCTAATTTACTACTTCTTTTAATAAATCTCTTATATTTTACCATTAATGAACTCTAGAAGTCTAAATATTGTCTTCCATGTTTAGGAAATACACCTAAATACTTGAGATTGTATAAAACGTGAAACCTATTACACGTTCAAGGCAACCAAAAGCTTATAGTAAACCAGATCGTCAGCCCGAGCAGTATAGTACAAATAAAAGTTAAAACATGTCATAAATCTTATCCAAGATTACAAGCACTTTGTTAACTGCCTCAACCGAGGTACATACTGTCGTGACTTGAAGTAAGTAGCTCGATATTGCTCCGAGACCGATGGATTTGTCACGATCAATAAAATCTCGACCAGTCATCGTTGCAGCGCCGTTATGATCATCAGATCATTACTACTCCATAACTGTGGATGACATGATTATTATCTCGCTTTGATATTATATTTATATAAGTTTAAGTATTACTTAAAATACTACTTTAGATTTATATAAAGATTTTGAAATTACTATTAAGTTTAGTATTTTTATCTGATCACCACAACCACCACCATCACCAAAACATTTAAAAAAAGTTTATAAATTTTGTATGCGGTTGTTCAATTTCTTTAACTTCATTTAAATTGAGAACACTTTTCTCAAAACTACATTAGTCTAACCCATTTAAACTAAATTTATATTCCCAAAATAACATCCATAAATACTGTGCGAGCGATTGTTTTGCTTGTATGCTTTTCGGATTAACAGTGTTTAGCAGTATATTGTGAGAGCGATTGATCCTCTGTCCCCTTGTGTAGTGACACGTTATAAATTCTTCAGCACTTGTGATCCCTTTCTCACAATCTGGATGTCTCATCAGTCTGTGCAATCGCTTAAGTTTAACATTGTTGTTATTTAAATAAATGCCTGTAGATATTAATTTAGCTTCTTTGAGTGTAAAACAATGAAAACATAATAATTTACTCTCTTGTCATGATCAGCTTTAGCTCACGTGCTACCTATATGTCTGTTCTTCCCAACTCATCGTACATTTCCTGACATATTTCAACCTTACCACACTAACTATTCTTATCTTGCTGCTGATATCTTCAACTGACTGAATGTTTTCTGAATGAACTAAATTTTAGAAAAATTATGATACGTCATTTAGAGATTATCAAACAAATAAAACAGCTTTTATTGCGCACGCGCATAACTTTACGTGCGACCTTGCGAGGCTAGCCGCGACTGGCCGCGAGAGGGGCAAGAGAGTAGGGGAAGCACATTCCAAAGCTCACGACCGCCTCCGAAATAGTAATAACTACTACAGACGAGTGTCTGCTATCATTCACTTTTATCTCGTTTGTTAGTTGTCTTTCATTGCCGTCTCGTCCCATTCATACGTCGCCGCCACTATCACAAACGAAAAAACAGACCTTGATAAATTACCGGCCATTATGTTAACTTAAAACGGATTGACGAATGCTCAGCCTAACTATTAACATTGAATGTGAATCGTTGCTGGACATAAAATTATCATCGGGTCAGATTTTTGCTAGGGTCATCAACCGTTCGGCTCGGAAGCAGAAAAGTTCGTCGCCTTGTGGGATTAAAAAATAAAGAATTACATACGACACAGGTGCGCGGGCGCTCGCGTTTCCCATTGTGCTCGAGCCACTTACCGTGAAGGCTTTAGGAGTTGAGTTTGAAACAAGTTCCCGGCTCTCTCTCTCGTCTCGGAGATCAGTCGCGAGCGAGCTTTTGACGCGAGAGGTGGTCTATTCGACCGCATTCCATGGTTAAAAACCACGAGTGTCATATTGTGTTAAAGTGATTGATTGTTTGATCACGGTGTCGAGGTGTTACTCTAGTGTGGTGTGATTGACCTGTGCTGTGGATCGAGCGGGTTATTGTTCGTAACATATCGTGGGAGCTTTCCTCTGGTATGCAACTGCTTTTGTACGAAACGTGTGTCGAGAGAAATTCTTGTATTATCCTGTTAATAACCGTTTACTGATTATTGTTTGTTATTTATTGTATGTTTCCGTTGATGTTCAAGCTATAACTTTGCTGGTTTTGCTATCTTTATTACATATTGGAGTGTTGATTATATTTTCTTCTTGATATCTTTCATCATGATTACTAGCATTATACTATATCAAACTTTTGTTTGTTTAAATTTTATCTCTAACAGATCATAAACATTTAAAGGTCTATGTTATAATTAAATAAACATGATCTTTATTAAATTACCAAACCATATTGTTGAACCGCACAAAAAGTAAGTTTGCCATTTTAAATGGAATCAAACCAACTTGATGCAACTACTGTCGCTTGATCTTAAATGTGATTGTAAAAACTTTTATATACTGAACTAGATATAGTTTGATCATTGTTATTTTTTAACTTATCGCTTAGTTTCAAGCTTTGCTCTATGATATTTATAATACTAGTATTTTATTTCTCAAATCACTACAAAGATTAAAATTAAAGCAAATCTCTGAAAGTAAGCATCGGGTCACATAAAATTATTATAGCATTGAGAATCTTTCAAGTTTTTTTTTTTCAAATGTTGTTTCTTCTAATGTTGGTAAAAAATGCGACAATGGACTGGCGGGTGGTCTGCTCACCGACAATACTGTCTACTGTCTACCTGATCTTTTAATTACAGCTTCCTTTGTGCTGTGTCAACGTTTTGTTTCCTTTTTTAGATCTATTATAGCGTTTCTTTGTATCGTTTTGTTCACCAAATGTTTACTTTGTACGCCCTCATTTTATTGTGTCAAGTTTACTTAATTTTTCTTACGCAGGATCAGAGATTTGTAATTTTTCTTGAAAAAAAATAATATTTCAAATTCTTTAAAAACTTTAAACTTTCATTGAATCTAAAGAATTTATGAACCTATAAGAATGTTAATATTGATAAACTTTAGATAAATTTCATAAAATCTGACTGAGCTAGAAATAATAACTTTGACTCAACAATTTATTCTGGCTAAAACTAGGCAATAACATTTAACTGTTTCAAAACTATTCTGGTAACTACGAATACCAGTAGTAATGAATGCTCATTAATTATTTAGAAGCCCTTTCATAATATTTATCGGTTTCATAATTCTTAGGATCTTCATACCTTGTTTCTACTATGTACCTATTAAATTTCTACTTGTTTTTTTACTCGTACAACTCATGCACTTTGATGGTGTATGCATTATTATTGTTTTCTAAAAGCAAACCATCTATAATTTTACGTCTGTACTATTTGCATTGTCCAAGAATTGCTTAGTAATTGTAGAGTGTCGTTTTTACGGAAACTGTTATTGGAACTCGTAAGCTAGAATGGTGTAAAATATCAAAAACAGTCACTAGGATACTGCTGTTCAAAGCGTTTTACTTATTATTACGAAGGATTACATAGAAACTTGATTGTGAACTAAAAATAACATAATTTGTAGATATGTAGGTAGGTACATGACACTCTGAAGTGCCGCAGAAATTTCTATATTGGCTATCCAATCACTTCTATATTACCCAGAACAAATGATTAAATTACTTTTTTTACTAGATCAAGTGACTTGTTGCTAAAAACCGTGAAAAACCATCCTTTAAAATAAAATCCAAAAAAACCTTTTGAACGTGGTTGCCAGCCAAGTTATTATTAAACTTTTTTGTGCCATTAATCGGTATTTAGTGGTTAATTGAGCGATTAATTGGCGATGTAACGTGATAACTCGGCGCCGAAAAGAGCACGGATTTCCGAGAACTGATCTTGGTTATGTGGACTGGGCTGGGCTGCAGCAATTGGTGTCTCGTTTGTGGTCCATACATTGATGGAATATTTTTGTTAATTATTATCGCATTACTTTTATGCCTTTATCATTAAGATTTGAGAAGTTATTTTCACAATATGCTCAAGGCATATCCACTACATTAAGTATTTATATTTTATAGAAATATAGGATTTATTTAGCTATATAGGTACATGTTATTATGATTTTTTCATTGCTATATTTCCACAAAAATCCAACCACCGACAATGAACCAATCAAAAATAAATCAATCCTAATAAAATTATGGGTTAACACTAAATCTGCCCAAAAAGATAAGATTAACCACGTACAGTGTGGAAACATTAAATTTTAGTACGGTTGTTTTTTATTTTAAAACCAACCAACATAATGTACAAGTGCATGTTAGAAGGAAGTGTAACAAATTGAATAATGACTCCATCGGGATCGCATCGAGCTCGCCTCGTGGCGCTGCATGCTGGCCCATAACTGATGCGCACTAATTACCGACTAACCGCCGATATAGACGCTATTATTAAACCATAAACTGTATGAACTAGTATTACCTGCCCTGGCTTGGCTACCCAAGACGATTCAAATGACGGTGATCGTAATTTCATTTACAGATCGCTTTTGAGATAGCATCATAGATTAATAGCTTAATTGAAGTAATGGTTTATTTCTATAGCGTAAGAATTTCTTGATCAAATCTGGATTGGAGGTTCATTATTGAAAACTAGTTTCCATCCTGCGATTTTACCAGATTCCCTAAAAGATTGAACCTATGTGCCTTATCTCATTCAAATCAATTTGGGAGATCTCCGCTATTACGGGTTGTTTGTAAATATTCAATTCATAGTTTATAGTGGGTACCATTGTTGAGACATGGGTAGGCTTTTGTTAGGAAATTTAAGTTACTAGTATGAATAACATTATTTCTCTGACTGCATTTGTTTACTGATAACAAGCAGGATAAAAAGTTTATGTTATAAACATAAAAAATTGGAGTAGTTGTAATGAATTCATAACATACTTACTACACTTCTCTGATACTAAAAATGTCATCTCAATAATCCGCACAAAGTTTACAGAGCTGCAGATTATTAGAGCTTAGCCGAGATATGGCGCTGTATCCGTCCGACCCGAACATGCGCCGTTTGTCTTCATTACATACTTGCTAGTGCTTGTTGTCACTGCACTGTTTTATTTTGTTCAAAAACTTGTACTATCAAGTTTTAAGATGAATAATTGAATAAGGTGGCCTTCAAATTGATCACGCCAATAGATTAATATTATTGGACACCACAGCAGATATTTTTGTAATTGCAATTCTCTCGTAAAATATACTAATTTTATTTAATTCCGTTGATTAAAATTTGATTGTGTCGATATCCAGCACAAAAAATTTACTATCCTTTAGTTTAAACATCCTTGTTCAATTTGGCTGTTTTCAGTTGTTGAAATTATTGCTTACTTTAGCATCTTTTAGGTCTTTTAGGTACCTTGCAAGATTATTTACACCATATTATTTCCTAAAAAGGAGCGCACATCGCACAAACAAGTAAAACGTAAGCCAATAAAGCCCATTAAAAGTTCATCCCAACACAAAATGTCTGCTGTCAAATAAATTAACTGATTACAAAACAGAGAAAACAGGAACATCGTTAATATGCCAATGGAGTGAATTAAATTTAACGACTCCATAAAACGACGGCTTAACAAATCATTAATTAAAGAAAGAGGGCGCTGTTGTAGACTTCAGTTTAAATCCGTTAAACTACAAGCAGAGGCAAGAAAAACATCTCACTTCTAAGAGACATTAAGGAAGCAGACGATATAAGACATGTTTCGGATTAGGTACTCCGTGACAAATGTATAAGTAAAAGGATATTTGAAAGGAAACAGAAAAGTGAAAAATCACACAGAGGCGCGATATTGAATGATTGAAGCCGCATAAAATCCGGGTTTGAGAGTAAATATATACAAGAAAAAACATCAAAAGAATATGATGAACTTTGATCCATGTAAAAAGAAGCTGTGCAGATACATGCCTCGATTATAAAATACGTAGATGCAGTGTTAGTCAAATTGAAATGGAAGTAATGGAATCTATAGCCGCAATTTTGTTAACAGCATCAAATTAGCTTTCAAACACAATGATTGATGGATGTATGTTTTACGGTCTTCTTATGAGATGGAAGGAAGATTAGTAAAACTCAGGTTTTAAATTTAGCAGTAACTTTCTATCGTCATATACTAGTAACATAAAGAGATAGAGATTTTAAGGCGATGATAGCTCAGTGGTAAGTGACGTCGAATACCGCGTCGAAGGTCGTGGGTTCGAATCCTACAATGAGCTTGAGCCTTCGGTGAAGGAAAACATCGTGAGGAAACCATAGCACGGTGGTAGAGTACTTTGTAGTACCCGACTGGCTGGCTACCACCCTCAAGTTGAAAATCTGTCGCCAAGCACCTATCGGTGTGTTCCGACAGCTGCACTTGAGAGCCAGTTCCCATCTAGGCTTTGTGTGCTTACCACCTTCGGCCACATCATCACTTACCATGGTGAGATTGTTGTCAAACACAAGCTTATCCAGAATAAAAAATTAAAATATATAATTGAAACCTAGATTTTATAATACACAGTTTGTAGCGACGGCATTCAGGGATGCTAGATTATTATTTGTATATTTTTGTGTGCTTTATTTGTCTTAATGATCAGTCGTAAATTGTCATCTCCATACCGGGACTGTAATCCCAAACAATTGAAGTGTAGGAAAAGGAAGTAATCAATAAAACTGGTCACACACAGTGCGTTCCCCGGATCAAAGTATTCCTGAGAGTGGTAAAAATAAAGTTTATTGCCTTGTAAATATCCGCTTAGCCGAATATAAACACTGAATAGATATGTTCCATATGCGCACTGCCACGCCGGCAGCTTGAGACATGCACACGGAATATCAACCCTCGTTATAGACATTAAAGTTTCAATTGCAATGCAGTGTGGCGTGCAGGCAGGTTACATTATGAATTAATTATAAAACTACATTTTATTGTTGATGTTAGCATTACATAAGTGTGTTAAAAGTCAATTTTATTTCCTCTATTAATAAACATGTTTGTTTACGACTGTTTTACGGACATCCTGTGCTTTTAAAAGGAAACAAGCATGTGCGCTTTGAGATTGTGGTGAACGACGTCTTTGGTGGTCAGTTTTTTCATAGAACTAGAATTGAAAACAAAGCGTCCGACAAACAGATGGAGAGTATCTTATTTCTCACAGAATGTATGTATGTATCAGACAGCGTGTAAGCAGCTTGCTGGCTGTACCTAGTGCATATGTTGAGGAGCAGGGTGCGGCGCGGGCGAGCGGTCAGTCACGCGCAACGACCCATGGCCCCATATTATATTACCTCCAATCCTGCATATTCTCGGAATTACGAAATCGAGGCATCTCTTATTAAAAAAAATGCATTTTGCACTGTCGAACAAAATTTTTGTATTCGTGATATATTTTAGATCTTTTCAGTTTAGACAGTTTCTCACTTTACAAGTTTTGATTCACCCTTTTTGGAACACAAATGTCGAAATAACTTCACATGAAATCTCCATCCTCTATAATTGTTTCGACTGATATTAGCGCGAATGCGGTTACAGCGTACACAGAAAATCACATAATAAATAAACCGCGGGTTCTATATTTCACAACGTATTTTGCCTGATATAATAATTGTGAAACACATCACCATCAATCATGGCCACCACAATTTTCCCATAATGGCATAGATTAATTTGAAAGGACTACAATTCAAGATCAAATAAAACACAGCAATACCTTTTAGTTACAAGATGGTGAACAACACAATAATGTAAATCGTGCTCAAACCATATTGATTTGTCTATTACTATTCCATTAACCGTATCTAATCAAAGCAGTTTCCAATTAGATTGGTCGTTTAGCGAACAAAGACGTGGAACAATGAAATCCCTCCCCACACGTGAGGAGATGAGCTCGTGTTGCTGCTATATTGTCGGCCTCTTTCAACGTGAAGTACATGGGTACACTAAATCTTTATCCATTCATCAATTTTACCTGGCTTATTGTATTGAATAACGATTTTTTTTAAGTTCTATTCCAGGTTTTAAAATCCTATATATAAAAATCTCCTCCAAAACGTTTGTATGGGAAAAAGAAAAGGGCTGTTTTTAGGGTTTTCCCGGCAATTATTCGATTTTTTCTCGCCTTAAAAACCATCCTTGGACTTCAACGAACATTTGAAAAAAAGAATTGGCCAAATTGGTCCAGGCGTTGTTGAGTTATGCGTTTACCAACACATTTTGCTATTCATTTTTATATTATAGATTTCAGTCGTTACAGACCTTAGTGTCATCAAACATAGACATACAATATATCGCAATTATAATAATTAGCAGGATTGTTGGTTTCGTATAATTAATGACAATTTTTAAGCGTCAGTAAGTCTAGACCGAGATTTACTAAGGAGAGGTATAGCGGGCAAGTCAAAGATTTGTGCGCGAAAACACGGAGAAATTGAAAATTCCAAGGAATCAAGCCCGTTCGATTATTCGCCCCCCTAAACCCTCATGCTGTAAAATTGTTGCCTATCGAAACCAAAAATAATATCGATATAAATACGAGATAAACCTTATCTAAACAAACATACCCCGACATCGGCTGGGTCTACATCACCAACACGTGTGTAAGACAGGAAACATGCAAAGCTGCCGAACTACAGTCAGCAAACATTACTGAACACATCGAAAACTACAATACACACGAAAATTACATCTATGATAATAAAAACTAGCTGCCCCCCGCGGTTTCACCCGCTTTTCCGTGAGATCTTATCTTTTTTCGGAACAAAATATAGCCTATGTTCATCAGGGATAATGTAGCTTTCTAATGGTGAAAGAATTTTTCAATTCGCTCCAGTACTTTCAAAGCCAATAAACAATAAATCTTTCCTCTTTATAATATTAGTATAGAAAAGCTCTTTCTTTTAATTTGCCGTATGTCATTACTTCTGAGAATTAGATCCTTATTAGCAACATTATCGGATGGTGTAATAATACAGGCTATGTGTTTTTTTCAAACTCTTCGTGTTCGATTCCTGGCTTGGAAAAATATTTTTCTCAAAATCTAATGATTCAATTTTAGTTTTAACCAAATCGGCCACGATTCATTCAGCATTTTTCGCTTTTCCATTTAGTTTGCGATTTGATCATCCACGTCCACTAGAAATATTCACTGTATAACTTAAAGCGAAACACTTATTACTTATGAAATCTGAGAAAGTACGAATGCTACAAACGGTACAAATCGATAGTACTCACAATATTTTGGTTCACCGCTATGCAGTTTGCTGACCTTACCTCCGCTACCTTCGCTGTATAACGTTCGAGCTTTACGAGCTTATGATATCCACTTTATCGACGACCGTACACCGTACTCCGTGCTGGGTAGGGTCACAGACTGCCGAGCCCCTTCAGTGTTACAATTAATCTTTGATTGATAACAAACAAAACGTCTTTATAAAACTGAAGTATTCAATTTCAAATTGGAATTAATTAAAATAAGGACACATAAAAACACAACATTTGATAGGTAGCCAGTTGCCTTTTCGGCTTTGTAAAAAGTAGTTAACATATTGGCGATCCACCTGGTATTAATATCTTTAGAAAACAGTAGTCACTTACCATCAGGTGAACCACAGAAGAATATTTTTTTCTTCTGTGGGTTCACTCTATTTGTCAGACTTCTGATATGAAAAAAAAACAAGTGATTTTAATTATTAACATTTAAAAGAATAATACGAAAGTTTCGTTTCGGTAATCGCAATTACAAACACAACAAATAAAGCATTTACAGAATTTTCGTTTGGTATAGTTATACTAAAGTCAACATAAGTTTGTCTGAAATAATGTTGTATTTCCGACAAACAGCGGTTCCGTATCTCGTATATTCCGAGGGTTCGTTTAAACATCGTTTTGTAACGAGCTTCCCCGGCGCACCACATCGCACCACATCGCACCACATCGCACCACATCGCGAAGCGCTTCTGTAAACAAATATTATATATCTAAGTGTGCCGTCACACTGCAAGCGATAAGCGTATTTGAAGTTACACGTAAAGGATTAAGAAAATTAAAGAAAAATCTCTTTGGATTACCATTGCAAAGGCTCCAAATCCTACTAATATTATAAATGTGAAAGGTTATATGTTGGATGTTTGTTGCTTAATCACGCAAAAACAACTGAACAGATTTTGATGAAACTTGGCACACAGGTAGATCATATCTTTTAAAAACATAGGATACTTTTTATCTCGGGAAAGGATAAGATCCCTCGGGAAGACGGGTGAAACCGCGGGGCGAAAACTAGTATTTAATTAATGATATAGTTTCGTAATGACGTCAGTCTAAAATTATAGTTTCAAATAATAATGACTAATATAGTTGGATCTGAAGGGCCTGTTGGCGTGTTTGTTGGGAACCTGTCACGACACACTGACAGGTCAAGAGTCTGATTCCCAGCCATGCGAGTGCATGAACACGTTTGTTCGTCCTGAGTCCTGACTCTGTGTGTTATTATTTATTGAAGTACGCATAAGTATCTAAAACCGGCAAAGTGCGAGTCGGACTGGCGCACGAAAGGTTCCGTAAAAAAAGGCAAAAAAATCACGTTTGGTCTATGGGAGCCCCTTAACCAATTATTAACCCTTAAATAATTATTTTATTTTAATTTTATAATTTATTATTAAAGTAAAAATACAACTGAGTATTTTGTGAATATTTCAAGTGCCTACCTGTTGCCATTATTGATATCGAGCGAAGAAGGGCAAAAAAATAGCGTTTGTTGTATGGGAGCCCCCCTTAAATATTAATTTTATTTTGTTTTTAGTATTTGTTGTTATAGCGGCAACAGAAATACATAATTTGTGAAAATTTCACTTGTCTAGCTATCGCGGTTCTTGAGATACAGCCTGGTGACAGACAGACGGACGGACAGACGGACAAACAGACGGACAGACAGCGAAGTCTTAGTAATAGGGTCCCGTTTTTACGGAACCCTAAAAAGTAGTAAAACAGTTCTATATTACAAGCTCAGCTTAGTTTGGAATCAGATAGCCGTGTGTGCAAAATATTACAAGTAGTAAAATCGAGCGTTCACAAAAATCGTCATGCTTTTAATAGTTACAGTATGCGTATCTAACAATAGATGGCTGCACATGTATTATTCTTTTAGCGCCATCTATGAAATATATTTGATAATTATTTCTTGCTATCAAAGGAACCATACACATAAACCTCAGTATCAATTGGCACGCTTTTGGGCGAGCTTGATTGAATTACCGGGGAGTTTGCTTGAACAAAATGTAAATGAAACGAGCGTAAAGCACTGTTATAGCGCTCGGCTCAAGCAATTCAGCTTCACCGCTCGGTCCGAGTCCATCCGCCCGCGCCGGTCCCTCTGACCGCGCACCGCGCCCCGGGCGTGGGACGAATGACAAGTGATAATTAGGGTTCCCTTCATTGTTTGGATACACAATCCACTTAAAGAGGTAGAAACTTATGAACAATACTTTTTAAATAATGTTACCTTGCCTTTACATTCCCACTGTTACAGCTAGTATCTCAAAAAGTTTACTATAAATGCCATCAGGTTCTTTATTGTGACTAAATAATCAAATTATCTATATTGTACGGAACACATACATCTAACAAAAATAATTGCAAAGTAATAAGTATAAAAAACATTTTTATATAGCAACAAAACCAGTTTCCAATGCGTCCGCGCCGCGGCTCGGCTCCCGCCTGCCGCCTGCGACCGCCTTCATTATAATTTTTAATGCCAATTATTATTTTAAGTGCTTTGTAATTCATCTGATGGGTCATATACTTAAATATTATAGTTATTATGTAAAGTAGCTATTTGAGTTGTTATTAAGTTGAATATCAGATATTAACACGATACGATGTCCCGAACGTCGCAAAATGCGTCCGAGCTTAGCCATAAGCTCAACAAAACAAACCTGGAAATAATAGTGTATAATATGTTCATAATATTGTGATGAGACATTAAATATACAGGGTTCCTGTAAGAATTACTACAAACTTAAGGGAGAGATAGGCGGGCGGGTCACCTACCAAATATTATACAAAAATTACCTCAGTAAGAGTGTCACCATTTTTGAAATATTTCGATATTTCTGATGTTAAATATTTCGAAAATGACACTTTTACTAAGATCATTTTTGTATATTTGGTAGGTGACTCGCCCACCTATCTCCTTTATTTTGTGGTACTACTTACCGGACACCCTATATAACCACATTAAAATTAACTATTAATAAAGTGAGAAAGTGAACTTTACCATTTGCCTTTAATGTTCTTTTTTTATTTACTTATTTGAAAAGTTATTGAACTTAAAAGAGCTTTAATTTTTATGCTTTTACATTCAAAGTAAAATGATGGACGTTGGTCCCCTTCACTCATTTAAGAAATTTAATATGCATCATCCCTTCTACTATGTATCCATATTTTTTATCATAAATACAAACAGAAAAAGAGGTCTTCATAGTAATACGATTTATGTTCCGTTGTTCACATATTTAATTATTATACAGAATATTAACATAGTAGGTATGCAAATGTGGCACAACACTTTGATCCTTTTTGTGACACGTCGACACAGAGTACATACTTTGATCCTTTTTGTGACACGTCGACACAGAGTGCATACTTTGATCCTTTTTGTGACACGTCGACTCAGAGTGCATACTTTGATCCTTTTTGTGACACGTCGACACAGAGTGCATTCTTTGATCCTTTTTGTGACACGTCGACACAGAGTGCATACTTTGATCCTTTTTGTGACACGTCGACACAGAGTGCATACTTTGATCCTTTTTGTGACACGTCGACACAGAGTGCATACTTTGATCCTTTTTGTGACACGTCGACACAGAGTGCATACTTTGATCCTTTTTGTGACACGTCGACACAGAGTGCATACTTTGATCCTTTTTGTGACACGTCGACACAGAGTGCATACTTTGATCCTTTTTGTGACACGTCGACACAGAGTGCATACTTTGATCCTTTTTGTGACACGTCGACACAGAGTGCATACTTTGATCCTTTTTGTGACACGTCGACACAGAGTGCATTCTTTGATCCTTTTTGTGACACGTCGACACAGAGTGCATACTTTGATCCTTTTTGTGACACGTCGACACAGAGTGCATACTTTGATCCTTTTTGTGACACGTCGACACAGAGTGCATACTTTGATCCTTTTTGTGACACGTCGACACAGAGTGCATACTTTGAATTGTTTCACTAATAGGAATTATTTACAGTGCAGCGATGTACGACTGGCTCCTATAGCGCCTTTTACAAGCTGGAATATAAAATGATCATAAGATCTAAATCCCCATAAGTTTATTGAACCATTTCTTTTTGTGACATATTCGCACTGTTTAAGGGGCATCCCACAATGAATGTTAAGATAAAGTGTTCGAAGATAAGTAATATTTGTGCCATCTATAAGATATGAGCAGCAAGGGAGTGACTGATATGAGCGATACGAGCCGCATACCTAATTAAGCAATTAAGATTAATAGATACACCGACCGCGACCCATCGTGCCCTCGACCCACGTACCGCATGCATTGCAACGCGCTCCCTTATCTTAAACAATATTGTAACCTTTAAATTGACGTCATAAGGTTTATATTGGCATGTTTATTTTAGTTTAATTAAATTCAAGGTTTCATTCAAAATGCGATTTCCCAAAATTCTTGTGTTTATTGTTACTGTATTCAAATATTTAAGCCTGATTCTTGAATTGAAAAATATAAAGGTTGTTAGTTCTTCTTTTCTGCAAGTAGCCCGCTTTTATTGACTCTTTTTGATTGTTAAATTGCCGAAGCTGAGATGTCCACATGCTTCACGAAGCGACCTCACTGTTCCAAAGATTTGTGCGTGTTGCTCAGCTACTCCCTTACATAGGCATTCCTTTATCCTAACGCAAGCCTGTGCACAAAATACTGCTGGTAAGCTTTACAATCGATACTTGTCGGCCAAGAGACATTTCTCCAGATACGCAAAATAATACGTAAATCTAGTATTCTATACTTCAACAGTTCTATTCTACAATGTTAAATTTAACAATTGCTTGCTATGATGATCAAAAATTTCTATGTGATTTAGGCTGGCTACAGGTTTTTGGCTGGTTAAAGTGCGACTATTGGCTTCTAGACTTTACCATTATGTAGGTACCTAGTTGACTCCATTAGCCTGGCTACCTTGTGATGTAGAGATGTTAGATTCCTTACAGCTGAACTGTTGAAATCTTCACAAAATGACGATTTAGATACAAGTTGGTTACGATTGTAAGAACATAATTATATCATTAAGCGGTTAACTCCCGCAGACTAGCATTATCCCGGCGCGTGACGCTTCGTTACGACACGATCTTTGCCGAGGGACGCCGGGGATTAACCTCATTTATTGAGAATCCAGTGTTTTGAGTGTTATTTTCTTACTTACAAGAAAATTACAGATTTGCAAGCTATAGTCTGTTGCGAATATAAATGAAATGTAGACAAGTATTTTGAATATGCTCATTCACCGGCTCACCTGATATGATAGTAAGTTACTACCGTAGCCTATCTAGACATTAGTAATACTTGAGATACAGTTACACTTGCTCTTAAGGCATTGTAATAAGGTGTACAACAAATTGGCAATCCCCCTGGTATTGCTAATGTCTATAGGCGACGGTAGTCACTTACCATCAGGTGACCCGCCTGCCTCGTTGTCACTAGTGACATAAAAAAAAAAAAAAAAAAAAAGTAATACCAGGCAGAATGCCAATGCTTTGCTGATCTTGCCTGTCTATATTGACTCAAGTGCTGGATCACACTGGAAGTCCCTGACAACTCATACAAACGCGATATGGTTTTCTAGCGAATTAAAAATAAATAAATTACATGGTAAAATAAATATATATTTCACGTAAGAATGCAACTATTCATAAAATAGATATTTCCAACGTCCAGTTTAGTTTCCGCGAAGTAATAGCAAAATTACCGCTCACAGCGCCACCAACCGTCAACTACTCCGTCTGAAGCTGTTTATTTATATAATTATATATCTGGAAAGGCTGAGCTACAAACTGAATACAGCCTTCTACTATAGGATTTAGTCTGTGGGCCTGTGTAACTGTTGAAATGTTACCGTTAATCTTAGTACCGGAGTTTTATCATATGTTTGACTATCTGGCCCCCCCAGTTTCACCCGCGTTCCCGAGGGATCTTTCTTTTACCAGCATAAGGATCCCTTACTTTATTTTAGAATATGATCTACCTGTATGCTAAGTTTCATCAAAATCCGCTCAGTAGTTTTTGCGTGAAAGAATAACAAACAACTTCACATTAAAAAAACTTTCTCAATTTATAATAGTGAAAATAAGATAGTAAGAATTCTTCAATGGGATCGAATAGGGAATCGTTTCTGACTCAATATTACTAAATGCATAATTGATACTAAAAGTTATATTGATATTGCTACGTTTTCTGTTGTTTACAAAATAAATTAATTTCAAATTAAATTAAAGATACATTGTATTTATTAAGATTAAAAATAGTTTACTTTGCAATCTTTGTTTATTTATTAAGTCTGCCAACGTACCTACACTCACACAAAACTTTAGACTAAATTAACATGAACAAAGTAGAGTATAAACATAAAATGAATGGCGAACACAGCATGCTACTAAAACTAAATTTATTACTATGAGAGATTTAACAACTTGTTATCTATATATCTATACAATACCAGTATGTAGGTATATAAAAGTGAAATATTATGTATACAGGGTGTCCGGTTAGTAGTTCGACAAACTTAAGGGGAGATAGATGTGCGGGTCACTTACCAACATATACACGCACGGTGGTAGGGTACTTTGTAGTACTCGACTGGCTGGCTACCACCCTCAAGTTGAAAATCTGTCGCCAAGCACCTGTTGGTGTGTTCCGGCAATTGCACTTGAGAGCCAGTTCGCCTTTAAGGCATTGTAATAAGGTGTACAACACGTTGGCAATCCCCTGGTGTTGCCAATGTCTATAGGCGACGGTTGTCACTTACCATCAGGTGACCCGCCTGCCTCGTTGACACTTGTGACATAAAAAAAAAAGACATAAAAAAAATATACAAAAACTACCTGAGCAAGTGTCACCATTTTCGAAATATATAAATATCTGAAATTCTAAAATCAATAGATAAAAGTCAGAAATATCGAAATATCTCGAAAATGGTGACATGTTGACAGAGGTAATTGTGGTATATGTTGGTAGGTGATCCACTCACCTATCTCCCCCTTAAGTTTGTCGTGCTACTTACCGAACAGCCTGTATAAAAGCAAAATACAGTCACTGATTAAAAATTTAAAATATAAAATTAAATACGAACTTGAAATTTGATTTGATTCTTTTTTTTTGTATTTAGGACAACAAACAGTATGACAATAATAAATATACAAACAGTGGAAGAATTTAAAAAATAGAGTTAATGTCACGTTACGTTAACTTACGTTACCCACATATTACAAGGACAATTCTTAAAAAGATTCCCTGTGGAAGGCGGGTGAGTCCGCGGGGGACAACTAGTATTGCCTATCTGTAGGTTAAACATTGGAACAACATGACAGGCGATGATAGCTCAGTGGTAAGTGACGTCGAATACCGCGGCGAAGGTCGTGGGTTCGAATCTTACAATGAGCTTGAGCTTTCGGTGAAGGAAAACATCGTGAGGAAACCACAGCACGGTGGTAGGGTACTCGACTGGCTGGCTACCACCCTCAAGTTGAAAATCTGTCGCCAAGCACCTGTTGGTGTGTTCCGGCAGTTGCACTTGAGAGCCAGTTGCCCTTGCCCTTAAGGCATTGTAATAAGGTGTACAACACGTTGGCAGTCCCCCTGGTATTGCTGTCTATAGGCGGCGGTAGTCACTTACCATCAGGTGACCCGCCTGCCTCGTTGTCACTAGTGACATAAAAAAATAAATAAAAAAACAGTATTTTCAAGATTGTTTCTACTGCTTAATCCCTCCTCTCCACCCATTCGATGTTCCAATAGCCCGCTGGGTTAGCTGCTCTCTGGTCCATCCACACACAGTACAGTGATCTCGAATAGGTATTTGTTATGTACCGTTACATTATATAATACACTACACATACCTACACGGTTTGTTCTTGTATTTCTGTTGTCGGTGTGCTGGCATTCGAATATATCGCGATGATAAGGGGGTTTGTGTCATAAGCGGTAGCGGGTTATTTATATTTTACGGGAAATAGTTTAATGCACGGCCATCGAATCAGTTCTTAACTAAGCAATGTATGTTGCATCTACTATGGTAACTAGATAATTGATAAAGATATACAAGTTTTTTGTCACGGGCTCAGGACAAATCGAAATGTTCATGCACACAAATGAAGGTCTGTCCCGAGTGGGAATTGAACCCACGACCTGTGGCGTGACTGGTAGTGTTCTTAACAAGGTCTGTCAAAATTACTATTGAAAACTGTAAAACTAAATGGAAATAAAATTTTAATCGTTGTTTTTATGTGATTAATTATTTTACGTCTTCAGGTAATCTTCTTTTTCATGTAAATGAAGAAATGAAATACCTATAGGTATGAATAATATTTACGAGTACTTTAATACTAATTACTTTGCTATTTATACAATGGGGAATATGCACGTATTTTTTTTATTGTTTTAAACGTTTCTACGGGTTATTACATTACCAAAAAAAAAAAAACTTACCAAACCAAAATGTTAACCAATATGCTAAAAAATATATTAAAATCACTATCATTTCCGGGTGATTCAATTGTGGTGTGAGATTAGATGAATTATATGTCAACAATGAAGTGTTTGGTTCACAAAGTTACTAAAAACATTTTAGTACCATGGAAAAGCACAGAAAACATATAAATTACAATTAATTTAAGCTTAGTGGTTACAAACTGTGAGGTCGAGTTTCCAAGTGACGTCATGATTACAAACGATTTTGACGTTTTGGAAATTTGCGAAAACAGACACTTTTTGATGATTAAATTTAGCTATTAAATCATGAAAATAATTATGTAGGTATTAATTTTTTTTTATGTAATACATATTGTTACAAAAACTGTAACAATATGTATTACATAAAAAAAAATTGTCCATTTTGAAGTAACGTGCATATTCCCTATTAGTTATATTTACATTGATATAATCGCTACCGCTCGTGAATGGAGCCGCTCCTCTCTCTGGTGGTTGATGTGGGCGAGTGACGTCTGTCCTTCTCACATATCACTTACACCCACTAGACATGACAAATTTATATTTATTCTCACAACAATACAATTTCCACCATATTTCCGACGTCGTAAAACTCAAAATTGATAACCCAAGTGTTTGGGGTCGGCAGATTTAAGTTAGAAGCCAAATACGGTATCAGAATTACACAAAGCACCGTATAAGTGTGTTTATTTAGAACTACATATATATTTTAAATATGGAACCTCATAAAACGAAGAATATATTTTTGAAATTAAATATTCGAAAGTACAATTTCATATAAAAAATCAAGGGTTTAGCTTGTGTAGTTTCTTTATTTGACCTCAGTTATTTTTTTAATATCAGATGATATTAAAAAAAATAACTGAGGTCAAAGAGGAAGATTAACTGAATAAATAACTGAGGAAGATTCCAATCTGTTTCTTGAAATTATTTTTCATATACATAATATATCATAAACTGATATTTATGTTAATTATCTTAGTACAAATTCAATGTTTATGTTCCTACAAAAAATAAAAAGCCAGGGTTTGAAACTGCGACCTCGCGATCTTAGTGTACCTACATTTATTACATTACATATTATAAAACAAAGTCCCCCGCCGCGTCTGTCTGTGTGTATGTTTGTTCACGATAAACTGAAAACCTACTGAACGGGTTATGACCAATGGATTGAGTGATTCGTGAGGAAGGTTTTGTTGTATAATTCCTTACGGGACCAACACTAGAATCGTAAAAAACAATTGTAAGCACACATCCTCAGAGTTTCCATCTAATATCAGCTGAGTGTTGCTCGTAATGAAATATTTGAAGGCAAATAAGCTAGGATCTATTGACACAGCGATAGTAAACCTCAAATATTGAGGTCCAGGAGACGCGTACCGCGTACCTAATGAAATATCAACGAACATACTACCTAACTTATATTAATTTATCTTAGCTTCAAATATTATCATAACTTGGTTATCTGTCGCCAAGCACCTATCGGTGTGTTCCGACAGCTGCACTTGAGAGCCAGTTCCCATCTAGGCTTTGTGTGCTTACCACCTTCGGCCACATCATCACTTACCATGGTGAGATTGTAGTCAAACACAAGTTTATCCAGAATAAAAAAAAAATTGGCGACACATTTTCAACTTGAGGGTGGTAGCCAGCCAGTCGGGTACTACAAAGTACGCTATCACCGTGCTATGGTTCCTCACGATGTTTTCCTTCACCGAAAGCTCAAGCTCATTGTAGGATTCGAACCCACGACTTTCGCCGCGGTATCCGACGTCACTACCACTGAGCTATCATCACCTTAGTATGTCAGTTATCTGGTTTCCATAGAAGGCTCTGATAAGTTTGGGATCTGTTGGCCGTGTGTGAGGAATGTCCCAGGATATTTATTAATCATTTATCATCAGAATAAAAAAAAATTGCAATAATAATACCACTATGACTGTGGGTGTATTACCACAAAATGATCTTGCTTCACTGCAGTATATTGGTGTTCAAGCAACGTTCACTATTATTGTGCTCACTGCATACTGCTCACTGTAGGTACAGTGCGCAGCTAAGTGCTGCCGACGAGTACGCAGTGTGCACTGCAACTCTGCATTAAACCCGCCATTCAACTACTCGAAGGAAAAGTACTAAATTTTATAGAATAGACTATTGTGTTGGTGAAAAATACTCCTGCATCTGAGCATAGCGGCTAACAATAAAAATATTACTGGAGGGAGTGTTTATATTCCTAAATAGTTTTTTTTTTTAACAAATCTACTATTTATAATAATGGTTGTAAAGAGGTATGGTTTGTTGTTTGTTTTGTTTGTTGGGGTAATCTTTGGAACTGCTGAACCGATTCTAAAAAATGTAAGACATTTTTAGTCGGTTAATATTGTCAAAATAATATAATAACTGCCTTCTGGGAACCTTGCCGATCGGCAGCAGCGGCAGCCTCGAAGAAGTTTTTTATATATTATAGTTGTACATTTGTTTGTATATTTTGTACATTTGTTGTAAATAGAATAATTATATTCAGTTAATATAATAACTGTTTATTATTTTAATGGGACATTTCACCATCAACAAGAGTTTTGACCTTAATAACTTCAATCGCGATTCCTGAAAAGTATACTATAGGTTGTTTTGGGACGTCCGTCCCATCTACTAGACTTACCCTACGACGATCTAAAATACAATTCTATTTGTAAAAGTGAATAAATTTTATTTTGGCAGGCGGAGGAATTGAACTCGTTGGTGGGAGATGCTTTCCGAATGGCGTTTGCCTCGCAGCTACAGCCCTCCGCACCGCTATGGGTGAGTACTCTCTAATTACTATTTACCTTATGCTCCAAAAGAAAAGAAACCGACTAAGATACATTTTACGTCAATACTATATTCAAATCGGCTAATTCAGTGTGTATTTTATCATTTTTTCAACCATTTTTTTTATTTTTTTTATTCTGGATAGGCTTGTGTTTGACTACAAACTCACTATGGTAAGTGATGATGTGGCCGAAGGTGGTAAGCACACAAAGCCTAGATGGGAACTGGCTCTCAAGTGCAACTGTCTGAACACACCGATAGGTGCTTGGCGACAGATTTTCAACTTGAGGGTGGTAGCCAGCCTGTCGGGTACTACAAAGGGTACTTTGTACCACCGTGCTATGGTTTCCTCACGATGTTTTCCTTCACCGAAAGCTCAAGCTCATTGTAGGATTCGAACCCACGACCTTCGCCGCGGTATTCGACGTCACTTACCACTGAGCTATCATCGCCTTAAAACCTCCTAAGACCTCCATTTGGACCTTCTAACCGCCATATCGGTTTTCATATCACATTTCACGCAAACCATAGCAAGGTCGACAACACATTGGCAATCCCCCTGGTATTGGTGGTATGTCTATAGGAGACGGTAGTCACTGACCACCAGGTGACTGGATCTCTGATAAAAAACCCTCCCTCTCTTTTTAATCAAAGAACGGACGGGCCGGTTGGTGTGGCTAAACACACTCCCACAAGTGGGCTCGATTCCCATCCAGGACAGACATGAACATGTCTGTTTGTCTCTAGTCTGGGTGTAATTATCTATTAAGAATAATATAATAATTTAAAAAAAAATAGGTTAGGTTAGGTTTAGAAGAATATGAAAAATAATAATTATTCTTCTTTTCTTGTTCCATTTTTAAATTCAAATAACAATAACACAACATAAGTGTTATAAGGCACATCACATTAAGTATGATTGAATGCACCAACAGTCGGCTACCATGCCACTCATGGACCACGTGACGGTTCACCGCTGACTAATGATACATTACCGCACCATAATATACAGGGTGACACGATACTTACATACAGCGGTTGAAGTTCTCATCATTAGAGGGTTTCAACAAAATTGAATCGAGGATGTTATTTACATAATTGTAGTTCAGGCTTTATTATGGGGGCTAGACGGAAAAAAATCTTACGAAAAACCGACACTTTTAGTGTCAGTTGGTCGGGTGACAGTTGTGTGTAGTAAGCTATTGTAAGCTTGTAAGCAGTGCGGCTTGCGCATGTTTCTCTGTCTGTCTCTCTCTCTCTCTCTTATAGAAAGCAAGCCAGATATTTTCATTTCTATATTTTATTATATATATATACTCTCTAGACTTATATAACTTATATAACTTCGTTCCATCCGGGTGTCCCTTGACACCTCTCAAGTTTTTTACTAGTAAATGTCTCGCGTTACGATCTTTTAGAACCATTAGTTAGAACTATATTTATATTTGTAGTCTATTCGTGCACAAAATATTATCAAAAATTTTAAAAATACAATCTTATCTTGACCACGATCAATGCAACTTGATTAAAACATCGAGGATAATCAAAATAATATTTTAATAATATTCAGTGCGCGAATAGACTAATTACACGTATGAACCAGTAAATAGTTTTTTTATGTAAAGAATACTTTTTTTCTTATTTACTTCAAATAAGAAAAAAAAGATGTAAAATACTAGTTGTTAATTTTCTTTTGTGAAGAAACTAATAAAGAAAATATATTTTTACTTATCACAATTTTATATTAAGCAATAAACCAACTTCGTTTCAATAACAAGAACTTTCAAATCGGTTGAAGTCCCATTAACCCACAAACTCTTATAATAACGATCCTAATACAAACTCATTTATACTAAAAGCCATATATTATTTGAACCCGAATATTTAATGGTGCCTTAAATAGCTACTCCCGGTTAACTATCACTCATACGTAGGTATGTATATGTGTGTGTGTGTAGGTAATCATACACTTCATACACACCGGCTTCCGTTTACACAACAACCTGTATTTAAAATTATTTATTGTATCTCATTTTTTATTTTAGGAACAGTTTAAGTGTTTTTAAATTGTATGGATGAACGTGTTATTTACACTTCAAATAAGTTGTTATTTAAATATGGTATTTAAAAATAATATATTGATAACAACGTGGACCAAAACTAGGTATTATTTTATACTTAAGTGCCTAGGCCAGTGCAAGGTGTATCGATGATTGATATTAGCATTTTTTATGCTACTTCGCAGAATGTATTGTTTTGTTTAACGACACGACCACGGTTATCCTCTGAACACCATAATGAGTATGTATGAAACACAATAAAATATTTATTACATGTAAGATGTTTTTTTTTAAATTTTTTTATACATATTATGGGCTTACGTTTGGCCCCTGACCCGTCCACGAAGGACAAGACGAAGCCTATGGTGGAGCACGCTTGCCCAGAAAGAACCTCTGGCCTTAAAAATCCCCAGATTGTAAGAGTCAGGAAACACAGACGCCGGAAGCAAGTTCCACTCCCTTGCCATCCGCACCAGAATAGAGGACGCAAAACGCTGCGTCCGCATGGTCGGCATGTCGACGACGTACGGGTGGAAATTTTCCCGGCGCCTTGTGGTTCTGTTTAAAAATGGGGATGGAGGAATTAAATGAAATAATTCCTGCGCACACTCTCCAAATATACTCCTGTAGAAAACCGATAGGCAAGCAACCTTTCGGCGATGGTCAAGGCTCGTGAGTTTTGCCTTAAGTTAAGTGTCTCATCACCGATAAGTCTCCTGGCACGGCGGCCTATTGAGTCAAGGGCGTCGAGCTGGTACTTGGCGGATCCATCCCATAGATGGCAGCAGTACTCCATACATGATCGGACTTGTGCTTTATAAAGTTACAGCAACTGTCCTGGTGTGAAGTACCGCTTGACCTTCGACAGAATGCCAAGTTTTTTAGCAGCGGTTTACGCCATTGACTCAATAGAACAGCCAAAGTTTAATTTGGCCGTTAAGGTCATGCCAAGAAGATCAAGCCGATCGCAAATCGGTAAGGATATACTTTGGAAAGTTGGAGTCAGATGGAAAGGACTCCGTTTAGCGGTGAACAGACACGCCTGTGTCTTAGTGGCGTTAAATGAGACCAGATTGGCCTTGCCCCAGTCAGAGACTGCCTGTAAGGTCACATTCAACCGCTCGACCATGGCCTCTCGCAACAAGTGGATCTCGTCACTGGTAGCACGCGCGCTGCAGACGTAACTCTCCGCAACAGTGCTGTCATCTGCATACCCAAAGATACCGGGCTTCAGCAGGTCATTAATATGCAGCAGGAATAAAGTTGCGGAGAGAACCGATCCCTGAGGAACTCCGGCATTAATAGCCATAAGGTTCGACGAGCACCAGTCTATAACCACTCGTATGGACCGTTCACTCAGGAAATCAGAAATCCAAGCGCACAGACTACCAGGGATTCCATATGAGGGAAGCCTGCTTAGAAGGCTAGTGTGCCAGACCCTATCGAAAGCCTTAGAGATATCGAGGGAGACGGCAATTGTTTCCCCGTATCTCTCAATGGCTTCACTCCATAGATGAGTTGCATACACAAGAAGGTCCCCAGTGGAGGTCGTGGTCTTCAAGGTATGCCAGGAGTCTTCGATTCAATATACGCTCCATAGTCTTACAGATTATCGAGGTAATTGCAATCGGTCGATAGTTGGTGGGATCGGCACGGTTTATTTAATACATGATAGTTTGTACATTCATAACAATTTCAGATTAGAATATTTTCTTATTTTATACTTTTTAGAGCGTGATTTTTCTGTAGGGTTTTAGTTATTGAAATTATTTAAAAAACAAATCACACCCAGACTCAGGACAAACAGACATGTTCATGCACACAAATGTATGTCCTGGATGGGTATCAAACCCACGACCTTTGGCGCCAAACGGCCCAATAAAGATCATTTCGAGTCTACCTAAAAAACATGATAAAACTAACTTATTAAAAATTAATTTAATAATTAAACCTTTTCAAGTAAATACGAGTAATTGTATGAGATTCTTGGAATATATTTATAGACTGAATGAACAGATTGCGCTAAACATCAGTTTGGTTTAAACATACAAAAGTTGATTTATGATACGAAACAAGGAGGTAAGGGTCCCGGGATCTCATCACTAGTCCAGCGGTCGGTAATCACAGGCAATATAAACCACTTAGTAACCGTCGACCGTCGATCGTCGACCGTCGACCGGCGACGAAGGAATGATGTATGGCCATCATTTGGGGCTCGTGTTATGACGCTGTTACATAATTTGTCGAATCCTAAATAATTTGTAGTGCGTTTCGACGGTTAAGAAGAAAACTACAGACACGCAAATGAATTTGATCTTGGAATTTTCAAACATCCTCAACTTTTTAACTTTATTTTGTGCGAATTGTTGAAGATTGTTAATTGTGGGGTAGGTAACGTAGGTAACGTTCAAAATGATTTCAATAAAATAAAACAATATAAAGACAAGATTTTTTTTTCTTCATATAAAAGCTCAACTTGTGGTGTACCTACTTAAAAATATTAAATTAATAGGTTTTATTTTATTAAATAAGTAAATAATAACTTAGTTTAAGCCCTGTGTTGCCAACGACTTCAAAATCATTATATATAAAGAATTGTTACGTACAACTTGTAAGGGTAGATCCTGTACAATAATGCGCAGTACGCAGATCGGTTATTGCACACGAGCACGCTCCGGCGCGGCGTGACGTCATAGATAGCGCGAGATTTATAGCGAACCTGCCTTCCTGCCAGCTACCTTAGGTCACTAGGGTGCGACCTCACTGCTACAAAACCTACATTTGATTTATAAATCGAATCGCATGTTTGAATCAGCTATTTGCTGTTTTGACAAAAGTTGTCGAGTTTATTGCCGGCAGGTCACAATGATGGTAAGTGACTGACTACCGTCGCCTATAGACATTGCAATACCAGGGGGATTGCTAAAGTGTTGTACACCTTATTACAATGCCTTAAAGGTCAACTGGCTCTCAAGTGAAATTGCCGGAACACACCAACAGTTGTTAGCGATAGATTTTCAACTTAAGGGTGGTAGCCAGCCAGTCGAGTACTACAAAGTACCCTACCACCGTGCTGTGGTTTCCTCACGATGTTAGCCTTCACCGAAAGCTCAAGCTCACTGTAGTGTTACAAACACAAAAGCTATATTGAAGTTATTTAAATAACTGGTATTCTATAATAAGTACCTCATAATACACCCGGCGTCCATTAAGGCGACAGCTCACGTGCCTAACATTACGACAGCTTAAATAGTGCAGCGAAACACTTTCTAAATGTGGAATTCTTTCCCGCTGTTGTCCCGGTCGGGGCGGTAATTAAACTCGAAATTCGAACGAGCCTTAGCTATGCGTTACGAGCTTCTCGCACGCCAATCCGTCCGACCCTGACCTTCCGTCCCATTCTAGCGCCACAACAACACTATCCTCGTCCTTGTCCGACAATGAAAGTCACTTTCAGACGGCATTCCCATTATTACGACTGTTGAAATTATAATGGAACACGCTCGTGCTTTACTTGTTTTTTGGTATGCTTGCAAACGGATTTGATATATGTAATTAAATGTTTTCATACAGGATTTTGGGCTTTCTTCGTAGGGTTGATGAGCGGTGTTTTGAATAGTTCAGATAGCACTTTGGAATTGATTTTGTGATTGAATTAAAGGATTCTGAACATTACCTACATAAAAAATATTGATTATAAAATTTAATCTTTGCATTTCAGACACTTTACAGTCATAATGTATTTCTATTTCTTTCAAAAAAACTTTATTTTTTACTAGCTTTTCCCCGCGTTTCAGTGCCTTTAAATATCATTTTTTTTGTGTAGAGCTTACTATTATAATTACAATAAGATATAAATATTTCATACCCACATATTTAATGTTGTAACTCGCACGTATACGCACAGCTATTACATTTTAATTCGTCATAAAGCTAGCCAAAGCTGGTGGCCTGGCCACTATTAGGTACTTACTCAGACTGCATTATTTTAATCGTCATGTTGCTTCACATAAATGTTTATAATTTTGTAAAAACACAACATAAAGTAGGTTATAATTGTAACGCTCGGAATTAGTGATTTAAACGAAACGGTCATCTTTTCTCAAGTGTCAAAAAGTTGATAAAAATAAATGACAAATTATAATTTGTTTTTTTTTAATGCAAAAAATTTACATGTACCTATTTTAATAAAGTATTTATATCTAAAATAATCTTATAAAGAGAAAATATTTGATTTTTTGTATGTTTGTGTGAAATGGATACTCTAAAAAAATACGTGACCAATAAAAAAACATATAGAAAACTACGACAAAAATCAGCGAGTAACATGGGCTATATTTTATTTTAATTCCCTCGGTGAAACCTAAAAATAAAAAAGCCTTTTTAATACAGTTGCTCAAAAACTGGTGTATTACAGCGACGTATAGCGTTCGGGATGTGGGCTATTACATACTAGTGCTTTTTTTTTACCTTTACCGAACTAGTGCGTTCTCTTTCCCAACTGTCAAATGTCAAAATAATGTCTATTAAAAAGAAAAACCAACCATGAAGTTTTTACTAAAGAGTTTTTGTGATTCATACAAATACGTATATTTCTAAAAAGAAGCTACTAATTTATTTCAATATCAGATTTAATGATTTAATTGAATGAGTTAGGTTAGGTTTCATTTCATCTCATTAAATTTCATTTTCATTTCATATCAATAAAAAAAATATAATGAAGACTAAGCTGTATAGATAGTTCCCTTTGGGTGAAGAAAAAAAAAACTCTGCTTATATTCTACGGTTGGCGCCATTTTCCAGAAATTTTCTTTGCGAGTTTAGTTGTTTGTTGCACAAAATGAGTAATTTCGACCCTATTTTTTTTAATTAACACCACCGGAATCACTATAATTGCACAAACATTGTATGACAAATATTCATGAACAATCATACGAAATTAATAATAGTTTGTCTCAAACAGTAAATATGCAACCTAAAACTTCCCCAGTAAGTTTAAAAAACTGCACCAATTTCAATGTACATGTGTACTATAACTTTTATAAGAAATAAATGATTAGTTAGTTGAGTTTATTGTGTTTTTATTAAATTACTTCATTTTTTCGCAACTGTATTAAAAATAGTCGTTCAATACACTTGCGGAACCGTCATTGCAACTTGTTCCGACTGTTAACCCTCGCCTTCGGCTGCGCCGCGGCTCGGGTAGACATTTGTCGGAACTCTTTGCAATGACAGCCTTTCCGCACTTGTAATGAAATATACTATTATTTGACCATGCTACATGATATCAGTGTACATTTCCTCTTAGCTAATATTATTATTACTAGTTGCTATATATAATTTCACTTTTACTACTATTATTATTTATTATTAAACAATGTCCCCAGGTTGGGTAAAGGCCTCCTCCATTGATGCCCACTTCTCTCTATCCTGTGCTATAGTGCTCCAACCAATAATGAAAATCAAATCGCCCAGTGTAGCACAGCACTAAAAGATCACATTCACGTGTTACAAGAATGTAAATCATGTGAATGTAAACTTTTGGTCGACAAGGTCACTTTCCAAGAGGTCAAATAGGCTGACATAGTCGTGTCTAGAGGCCTTAAAGCACGGCGCGCGGTGCGGCTGTGTCGTGACAGTCGGCACTAAAATCGTAGAACAAAAAGAACTATTTGGCGCCGAGGCAATGGCCATAAAAGGCGACGTTTAATTCTGCAATACGTCAATCATTTGAGAATATAATATTATATTGTTTATTGTATACAAAAATAAGAGAAGAAATCGTCAAAACTATAATTACAACAGTACTCATTCGAAACATAAATAGGTAATGAACGTGTAATTAGGCATTAATGTAAATAGTCAAACAATTATTATGATGACGAAACGTCATTCGGTTTAGGTGTTTATAAGGTAAGTTTTTTACGTCAGGCGGTCATTTTAATAAATAATTATGTCAATTTTGGCAAAGTCTTTAAAAAAAAACAGTTATTAATTCTCAATGTTTCTGCTTTTTAAACGATCGCAGGCTCATTAAAATTAATTATTTATGAATATTGTTGTGATATTCTTAATCAAAATTAGATGGCATTTAATAACTTCGCGTGGGTGTTACTTAATGAGTAAAACTTTCACATTTTTATGCCTTTTATACATAATATTTATCGATTATTTATTTTTGATATTAATTTGCAGTTAAATAATTTGTAAGAGAATTAATGGATTAGTTTAATGACTGTTAAACATATTTATTTAACTTTTAAAATGTACAAATGCAGACAACAGTCAGTCACACTTATTTTGTATGATGTAAGATGTAATATCCGAAACTACTCATCCGATTTTGAAAATTCTTTCACTAAATGGAAGCTACCCATCTAGGCTTTATGACCATTGGCCACATCATCACTTACCATGGTGAGATTGCGGTCAAACACAAGCTTATCTAGAAGCAAAATGCTACATTATTCTTCATTGCTATAAACTATTTTTTATCTCGAAAACGGAAAAGCTTATTATACATACATATAGATCCTGGTACTTTTGAAAAATAGAAATCCTGATGCAAGCTTTTACCTAACTCCATCTATGTTGGTATCTTCTATGACCCACCCTTTCCAATAGCAATGAGCTTCACTTATAGGGCTACCAACTTGTATGAGTATTAAACAACTTCCTATCAATTCATTACAATATAAAAAGTCCCAGTATGTTTATTTTTCATAATGCCTATTTAACTTATGAAGCGACACAAAAAGGGAATGCAAAATTTTGCCAACAAATATTAAAACACTAGCTTTTGCCCGCGACTCCGCCCATGTGGAATTAGTAATTTGCGTAGCTTATTTTTTATCCAACCTGCTTTTTAGGGTTCCATACAAAAAAAACGGACCTTTATAGGACCACTCGTGCGTCTGTCTATCCGGACAAGTCACAGATATTTGCTCCGAATCTACTGGACCAAATCAGGTGAAATTTGGTAGTATGGTGTAATTCTATGACCCAAATGTTTTGTATACCTTACTGTGTCATATATCAAATTAAAGGGCTCGTTTTCGTTTTCTTAACCTTAAATACATTTTTGTTATTATTGTAAAATAAATAGTTTTGATTTTATTCATGAAAGAATCACTGACTTTGGCATTGTACGGAACCCTGTCCACGCGAGTTCAACTCACACTTGGCAGATTTTTTCATTAATCTCCATACAGACAGTCATAAATCAGTTCAGCTGTTATTGATTCCCCATACAAACTTTCACGCCCTTTTTCACCCCTCTAAGGGGTGATTTATGGGATAAAAACTATCCTATGTTATTTGCCGGGACTCAAACTATGTCTATACCAAATTTCATCTAAATCGCTTCGGCGGTTTAAGCGTGAAGAGGTAACAGACAGACAGACACGCATGGATAATGTTCAGTCAAATTAATCAGCTGTAAGAAATATAATGTATGTGTAGGTACCTATAGGTATATCTACTTGGTTAGCAACACGATCAAATGATTAGCGTTAAGTTAGTCGCAATAAAACAATCAATCAGAGAAGACGAGTTTCTTTGTTTACTTAAAGTTTAATTTATTGTAGCGGTGAAGAAAAATAATTATGTTATGCTTTTATGAATAGTCTAGACTCTAATGTACAGTTTGGAAGGTTGCTTTTGCTGAGAAGAGCCGGCAATAAACTCAGCAGTTACTTTTTAAATTCACAATTTTTCTATTCTTTGCAGAGACGTGTGTTTTATATCATGCCTAATTTTGACAACCCTATTACAGTTTCACGGAATACAATCCCGTCGCCCGCTTGTTCACTGATAGAAAACGTGCCCTGCGTCTGATTGCCGCGTCGTTTCCACTCGATAGGCCTGCGGAGGCCGATAGGCCCCGGTCTCTATTGTTGCCGATAAGAGGAAAGATTTTATGCGGCCTATTAGGTATTACTGAACGAATGGCTGGACGCAATCTTTCGCCATCGACAATCATTCTGTTGTATTTTTTCACATCAAATTCTGCGTAGGCCAGACGATCACCGAAGACATTTTGCTATCTTGATAGAACTACTTCTAAAGATTCATTAAAATTTTATGAACAACTAGCTGTTCCCCTCGGTTTCACCCGCGTTCCCGAGGGATCTTATCTTTTCTGGAGATAAAAAGTAGCCTATGTGCTATTCCAGACTATAATCTATCTCTATGTCAAATTTCATCCAGATCCATTCAGCTGTTCTGGCGTAAATGAGTAACAAACATACATCCATCCATCCAAACTTATAATATTAGTAAGATTGACCACTATGGTATTGTATTAGAATTCAAAGGTTCTCAACGAAAGCACGCTTCATGACCAAACTAATATAAAAGACAACATTAACCATAATAAAGAAGATAAATAACATAATTCCGACCTATAAAATATTCGGAATATAAAGTTGTCAAGTTCGTACTATCAGCAAATTAAATTAGGAAAAGAACGGTGCGTGCACAAGCAAATTATTTGACAAAAATGTTTCTGTACATTAAGTTCATAACATAAATGATATCACAGAGATCCTGGGCGCACAGACGGGGGTACCGACCCAGTATTGCTTTTAGACACGCACGCACATAAATTGAAACAATATCAGCCTAAACATCTGTATTTATAGTTGTCTGCCTTAAATAAAGTAAAGGGACTCGATTTTAATTGCAAGTTAGTCCAAATGTCCAGATAAATTCAGATACAGTTACATTGGTAAGTTCGGTTTTGTGCAGCGATGCATGTCCGTATCTTGTACGTGAATTTTAGGTCAAGTCGCGGCCTGATTTATGGCGATTCAACCACTTCGCAGAATCGAGACGCCTCATTTTGCTCGATAAAATCAAAATACCTTTTAAAGCATCGATAAACTTTCATAACAACTTTATGCTATTATTTTAGCGAAACAATATAAACTGAAGAAATAAATTGTCAAACACGACATTGCAAAATGTCCGCCACCCGATCTTATGTAGAACAAACGATTTTAAGATAGACATCTCATAAGGTATGTATGACTTCATGTATGCTCAACCTTTTTTCGGCACATAACAAGAGAGCTCAGCTGAAACCTGCAGGGCTATAAAACCTTTGTGTTGTAGTGTGCGGGCCGCGAGTGAATATTTCATATTCGTCGGGTGTCGTACAGGTAATTCGCTTTGGAATAGACGACGTTGCTCGCTGCGCTTTGGGGACTACAATTTTCGCGTCTCATTTTCGAAAAGTCGGAAGTCGCCGGCTATTTCCATTGTAATTTCGTCGTTTTAATTACTTTTGTAGTTGAAATAATCATTACAAAGAAGTTGTTCTTAATTTACAAAAAAATATTGATAGTAACTCACTTTGATTCCTGCTTTTAGTGTAATGATCTCGTAAAATATGATCTATGAACCCTGCTACGGAGCCAATAAAGTTAAATATAGTCGTTTCCCGTTCACAGAGGGGGAAGTTATAGGGGGAATTCCTCATTTAAATACTATTAAGTAATATACAGTTATTGTCTATGACAAAAGAATGATTCGGTTGGCATTATTGTTGTTTCTAGATAAATATTGTCGTTAGTCAGCATTCCAGAGCGGAGGAATGTGGGCTGATTTATAGCTCTACTTTATAATGAACTGTATTATTAAGAATCGCCGCACGACTCGAATACTTGAAATACACAATTTTATTATGTAGTTCTATTGTTATTCAGAATTTACGACCATTAAAGTGGAATATAATAAAAACATGATGTAGCTACGTCGCCATCTTTGGAGTTTCGACATAGACTCGTTCAGTACAATAAATAGATACTCATATATTTAGATTTATGTAATAATGCGCAAATAATATAATGATTACTTTTCCATTCGACAAGGATAAATCTAATCTAATTATATGTATAAGGGAAGCTGATATTCTCACCGACACCACGCATAAAATAAGCTAAAGATCCTGGACAGTTACTAACATATAACAATAACATCTAAAAATTAATATCTACTCAAAGACATGCTCGTGCAAACAAATGTCTGTACTGGTTAGGAATCAAACCCACGACCGGTGGCATGATAGGTGGTGTGTTAACCAACGCCATATATAGGCTCGTCAAAGAGTCCCATCAATAAGACGACGTTTATGTTGTTATTCCAGTGTAAGGAGCTAGGCAGCGACTGTGACATGGGCGTGCGAGCGCCCGACACACTACCGGGACTCACGCACCACTACCCGCACTGTGGAGATAGGTGAGATAACTTGTAACTTTAATCTCTCAATGGTAAGTGTTGTTGTAGCCAAAGACTAAAATAACGGGCAAGTCTATACTCTCATATTTCGTACATTGCTCATCAAACTCAAAGTCAAAACCATTTATTCAGTTTAGGCCCTAGAAGGGCACTTATGAAGGTCGTTACCACCGGTTCGGAAGTCAGCCTTCAACTGAGAAGAACCGGCAAGAATTCAGCAAGGATAAATTTTTTAAATATTTTTGGACCATCTGACTATATTGGCTTTTTTTTCAAATGTTTTACAATTTTATTCTTAAACTAATACAAAAATACATAAAAAATAATACCCGCTTTAGTTACCTACCTACATAGTAAACTAAAACAAAAAATACCAAGCTAATAAAAGCGTATTAAAAGTATGACCATTTAAGTACATCTTGCTAAAGTATAACCTTATACATATACTTACCTATGTATTTATTTTACTACTTTTGTGTGGAGTATCATTATTTCTTTATCTTATCCAGTTTTGGTACCTTATACCGGTATAATGACATATCTAAATACTAGCATTGTGTACTTCAGATCCCCCGCGAAATGCGACATAATGGGTGTGTCGAAGCTAGTGAACGAGCCGAGCCCGAGCAGCTCGGAGGAGTCGAACTCGCCAACGGAGATGAACTGCTACCGGCGCCTCGGGGCGAACCTCGGGGCGGGGCACGGAGCGGGCGCGGGGCTCGTGGAGCGGCCGCCGCTCATGAGGCGCCTCGCGCTGGGACTGAGCGGCGCGCTGCTGCACCCCTCCGACGACGACTCCACGCCGCTCGTCGCAGACACACCGACCACGTAACTAAACACTGCTATTGTTTTTTTTGATAAGCTTGTGTTTGACCGCAATCTCACCATGCTAAGTGATGATGTGGCAGATTGTGGTAAGCACATAAAGCTTAGAAGTGATTTCAAGTGCAACTGCCGGAACACACCGATAGGTGCTTGGCGACAGAATTTCAACTTGAGGGTGGTAGCCAGCCAGTCGAGTACTACAAAGTACCCTACCACCGTGCTATGGTTTCCTAACGATGTTTTCCTTCACCGAACCGAATAATTCGAACCACTGAGCATTTATCATCTGCGTTACGAAGACGCATTTGCCTCATCTAGCTAATTATCCACCACTTGCAGATTAAGGGTAGATACAAGATTAAAGGGTCAAAAATATATGACAAGCTATAATGCAGTTGCAATATTTCCCAACGTACGCCATCTAGCGAAAGAAACCAGTATTCACGGACGATTCCTGAAAACCTGTGCAACAAAGCAACAAATTCTTTTAGTACTCTAGCTAAATATATTAGGTGTAAACTTGAATTTGAAAGGACTGTGGTTTTAGTTAATTATTATTTTATTTCTTATAACTAATTTACAGACCTACTAATTTGCCGCTTTGCCTCAACGGAGGCTATATCAATGAAGCTTCGGAAGCGGAGGCGCGAACGAGAGAGAGCAACCGCGACCATCTTGCCATGCCGCTCACACCGAGACGTAATGACAACCTCATGAATAATGACCTGGATGTAGACTTCAGGAGATGTAATAACGTTAAAAACAGGTATGGTTTAATAGTTTTTGTGCATACGCTTAATACTTATTAGACTTTTTTAAAAGGTATAGAAAGCGGTTGTAATTCACCTAAAAAATTTTTGGGTTTACTCGGCTTCACGTTTATACATACACCCCTTGGCTTGCGGATCAGACGATTGTCCGTAAAATACCAGATACCACTATAGAATTCCAGGAATCGCAACTCAAGGTATATCATTGGCCTTGCATGATGCTAAATCAAATCAAATCATTTATTTCCAAGAATATGGTACATTAAGATGGTCATGTCATTTAGATCAGCATATTCTACCAATAAAATGGTGTCGAAATATTAGGCCAATGATATTTAATATGCTTTATTAAAAAAGCGACACTCCTCGTCCTATCAGCTTCGTGACACGTGACACCTGCGGAGTAGATGTTCACTAGAGACACGCTACGGCTTGACGTTACAAATTAGAAAGATAAACACTTATCATACATTGCTATGTATTGCTTATCCCATTTGATCAAATATGCCCAACAATAACTGCGGGTCGACAGGCTGGTCCTCACTCCTATCGAAACAATAGAACTAAAATGTAGTCTAACAACTCTTAAAATCTGTGTTGCTCACAGATTTTTTAAAAAGCAAGATCTTGTAAACTAAAAATAGAAAATTACCTAAAATAGAGCCCTGTGGCATACCCATATGAATGGAAGAACCAGATGATTTAACTTTATTGACCTGAGTTCCATTGAGTTCCATTCTCAAGAAACGATTTCGTTTTCTAATCATGTAGATCAAGTGTTGCGCCCTTAACCGCAAAATAGTTTAGTTTACGTATGCCAATTTCAGAGCTCAACACAATTGAAAGCTTCAGATAAATCACAGAAGACTAAAATTTATGTGTGTTAAAAAAATCGGTGTTAAAACTATTTTATACATTAGTTAAGATCTTTGGTAAACCTATACTGCTCGTTATGTAAAAGTGTTTTTCAATACGACGGATGAAAGGCTGTCGATGGCGTTTCGTAGGTAGTGAACGACACATGACATTATGTTCCAGTAGTCCGGCAGCCTGCAGCCGGGCGACGTCGTCGTCATCGGGCGCGTCATCGTGTGGCACAGGCGGGGTGGGGGGCGGCGCCGGGGGGCCGCACTCGGCCACCTCCCCCGCCTCGTCCGGCAACAACAACACGCGCTACGAGCCCGACCTGCGACACGCGCCCTGGTTCCAGCACGGGATTCCCAGAGAGGTAACACCGATTTCTTTATAGAAAAGTTAGGAAGGCCGCCTTGGTGCTATAATCAGACCGCAAATGGTGAGCCGCAGTGGATGTGAAAAGTGTGGACGAGGCGAGGGGCTCGCGCCAAGGATAAAAATATAAGATGTCCGTATGTACCGTGTGCAGATAGCACTGGAGGTGCTGAGTGGGCAGCCGGTGGGCTCGTTCCTGGTGCGTGGCAGCACGACGCAGGCCGGCTGCTTCGCGCTGTCGCTGCGAGTGCCGCGCGGCTTCACCCGCGCCGCCGCTGGCATCGCGCACTACCTCATCCTGCGCACCGCCAAGGGGTACAAGATCAAGGTACCCACTTCACCCACCTCACCAACTACACACTACATATTATATAACACAGTTCACCACTCTACATACACTTCTTTTTTTTTATACTGAATAAGCTTGTGTTTGACCACAATCTCACAATGGTAAATGATGATGTGGCCGAAGGTGGTAAGCACACAAAGCCTAGATGGGAACTGGCTCTCAAGTGCAGCTGTCGGAACACACCGATAGGTGTTTGGCGACAGATTTTCAACTTGAGGGTGGTAGCCAGCCAGTCGGGTACTACAAAGTACCCTACCACCGTGCTATGGTTTTCTCACGGTGTTTTCCTTCACCGAAAGCTCAAGTTCATTGTAGGATTCGAACCCACGACCTTCGTTGCGGTATTCGACGTCACTTACCACTGAGCTATCATCTTTGTACTTGCAGGGCTTCACGAAGGAGTTCAGGTCTCTGTGTGCGCTAGTGACGCACCACAGTGTGATGCCGGAGCTGCTGCCGGTCCCGCTGCGTCTGCCGCGGCCACCCCATCCCCCCCACCCGCACCACCCGCACCACCCACACCACACCCCGCGCGCCGACCACGCCGACATCGACGCGCTCAGTCACCATCACCACCACCTTCCTAACTTCCTAGCCCAGCTCGATGTTTAGCCTATGTCCTACTCATATGCTGCCATCTACTTGCCACGACCCTTATCCAACCTGAAAACCGCGTCAGAACACTCATGAAGGTCAAAACTGGTGAAACTTTTTCAGGACCATTGTTAGTACTAACATAGTTGTTAGTACTAACAATGGTCCTGAAAAAGTTTTTATGTAATTGTTATGGAAAATATACGACTACAAGTTATTAGATGCGCAAGATGGCACATGAACGGATGGCTTATAATCCAACTACTCTGGCCAAAACAAGAAAAAAATCAATGGCGCTAAATATTTTGTGATACCTTAATTAAAAGATTACCTTGTACTTTTTCAATCATTACCCAATTTTAAGTACCAACATATTCCGGGAGCATTTAATCAGACACAAAATAAAAAAAAATCTTAGATGAGGTTTTCAGCTTTTGTAAGGTTTTGTACAACCAATAAATATAAACATATACAATTCCACAATTTTATTGAATGTGGAAAAAAGGGCAAGAAATAATGAATACAAAATATTCAATTGCTGCATTTTTCATTATTGTATTAACTCATCCTATAATTTTAAGTAGACAAAGGTTTTGTATTTACTCACTTTATTATACAGTATGTTGAGATTATAAATAAAGAGTACGAAATTCCATCTAAAGTACAGTTGGTGAAATATTTTGATTTTTGGTATTATATCAACTTACAGTAAATAATATTACACCGGAGACGTGTAAATAAATAGATTAAAAAATTATGTAAATTGTTATATAGAACTCAAATATCAATAATAAAATGTTTTTATAAATATCATTGATCAGTAAAGGATATATCTATGAAACTTTAATATGTAAAATTAATAGTCATCGTTGAAGAGTCACTAAATTATTATAATAATTATGTTGTCTTGTAATTGTTGCTAATAATAGTTTCCTTTTATTGTTATTGTGAATGAATAAAATAATGTGATAAATATCAACATAGGGCGTGTATGCAAGTGTAAAATATATATTTGTAAAAACAATGTGTATAATTCTGGTTTGTAAAGCTTGTGTCATAATCATAGTTAATAATTTAGTAAAATAATTTGATTGCGCAAAATATATATGTTTTTGGATATTTTTGCGCTTGTTTTAGTTATTATTGTGTAGGTATTTTCTAGTCTTACAAATGTACAGTCAACCGTTGAATACACGCGTTCTATTGACGAATACTACACAAATTAATATTAATAAATATAAATTGTAGTTACTCCATTTTATTTGTGTCTAATGCAAGTTCAATAATCATGGTGTTTTAGTTTCCATAACTGTTAAGATATTCACAATTATGACACCATTGCAGTGCCAGTATTTGAGATATATGACTTAGCTGGGTCTGCATTAGTTGCTGTGGCTCCATCTGTTATTTATTAACGTTCCTATGGTTACTGTTGTTAGAACTCAACCTCACGAAATGCAACTTTGTATAAATTATGCCAATCCAGGCAATTTTTGGAGTTTTGAAGACACAAACAAAAGAAATCTGAATTTGATATAGGTAGGTTTAGATAAAGAAGATTGACATTGCACTAGACACAGACAGAACATGTAACACTATGTTTCGATGTAATATAATATGTTGAGTTGAGTACAATGAGGTGAGTATTGTAAACAAGTTGCCTTTTAGTGAGTACTTTTACTTTGGCTTCGCATTCGTGACGTGACAGGCGGACACTACAATTTATTGATAATAAACATGACAATTTACTCACAAAATTTGATAAATAAACATTTATTTAAATGTAAAATCTTACATTTAGTGGCGCAAATCTGTTGCATATCGGGCTAAACTAGTTGTTTTGTCTTTTTCTAATAAATGCTGTTGAAAAAGGAAAGAAAATATTTATAGCTGTCAAATTAGTTAAACGCCATATTGTCATGACTTTACGAATTTTGACGATAATTTCATAACCAAACAATCTGTCTAATATGAGTGTAATTTTTTTAAACCTTTTTTCATCTTTTTAGAAAGAGATATATCGACACAAAATTAGAAGATAATATTAGTAGATTAGTATAAAATGTACATCCAAACCAGAAATAAAATCTCTAACTATGTAAAATTTTGTTACAAATATAATATTTTGTTGTAATATCTTTTTCTAATATTAATTATGAATAAAAAGCAATTATCAAAACTTGTAAGTCCGCCTTCACAAAGTGTTGATCGCTGCCTTAGTACGATCGTGTTTGTATAAACGAAGATACAATTCGAGTATCAGTAGATATAGCGTCTGTTGATGTTTAACTATAACGTTCACTTGCCATTGTGTAATTATAGGAGGTAATGTATGGGCAAGATTCACTTATATTTTAATTCCCAATTTCATAGTGTATTTTACACAGGATGCTTTAAAGTCGTTAATCATATCAAGGAGTATCTCTCCCCTTCTAGTGCTAACGAATTTAAAATCATCCTGTAGATTTTTTTTTGTAGGTATTAAAATACCCACTCATTTTAATTTACTAATGAAGAATGTGATTTGTATTTATTTCACCGCAAACTCGAAATAAATTAAATAAAAGAAAGTTATTTTTATTTTTATTTTTGCCGCCTGCCGATTTTTTTTAGATGTTAAAATACTTTCTGGAGTTGTTCTGAATGACTGACTGGTCTATCACGCACAGTACAAACCGCTTTGGTTAGAAACTGGAAATTTTGATAATGAAATTGAATTTAAAAACATAATTTCTCTCCCCTCCAAATCGACGGGTATACTTATTTTGTATCTATTTAATAAGTATTAACTCACTTTTGATCCACCTTAAGAACTACTTGTAGTACTACATCAGTAAAACTATTAATTTATTTACATCATGAATAAAAAGATAATAAAGTGTTCGTGTTTTTTTTAATTGTTTGTCATCCTTTATACATAAGGTAACCATCGAGCTCATCCACGCACCAAGCACTGTCGTCGAGGATGGGCACAAACGTTAATGAAGCAGTCATGCAATTTAATAAACATTCTTATGAATTGAGCGCGTGTCGTCAGGGTGGATGTACAACAACCGATTTCACAACTCGATAACTATTTTTAAAAAGAAAATGCTGACTCCATCTACCTAATTATTGATTTTGTTTTGTCTTAACCCATTGATTTTGTTTTGTCTTAACCCATTCTTTTATTTTTGCATGTGTTTGTATTTTTGGTCAGAGATTTAATCTAAATTTTGTTAGAAATTTTAAATAGATACTTATATTATTGTTTAGTCTTAAGCTTGATCTTTTTTTTTAAGAATGCTGTCAATACTTTTAATTGTTGTGTTTACAAGTAAAAAAACCCATAACATTTTGTAACTAATAAAATGTAAGCATAATGTTAGTATTGCAAATAAATAAATAAAAAATAAAATCTGATTGGATAAAGGCACGGCTCGTGGATAGGGACCTGTACTTTAATCGGCTAGACTATGTTAACATACATAATATGTTACGTGTGTTAGCTTGAATGTTAGGTAGGTAGGTACATCCTCGTCCTCTAAATCTTTGGCTCACTGCTGAGCATCGTGATGTTCCCGCTCTTTCTCACGACAGAGCCGCTTCTACTGCTCTCGGTCTTTGGCGCGGTGTAGGGCAGGGCGTCTGAGATATTTGTGTCCAGTTGTTTGGACACCTGGTCGGACCATCTTATTGGACTGCGTCCCCTAGGTCTCTTTCCTTCTAGCTTTCCCGTTACAATCAGCTGCTCCAGATTGTCGGAGGGTTTTCGGGCTATGTGGCCGAAATATTGCAACACTCTCTGGAGGTATAAGCTTGAGAGTCTCTGTGTTATTTTAAGATCCTTAAGGATCGAGACATTTGTCCTGTGAACCATCCAAGGAATACGTAGCATACGGTAGGTAGGTACATAGTAGCAATATATTATGTCAAATTTGTAGCGACATCTATCTACACATAGATATAGTTCGCACGACTCCTAGATAGATGGCGCTTCAATAACCTACATCGCGCTTACGAAGTTTTCTATGCGATCTGCATATATACAAGATTCCAACATCTACAGTTGGACCGCGGTCCCCAGGCACGATGACCTAGCCTGGCGGAAGATCTTCCCTTTTCAATGGAGGAGTCTAACACCTCGCTCCTCCATAGTGGTGACCCCGACGTGATTGGAATATCAGCAGTATGCAGCATCACTTCCCAGGACTCCGCACCAGGTCACAGCAGCAGTCAAACAGCAAGCCAGCTTTCGCCTTCTTCAGGTCCAACGCAGCCGACTCACCGCGCTTCCTGGTCCTGCAAGGCTCATCGCTCAGTCTCGACTCACTGTAGACTACGAGCAGCACTGGCACTTGCAAGCAACATTAGCACGACGCAGCAATATCGACCTCTGGTCTTGGAGGGGAGTGATGTAGCGACATCTATCTACACATAGATATAGTTCGCACGACTCCTAGATAGATGGCGCTTCAATAACCTACATCGCGCTTACGAAGTTTTCTATGCGATCTGCATATATACAAGATTCCAACATGTACAGTTGGACCGCGGTCCCCAGGCACGATGACCTAGCCTGGCAGAAGATCTTCCCTTTTCAATGGAGGAGTCTAACACCTCGATCCTCCATAAATTCTTACATTGCACGGTACATTATTATACTTATAAATAAATTACTGACTTTCTTTAAATATTACTCAATTTATCTAACGTACCTACATCTGTAGGTACTAATATTATAAAGAGGTCATGTTTCTATGTAATAAGGTGTACAACACATTGGCATTCCCCCTGGTATTGCTAATGTCTTTCTACCATCAGGTGAACGGTATAAAAAAGTTATATCCAAAACTTCTGTCTGATATAATAATGAAAATATCTACATTATTCTTGAGTGTTTCTGTGAATCTGTGATATAGAACAAATGTCACGTATTGATGTTTCAATACGTTGCTATTTGGTTATCTGACGTGATCGGAAGACCATCTAAATGGCACGTGTAGTTTAATATATTTTAGTATATAAGCTGAACATTATTGTCATTTAGTTAGAGAGAGAGTAGAGTAGATAGAGAATAATAAGAGGTGAACTGTGAATAAACATGTGATCTAATCATCGTTGATTGTTTCTCTCCATCGCCACATCAATTCCATTATTGCATTTCTATTTTTCTCTTCAAAAACTCTGATGAAACTATGGGGTGTAAGTAGATGAGATGAATCACTATTCGATTGTTCTTCCTATTTCAATATTTACTAACGTACCTACCTCATAATGGGTTTTATTTTATGATTCGTTTATAGCATTAGTAAGTATTTAATTAAACACATAATCATTACTGTACTTAAACATTTTTTGATTAAAACTAGAAATCATTCGTATTTTAAAAGACTTAGAATGATTTTAATATTAACAATAATACTTTTTGGAGTATGTAAGTACCTAAGTACCTATTATCATGTAGGTAAAACGTTGTCGAAACATAGTAGGCAATATTTTGATTATTTGAATAAGTGAGTGTATGTAGATTTTAAAAATTTTAATGATAAAAATCTAAAAGTTGTCAGTATTTTAATGACTGAACTCAAAAGTTTGTTTCGCCGTTTCTTCTCCTGACTGGACTTTATTTGGAAATGGTGGTAACAACAGGATAAAAAATAGCAATAAGATGACGTTCAATAAGTGTTCCAAAATTGAATAAACTATTTTGAATTTGAATAAAAATTATTTATCAGAAGTTTTCTAGGCCTCTCCTGACTTCCGCCTGGCGGCGTATACTAACCTAAATAATAAAATAAGTTTTTTCAGCAATCGACAAATTATGTCAGGGACAAATGGATCAACACGGTAAGCCGAAGTATGAAGCTAGTGTTCCCTTATATAACCTTATGAGCATGACTGGAGAGCTTGTAAGGGGTAAGACATCATATAAATCATATAAAATAAAATAACAGATAAATATTATCAAGACTTGCTATGGGGCCAACTCTGAAAGGCCGTAGTTAATCATTTAAGTACGGGTGCTGAATTTAACCGAAATCGGCCTTATGGTACCTACTTATCAGTTTGACCACGGAACCCTAATAATGAAGTTGTCAATAACAATTTTTTTGTTTTAGTTTAAGCACAAGCGAAAATTTATGTCAAATGGTCCAAAAATATTTTAAAATGTAACCTTGCTGCGTTTCTTGCCGGTTCTTTTCAGTTTAAGGCTGATGTCCTCTTAAGGTCGTAACTTAATGAATGACTTTGACTTTAAATTCAAAGTCACGTGGAGCATATAATTTAAATTTTTGGATAGTTCAATTTGAAAATTAGTTTTTTCCCTTTTTGACAAAGTTTAAATTAACAAATTTAAATTCTCTAAGACATTGGAATCTTAAAGATATATCAATGGAAAAATATTAAGTATATATTTATGCCGACACTAATGGTAAAAAAATATATGATTTATTCACAGATGCGACAGAAAAATTTGAGTATTCGAAAAAAATACAGTTGCGTTACGTAGATTCAACAAATTATGAGCTTGGAATGGCGATCGCTAACATGATAGAGACTTATAAGAAGATGCTGAAACTTTACAGGACTTATGGGAATATAACATGTCTTCACGAGAACACCTATGACTATGAAGCAATGCTTAACGCTTTTCATATTATGCGTTAGTTTCTTTTTATGATAATCTTGTTTTCCGCCCCGCGGTTTCATCTCGCGAGAGATTTTATTTTTTCTTTGAATAAAAAGTGTGCCAAGTTTCATCAAAATCCCGTTCGGCTGTTTTTGATTGATTGAGGAACATACATTTGACGGGCTGGTTGGAGTGGTTGGTTAACACACTACCTATCACGCCGCAGGTCGTGGGTTTGATTCCCGTCCAGGACAGATATTTGTGTGCATGAACATGTCTGTTTGTCCTGAGTCTGGGTGTAATTATCTATTTAAGTATGTATTTACAAAAAAAAAGTAGTATAATGTAGTATATCAGTCATCTGGTTTCCATATTACAAGCTCTGCTTAGTTTGGGATCAGATAAGCGTGTGTGAACAAATTTTCAAATTGACCTGCTAAAGATATCTACTTATAGATGGTATTTTCAGAGGGATACTACAATGAGCTGCGTATAGAAATAGATATTTACTATATAGCTTTGGAAAGGCATCGCCAAGTATTAGAAGCAGTTAAAAAGAAAAAAAGGCCATCGAGGCGTATGTCGGAGGTGACGCGTAGTCTCAAAGTGGATCACAAAGACAAACAGTTGAACAATAAAGAGAACTTTAAACAAACATTAAGACAGGGTACGAGTCATAAAAAAATGAATAATGTTAATCTGGAATTAGACGGGTTCGATATTGAGCTTGATGATTTGAAATAAACCGATAATATAAGTTTACATCTGTAGACATGTAAGTAAAGTTATTTTACATCTATAAAGTTTTACTGTAAACTTACCTATTAGATTAGCTGCATGTATAATGTATTAAAAAACAATTTGAATTACGATATTTTTTGGAACGAAGTTCCTTATCGCGCGTTGTGAAAGGGGGCTAGACGGAAAAAAATCGAACGAAAAACCGACACTTTTAGTGTCAGTTGATCGGGTGACAGTTGTGTGTAGTAAGCTATTGTAATCAGTGCGGCTTGCGCATGTTTCTCTGTCTGTCTGTCTCTCTCTCTCTCTCTTATAGAAAACAACCCATTTATATATATATATATATATATATATATATATATATATATATACTCTCTCGACTTATATAACTTCGTTGCATCCGGGTGTTCCTTGACACCTCTCAAGTATTTTTTTTTTAAAATAAATATTGCGTGTGAATATTAGAATGTTACAGCGACGCATAGGTACTATTTTTGCTCACAAAAGCGTGTTTAAAATTAAAATGCATAATATAAAGTAAGCATGACATGCATTTGCTTATTCTTAAAAATAATGATAATCATTTTGTTTTAAATGAAAATAAAAAAATACACCGCCCTCTATTGTGCTTTATTGGAAGTAAATAGTCAAAGTTACACTGGGGCTACATGACTGGAGGCTTTTCACGAAGCTATATCGTAAAATGTTTTCAACATATTTTAAAAGATGTCGCCACTACATTCAGCCAGTATTTTTCGCATGATTAATTAAGACCCCCGGTAAGATCTTCTTTGGATTTCTAATTTATTAAATGTCTGCAAGTAAAATTTTACAGATTCATCTTTTTTATGTGTTTGAAAAAATGAAAGTTTTATGTTTATTAGAGTATTTACCTACGTTTTTACAGTAAAGTGGTAAGAATTAACTTGAGGGTGGCGATGAACCACCGATGGCAAAACCAAATATTCTACCACTGTTCTACACTGTGTTTAATTAAAGATACAATACTAGGTATATTACTATATTTACTCTGTGCTGTGACTGATGTATGATTTCTACACGTTGTTTTCATTCACCGAACACTCAAGAAGTTTTCTCAAAGTTTTCTCTTACCACTGAATTTATGTTTATCTTTACAAGTCTTAGAACAATGCAAATCAAACTGATAAAATATAGGTACTAGTTACATAGTATTTTTGACTACGTTTACGAAGAGCAGCGTCTTTCTAGCTCCATTTTAAAATGTAAAGTGAATGTACGAAGCGGGAATACTTCACTTTGTACTTGTAGAGGTGCTTGCTACAGCTCTGATAATGTTTATATTGCCCCTTGGGGAGCGTTTGTGAACTCTGTGCTATGTTTTAAACATTGTGTTACTCATTACCACAAATAGTACCTGGTAATTTATGGAGGAGCGGGGTATTAGACTCCTCCATTTAAAAGGGAAGATGTTCCGCCAGGCGAGGTCATCGTGACTGGGGACAGCGGTCCAACTGATGATGTTGGAAACTTTTATATATGCAGATCGCTTGGAAAACTTCGATAGCGCGATGTAGATTATTGGAGCGCCATCTATCCAGGAGTCGTGCGAACTATATCTATTTGTTGATAGATGTCGCTACAAATTAAAATAAAATATAGCCTATGTTACTCGCCGATACTGTAGCTTTATAAGGTGTAAAATTTCGAATCGGTTAATATATTTTGAGGTGACAAACAAACATACAAAATGATAATCCTGTAATTTTAGGGAATCTAATTCACTGCTAAAATAGTAAGATACTAAGCTAACTAATCACTGTTTTTTTCTGAAAATTTCTCTATACACGACCGTCTGATCCCAAACTAAATAAAGTCTGTATAATATCTACCACATTAACCATTATTTTTTAATAACAACTTATCTATATAATTATAGAGTCCCAGAACAAACACACACTCACATTCGATACCATTCAATTTTCGTAACAGCTGAACTGATCTGGATGAAACATCACACATAGATAGAACATACTAAAATAACATAATTAATTATAGAATACTTTTATCGATGAAAACATAAGATCCCTAGGAAATACAGGTAAAACCGCAGAGAGAGAACTAGCATGTACTTAGTCTTCTATATAGCTAAAACGTATGAACGCAAATGTACTTCCGTCGGGAGACGGGTGTTAATGACGTCATCGCACCTCTTTCACAGGTCGCAGCAGGTAAATAGCAGCTGCTAAATGCCCACTATGTTACACTTGTTACTTGTATTGTAATGGGTAACAGAGACTCTGTTTTTTGGGGTTCTGTACCCAAGGGTAAAAACGGGACCCTATTACTAAGACTTCGCTGTTTGTCCGTCTGTCTGTCACCAGGCTGTATTTCAAGAACCGCGATAGCTAGACAGTTGAAATTTACACAAATTATGTATTTCTGTTGCCGCTATAAATATTTAAGGGGGGCTCCCATAAAACAAACGCAATTTTGTTGCCCTTTTTTGCTCGATATCAATAATGGCGACAGGTAGGTACTTGAAATATTCACAAAATACTAAGTTGTATTTTTACTTTAATAATAAATAATAAAATAAATATTTAAGGGGGGCTCCCATACAACAAACGTGTTTTTTTTGCCGTTTTTACGGAACCCTTCGTGCGCGAGTCCGACTCGCGCTTGGCCGGTTTTTTTATTATACTTCCTGAATCATGTATATTCTAAGGCCTGCACTACGTCCGCGTGGAACTCGCTTAGCGTAGAGTCGTGCCTTTACCACACTTAGTTATTTATTAAAGTAACCTATTCCCTTTCATCAGTTTATTTTATACACACGTGACAACCATGCAGGCGGGTCATCTGATGGTAAGTGAATACCGTCGCCTATAGACATTAGCAATACCAGGGGGATTGCTAATGTGTTGTCGACCTTTTTACAATGCCTTAAAGGCAAAAGGCTCTCAAGTGCAACTGCTGGAACCCACCAACAGGTGCTTGGAGACAGATTTCAACTTAAGGGTGGCAGTCAGTCCATCAGTACCACAAAGTACCCTAGCACCACCGTGCTGTGGTTTCCTTCACCGAAAGGTTGCTCATTGTAGGATTCGAACCCTCAACCTTCCCCGACGACGTAGAAGGCGTATGTCTTCGTGCAATTCTTGTATTCTACGTCACTACCGAACTGAACGCCTTCTATACTAAACACGTCTCTTATTTGTTTACGGTGGAGTTGAGTTTTGGTGTTCTGGCGGCATCTTCAGATGAGGGTACTTTATAGTAGGTACTCAACTGGCCACCTCCAAGTTTAAAATGTATCGCTAAGTACCTTTGTGTTCCAGTAGTGACACTTGAGAGTCAGTTGCCTTCTTTGTAAGGATCTACCTGTTCAGGGATCAAAAGACGATAGATTCATTGTACCCTAATCACAAGTAGAATAATGAATCGGATTGGCATTACCGCCAACCGCCAGGCAAACACTTAAGGAATGGGTAGGGAAGGCGGAGGCACCGTCAGATGACGGGTGCAATTCCTTAGCGGCTAGCGAGTCATTACTGTAAGCTGCAAGATGGATTATACTAGTAAACATGCTCGGTTCAGATGTTATTAGAGATATTTCCATGATATTAGGGATCGTACAAATATTACAAATGTTATAAATGTGAAAGTTTGTTATTATTCGGCTCAGTAACGGCTTAAGATATATATTTAAATAGATATAAATAGTAAAATTCCCTCGGGAAAAATAAAGAAGAAAGAAATCAAATGTGCACATTTTTACTGTATCAAGACGGAATCAAACAATGGATACTTTTGATTTTGGAGAAATATTAGATCTCATAGGAAAACAGGTAAAACTGTGGCTTGGAAATTAGTTTAATAATAAATAACTAGGTAATGTAACTTATTTGGCTGTGGTGTCAGCATAATTAAAGGGTTTACAGGGTTCCGAACTAGTTCTAATTTCAGTGTTTACCTTCATAACCCCTTTTTGGGCCTAAATATACTAAATAATACACTTAATAATATACTTCGTGGACGGGTTAGTGGCCAAACGTAAGCCCATAATATGTAAAAAAAAAAAACATATTTTGACAGTTCAAATAGCATAAGTACTTATAGTCAAGTACCGATTATCGATTGAGCCTATAGACGTTTTTTTTTAATTGTATTAAAATATTAGATGAGAAAAATATTATGAAATGTAGTTAGGTTCCAGCAAAATACATTTAATCAATGCTAGTATGTTTTTATAAAAGTTTCGCATTCGCTTTTAATTTGCACCTCAGCTTAATTCACCATTGTGGCACCCGGAGATCGCTGAGCCCTTTGAGTCAATTTTAATCAGTAATTAGCATTTAATTGTCTTTCAGTCTGTTCAGTTCACTCCACGTCCCCTGCGGCCTGCGATGCGACCTGCGCCCCATTGTCATATTATAACGATCACATTATGTGACGACAACAGTATTCTTCACTCCACCTTCATGAGATAGGGTGTTTTCACATGATTTATTAGCATATGCTGGCATTGGTTGAAAATAAACTCAAAAACATTACCAGAGGGATCACCAGTGTGTTTTCGGCTCCCGTAGAATCTTATCTTTTCCTAATATATAGGATATTGTAGCTTTCAAACGGTGAAAGATTTTTTTAATCCGGTCCAGTCGTTTTTGAGTTAAACGAAGGAACGAAAAAAAATATCTTTCCTCTTTATATATTTATACTATAGACGTGTAGTCGTGTTGAAAAAGTCAGAAAAATGTAACCTTCCTGAGTTTCTTGCCGGTTCTTGCTGATTGCTGATAGCTCTTGTAGCTTCCTTCAACCTTTATGGCTCTTCTAAGGCCTCAATTGAAGTATTAAGACGTCTGATGTTTCACCATACACCCAATTATTTACAATTTCAACCAAAATAGAAAATTATCTGTCTTCTTTGTATCACAGTTGAGTAATAACCTGAAGTAAAAGTTATGTACAAACCAAAATAATACACGAAATATTGAAAGGTTGATTGACATCTATAGTGCTGTTACGAATCTGCCGTATAATATAATACCGTGTCCGTAGATGTGAACGAACCTTAAAACAAAACAAATAAAACAAACATTTATTCCATCATCGCAATTTTACTACAAAACTTTTAATATTTCCAAGATTTTTCCCTCAAATAAAGTCGCACTGTCTCCCAAGTGGAAAAAAACTTCATGGAACTGTTATATGACGCACTCAAAGAATATCTCATAGGAAAATTTTAATCTTTGCAGTTTAACTACCAACGGGTTGGCAGTAAAGTGAGGAGAGCTCTTGGTAAATTAAAATCTCACCGTCCGCGTCCATTGGTTTATTGTTACTGCTCTTACTGCACGGTTACTGCTGACACAATATTTTTTATGATAATTAAATTTTTTATTTATTTCATTGAAACTTTCTACACGATAGCACCCTGCAAATTATGATTGCGTTTCCTTTTTTAATGACTATAAATATTATTTTTACCTGACTGCCCGAAGGAGGGTAAAGTGTTTATTAGTCTATATAAACTCAAACTCAAAATATCTTTATTAAATTAACTCATTACAAATATTTCTAATCGTCACATATTTGATTTATGAAAACATCTAAACTCTCACGCACATATAATAATATGTTTGTTCCTTTGTGGCGCTCTAGAAACCAAAGGCGTGGACCGATTTAGTGATCCAATCGATTTGTCTTATTTATTGTTAACCTTGTATTTAACCCGTGCCCTTTGCATCACTTTTCCAAAAAAGACTTAGAAATATTATTGTTTACGTATGTAGTTTCAAATACCGATTTTCCATCCTGTGAACATCATACATATTTAAATCTATTCTATATTCAAATTGATTGAAATCAGAACAATCAATGTGTGTTACTCTTTCACGCAAAAACTGCTAAAAACATATATTAATATTATACTTGGCACACAGATAGATGTTAACCAGCATTAAAACAAAGTATACTTTTTATCTCGGAAAAAGATAAAATTTCTCTGTAACGCGGCTAAAACCGCGGTGGAAAGCCAGTTTACCATAAGTATTATTCTGTTTATGAATATAACTATGCAGTCGTAAATGTCGGAGTGAATAAACATAAATACGTATATCCCACTGAGAGAACGTATTCTAACATTCAGCTGGCTAGCTTCCAAACCTTTTCAAATCGAATTTCCAATGCAACATCACGAAAGTCGTTAATATATCGAATATAATATGAGAAATCCTTTCTTCTATATTGATTATTTTGCAAAAAGAAATTTACTTTAAAGACAATAATAGTTAAGTGGCACTAAAGTCAAATGACTCCTAGATTGAGTTGAGAGAAAACATGGTGAAGAAACTTTAGCACTAGGTAGAGTATATTTGGGCATGAAGGGATGCGGCAGCTTCTTAGTGTTTTGTTTGATACCAGTTGATATTGAGGTCAAACACAAACTTATCCAAAAGTAAAAAATAAAAAACTTGAGAGGTGTCAAGGGACACCCGGATGGAACGAAGTTATATAAGTTATATAAGTCGAGAGAGTATATATATATAAAAAAAAAACATTTAAACATAATATCTGGCTTGCTTTCTATAAGAGAGAGAGAGAGAGAGACAGACAGAGAAACATGCGCACGCCGCACAGCTTAATAAACATACATAGTGACATAAAAAAAAGTGTCGTGACAATTTTTCGTAAGATTTTTTTCCGTCTAGCCTCCTTTCACAACGCGCGATAAGGAACTTCGTTCCAAAAAAAATATCCACTAATAAGGTATACCACAGCGAGATTGTGCTATGTAAAAACTAAATATGTTTTTTACCTTATCAAATATTTAGAATTAAAATTTAGCACATTGAACCCACTGAACTCACGATCGGTCCTAATAGGTTTTGTTCTTGATTTTCTTGAATATTATATAGTTATGTCATTCTATTTTATAAAGCACAGTTTTTTATGTAAAAGAACAGTGACCTCAGTGAAAGAACAATCCTAGTTTTTAAAACAAAAGCCACACGACTTATAGTTCAATCTCTTTCCGCTCAAACAAGTAACAAACGTGTAACAAGGTCGATTCCCGATTGACTCACAAACGTCTCTTTTATTTCAAAATCAAATATGATTCCGTCGTTGCACTCCGAGCACCAATATGCGAGTCCGTATCAACCGGAAGTGCCCGCAAAAAGACGTTCCAAACTCAAACGTCCCTCCATTTCCGGTGAGAACCACGTTCAGAGGCTATTTGCGGGAACATGGAATAGATAAGAGAGGTGGATATGTGATTCTATTACATTCGCATTAGGGTTCCAATTTCGTAATTAACTTTACATCATTTTAAAGTGATGATGGTTCAGTGGTGACGTCGGATACCACGGCGATGATCGAGGGTTTTTGGTGGGAGGGCACTTTGTAGTACCCGACTGGGTGGCTGAAGTTAAAAATATGTCGCCAAAACCTACCGATGTGTATCAGCACTAGTCTATATGTGACTGTGGTCACTTACCTAGACTTAAACTAAATTAATAATAGACTTTAACTTTGATCTTACATAAATCTGCCAAATATTTTTCCAACCAACTTTTTTTTTTTTTTTAAACCATCCGCCATCAGCTCCAGCATGTCACTTCTATTGTATTTGACAGTTCTATGGTAGCAGTCAGGACGCACCCCGTTTATTTTTGTGTGACGTGCCTTTTGTTTAAACATGTCAATGTGTCAGAAGCTCGGGGAATTTATTGTCTGTGGAAAAATCAATGGATGAACACATCGATTGTTTGGGAACAAAATCGTAATGAACAATTTCTATTATACAGGTTATGTACTTTAATAATCTATTTTTTTTAACCTAAATTGAGATAGTCTGTTGAACAACTTTTAACTATGGGATAACTTTTAAAATACGTACCTACCTAATTCAAACTTTTCAACTTATCTCGATCAAAACGGATGAAAACAAAAATTTTCGCCGTTGGTCTAATTGTACCAAAAAAATCACAAAACTAGCATACGTTTTAAAAATATGCCATTTTTATAGAATTCTGAATCCCCTTTGACCAAATGTCACCTGATGGAAGTGACTACCGTCGCCTCCCAATGCTTAGAATGCACCTGAATTTCAAGTGCAACTGCCGGAATACATACAGGTACAACAGGTTGAAGGCGATGATAGCTCAGTGGTAAGTGACGTCGGATACCACGGCGAAGGTTGTGGGTTCGAATCCTACAATGAGCTTGAGCTTTCGGTGAAGGACAACATCGCGAGGAAACCATAGCACGGTGGTAGGGTACTTTGTAGTACCCGACTGGCTGGCTACCACCCTCAAGTTGAAAATCTGTCGCCAAGTACCTATCGGTGTGTTCCGACAGTTGCACTTGAGAGCCAGTTCCCATCTAGGCTCTGTGTGCTTACCACCGGCCACATCATCACTTACCATAGTGAGATTGTAGTCAAACAGACTTTCACCTTGAGATTGCCAGTGGGGTACAAAGAACCAAGTGAGTGGTGATTAAGCAATATATTGATATCCTAATGAAGAATTAATGAACAACGTAACAGCGTATTGTCGATGAAGGCAATCTATTAGACATTAAGTTGGGGTGTCAAGTTAGATTGTGTCCATGTCTAAGTTAGATGACGTGGGAGCCCACGAGACGAGAGACTGCGCGGAACAGTGCGCTGCTGGCAGAGTGATAGGTGGAGCGGGTAGCCGTACCAGGTTCAAATTACATCTGATATTTATGAATTACAGTTTTGCATCTGATAACACATCCATTTAAGATTATTTTGCGATAAGTACAAATATATAAAGTAATAAATTCCGTGTACCACAACTCAAAAACGTTAAAAAATAACAGTAATGTCGAAATATCTAGAAAGTGGTGAGACTTTTATGATGGTAATTTTTTCCCCCGCCCACCTTTTTTCTCTCTTAAGTTTGTCTTTAGCGAACGTCCTGTATAATAGGTCCATTTAAAGTAAGTTTTTTTCTTGAAATATGAATGTTGTACCGCTGACTGAAATATAAGTGACCTAAAAAAATAAGTGATTTAATCGCATTTATCATAAAGCTTAAGTTCTCGCTAAATGTGTCACAGTATCCTCATCCGCAAACTCAGTGTCCTCATATTCTAGAAGTGCTAGAATTAAAGTTAGATTTCATCGCGGAGACAGCACGTAGCTTCGTCCCCCTTCCGCCTTTCCCTCGTACCGAACAAACACATACCACGTTCGAGTGCACCGCTCAGAACTTCATTCAATGTTACTGCGCAACTTTCATTATACTGTGACAGATTTACTTGTAACTACTTTGGTTTATAATGCAATTATAACGGTTTCTTTTCTTTCTGATTGAAATCTATTTTGGTGTTACATTGAAGTATATCCACAAATTAAAATGACTTATTTGGTTTGTCTTATATTTTTTAGAACTATGTTGATTGTTGAATAACTATAGTGATCTTAGTCCCAAATATTTCTAAAATAATGTCTGACCTACATAGTGATAAGATCGCTCCTAGTATAATTATTAAACTTATTATATAAAATATAATAAAATAACTAGCTGTCCCCCGCGGTTTCACCCACGTTCGCGAGAGGTCTTATCTTTTCCTGGGATAAAAAGCATTCTATCTCTTATTCCAGGATGCCTAGTTCTACTTGTGTGCTATGTTTCATCAAAGGTTCCAGATAAAAGATAGGATGCCTCAAAAACTCAGGTAAAACCGCAAGGGCAGCTAGTACTAAATATTTCTTACAATTTTTGTCAACCACCTTTTGTTTTTCAATAAAGAGTTATCTATCAAACAAAGTAGGTACCTAATATTCTATCTCGACCTTTGCCTTACCTTTTTAGGGTCTAATTTGAAAGTGACTTGTAATAGAAAAAGGACCTCATTAGAACCGCTGTATGAGACTATTGACGCGATCCTAGATATGATTATTTGCAACAAAATAATACATAACAATATATTGTATTGTATTGTATTGTATTGTTTACAACACGACAAGTTTTATAGATGCTGTATACAGTTTCAATATTTGATGTGTCTCGCATCCGGCCGGGGATTGGAATCGTAAATATAAACTCTTCCGACAATGTTGTACGATAATAAGATATTCTCTGTACGGAGTTGTGATATTACTTATTATTAACGATATCCAATATTTATTTTATATCGAACTTATGTTACTTTAATTTGAGGCGAAGATCGTGGGTTTGAATCCTACTATGAACTTGAGCTCTTGGTGAAGGAAAACATCGTGAGGATATACAGTATGGTTGTAAGGTGGCTACTTTGTAATACTTGACTGGCTGGCTACCACCCTCAAGTTGAGAATATGTCGCCAAGCATCTGGTGTTCCGATAGCTGCACTTGAGAGCCAGTTCTTATTAAATTGATGTGCATATAACATCTTTGCCACATTACTTACCATTCAGGCCAATTTTTTTATTTTGATCATGTTTTTTGTCTGTTATTCTTTGAATAATATGTTAAAAAACATGCCCTGTAAAGTCTGATAATTAAAATAAATAAATAAATGTTACTGTAGGTAGATGGCTATTTGTTCTAGGCTTGCTTAAAACGTGGAGGCAGCACTCGATCGAGGTTGGGTAGCTCTCTCTTGGCTTACAAATGCCGGTGGATCCACTCTCACAACTTGGGCTAGATTCTAGTTAGCAACGGATGGTATATAAAATATAGTTCTAGACTAATCAATTTCTCAAAATATAAATCAAAACATTATAAGCGAAATACATAAATCATATAGAATAAGTTTATACGACTTTCCGTGAAAAAAAAAACATGCTAACAAAATCATATCCACGAATAAAAACCTATAGAATTCCATAAGTGAAATTCGCTGAGTGAGTGATGAGAGACGTATTACGTGGAGTGTGAAGGCGAGCGCGCACGGAAGTAACGCGGAAAACTTGCGAAATTTTCAATTTAACTTGTGCGAAGTTCCCGCTCGCACCGAGCTCGATACCGGCGGGTCTATTACGTAAAAGGTAGCAGTAGCAAAGTGACAGCCACCGCTACGCGATCAGTTGCAACTTGACACTAGAAACCGTATTACGGAAGCCTGTCGCACGCCTATCGCAGAATGCACATTGCCCATGGACACTAGCGCCACTAGCGATAGGGTAGCAATCAATGGAAACAAATAATTTCTCCATTGCAGTTTGCGTTACTGTTGCTGTTAGCTAATACAAAAGTGACGTTTGACAGCAGCGATCGCGAAATTTACGCCTGTTGCCAACTTGTCGCGAGATACATAATCGTACCGCCGAGCGCCCGAGCGAAGCGAACCGAACACAATTATATTGTTAACACCACCGAGGCACCGAGGTATCAGTTTGGTTTTTCTTTATTTAGGAACACATTAAAGGCGATGATAGCTCAGTGGTAGTGACGTCGGATACCGCGACCAAAGCCGTGGGTTCGAATCCTTCAATGAGCTTGAGCTTTCGGTGAAGGAAAACATCGTAAGGAAACCATAGCACGGTGGTTAGGTACTTTGTAGTACCCGACTGGCTGGCTACCACCCTCAAGTTGAAAATCTGTCACCAAGCACCTATCGGTGTGTACCGACCGCTGCACTTGAGAGCCAGTTCCCATCTAGGCTTTGTGTGCTTACCACCTTCGGCCACATCATCACTTACCGTGGTGAGATTGTGGTCAAACACAAGCTTATCCAGAATTAAAAAAAATGCGATAAGTTATGAATCATTGTGACTCCGTCTGTCTGTTTGTATTTTACGGCTAAATACCTAAACAGACAGGTGAATTAAGAACCGGTGGTAACTTCTGTTAGTTCGACCTTCATAAGTGCCCTCCTAGGGCCTAAACAATAAATAGCTTTGACTTTGACTAGATGATGGACAAAAATACAATTTTATTTTAAACTTATCTGGTAAATTCATTAATGACTAGCTGTCCCCCGTTTTCACCCGCGCGTTCTGGTGGGATCTTATCTTACCTGAACAAAAAGTATTCTATCTCTTATTCCAGGATATAATATATTTGAGTGCCAAGTTTCATTAAGATCGGTTTAGTAGTTATGGAGTTCAACGCAAACTAAAATCGTGTAATACCCCTGTAAGAAATTGTACTATTTTACGTACGGTTCTGTGCAATTTAACCTATTTCCTGTTACTTTAATTTGTAAATGTATAGTTTAAGTTCCGGAAGTATTATAGGACTTCCGTCACTTATGTCAATTTCATTTCGGCATTTATTATATACTAGTCGGAATCTACTTTTAATTTAATTATATATAACTTTTAACACAAATATCTAGAATATAATAATAATAATCAGACTAGGATTGTGTAATGAATGTATAAATTAGTGCTACTTCCGGTATTATGGCCAACCTCACTTATTACTGACTTCCGGGATAAAAAGGAGGGTTGGTGGGAAGTGACACGAGTGCTAGAGGTTCAGTTACGTTATATTTGTTCTCTAGAGTTGAATTGTGCCAATAAAAGATTGTGATGGAAGTACAACGTGTTATTATTTCTTCGAACTATTATACCCCCTAAATAAACAATGTTGAATTACTTAGGTATAATTAATCCCACCAAAAACATTATCATGTAAAGAGTGCTGCCAAGACACCACATGGCTCGCACTTTCAAAAAGTAATCAGATCTCTTGTTGATCCAAGCTTCTAACTCTACACGCCCTAACTCTACAAGCTCTAACTTCACAAACTCTTATTTGTGAAAATATGTAACTTGGCCATTTCGCTACATTCACATGGGCTTAAGGTGAAAAATTTATTCACTGTTCATTACGTTTCTGATTTTGTAGTAACGAAATGGCCAAGTTACATATTTTCACTAATAAGAGTTTGTGAAGTTAGAGCTTGTAGAGTTAGGGCGTGTAGAGTTAGAAGCTTGGATCAACAAGAGATCTGATTACTTTTTGACAGTGCGAGCCATGTGGTGTCTTGGCAGCACTCTTTACATGATAATGTTTTTGGTGGGATTTCACTTCTTTTTGTACATTGCTTGTGACAATATTTTCGTTTCAATTCGAAACAACGCCATATACCTAGTTTTTGAAGTGAAAACTGAAGTCTCATACAAACTGCCATCCCCTAGTAGGTAGTGCCCTAGCGCTTGGCTTCCTTTGGCTTGTAGTTCATCACAGTGGTCTACAACATATCGCACGATAGCAGTCCTGACTTGCGACGTGACCTCAACGTCTATTTCTTCATACATTAAGTATGTCAAGGAATAGAAGAGGCAGGAACTATCTCCCGGCATATGAAACATACGATGACGGTGAGGTCCCAGCTCTACTTCAAGTGAAACTATTTCACAATCCATGCTAACTTTTAAATCAGTTGGAAAATCGACTATGTTCAAACAAACTAACGAAACTTAATAAAATGAAACTTTTTGCCTATATAAATCTCTAAGAATGAAACCATAGCTCGTTTCAATTAGAGACAACGCCATCTAGTTTTTGAAGTGAAAACTTATTTGGACTCCCTCTATGTTTTTGTTGTTTATTAGTATTAGAAAGGGTTGTATTATTATTTTATTACATAATTTTTTGGATTCCGTACCTCAAAAGGTAAAAAAAGAAACACTAAGATCACTCTCTTGTCCGTCTGTCAGTGCGTCACCACCGATTTTCTCAGGAACGGGCGAACGGGTGGACCTGGCAAGTTGAAATTTATACCAAATACTGAGGTCTATAGTCCCTATTAGGTGTATAAAAATCCGGTCAAATGCGAGTCGGACTCGCGCACCGAGTGTTCCGAACAAACTTGTAAATAGTTCGTTCATCACGGTAATGGAGTCTTGAGGATTTATTAAAAAATTTTTTCGATTAAGTTTTTAATTTCCTTATTGGAGATAGTAGCCAATTAAGCTAGACCTCAAAATTGTATGAGCTCCGATACAACTCAGAGGTCTATCTTAATTGGTGGTACTATGTATGTATGGGGACCCCCTTTAATTTTAAACTTTTTTAACTTTTTGGAATTTTCCCTTTATTTGTGCTGTAAGACCTTGCTTTTTGCCAAATTTCGTGATTCTAGGACAACGGGAACTACCATATAGGTTTTCGACCCAAAACCTATAGGGTACTTCCGGTTGACCTAGATTTATCAATTTTGGTTTAAAGGAAGGTCTTACAGCACAAATAAAGGGAAAATTCCGAAAAATAAAAAATGTTGTATATTAAGTTAAATTATGGTACTTACAAATTTTCGCGAAAATCAAAATTTGGCCATATCTTTTTCTCGTGTTGACTCAAGACCTTGATTTTTATACACCTAATAGGGACTATTAGACTTCAGTATCTGGTATAAATTTCAACTTGCTAGGTCCACCCGTTCCTGGGATAAAACCGTCGAAAACCTATAGGGTAGTTCCCGTCGACCTAGAATCACAAAATTTAGCAAAAGGCAAGGTATTACAGCACAAATTAAGGAAAAAATTTAAAAAATAAAATAAGTTGAAAATTAAAGGGTGTCCCCATACATACATAGTTGACGCATTCCCTATTTAAGGGGTTTGGGGATAAAAGTTTCAAGTTTTAAAATTTTTTTGTTGTTTGTGTACTAATATTAGCCTAAATACCAAATTTCAGCTTTCTAGAACTTCAGGAAGTACCATTTATGAATTTTGATGATCATCAGTCAGTGACGAAATCGGGGGTTTTTAGATATCAATAAAATCTAAAGTATAACAGCTACGCAAATGAAACTTTATAAGTTTAATAAGTTTGCTATAGGCATCATATCCTGAGAATTTTGTTTAACTGGTATAATCCAAAGCGAAGTTATGATGGTTCAAAAATACGACGAAGCGCTTCGAGAAAAGGTAGGTAGTGCCCCTGCGTTTTCGCTTCGCTGGCTTGTCTTGGCGGGGCACTGCCGTGCCCCCAGATATAATAGAGAAAAAAAATTGTAAACAAAAAGTCTATAGTTGATGAAGCAACAATCCATTAATTTTACGCTTGAACAAATTACCAGATTGTAACATTAACAAGCATCGGTCGGCATGCGATCCGCGATGCGTTATTATACTGATGAGACAATTATTCCTGTTTAATGCTTATACGAAATACTATTGTAATCGAATGTTCTAGAACAGCTTTACAGTGTGATTGTATTACAAGATTCATTGCAAATCGATCCAACTCGTATAATAACACCCGCTTTCCCGAAGCCCTTTAAGGATCGATTTTCAAAAATCCTTTTTAGCAGATACCTATTCCCTATGAGGAATCAATCTGCCTATCTTTTTTTTAATTCTGGATAAGTTTGTGTTTGACCACAATCTCACCATGATAAGTGATGATGTGGCCGAAGGTGGTAAGCACACAAAGCTTAGATGGGAACTGGCTCTCAAGTACAGCTGTCGGAACACGCTTATAGGTGCTTGGCGACAGATTTTTTACTTGAGGGTGGTAGCCAGCCAGTTGAGTACTACAAAGTACCCTACCACCGTGCTATGGTTTCCTCACGATGCTTTCCTTCACCGAAAGCTCAAGCTCATTGTAGAATTTGAACCCACGACCTTTGCCGCGGAATCCGACGTCACTACCACTGAGCTATCATCGCCTTAAATCTGACTAGTAAACAAAAAAGCTCAAAATGTGTAGATACACTGTATTATTTTTTCAAAAATTACCCAAAAATTGCACACTAACGCACATATACAATATTTCATAGCACACGACGACAATATTGGTTGTTTTGGGTCACTTTTAAATTTAATTGCACTCGGTACGTGAAGTGCCTTCGTTGAAACTGGTCACGCGACACGTCAAAGTTGGCTAATTAGCCAGTTTGTATCGTACCGCTCGCGGAGCGGTTATAGCCTATGTACACCTTGTTACTTTTAACATCATTGTCTCACATCGTTTAATCAACATTCTCTTTGTTACTGTTTACAAAACACCTTACATTATTAAGTGTATTCGTCAAAAGAGTTACAAGCTGGAGTTCTTTGTAACACATTGTTAAGATATTAAAAGAACTTTGCAACCTGATACATTGTGTCATTGAAATGACTGAACCACCCATTGTATCTTGAGACGATGCATTCAAATAACATTTCCTCTCTTACGCTACATTTTAATCTTAAGAAGGAAGCAGGGGAGGTCTTGACAAAATGGTGTTGCAAGCGATATAAAGCGAAAGGACGCTAAGCTCTATCGTTACGAGGAAATAAAAATTTGTTCACAAATTCGTTGAGTTTCACAACGACAAAGTGCTTGTATGTTATTAGATTGTTTCTTTTGTTTGATGTAATGCTCTAGTGAATAGATTAATTCCTGCTAGGAACCTTGACGATCGACAGCAGCGGCAGCCTCGACAAAATTGTCACGCGATAGGTAGTGGGTTTAAATTCAACCCAGGACAGACATTTCGGTTAGTGGAAATGTTTATTTGAGATTTATAAGAATCATTCGCGACTCAAGTTATTAATCATTATATTAAAACGCGAAGAAAAAACTTTGTGCCCTTTTCCTCCTCTGTTATTCAACCGATTTTCTTTGTTATCAAAATTTAGAAACAGGCGTTTTTTTTTTCTTAAAAAAGTAAAATAAAGTTTATGGTCGATATTTCGAGCAGTGTGCGAGCAAACATTAGTGCCTACTTATAATAATTTAAAACGTGGTATATATACAATGGTATATATTTTGATTGGTTTCCATTACAGCGAGAAAAAATAATTGTATGTATAAATTATTTACTCTAGGTAAAGCAGGAGCGAAATTCAACCGTCCAAATAGAAATATTTGATTAAAAATGTTCATCAAGCAAAGTAAAATTTGGGTACACGTACCAATTCCATAGAGCTAGAGAAGGTTGCTCACAAAGGACTAATTTGTCAAATGGGTTTTATAAAGCATGAAACCAGCAAGAATTCACAAAGAGACAGTCTTATTAGTAAAGTACGAGCATGGTTATTGAAAAACTGGATTTTAGTCATTAATATTAGGGAATTTGAGTCTAAGATTTCGTTTTCACATGGGTAAAATAATAATGTTTTAGAACTATGATATGAATCAGATACTTTGGTCTATTGACCGACTCGGGACATCTACCGGCAACTAAATAGCAGTAAATCGTTTGTTTATCTGTCACTTACGCAAAGCTAGAGGCAGGCGGGTCACCTGATGGTAAGTGACAACCGTCGCCTATAGACATTGGCAATACCAGGGGATTGCTAATGTGTTGTACACCGTATTACAATGCCTTAAAGGCGAACTGGCTCTCAAGTGCAATTGCCGGAACACACCAACAGGTGCTTGGCGACAGATTTTCAACTTGAGGGTGGTAGCCAGCCAGTCGAGTACTACAAAGTACCCTACCACCGTGCTGTGGTTTCATCACGATGTTTTCTTTACTGAAAGCTCAAGCTCATTGTAAGGATTCGAACCCACGACCTTCGCCGCGGTATCCGACGTCACTTACCACTGAGCTATCATGGCCTTTATGTTGAACATCCATGAACCAAGCACTTATGCTCTATCTAGGCTTTATGTGCGAACTTCTTTCGACGTTATCATCACTTACTATGGTGAGATCAAATTGATATACTAAATGTACAACATTTTTTGTGACTAGATTTCTGTACCGCGGTTTTGGAACCATTTACTCCCTCAGGGGTTAAATTAAAAATAAACTGAAACAGATTCAAAACAAATTGAACCAAAATTAAACGCTACATAGTATAAACAATAACAGTAGACTCGCCAAGGAATACTGCTTCTCAAAACTTAGCAATTTGAAGCTAATCTAAAGGTGTCGGCTCGCGAGTGCACCTCGGCGAGCGCAATTGGAAAACTGTCGAAGTTTGCTCCGATCCAATCGCCACCAATTCGATAAAACAAGCACCCCCCAGTATCAAAACTCTTTCGCCACCCCTTCAACCTCAAATTAAAGCCAAGCAAGCTGAGAAAAGTTTCAAAAAGCATACATTCGTTCATATATTACCTGTAGGGGGTGAGAGTCAAATTGGTTGAAAATGTATTCGTAGAACTCGTTTTACGAGCAGTTTGCTACTACTAAAAGTTCATAGTTGTTTAGTAGACCAATGTTTATTTTTGCCTGAAAAGGAGGCAGGCGGGTCCCCTGATGGTAAGTGACTACCGTCACCCACACTCGCTATACCAAAGGAATTGATTTTTGACATGCTGAGAAGATCCTTGTCGAAGTAAGAGTATTTTGAACCGGTGGTAGAGTCAATTGTAACGTGCATAGCCAGAGTCTAAACTGAATAAATGAGATTTGAGTTTCATTTTGAATGCCTAGAAGACAAATGGCTCTTAAGTGAAACTGCTGGAACACACTGATAGGTGCTTGGTGACAGATTTTCTACATGAGGGTCGTAGTTAAGTAGTACCCTACCACCATGCTGTTCTTTCCTTATGATGTTTTCCTGTATCGAAAAGCAACGAATGTAAATAAAGCGTGAATATAAATATTATAGTTAAGTAAATAAATAAAATATTTAGTATTATTTGAGGATAATCATAAATCTTATGATGGAAAAATAAGAGGAAATTGAATAGAGAATTGGCTTGCGATATTATGAACAGATAAGTGCGTGCTCTTTAATACCCGTGTACCTGACACATTTTATTATCTGCGAATTAAAAAAATTGCTTTAATCCAAAGTACGATCTATTAAAGTAACAAGTTTAATTTAAATCCGTTTAGCTTCTACAATATGATTGGGTAGCAAATCTGGACGGAAAATTTGGTTTTTGTTATATCAGTACGGTATAATTTTTTCGAAGGGCTGCTCGCTTGTTTTTTGAACCGATTCGTTGTTGTGAAAATAATGTTTAATGAATTCTGAGAAGTTTACTTTTGAATATTAAACAAATATTATTACTACCAAAAATTTGTGTTAGAGTCAAAGTGAAGGTCGAATTACAGAATTCACCGGTTCGGAAGTCAGCCGACTGAGAGCCGAGAATTGAGATGTGGTAAATTTAGAATTAGCATTTTGATAGATATTGTGATATTCCTATCATTAGTTTTAAGAACAATAAATAAAGCCATCAACTTAAATAGATACAGTACAACTTTATCGAATGTAACTTTATCGAATCGGATCACATTCGGATCACGATCGTGCGATATGCGGTCACGTAGCGGCACCGTACCGGGAGCGCACGACACGTTTGTTTATCATTCGATTGCTTTCTTGTTTCTTGAAGAATGGACACTGAATGGTTCTGGTCTCCGGTTTGTGCGATGATTTCATCATTACCGGTTAGGTAAGGGATACCGGAAAGATTATTTACTGAAAAAAAAAATTTTTTTTTTTCATAAAATTTATTCCTACTTGAATTTGCTCACTGGTTTTACTGGTGTGTCTAAAGGATTTAGATTTCTTTAAGAAAAATAATCTTATGTTTTATTTGTATTTAGTGCTATGATAATGTTATCGAAATTGCTTTAGCTTTTATGACAATATATTATATTATACCTATGTATTTTCGTATTTTATTTCATTTGATATTTATTTTAAAATTTATCTATATAATTTTTTAGATAAACAGGAAAACGATGAGTTTATAATTTTAGCTATTTACAATATTCATCGTGAAGTATAACTCAATAATGCAATAGGAAAAGTCTGTATCTATGTGAGGTCACAGTATAAATATAATAACAGTGGTTTAATTTTACAACTTTAAATGTAAACATAAGGTTTTTAGAATTTATTCAATAAAAATTTACTTTTTATAGTACGAATTAGAAATAAACTTTTTCATCCCCCCATCTCGGAAAGAGTATTTTTGCTCTTCGATATCCGAGTGTAAAAGCCATTATTATCCTACAGAGGATAAAGTAAATAGAACATCGTGTGTACTAAGTTTGTGAATACAAATCATCATTAAACCTACTTACTTCTCCCTCCATGGTGCCGAATTTATCAAACATCAAAGTCAAAGCCAAAGTCAAAACCATTTATTCCAGTTTAGGCCCTAGAAGGGCACTTATGAAGGTCGAATTCAGAAGTTACCACCGGTTCGGAAGTCAGCCTTCAACTGAGAAGAACCGGCAAGAAACTCAGCAAGGTTAGATTTTTAAAATATTTTTGGACCATGTGACTATTTTGGCTTTTTTTTCAAATGTTTAACAATTTTTTATTCTTAAACTAATACAAAAATACATAAAAAAATATAATTTTGACAAATTAAAAAATGAAATTAAAGAATCATTTTTTAATTTGTCAAAATCTCAGACTCGGAACCTTCTTGGTGTACTTTTTTTAAATTTGCTTTGCGCGCGCCATTTTCTTTTTTTTTGCATTTAGTCATTTCCTCGGTGAGGTGGGATGAAAAATTACGTGTTGCACTCGAGTGCAAAGATTTTTCACCTCGTGCTCTTTTAATTCCCTCACTTACGCTCACGATTCTAATTTTTGAATCAATTCAATTTTACAATCCTTCAATTGCTTGGTCATCAAATTGAGCACGCGGTTAATAAACAACTTTCCACTCTTGTATAACAAATAACTATTTGCTTGTCATAGTGAATAACGTATTCTCATACCATCCTTCACTATTACTAGTTTATTGTTTAAAAAAACAACAACTTTTATTTCCATGCACTTCTCTGTCTTCCCACCAAACTTTATCAGTAATGGATACATGGTCCCATCAATTCACATTTACCCACTAACCGTTACCTATGCCTCTGGGAAATTATTTCCTGCATAGTTGATTGACGAACGGCACAGACCTTAACTCTTTTTGAGATTTTTATTTACCTTCCTTTTTTATGTTTGGAGCCGTCTACTTTATTTGCTTGTCGAAGTAATCCTGCGAGACTTGACTTCCGAGCTGACCCGATTTATCAGCTCACGAGTAGGTATTTTATTTAGGTATGGTATGAAATAGGTTTCATTATTAATAATAAATAAATAGTAAAAATGTAATTTATTGCCACAAAAAAAAAACAAAAAAACATTTACAAGTAAGCACATAGAGAAAAGCACATAAAAAAAATATGTATTAAATCAAAAATAATAATAATAAAACATAATATGGCAATAGGATAAACTCAGCGATTGCAGCGTTCACATTTACCTGAGTACGCTGCGCTGATTTTCAGTTTACCCTTGTGTTCGGACTACGCTGTTAGCCGAAATATTTAAAGAATAAAAAAAAAAGCGAGTCATGAAAAAAGTTAAAACAGAACTAAACTAAACAAGAAACACAATATTATTATGATGATGATCATGAATGAGGTGGGGCTGGTCGTACTTAATGTGCATTGTGCGATCCTTTCATCCCATCGTTTTTAAAAGCAGCTTCAAGTTTTTCCTTTTGACGAACTAGAATAACTTTTTTATACTGGTTTTTAAATGCGTTATAACTTAGTTTCTTTCTCAAAGGGGGTGGAAGTGTATTCCATATTTTAGATATATATTACGATAACATTATTAAATCTTAAAAAAAGTGACATTGATAAACAATGTTTGATTAAAAAAAAAAAAAAAAGGTAATTTCAAAAACGTTTTTTTTATAAATTCATGAATAATGTACAATTTTAACAAAAAAAAACATTGAACATGTTTTATTATTATCAGTCGGTCATGTTTACGTATTTCGACGCTGTCGCGGGCTATGCAACTAGTTTTACCAGTAATAATTTGGCTTGATAAAATGTAGATTAAGTAAAGAGTTATTGCAAAAAGTAATGATAAATAATTGTAAATAAATTTGAAGAATGGATAATATGCTCTATAGGTACTCTCATTGCGGTAGTAATTTCACCCTTACGACAAATTAAATATAAAACTTTTGAATTCAATGTTTTTGAATAGTGTACACCATAGAAATAACAAAGATTTTATTATTCAGATTTTCTAAAATTGTAATTAATATTATAGGTAACATAATAAATTACTAATGTTAGATAGGATAACTCACGCGGAATTTATTATTTATATTATGTATGTTAATTTGCAGTTAGCCTGCTGTTCCAGCATGCACTAGGTAACAATGGAATGTATTCTTGTATGCGACCCACGCGACCCCTATAAACGGTCACGTGTGCGCGATGTGAGGCGACTGCTCCGCTAGACTTTATACATTATGCGATCGAAATAAGTGATGAATTTCTTCCATTTTCACTTAAACACTCACTTTTGTAATATTAAGGCGATGGTAGCTCAGTGGTAGTAACGTCCGATACGGCGGCGAAGGTCGTTGGTTCGAATACTACAATGAGCTTGAGCTTTCAGTCAATGAAAACATCGTGAAGAAACCACAACACGGTAGGGGTACTTTTTAGTACCCGACTGGCTGGCTACTACTTTCAAGTAAAAAATCTGTCGCCAAGCACCTATAGGTGTGATCCAGCGCTACACTTGAGAGCCAGTTTCTATCTAGGCTTGGTGTGCTTACCACCTTCGGCCACTTACCATGGTGAGATTGCGGTCAAACACAAGTTTATCTTAAAATAAAATAAAAATTATACTTGGCTAATAAAGAAGGCGAATGGCTTGCAATTTAGAAACATTTTTATGCGTTTTATGCCTCACACGGAACTGATTATAAGCGAAGGAATGGTTGTACTATGCACCATTATCTGCTGTATGTATCATAAGTCCTGAGTGAATTGATTCTCCAAATGTGTAGAGCGCTTGATAACGCGTTGTCTCACATGCAGGACACATCGCGCACTTTGCAGCTTGCTTCAGCCCCGCGGTTTTCCGTACGTTTCCGATATGAAAAGTAGTCTATACTTCTCAGGGATAATGTAACTATTTGTATAAGAGTTGTAACCCTTTTTGTATTAGGATGCAAAATATAATAATATAAGAAGTTAAGAAGCACTGTTTGTTTGTTTGAACGCGCTAATCTCAGGAATTACTGGTACGAATTGAAAAGTTATTTTAGTGTTGGATAGCCCATTCATCGAGGAAAGCTATAGGCTATATAACATCACGCTATGATTTTTTTTTTTTTTTTTTATGTCACTAGTGACAACGAGGCAGGCGGGTCACCTGATGGTAAGTGACTACCGTCGCCTATAGACATTAGCAAGACCAGGTGGACTGCCAACGTGTTGTACACCATATTACAATGCCTTAAGGGCAAGGGCAACTGGCTCTCAAGTGCAACTGCCGGAATACACCAACAGGTGCTTTGGCGACAGATTTTCAACATGGTAGCCAGCCAGTCGAGTACCACATAGTACCCTACCACCGTGCTGTGGTTTCCTCACGATGTTTTCCTTCACCGAAAGCTCAAGCTCATTGTAGGATTCGAACCCACGACCTTCGCCGCGGTATCCGACGTCACTTACTACTGAGCTATCATCGCCTTAATAACTCAACGCAAATCCCCCGGGTGTAACCGCCGGGGGCAGCAGAGCTAGTCTTATAATATATAAAACTAATATAAAATACCGGTTCTACCAATACGAATAGTATATTATACGAGTAACTTATATTAAATATAGTTACATGTTCAGAAATTGGCAAAACTTAGTTCAGCATAACCTTGCTTTTTGGTCAAAATGATCCCAAGCCAAATAAAAATTCAAAATTAATTTGAACAAAAATTTCAGTTTCACAGTCAGTTCCGGGTTCGAGTCCCGGGGAGAAATAAATGTGTTTGTTTCGGGTCCGCTGGGTCTACGTCATTTCCGGGTTCCGTAACGAGGTCCTTGTGTTGCCAGTGCCGATTTACTTTAGCTGGTATTGTTATGGTAATCCAAAAAATATATTCTGTTTTTAAAATGCGTAACTTTAACAGAGTAGTGCTTTTATTTACAGAATAGTACAATATAATGATAATTTTTGTTTTATTCTCGGGGTAATATGGAGGCAATTTAAATAAGAAAAATTATATAACTTATATTTCTACTAAAAACTATAGCAACATAAAGTTTGCCGTAACAAGCATTTTAATTAAGAGTAGAGGCATAATAAAAATCTTTCTGCCGCCACTTACTTGCATTTACGTGCACACCGGCCGACTTTAATTAAAAAAATGAAAGTCGGTATATAAACCGTGTAACGATGCAACTAATTCAAAAGTTTTCACCTCTCATAACGGTAGGAATAAGTTGGCGGGCTGGTACCGGCGAAATTAAAAAGTTCCCGCTCGGTAAAGTTGCCGGATTATTGCCGGAGTTGTGCCGGATCAATCAGATCCCGTAATGCAGAGACACGGTTAAACTGTCGCCAGTATTTAACGTGTTAATTCGGCTATTCGGTTTCCGACGTTTACGGATTTATTGGGTGTTTGTGTAACTGGATTATTATCAAGTTGTTTTCAATTGTCAAGCAAGCATATTTTCTAAACCTATGTTGGGTTAGTCTGAATAACTTTGATTATGGAACCAAATGTAAATCGTCTACATAAATAAATAAAATGATACCATTAAAATAAATCAATAAAAAGTACAAAACTGTTTGTTCTTCGACTTCGAAACAGTCTTTATATATTTTGTTAAAAATACATAAATCAGATTTCAAACATAAATGTAGTAAATGCGAATAAATGTCTAATCATGCTAGTAAATGCGAATAAATGTCTAACTAGACGCACATAAATTTTAATGAAAAAATGATTATTGTAAAGGTATTTATTAAAATTGTGTATACCTATTTTAATAAATATTTGTTTGTTTGTTCGTATTTTATGCGATACCCCATCGTTCGTCCTTAACCTTTTTTAACCCATCCCAGGCCAACACTCTGTATTAGTGCCTCATTGATATTTGTCTAGTTAATCTCTATTTTAAAAGTAAAATGATCTGTTTGCACAAGCAATTTCAAAGTTGTAAACATATATGTATAGTAAAGAGAGGTCGCAAATCATTTTCCGTCGGTAAGCGAACGGTAAAACCCAGGCTTATGTATGAAGAGCTTGGGATATAAATAGAGGTGCGTTCGTTCATAAGCGAAAATCGCCCGTGTTTCTATTCGACCCGGAAAAACGCAGTGTAATTTGATTTATGATCAACTACTTTTACGGTCCGGGAACCTTTATTGAAAGATCATATTATTATGTAAAAAACATCGTTTTATTTTGTTATTTTAGCGTGAAAATTATTATTAAATATAGAGTTGTTTTAGAGATTATTCAGGACTAGCTGTTCTGCACGGTTTCACCCGCGTTCCCGAGGGATCTTAGCTTTTCTCGGAATAAAAAGTAGTCTATGTACTATTCCAGATTATAATCTATCTCCATGCCAAATTTCATCCAGATCTATTCAGCCGTTCTGGCGTAAATGAGTAACAAACATACATCCATTCAAAAATTCACATTTATAATATTAGTCCATCCAAACTTTCACATTTATAATATTAGTCCATCCAAACTTTCACATTTATAATATTAGTCCATCCAAACATTCACATTTATAATATTAGTCCATCCAAACATTCACATTTATAATATTAGTCCATCCAAACTTTCACATTTATAATATTAGTCCATCCAAACATTCACATTTATAATATTAGTCCATCCAAACATTCACATTTATAATATTAGTCCATCCAAACATTCACATTTATAATATTAGTCCATCCAAACTTTCACATTTATAATATTAGTCCATCCAAACTTTCACATTTATAATATTAGTCCATCCAAATTTTCACATTTATAATATTAGTCCATCCAAACTTTCACATTTATAATATTAGTCCATCCAAACATTCACATTTATAATATTAGTCCATCCAAACATTCACATTTATAATATTAGTCCATCCAAACTTTCACATTTATAATATTAGTCCATCCAAACATTCACATTTATAATATTAGTCCATCCAAACTTTCACATTTATAATATTAGTCCATCCAAACTTTCACATTTATAATATTAGTCCATCCAAACTTTCACATTTATAATATTAGTCCATCCAAACTTTCACATTTATAATATTAGTCCATCCAAACTTTCACATTTATAATATTAGTCCATCCAAACTTTCACATTTATAATATTAGTCCATCCAAACTTTCACATTTATAATATTAGTCCATCCAAACATTCACATTTATAATATTAGTCCATCCAAACATTCACATTTATAATATTAGTCCATCCAAACTTTCACATTTATAATATTAGTCCATCCAAACATTCACATTTATAATATTAGTCCATCCAAACTTTCACATTTATAATATTAGTCCATCCAAACTTTCACATTTATAATATAAGTCCATCCAAACTTTCACATTTATAATATTAGTCCATCCAAACTTTCACATTTATAATATTAGTCCATCCAAACTTTCACATTTATAATATTAGTCCATCCAAACATTCACATTTATAATATTAGTCCATCCAAACATTCACATTTATAATATTAGTCCATCCAAACTTTCACATTTATAATATTAGTCCATCCAAACTTTCACATTTATAATATTAGTCCATCCAAACTTTCACATTTATAATATAAGTCCATCCAAACATTCACATTTATAATATTAGTCCATCCAAACATTCACATTTATAATATTAGTCCATCCAAACTTTCACATTTATAATATTAGTCCATCCAAACTTTCACATTTATAATATTAGTAAGATTATTCACTAAAAATGTAATAAATGTTTGTTTACGAAGTGGTAAACTACTAAATCGAGTAACTTGTTTGATCTAGTTCATTTATTATTTAATTTTGTAAATTGCAAACATGTTATCCCAAGTAAAATATTTTTTTTTAAGAATTCGGAATGTTACTGTTTTCCTCAACATTACTATGAAAAAAAAACGAGGTGATTTTAATATAAAATTACACGGTACATTTTTCAGTCCAATAATGAATTTTGTTGTTTCTGGTCAGGATAACACAGTCTTTTGTTAAAAAAATCAGGATATAACATTATTCTTTTGATTTTATAATTAAACAGTACTGCATACAATATCTGGGGGCACGGCAGTGCCCCGCCAAGACAAGCCAGCGAAGCGAAAACGCAGGGGCACTACCTACCTTTTCTCGAAGCGCTTCGTCGTATTTTTGAACCCTCATAACTTCGCTTTGGATTATACCAGATAAACAAAATTCTCAGGATATGATGCCTATAGCAAACTTATTAAACATATAAAGTTTCATTTGCGAAGCTGTTATACTTTAGATTTTATTGATATCTAAAAACCCCCGATTTCGTCACTGACTGATGATCATCAAAATTCATAAATGGTACTTCCTGAAGTTCTAGAAAGCTGAAATTTGGTATTTAGGCTAATATTAGTACACAAACAACAAAAAAATTTTAAAACTTGAAACTTTTATCCCCGAACCCCTTAAATAGGGAATGCGTCAACTATGTATGTATGGGGACACCCTTTAATTTTCAACTTTTTTTATTTTTTAAATTTTTTCCTTAGTTTGTGCTGTAAGACCTTGCCTTTTGCTAAATTTTGTGATTCTAGGTCGACGGCAACTACCCTATAGGTTTTCGACGGTTTTATCCCAGGAACGGGTGGACCTAGCAAGTTGAAATTTATACCAGATACTGAAGTCTAATAGTCCCTATTAGGTGTATAAAAATCAAGGTCTTGAGTCAACACGAGAAAAAGATATGGCCAAATTTAGATTTTCGCGAAAATTTGTAAGTACCAAAATTTAACTTAATATACAACATTTTTTATTTTTCGGAATTTTTCCTTTATTTGTGCTGTAAGACCTTCCTTTAAACCAAAATTGATAAATCTAGGTCAACCGGAAGTACCCTATAAGTTTTGGGTCGAAAACCTATATGGTAGTTCCCGTTGTCCTAGAATCACGAAATTTGGCAAAAAGCAAGGTCTTACTGCACAAATAAAGGGAAAATTCCAAAAAGTAAAAAAAAAAAAAAATTAAAGGGGGGACCCCCTTACATACATAGTACCACCAATTAAGATAGACTTCTGAGTTGTATCGGAGCTCATACAATTTTGAGGTCTAGCTTAATTGGTACGGTAATTGAAAACTTAATCGAAAAAAAATTGAAATAAATCCTCAAGACTCCATTACCGTGATGAACGAACTATTTACAAGTTTGTTCGGAACACTCGGTGCGCGAGTCCGACTCGCATTTGACCGGATTTTTATACACCTAATAGGGACTATAGACCTCAGTATTTGGTATAAATTTCAACTTGCCAGGTCCACCCGTTCGCCCGTTCCTGAGAAAATCGGTGGTGACGCACTGACAGACGGACAAGAGAGTGATCTTAGTGTTTCTTTTTTTACCTTTTGAGTTACGGAAGCCAAAAAATTATGTAATAAAATAATAATACAACCCTTTCTAATACTAATAAACAACAAAAACATAGAGGCAGTCCAAATAAGTTTTCACTTCAAAAACTAGATGGCGTTGTCTCTAATTGAAACGAGCTATGGTTTCATTCTTAGAGATTTCAGAGAGAGATTTTCGTTACTACAAAATCAGAAACGTAATGAACAGTGAATAAATTTTTCACCTTAAGCCCATGTGAATGTAGCGAAATGGCCAAGTTATATATTTTCACAAATAAGAGTTTGTGAAGTTAGAGCTTGTAGAGTTAGGGCGTGTAGAGTTAGAAGCTTGGATCAACATGAGATCTGATTACTTTTTGACAGTGCGAGGCATGTGGTGTCTTGGCAGCACTCTTTACATGATAATGTTTTTGGTGGGTAACAATATTACAATATTTAACTAAGTTTTAAAAAACTTGTGAAGTTTTTTCACATTAAAATGACGCTATAGAATTTCATTTGAGGCGATGATGGATCAGTGGTAACATCGGATACTGCGGCAAAGGTCGTGGGTTGGAATTCTACAATGAGCTGGAGCTTTCAGTGAAGGAAAACATCGTGAGGAAACCACAGCACGGTAGTAGGGTACTTTGTAGTACCCGTCTGGCTGGCTACCACCCTCAAGTTGAAAATCTGTCGCCAAGCACCTATTGGTGTGTTTCGATAATTATACGTGAGAGGCATTATAAAAAGATCTACAACACATTGGCAATTCCCCTGATATTGTCAATATCAACAAATACACTATAATTGCAATATTTACAAAGAAAACTTTCTCACGGCTGCTGTTGTTGTTTCATTTCAGGATATGATCCACCTAAGTGCTAAGTTTCATCAAAATTCGTTCAGTAGGGTTGCGGGTTTGCGTGAAAGTGTAACAAACTTTCACATTTAAAATAAGATAAGTACCAAGATAAGATTCAGCCGTCTACGGGTACTCTACGAGATGACCTTACTCTACGAGAGTCTAACTAAAACAAGCTAGAGAATAATTGAAAACGAACACAATGTATATTGATCCCACGTTAAAGGAATTTTGCTTCTACAGTTAATAGATTGTTGCGCCTAGAGAGGGGAACTTCTGTCGACATCGTCGCATCGCGTACGTATGAGCGAGAGGGCCATCCGATAGATTTTAATTAATATATAGTTCCCAGGAGTTAGTTGGGAACTACATCGCGGACGGCGCGGGCTCGAGCGTGCGTAATTAGAATGAATGTTTGCAACACTATGCATCACGTAGGTGTGTTGAGGGAAAGTTTACAGAACGAGGCCACTGTTACGAGATTATCGTATTGTTTTGTTCTAGAAAATGTTGAGATTAAATCCATAATCCATACTAATATTATAAATGCGAAAGTAGCTCTGTCTAGTTGGCTGTCTGTCTGCCTGTTTGTTACCTCTTCACGCCTAAACCGCTGAACCAATTTTAATGATTTTTTTATATAGTAGATAGATGGGATCTTGTGGCGTGGATAATTTTTATCTCGGGAAAAGATCCCTCGGGAACAAGGGTGAAACTGCGGGGCACAGCTACTTAGACAAAAATCAATCGTTTTTTTATGCTCCGATAATAATAGGTCTTTACCTATGAAATTGCCGTTATGCAGTACTGGCCATTTCAAATCAAAATAATTTTTGTTTGGCTAAGAATTCTAATTTCAAATTAATTTTATTTTTAAAACATGGATTTTCTTTTCCCAAAGTAGTCATTTGTACATTTTCATCGCATTTCAATCTTTTTTGTCATCATGGATACGTTACAAATTCGAGTAATTATGGAATATGAGTACCGTCGTGGCAGCAACGCGGCACAAGCGGCACGCAACATCAACCACGTTTACGGAGCTAACACTACAAACCTTAGGGAGTCGAAGCAGCTCGCGTCCGTAGGCTTTTACCCTCGAGACCCTACACGTGACTCCTGGGTGGTGCTAAACGAGCTGCACTATCTGGTGGTAGGCTTCGGCCGCGGCTAGTCACCACCCACTGGACAAAGCCACGTCGCCAAGCGACCTCGTCGTGTTCCGCCGTGTTGTCCAGTGAAGCCAGAAATGAGAACGGGTTTAATCAGTTGCACGGTATGGCGATGCACCGATTTCGATGTAATCGAGTGACTGCACTGGAAGCCTCGTGTTGGAGGGTAGCGGGATCCGAAGCACGGTTCTCCGCTGGCCGACCGCAGGTTGTAGGGGGCCCAACTAGTAGGCTAGCCACCTATGAAAGGCTGCCCCACCGCCTGTGAAAAATCCCAAAATGCTCCGTCGTGCCGGTTGGCGACCGGATGAGAGGACCCGACGGCCATTCTTGGGGGGGTTCGGGCGTCCCCGCAGTCTCCAAACGAGTCGACTGTTAGCGTAGTTGCTTAAGATTTTATCACCAGGTGGGCTGTACTGTGCCTCGATCAACTGCCGTTCTCATGCCTACAATCAATCTAAATATGCCGAGGAAAAAAATTAAAAAGAAGTTTGCACAGCGGAAGCACTTCCTCTCATTTAAAGTGCACCTTTCAAATATTCGAGGATTGCACTCCAATCTCAACTCTGTCCATCACCTTCTTGAGACAGATAAGCCGCACCTTCTTTTCCTCACCGAGACGCAGATCAGATGTCCAGCTGACGCAGCATACCTACATTACCCAGGATACTGCCTGGAGCACAATTTTAAACAACGTGCCGGCGTCTGTGTCTATGCTCGCGATGACATCTGTTATCAGCGTCTCCGAAACCTCGAAGACCCCAGTTTCTCTGTCCTCTGGGTACTCGTTGACACTGGTCTGGAGCAAACAATATATGCCGGTGTTTATCGATCGCACAATGGCGATCAGGAGACAACCAGGCTCTTCGATTACCTTACGCATATGGCGGACACTGCTCAACAGAGGTATCCTTCTGCGCAGTTAGTTTTTCTAGGGGACTTTAATGCCCATCATCAAGAGTGGCTATTCCCGTTTCGGAAATCTGACCATGCTGGGAGAGAGGCGCGCAAATTTGCTCTATCGCTAGATCTCACCCAGTTGGTCGACCAACCTACGCATATACCTGATACTGCTGGCCACGTGTCCAATTGCTTGGACCTGCTGCTGACTACTGATCCAGACCGCTACTCTGTGTCGGTATCGGCCCCCTTGGGGAGCTCAGACCACTGTCTGGTGAAATTTGTATCGAACTATTCACCCCCTGATGCCAGTCACACCGGGACCAGGAGAGTGTGGAAATACAAGTCAGCGGACTGGGATGAGATGCGGCACTTCTTTGCGTCTTATCCTTGGCGACCAGTTTGCTTCACCGGAAAAGATCCGTCGAGCTCTGCTGATGCCATAACTGATGTGATCCGTCAGGCAATGGAGTATTTCATTCCATATTCTGACGTGTCACTTCAAGCCAAAGCCCGACCTTGGTATAATGCGGATTGTGCTCAAGCAGACGCACTAAAGCAGGCAGCGTACCAGGCTTGGGCTGAAGCTCGTTGTCATAAAGCTCCGGATCTCCACTCTAAAAAGGTAGCCTTTAACAATGCCGCCAGGTCCTGCAAAAAGACCCTACGCAAAGCTCGTTTTAATCATATTAGCCGACTAGGAGCCAAGATTGCTTCATATCCGTCAGGAAGTAAGGCGTTCTGGTCACTCGCCAAATCGGTACAAGCGAACTTTTGCCGTCCGTCATTGCCTCCTCTGCTGAAACCCGATGGCTCACTGGCTCACTCGGCGTTGGATAAGGCGAATTTGTTTGCCTCAATCTTCGCGAGCAACTCACGTCTCGTTGCTGGTAGTCATTTACCACCTTCAATACCTCATTGCGGGTCTCGGATGCCTGAGATCCGCATTCACCAAAAAGAGGTACTTCTGACGTTACGCACTTTAGACGTGAATAAGGCCAGTGGCCCTGACGGTATCCCAGCAATTGTGCTTAGGACCTGTGCACCTGAGTTGTCTCCTATTCTGACACGCTTGTATCGCCTCTCCATTAAATGTGGCCAAGTCCCCAAATCTTGGAAGTTTGCCAACGTACAACCTGTACCAAAAAAAGGCAGCCGTGCTGACCCTGCCAATTATCGACCAGTGTCAATCACTTCCATGCTTTGTAAATGTATGGAACGTGTTTTGAACAATAAGCTCCTTGCATATCTTGAGAGTAATGATATTCTCAGTGATCGCCAATACGGTTTTCGTCCTGGGCGATCCACTGGAGATCTTCTCATATATGCAACGCATTTGTGGAGTGAAGCCATTGAAAACCACGGTGAAGCTCTTGCCGTGTCATTGGATATATCCAAGGCTTTTGACAGGGTCTGGCATGTAAGTCTGTTAGGCAAGCTTCTGAGTTATGGGATTCCCGACGGTCTATGTACTTGGATACAAGACTTCCTGAGTGAACGATCGATTCGTGTAGTTCTTGATGGCTACTCGTCTGATCTATTGGCCATTAATGCCGGGGTACCTCAGGGGTCAGTACTATCTGCAACACTCTTTCTGCTGCATATAAACGATCTGCTTGTACCTGGATTGTTTGGGTACGCAGACGACAGCACAGTGTCAGATAGATACCTATCCAGTACTCGAGTTACCAGGGATGAGACTCAGACACTTAGAGAGGCTTTAGTTGAGCGGATAAATTTGCTGCTCCAGAATGTCTCCAAGTGGGGCGATGACAATCTGGTTGAATTTAACGCCAACAAAACACAAGCGTGTCTATTTAGCGCCAAGCGGAGTCCTTTCGAACTGACTCCGACTTTCCAAGGTGCACCTATACCGATTGGTGATCACCTTGATCTCCTCGGGATAGAGCTGACGCCTGACCTCAACTTCGGTCGTTCCATTGAGTCTAAAGCAAAAACTGCCGCAAAAAAACTGGGAATCCTGTCTAGGGTGAGGCGGTACTTCACACCGAGACAGCTTCTCAGTATATATAAAGCACAAGTCCGTTCATGTATGGAGTACTGCAGCCACCTTTGGGACGGATCTGCTAAATACCAGCTGGCAGCTTTGGACTCAATAGAGCACCGAGCAATGCGAATGATTGGTGACGAATCGCTAGTTGAGGGCGGGCTTCAAAGCTTGGAACACCGACGCAAGGTGGCTTGCTTGTCGGTATTCTATCGATTGCACTTCGGAGAGTGTGCCCAGGAGTTGCACGATTTAGTGCCTCCCTCCCCATTTCTCCATCGAACTACACGACGCCGGGAGGGCTTCCACCCTTATGTTGTTGACACCCAGTGTGTGCGCACGAAGCGTTTTGCGTCTAGCTTCATTGTGCGAACAGCTGTGTTGTGGAACAGCCTTCCGGCGTCTGTTTTTCCTAAACGATACAATCTGGGTGCCTTTAAGGCTAAAGTAAATAGGCATCTACTGACTGCGCGTGCTTCATCTTCGTCCTCATTACCGCTTTCCATCAGGCGTAATTGAGGACAAACGCGCTTTCAGTGTAATATAAAAAAAAAAAAAAAAAACCAACGCACCACCTGTTATTGGTTTGCTCGCTTCTGTTCTGGAAATTTCGACCTGAAAAATGAACCTCGCGGTCGTCCAAAGACTTTGGTCGACAATGATGAATTAAAGGCGATTGTGGAAGCTGATGATACACAATCTACGGCTGAATTAGCAGCAGCTTTTGACGTTAGCGTCAAAACAATATTGGTCCATTTGCGTCCAATTGGCAAGGTAAAAAAGCTTGACAAATGGGTGACCCACGAACTCAATGATCGCCAGCGCGAAGTACGCGTCAAGACGTGCCTTGCACTGCTCAACAGACACACAAATGAAGGAATTTTGAACCGCATTGTCACCTGCGATAAAAAATGGATTCTGTTTGATATACCCCAAGCGCTCAGCAAGTTGGTTGGATCCTGGTTCAGCACCTAAACAATGCCCTAAACGAAAACATACCCCTAGAAAAGTTATGGTCTAGCGCCGGTATGATTCATCACAGCTTTTTACCAAACGGGGTGAGCATTACTGCAGATGTGAACTATGAAGAACTGAACACAATGATGGAGAAACTGACACATCTCCAACCAGCATTTGTCAATCGCTCGTCTCCGCTGCTCCTGCACGACAACGCGCGACCTCATACTGCACAGCAGATGGTCTCCAAGTTGCAAGAACTGGGGTTGGAAGCTCTCCGTCATCCGCCCTACTCACCAGACCTTGCGCCTACAGACTACTACTTTTTCCAGAATTTAGATAACTTCTTGGCGGGAAAAAAAATCAATTCCCGAGAGGCAGTACAAAATGCCTTTGAAGAATTTGTTGCCTCCCGTCCAGCTGATTTCTTTAAGAAGGGCATCAATAAACTGCCACTGCGTTGGCAAAGATGCATTGATTCGATTAATAAAAATAAAAAATACATGAAAACAATTCGTCTAAATTTTTTCATACAAAACGGCAATTTCCTAGGTTTAAGACCTAATATTTAGCGTCCCCGGAAGTTTGCAACTAAATGCATATCTTCTTTGTTCATATTATACCTAAATGTGTTTTTTTTTGGTTATGATGTTGCTCTTTCATGCAAAGATACTGAAGTGATTTGGAATCTTGGGAGACGTATAGATAAACATGCAATACTTTTTATACCGGAAAAATATATGATCCCTCGGGAACGCGGGTGGAACCGCAGGAAATGCTAATAGCAAATACTCATAGAGCTCTAAAGGGAGCGGCAGACAGAAGCTCTCCAAAGAAGTAAAGCTGCGAACTTACTAGGAACTTCAACCTCGACAAAACTTCTACATAAGTAGATATAATAGATTGTAGATATATTTATTGTAAATATAGAACAAAAACTTATTAAAATAAAACCCTAACGTAAAAAGAACACAACTCCAATCCCCGAATTGGTGTGAAACATTCATTTCTCAACAAGATTTATTAAACGTACAACAATAGGCCGGAGCTGCGAAGTTTTTTCGTAACCAACTTCTTTTCTCTACATCTGTCAGGTTATATCCACCACCGCGCGGTACACAGTCATTTATCAAAATAAACGATACACAGGGTGTTGCTGTTATTGCACGCCTACTTTTTATATTTAGCATCTGCCGATGTTCCAGTAGCTACGTTTGAGAGGCAACCATAGCTCCCTTTAATGAGACTACGGTAGAAGAAAATATTTCTAACAGTTTTTTTTTTTCAAAATTCTTTCTTTGTAAATTATTAATTGGCTCTTATATGGGACAATCGTCCGTATAAAAAAGTAGGATTCAGAGACTCACGATTCCAGTCATTTATGTATGCTAGATACAATGATACGGTTGCTCTAACAGCCGTTTATATTGTATTTTATCTATCCTATAATATTATAAAGAGGAAAGATTTGAATGTTTGTTTGCATTGAATATGCTCTGAAACTACTGGACCTATTTAAAAAAAATGTTTTAGACTAGAAGGAGATAAAAATAACACTCTGTATTAACAAGGATCCAGAACTGTCATATTGGCGAAAGAAACGAGGGGCCGGCATAGTCTAAGTTTATCGCAAAATACCCTAGCGAGGGAAGAATGCGGTGTGAAATAGGGGTTTATTCCACATGCAAAAAGATAAAGACGTCTCTTTTGGGTTAACTGTCTGCATACCTACCGGTATTCTGACCATATTTCCTTGATATTTTACAAGGAAGCTGCATTCTTTTAAACATTTAAAATTCTTATATATTATGTATTATGATATATTTTTTGTGTTTATGTATACAATTATGTAACCTCGCGGGAATCTATCGCATATAAATAGTTTCATGTTACCAATGTGTAAAAAGGGTTTCTTTAAATTTTTAATTTAATTTAACGCTACCATTGACTCTATCCCCACATTCACACAAACATTCTGGGACGAAACACGAAATTACCTCACCCAAATCTGTTAAAATATAAATAGTTTAATTGTTGAACTTTAATACATTAAAAATGTTATAGTAATAATAAGGCGATGATAGCTCAGTGGTAAGTGACGTCGAATACCGCGACGAAGGTCATGGGTTCGAATCCTACAATGAGCTTGAGCTTTCGGTGAAGGAAAACATCGTGAGGAAACCATAGCACGGTGGTAGGGTACTTTGTAGTACCCGACTGGCTGGCTACCACCCTCAAGTTGAAAATCTGTCGCCAAGCACCTATCGGTGTGTTCCGACAGCTGCACTTGAGAGCCAGTTCCCATCTAGGCTTTTTATGCTTACCACCTTCGGCCACATAATCACTTACCATGGTGAGATTGTGGTCAAACACAAGCTTATCCAGAATAAAAAAAAAAAAAGCTTGTATTGTATTAAATAACCACAAAAATTGCTTCCACTTCGACAGATAACACGGAAAAAACATGTAGCGTTTAGTTGGCAACGCTAACCCACCCAGGACCGTATGAAATGGGCCCAAATGTAAAGGAAACCGTATAAAACTGAGAAAAAAGCTTAACAGGGCCTCGCGACCTCATTTTCAATCCACGCCACATTTGGCAGGCGGCGAGGGAATTTTAAAACAAAGACTAAATGAAACTAGGCCGGGAACTAGCATTCCTTTCTTTATTCTGTCACTGTAATATAAACTTTATTGCCATCGATTAAGGGTGAAATTGAATACATGTACACGAGTTTATATTTCATGCAAACAGACGGTGATCGTAAAAATATAATGCATATTGGGGCCCGTCCAAATATGGCTAAACGCGATATCGCGTATTGATTCGCAAATATTTCAACAATTGGGTTATATTATTTTTGGATGAACTTGTTTTTTTTTTTAACATTGGAACCCCGATATGTTTTTCTAAATAACATGTGGTTATTTTACATGTATAACATAAATATCAAGGCGATGATAGCTTAGTGGTAAGTGAGGTCGGATACCGCGACGAAGGTCGTGGGTTCGAATCCTACAATGAGCTTGAGCTTTCGGTGAAGGAAAACATCGTGAGGAAACCATAGCACGGTGGTAGGGTACTTCGTAGTACCCGACTGGCTGGCTACCACCCTCAAGTTGAAAATCTGTCGCCAAGCACCTATCTGTGTATTCCGACAGCTGCACTTGAGAGCCAGTTCCCATCTAAGCTTTGTGTGCTTACCACCTTCGGCCACATCATCACTTACCATGGTGAGATTGTGGTCAAACACAAGCTTATACAGAATAAAAGAAAAAAAAAAAGTATGGGTAAATGATTTGTATTTTGTATCAATAGCAATGCTGACTAACATTTCAAATCAGACATACGAATGTGGTATGAGTAACTATAGTCCTGTAGCTCGACTTTCATTGAACTGATCGGACTTTGAAATGTACAGTTTCTAGTTATTCCGCTATTAACTCCGAAACTACTGAACCGATCCTCATGGGGCACACAAATAGGTCCTTCAATAAAAGATAGGATATTTTTCATCGCGGGAAAGGAAATCCCTCGGAAATGCGGGCGTGGTGACTGATTTTTGCAACGTAATTTCGATGTTTCTGTGTCTTTTTTTATCTTTCTAATATTATAAAGAGGAAAGATTTGTATGGATGTATGTATGTAACGAATAAACTCAAAAACTACTGAGCTTCAAAAATTCTTTCACCATTTGAATGGTACATTATTCCAGATTAACATAGGCTATTTTTTTATCCCGGGATAAGATAAGATCCCACGGGAACCCGGGTGAAACTGCGGAGAACAGTTAGTTGAATACCTTTTATAAAGGGCAAATGAGCAACTGTGCAGTAATATTTAGCTTAGCACAGGAAAATGTCAAGGGAAAGAACCGAAAAGATGCACCTGTTAAAAATCACTGTGGCCACACTTAGAAATTAGTAGAAACGAAAGAGTAAATCAATCTATAACATAAAGTCTCCTGTGAGATCCGCTATCCCTTTCAATGCGTAGAGAAGATTAAGTGAGGTCTAAAAGGTAAGTTGAGAAGGAACGGGACATAAAATATGGGCAACAAGTTTAAAGTCTCAGGGCACGAGCGGCGGGCGGCAGGCGGCGGGCGGCGGGCGTCGGGCGGCAGGTCGCGCTGTGATTGGCGTGTTAAGTATGGATGCCACGGATCGCTGTGATTGGAAAATGGATTCAAGAAATATTTGGATATCACAAACTATTTTCTCACTGAGAAGTTGGATAAAGCTGTTATGAAAATTTATGTATCTACCAATAATGCATAGTTGTTTTTTTGATAATTAGGTAATACTTTATAAACTTTATAATAAACCAGCTAGTTGAAAATCTGTCGCCAAGCACCTGTTGGTGTGTTCCGGCAATTGCACTTGAGAGCCAGTTCGCCTTTAAGGCATTGTAATAAGGTGTACAACACATTAGCAATCCCCTGGTATTGCCAATGTCTATAGGCGACGGTTGTCACTTACCATCAGGTGACCCGCCTGCCTCGTTGTCACTTGTGACATAAAAAAAAAGCTATCCCCCGCGGTTTCACTCGCGTTCCCGTGGAAATTTTTATTTTATACAAACCTAGTCCTAACAATAACGAATACATAAAAGAAAGAATCATCCAATTTGGTGCAGTCATTCGAAAGTTATGAGCGTAGGATACATTTCGAAGATCCCTTTTTATTTATATAAATAAATAAGAGGATATGTAAGTTTAAAGTAGCTAATAAGAGCAAGTGGTAAATAACAATTGTTTTTGGTTTGTGTAGGACTCGTACCACGAACAAAGGTTAGAACAAAGATTAAAAGCCTATCGAGAATAATAAAAAAAAAAACAACCGTATTCATAACTTGGTCTTGTATTTCTTAGCTCCATGATATCGGAAGGGATTTCGTAGTTACTTCATAAATAATGCGTTAGTTAGGAAAGCTTCGACGTCATTGACTCGCTCTTGAGGGAAATAAAATATTCGTAAAAGAAAGATACACGAAAACTCAAGGAAGATTGATAGGTAAGCCTCACGTATCCACTTACATTTGTGTTTGAAAAGCGTATAATTTTATTTTATTAATACACTTCTTTTTTTACAAAATAGATACAGATGAAAACAAAAGAAACTGGAAAACGTACATACCCAAAAAGGACAATTAACTGTCACCGTTCGTTGTAACTCAAATAATTAAAAATTAATTGAGGTATTTCGAATGTTATTGAATGACCGACAATATGGGTTCTGCCATAGTCGCTCCGCTCTGGTGACCTTCTAGTGTCACTCACCAAAATGTGACATTGTCGGTGAGCTTCGATGTGAGAAGGCATTCGTGTCATCGGGTTCTTCTATCGAAGTTACCAGAATACGAGCTTACCGATGGATTGTGCAGATGGTAAGTGATGATGTAGCCGAAGGTGGTAAGCACACAAAGCCTAGATAGGAACTGGCTCTCAAGTATAACTGTCGGAAGACACTGATAGGTGAATGGCGACAGATTTCAACTAGAGAGGGGTAGCCAGCCAGTCGGGTACTACAAAGTACCCTACCACCGTGCTATGGTTTCCTCACGATGTTTTCCTTCACCGAAAGTTCAAGCTAGGGTTCGAACCCACAACCCGCGGTAACCGACGTCACTGCCACTGAGCCATCATCGCCTTAAGAGCCGGCTCTAAGCCAACCTTGTTTCATTCGTGATATTAATAATAAGCTATTGTTAGTGCATGCCGTTTGAATTATCGATGACCTCCAGTTTGCATGCGGTTTAGAACCTAATTACAGACTGCCTTCAAAGTCAAAGTCGAAACCATTTATTCAGTTTAGGCCCTAGAAGGACACTTATGAAGGTCGAATTACAGAAGTTACCACCGGTTCAGAAGTAAGCCTTCAACTGAGAAGAGCCGGCAAGAAACTGTCATGATTTTTATGTTTATCGTATGATTTTAGAGCTACTTTATCTTAAAATAATAATTTATTGATTAAATTAAATAAAAGTATCAATTTCAAAAATGGCAACACCGTCATTAAAAGTATTCCATAAAGTAGTGATGAAAAAAGAAGGAAAGATGGCGATGGAAGGGGGAGCGTTTTAGCGAATGGATAGCAGAGCCGTAGCTCGGCATTCTAACTCCGGCAGCTGAAGTTAACAATAGTAGGGTGAAACCTCTGCCCAAACTACATTCTTCACATTAGTTTGTTAGATCTTCATTTACTCAACATATCAGAAGTGTTCGTAATCTACTCCCACATCAAGAATTATTTCATGTAAGTTTCACTACCCTCCTTATTTTTAAATATAAATGTGTTAGAATGTTAATTGAAGTTCAATGTAGACTATTCCACTCAAATTGATGAACGATATATTGATATTTTACAAATTGCGTTAGATTCTTTTACATCGTCGATAATATCAAGAACTTGCAAATATAGTTACGACCAAAGTTAAAAGGTACCGCCATATGCTTGGAAATAAACCGCGTTGCTATGTGGTGTCTATCGTTACTTTCGCTTATAATTATTTCAATATTGTATAATCTTAATACTGTCGTTTAACAATATGCTGAAATTATTTTTTTATTCAAAATAATTAAAAAAAAAAAAGCAGCAACGTAATGGTGGGTGGAATAATGTATTGTTTAGTGAACCCTTTCACGAGGAGAATTAGAGAATTAATTATCTTAAATAGTACAACCATTTTATTCGCTGGTTCGAATCCTGTGAAAAATACAAAAGTGATGAAGAAAAACTTCCTAGAACGTTACATGGTTGAAACGGTTCTAATAAGTGATTCCTTGTTTTTGTTAGCAAAATTTGCCATTTATAACTAATCATAACTTTTATTTTAAACATGTGGCATTTAGTGAGTGAGTTTAGTGTTGAATAATTTTATTTGTTCAACACATTGGAAATGGTTTTTTTATTTAATTCCACATACAAATGGGCAATTTCATACTTAAACCCAATATTTGGCAACTGAAATAATTTTTAAGCTTTTATCATTTTAAAATCTTGCTAGTGATATTTTTTTTTATTTTGTACTATCTTGTTGACGTGAGAGCGCGTCTGGTGGTTTCGCACACGTGAGCGAGCGTGGTGCTGTTGTAGACGTGAGTTGTACAGCTAGATTAACTTGTTTAGTGTGAAAGCTCGTAGTAAAATTAACCATGTGTGAGAAAAGCCTGTGTGGCACCGGCCCGTGTGGCACCAGCCTGTGTGGCTAGCCTGTGTGGCAATAGCCTGTGTAGCAATAGCCTGTGTGGCAATAGCCTGTGTGGCGCAATAGCCTGTGTGGCGCAATAGCCTGTGTGGCGCAATAGCCTGTGTGGCGTAATAGCCTGTGTGGCGCAATAGCCTGTGTGGCGCAATAGCCTGTGTGGCGTAATAGCCTGTGTGGCGCAATAGCCTGTGTGGCGTAATAGCCTGTGTGGCGCAATAGCCTGTGTGGCGTAATAGCCTGTGTGGCGCAATAGCCTGTGTGGCGTAATAGCCTGTGTGGCGCAATAGCCTGTGTGGCGCAATAGCCTGTGTGGCGCAATAGCCTGTGTGGCGCAATAGCCTGTGTGGCGTAATAGCCTGTGTGGCGCAATAGCCTGTGTGGCGCAATAGCCTGTGTGGCGCAATAGCCTGTGTGGCGCAATAGCCTGTGTGGGAATAGCCTGTGTGGCAATAGCTTTTGTGTTGTCTATCCTGTATGGTAATAGCCTGTGTGGTAATCAGATTTGTGTTATTCGATAAATGTGGTCGCTCTGCGTTAATGTGGTTTTGTTGAGAATCGCTAGACGTGAGAGTACTTATCGTGGTTCGTAAATGTGAGTTAATGTGGTTCTGCTGAGAATCGGTAGACGCGAGAGCACGTCTCGTGTTTCTTTTTACAAGCTTTATATTAGCTTGCAATGTATGTATGTTTTTCCGGGGTGAATCTTGCAACTCAATTTTGAAGCAGATATCTTTAACCGATTGAGCTGAAATTTTGTATACACGTTTAGTTTAGATGACAATGCATGGTTAGCTTGTGACATCATTCTAAATCCAACATGGCGGAACACCTAAGATAGCGGACTATTATTTTTTTAATGCAATACTACAAAATGGGTATCAAATGAAAGAGCTTGCTGAGAATGACTCAAAAAAAATTAAGTGACGTCACTCTGAATCCAAAGCTTGTTTTTATAAAAAGTTTTTTTAAACTTATAACTTATTTAAATATTATGTGTGTGTTGTTTTTCTTTTAAATAAATGTACGTGACACAATTGAGACACTGTTGAAATTAATTGTGATTGTGTACATTCGTTGAGGTTTGAGACATAAAAGCCTATGTGAAACTGGTTAGACTTGCTGGATTGTGTGCGTTTGAAGGTTTATTGTGGAGTGCACGGCGGTTGCTCTCTGACTTACAGCATAAAGAGCTTTACTTAAATGATTTGGTAATCAAGTATGCGAGTTCAAAAAAAGAGCATATATTGGCTGCGACTCAATTATTAGATCTGTGTAAATATAATGAGGATAGATTTGAGTCACTCTCTAATAACCATACTTGTAGCTGTAGTACACATTACTACCTACTGAGGAATCTTTGCCATTGTTGAAGTATGCTCTTTCTCAATTGAATATAAAACAGTAGTTATTACGGATAAAATAGATACCTATTCATTTTGGTTCAATTCTAAATAACCATTCCAAACAACCAGTGGTTAATTATTGTATGCCAGGTGCTTCATTCATACAGATTGTTATAATTATTCAAATGAAATTGGACAAGTAGGTATACCAATATTTTTATATTAGTTGGTCAAGGCATAAATACACATAGGAAAGACCTAGTTAATAGTTTATGAGTCCCTAAAAAAAAAAAAAAAATTGGGGGTAATGAAAGTTATATTGTGTGCTTTCCCCGCGTCAGTTGACTATACCGACAAACAATATAGTTATATTATGTATTTAAATAACACATTATTAAGTTGACCTGTCTTAATGCCAGTTTTATATCTTTCGACACTAATAAGTTTGTTAGTGGAATTAAATCCCTAAAAATGACGGTGATGCGAGTTTAACATTTTTTATCCATCCCAAAAGTGCGCAACGCCGCTAAAGAAGATTTTTTTTTAACTTGATGGCTACATTGATAGCATATCATATTGATATGGTTATAGTGAGTATAACAAACAGTAGGTGAAGTGACCCAGCCTATTATTTAGTCATACTAATAATATTATTGTGGTTAATTATTTAAATATATAGTTTTGACAATAGAGAAGCCTATAGGCAGAATATCACCTTATTGCATCAGAATATAAATCGCTTCTCTGGCAAAATATATGATGTTGAACTTGTTGAACAAAATGAAAGCACAGTATAATATATCTTTATACTGTGATGAAAGTTGATGTTTTATGTTTTACTGAAACGTGGTTAAAGCCTGACACTATAGTTTTCAATGTAAATAATTTACGGTTGCCAGTGCCTACCACAGGGTGTCTACCATGAGCAGTGGATCTATTATTTTAAAACATTGTGTTTGTTCGAAGGTATTTGAATTTGTTTAAGGTCAATAGCAATCCTCATCACCCGAATTCAGGCTAGCTAAAGTCGAAAAAGGTCTTTCTGGGGAACTGTGTTCGTTTCTGCAATGGGATCCCACGTGGGGTGACTGGAATGTTTTGTTTTGTATTTGGGAAATGTTTCTTATATATTTTTGAAATTGCGAATGAATAAAAAAAAAAAAGAACGTGGAGTCAATTGTAAACGTTCATTGGTGCCATGCCGGACCCTAGACTGATTGAGTGAGTTTTGATTTTTAATAAAAATAAATGTAATAATGATAGGTATAATCACAAACTGTGAAGAAATTGATTGTAATTTGAGATTAAGATTAGAATGAGCGACACGCATGAATAATGAAGTAAGAGATAATGTATTATTTGTTATACATTCAGTTTTAGTATAGACTTATAATTATAAGTATGAGGTAAAATCTTCGATCCACAATAGCTATAGATTTAGGGTCGGCACAAAAATATACGTCTCGGTAAATAAGAGCGCACTTGAAAAGTGAGCTCTTATTTTGTTTAGTTTGCTTGAACACAGCCAATATAAACACGTCTCACAATGCCGCAGTGTGTATTCAAAAGTTGCAAAAATAATGCTCGAAAAAGCAATTTAACGGCCGGGGTATCTTACTTTCGGTAAGAACATAAAGAATAAGATATATTTTAAGCTTTAAACTAACAAATAATATACAATTTTGAACAAAATTACATATTTTATACCACGCTACCAACGCTACAAATGATTGGCCAAACTCGCCAACACACGCACAAACTTCGAAGAAGAAAAAAAATAAACGAAACAAAACGATGTAGCTCTCAAGGCAACATAACGGGAAAACATACTTTATTTGTTGCTCTTTAAGGTTGATTTCACACTAAATGTTCTTTAACTTATGTCTTTTTCTATTAAGTGACAGGAGTAGTTTATTGCTTTGCTCGTTTTATGTGACTAATGATCGAAAGTATTAGAGAATATTTTGAAGATTTGTGACTTTAATACTGGGTGCTATGGTTGTAATTAGGTTGAACTTAAAACTGTTTTAAAACATTTCTCTCTCTTTGTTATTAAACAAATGTAGCTGTAAAAGTATACTCACGCGGATAGCATTTAGCTTGGATTTTGTACGTGACTCGATATCTATGGCTATACCTATATCTATGGGTAAAATTATGTGTGCCTGTACCAGCAAGGTATATTGAATGTTTTTGAAATGATAAAGTCAATTGTTGTGCGGAAACTTGATCCTCGCACATGATTCAACCTTGACACTGATTACAGCAAACATTTATTACTATTAATTATTTGTATTGCTCATTCTAATCCATTGATTAGTACATGTCTCCACCTTGGTTTCACACTTTGATTGGTTTGATAGTTCATTTCAAAAAGATCTTTATCTTCTCTAAGGTGGTATGTTGGTTTCTGTAAACGGCACAAAGCTGTTCCTGAGCTCTACTGTCTAAACACGACTCCAGATCGAATTTTATCATTGTTACATAGAAGTCTTTCCGTAAATTAAAACCAACGAAGTCTGTTCTTGCCACAATTCTGATCTTGTTATTTCCTGATTGTTGAGGTATAGGTATAAACCTATAAAGTTCGATTCGATTCTGGCTCACGAGAGGGACCCTGATATCAAAAAGACAGTAGGTACTGTTCTGAAGTCGTTGTTTACACTGTTAATAGCTGATAGATGTTTCTGAGATTGTTTTGTATGTCATCTATAGGCAGTGCTAAATGTTTAACAATAGTACTTAGCTCTCTTTTTAGTTGTTCAGGAGACAATAAATGAGGTTTGAATCGACCATGATAGAGGTCAATGATGGTATCTGCTAGCATCTTCTGTGTACTCTTTAGGTTTTGTAGCATATTGTTTGCTGTTAATGTAAACAGATCCATGTCGAAGTTTTATTGAAGTTCCTGTTTAAAACAATTGTTGTAGCATCTAAATTCATCAAATGCTGATTATTAAGCTTTGTTTGCTTATCGATTAACCTTTCAGTTATTTTTAAGACATTGTATTCTGATCTATAATAGATGTATGATTAGTTCGAAGCAGTTCGACATCCATTTCATACGGTTCCGCAAAACTCTGATCAAATAAACCGAACAGGCGGTTGGCGACGTAACCAACATCGTCGATAAGGCCCCGGTGAGGTCGCCGGAGGAGCCGTCGGAATGTTGACTTTGCAACATATTATGATCGTAGTAGTCGAGCTCTGAACAGCCATGACGTAACTGAAACCATAGGACTTCGCATTGAATATTTTGTTCATCTAGATGCTTTATATACTTAGTCTTATTCAATGCAGCTATGCCTTGCTTGGAGTTCATGTTGTAATATGCAAGTATTTTCCAGTTATCTTTTATCAGTCCCATGCTGTAAATTTTATCAAAGTACATCACTTGACTATCTTTGAACTCTGACATATTATTCAAACATGATGCATTTGAAACTATTTTCAAAAGAGCAACGCCATCATAGCGGATTTTAATGAGTAACGCCGTTTTGGCTCAGTGCACTGATTTGATTGCGTTTGTTGATGATTTTCTCACCCTGTAGGTAAAATAGATCGTTGATTAATAGGACGTTTTATGAAGCCATTCTTTGATTTAAGAGTGACTACTCTGACGTAGCCATGCTACTACGATTTAAAATACTGAATCTTGTAATCAGCGTTTCTATAATGTCGTTTCTTTCTTGATTTGTGACGACATTAACTGCCTTTGATTTTTATTTCGTCTCTTGATTTGTGAAATATTCTGGTTACTCAGTATCAAAGTTAATGTTAAATCTTGAGAGCCAAATGGGCCTATTCCACCACAGCAAATGATCTTGAAGCTGTGTTGCCGATGTACCTCTGCTGGCACAGTGAGCGAGATTTTCGTTTGACTTCACATATCGCCATGATTCTGATGTTATAACTTATTTGATCTGATTTAGTTCCAGTGCCAGTGATTCGCCTACTTACAGAGTCAGATTATTAAAATATATTTTTATGCAGACCGAATGTCATGATTATGATTCGATAAAATTGTATCTTTTTATTATATTTATTATTAATAATAATTGAAACAAAGTTTTTAAAATATTCTTAAGTACTTATATCTTATTGCATTTCATTTACCCCAGTTTTTGTGTTGTTTGATCGTACGCCGGAGGCTGTACGATGGCGGATGGCCGAATGTCATGATTTTTATGTTTATCGTATGATTTTAGAGCTACTTTATCTTAAAATAATAATTTATTGATTAAATTAAATAAAAGTATCAATTTCAAAAATGGCAACACCGTCATTAAAAGTATTCCATAAAGTAGTGATGAAAAAAGAAGGAAAGATGGCGATGGAAGGGGGAGCGTTTTAGCGAATGGATAGCAGAGCCGTAGCTCGGCATTCTAACTCCGGCAGCTGAAGTTAACAATAGTAGGGTGAAACCTCTGCCCAAACTACATTCTTCACATTAGTTTGTTAGATCTTCATTTACTCAACAAAACTCAGCAAAGTAACATTTTTTAAATATTTTTGGACCTTCCTATAGCGGTAGAACATATTCTACCGCTTGTACTACGGATAGTGTTCTGATGTATTGTTCGTCTTGATTCCTACAGTTGCGTTTTCAGTTTTATAATTTCAATATGGCAATAAATAATATATATTTTATGACGCAGCATAAAACGTATTGTGTTGTATTGTATTGAAAACTTGCCTATTGTATTCGTATTGCTGACAAACTGAACGACTTCCAATCTATTTATTGGCCCAAATTCTTCGACCGTAATACGAATTTTCAAATAATTCGCTGATAAATGCGGCGATGATGGCTCAGTGGTAAGTGATGTCGAATACCGCGCCGATGGTCGTGGGTTCGAATCCTACAATGAGCTTGAGCTTTCGGTGAAGAAAACATCGTGAAGAAACCATAGCACGGTGGTAGGGTACTTTGACCCGACTGACTGGCTACCAACCTCAAGTTGAAAATCTGTCGCCAAGCACCTATCGGTGTGTTCCGACAGCTGCGTTTGAGAGCCAGTTCCCATCTAGGCTTTGTGTGCTTACCACCTTCAGCCACATCATCACTTACCATGGTGAGATTGTGGTCAAACACAAGCTTATCCAGAATTAAAAAAAAAAAACTATAAAATTTTCCAGTACGTTAAATTATAATCAATTCATCATTGCTTAAGTGTAAAAGAACTTTCTACCATCGCACCGCTCGACGTCGACAGGGAGTTCATCCTTAGAACCAAATTGGTCGCGTACAGTGCGGTTTGAGAGACATTTTCTCTCGCGTAAAATCAGGTTGAGGAATGAGCTCCCTGTAGAGGTTTTCCCTAGAGACTACAGCATGGTGTTCTTCAGAAGAGGAGTCAGAAGGTTTATGCAAGGTCGGCAATGCGCTCGTGATGCCTCTGGTGTTGCAAGCGTCCATATATAGGCTACGGTAGCCGCTTACCATCAGGTGGGCCGTAAGCTTGTTTGCCACTTAACAGTAATCATAAAAAGAGCGAAGTAAAAAGCTGGATGGAAAATGAGTCTGATGCAGTGGTCCCATCAAATACTCTTATCTAGTCCCACGCTAGACTCTAGCTGAATGGACTGCAATCTACATAGCAAGTCAAAACAAAATGAGTCTGATGCAGTGGTCCCATCAAATACTCTTATCTAGTCCCACGCTAGACTCTAGCTGAATGGACTGCAATCTACATAGCAAGTCAAAACAAAATGGCGAACTACTTCATATTTATTTTTGTTAAATGTATGATCAGATATTCCAAAAAATTGGGAAAGTGTAACAGCAAGGTTCTCATAGCAAGAGCTGTGAGAATTATTACATTTTATTATTTGCTGGTCATGTTGGAAGACGGAAACAAGTTCGACCACAGAGCACAGAGAGCTAGCTAGCTACTATACAATATTAAAGTATCTAAACATTCTATCCTAGAAGAAATACTTACTAAGCTCTTGAGATCCAAAAAATCAATAATTGTCTGCGGTGATTTTAATATTGATATTCTTGCTGCCTCATCTGATAGAAATAACTTTATATCTTTATTTAAATCATTTAATATGGAATTTTTGTTTAGAGAACCAACACGAGTAACAGCCACGTCTTCTACGTGCATTGATAATATTATAATAAATGGGAGTATTATAGAAAAGTTTTTAATTAGTGGTGTTCGCTCGGATCATTTGGCTCAAGTAGTTAAATTACCTTCCAAGAGAGAAATTATATCGGGAAGTAGAGAATTTAGACAAACAACTAAGAACAGGTTGGATAAATTTAACAATAATTTGGAATTAAACCTTCTTAATATGTCCTTCGAATCTAACGATCCTAATATTACCTATGATAAATTATTTTCAGCGATTTGCAAAGGATACAATAAATTTTGCCCAATTAAATCTATTAAAGTATCTCATAAATTGAAATTTTGTGAGTGGGCAACTAAAGGAATAAGACTGAGTAGGGATAATATGTATGAACTCTATCGCAAAAAATCTTATTCAAATAACGAAGAGTTTCATGCATATGTTAGGAGTTATTCAAAGATATTTAAATCAGTATGTAACAAAGCAAAGGCTATGTTTATTGCCAAAAAAGTATGCGATTCTAATAACAAAATTAAAACTGTCTGGAAGATCATAAACATGGAGACTGGTAAAAATAAAAAGGAAGGTGAAACAATTAATCTTAAAGTAAATGAAAAGCTAATTACAGACAAACTTAACGTAGCTACTGCTTTTGAATCATTTTTTTCAACTATTCCGACGGAAGCTACAAAAAATCTTGCATCATCTCCCACTAAAGCGGAATGTCTACTTAAAAAACATTTTTCTAATTATATTCCAAATTTTTCATTTAAGTATATTGAAACTAGCGACATCTTGAGCGCTTTTAAGTCTTTGAATGTAAAAAATACTGAAGACTTATGGGGATTATCAGTTAAAGTTATCAAGTCTATGATCACTAGCATAGCACCTGTTCTGGCAGCGGTTTTTAACCAATGCATTGATAAAGGTGTTTTCCCTGACTTAATGAAACACAGTAAAATTGTTCCAATTTTTAAATCTGGTTGCAAAAATAATCCTTCCAATTACAGACCTATCTCTATTCTTCCTGCACTAAGCAAAGTTTTTGAAAAAATAATTTTAAACCAATTATTAGCTCATTTCACACATAACGGGATTTTGCATACTAACCAGTTTGGATTCACTAAAGGGAGATCCACGACAGACGCAGGGGCTAAACTTCTTAAGCATATTTTTGAGGCCTGGGAGAATTCTCAAGATGCGGTCGGCGTATTTTGTGATCTTTCCAAGGCTTTTGATTGCGTGGATCATCAGACCCTAGTTTTAAAACTTCATCACTATGGAATCCGTGACACGGCTCTTTGTCTTGTATCATCATATTTATCTAGTCGGCAACAAAAAGTAGGTATCGGTTGTACTACGTCCCCAGGGTCTTTAGTTAAAACGGGCGTACCGCAAGGATCGATTCTAGGGCCATTTTTGTTCTTGGTCTATATAAATGATCTGCCTTACATGATAAATAACTTGTGCGATATAGTTTTATTTGCGGATGATACTTCCCTAATTTTTAGAGTAGATAGAAAAGACGCTGACCTTACCCATCTCAATGAGACCTTAGCAACAGTATCAAAATGGTTTGCCACCAATAATCTTATGCTTAATGCGTGCAAAACCAAATGTATTAGATTCTCTCTTCCAAATGTTCCTAAGAGCAGCACCAACGTACTAGTTGATGATAGAACACTTGAACTAGTTGACAAGACAGTTTTCCTTGGTATAACTTTAGATAGTAAATTACAATGGGGTCCTCATATAGAAAATTTAGCTAGCAAATTGAGTTCGGCTGCTTTTGCGGTAAAGAAAATTAGACAAATAACAGATATTGCTACAGCTAGGTTAGTTTACTTTGCATATTTTCATAGTCTGATGTCCTATAACCTCTTGCTGTGGGGTTCAGGGACTGATTTGGATACTGTTTTTATTTTACAGAAAAGGGCGATTCGCGCGATCTATTGTTTGGGTCCTCGCGAGTCACTGAGAAATCAATTTAAGGAATTTAAGATATTAACGTTGCCCTCGCTGTACATATATGAAAATATAATGTATGTTCGAAAAAATTTAAATTTGTTTGAAGTAAACAGTAATCATCATAATTTTAATACAAGACACAAAGATAAAATTGTGACCCCTAGATTCAGGCTAGCGAAAGTTAATAAATCTTTTCTCGGGAATTGTGTTCGTTTTTACAATAGGATCCCACGTGAGGTAGCTGGAATGTCTTACTTTAAATTCAAAAATTTTATTAAACTTAGGTTAATGAACAAAGCCTACTATAAGGTGGCTCATTACATGGAAGACAGAAATATATGGTTGTAGTAGCTTCTCTCTGCACCTGCATCCCCCTGGCTTAGTGTAAAATATTTGAAAATGTATCTAAATGTACTTATAAAAATGTAAGAAAGATCCACTGTTAAAAAAAATTGCCTTGCTGAGTTTCTTGCCGGAGTCTTCTCAGTTTAAGTGTATTCCGAACCGGTGGTAGAGTCAATTGTAACGTTCATGAGTGCCTTACCAGGGCCTAAACTGAATAAATGAGTTTTGAGTTTGAGTTTGATCCACTTTGTGATTGGAGGCTATAATTGAGCGTGACACTTGCAGACGTGAATATTTGCCAACGGCTACAGTATCAAGTACGAATTTAATTTGAGCCGCCCTCGAGCGCTCATTAAAGTGCCCGAAACAAAGGAAAAAACTGTCAACTTGCGCCAAGTTTAATTGCCTTAATAAATCTGGCGCGGGGAGATATCAGCCCATGAAATTTGTGATCGTTACGTCACCTTTGTACCACTATTTTGACTGAAATTTGGAAAAACAAGCAATACATTCTTTTGCTGACCGCTAGCGTTGCGTTGCAGCTACTTATGCATATACGACACATCCTTATGTAAGAGTTTACTTTGTTTTTTTAATACCTAGCTGCAATTTATAAGGTTTGTTAAATACGCAAATATTTTTTTATTTTTTTATTGAATGGTTCGTCTATAATCGCATGTTATAATGTGATATTATCATGTTAATTCGTGTCGGTTGTAAGGAATGTTAGAAATTGAAAAAGAAATAGTTTATGGGAGTATTTTTTAAAACATCAAACTCTCAGAGTGCCAGTATTTTTTAATTTGTTTAAGATTTTTGCATTAAACAAAAATAACTGCAAATATCTTTAAATGATCCATTTGACATAAAAGTCAAACCTGCTATATAAGGAGTCCAATGGGTAACGATGTGACTACATAGAAGTTTCTCCATAGTATGATTACTTTTAGGTAATTACTGTAATTAAAAATAAGTTACATGGGACAGTCAAAGACGGTCAGATTTCACTGACAAAACAATAAAAGATTTAATCTTCCATAAATATGACCGTCACGTAGCACATTATTAATGCAATCAATCAGTGCGGCCGCCCGCTCACTTCATGGCCCCACCCGGAGGGGTCTCCATCACAAGCGAGATGCAAATGAAACTCTTTGTAACGAATCTTAAGGGATTTATTCCTAAAAATTTTCGACCGGAACACGGCAGAGTTTTACAAAAGAAAATAAATTGGACCACGACAAACTCTCGCTGTAAATATATATTTTCGCTTCTCGTATTGTAAGAGAAATTAAAAAGTTCAAGACCTCGCTTTTTAGCGAAGCGAGCGCTGACTTATTCCACGATCGCTGTAAACGATAAGTGAAATTGGAAAGGAGTTTAAAATAAAACTCCTGTGAAAATGGCCGGTGTTGTGCAACAAAGTGAACCGTGTCCGAACAATTACGTAAATCGTCAGAAAAATTGTTACATTATAAAATACGAGGATAATTTGGCGTGAAAATTTTGTAGGTAAGTAAGATATCGGTACGCTTGCGCCATCTCACTTACCGGTGACTTGTAAAGCCGCGGGAGCGGCTGCGAATGGTGCGGAAAATTCAAAATTCAAAAAGTACGCCTGTATTGGTCCAAATTATCAATTTATGCCTTTTGCGGTTGAGACCATGGGTCCGTGGGGGTCTAAAGCTCGTCGTTTCGCAAATATTTTATGTAAAAAATTAATCGAGGCCTCGGGTAACCGGCGGGCGGGGAGCTTTTTCCGCCAACGCATCAGCTTGGCCATCCAAAGAAGAAACGCTGCCAGCCTTCTGGGAACCTTGCCGATCGGCAGCAGCGGCAGCCTCGAACAAGTTTTTATATATTATAGTTGTACATTTGTTTGTATTTTTTGTACATTTGTTGTAAATAAAATTATAATCTAGATATCGGTTCCTTTTCATATTTTTTGTGAATGATCCAGTATTTAGTTATTTTAGTTTTTGTACTATTAGTTTGGCTGATTCGATATTAAGCTACGCGTAGTTTTTTATCAGACAGAGTTTAAAGGAGTAATTTTATAAATATAAGAGCGCAATTTCGTAGCACTGGTAGCTTCGTAGCTCACAGCCAGTAGCGTATCGTAGCGCTGTAGACAGTGCACTTGTCCGTCATCGCTACGGTGTGTCGTAGCACTCACAGGTTATAGATACGAAGCGGACTCCATCTATGTTCTGGTTGCCTGGTACTTTTCAGTCACTTATTTACCTTCTATAATAAAATTGTATACTTTTGATATTCTGGTACTTAGTTCAAAAAGATTTTTTACATATTGTATATGCAGTTTTAGTAAGTATATAATATAGAGTATACAGATATGTCTACTCTCTCTCTATTGCTGATAGAAATAAAAGTGTGGTACCTACTTTGTTCCTACACCAAGTTGTGTTGACACCTCTACGTAATTTACATGAAAAGTTCATTAGTAAATAAAATCACGTTTACGTGTATCTATGACAAGAATTCAATCAACAAGATTGCTCGCTGGACTATTCAATGAAAGCAATTAATTTGATTTAGATCAACTTCGGTGCGATCATCAATCATCGCTCAATTGAATTATCAATTGAAATTGACATTAAAGGGTCGTTCACAATAATTATGCTGAGATAAATTTATTATCAGCATGAAAAAAAATCAAGATATATTATTTTTATTGCTAGCTTATGATACTTTGAATAGAAATCTATCATAATATTTACATTTAAATGTCGATTAAAATACTTGCGTTTCAGTTTGACATCATCAAATGTTTAACGTTTTTTTAGACAAGATTTATATTTTCAAAACTAGTTAAATAAAAGACGATGCCGAGAGACCTCCAAAGCAGGTAGGCCGGTCACGTGATGGTCAGTGAATTCCGTCGCCTATAGACTACCAAGTGCAACTGCCAAAACGACGACAGATTTTCAACTGAAAAAGCCAGGTACTAAATAGTACCCCTATTACCGAGCTCAAGCTCACTGTAGGATTAGAACCTACGTCCTACGTCATGGTATCCGACATCACTACCACTGAGCTATCATCACCTTAAAAATATCCAATGGTAAACGTGCCCTTAGTCACTTTAAATTTACATTATGATAATGTAAGTGACATCGAGTCAAGTCAAGATAGATCGATTAGGTCTTAGCAATCGCTCTTATAGAGTCAATGAATAATGGATCGTATAGTAAATATATTCGTTCACAGTTTTGCTTTAAGTATCAAACAATGTTTAATTTCTGTTGAAAAAATAAATAGACACTAATAATGTTAGCTTAGTGGTAGTGAAGAAATAACTAACGTGGGTTCGAATCCTACAATGCGCTTGAGCTTTCGGTGAAGGAAAATATCGTAAGGAAATCACATCACGGTGGTAGGGTCCTTTGTAGTACTCAACTGGCAGGCTACCAACCTCAAATCGAAAATCTGTCGCTAAGCCTCTGTTGGTGCGTTCAGGTAGTTGCAGTTGAGAGCCAGTTGCCTTTAAAGCATTGTAATAAGGTGTGTAGCAATCCTCCTGGTATTGCTAATGTCTATAGGCAATAGTAGTCACTTACCATCAGGTGACTCGCCTGCCTCGTTGTCACTTTTGGTATGAAAAAATAAAAAAATAGCTCCAAAACAGAGATTTGAAAAACCTCAATACCTTTGTGCATCAATCATGTTTAAATACATGCAGTTTTTCTTTTTAATTTACTACAATACATTAAAAATAAAAGCCTTTTGTAATTAAATGATACTATTTCTTCGGTCGTTATTACTCATCGAAGTAATATTGTAATAAAACCTGTATAAAAAAATTTAAGTAACATAAAATAGTAAACCCAAAAATATAACATATCACAGAAAGCGCTGGCTATGTCACATGTTATCCGTTTTAATTAAACAGACTCACTAGGAAAGCTGAAAGATTGCCGATGCCGCCCTCTTGTACGTAGCCGGCGTATACCCTGCAAATGAAACAACCTTGTTAATTGCAAACATCGGCCTAATTAACGTTTGATTAATTGGCCTCTTCTCGGTTTGAGAGGCCGAGGCAGAATAACCAACACTAATCAAATAACTAAATTACGTAAAATCTCACTCAATTTTCTATTTAAATCTTCATCTAATTTTCCCGATTAATTTAAATACATTTAATATTACAGTCAGTCACTTTATAATTACCTGTACTAAATAAATCTGTCGCTATATATATTTTTTTTCATTTATTTTATTTAGTTCATAAAAAAAGTATAACCACATAAGGCAATGATAGCTCAGTGGTAGTGACGTCGGATACCGCAGCAAAAGTCGAGGGTTCGAATCCTGCAATGAGGTTGAGCTTCGGTGAAGGAAAACATCGTAAGGAAACCACAGCATGATGGTAGGTACTTTGTAGTACCCGACTGGCTGGCTATCAAGTTGATAATCTGTCGCCAGTGGTTACATTTAATTTTTATTAAAATCCACCTGAGTGAGGTCCAACAAAAGCCAGTGCAATGTAGTTACCTAATAAAAGAAGGCAAACTAATATCCAAACGCCATTCGAGCCTCACAAAACATATGAAAATTGAATATGCATCGCTCGCTCTCGCGCTAGTTTAATATTCATCGCTCGCTCAGAACACAACTCAATAAAACGTGTTTACGAGCAAGCGGCGATGTAAAACGAAGCGGCCCGACTATGAATTACTAACGCGCGATCAACTGTGATATTATAGTGGATTTTATTTTCCTTACAAGTGTTATATTCAGGAAGAGTCGATAGCTTCGTTGTATAAGATATACGCCTTAGGCTGTCCCGAAACGTGATTTTAGTTCACGCTTCAAAGGTAGAGTTGTGGTGGTATGAATGGGAGACGTATATAAAAGGACAATTTTAATTTCTGATGTCCACTTAACCCCTTGCAGATCGGATAAAACAGATATAGTGTTGTTTTGGGTCGATTTTTTTAGATGCCCCTATCAAATAAAATATCTCTTTAAAAATGAGAAAACTTCCAAGTTCTCAAAGTGCTCGTATTTTTAATGTCAGAAGTCGGCCATCGTTTCCTATACGTATATTAGCAATGCCAGGTAAAGCATTGCTATATTTACAAAGTCTAAAAAGCTACTGGAGTCTCTCTTAAGGATCGCATCCGAAATTATGTGATCCGACACAGAACTAAAGTTATCGACATAGCCCAAAGGATTAGTAAGCTGAAGTGGCAGTGGGCTGGTCATATCTGCCGTAGAACTGATAACCGTTGGGGTAGACGTGTTCTTGAGTGGAGACCGCGACTCGGTAAACGTAGTGTAGGACGCCCTCTAGCTAGGTGGAGTGACGACATTCACTGGTGGCGGATGGAAGAGAATAGCCGAAGACCGGGTTCAGAGGCGCGCCTTAGGAGAGGCCTATGTCCAGCAGTGGACTGATACGGGCTGATGATGAATGATGAAAACGCTACTGGCTCTCAAATGCAACTGCTGGAATACGCCAGTAAAAATGAGACGACAGCTTTTCAGCCCAGAAGGTACTATAAAGTACCCTATCATCGTGCAAAGGCCAAAATTGACTACTCAATGTGAAAGAAATCTTAGTGTCTTAGTGTATCGGATCTTAGTGTATCGCAAAAAAAATGAGCCGATGGAGCCATAGAAAGTATAATTCTAAGTAGGTACTGGCAAGTGATTATGTCCAGAAAGATTTTTGGGTGGATTGGAAGGTGACCTCGTGATGACAAAATTCTTACCTGCATTCCTCTGGGATATTATGTTTTTGCGAGATAAAAATTAGACCCGATAACCAGTAGATGTGTTCTTGAGTGCAGACTGCGACTCGGTAAACGTAGTACGCCCTCCAGCTAGGTGGAGCGATGACATAAGTAAAGTGGCTGGTGGCGGTTGGACAAGAATAGGCGAAGACTGGGCTCAGTGGCACGCTGTAGGAGAGGACTATATCCAGCAGTAGTGAACTGATACAGGCTAATGACGACGATGATAAGTCTTATTATTATGAATAGAATAGCTTTTTGCTTCGCGGTTGCACCCCCTTAAGGGTCAAATTTTGAAAAGCTTTTTCTTAGGGCCTACTTATATGTTGTAAAAGTTTTTAGCTCTGGTTTAGGCAGCGTTGATGAGTTCGTAATTTAGTCAGTCAATGGGTTAGTAGTAGGAAATAAACTCTATGATACATATATACGAGTAATATAAAAGTTGGTTTGTATATATATAACATACGCGGCGATACGAGACGCACTAAAACACTAGACTATAAACCATTGCCTTTATGGCCTAGGCTGAGTTAGTAGTTCCTGATATCGCTGTGGTTGCACTATTACGGATTTTGGCCTGCTTTATATTACAACGATAACATTTTGTGTAAAGTATATAAAATAAAATTAAAAAATACATCTAAAACGTTTTAGGAATAGTGATCATTTTTGACTGAACTGATCAAATAATCATACATCCTGAAAGTAACTTTGAGAACCAGTTCTTCTTGACCGTGTCTAGCGGTCGCTTACCACGGTCAGTTTGTGGCCAATTACTTGCCTATCCAAAGTTTTAAAAATAATTTATACAGTAAAATATTTTTGTGTAGGTCAATGCTCTTTCATCATAGCGCGGTGGGTAGTGGCGGGCGCGGTGCGTGGAATTGCAGCAAATTGCTGGAAGCGCTCGACTGAGCACAGTAAGTGCTGTGTTGAGAGTACGTTACAGTTATGGCTTGGAGGGAAGTTTCGAAACATTTTTTCCTTGCAGCTTCTTCCGTAATTAACTGTTGAGTACAACTAATATTATATTTGGTCAATCTCAAGGATGAATGATCCATACTAATATTATAAATTTGAAAATGTCTGTCACCTCTTCACGCTTAAATCGCTGAACCGATTTAGATTATATTTGGTATAAATATAGATGGAACCTTGGAAAAGGACATAGGATACTTTTGATATCCCGGGAAAACCGATTTAGAAAACTGTAATTCCCTAATAATTGTTATGAACTAAAGTCGTAAAGATTTTGATATAGTATGTAATATTTTTGGTAACAATTGTATACTATCGTGAATGGCAAAAATATTTTTGTTTCTCATAGTGTCTTTCAGAAATACAAACTGATTTTTGCTGCTCATTGAAACTTTGTAAAAAAACTTGCCAATTTGTACATTCTATGGAACTCTACATACTGCGTGATGCGACACGCATTTGGTCACTTTTCAGATATAATTACGGATTAAAATACAATATTCAGGAGCATTCCTTTATACGTTGCATAGATAATATCGTGGAATAAAGATAAAATGGATAAAATCGCAGCTAAAACCGTGCGTTGGAACTAGTATCAACAATTACACATAATTTCATCGCAAGCATTTAATTGGAGAAAAGTTCTTTTTTCCACATTTTAGTTCGTCAAGTTAAACCGGAAGCGGAAACAATTTAAGCGACGCATCCGGTCGACTATTTTACCGACGCTACGTCCGCGTTTACGAACATTTTATCCAACATCATGTCTAATTGATGGGAATATAATTAATTGAAATCATGAATGAAACCCATACAATTTATAGTAAAGCTATCATTAAAATAGTATCTTGCGACAGCTGTTTTTAAAAGCTAATTCAATATATCATCACTTATCAAGGTGAGTAATGATGTAGTGAAAGATTCAGAGATTAGACTCAAAGCTTAGATAATAACTGGCTCTAAATTAATTTTTCTTTTTTTTTTTTTCGTGGGGAAATCCTCATGGATACCCGGCCGCTCGAGGGGGGCAGCTGGCCGGGTTATGTCAGACTCCTACTGACTAAAACCCCACGGTGTTTCTACCTGTCGCTGCTGGTGCTGGGTATACGGGGGCGCCCGAGGCATTCTTCCGCGTACCCAGCAGCGACGGCCCGGTGGCAGGCCTCTACTGCTATGACGGGAGGATCGGAGCTCGTATCCTCACCGTCTCGCCTTGGGTAGTGAGTGGAAACACGCACTAGACTACCCGAGCCCGTTGTGACAGGGCGGCTGACTCCCCCGAGTCTGCCACCCATGGGCTCCAGTGGGGAGAGGGCGTGGCTCGCAAAAGCCGCCCTCCGACGCCCTGTTCTCCTGCGGCGGATCGACAGGGTGGTAGTGTCCTCCCTGTGGCGTTCCGCCGCCTCCTTTGCGAGCATGACGCGCTCGCAAAATGAGTGGAGTGCGTCCCAGGACCTCCCGCTGTCAACGATAGCGCGAATCACGCTCGTCAGCGAGAGGTCGTTCCCCACGTGGGCGCAGAGCTCACTGCGCTCGCTCGTCCAGGCCGAGCACACCTCCAAGGTGTGCTGGGCGTCCTCCTCGAGGCATCCATCGCAGTGGTGGCAAACGGCGGTCGGCTCCCTCCGGGCAATCCGACACAGATACCTCCCGAAACAACCGTGTCCCGAGAGGATCTGCGTCAACCGGAAGGTCAACGTGCCGTGCCGCCGTTCAAGCCACTCCTCCAACACTGGACGGATGGCCTCAATGGTCCTAAGCCCCGCACTAGGGTGCTCAAGCCTGGTCTTCCCTTCTTGGATGGCGAGCGCGCGCAGTTGAGTTCTGCTCCCTTCCACCTCGCGTGGTGCTGGCCGATCGCCCTGGGCCAGCGCCTCCTCGCGCCAATAATATAATGACGCGAGAGTTCTCGCCTCAAGGTCCCAAGGCCAAGACCCGGCCAGCACACACGCCGCCTCAAAGGAGATCGTGCGATATCCCCGTATCGCCCTGATCGCTACCACCCTCTGCGGCCTCCGTAGGAGAGTGGTGTTTGCGCGGTTCAGGGCGTCCGCCCATACGGGAGCTCCGTACAGCACCATGGATCGCACGATCCCCAAGTACAGCTGCCTGCACATAGCGCCCGGTTCGCCGGTGTTCGGCAGCAGCCGCCCGAGAGCAGCCGCCGCGCCCATTACCCTTGGCACTAGGCGCCCGAAGTGGGCTGTGAAGTGCCACCGACCGTCGAGGACGAGACCCAAATATGTCATCGTCAACCCGACGTCTATGCGGACTCCACTCACGACGATATGGGCATCGCGGGGAGGCGCCTGTCGAGGCCCATGAAAACACAGGGCCTCACACTTGCTAAGCGCCACCTCCAAACCCAATCGTCGTATCCGGCCCACTACTTGTGCCACTCCAGCAGTGGCACGGTAGGCAGCTGTACTATAACTCGTGCCACGGGCAGTGACCAGGGTGTCGTCGGCGTAACACGTTACCGCGACTCCCCGGATACACGGTGCCCGCAGCACCCAGTCGTACCCGATGTTCCACAGGAGCGGACCCAGCACCGACCCCTCTGGCTCTAAATCACTGCCGCAACACACAGGTAGATGCTTGGTGATAGATTTATAAGTTGAGGGTGGTAGCCAGCCAGGCGAGTACTGAAAAGTACTCTGCCCTATCATGATATTTTCTTTCAAAAAAACTCAAGCTCATATCACCGACAGTGCTATCACAGTAACCATTAAAAAACAATCATTTATAATTCATACAGCCAGCTAACTAACAATTCAATTAAGTTGACAAAATACCCTTTATACAAATTCAAACCTAAATTAGAACTGCACGGTGCTTGCGACAAAAGCCACGAAATTTTAATTTTCGATAACCCAACCAATTTGCAAAGTTTAAACAAACATTCACCGCCTATACCCACGGATACTCGCCGGATATTGCCGAGTACTCCGTGCAAACCGCGTACATATCAGATACACAAGAGATTAAAGTTCCTTCGATAAAATCTACCATTTAGATCTTAAACTCTGAGCACAGGACGGGCGGGTTGGCGTGGTTGGTTAACACACTGCCTATCACGCCGCAGGTCGTGGGTTCGATTCCCATCCAGGACAAACATTTATGTGCATGAACATGTCTGTTTGTCCTGAGTCTGGGTGTAATTATCTATTTAAGTATGTATTTACAAAAAAAAAGTAGTATATGTAGTATATCAGTGATCTGGTTTCCATATTACAAGCTCTGCTTAGTTTGGGATCAGATAGCCGTGTGTGAGAAATGTCCGAGGATATTTATTTATTTATTTAGGTGGCCTTATAAGAGATCCGCATGCTTTTCAGTCACTGAGAGCTGATTTGCCAACTAGTCGTTTGCCTTCAATAGAAACATCTTTTGGCAATACCGTATGTATTGCCAACCTTTACAGGCCACTTTAAGGTTCATAAATATGATTATGTTCAAAAATAGAAATTTCTTAGTGCTACAATTCTTCTCAGAGTAAGATAACTACAACAGGACTACGGTAACGTGCAGGACTGGTTGTTGAGCTATTGATCTCTGATAATCCTGGCAGTCTGTAACTAAATGGTATTTTAAAAAGTTCACCGTAACTAATATGACTTAAAGGCCATTACATTTAAGGTGGATGATCTAAACACCTCGTGGCAGGCTTTAACTGTACAGTCTGATACGGGAGCGTAGCATCCGCATTTTTGGTGACAGAGGGAGCAAAATGAATGTCAGCAGCTCAGTCTCGCTCCACTCAGGTAGCTCCTGAGAGGTCTCTGGTCCATTGTTTAATTAACCGTAAGTAAACTCTGCTCTGCATCACACTACTGGTGTATTAATTAACCCCATGTTTGCTTTTCACGAAGCGAGCGCACGTGCGGCTGGTGGACTATGTAAACAGCTAACTGCTATTTTTCCGACGGGTAAAGGATTAACCTGCAGTTAGGAATGGACAGTTTGACTCGAAGCAATATTGATGAGCTTCAATTACCTGTAACTTGAGTAGAAAGTTGTACTCGTTTATTTTGTTAGACGTTTCCTTGACTCGGTATAAATATCCTGGGACATTCTTGACTTCTGAGCTTGTACTACGGAAACCAAATAACTGATAGTCAAAGTCAAAGTCAAAACCATTTATTCAGTTTAGGCCCTAGAAGGGCACTTATGAAGATACACTTTATACAGTAATTTCTTTTTTGAATACATACCTATTTAAATACTAATATTATAAAGAGGAATGATTTGTTTGTTTGTTTGTTTGCATTGAATAGGCTCCGAAACTACTGGACTGATTTCAAAAATTCTTTCATCGTTGGAAAGCTACACTATCCCTGATGAACATAGGCTATATTTTATCCCGGGATAAGATAAGATCCCACGGGAACGTGGCTGAAACCGCGCGGAACAGCTATTTAAATATATAATTATACCCAGACTCAGGAGAACTGTCTTAGATGGAAATCAAAATTACGATACCCAGGTAGTGAGATAAAATAAATAAAATAGCTTTATTTTTACCTTACATTAATTTGTACATCTATCTTAAGTAGGTTTATATCAAGTTAGTTACATACTAGTGTTTCTTTTCACAGTTATATTTTATTTCCTTATTTATTTGTTAGTAGTGTTAGTTTGGTTGAGTGATAGATGAGTAAGATAAGTTTGTTAGTTGTTTGTTAGTGTTGTGCAAGGTCCGCTGTTAGCGGTAAAAGCCTCCTCCAGCCGTTTCCATTTCTCTCTGTTTCGAGCACTTCTGCTCCATACTTTGCCTACAACTCTGACAATGTCATCACTCCATTGTTTATGAGGTCTTCCTCTTCTTCGTTTATTGTCCATTGGGTACCAATTAGTTATGATTTTGGACCATCTATCATCTGTGGCTCTTTGTATATGTCCGGCCCATTTCCATTTCAGATGTAACACTCTTCGCGCTGCATCTTTGGCTTTGGTTTTCTGCCTTATCACACTGTTTTTTACTTTGTCTTTCAATTTGATACCCATATAGCCCTTCAATCCCTCTTTGGCATACCTTAATTTTTGCAAGACTTCCTTTTGTCAGAGCCCATGTCTGGCAAGCATAAGTAAGGCAAGGGAGAAGACAAAGTTCCATCTTTAGTTTTTTTTAATTTCGTTGGCAATTTGCTTTTGAAAATTTCTTTCATTGACCAGTATTTATTCATTATAGTATTATTAGGTAGTGAGATAATATTGTTAAATATTTGTATTAAAAAGAAAACAATATAATGTTAACAAATAAGAATAATACAAATAAGACTCAGAAAATCCAAAAATATTTTTAAAATGTAACCTTGCTGAGTTTCTTGCCGGTTCTTCTCAGATTCCTGAACCAGTGGTAATTTCTTTGATTCGCCTTTCTCCCTTCATAAGTGCCTCCAGGGCCTAAACTTAACAAATGGTTTTGACTTTGATTATTTTATTATAATCTATCTATGTACGTACATACACATCGAGTATTGTAAGTGTAATAAGCTAAGCCTCGTTAAGCGGCTTACATCGTCTTGCGTACAACTTTCAGGCTAAGCGATTAAGTTATCACATTTGTGTAGATAAAAAACTTGAGAGGTGTCAAGGATGACACCCGGATGGAACGAAGTTATATAAGTCGAGAGAGTATATATATATATATATATATAAAAAAACTATTTATATATATATATAAAATATCTGGCTTGCTTTCTATAAGAGAGAGAGAGACAGACAGAGAAACATGCGCACGCCGCACAGCTTAATAAACATACATAGTGACATAAAAAAGTGTCGTGACAATTTTTCGTAAGATTTTTTTCCGTCTAGCACCCTTTCACAACTTCGTTCCAATATTATATCTCAATTAACTATTTTGTTGATAAATAAAGATGACATTATGATCCATAATTAGGTAATTAAATTAATCATTAATACATTTAATCGCCGTTTCTGTAATCTTATTTTTTTTATTGTGAAAAATCTCCACTAGCGTGTTTAGGGGGTAACACTGACTCGTACATACTCGTTTTTTCTGATAAGATTTTTTATTCAATATGAGAAAACAACTTTTTCCAACAGAAATTCTATATTGTCTACCACAACATCTCTAACAGTTTCACGTAATTAAAACAGATCAACTTTATATAATTACAGTGAGTTCAATTTCACAACAAATTAATACGACCCCGGCACTATAATTGTATACATTTAAATTCCAGCTATTCTACTAAACGGAGTCATTAGCCCGTGACAGAATTGTCTGGCGTTCCGATATCTGAAACGTTATGAAATTTCACTAACAGTGCCGCGCTGTCAACTATTACAATTAACCGAACGACTTAAATACCAGCTAAATCATACTATTAACGCTCTTATTGTGGTAGCTGGAAGGCTGAAAATAGCTTGTGTTTAGTTTTAATCAAAACCTTATAATGCCTTGTGCACAAAGCGGAATCGGTAGTAACATTAACAGATCATCTGTTGTAAATGACGAAGTGTACTCACGCCCTAATAATGATGTAGTGTTTCTAGAATTGTGCGGCTGCCTTAATGTGCCATATTACAGTTTCTTAGTATTCATAGTATAAGGTAAACATTGTCAGGGCAATTAGACCCTTATGCCGTTTTATATAGAAACAATGAAGTATTTATTGACCATTGTTTTCGCAGAACCTATCTTTAATCATGCGTAAATAAGTTTTTTAATGGCCACAGAAACAGCAATATCATAGAAAAACCGAACGGAAGAAAACAAATGAACAACAGATTTTTAAAAAGAAATGGCATAGCTATATTAAAAAATTAATTTGAATTTGGAATTCTAAGTAGAATTAAACACAGCTATAAAAAATCGGTAATTTCATAAGTAATACCCGCTTGGCTGGCTATGAGCTTCAAGTTGAAAATCTCTCGCTAAAACTTTATTTAAGCATATTCATTTATAATGCGGACTGCATAGAAGTAGAGTCTGTATTTACAGACTCTAAGAATAAGTTTTTCTTGGCAAGTGAGTCCCATTTTTCCATTCACCAGACCATTGCTTTGCAAGGGAAGGTTAGAGGCCAAACGTAAGCCGATATACACATTGTATAAAAATGTTCTTGAGACCAAGTTCGGTCATGGGATGTGTGTGTGAAAATTACAGCCAAGGGTGATACCAACTAGCATACTGTGGTGTAATAATACCACTTAACTTTGCTCTGAAATAAAGGTATGGATATAAGTTCTGTGAAGGCTTAATCATATTGTTCCATTCTAGCAATTTTTATGTTATTCACAAAAATAGCTAGTTAATTTTGAAAAATTCCATTGGACACCCTCTGAATTCGGAACACTAAAAATTATAGAAAAATAAATACAAATATTAACACACAATCAAAGGATAAAAAAATATAGTATAATACAATTCCAGTGTTAAAAGTCTATACAAAACTGGATACAAAATTGAATGGCCCATTCCTCGAGGCAGATACGTGTTCACAACGCGATGTAAATATATTTATTATCTTACAAATAAAAACTTTCCTACCACAAAAGAACTACTAACATTCGCAATAACTTTGAGACGGGTCAAAAATGTAAATACCCCAGAAATGGGGACATATCGTGCCCCATACGATGCCTCACAACTCTTATGTCTACACTGGTATACGAGCAGCATTAAAGAAGTTAGCCGCAGATAAATATTTTGGAAGAACGCCAGATGGGTGGCGCGAAAACTATGTGGTACATACCATGATAAACTGTAGTTTTAAAATATATGAAGTGGAAAGGCTGCCGTATGTTGAAATATGGTAAGCGAGCGTGCTTCTGAACCACTTGCGGTTTATACGCTGTATTGAGAGCTGAAGGTTATATAAGACTGTTCAATTTCTTCCACTTCCAAGAGAATGTTTTTTTTTAGAAAAAGTTTAAAAAAAAGAAATATAAATTCATTAAAATGAGAATTAAAAAAACTTGAGAGGTGTCAGGGGACACCCGGATGGAACGAAGAAATAAGTAGATATTTTAATTTCTATTTATATACATTTAAAAAAAAAAAAAAAAACAATATATATAAATAGATTTTTTTTATATAAATAGAAATGAAAATATCTGGCTTGCTTTCTATAAGAGAGAGAGAGAGAGAGACAGAGAAACATGCGCACGCCACACAGCTTACAATAGCACACCGACACAAAAGTGTCGGTGACAATTTTTCGTGAGCATTTTTTCCGTCTAGCCCCCTTTCACAACGCGCGATAAGGAACTTCGTTCCAAAAACTTATTAATAAAATACAATACAATTTCTCCTTATTGTTTCCACACGAAGTTTTCTTTCACCGAAAGCTCAAGCTCTACGAGGCGTCACTACCACTGAGCTATCATCGCCCTAACGCACGGTAATTGATTTTATATACACTATAGGCACAGAGTAAGGATAGGTAGGTATAGGTAGAGTTTGCTTATAAACATAAAACACTTGTGTGCGTGACTGTGCGGGAGGTAGGTACAGTGAGTGGGAAAACTTTGATAATAACGTAGCATACTTTATTGTCGTGACTTTGACTAATGAACGCGTTCACTGAACATTAATTTTGTTACTGACGCGTCCAAATACTCTCGCGCTGACTGACTACCCAATCAGTGCTTGTAAAAGTCAGCTTGTTATAATTATTACGAGCAAATATAACCTTTATACAGTATGTGTTATGGACTACGATTGAAGCTAAAATAATGTACGTACCATAGATCTGTTTTTAAACTACTTTTAAGTTGATACTCAATAAATAACTCAATCCATTGTAATTTTGATATAAAATTTTATTGAGATAAAATGTTAAAAAGATTTAAATGTGAGGAGAGCGAAGTAGAATGGAATCAGAGCCGATGCAATGTCAGTGAGTGGCAAAACGAGAATAGTGACGAACTTCGTCCGTAAAATATCGATAATTTTCTTTAAAAACTTATAAATACTGACTAATAAAAATGAAATGGTTGGTGTGCTTAGTTAATCACACCTTTTTCCACGCCACTGGTCGTGGTTTTGATTCCCATCTAGGACAGGCCTTTGTGTGCATGTACCGAGCATTTAGAGTCTGACTATTCATAAGTGCCTGTGAAGGCCTATTTGGATAAATAAACAATTTCATTTCATTTCATTTCAATAAATAATCTATTTAAGTAGAATGTTTAAAAAAAGTTCAATATGTAGCATATTATCACTATTTTCCACATTATATGATCTGCTTAGTTTGAGATCAGATGTGTGTATTGTGAAGAATGCCCCAGGATATTTATTATTCGACTTGAACGTTTTTTTCTAGACCAACCCATAATAAATTTCCCCCTGCCCCGTCATTTACTTGTTCACCATAATACAGTTTAAATAAAATACAGCATAATTTATCTCACTCATAAATAATTACAAATACACCATAATATCAGATCTCCGGTTGGTACAATCCTGAGTTTTGAGTAAAATAAAGTACCATTATTCAATAAATATTATTTTAACTCGATATTCTTAAATAGAATCAGTGCATCACTATTAGTGGAGGTGCATCAAAAAGGTTTTACTTGTCTGCCAGAGAGGTGAGTCAGCGATGCAGTCGTCTCTTTCTAACAGTGTGATTGTATCTTCTGTTCACTTTGAGCAACTAGCTTTCTTTAAGGACGCAGTTTTGTTTTCTTCAGTTTTTCTGATTGGTCTGAAATTGGGGTATCGACATTTAGAATTAAAATGACGGAGCCTATATTGTTTTACTGATTGACAGATGTCACTTCTACATTCTGCTAACTGCATCAGTAATGTACATCCATACTAATATTATAAATGCAAAAGTGTGTCGGTCTGTCTGTTACCTCTTCACGCTTTAACCGCTGAACCGATTTAGATGAAATTTGATATAGAGATAGATGGAACCTTGGAAAAGGACTTAAGATACTTTTTATCCCGGGAAAAGATAAGACCCCTTGGGAACGCGGTCGAAACCGTGGGAGACAACTAGAATTATATATTTTTTTTATTCTGGATAGGCTTGTGTTTGACCACAATCTCACCAATGCCCGCTAAAAGCAATTTAGGACAAAACTCAACCATTAACAGGCTTCAAACGCAATACAACAAATTGAGTCAAAATACGACATTAGACATATTTCATTACAGTCACACCAAATTTAAAAACGAAATAATGAAACATTTTAAACCTCAATAACTTCAGTAATAAACATAGGTACTAATTCATCTAGCACACCAAATTCAATAACGATATTACTGTTCACCCTGTCCCCTTCCTCGTACTATTATTGTTTTAGATTACAATCTCTCTTTGCTTTATCTTATAATAGGTAATTATAATTTAGTGAGCCCGAGTTGGTGCACGATTTCTTATATACCTATATGTTAAGTTTTATACAAGTAATGAAAATAATGTTATTTAAGATTATCATATGTACCTACTATCACAGAAAATGTTAGTTTAAAAATAAAAGTCCACCATTGCATGCAGTGGCAACCTTTAAGTAAGGCAGCACTTACAATTTATATATATTGCTTATATTTGTATGTTAGCGTTAGTGTTTGTTTTGTTGGTTGTCCATAAATAAATAAAATAAAAATAAAATGCCTAAGCACACAAAGCCTAGATGGGAACTGGCTCTCAAGTGCAGCTGCCGGAACACACCGATAGGTGTTTGGCGACAGATTTTCAACTTGAGGGTGGTAGCCAGCCAGTCGGGTACTACAAAGTACCCTACCACCGTGCTATGGTTTCCTCACGATGTTTTCCTTCACCGAAAGTTCAAGCTCATTGTAGGATTCGAGCCCACGATCTTCGCCGCGGTATTCGACGTCACTTACCACTGAGCTATCATCGCTTTAATTCCCAACTGTGAACCATTACAAAATGAATCAACTAACATATATTTGTGCAATGAGATATTTCTGTGAGCTCAAAGCATTATTCAAGGAGAGTTCAATTACCAACATGTCCGCAGGGCGGCGCGCGGTGTGCGGCTCGGCGAAGTCCAATAATCGTTCTTTTACAGCACACATATGTAATTCCGCTCAAATCGTGTCACGAATATTGACTAGGTAAATAACGGACATTGCAGTAGTGCAACTGCGTTAAAACATTAAATATTAAATGAAACAGGCCGCTACAAGAACAATTATTACTTGCGGAGTGTGGTCAGTCACCTAATCGCGGATATAGTTAAATGCAAGCAATGATTGTTTTTAAAAATAGATTTTTAATATAGACAGGTCTGTTTTGAGCAAAGCCCACATATTTCAAAAACGACGGGATGGATTGGCCTAAGTTTTTTACACAATGTTGGTTTTTAATAGAAAAGTGTTTTTACTTTTTTTTTCTTACGATAACGGAAATTAGGTACAAAGCGTTTTGTGAGGATGAGTTATAACAAAAATTACCATGGCGACGATTATGTTTACTTCCTTAATAATGAATAACTAGTTAAAAACTACTATATTATTCATTCAATATAAATTAACTCTACTTCCATAATAGCGACCCCAAATAATCTTCAGCTATTAAATTAAAAAATAATGACATAAATAGTTTGTAAGTTAATATGCTGTAAGAAACTGTACTGTGGCTATAGGTGGTAGAGACAATCGTTTCGCAATGCAAGCGATTTAGTTCTTTGTCACCCGAGATTGCAACCCATGAGGTAAAACCGGCGCCGGGCATTCTGATAATAAACGAGTTCCATCGGTTACTTAACTGCATTTCACACCAAACGGGGAAAATATTGTCCTGAAAGTTTTCACATATATTTGCGTAGAAGAGAATATTTAAATGAGAATATTGTTTGTCTGTTTTATGTCAGTAAAGCTAAATATTAAAAATATATAACCTTTTCTGTCTATAGGAATTGGTGCATATCAGCGCCTCACGCGGAATATTGATATAACTAATATAGTATGTTTATAAAAACGTATATTTTTTGCGCTCAATGTCCAATAATCATTTTCATCTGATGTTAAAAAAAAATCATAGGGAAATTTTTACCAACTGAAAAATGTTTTATATATTCCCGTGGGATGCTTTACTGGTTTGTTAGTTAAACGAAATAAAAAATATATTTCATTAAATAGAATAATGAATTTAATCCAAGCATTATTTATTTAAACACCATTTCATGGCGTTATCGTTAATCCAGCTTCGCAGTGCACAATAACGCGAATATAGCGCTTTGTACAGCGCTTTAGCAGATGAGTTAGCGTTGCAAAACTATAAAATAATGTCATTTAAAGTCGTAACACTAAAACTTGCACTGAAAGCGTAATTTCGCGAAAACGAGCGAAGTAAAAGAAGGATATTCATTTTACGGATACTTATTCTAGAGTTTCAATTTGAGTTGGGAATAGAACATATATTATTTTTGTACAGTACTTTATGTAGTTGCTAGCCTTATCTATGTACATATTTAATATACAGAATGTCGAGTAAGTTGTACGAGAAACTTAAAGGGGAGATAGATAAAATCAGAAATTCAAAATTACAAAAATCAGATATGTCGAAATATCTCGAAAATGGTGAAACTTTTATAAAGGTCATTTTTGAATATTTGGTAGGTAACCTGCCCACCTATCTGTTAATCTCTGAAACTACTGATCCTATCATTTAAATTAAATTTCATCCAATTCCGCGGTACGATTACGTATCTCGCGACAGGTTGGCAACAGGCGTAAATTTCGCGATCGCTACTGTCAAACGTCACTTTTGTAACGCTAAGCTAATACAAAAGTGACGTTTGACAGCAGCGATCACAAATTTACGCCTGTTGCTACTGCTAACTTTTACGTAATAGACCCGCCGTTTAGCTATTGCGGAGCCGACTGTTGATAAATACAGAACTCACAGTAGGGTATAGTATAGCAGGATATTCATAGAAACTATAAGGTAGATAAGTATAAGAGTTTTAGTTTTTTTTTAGTAGTACTTTGTAGTACCCGACTGGCTGGCTACCACCCTCAAGTTGAAAATCTGTCGCCAAACACCTATCGGTGTGTTCCGACAGCTGCACTTGAGAGCCAGTTCCCATCTAGGCTTTGTGTGCTTACCATCTTCGGCCACATCATCACTTACCATGGTGAGATTGTGGTCAAACACAAGCCTATCCAGAATAAAAAAAAAAAAAAAAAACATCACTATCATGAAAAAAAAAAGAAACTGAAAAATGTTTTAAGTACGCAAGTCACTTTCTATTTACATAATTGCGGCGAGCGCGAACCATCCTCTGTAAGGGCTCTCAAACACGGTTATATTTTGCTACAAATTGCCTGACCAAGAACTACCTTACACACTATAGTTTTTTTTTTTGGTACACGTAGATAGTTGCAGCTCAATAGCGAATGTTAAATGATAAATACTTTGCGTTATCTAGTGGTAGAGTCAATTGTAACATTCGTAAGTGCCTTATCAGGGCCTAAACCGAATAAATTAGGTTTGAGTTTTAAGAAATATATATATATATATATATATATCATCTGAGGATTAAATTCAAAGAGTAACCCAGAATAGGCCAGAATACCGTTTACATAATTGCATTTTCAAAGTTTCTACGGGTATTCATAGATTAATTAAATTTAGCTTAACACTTTGAACAAGCTTAGTTTCAAGATAGAAAACGTCTATAGACTACGATAACTACCTACCATCAGGTAGGCCGTAAGCTTGTTTACCTAAAAAAAAAAACAATCAGGTTACCGGTTAGATCAACCCGGTGTGATTCAGATGAGTCGTTCAATGTACGGCAGGCCTAAACGGTTGGCGGGTGCCGGCTGGGCGCGCGGCGCTCGTTTCCCGCAGCCGTGCATGATCATCGTTGAATTATGTACTCAATTGAGGATTTACTACAAAAAAAACACCTTAATATTTTTTGTTAGAATACGTGCGTGAATTTGAATAAAGGTTCATAAATCGTACCTAACAAGGTCCATTCTAAAACGCGAAGGCGTCTTTCCAGCTCCTTTTGTAATGGTCACTTAGGTACAGTCTAAGGAAACGCTGCGAAGTTGGAACTTTCAAGTTTCTTTTGGAGTGTAAGTTAACAAAGAGCTGGAGGTCGGAGTACCATTACCAAATTATTGAAGTTTCAGACCTTTATAACAAGTTAAGTTGGGTGAGGTCATTGGAGAGCTCTAACTTTTGAATTGAGCAGGCGGTTTTGAATTTCTTGTGTTATACTTTTTATTTTAGAGATGTTATTTTATTCCTTGACTAGCCTCCGCCCAGCTGGCGTTTCTGAAGAATCTTATTATTATTATTTATCTTATTACTACCGTTTTTTCGGGATAAAAGTCGATGCCATTTAAACAGTTATTGTTTTTATAACAATATAATTTAATATAAAAGGAATTCAAGGGATTAAGTATTAACATGTGTCTTCATAATACATGTACCTATTTAATTAAAAAAAAACTTTTATAAGTTACCTACAGGTAGGTGGAGCTTATTAATATTGTGTCCAGTCAAACCACAGAACAGTGAATTACATAATTCTCCATGAGGCAAACTGTTGATTGTCTGTCTTTTTAGGGTTCCGTACCCAAAGGGTAAGAACGGGACCCTATTACTAAGACTTCGATGTCTGTCTGTCCATCCGTCCGTCTGTCTATCGCCAGGCTGTATCTCAAGAACCACGATAGCTAGACAGTTGAAATTTTCACAAATTATGTATTTCTGTTGCCGCTATTACAACAAATAAAATGAATATGAAAACAGAATAAAATGAATATGTAAGGGGGGCTCCCATACAACAAACGTGATTTTTTTGCCGTTTTTACGGAACCCTTCGTGCGCGAGTCCGACTCGCACTTGACCGGTTTTTTTATATATTTCTGTTTCACCCGCGTTCCCGTGGGATCTGCGTTCCATTGGGATCTAGCGGTATGAAATATACGCATTTGCAACCATTTGCAACCTATTCTCAGACCTCCCGAATACACACAACACCGTTTCGGAGGAGTTCAGTAACTGAAACTGTGACACGATAATTTTATATTATTAGATTATTTAAATTTGGAATATCATGACTGATACCAAAACAAAGCAACGACAATAATCAAATTTTCCCATTTTCATTCTAATTCTTGCTTGATCGTCTTTTGTAGCTTAGAATTGTTTCCCTTCACTTCTATACAGCTTTACGAATAGCGGAGTAACCAACCGTGTGATCCTATCCTCGTAGGACGTAGGTAATATCGGAGGATATTGGAAAACTCGCTACATACAACTTTACCTTTGTCCACGGACAGGTGAACTTCAGACAAAGTATGTATGGTATTTTCTATTATTAGGTACAGTCAGCAACATAAGTATTGCGTAGTTCGCAAACAACTCAGGTCTAAAGAGCGCTCTTTTTGATGAACTATGCGAACCAGTTCGTCGATGACAATTCTTTTAGTTACTGACTGTTGGATGGGAACAATTACGTAACTTGTTGCTATCAGTTTCAATCTTAAAAACAACCTTTAAATCAATAGAAATATTACAATGGCAATAATGGTTTCATTCGCAAATCCCTATAACATGGCGAGGAGCCCGCTGCCAAATGCGTCATACTTGTGACCAGGACCTGCTTGTGGAGGCTGGTCTGCTTGAGTTTATGGAGGAGTGAGGTGTTAGACTCCTCCATTGAAAAGGGAAGATCTTCCGCCAGGCTAGGTCCTCGTGCCTGGGGACCGCGGTCCAACTGTAAATGTTGGAAGCTTGTATATATGCAGATCGCTTGGAAAACTTCGATAGCGCGATTTAGGTTATTGGAGCGCCATCTATCTAGGAGTTGTGCGAACTATATTTGTTTGTGGATAGATGTCGCTACAAGTTCACTAAATCACTCGCAACTAAATTCTATTTCTTTTTTTCTTTTTTGCCGCCACTACACATATATTATCAGTTCGACTATATATAAATAATTATTAAATGTAATATTATAGGTCTAAGTTGCTTTTTTAAAAAGAGTAATTGCTGAATTTATTGCCGGCTCTTCTCAGCAAAAGCAACCTTCCGAACCGAGCGTTAGAATTTTACATGAATCAAATTGACGATTAAAAATACTTGTAACGAGTTTTGAATTTGAAAAGATATACATACATTTTGAATTTGAATTAGAAATGAACTACTGTTTGTATATGCATGCATGCATATGCAATAAGCCGTTACAAGATGGAAACAGTAAACAAGTTACGTAACTGACCCACTGGAGTCTAGTCTATTTGTCACCTAGTCTCCACGGCTTCACTCGACCTTTCGGATTAGATTTGTCACCTAGTCTCCACGGCTTCACTCGACCTTTCGGATTAGATTTGTCACCTAGTCTCCACGGCTTCACTCGACCTTTCGGATTAGATTTGTCACCTAGTCTCCACGGCTTCACTCGACCTTTCGGATTAGTCACCTAGTCTCCACGGCTTCACTCGACCTTTCGGATAAGATTTGTCACCTAGTCTCCACGGCTTCACTCGACCTTTCGGATTAGTCACCTAGTCTCCACGGCTTCACTCGACCTTTCGGATTAGATTTGTCACCTAGTCTCCACGGCTTCACTCGACCTTTCGGATTAGTCACCTAGTCTCCACGGCTTCACTCGACCTTTCGGATTAGATTTGTCACCTAGTCTCCACGGCTTCACTCGACCTTTCGGATTAGTCACCTAGTCTCCACGGCTTCACTCGACCTTTCGGATTAGATTTGTCACCTAGTCTCCACGACTTCACTCGACCTTTCGGATTAGAACGTTCATTTACAAAGCAATAGAGTTCACTTTGCCTTAAATTAATTAACCTTTGTTCGTGGAGACTGTCATCCTACATTTAAGTATATATATTACATTTTTTTTTTATTTCTTTAGGTAGACAACCAGGCAGACGGTCCACCTGATGGTAAGTGGTCACCGCCGCCTATGGACATTTGCAATATCAGGGTGATTGCCGATGTGTTGCCGACCTTGAAGAGCTCTCTTTACGCCCTTTTTGAAGAACCCCATATCATAGCGCGGAGGGAATACCGTAATGGGGAGCTCATTCCACATCCTAATGGTCCGCAGAAGGAACGTCCGGCTGAATAAATATGTAGGCAAAACTACTTATCCAATTAGCCAGAATTCGCAGAGTGCTTGGGAAGAACTGCTCACATTTTCTTACAGGGTGCTGCATGTTCCTAATCGCCAACAAAATGAGATCTCTCTAACTCAAAAAATAAAAAATAATTGTTCACATCCAGAATTGGCCTCAATTCCAATATATTCGAAAAGTCAATTTATCAATCAGGCAAACCCTATTAGAAAAATTGAAAATAAAGCCAACGACGGCGATTTCAAGGGAGCAGCACAGCTTTTATTTTCAAGCGATGTTGTCGCTGCAGACACACCTGAAACCCTCTGTGCTTTAAGGTCTAAACATCCACCTCCGCTCCCAAATATAATTTTTCCGGATCCCCCTTCATCTGACCAAACCAGTCTAAATTGTACCTCCAAAGATCTTCTAAATGTAATTTTATCCTTTAAACCTGGCTCTGCTGGTGGCCTCGACGGTTTTACACCACAGCATTACAAAGATCTTGTTTGTGGTGCCCCCGGGGACGCTGGCACTAAATTGTTATCGAGATTAACCTCTCTTATAAATTTTATGTTGGCAGGAAAGGTGCCGAGCCCCGTCACCGAGATCATTTATGGGGCCAACCTTTGCGCCCTTTCCAAAAAAGACGGTGGTATAAGACCGATCGCGGTGGGTAATACTATCCGTCGTATGGCTTCCAAAATTTGCTGTCGTCACATTCTCCCGATAGCTACTGATTTATTTCAACCAATTCAACTTGGTTTTGGCTCAAAGGGAGGTTGTGAGGCAGCGGTACATGCGGCTCGGACCTTTCTTTTAAATAACGGAGGTGATGTTCTGCTTAAGGTTGACATAAAAAATGCATTTAACTCTGTCGATAGGGCCGCTATGTTGACACAAATAAGGGATATTTGTCCTGACATATATTCTTACTTGTGGCAATGTTATGGCCATCCTACAAAACTTTTTTATAAAACACAACCGATCATTTCCGGTGTAGGTTGTCAGCAGGGCGATCCTCTCGGTCCTGCCATTTTTAGTTTGGCCATTCAACCAATCATATCTAAATTACAGTCTAAATTTAATGTTTGGTATCTAGACGATGGAACTCTTGGAGGTGATGCGACTTCTGTTATCAGAGATTTAAAATCTCTAACTGAAAAATTTAAAAAAATTGGTCTTGATTTTAACTGCTCCAAATGCGAGATCCTAGTTTCAGATTCTGTTCCTGAATCTGAGAAATCCAAAATTATTCAAGATTTTAATGATTTGGCACCAAATATTAAATTAATCTCAAGGGATTCGCTTCTTCTTCTCGGAGCCCCCGTCTTAGATGAATCCATTCCTGGGTTTTTTGAGCAAAAGATACAAAATTTTAATGAATCCTCTCATCGACTTTATGACATAAATGCGCATTATGCATTTTTTATTGTACGACTATGTCTTTTTGTGCCGAAGTTTACGTATTTACTCCGCTGCACCCACTTATTCAAATTCGATCAATTATTAGAAACTTTGGACAACATGATCAAAATTTCTCTTTCTAAAATCCTAAATTGTTGCCTAGACGACAACAAAGTGTGGTCTCAAGCCACCCTACCCGTACGATATGGTGGCCTAGGAGTGCGTAAAATTTCTAGCGTATCACTGCCGGCATTTCTGTCCTCGGTATACAGTGTGAGTGACCTCGTCAGATCTGTTTTGGAACCAACTATTGGATCTGTTGAGGTTTCTTACCTATCCGATGCCAGAAATGCTTGGCAGGTAGCTTGTCCAGGCACAAATATTCCGACTTTGAGTCACTCTCAGAGAGAATGGGACAAACCTCTTTGCGAAAAAACTTGGCAAATTTTATTTTCTGATTTTTCTACTGATTCGGACCGGGCACGTTTGTTAGCTGTCTCTCAGAGTGAATCAGGTCACTGGTTGCAAGCCATTCCATCTAGTAATATCGGGACTTTGTTAGACCGCATAACATTAAGCTTGTGCATTTGTCTTCGTCTTGGTTCCAGGTCCAATCATCCTCATCGCTGCCGCTGTGGGGATCTTGTCAATGAGCTCGGCCATCATGGGCTTTCGTGTTCTCAAAGCGCCGGTCGTATTTCACGCCACGTGGCTCTTAATGATATTATCCGTAGGGCTCTTGTTGTCGCCGGCGTGCCTTCTGTACTCGAACCAGTCGGTATTTCGCGTGGCGACGGCAAGAGGCCGGATGGTATGACTTTGATCCCGTGGAGTGTCGGCAAGCCGTTGGTGTGGGATGCCACTTGTGTCGATACACTTGCGCCATCTCACTTACCGGTGACTTGTAAAGCCGCGGGAGCGGCTGCGAAAGGTGCGGAAAATTCAAAATTCAAAAAGTACGCCTGTATTGGTCCAAATTATCAATTTATGCCTTTTGCGGTTGAGACCATGGGTCCGTGGGGGTCTGAAGCTCGTCGTTTCGCAAATATTTTATGTAAAAAATTAATCGAGGCCTCGGGTGACCGGCGGGCGGGGAGCTTTTTCCGCCAACGCATCAGCTTGGCCATCCAAAGAGGAAACGCTGCCAGCCTTCTGGGAACCTTGCCGATCGGCAGCAGCGGCAGCCTCGAAGATGTTTTTTATGTATTGTAATTGTACATTTGCATGTATATTTTGTACATTTGTTGTAAATACTAAGTAATTATAATTAAGATTTATATAATAGTAAGCTACATTATCCCTGAGTATTATACTTTTCATCTCAAAAACTCGAGTGAAAAAAACAGGATGGAACCCGCATTTACACGATAAAAAATTGTGCAACTTCAGGGTGTCAATTTCAATCAAAGTCGGTTTAATCAAGCTTAAAAATGTAGCAAACATTAGGGGTGTTTGCTTTATATTCAAATTTCAATATTAATTTTTGCTATTTAAAGTTAGAATTTATCTTGAATTTATTTTATCTGAAAACATAATAAGTAAACCAATTATTTATGACATGTTTTAATTTCAACTTTTGAAAAGAATCAGTACATTTCAATTATAAAAATTCACAACAAAATATGCACGAGGCCTGCAAAAACTAACTTTCATTTGTGGAGCAGATTAAAAAGTTGGAAATCTAATTTGAAATTGGTTTCAAAGTTAAAAGAAATCTAACGCTGAATGAAAACAGATGTATGTTGTCGTATCTAATTTTGTTGGTAAAAACTTTATAATTCAAATACTTGAAGATACATTTTTTTTAAATTAATAAATTTTAAGCTATAATTTAATTCCAGTAATTAAAAATGATAATATAAAAAAAAACGATTATGTGTATGAAACACAGAAGAAATAAATAAAATAGGTACTAAGCCTATCAAATGAAATACCAAGAAATGAGAACAAGAAAGTCAAAAATAAAAACCCAAAATATGCACAAAATCTTCACAAAATGTTTCACATTTATTTATAGTAAAATAAGAATGTTGGTGACTAGATAAGTAAAATAGAGCCCCACCACGGATTTCACAGTGATTAAAATGTAGTCTATCTGGTAATTCACGCAATCAAAAGCTATGCAAAGATCACAAAATACCCCAACCGCATCTACGATAACTGTTATGTAAAAAAGAGAAAAGAAAGCAAATCCATTAAATGCATAAATTAGAGCGCTATCTCCCTCGCTGTTCCATTTTTGAATATGTATTTCACTAATAAATAAGTAAATACAATATATTCGCGCAGTCTCTAATGTACCAACAATATAATGCAAATGAGGTCAGATTCAGTTGCGGGTACAGTCGGCAACAGAGTTGCGGTTAAGTATTGCATTACACGTGCTTGTAGCACTTTGTGGGTATTACTAATGTGGATAATGCATCTGGAGTTGTACACAAGACAATAATGTAGAGTGGTTTTTGTACATAAATATTTAATAGCTTTTTGGTGATGTAATTAGTAAACCGGAGACCTTGGATGGAAGTCTCACATCTGATAGTATGCGCGAATAATATGCATTTTTGTTTTTTTAGTCAAGCATAAAATTGTTAAACATTTTGAATTAAAAAAAGTCTATACAGTCAGATGGTCTAAAAATATATAAAAAAAATCTTGAGTTTCTTGCCGGTTCTTCTCAATTGAAGGCTGACTTCCGAACCGGTGGTAAATTCTGTAAATCGAATACAATCTTACTATGGTAAGTGATGATGTGGCCGAAGATGGTAAGCACACAAAGCCTAGATGGGAACTGGCTCTCAAGTGCAGCTGTCGGAACACACCGATAGGTGTTTGGCGACAGATTTTCAACTTGAGGGTGGTAGCCAGCCAGTCGGGTACTACAAAGTAGGTATCCTACCATCGTGCAATGGTTTCCTCACGATGTTTTTCTTCACGGAAAGCTCAAGCTCATTGTAGGATTCGAACCCACGACCTTCGCCGCGGTATCCAACGTCACTTACCACTGAGCTTTCATCGCCGTAAAGGTTTCTCCTTTATTCGCAATGGAGCGTTGTACCGACATGATTTTGGTGTAGATATCGCTTAGGCTACTTTCTATCTTAGAAACTATCTTGACGATGTAACTTCAAAGTACAATCCATTTACCGTTACAGGAAATTTAAATCTATTACAGGTCAGCATAGGTGCAAAGCGCGAAAGCAAACTTCTTTAATATTTGATAAAAAGTCAGCAAGTTTGCACTCGAAGCGTTCGAATGACAATTCAGAATGCATCATACATTCTGAAACGATCGCCTGCTCCGGCGGGCACTGCGATCAATGTAGGCGCACGGTGGTAGGGTACTTTGTAGTACCCGACTGGCTGGCTACCACCCTCAAGTTGAAAATCTGTCACCAAACACCTATCGGTGTGTTCCGACAGCTGCACTTGAGAGCCAGTTCCCATCTAGGCTTTGTGTGCTTACCATCTTCGGCCACATCATCACTTACCATGGTGAGATTGTGGTCAAACACAAGCCTATCGAATATAAAAAAAAAAAAAATTGTTCGTACTTCATATAAATATTAGTAGTGTGAGAGTTTGTTGGTTTCTTTGTTTCACGTAGTCACAGAGGAATAGATCGACGCAATTTTCTGCTATTAGCCTATGGGGTGGGAGAGACATGGGCAATGTTTTAGTGAAATTGCGGGAAGAAACGTAAATCTTACTAATATTATAAATGTGAAACTTTGGATGGATATATGTTTGTTACTCATTTACGCTGAATGGATCTGAATTATAGAATATAGTCAGGAATAGCACATAGCCTTTTTATCCCGGGAAAAGATAAAGTCCCTCGGGAACGCGGGTGAAACCGCGCGGAACAGCTAGTAAAAGATAAAATCATATGATAAAGTGTGCAGGGATGCTTCACCGGTGATGTTGGTTTAATTAATTACTTTTATTTAACTTACAATGTATGTTTGTTAATTAGTTTGTTTAGATCGGAACTTGCAAGCTGAATTATAACTTTTTTACATTATTTTTATATACAGGTGTCTAGTTAGTAGTATGATAAATATAAGGAGAAGATAGAAATAAATAAAACCTCAGTAAAAGTATTACCATTTTCGAAAAAAAAAAAAAACTGTTTTATATTATTGATTTTTTAATTTCTGATTTTAAATATTTCGTTAATGGTAACACTTTTACTGAGGTTTTATTTATTTATGTTTTTAATTTTTGTGTATTTGGTAAGGGACACACCCACATATCTCCCCCTTATGTTAGTGTTACTACTTACCAAAAACCCTTTATAGGATTGTAGGTAGGTACCTACATTTATTTCAGTAATTGACCCAAGATGTATTATATATAGAACATGAAGAATTTCTGATTAAGCTTTATTAGCGTTCCTTGGCAGAATACACCGCTTTTATCTAAGCTTAAGTATGTGCTTCGGAGATTGCACAAGCTTAACTTACTCCGAGATTAAACTTAGCTCGTGTCTTAAGCTGTATCTCTATTACCAGCTTAATAAATCTGACAGCTTAGCGTACTGCATCTACGAATGTCATATAAGGTTTATGAAGGAGCGAGGTGTATGTCTCCTCCATAGACAAGGGTAGGTCATCGTGCCTGGGGACCGCACCACAACTGTACATGTTGGAAACTTGTATATATGCAGATCGCTTGGAAAACTTCGATAGCGCGATGTAGAATTCTATGGGATTTTGTCGTCTATTGCACCGCATCGTTGTTGATAGTTGTCGCTACAGATTTATCAAAATTAGAGTTTTTGGAAATATTTCTTTATAATTCCACCATGTAGTATGTTATTCAAGTTTAAGCTCTAATATGAAGGTGCGGTGGTACAAAATTTAACAGCACCGTCATCGGTATCTAATAATTAAAAGGGCTAATTTTCCGTGGCTAGTTTTAAGGCTATATATAATCTAGTGACTAGACTTTTGTAGTTAGTCTTACCGTACAAGCGTTGATGTGGTCAAAAGTGGTACACAGTGGTGCATACTGAGCGAAAAAACATAAAACCAATGTTCTATTGTAATATATACCATATCTATACGTAGTAAGTATCAAAGTACAAAAACCAACTAAATGAAATATTTACCACGATTTATGGCGGGACTTGTAAAAGAATTTGAATTTATTAGACAGGTAGGGACTATTAAAACTGATAAGTTCTATGATGAAGCTCATCGGACTAGGATTTTTAAGCCGCTTATAAGAAGGTTGGTATTACATTGAATAAAGCGGTGAGCGACAACATGATAAATAGTGCGTATTGTGGTACAATCCATTCTCAGAAACTAAATATCCTAGGAACTATTTAGTGTAGCAGTTGGCTGGGCGGTCGTCCCAAAACTAAATACAAAACATAGAATTCCAGAAAGTTATTGATTAAAGTAAAGTTATTATTAAGAGTGTGAGTAGTTTTATACACTACTTCATTTAAGTCATGAAATAGGTACGATCCTTCAATATCAACTCGGCCCAGCAAAGTTTGAAGGACAATGCATACATTTCTAAAACAAGAATCTTGAGAACTATTTGTGTATAGATTTAAATAGTTTTTGAAACAAAAGATATTTATGAAAGGATAAAGTTTCTTAATTTGTAGACGACAAGAAAGCATTGTTTACTTTACAAGCTATTTTATTTTGAACTTTGTGAAACATAAATCTGTTCTGTGTTTCTTTCTATTCTTTTATTGTGTGTACATAAATAAATAAATAAAAAAAAAAAAAAAAAAAATGATAAAAATATTTTTATTCAAATAGACCTTTCAAAGCACTTAAGAATAGTTTAGACTCTAACGCACGGTTCAGAAGGTTGCTTTTGTTGAGAAGAGCCGGCAATAAACACAGCAATGACTCTTTTCAAAAACACAACATAGATAGATTCAATAAATATATAAATGTAATATGAGTTCGAGTCGCTCGCTCCTCTACACAAAAGCCGCACCACTAAAAATGACGCGAGTTTGTCCGTTCGCCGCTCGCGGATGATTTATGTTAGTTCCATGACGTGAGTTATGGCCGTCTTCAGCTCGGAGAACTGGTCCGCTCCGCTCCGCTCTCCGTACAGAACGCGTTGTGTGCAATTTTCCCACTAAACTTGTACAGTATCTGCATGATAAACAATTTTCTTTCGCGTACAATTTAGTTGGAAGGCCGCGATGGTAACAGATAGCGGCGTGAAAATGATTACGTATTTTTTCCTTGTTTGAGAAAGTAATATTAATTATTTTATGGATTAACTTATGGAATAAACTAGATGTTAACCACGTTTTTATTATCACGCGTTTATAAGTACCTAATTATAGTTATATTTGGTGTGGGAATACATTAAATGCTAGCAAAAGATATGCGATGCTATATAAAAATCTATGCGAGTTAAAAAAGGGACGAAAGCCATGTCTTGAACCATGGGAGGGATATGTGATATTTAAAAAAAAGTGAGTGAAAGGGGGCTGAAAGTTTGAGAAAGGATTTTGAGTTAAATGAATTCTATGCGAACATAGTCACGGAAAAAAGCTAGTAGTAAATCATTATTTAAACGACTGTGTTAACTGTTTGGAAAACGAAAAACTATTGGCATATAAAAGAAACACTCATACGCAACCAACGTTTATAGAAATGCTAATATTATTTAAGAGTTTATCTACCCGATACAATATTTGACATAATAATATGTAGGTACATAATTATGTTTATTATTCACTAGCTCTCTTCCGCGGTTTCACCCGCGTTCTCGTGGGATCTTATCTTTTCCCAGGATAAAAATTCCATCATCCAAATCATCCAAACTTTCACATTTATAATAATACTAGTGGGCCCAGCAGACGTTGTCCTGTCCTGAAAATAAAACTTAGAACCCAATTCCAGCGGCACCAATTGTGAAACTAAACCATCTGTCAGTCCGATCTCGAGACATGTCAAAACGTCGTTCTATACAAAATGTATGACAAAAATAATTTTCTTCATTGTTCTTTTTTTTGGTGATTTTTCGTATTTTTTTATCCTATGTGTTATTCCTGGTTCTAAGCAACCTCTCCATCAATTTTCAGCCAAATCGGTTCAGCCGTTCTTGAGTTATAAATAGTGTAACTAACACGACTTTCTTTTATATATATATAGATTAGTGTGATTCATTTGAAACTTCCACTGAATTTAAAAGTCTTTTTCATTACATAAAATGTATCAGTATCATAAACTGGACATAATACGGTTCAATTAAGTAGTTAAAGCATACATATAGTACGTAGAAGTATATTATGTATAAATGTAGAAGCTTCGTAAATCGACCGTTTGACGCCCGCCGCAAGCTCGCTCTCAAATTAAATCGCAATACAGCTCTTGTGTTTATAAAATAGCACTATTGCTCGCTGAATATTTTTGCTGTAGTTCTAGCTTATTTGATTTTAAAATCTTGTATTGGACTTAGGATTTCCAGCTAGGTTTTCGTTAGGTCAAAAGGTTAAGTTTTTTAAGAATTAAATGTAATAAGTCTAAGTTGTTTATTTTATTATCAAACGAGATATAAAATTTTTTGTTTTTGTTGATTTTCTCAAAAAGTGCTGAATCAATTTCGATAAATTTTATATGGGGCCACCTCTGAAGTATGATCAACCAAAAAAAAAAACATCAAAATTTATTCATAATTGGCAGAGTAATCGCGTAACAAACATACAAAAAAAAACATACAGTCGAATTGAGAACCTCCTCCTTTTTTGAAGTCGGTTAAAAAGAGCAATTGCTGTGTTTATTGCCGGCTCTTTTCAACAAAAGCAACATTTTGAACCGTGCATTAGAGTAAAAAAATCATAATATATCAAACACCTGACAAAATACTTGTAATGAGTTCACTTAATAAATATATTTTTGATTTTGAAAAAGGCGATGATTGCTCAGTGATTGTGACGTCGAGTACTGAAACGATGGTGGGTTCAAATCATTGTGAGGACACTAAAGCTTATTTTATGATTCTCGACTAGCTTGTTCAAAATCTGTCGCCAAGCATTTACATCATCATCTTGTCTCATCTATCCGTGAGCTCCGGCAGTTGCACTTGAGAGCCAGTTGCCTTATAGACATTGAAAAAGGTCTGCAACATATTGGCATACCCACTGCTCTGGTTTACTTATATCTATAGGCGACGTACGGGGCCCATCTCTTTTTGCGAAGTCAAGGAAACCGTTAGAAAAGACTTACTTCTGCCAAAGAAGCAGAAAGGAAAAATAGTTCCCTCGTTCCCACTAACTCTAGCGTCCGGGGACAATGGCACAGTTCAAAGGTAAGTTAGCCCGGCATCTAGCGAAACAAAGTCAAAGTCGTTTTGACTTTGACTCAGTTTAGGCCCTAGAAGGGCATTTATGAAGGTCGATTTACAGAAGTTACCACCGGTTCGGAAATCAGACTTCGACTGAGAAGAACCAGCAAGAAACTCAGCAAGGTTACATTTTTTAAATATTTTTGGACCATCTGACTATATTGGCTTTTTTTTCTCAAATGTTTAACAACGAACGTGTGAACTAGAAACTAATAGATAGTCCAATACTCTTAATAATATTTTTTCTGCATAATTAACTTTTTGTAGAACAGTAGACAGTAGACACAGCTCTTCTAATATGTCGTGCTTGGATCATTAGCAGTTTTTGTTAGTCATTGCATGTGATGACGTCATGCGACGTGTCTTCTCTTCGTGACTTATTTACTTGTATGTAGGTAACAAAAGGTCTGCACGCCATGTTGTTTACACACTGTTGGCCTTTGAATCGGCTCGTTAAGTCGCTCTTACGCTTAAGTAAATGCCTTTAAATCTTAAGAGATGATCTAAATAGCGCCCATGTAGGTTTTAGAGTGACTGTACAGTCCGATACGGGAGCGATAGTAGCGCTCGCGTTTTTAGCACCTAAACTAAGGGCCGCTAGATGGCTGAGTTGGTGATGCGACTTTTGTACTCGTGGGTCCCTTCTTACACGTCATAATTACCGCTAGTAATTTTCCTAAGACCACAGATTTTTCTTAATTTATCGTTCTGCTGTTGTCAATACCAGTTATTTTTCTATTTCAGCGCCTTTTTAATTGTGATTTTTTTGTGCCGGGAAATTAATGTGCCAGTATTTTTCTGGTATTTACTGTAGAGTCTACTTGTTTTGCCGAAATCTGATGTGTCACAAACTCAAAAATTAATTGTCTTTTTTTTTTATTATGGATAGGCTTGTGTTTGACTACAATCTCACTATGGTAAGTGGTGATGGGGCCGAAGGTGGTAAGCACACAAAGCCTAGATGGTAACTGGCTCTCGAGTGCAACTGTAAACAACACACCGAGTAAACAATCAAGTAAGAAGTCCGCTCTGACAGCGGCATCGTCGTGTATGCTTCGTTATCGATGAGTTTTATTTCATAGATATTAAATATACTTCCTTGATGTAATTTTTGGAAAAAAAAATTGCCGACTCTATTGTCGGCTTTCTCAGTAATTTCAACCTTTCAACGCAATTTTTTTTATTATTTATAGTTTAATTTTCAATAGGTACATTTTAAACCGTAACATTATACAATACACACTGTATAAATAAATAACAGCTCGTGAAACTGGTACAGCTAGCAGGAAAAAATGCAAGTAAAAATACGCATTATTTTTACTTAATTCTAAATAAAAAGTTTAATTATGTCGTCCAAGCTACTGAATTATTGATAAAAGATAATAGTAATAATAATAATAATAATTCAGTTTAGTAGTTTAGCTGTAAAACAATACAAACCTAAAATAATAAAGCTTTCTCCGATTTTATAAAATTTGTAGGGATAATTTTTAAATGCCATACCATTAATGTTCCACTTCACACTTTTAATTTTATATATTATCTCTGCGTCTAGTTTCTGATGCAAAATTGGCACGAGTACCCCATTCACACTCAAGGTTCACCGAATTGAAACGAACAAACTTTTATCGAACAAAAAGCATTCTTTTTTTCTTATTTCTATAAAAGTTTTTGGTTATAAGCACTGATGCACACTGCGAGCACTCGCCAGGACAAGTAGATTTAATTGGATAATATTTTCTATCTTACTATGATAATATTTTTAGATATTTTTTTCCTGTTTTGAGTATTTTTTATTGAATAAAAAAATACAAAAAAAACTCATTTTTTTATGTCACAAGTGACAACGCGGCAGGCGGGTCACCTGATGGTAAGTGACAACCATCGCCTGTAGACATTGGCAATACCAGGAGATTGCTAATGTGTTATACACCTTATTACAATGCCTTAAAGGCGAACATTTATACCAAAGCCAGTTATACGAATGCCACAATAAATTCTTACAAAAAAATTTTTTTTCGTGAAATATTGCATTTTATTATTTTGCCGACCATACCGGCTGTCTGTGAACGAGCAATACTATGTATAATATTTATTTTTACGTTCCATCGAGAACTGCCCGAGGTAACGGCCAATACCGAAACTGAAATTCAGTTTCAAATCGTTTCTTGAATTTGATACTGTATTAGTATTACTATGTTGTTTTTTTATCTACACAATATTACTAATTTAAAATATAAATGAGAACTCATCTCGATCGACAAAAAAAATATTGGATTATTTTGTTAAAGCAAGCCATTTATTTATATAAAATTAAATGAAGGAAACCAGTCATTAACAACAGATAAATTAAGTTACAAAAATTGGTAGTGAGGATCAGCTATAACATTATTTAGCTCATTTTTTTTTTAATTTTTCCAAGCATTTAGCAATAACACAAAATGAAATTCATAAAATATTCGCTGCGACCATATTTTGCTCTTTTCTTTGTATCATTTTAACACGATTTACATATTGGATTATGTATTTTCTATTGAATTTTCGTTATTCCACCCCTAACACTGTAAAGCCTATAAAATATTATAATCAAATTGTGAAGCCATACACAATGCACGCCCCCCGGCTTCGTTCGGAGGGTTGGGGCGTGATCCCAATCGGAAAGGCAACAATTTTTTATCACTTCATCTCGCTGAAATATTCAGAAAGATGCCATAAAAACCGGTTCCCTGTAACGACTGCTTAACGTGACAGGGTCACACTGAGTATTGTTATTTAACTAGTTTGTAATTGTATTTTTTAAGACAATAGAAATCATGTGAGTTATGTCTTTGATAAAAAAAGGCTGTTAGGTCATAAGTATAACTACCAAGGTATGAAGGGCTCTCAGTTTTTTTTTGTTTGAAAATATTAAAAACTTGTAAAAAAAATGTGTAAGTAATTGAAGTATGTGTGTTAGTTAAGCACGCAACCTATTACACAATACGTTGTGGGTTCGATTCCCATCTAATATATATTTTTACTATATATAGACTTAAGTCTGAGTTAAATTATCTTTTATGTTAAAGTTTTTATTTAGGAAAACATATAAGCGGTATATCAGCTTGAAATATATCTGTTTGGGTTCCATAGTACAAGCAAGAAAAATAAAAATAACAATAATAAATAATCTGATAAGAAAAAGTTTAATATCATCTGATATTTAGATAAAAGATATAAAATAAAGATATTTATTTAAAGACCGCAGTTAAGGCAGGCGGCGCCGCTGCTTGCGCTGAGAATCTCAAACGGCGCAAATATAGCAATCTTGATAGTTGCTACATATTTGAGCCGTTTGGGGTTGAGACAATGGGGCCGTGGGGACCAGCTGCTCACCGCGTTTATCGTCTCATCGCGAAACGCCTCATCGAAGCGTCACGTGACCGGAGGGCTGGCGAATACTTTGCCCAACGTATTAGCATTGCCATCCAAAGAGGCAATGCTGCCAGTGTTCTGGGCACGCTACCACCTGACAGCGATCTGGACCAGTTGGCCTATTTAGTGTAGTAAAATTTTAAGTTTTTTATTTTTATTTGTGTAATTAGATTATCTGTAATATATTAGTTAGTCTTAGTTTATAATTGAATAAGATTAAATAATCGTTGATTTCATTAACACATATTAAATGTACAAAAATATATTTGTTAATCCGAAAACCTCAGTGTGTCCTCAACCCAAGACCTATTAGACAGCGTAAAGGCATTGGAGTATCAACCGTAAAGAACGTTTACGATGCCGACGAGCGCCCGAAGGCCCCGTGAGGACTGCGCGGTTGATTCGACAACACTCGCCAACTCGCCGCCAGACCATACCGGGGAAGTACCTGTACATATTTTATTTCGAATTATTCAATACAAGAATGTGTCGAAAAAATCGTATATAATTTTAGAAGACTGACACTTTCGGTCCAGTTCAACTCCTATGCGACGTAGAATACTGTGCTGAAGGTCGTAGGTTCGAATGCCAAGCTAAAATTCAGGAATTCCATTACCATTGTATTTAGTACATGTTTTATATTTATCTCTTTCTAGGCTCTTTAAGAGTTGTTGCAGTTCCAAGACATATGAAGCGAGCCAAATATCTATATTCTGATGTATTCTTCAGTTGGCTCGTCGCCTGCACTTTTGTGCGTAACTGTAACTGGTAGTCTTCACTTTACACTCACAATAAACTTTTTGTTATTGCCATTACCGTTTGAGTAATTTATAAAATTGAAGTGTGTGTGAATTGGCATGTGTTGCATTGCAACATAATCTAATATATAAAGTTATTGTCCTTCTTGAATAAGCTATCAGGACCCAGCGTAAACTGCCAGGGTTAGGAACATGAAATTTCGGATACTAATTCCTCTTTGAATAGCTTTAAAAGGTGAAGGTTCAATGTTATAAAGATACTATACTTCAAACAGATCAGTAGGTAAAAATAAATAAATACTTTTTATTGTCAGTTTTTAATTACTGTTTGTGTTTTGAAATGAAATGAAATGTTTATTCATCCAAATAGGCCTTCACAGGCGCTTATGAATTGTCAGATTCTAATGACTCTAATAAATTTGTTTGAAGTCAATTTAATTTTTATGACATTAACTATGAAAGGATTATGGATAACTAGCTGACCCGCGCGGTTTCACCCGCATTCCCGAGGGATCTTATCTTTTCCCGGGATAAAAAGTAGCCTATGTGCAATTCCAGACTGTAATCTATCTCCATGCCAAATTTCATTCAGATCCATTCAGCCGTTCTGGCGTAAATGAGTAACAAACATACATCCATCCAAACTTTCACATTTATAATATCAGTAAGATTATAGTAGGATATAGTAGAAATAGTGGGATAGTGGAATTACACTCCTAAGGGGGGAAGCGTGGCGTAACAGCTAGTTATAAAATGGTGTTGATTTTCTATCTCGCTTTCTCAGAGCATTTACGTGACCAAATATGTTACCGCAAATTCAAGTATGCAAATGGCGGCACATTGGCCCATTGGAACAATATTAACCTCATAATGGCACCAACAACATTCTATACACTGTCTGTTGGCGGAAACCGTCACTAGTGCTACCACGCTCTATTGACGCCTTGGCATAATGCCAGGATAACATACAAGTACTTACCGTCAGTACCAACAATATTCAACCTTATCACAATGTATTAAAACTTACAGAACCGCACGATTGAAATAGCCATACAGTAGCTACTCGAGGGGCGAGGGCCTGGTAACTTGTAATACAGGGTATCCTAGTACGGGTACCAGTCTCTCATAAAGGAAGTTTATCTTAGGGAACTGTTCATGTAAATTTTAAGTACTAGATCTTAAGAACACCTTTGTGAAAGAAAATAAATTTTATTATTATTATTATTATTATTATTATTATTAACTTTGCCGTTGCGGTCAGCGTGTTCAAGTGTTTATATTATTGGTTCAAACAAATTTGATCTTTGAGTAGTTGGAATAAAGGTCATCGGTGGTGATCGAGAAGTGGTGTAGCATGGTAGTTGAGGTAATGTGAAAAGGGCTCGAGAGTCGTCTAAGAGCATTGAGTTGTTCATTTTTCGCTTGTTCAAGTGCGACAAGTTTTGTGCCAGAACTTGTGTCTTCAAATAATTTAAAATAGAAAATGTACGTATACAGTGTGTTCGGTGAGTAGAACGACAAACTCAAGGGGTAGACAGGTGAGTGGGTCACCTACCAAATCTTCAATGATGACCATATTAAAAATCAGAAATATTGAAATATATCTCTATTAGTTTACGCGGCGCTCTCCAGTAAAGCTCCCAGTCGGCATAATTTGTTCTGAAATCGTTAAAAATCATCTTTTTCATGAATCACTTCATCCATCGGTGAAAACTGTATGAAAATCCGTTAAGTAGTTTTTGATTTGATCGCGAACATACAGACATACGAACTTACAACAAAACCTAATCAATAAACTAAATAATAATTTAGATTATCTACTGTTTCAGAATTCAAATAAAACATTCCAACACTTTAAACGATCGACACTTAAAAATAGCAAAGACTAAGATGGATCGCAGAGTGGCAACATCTCTGAGATAGCTGTATTACCGGCTAAACAGAAAGGCAATGGCGAGCGAGCGGTAATCGATTTAGCGGGACACTTAGTTGTGCGCTCGCGTCGGTTCGCTGCCCTCTCTACTGCTAAATTGATTTTAGTCTATGTGTGGTATAAGTTATAAGATATTTGCTTTGATTTATGTATCCGTTTCACGATTCACATTTGAGAACATTTTTTTTGTAATTATAATTTAAAAAAATTACAAATTGCTATCTCACTTTAAAATTTTATTTGCTTCTTTTGTATGTCACTAACCAAACCAACTAACAGATAATATTTTTTTGTGTTTTAGTGCAATGTTTTTGAAAGGGTGTTTTTTTGAACAGCCTATCCTTTATTTAACTGAAAAAAAAAAACAAAAATTATGACGATAAAAACGATATACCTAAATTTATGAACTTTGAATACCTAACTAAAATAAATTTTCGCCTGACACAAATAAAATGCCAATGCCAATAGATAGATGGCGCCACAATAATGATAGTTACAAAACATAAAACTAATATTATATTAAATCTTAATATCAAAGATCCGTCGGTGATTTGCATATTGCTTGACGATTGTCCCTTTTCAATAGAGAAGTCTTCCTGCTTGTAATCTAACTTTTTAGGTAAGTAATCAGTACCCGCTGGCATCTCGTCACTTGTACCGCCAGTTAATCCTACCAAAGTCTAAGACTGGGTGAAGCGATAGACGTACAAACGCCCGAACACCGGGATATTAATCTGTTCCAATCCGGGGCCAGATGAGGATTCCGGACACGGAGAGGAAGCTGGATACCTGGATATTGCTTTATTTAATGACAAACACATTTTATTGCTCGATTAAACAGAACGTTAAAATTGTATTGGGTAGATGTAAATGGGTAATCAAATGTATTTTTGTATTTGTTTTTTTTTATTCAAAGAGGTCTAAAATTAATTTAACTATGGTCATTAGATCGTATTTTATTTCTTGCTGAAATCTCTTAATCGTTTGATTATTATTAATTATATTATTTGTTTATTATGTATGCGAAAGTGTTGTTGTTAGTTTGTTAAAAGGATTACAAATATACGAATATTATGAACTGGAATATTTTGCCACATTATTAGGTTTCTGTCAAAACCCGCCCAGACTATACTGTGTAGCAGTATTCGTAGCTCTACTACGGCGTAGCACTACTCTGCTACGATGTAGCACTAGTTACAACAAATTACAATAAACATGCGAATTTTGATGCGAATCTTTTCAATAGAAAAAAAAACGTGTTTTGTAACTTGTTATGAATAATTTAACAGGAAAAATAAAACCTAAAGCTCATAAAGCTTCCCCAAACAGTAAATGGTAACATATTTAACCAAAACAGTGGCAACTCTTCTCGCTCCAAATGTAAATGTATTTCAGATTAAATCTGTATTAAGCGATTAGTATACTCGGCGGCATACGATAACAATGTAAACGTTAAGATGCTCTATGTAACATGACCGTCTCTTTCTAGCTATATAGAGGGAAAGGGATAGCGAGCCAATCAGGTGATTGAATTGGATTGCGTGTACAATGGATATTAGATTTAGTGGATCATATTGTTCGTTGCATTGTGTTGTGATTTCTGTGGGCAACATTGTTTTGGATATTAATCAAAAGATGTAATTATTATGGGAATAATCACAGTAACATTAATGCAATTATTTTATGGTCAAGCTCAATGATAATATTATAAGTAAAAAGTAGATAGGTTTTATGCGCTCCGAAAGCAGGAGGCTAAAGAGTGGGTAATTAGCTTGCGTCTCGTCGCCGTGACTGTCGCCGGTGTCAACGGATGCACTTCGCGTGCCGAGTATAATTAAAAGTAAAATTACCAAAAACAACTAAAAATGCCATCACTAATAATGCGATTTTTTTTAAATTATTTTATTGTTAAATAGGTTTGCGTTTGACCACTATCTAAGGTGATTATGTGGTCTACAATGGTGCGCGCTAACCTAGAAGTAACCTGTTCACTCGAGCCTCCCTGAAGACTTCCTGGTTGTAATTGTAATGTAAATGTAGGGTGGCTGTAGCAATATTATGTGCTTTTTGAGTGCCATTTCTTGTCCATTTTTGTGTAGGTAACCTATCTACACCTTTTTACTTATAACATCATTGGTTGAGTTAGTATTGCTGTTGATTTTTGAAATTTGATAAATAGTGACTTTGCAACCGAGCTATATTCAGGGCATATTTGGGCACAAGTCAAAGTACCTTTGTGAGAACACGGAAAAAACCTGAACGGAAAAAATGAAACCTGGATCGTTATATAATATACTTGAATATTATGTATCTATATAATATATATAACTTGTGTAATACCCATAGGGTTCTGTTTTCATATGAATTTGATGGTCAAAGTTATTCATATTCCTTCTACTGAAGTTTAGTAGATAACCTTTCAATGCTTTGTTAATTTAATTGAGGAACCTACTAAAAATATTGTCACAGGTGGTATTCACACGGATAGCTGGTAGCTGGTAATTGGCCAGTTGGACAGTAGGTAAGTGACAGTTGCTGTCGGCCAGCTACAGAGTTCATAAAGCCAGGCTTAGGTTTAAACGACAATTTTAAAGTTACTAGTATATTTTCTCTACTCTTTTAAATTGGCTCTTTTAAAAAGGCGATGATAGCTCAGTGGTAAGTGACGTCGGATACCGCGGCGAAGGTCGTGGGTCCGAATCCTTACAATGAGCTTGAGCTTTCGGTGAAGGAAAACATCGTGAGGAAACCACAGCACGGTGGTAGGGTACTTTGTAGTACTCGACTGGCTGGCTACCACCCTCAAGTTGAAAATCTGTCGTCAAGCACGTGTTGGTGTGTTCCGGCAATTGCACTTGAGAGCCAGTTCGCCTTTAAGGCATTGTAATAAGGTGTACAACACATTAGCAATCCCCTGGTATTGCCAATGTCTATAGGCGACGGTTGTCACTTACCATCAGGTGACCCGCCTGCCTCGTTGTCACTTGTGACATAAAAAAAAAAAAATTGAAACTAGTAAAGTATTCTATTTACAAACGTATTTTCTTAAAGCTATGATTCAAAATTTACCTTTGGTCGATCAAAATATATTATTATTATCCGTCCTGCGATTTCAATCCTGATATTTATACATAACTTAAAGATATGCTTCCTATTACTGAAATAATGACAAAATGTTTCAAAAATATATCATCTTAAAATAACCATAATGATTGATGATGATTTAAATAAGTATAATGGCATTTTATACAGGATAAAATGCCATTATACTTATTTAAATCCCGCCTGTGGGCAAAAATAATGCTATAACACGGTCGGTCATATTTGAGGGGTCGGAAGTAGAAAACCCACTTCAACTTTACACGGTTGACATCTGATTACAGCAGGTCCAACAAATGGCACCTGGAAACGTCTGCGGCTAAAACCTCGCCACGTAGGGTCTGCGAGACCCGAGCAGCCCGCAAAGTGGTAAAAGCCGGAGGCAACGCCGCCATCGTATCCAGTGATGTATTATAAATAGATGCGTTATACTCTCACATAAATGTGTGACCAAAATATAAAGATTAAGATTTTTTATATAAATAAAAGACAACTTTTCTGAGTTTCTTGTCGGTTTTTCTGAATACTGACTTCAGAACAGGGGGTTAATTTTAATAAAGATTTTTATTAGAATGAAAAACATTCTACTGATAAATTTATTTAGTTTAGTATCTTTTTTGTTGGATATTTATTAAAGATAAGAATAGAATAATAATAATAATAAAATGTAACATTAAAATGATGGTTAATCAAGTATTACCCAGGACGTGTGTTCATGAACATGTCTGTTTGCTCTAAGTCAGAGTGTAAGTAATTATTTATTTATTTAAAAAAATAGTAGGTATCTGGTATATATATTATTATACATAAAACAAGTTCTGTTTAGTTTTGAATCAGATGGCCGTGTGAAAAATGTAGATCGTAGTTATGGTACGCTATTGTTATTTGAAACACCGGTCGTCGTATCTACCACAGTTGATATTATATATCGATGGTCGTTTCACATAAATTCTGCTCCGCTCTCCGGCTTACGGCTAGCAATCTCCACTGAAGTTCAATTAAAGTGATGCCCAGCTTAGTTTTATAGGCTGCGGGGTTATTTGATGACGTTTTAGTTTTATGTGTTATAAGTGAACGTATAACTTGGTGTGATTTAGTGAGGGTTGCCCTTCGGAGTTTAAGAGTTTGCCTTAAATAAGAGAGATGTGACGCGACCTTCTGACCTTTGGAAGCTATTTAATGAATGTAACTAATACCTAAAGAAATATTAACATACTAGCTTTTGCCCGCGACTTCATCCGCGTGGAATTAGTAATTTGCGTAGCTTATTTTTTATCCAATCTGCTTTTTAGGGTTCCGTACAAATAAAACGGACCCTTATAGGACCACTCGTGCGTCTGTCTGTCCGGACATGTCACAGACATTTGCTCCAAATCTACAGGACCAAATCAGGTGAAATTTGGTAGGATTTTGTAGTTTCATGACCCAAACACAGATGTGCAAAGTAAATATATATTTTTACCAAATTTCACCTAAATCAGTTCGGCGGTTTAAGCGTGGAGTGGTAACAGACAGACAGACATCAGTTCAGCGGTTATTGAATCCACATACAAACTTCCACCCTCCTTTTCACAACTTCAAAGGGTGATTTCTGGGATAAATTCCATCCTATGTTCTTTCCCGGGACTCAAACTATTCCCATACCAAATTTTATCTAATTTGGTTCGGCGGTTTAAGCGTGAAGAAGTACCTAACAGTCAGACAAAAAGAACTTAGTTCTGCGGTAATTGATTTCCCATACAAACTTCCACCCCCCTTTTCACCACTTCAAAGGGTGATTTCTTGGATAAAAACTATCTTATGTTTTTTTCCGGGACTCAAACTATCACAATACCAAATTTTATCTAAATCGGTTTGGCGGTTTAAGCGTGAAGAAGTAACAGACAGACAAAAATAACTTAGTTCAGCGGTAATTGATTTCCCATACAAACTTCCGACCCCCTTTTCACCCCCTTAAAGGGCGATTTCGGGGATAAAAACTATCCTATGTTTTTTTCCGGGACTCAAACTATCACAATACCAAATTTCATTTAAATCGGTTCGGCGGTTTAAGCGTGATGAGGTATCAGACAGACAGACAGACAGACACACTTTCGCATTTATAATATTAGTACCTAAATATATATATACAATATATATTGTCAATATTATATATTATCATGATAAATTAAAATATTTGTTAGTAATAGATAGTTAGGCTAAATAAGTTCAATTTTTAAACAACGGAACCAACACTATCGCTCATCGCATACTTAATGAAACAAAAATCCTTGATTTTATTTATTTATCTAGATTATCTAGACTTTGCATAACAAACTAAACATCCACTAATAGACATTCATTTAATTTTAAAGTATCGAACCCGCTCAGATTTACTTAATAAAATTGAAGCTGAATTTAAACGTGAAACGATTCAATTAAAACAGAATTGTGAGGGAGCTCAAACAAGCAGCTCGGCCGATTGGTGATTCTGAAAGGTTTAATTACAGAGTGTGTCATTGGGAGCTGTCATTAATAATAAATACATTAGTGTATAGCTCAAATTTTGATCAGATTTAATTAAAAAAGGTTTTTACGACATTGACGGGAAGCTGACGGCAGGAGCAGTGCAAAAATGTGACATGAACTGGAATTGGAAATATTTAAATGCCAGAAAAACTTTACTCTGTCGTTAGTTTTTTGTTTATGTCAGAAGTCTGAAAAACAAAGCAAACCTGATGGTAAGTGAACACTCTCACCGTAATTGAAAGACAGCGCGTGAAAAGTCACATACATAAAATATTATTCATTAATTCAAAATATTAAATATTTGAATTACAAAACTTGAGCAAATACAAAATAATATAAAAATGCCAAAATATCACATGTCGTAATTAATGACTGCAAATTATTTTTAAGTTTAATAATAGTAATGTAAGGAAAATACTAGTTTAATGGTATTTAACGTAAACGCTTGGCAGGAAATCTGACGACTGCCTGATAAACTGATTTAACGTTTTGCTGAGAAATAAATAGACTAGGAAACAGTCCAGATAAATTGAATGACGACGAATGCAGAGAAAAATTTGTTAATGGAGTAGGTTAATTGTTATTCAATACTTTGAATAGGATAGGATTTTAGAAGATAACGAATTTTGCAATTTAAAACGAACTCGTAAATAAAATTTTACTTCTGTGAAAATGTATTTTATAGATGATCGGGCGTTTTCGGAACTATTCGGGTGCCGATCCGCTCATGGTGAAAATCTGAGTAGCTCGCTAAGTATATTATAATTTTAAGGCAATGATTGGTAGTGAAGTCGGATACCGCGGAAAAGGTCGTGGGATCGAATCCTACAATGAGCTTGAGCTTTCGGTGAAGGAAAACATCGTGAGGAAACCAGAGCACGGTGGTAGGGTACTTTGTAGTACTAGACTGGCTGGCTACCACCCTCAAGTTGAAAATCTGCCGCCAAGCACCTGTTGGTGTGTTCCGGCAATTGCTTGAGAGCCAGTTCGCCTTTAAGGCATTGTAATAAGGTGTACAACACATTAGCAATCCCCTGGTATTGCTAATGTCTAATAAGCTATGTAAACTAACACCTCAGTCAGAAACCATAGCACGACGGTGGTGTACTTTGGAGTACTCAACAGGCTGGCTACCATACTCAAGTAGAAGATCTGTTACAAAGCACCTATCGTCTGGTTCCTGTAGTAAAAGGTTTTTTTTTATTATTCTGGATAGACTTGTGTTTGACTACAATTTCACTATGGTAAGTGATGATGTGGCCGAAGGTGGTAAGCACACAAAGCCTAGATGGGAACTGGCTCTCAAGTGCAACTGTCGGAACACACTGATAGGTGCTTGGCGACAGATTTTCAACTTGAGGGTAGTAGCCAACCAGTCAGGTACTATATCCTACCACCGTGTTATGGTTTCCTCACGATGTTTTCCTTCACCGAAAGCTCAAGCTCATTGTAGGATTCGAACCCACGACCTTCTCTGCGGTATCCGACGTCACTTACCACTGAGCTATCATAGCCTTAAAGGTACTTGAGAGCCAGTTAGTTACCTTCAAGTATTTACAAAAAACTGATAAATTTTAACTAATATATTAACTGTTAACAAAGCCAAAGTTTCATAAGCACCATAATCACTGTATAATGTATACTTACCTCCTTGTCTACTAAAGCAGGCCCTGGCCAAATGCCAAAGTGGTCCGGCGGGAATCGTCACTGGAAATAGTGCTTAAGACGCCCCTCGCGGTAGGACCGGGAGATACTGAGTAACACATTTCAAAATGGTTTACGGGCATCGTGAATTTCATGCTCTATATCATCGACTTATATGACAAGAACATTCATGTAAACAATTTTTTTTTTCTTTTTATTCTGGATAGGCTTGTGTTTGACTACAATCTCACTATGGTAAGTGATGATGTGGCCGAAGGTGGTGAGCACACAAAGCCTAGATTTGTTTAAAAACTGGTACAAATCAAACTAAAGTTCGCTGCAGCGCTTTATCAAGTTATGTTGTCTAACCAAACTATTAAAAATATACAGCGCTACATCGCTTAGTATACAGTTTTCTCGCGACCAAAACGTCGTAAGCGCCGTGAATTTCATGGCGCTTACGCGTTTCATTCAAACGTAGTGAACAACATGTCGGTCGTCCCTATTTAGTCGCTAGTCTATTGTATGATTGTAGGATTGCGTGGAATTTAAATAAATAAATACCATTCTATAGTGTTATTACGATATTGTTACCTAGTTATTCACTTAAACAACAAGTAATTTTACTTGCTAGACTACTGACACTTTGAGTCGGTTTCTCGAATAATTAGCGCCGCTCCGTACGCACCCACACTGAATGAATGTCGGAGCCACACTAAAGCAGGTGTACGGACTGCAGTACAGTTCAGTTGAACAAAGTGAGTGTTCCGATCGCGTAATCTAGTAATATATATATATCGATGCTCTATATTGACTTGTTTGTTCACTAAAGACTAGTTTGTGAATATTTGTACAAACTTTTGTTAATGGCTGAACAGATTAGGTTGAAATTTTAAACTAGAGGTTTTCTCTAAAGACTGTCATGGGGTTTTTCAAAAATTGAGTCCCTAAGAAGGTTGTGCAAGGTCGGCAACGCGCTCGTGACGCCTCTGATGTTGTAAACGTCCATAAGCCACGGTAACCGCTTACTATCAGGTAGGCCGTAAAGCTTGATTGCCAACTAGTGGTATAAAAAAACTCAGATCATATTCTGGAATGAAGCATAAGATATTTAAATACTAGAAACATCTCTAAGAAACGTGGTATAAACGCAGAACGGAAACGTTTAAAGGTGGACCTAATTATGCCAAAATGAATGAACCACATAATGATTTCGAGAAAATTACATTTATAAATTCAGTGGAGTTTGCGGTTCGGCTAAATGACTGTTACCCAAAGTGGTCTATATCGGACAGGAGTCGATAATGACCTACAATGGGTCCTTGATGGCGAAAAATAAAATTGGGGGTTCATGAAATGAAAACGGGGTCAACAATAGTTATGTAGTTTTGAATAGTTCACAAACGACCTAAGCGTTCTTGTTTTTGGACAGGGGTGTTAGGGTCCTATCTTGGAACTTTTAAAATCAAAAGCAGTGGACTGTAAAAACTGGTATGTATCTAATATTAAAGAACAATTCTGGTAAATCAATAAATACGTGCGCTGGTTCGGTGGCGTAAAGACAAGTGGCTTTCATTCAGACGGGGCACAGCCCCCGGCCCGCGCGCCCGCGCAGCTCCATTCCTTTAGCTCCTCCTTCACGGCGCACATACTCTCGAACTAAAAACGTAGTAATTAGTCTCGAAACGATAAATAAGTGAGGTGTGTAAAAAACTTTGACCCATACTTTGACAATGTAATGTAGGATATTGTTGCTTGCTACATTGTGGCATAAAAGGTCCAATTAGCATTTCTCAAAGTTTTCAAGTAAAGCCGTGCAGTTTTGAGAAGTGAATAACTCAAGTCTTTAATTATAATTTATCATCGTTGAAAGGTTTTTAAGTCATAATAGAATTTTAGTGCTTTTGTCTTAAAAAGGGCCACTAAAAAGCCGGTTTCATAATTATATTTAATATTTCAGAAAATTACATGATTATTTTATAATAAACGGTATGTTTGCCAAATTGCATTTGTTATTATTTTGGCAAGTATCGCTGATGGCCGTCATTTATATGAAGTTCAAGTCGTAAATGATAAACACAACATGTGTTTCAATGTGAAACACACGTATATTATACTATAGTAACACTACTGTGTTAAGGTCTTTACACACCATTATGATAATGCGGATGAATTACGTAACTTATTACAATCAGTTTCAATCTTGAAAACATTTAAGTACCTACTACGAAATAGTACCCCACTCATCATCTATTAACATTGAGCCTTCAAGGGTTTAAAAAATGTTATACCTACGCTAAAAGTAATTGCTGCTCGTAGAAACGTACATAGGTACTTACAGTATTGGTCAAAAGGGTCATCAAAATTAGTTTTTCAATCACGTCATAATTCCTGCCTTTTAAATATTCATAGCCTTCTAGTTTAATGGCTCCACACTATTCAGGAAGAAGTTTTAAATAGTGTTGTGTCAAGTGACCATCGTTTGCTCTTACAACTAGTCCTGGCTAGCTAATTGTCGCCCGACTTTCAACCTTGCGACTCTGGCACTTGAGACCTTTTAGGATTAGCATGTTTACATTATTGAATTTATGAAAGGAGAAAGCAGAGACTCTATACATTTCTGGGCCCAGGTGTTAACTCAATCAAAGTAGCCTTATTTGAAAGAGGATATTATAACAAGCCTTCACTGAAAATTTGGTGATATTTGGCAATCCAGGAATCAAGTTATATGAAATATAGTAAAATTGTGGTTATGTTACAACGTAGCAGTTTTTTGTTATTTGCTGATTAATATTGAATGGCTTCATTATGTAATGATTGTTAGGCATGGGGTGCTAGTAGAGAGACTCTATGTGTGTTGTGTCGAATATCTGACATGTATGGTGCTCCCTGGACATTGATCAATCCAATGTCCAGGGTGCGGAAGTAAAATAAAACATGAATACATGCAATAAGTAGGTAGGGTACTTTGTAGTACTCGACTGGCTGGCTACCACCCTCAAGTTGAAAATCTGTCGCCAAGCACCTGTTGGTGTGTTCCGGCAATTGCACTTGAGAGCTAGTTCGCCTAGTAAGGTGTACAACACATTAGCAATCCCCTGGTGTTGCCAATATTTTTTTTTTTTTTAATATTCGATAGGCTTGTGTTTGACCACAATCTCACCATGATAAGTGATGATGTGGCCGAAGATGGTAAGCACACAAAGCCTAGATGGGAACTGGCTCTCAAGTGCAGCTGTCGGAACACACCGATAGGTGTTTGGCGACAGATTTTCAACTTGAGGGTGGTAGCCAGCCAGTCGGGTACTACAAAGTACCCTACCACCGTGCAAATAGTCTATAGGCGACGGTTGTCACTTACCATCAGGTGACCCGCCGGCCTCGTTGTCACTTGTGACATAAAAAAAAACGATTTATACATTTTCAATAATGATGAGTACTTATGTCATCAAAGATTTGTGGTGGAGGTATGATATTTTATTACATGGCACAGCAGCCTACAGTCCTTCTACCTACAATACAGTTACAATAGTATGCTAATATTGAATCACATCCTTTTAGACAAAATATTTTTTAACCGACATCAAAAAAGGAGGAGGTTCTCAATTCGACTGTATGTTTTTTTTTTTGTATGTTTGTTACGCGATTTCTCTGCCAATTATGAATAGATTTTGATGATTCTTTTTTTGTTTGGTAGATCATGCTTTAGAGGTAGTCCCATTTAAATTTTATCGAAATTGATTCACCACTTTTTGAGAAAATCAACAAAAACAAAAAAAATATATATCTCGTTTGATAAACCTTAGTGAATCAAACTGAGTCGTTGAGCATGACTTTTTGGATTTGGATGAAATTTTGTGTGTATACTTCAATGGGTTTTAAAATACAATTGGACCCGGTAGGTGGCGCTGGAATCTAGTTCCAAGATTTGTTTCAATTTCAGGGCAGGACGACGACGTCTGCCGGGCCCGCTAGTTATACATATATTATATTTTACCGGCCAGACTAGTTCGAGTTAGACGATTTCAGGACAAACTAGTTTTGCCTAGGACAACATATAATAAGGAATAAACTTTAAAAATTGGAAAATAAAATTATTTTTAAAAATAAAAAACAAAAACCGACTTCAAAACTGTAACCTAAACCTATGTACAAACATAAACTAAAAACTAAAGAATGATATTTTAATTTCAAAGTAAAAGCCTTAAAGGACAATCAACAAAATTATTGTTGACTGTTACCCAAAGTGGTCTATATCGGACAGGAGTCGATAATGACCTACAATGGGTCCTTGATGGCGAAAAATAAAATTGGGGGTTCATGAGATGAAAATGGGGTCAACAATAGTTATGTAGTTTTGAATAGTTCACAAACGACCTAAGCGTTTTTGTTTTTGGACAGGGGTGTTAGGGTCCTATCTTGGAACTTTTAAAATCAAAAGCAGTGGACTGTAAAAACTGGTATATATCTAATATTAAAGAACAATTCTGGTAAATCAATAAATACGTGCGCTGGTTCGGTGGCGTAAAGACAAGTGGCTTTCATTCAGACGGGGCACAGCCCCCGGCCCGCGCGCCCGCGCAGCTCCATTCCTTTAGCTCCTCCTTCACGGCGCACATACTCTCGAACAAAGGGGTCTACCAAAAACTAAAAACGTAGTAATTAGTCTCGAAACGATAAATAAGTGAGGTGTGTAAAAAACTTTGACCCATACTTTGACAATGTAATGTAGGATATTGTTGCTTGCTACATTGTGGCATAAAAGGTCCAATTAGCATTTCTCAAAGTTTTCAAGTAAAGCCGTGCAGTTTTGAGAAGTGAATAACTCAAGTCTTTAATTATAATTTATCATCGTTGAAAGGTTTTTAAAGTCATAATAGAATTTTAGTGCTTTTGTCTTAAAAAGGGCCACTAAAAAGCCGGTTTCATAATTATATTTAATATTTGAGAAAATTACATGATTATTTTATAATAAACGGTATGTTTGCCAAATTGCATTTGTTATTATTTTGGCAAGCATCGCTGATGGCCGTCATTTATATGAAGTTCAAGTCGTAAATGATAAACACAACATGTGTTTCAATGTGAAACACACGTATATTATACAACACAAGGTATGTATACACACGCACTATACTAACACTACTGTGTTAAGGTCTTTACACACCATTATGATAATGCGGATGAATTACGTAACTTATTACAATCAGTTTCAATCTTGAAAACATTTAAGTACCTACTACGAAATAGTACCCCACTCATCATCTATTAACATTGAGCCTTCAAGGGTTTAAAAAATGTTATACCTACGCAAAAAGTAATTGCTGCTCGTAGAAACGTACATAGGTACTTACAGTATTGGTCAAAAGGGTCATCAAAATTAGTTTTTCAATCACGTCATAATTCCTGCCTTTTAAATATTCATAGCCCTCTAGTTTAATGGCTCCACACTATTCAGGAAGAAGTTTTAAATAGTGTTGTGTCAAGTGACCGTCGTTTGCTCTTACAACTAGTCCAGGCTAGCTAATTGTGGCCCGACTTTCAACCTTGCGACTCTGGCACTTGAGACCTTTTAGGATTAGCATGTTTACATTATTGAATTTATGAAAGGAGAAAGCAGAGACTCTATACATTTCTGGGCCCAGGTGTTAACTCAATCAAAGTAGCCTTATTTGAAAGAGGATATTATAACAAGCCTTCACTGAAAATTTGGTGATATTTGGCAATCCAGGAATCAAGTTATATGAAATATAGTAAAATTGTGGTTATGTTACAACGTAGCAGTTTTTTGATGTTATTTGCTGATTAATATTGAATGGCTTCATTATGTAATGATTGTTAGGCATGGGGTGCTAGTAGAGAGACTCTATGTGTGTTGTGTCGAATATCTGACATGTATGGTGCTCCCTGGACATTGATCAATCCAATGTCCAGGGTGCGGAAGTAAAATAAAACATGATTACATGCAATAAGTAGGTAGGGTACTTTGTAGTACTCGACTGGCTGGCTACCACCCTCAAGTTGAAAATCTGTCGCCAAGCACCTGTTGGTGTGTTCCGGCAATTGCACTTGAGAGCCAGTTCGCCTAGTAAGGTGTACAACACATTAGCAATCCCCTGGTGTTGCCAATGTTTTTTTTTTTTTTTTTTTATATTCGATAGGCTTGTGTTTGACCACAATCTCACCATGGTAAGTGATGATGTGGCCGAAGATGGTAAGCACACAAAGCCTAGATGGGAACTGGCTCTCAAGTGCAGCTGTCGGAACACACCGATAGGTGTTTGGCGACAGATTTTCAACTTGAGGGTGGTAGCCAGCCAGTCGGGTACTACAAAGTACCCTACCACCGTGCAAATAGTCTATAGGCGACGGTTGTCACTTACGATCAGGTGACCCGCCGGCCTCGTTGTCACTTGTGACATAAAAAAAAACGATTTATACATTTTCAATAATGATGAGTACTTATGTCATCAAAGATTTGTGGTGGAGGTATGATATTTTATTACATGGCACAGCAGCCTACAGTCCTTCTACCTACAATACAGTTACAATAGTATGCTAATATTGAATCACATCCTTTTAGACAAAATATTTTTTAACCGACATCAAAAAAGGAGGAGGTTCTCAATTCGACTGTATGTTTTTTTTTTTTTGTATGTTTGTTACGCGATTTCTCTGCCAATTATGAATAGATTTTGATGATTCTTTTTTTGTTTGGTAGATCATGCTTTAGAGGTAGTCCCATTTAAATTTTATCGAAATTGATTCACCACTTTTTGAGAAAATCAACAAAAACAAAAAAAATATATATCTCGTTTGATAAACCTTAGTGAATCAAACTGAGTCGTTGAGCATGACTTTTTGGATTTGGATGAAATTTTGTGTGTATACTTCAATGGGTTTTAAAATACAATTGGACCCGGTAGGTGGCGCTGGAATCTAGTTCCAAGATTTGTTTCAATTTCAGGGCAGGACGACGACGTCTGCCGGGCCCGCTAGTTATACATATATTATATTTTACCGGCCAGACTAGTTCGAGTTAGACGATTTCAGGACAAACTAGTTTTGCCTAGGACAACATATAATAAGGAATAAACTTTAAAAATTGGAAAATAAAATTATTTTTAAAAATAAAAAACAAAAACCGACTTCAAAACTGTAACCTAAACCTATGTACAAACATAAACTAAAAACTAAAGAATGATATTTTAATTTCAAAGTAAAAGCCTTAAAGGACAATCAACAAAATTATTGATATTTATAAACAGTTATTTTTGGAGTCGGTGCCAGCCAAGAAGGACAGTTTAATTCTGCCTTTGTAACAAACTTCGAAAAGTAGGGGAGCGATGGCGCAGACCTAAGGAACATTACCGTAAGGAGAGGTGTCGTAAGACGTTTTCTCGTATGAACACATCGTGTCCAGTTCAAAACTGTCCTTCTTTTTGGCTGGCACCGACTCCAAAAAGAACTGTTTATAAATATCAATAATTTTGTTGATTGACCTTTAAGGCTCTTGCTTTGAAATTAAAATATTATTCTTTACTTTTTAGTTTATGTTTGTACATAGGTATAGGTTCCTTACAGTTTTGAAGTCGGTTTTTGTTTTTTATTTTTAAAAATAATTTTTGTTTTTTATTTTTGAAAATATATATATTTTTTAATTCTGGATAAGCTTGTGTTTGACCACAATCTCACCACGGTAAGTGATGATGTGGCCAAAGGTGGTAAGCACACAAAGCATAGACGGGAACTGGCTCTAAAGTGCAACTGTCGGAACACACCAATAGGTGCTTGGCGACAGATTTCAACTTGAGGGTGGTAGCCAGCCAGTCGGGTACTACAAAGTACCCTACCACCGTGCTATGGTTTCCTCACGATGTTTTCCTTCACCGAAAGCTCAAGCTCATTGTAAGATTCGAACCCACGACCTTCGCCGCGGTATCCGATGTCACTTACCACTGAGCTATCATCGCCTTACATGTAAATATGTTTAAATTTAGGTATATGTCGGGATAATATATGTTGAATAGCAACTTTGTCTGCTAATACTCAGCAAGAGTGACATACAATCTGCTTCATCCACCTGTAACAACTTCTATGCACTTGTCACTCGATTTCCATACATATTCTCAGATTTTAGCGATTTATTTTAACTCGATTATTACGATAGGGGTATGCATTTAATCGATTATTTGGTTTCACAACTTATTTTAACCTTTCTCGCTTTCTGGATAGAAAAATGATACTGTATTTTGTGATTTCCTTTAGAAAAATATAACGGATTTTTTTATACACATTTGAACAACTAGTTAACTGCTGGGCCCAAAACTTCCCGTCTCCTTTGTCGTTTATAATATGAGGAAATTTATGATTTCATAATGTACGTACAGTCTAGTGGATAAGTGTTTTTTCAACACACCTGCTCATAAAGTGGCTCTAATTTCACCGCAATTAGGCACGTAATGACACCTATAATCAAACTGTGACTTATTCATTACTATTATTCACAACGTGAGTTATAATAGTAGATTGTATCATAAGGGAACAAAATAATATTTATAATATATAATATAATATTCTAGAGTAGAATCCCAAGCGTCGCGAGGGATTCTTTAGTAGAATCCTGAACATAGCGAGGGATTCAAAGTGCGTCGCCCGAGCCAAAAATATATTTGCACCCGGTGTACACACAACAAAACCGATATTTTTTTTATATTATTTTCTTCACAAGTGTGTTGAAAAACGTCGTATGATACTCGTGTGTATTGATGATTACCGTCCTCGGCTCTCTTATGACCCTCACCTAGCGGCTCGGGTCTCAATTGCGCCTCAGCGGTAATGACCAACTTTACACACTTATACCATAATCTACTATTAAATCACTTTGGTATCTTGATTGCGTTGTAAGTACAGTCAGCAACAGTAATGTAATGTAAGTCAATAAGTAGGTGAACCGACGAATTGACAAACCACCTATTTTTCTAAATTATGTGTGGGTTATGTGTATGTGTTTTTGTAAATACACATTTAAAAATAATTAAATCTGTATCACTTATACCTATGTACATATTTATAACTCGAGAACGGCTGGACCGATTTTCATGGTTTTTGATTTGTTAGATTCGTCTCCGCCCGGAATAGCAGAATAACTATTAAAAAATAAGAAAAATGCACAAAAGGATAATGAAGACAATTATTTTTGTCATACATTTTGTATATTGACAGTCTCGAGATCGGGCTCACAGATGGTTTAGATTCACAAATTGGACACGGTAGGTGTCGCTGGTGTCGTAGGTTTTGTTTTAATTTCAGGGCAGGACAACGTCTGCTGGGCCCACTAGTTATAAATAAAACTGGATGATATTATATATTAAATTTAAATATTTACTTTGAGCTAATGAATTGAGTGAAAATGAAAATGAAAATGAAAAATGAATTTATTTCAGCAAAATACACACCAAACAAAAGAATAGGCATAACATTTACAGATTACAAGAAAAATAAAATATGCATAATGCTGGAGGTTTTTTCTAGCAAAATGTGCTAATGACTTTCACACTAGGCAAAGCCTGTAACGCGAAAGCCAATGGGAAACTTGCCCTGATAGAAGAAACCTCGTGTATAAAAATCCTTACAAAAAATATTAAGAGTGCCACAATAAAAGAAAAATACAGAACAATATATAGCAAGAATACAATTAACGACTAACTACGTGGTTAATTTATCTTAAGAATACAATAGTTACAGATATAAAAAAGCACTGTATTTTCTCAAGTCTTTTCCAAATCAAATCTTTATTTTGGCTCGAGTTAAGAGAAAGGTTACAAAAGGTTTCAAATTGAATTGTCCCCGTCTGAAGTAATTCTACGGTGTCGGCTAACTATGTTACAGAATAGAATAAAGGAATTTACAATTTGCAATATTGATTATATTTAAGTTATTTTAGTTGGGGCGAGTTGAGAGTGGTGGGTTTGCGCATACTTCACTTCTCCTGCGACTTTATCGAGGACCTAATTTAATTTGCAATTGAGTAGGTAAGAGCAGCTCTTGAGTCTGTTGTATTTAGTACTTAAGTGAGCACAGATACTGTTATTATTTGATCAATTAAAATTTTACAAGCAATTTGAAAAGAAAAGACAATCAACATCCTTTATGTTGACTGACATATCAAATGGGCGTTTTCCATTAGCTGGAACGGCATCGGCACGCCGGTGCCGGTGCCGGTGCCGGTGCCGGTGCCGGTGGCGGGGAAGCATAACTGTATTGAAATATATGGTTCGTTTTTCCACTCACCGGCACCGGCGACGGCCCGACGTCATACATTCCCACCAGCGCCTGTGCCGTTGCCGGTGCCGTGCCGGTTAATGGAAAGACTCCCAATCAGTTGCTAATTAATTATCACGATTATAGTATGCATGGTATTTTTTATGAAATACTGACTAGTGACGTTATAAATTTACACTATCAGTTCTGGTCTTCGTCATTAAATTGGTAACAATTTTAAAACGGGCCAAGTGCGAGTCGGACTCGCGCACGAAGAGTTCCGTAAAAATGCCAAAAAAAATCACGTTAGTTGTATGGTAGCCCCCCTTAGATATTTATTTTATTCTGTTTTTAGTATTTGTTGTTAGTATAGCGGCAACAGAAATACATAATTTGTGAAAATTTCAACTGTCTAGCTATCGCGGTTCTTGAGATACAGCCTGGTGACAGACAGACGGACGGACAGACCGACAAACGGACGGACAGACAGCGAAGTCTTAGTAAAAGTCTTTAGGGTCCCGTTTTTACCCTTTGGGTACGGAACCCTAAAAAGGATCAATTTTACAACGTTTTCGCCATTTTGGGTAATTCCAGATGTTGGTAGATATTTTTTCTTGAATATAGGCAACATCGTGTTAGTTTATATTTTTAATTTTTTCGTACTCATGTAAAGATTTAAATTAGATTTAAAAATAAGAAATTACAACAATTACCTACATATTATTATTTTCTGTAAGCTTTTGTTTGTTGTTCTAATTTTATTTTATTTTTGTTTTGGTCGTATTTCTGCCTTCCGTGATATTGTTTTGTTTTTACCTGTTTTGTGATGTCAAAAGCTATGTCTATTATTTGTCTGACTTCTCATGTTTCTTATACCTACTATACTTCTTATAGGTAGGTTCTTATAGCATCCATCCTATTTATATAATATTATCTATTGAACAATCAACATTTTAAACAAGGGATTCGCTACCGTTCTCATATACTGAGCTCCAGACCGTTGTACTGCAAAGTATAGGTATCTACTACATTTCACAGACGGACACGTCGAATCATTTTATATTATCAGTTTCACAGTATAGACTCGATTGTTCATAAGAAATGTAAAGGAGTTATTTTCCTGAATTCAGTTGAATATTTTTTATGTCATCTTTTAATTTTTGTTTCCTACTTAAATTTAAGTAAAGTTAGAAAAAAGTTAAAATTACATGTCAATATACATAGACAAGAAAAGTTAAATTCAAAACGGTTTTTAAAATTAAAATAAATCACGCTCCATTATTGCGAAAAAACTCCCTTGCATTTTACTTGTAGCAAATGCGTAAAATTAATTAATACTACACTCTAAAACGAAAATACCGAAAAAAACAACTAGGTCTAACCAAAAATTTTAAATGACTTTGTAAGTTCTATTTGATACCCGAAATGTAGGCGTAATCATAGGTCACTAAAATCTTAACTACTATAAATATAGGTGTGACGGTCAGTCCCGAAAAAAACACATCACAGGTTGACTTCTTCCAAAAATCGCCACAGAAACAACTGTATCTCAAACAATTAATTATAAGGAGCTCAGGGCAAAACACTTGGCCATTTGTTCAACAAATTATGTACATAAATTAGACATAATCGCGCAACCGGCGGCGCACGGCGCGCAGTGCGCCTCCTAGCGACTCCGACTGTACAAATGCGGAATTTAAAAGAAACCATTCCTTATCGGGACCCTTATTAAGTAGCCCCGTACGTAATTGGGTCATATTGAACTAACCGACTTTACTTTTTTTTTCTAAAGGGTTCAATATAAAAAAAGATGCAAACAAGATGAGCTATCATCAATACTGTAAACATTATCATGCAGTCAAAATGTTTGCTGATAGGTAATGGTAGTGACGTCGGATACTCCGGAGAAAATGTCATGAGGAAACTTAGACTTACTTTGAAGAAGTCAACTGACTGGCTACCACCTTTAAGTTGAGAAACTGTGGTCAAGCACCAATCGGTAGGGACCTTGCTAATGTCAAAAGGCGATAGTTACTTACCATCAACTTAGAACTGGTGTAATATTCACTCAAGAGTCTAATTAATTCTTAAAGGTTTTACTTTTAGGTTACTTTTGAGTCGTCCATAAAACTTTCAACAAAAAGGTAGACATTATATTCTCAAAAATATAAATACTCACTGACACAAGGTATTTCAAATGTATGCTAAATTTAATGTTACTTGTAGTAGACAAATAAAATGAGTACCATAATTTAATTTGAATTGTGTCTCACGTGAAAATACAACAGAGTGCTTTCGAAATAATGCAGCGCAGTTTATTTTAATTGTAAAAAATAGTTTAGAGTTTTATTTTTTTGTGTATTTTTTAGAGTTTCACGGTAAATTGTACAGGTTGTTAAATTCTTATGTAAGTTTTTATTAAATTATGCTTCATTTTAAATTATTATCTAAACCCAGCCCCTCTTTGCTGTTGCATAACAGGTATTAAGCATTTTACTGTTATTTGAAACCTAAATAATGAGAGAAGCGAGTCTGTTTCCTAGTAACGAGTCGGTTTTTGAACGAATCTCCCGTTTCCCCCTCCATCCACTAGGCGGCGTGCATTGCAAATTATTAAATATGCTAGTGCGTGCGACCAGTGCTCATTGGCGTTTTGTTTCTTGTGGCGTTCGGTTGTACTCAGGTGAGTACCTATACCTAATCAGATCTACCTACTATAATTTCATAATTATAACGGTGTTACCGTTCGTTTTTTAATAAAACATTATAGTTTCAGTAACTATAATGGATGCAGAGTTGCAAGATGTAGCTGGAGAATCCTCAGATTCTTCCTCTTCTTCATCCAGCTCGGACTCTCCCGTACCAGTTCCGGTGCCACCGGGTCCTGCCTCTAACGATCGGCGATCGGATACAAAGGCAGGTAAGAAGAGAAAGGCTGTATCTACACGGAAGTCAAAGAAACGCCGTAAAACCGATGATGCTATTCGCACGCTGGCTGAACAAATAAGCGATATTAAAAATTTTATTTCGGGTAGCGTTGCATTCCAACCTACCCACCACTCCACATATGTATCTGATTATCGCGCTGATGCGGAGGTTCAGTCTGATGTTAGTGCGGATGTTAGTGGGGAGCTTTATACTGATAATAATGAATTGATTCCCCCCGAGCCCCCTTTAAATTTTGAATTTTCATTAAACACTACCCTTAAAGAACCAACAATTCCAAAATCATTACCCGCTCATGTTGAATTAATCAAATCGATGCAGCATTTTGAAACTGAGAACTGGGACAGTGTGCGCTATGCAGATGTCCAGAAGCAGTATTGCTCAACCCCAGGCTTTAACTTTTTGGAGACAAACGATGAGCTTAAACCATATGATAAATCTAATTCTCTTGCATTAATTGAGCGAGGATTCGCGGCGATAACTCAAGCCGTTATTAAGCATAACGATTCCGCTCAGAATGGTTTTAAATTGTTGATTGACTGGGCAAGTTCTGCTCAGGATTTGTCTCCAAAAACGTTACAAGAAAAAATTAATGAAGTTTTTATTAAGGGTAGTTTCCAAAAAATTACCGGGGATTTATTGCAATCATCGTGTGGCCATAGAGCAGAATTGATACAACAAAGGCGTGACTCGGTTTTGCGTTCAGTGAAAGACACATTTGTAAAAGCTAGCTTACGAAAAATTCCGCCAAGCTGTGAGTATCTTTTTCAAAAAGAATTGTTCTCCCCTGCTGTCGAAAAAGCTGGCGGTATTACGAAAATATTCTGGCCACCTCGTTTGCCATTACAAAATAAAACCGCTGCGCAAGCACGGCAACAACAGCAAGCTCAGGCTCCGCCTAGTTATGCTACTAATTATTATTCAAACAAACAAATACCTGTTCAAAGTTTGAACTACCCTCGCTTTAATTTCACAGATGTTACAAACAGACTACCCACACAGGGTCTATTGAATAATAATTTTACGATGCAGGGTGGTGACTACCCTCGTAATCAAAGACCACAAAATAGACCCTCGCGTTCGAGATCTAACCGTAATTTTCAAGGTCATGACGTATACCCAAGCACAAGCCGAGGTCATGTTAGATTCTCAGGACACCCTATACCACGCATGCAATCCAAGCGTAAATTCTGACTCGATATTTCAAGCGGGCAAACTAACCAATTTTCTAGCACAGTGGGCGGAATTGCAGGCACCAAATTCGATTTTAAAAATAATTCAAAACTTTCGAATCCCTTTTATAGCCAGACCCCCATTACAAATTCCAAATTTAAAATATCATCCGTTTCAAACTCCCGTGTCGAACGAAATGGACAAAATAATAGATCAAATGTTAGAAATGAAAGTATTAGAGCCAGCAAATCACAGTCCCAGCTTTGTATCCCCAGTATTTCTGATACCAATAAACGACGGTTCAGTTCGCCCGATTTTCAATTTAAAAAATCTCAACCAATACGTATACGTGAGCAAGTTTCACTTAATAAATGTGCACAGAATCTCAAATTTTTTACAACCACTAGATTGGCTAGCCAAGATCGACCTTTCAAATGCTTACTTTCACCTGCCAGTGGCCAAGGCCCACAGATGCTTCCTCAGAGTAATTTATCGACAAAAACTATTCCAAATGACTTGCCTACCATTTGGCCTCTCATGTGCACCAAAAATTTTTGCTTGCCTGTCAAATTGGGTGGCACAGATTCTCAGGGACAGAGGAATACGAGTGGTGGTGTATTTAGACGATTATTTACTTGTGAACCAGAATCCCTACGTTCTCTCTCGTCAAATACACGAAACAATTCAAATATTGGAGCACCTAGGTTGGCAAATAAATTACGTAAAGTCAATATTAGTCCCTCAGGTATGCATTCAATATCTGGGCATAGTTTGGAACTGTCACGAAAACAAAAAGTACCTACCGGCGAAAAAATGCACCAGCGTAAGGCAAAAGTTATTAGGTCTTCTCAACAGAAAGACTGCAAACTTAAAAGAGATTCAAAGCATAGTCGGGACCTTAAATTTTGCCAGTTTTCCAGTACCCAGAGGGCGCTTGAATCATCGAGGCCTTCTCGCTCATTGCCATGTACTTTTACGACAGAACTCCCGCTATCGTTATCCAATCTCTCAGCAGGCATTGACCGAACTTCAATGGTGGTGTGTGAATCTCGCGAAGTTCTCCCCCATTCATTACCCTCCCGTAATAAATTATTTAGTAACCGATGCATCTGGTGTAGCTTGGGGCGCCCAGTTAAACAACATGAGGCTGTCGGGACAGTGGTCTCTAAGAGAGATGAGTCTGCACTCCAATCAAAGAGAGATGTTGGCAATCCTATACGTCTTAAGAGATCACTGTCAGCACCTGAAAGACTCGTCATTATTAATTCAGAGCGACAACAAGTCTGTAGTGGCATACTTAAGGAACGAAGGCGGTACGAAGTCAATGTCCCTAATGAAACTTACTTACCAAATTCTGAATTTGTTAGATCAATACAAAGTCCACACCGAGATACACTATCTACCAGGTCGGTACAACGGCGAAGCAGATCACCTCTCTCGTCTGACACATCCACCAGAATGGCATCTCTTACCTGTGGCAACAGAGAAAATTTTCTCAAAATGGGGTACACCTGTCATAGACCTCTTTGCATCGGCCGCAGCACATGTAGTCCCAAGGTACGGGTCACTGGATGTGACAGATCCACAGGCTTGTCTTCACGATGCCTTCAGCCGGTTATGGAATTATCCTCTGGGGTGGGTGTTTCCACCACCTTTCCTGATGCCTCGTGTGTTACAACACCTGAACTCGGCAGAAGGAATATACCTCATTGTAGCTCCGAGATGGAAGAAAGTATTTTGGAGACCCGATCTGAAAAACCGAGCTCTCGATCCCCCATTCACGATCCACAACCTGGACCAAGTTCTAATAGATGCCACAACGGGACGCCCCCCGTCGATGACCCAGGACATGGTTCTGGAAGTATGGAGATGTGGGGGTGGTCAGAAAGCATAGCAAGTTGGTCCCAAGATCAAAAAGATTTTTTACAAAAAAGTTGGCGAGATTCCTCACTGAAATCGTATAAGTTGATATGGAAAAAGTGGTGTGTTTGGGCTACTGAAAATTTAATTAATATTTCCAAACCAAATGGTTCAGATTTAGCTAAGTTTCTGTTAGATTTACATTTAAAGCACGGTCTGGCATATAATACTATTTTAGTTCACAAATCTGCAGTATCTACTCTCTGTGACCCCAACCTGAGTAATCGTTTAAGTTCGCACCCTTTAGTTAAACAGGTATTAAAATCAATCTGCTTACAAAACGTTAAACCCAAGAAACCCCCAATATGGGACACTGATTTATTAACTAACTGGCTGAAAGAGAAATCTGTAGATATAAATAGTTTATATGAATGCTCAGCTCGATCTGCTATTTTACTTTTATTGTGCTCAGGACGCAGAGTCCACGATTTAACCTTATTAACTATTAATGACGATAGCTGCATTTTTTCCAGTAACTCATTAATATTCTGGCCTAAATATGGATCGAAGACTGATTCGGTGACGAACAGACAGTCTGGTTGGCGTATCTTTGAGAATAAAGATAATCAATCCCTCGACCCAATTTTTTGGATAAAAAGGGTTATAACCTTATCTCAGAGTAGACGATCCAATTGTAATCAGAGTAACTTATTTTTGACAACGTGTGGTATACCTAAAGCAGCTTCTCGTACCATTATCGCTGGCTGGGTTAAAAAGATTCTGGTACAGGCAGGTATTAAGGCCAGCCCTGGCAGCGTTCGACCTGCAGTAGCATCAAAACACTGGGTACAAAATTGTCCTCTTGATGAAATATTAGCTCGAGGAAATTGGAGGGCAGAGAACACTTTTGCAAAATTTTATTGTCGTGAAGTTAGTGCAACAAAGTCATCAGAATCTGTGACTGTACTATTTGAACCAGTACATGATTAGTATATATACCTTTTAATTGTTGTTATAGAAAAGGGGGTACTTTATATAATTATATCAGTGTGTACTTATATTAAATTATTTATGAATATTTTCTGTGTGATATGTTTTTCTAATTAATCATTACATCTGTGTTATAATCAAATTAAAACTTAATACTTAGTTGATGGCATTATGAAAGATTGTTATGAAACGGCTAATGTATGCAAGGCAACTTTTTATTTAATATGGTCTATTTGTTTAGTTTATTTCCAAAACTGTTTAAACTTCAGTATAAGCACCTATTAATCTTATGAAATTCATGTAAAATTATGTCAATATACATGTTAATAAATTGAGCATTATTGTTTTAGTTACATTCCTATTTATTCTACCCACCTATGCGGGTAAAAATAATTTACATAAATTATATATAAAATTATTATTATTCTATCACATTGGCGTTGAATATCCATCCACCAGGCGATAACAAACAGGTCTCATTATTTAGGTTTCAAATAACAGTAAAATGCTTAATATCAGCGTTTTACCTACCAATAAAACGCTTATTAAGCTATATACTTTATTTGAAACCTAACACTTTAATTCTGCCTGGTAGAACCAGATCATATATTAGCTATTTACTTTGAGACCCAATGAGCACTGGTCGCACGCACTAGCATATTTAATAATTTGCAATGCACGCCGCCTAGTGGATGGAGGGGGAAACGGGAGATTCGTTCAAAAACCGACTCGTTACTAGGAAACAGACTCGCTTCTCTCATTATTTAGGTTTCAAATAAAGTATATAGCTTAATAAGCGTTTTATTGGTAGGTAAAACGCTGATATTAGTTGTTCCATCGACTTTACGAGTTTTGTTTAGTTGTTTTGTTTACTTGTTTCGACCCCAGGTTCTCAGTACTTTTACCACTGAACTATCATCACCTCAGATGCCACGTCTACACTATTGTCTATTATAACATAGTTAATAATGTAATGATATATTTGCCTAGCTAGAGCATTATCAAGCGCCAACATATTGGCATTAATTGATGGACCATTTACATATTGGCCAAATATGTAAATTCCAGCGGGAGAATATTAAAACCTCCCAAAATCTCGAGGCAAGGGTACTTTAGTGATTATATTTCAGGATTATGATAAAATTTAATTGACGTACTTCGACTAAATCCAGTATCTTGACAGCCTTGTAATTACACTGCCCGTGACGGCACGATGAATCGCGCCATTTTAATATAATTGATTTCATTAGCATTTATCTAATTGATTTGTTTTAGGAGACGCTTTGGGAGGATCATTTACAAATGAAATGAATCCGACAGATTACGGATTTAAAAGCTCCTACATTATTTTTAATGAATACTTTAGATTATTTCAACTTTTTTTTTACAAGGCAAGCTGATGGGGTCGAAGCGGCAACCACACACAAGCAGAGAACGGTTTCTCAACTGCAGCTATAGAAACACACTTAGCGATCTGTATTACATTTTCATGTGGTTATTAAGGTAGCCAGGGGAGTATTACAAAGAACCTACCGCCATGCTATGGTTTCTTCACGATGTTCTGCTATACACCTCAAGCACAATTAAGGGTTCCTATTCTTTATCTTTTCGATTACCTAAACTTTCACCTAATACAGACATTCGTGGGCATGAATACATTGTCTTTAAACATTGTGCCGATAGACGTTCAAATTTGTAGCAATGAATTCTGTCGCTAGGTCAGTGCGTCTGGGACCCAGGAACCACAGTGAGTCCATCTGATTAAGGTAAAACTGGCTTGCTGAGACCTGGTCTGGAGTGATGAAGTTTCCAGCTACTGAGTTTCAGCGCTCTTAACTAATAACTCAAAAACGCTTAGCCGATTTAAAAAAATATTTATCCTATGGAAAGCTATGTTATTAGTAAATAACATAGGCAATACTTAATTTTTATTCTCTCGAGAATGTAAATGAAAACGAAGGGTATAAATTATGAATAAAATGCATTTTCTTTCAGTTGCTTATCTTCATGATAAGAGGGGTTGAAAGTTTTCCCATACATCACGTCGGTGTCACCATTATGGAGAATCGAGGGGGTAAACTCTATGAGAATTCAGTCCCTAGGCATTAACACGAAGCCCGACAGAAATTATGCCCTTTTAAATGAAATACTCTACCATCTCGGTCGTCTATAAGCTAATCCAACATCATAATAGAAGATTCATACAACGAATGTATTCTGCTGTTATATGTTATATAATGTGTTAAAGGCGATGATAGGTCAGTGGTAGTGACGTCAGATACCGCGACGTAGGTCGTGGGTTCAAATTCTACAATGAGCTTGTGTTTTCGGTAAAGGAAAACATCGTGAGGAAACCATAGCACGGTGGTAGGGTACTTTGTAGTACCCGACTGGCTGGCTACCACCCTCAAGTTGAAAATCTGTCGCCAAGCACCTATCGGTGTGATCCGACAGCTGCACTTGATTGCCAGTTCCCATCTAAGCTTTGTGTGCTTACCATCTTTGGCCACATCATCACTTACCATAGTGGGATTGTGGTCAAACATAAGCTTATACAGAATAAAAAATAAAAAACAATTCAATGGCAAATACAAGACTTACAAGATTTTAGTTCTTTCTTCCAGTTAACTTCCAGTTAAACGTAGAAAGCTTTCAAGCAAATTATCGAGTGGAATCACCAGGTCTTTCGGTGCACTAGCTAGGGTACGATCCGCGCAGACATTTCCGTTCGGGCTCAAGTTTCGTGCAGCACTTAACGGCATTTCGTCGAACACTCCAATTGCATTGAAACTAATACAAGTAGTTCGCTAACCGATACACGTACTGTACAGTTGGCTGTGATGGTAGATAAGTAATAAGAGATTTTGATAAAAATGGTACATTAAAATGGTTTTTCTTCTATTATTAGCTTGTTACGCAACAAGTCAGCAAAAAGGTGAGTCTACTCTCTTAAACGTCCTTGCATCCAAATCTAGAAGTCTATTAGTAAATATTTAGGTAATTCCCCAAGACTAACCATATTATCGATGTATTTATTTTTCCAAGTCATTCATAATAATGTTCTAGGTCTTTTTTGCCATAACACGCATTAAACTGTCAGTGAGACTTGATAAACTCTTTTCAGCAAAAACGACTTTTAGCATCAGTCTTACCATTCATAATTCCTTGTAAAGGCCTATTTCAATAAAAAATATAATTTTCAAGGCCATTATATCAATTCCCGCTACATCCCATCCCTTACGCCACGCGCTGGCATCATGTAACAACTGCAATGGTAGTTGTTTGGCAGGATGGACGCGCTCAACGTCTGTTTGCCGTGAACACTATGTCATCTGGTCCGTACTTCCGTATCAAACCCAGAGTCATACCGCAATATGGGCCGATGAGTATGACTCCGCTGAGATAAGGATTTTAAAAGTATGAAAGCACCAATTTCTGTAATGTAATTATTAGTTGAGAATCAGATAGGCGGCTTTTTTTTTTAAATTCTGGATAAGCTTGTGTTTGACCACAATCTTACAATGGTAAGTGATGATATGGCCGAAGGTGGTAAAAAAAGCCTAGATGGGAACTGGCTCCCAAGTGCAGCTGTCGGAACACACCGATAGGTTCTTGGCGACAGATTTTCAACTTGAGGGTGGTAGCCAGCCAGTCGGGTACTTCAAAGTATCCTACCACCGTGCTATGGTTTCCTTACGATGTTTTCCTTCACCGAAAGCTCAAGCTCATTGTAGGATTCGAACCCACGACCTTCGTCGCGGTATCCAACGTCACATACCACTGAGCTATCATCGCCTTGAATGGGCTGTCACCTATAATAGTAGTGGTTATATTTATAAAAGCATTGACTACTATGTTTCAAGCTTTACGTAGACACCTTTTTGGAAGTTCCTCCAGTCATCGAAGACATCAGATTTAGCTGAGAATGTTAAATTTATTGGACCATAACATAATTCGAGTAAATGATCATACATCTTAATAATTTGAAAGGAAAATGGCAAAAAAAAATCTAAAAAAAATATCTTAATATTTATATTATCTTTACGAAAAATAATCCACTAATGCAGTATATGATGTAAAATCAAATAAAATCAACAAAAAAATTATAATTTCGTCTATGAAAAAAAAAATATGCAGATAAAATATCTAGCACACGATTACGTCATCAACCCTCACTGATTAAAACCAAGTGGGCCAATTGCAATAAAGCTGTAGTCAGAGATCGTAAACTGAGGCAGTTTCATGTCTAGCCACAGTTGGCATCCAGCCCGCGGTCGGCATATTATCCCGAGGGATTTCAGCTCGGCGCATCTGATAGCCTTATCATATAACTAGAAACTTATAAGAATCCAACGTAAGAGGTCGTGAGAAATCCTGAAAAAAATGTAGCTCCGAAAAATTACAACTAAAATTTTAGATTTTTACTTTAATTCGACTGTCTGTATAACGACTTACAATCAATGTTATTTTTTACGAACATAATAATAAATAGCTACTTTTAGAAAATTATATTAAATCAAATAGTCAAGAACCCAATGATATAGTTATGAAAAAAAAATACAAATTGTAATTTTTCGAAAGCAGCTAAAGTATTTGGATACTTGCTAGCAATCCTCAATTCAGTTGTGAGTTACGTAATAAGCATGCATGATATATTAGAAACAATGCCAACGTAGCATGTGTTGTTTGTTGCAGTTAGGATTATCTGAACCGGCTTACATCATGTGAATCCAGCTATTATATCAAAGCAAGTGTTTGTAAAGAAGCTTAAAGTATATTTTAATAAATCTTACTATTATAGTTTTAGTTCTCATTACGAAAAAATATACGCATCGTATAAAGTTAGACTTATACAGGGTGGTGACGACGTAACGACATTAATTTAAACCACATATTGGGTACCGCGTTAGTAATTCGTACACCAAGTTTCATCAAATTACATTGAACGGTATAGCCACAGGAAATTATTTTCACTTTGATCATTTTAACACATGCTGTGAATTCATAACGATTACGCAACGAAGTCATTCACCTAGCTAGAGTAGCTAGACGGAACAAAATTTTGATTTACCTACATGCGTAAAACACAACCAAATAAAATGTGCGGCTCAGAAATCGACGGTTGATTAAATTTAGCGTTAAAATCCTTATTAGCGCGGTGCGCGGGCGTCGATGCCTACTTGCATGAATGAAACAATACACCTACAAAGGAACTGCGGCGGCCGGTCTTTGCCTAAAACTAGTGCCTACAGGTCATTTGAGGTCATTAGGTAATATTAATAAAGAGTGTTGTGTTTCGTTTAGATTATTTTCGGAATTAGTTTGTTTGAAAAAATTGTTTTTTGTTTATTGCTGTAATACCCGATTTAATTATTACAAAGTATTTTGATTGACTAGTAGTGATCGTGTTTTAATTTAATGTCGTTATGTCGTCACCAACCTGTATAATGTAAACTATGCTATATTTGTGAACATTATTAAAACCATGATTTTGCGGTTAAAACTGCATGAGTTTTATTTTTTACATTTTACTATTTTAACGATATTCTTTTGGGAGTATCTCTGATATTATATCCGAAGATTGTTAGAAATTTTTGGCTTTTTAAAACAAATACCACATTTATATAGGTATCATAATATTGCTCCGTAAATTGACTAACGTAAAGTAGCTGTCCTAGAGAGGCTAGTAGGTAACTTAAGGGATGAATTTTCAAAAATCCTTTCTAAGCGGATACCTACTTCTTATTAGGAATTTTCCTTTATGCCAATGGTAATCACTTCTTAAAGAATAATTAATTACATTCTCCACAATAATCAGTATGTGAAGCACTCATCGTACTTTACGACTGATGCTTCGTCAATGGGCGTCAGTTTTATAATAACTTCATCGTCGAGTCCCGATGTTTATTTCTTTATGACCATTGATGTAAGATATATTATAGATAGGCGGTAAAAAAATATGATATGGAACTAAAAATGACAGAATTTTATAAATGACGCTAATTACTATTATTTTGAAAAGAAGTCAGTATGTCCATCTGTCCCCGAATGGAAATTCATAATCGGATGATTTAGTATTTTACGTAATTTTTTAAACGTATAAATTACGTACGTTATTAAAAGTCATTATCAACCGTTGTTTTCCTTAAAGTTAAAAAAAAAAACGAATAATAGAAAACATTTTCTTAAACTATCTCACTTGTAGCTGAAAAAAAGCTCAGTCGGTTCGTAACCTTTTTGTTACACCGATTGCACATCTATACCATCTTATATCAATGTTCTTGGTCCTCATTTCCACCGGTGAGGTGCGACGCCGCCCGGCACATTACTATTCCCGGCGCACCCACACGGATAAAATAACTTTTAATTAAAAACCCTGCTCTGGATATAACTTCACACTCTGACTTAACTTTGGAGAAATTACTATGACGTGTACTATTAAGTCTCGACTTGAATTCGTGTCGAACACTATTACTTATTTGATTGGACTTATTGTATTTTTAGTAGTTTAATGTAAATGAGATCATTGTTAAACAGTAGTAAAAAAAAAATTATTTTTAATGCACAATTAAAACCTAAATAAGAACATTTATCACATAAATAACTAGTTCATTCTTATGGAAACACCTGTTTTTTTAGACTATTTACATCACAAATGCCTGTATTTTGCCCCGATAAACCAAAATTTATACAAAATGTAGGACACCATTATCAATAAAACATCTAAAATCCCAATATGTAAGGCTTAGCACATAATCTGGACATAAAGCGTCGTCCACACTCGCTGCACAGGTGGGACTGCAGTCGTTAATCAGTGGTGGTAATAGCACACGATGGCAATGCGCAATAATCACGCGATTATTGCTCGACTGTCGCGTGCGATGAAGTTTTAATGATCCGTTTAATTGTCAGGATTTTATATGCCTTTTTGATATAGATTAAAGTTTGATCATTTACGTCTACAGTAATATTATAAAGAGAAAAGATTTTGTGTGTAAGTATATTCATATGTTTGTATGGATAATAGATAAACTTAAAAAAGTTATAATATCAGTGGCGTCTTGTGCAATAAACGTTCGATCTAAGTGCACGAGTAAAGTGAAGCGAAATGAAAGCGTGTATCGTGACTTTTCAAGTTGACTCTAAAATTCTGTAAAAAGTTTTACTATGAAACAGCTACCAATTTCTTTAAAACCTGACCAGACTTATAAGAACGATGCAACCTTCCGAACCGTGCATTAGAGTCATTAGAATCTGACAATTCACAAGCGCCTGTGAAGACCTAATTGGATTTGGGTGAATAAACATTTGAATGAATGAATAAACGATAACTTATTTTATTGTGAATGTGATATAACGCGAATTTAAAACAAAAATAGAATTATAATAACTTGAAATTAGGAGAAATGTTTAAATATAACTTAAGTAACCAGTAATAAATAGTTATATAAAATTCACCCCATAAAAAAATGCCAAGCTACACTTATCCTTAAAGAAATAAAAGAACTTTTTTTTTTTTTTAAATTCTGGATAAGCTTGTGTTTGACCACAATCTCACCATGGTAAGTGATGATGTGGCCGAAGGTGGTAAGCATACAAAGCCTAGATGGGAACTGGCTCTCAAGTGACAGCTGTCTGAACACACCGATTGGTGCTTGGCGACAGATTTTCAACTTGAGGGTGGTAGCCAGCCAGTCGGATACTACAAAGTACTCTACCACCGTGCTATGGTTTCCTCACGATGTTTTCCTTCACCGAGAACACGCTTGCGTCGAAAAAAAACCTAACACCTAAACATTTGTACAGCAGAAAGCGTGTCACGCAAAATTATTTAATTGTATTGTTACGAGGCACCAACCGCTACAAAACCGCATATACCGGTAATAGCCTCTCGGGAATGGTTTCATTTCACGTGAAATGCTGAAAGTTAACCTCGTACCATATAACATGCAGCGCGAGCGGAAAATGCGTTCTATCTCACTCCACCTACCCGCCGAGGTAACTGATGTAGTTATGGCCAATGATACTAAATGATTGCTTCTGTATTTTGACAAACCTTTTTTACATATAAGTAATAAAGATTTTTAATACGTACGAGTATAATAGTTATTTGTTATACAAGAGTGTAAAGTTGTTTATTAACCGCGTGCTCAATTTTGATGACCGAGCAAGCGAAGGATTCTAAAATTAGAATATTGAGCGTAAGCGAGGGAATCAAAAGAGCACGAGGTGAAAAATCTTTGCACTCGAGTGCAACACGTAATTTTTCATCCCATATCAGCGAGGAAATTACTAAATGCAAAAAAAAATAAATGGGTCGCGCAAAGTAAAATAAAAAAAAGTACACTAAGAAGGTTCCGAGTCCGAGTTTTTGAAAAATCAAGAAGTGATTGTTTAATTTCATTTTCTAATTTGTCAAAATTATAATTTTTTATGTATTTTTGTATTAGTTTAAGAATAAAATTGTTGAACATTTGAAAAAAAAAAACAATATAGTCATAAACAATATAAACAATATAGATAGTCTAAATATATTTAAAAAATGTAACCTTGCTGAGTTTCTTGCCGGTTCTTCTCAGTTGAAGGCTGACTTCCGAACCGGTGGTAACTTCTGAATTCGACCTTCATAAGTGCCCTTCTAGGGCCTAAACTAAATAAATGGTTTCGACTTTGGCTTTGACTTTGATGTATGATAAATTCGGAACCATGGAGGGAGAAGTAAATAGGTTTAATGATGATTTGAATTCACAAACTTAGTGCACACGATGTTCTATTTACTTTATCCTCTAGAGGATAATAACGACTTTTACACTCAGATATCGAAGAGCAAAAATACTCTTTCCGACTTGGTAACTCATTACTTACCATGATTAAACTGTAGTTACACTTAGATCCTTAATAAGATTCTATAATATTAGTTGTTTTAAATATTACAGTTAGGTTAGGTTACATAATTATCATTTTAGTGATTAAAAATGCTTCATCTCATCTTTTATAAATAAGAAACTTTATTTTGGACGTGACCATGTTACTCATTCACGTAAAAGTTACTAAACTAATCAATTTCATGGCTACTAAAAAATTCTCAAGAAAAATTATAATGTGTCCAATAAAATAATAGCTCATTATAACCGTAATAAAAATGGAGATCTTTTTCTTGAATAGATATTAAACTTGAACTATCTCAAGATCGTATAAAGCTGATTTATGTTCATTATACACCGTCTCTTGAGAGATTTAGTGCGCCGTGAAATGTTTTATTTAAAGGTAAAATTATGGGCCATTTATGTATTAACTAATCATATTATATGGATTATTAAGTTGATTAATATTATTTTTAACTGCAAACACAAAAATTGGCCAGGTATAATACTCGTGAATAAAAAATACATTTTCTTTTTCATAAAAACTAGCTGCCGCCCGTGGTTTCATCCTCGTTTTAGCTGAAAAGTTTCTACTAGTGAAAGATTTTTCAAAATCGAACCAGCAGTTCCGGAAAATACCTCCTACATACTTACAAACTTTATCTCTTTACAATATTATCAAAGGTATTTAAACCTGTACCCCCAGACGTGTCGGTGGCCATACCGATAGGTAGGCAAGATTCAAACGTCACAGGTCAAGTCTAGAAACGAGAATTGAATAAAAATTTTGGCATTACTACGTTTTTACGGTTATTTTTTGAAAAATACTTTGATTATCTTCTTTTTAATAAGTCCGATTATCTCAATTTCAGATAAACTTTCGCAATAGGATCCTGAAACAATCAGAAATGAAAACAGAACAAGATAAAACAAAAATCCTAGATTTTGACAATCGTCTAACCCCCGTACAGTCGGCGCGTTACACTCTTTGTGGCAACCCTCCACTGTTATTTGGATGAAATTGCGCGCGACTGCAGAGTGCAGCCAGCGCTGAGCTGCAGGAGTAAATACTACACAGAGTTCAACCTTAAAAGAAACAAGGCTTGCCAATGGATCGGTTGTCTTTAAACAATCTACAACAAAATATAATTTCAGGTATCTCGACTGAATTGTTTTCTATCAAATGTTTTTTCTACACAGTGTGACGTCGATTGACACAAAGTTTCAGCTAAGGTTGAATAAAATAATATAAGTTTGTTTGCAGCGGCAGCCTCGAAGAAGTTTTTTATGTATTATAATTGTACATTTGCTTGTATATTTTGTACATTTGTTGTAAATAAAACCTGTATTAATAGTTATACAATAGTTTGTGATAGAGTCGAATGACGTGGTTGAGTAGGTGCTAATAGTAATTATTTACTTAATGACCTACGATAATGAGGATATCTGTTTAATTTTCAGGCTTTTCCTCAGTTACAAACGATTTTTCGGTTAATATATTGGACTGATTTATTTTATGAAATTTAACTTTGTTCTATTTTGTTATTAGTTATTATTATTTATTCTTAGGGTACTAAATAATGTATTTATTTATTTTTACTAAAAATTAAAAAATCACAATTTAGTCACAAGCATAATGAGAAGTACATACAACTTTCATTGTTATCACTATTTAGTACAAACTACTACCTAATCCAGGACAAGCCTGTATTCTAGGCAGCAGCCCCCATAGCTGAAGTGGTTGGAATTGTTCGTGAATTGCATTTTGTAACTATGTACATAATTTTAAATTAAACCTAATGATATAAATTATTATTTTATGGTAGCTTAGTCTCTTTATAGTATTGACTCATGTGGCAGTAGTAAGTGGTGTGAGCGGTGAATGGGCTCCGTCCGCCATTGCTGAATGAATGCGAAAAACATACTAACGGTAACGTCTATATAAAACCGGTTTTTGCAAAGTTTATTTAGTTAAGCGTTTATGTTTGCTTGGTCCATTTTGCTAGGTATTGATTTTTTTATTTTGTAGTTTATTAATAAAATAATGAAGCATTTATTATTAAGTGTTTTCTAATTTTTTATTGGATTTTTATCAACAATTTATATTTAAAAATATAACTTCAACATGACTAAAGAATCAGTTACAAAATGCACATTCTAATCACTGTTTATAGATTAATAATTCGTTAAAGTAAAGTACGGAAAGGATTTCTTAAAATAATTATTAAAGTATATCTTACTAAAATTTTAATAATACCATGTCAAAATGAAACTGTTGTAACATACTTGTAGATGAACAAACTAAAATAATACATACATAAGGGTTTTATTTGTCATTTTACAGCACTTTAAAGGCGATGATAGCTCACTGGTAAGTGACGTCGGATACCGCGGCGAAGGTCGTGGGTTCGAATCCTTACAATAAGCTTGAGCTTTCGGTGAAGGAAAACATCGTGAGGAAACACCACAGCACGGTGGTAGGGTACTTTGTAGTACTCGACTGGCTGGCTACCACCCTCAAGTTGAAAATCTGTCGCCAAGCACCTGTTGGTGTGTTCCGGCAATTGCACTTGAGAGCCAGTTCGCCTTAATAAGGTGTACAACACATTAGCAATCCCCTGGTATTGCCAATGTCTATAGGCGACGGTTGTCACTTACCATCAGGTGACCCGCCTGCCTCGTTGTCACTTGTGACATAAAAAAAAAAAAACTTTCAAACCCTAACTTAACAAATCATGAAAACATACAACAAAATCAAGCTGTAACATTTTAAAAGCTCAAATTGCAGTGCACTCAAGAATATGTTTTCATATTTTTATAATAGAGTACATTTTACGCTAGCTTTTACGTACAGCTAGAACTAACAGGTTTGAAATTAAATTAAGGTTGCAGTTCTTTGAAACTCAGGCGCGTTGTATTTTTGCCTATACACAAGCGACTCTGTTTGGGCTTATGAAGTTACCCGGCAATATGGACGACATACTGGGTTTTTGTGGATGCATTTGGATAGCAATTTGGCGAGCCTATGTGGCCAGGCTGTTATAAAAGTATCAAATTGAGTTTCGGGAACTATTCGAAAGAGGTTTTATGGTCGGTCAATATTGTGGTTGTTTATTTTGTAGCGTACATTCAAAGGGGTTTTTACAAAATTGGACAGATTTTTTATGGCTCTTTTTGTGTCAACAACAGGCAGCGGGTCACCTGATGGTAAGTGACACCGTCGCTTAGGTATACATTAGCAATACTGGTGGGATTGCTAATGAGTTGTCGAGTCCAAGGTTGTTGATCTTTTTACAATGGGTATGCCGAGTTTATTGCCGGAATCTTGTCAATTGTAACGTTCATAAGTGCCTTACCAGGGACGAAACTGAATAAATGAGTTTTGATTTTGATTTGATTTTGGTAACTGGCTCTCAAATACAACTGCTGCATGGAACACTACAAAGTACCCTATCTCGTAGTTTCAATATACATTTTTAATTTTCAATTATTATTTAATTAAATTTTCAATTATTATTTATTCATATGTAGCGCAAAAAGGAAAGATCTTCCACCGGGCTAGGTATCAATGCCTGGGGACTGCAGTCCAACGTTTGTATACAAAGTGCCGAGAAAACTTTGTTAGCGCGATTTACGATTTCTGTGTCATATTTTATTATGTCAATTTGTTGTGATGACGCGCTTCTATTACTATTCCGCTGACTCGAATCACATGTAGCGCTGTTACTATAGCCGCTACAACGAGCATTCAACTAATTTAAGATCTAGTTTCAACTAATTACTAATAAAATTATGATCTAATTTCGGCCAGTGAGCGAACACTACACTAGTGGCACGCTATAATGGCAATACTATCCGTGCCAAAAAGAGACAAGCATAGCCAGTTAAGAAGAGAGGCTCTATTGTCAAAACGGCCATCTTAGTGTGGTGGAGTCGTTAAGGCGATGATAGCTCTGTGGTAAGTGACGTCGAATACCGCGGCGAAGGTCGTGGGTTCGAATCCTACAGTGAGCTTGAGCTTTCGGTGAAGGAAAACATCGTGACGAAACCACAGCACGGTGGTAGGGTACTTTGTAGTACCTGACTGGCTGGCTACCACCCTCAAGTTGAAAATCTGTCGCCAAGCACCTATCGGTGTGTTCCGACAGGGCTTTGTGTGTTTACCACCTTCGGCCACATCATCACTTACCATAGTGAGATTGTAGTCAAAGACAAGCCTATCCAGAATAAAAAAAATTCAATAAAAAATGGTGCCGCTAGTTTAATAGGTACATATTAATCACACCGACAAAGTAATTTAATTAATTCAGCGATATGCTACGTTTAAACACTCAAATATTCTCAATAGGTAGTATTTTGTAAATAGAACGAATTGATCGCTACAATACTTCAACAAGTATTCCGGAATGTCATGAATATAATTTATCGTATTTAACCAACACAAATAACATTGACGCGGTTTTATCTGTTTTAATTAAAATTTGTGGATTTGGCATTCGATTCGTACCAGGGATTCGTTCTATTAAATTTAATTATAAGACAAATTAATACATGTTGCATGTGTTAGAACCAAAATTAAATGATATTTATATATAGTCATGACCGTAATTCAACAAAAATTGCACATCTACCTATGGGACAATACCTTTTGAGTTCAAGTTTGATACAAGATTAGTTTTATTACTATTACTTATATACTTAAGGCCTACGCAATTTAACTAAAATACTGTTGATTGATTATGGCTGGAAGATAATCTATAGTATGTGATAGATAACTAACACGAATCGAGTTTCCTGGAACTAAAGGTAAAAAATATATAAGTCAAGAGAGAGAAAATATATACTATATTATATATGTAAAAAAAAATATCTGGCTTGCTTTCTGTAAGAGAGAGAGAGAAAGACAGACAGACAGAGAAACGCGCGCGCGCCGCACAGCTTACAATAAAGTGACACTGACACTAAAAAGTGTCGTGACAATTTTTCGTAAGATTTTTTTCTGTCTAGTCCCCTTTCACAACGCGCGATAAGGAACTTCGTCAAGAAACAAGTCTATTCGAAAATAGAAAAAAAACAAATGGGATGTATTTATAACGTATTTCCCTATGTTCGAATATTTTTATTTTATTACTTTTTTTTTTAATATAGGCAACATCTCAATTACCAAGCATGGAGATGGACACATCTAAAAAAAAAAAACATGAAAATCAATAACTTTCAGCCAAAGTTTATCTCAAACATTTCTAGTCGCTAAACGTGCCTAAACTTCATACGCAAACTAATCCCTAGAAGGAAACTGGGGTATCCAACAAATTGAGCGTACAGCAGCAAATTCAATATTAATATTAATATAGGGAGCTGTGAGGGTAGCTGGGGAGCTAAACGCAATGGGCGTTGTATAAACCAATTGCAATTTCCAAACAGTGGCTCCCACAGCTCCACAGCACGGCACGCGGCGACTGATATTAATCAGGGAAGCGGTACCTACGAGGGCGGGCTTTTGATTAACGGACCGTTTTATAGTATAAGCGACTAGCGATTTTTATCATTATAATATTTATTAATGTTTTGTATTTACCCGTATTTTAATATAAAGTTAGTTTTTTATAAATTATTGTAAAATATATTTAAAAATGTATGAGTACTATTTTTAATTGACAAGAACTTGTAGAACAATTTTCATAATATTTATGATGAATTTATAATTTTTTTAACAATGTATGAATATTGAAATAAATAAAAAAAAATATGAAAGAAAATGTATAGTACTAGAAAGAATGAACTCTGTACAAACATTTTATGGCGATGATAGCTCAGTGGTAAGTGACGTCGGATACCGCGGCGAAGGTCGTGGGTTCGAATCCTACAATGAGCTTGAGCTTTCGGTGAAGGAAAAACATCGTAAGGAAACCACAGCACGGTGGTAGGGTACTATGTGGTACTCGACTGGCTGGCTACCACCCTCAAGTTAAAAATCTGTCGCCAAGCACCTGTTGGTGTGTTCCGGCAGTTGCACTTGAGAGCCAGTTGCCCTTGCCCTTAAGGCATTGTATTAAGGTGTACAACACGTTGGCAGTCCCCCTGGTATTGCTAATGTCTATAGGCGACGGTAGTCACTTACCATCAGGTGACCCGCCTGCCTCGTTGTCACTAGTGACAAAAAAAATTAAAAAAATATACAAAAAGGTAAACTTTGTGAATTTGTATGTAGTACGTCATCTCCGAAGCTATTGATCCCATTTCGAAAATTCATGACTATTAGCAAGCTATCATTTCACAAAACGCAGATGTAAGCTAGAAGATAAATACGCCAGTGTTTCATGACTCACACCCTGATCAGCCACGCTTGGGCATGTTACGTGGATCGCGTGAACAGAATGTAACCTCGCTCGTGTCCAATTCATCGAGTTCTCAGGCGCGTATGTAACTTCTAACAACAGTCGCGCTCTATTATTACATAAGGTACAATATTGAGAGCTTTATCATCCATTAACACGCTTTAAATGATAGTTACTAATTATCTTCATTTTTAGGGTTCCGTACCTCAAAAGGTAAAAAAAGGAATAACCTTATAACATCACTCTCTTGTCCGTCTGTCTGTCTGTCTGTCTGTCCGTTTGTCACCACCATCTCAGAAACGGGTGGACTTAGCAAGTTGAAATTTATACCAGATACTGAGGTCTATAGTCCCAATTAGGTGTATAAAAATCAAGGTCCTGAGTCGACATGATAAAAAGATATGGACAAATTTAGATTTTTGCGAAAACTTGTAAGTAGGTACCACAATTTACCTTAATTTTCAACTTTTTTTTATTTTTCGGAATCTTCCCTTTACTTGTGCTGTAAGACCTCGCTTTTAACCCAAATTGTCAATTCTAGGTCAACCGGAAGTACCCTATAGGTTTTGGGTCGGAAACCTATATGGTAGTTCCCGTTGACCTATAATCACAAAATTTGGCAAAAAGCAAGGTCTTACAGCACAAATAAAGGAAACTTTCCAAAAATTAAAAAAAGTTGAAAATTAAAGGGTGTCCCCATACATGCATAGTACCACCAATTACGATAGACCTCTATGTTATATCGGCGCTCATGCAATTTAGAGGTCTAGCTTAATTGGCACTAACCTCAAATAAGGTAATCGAAAACGTAATCTACAATATTTAAAATTGTGATTTTATTGTTTGAATAGGCTTGTGTTTGACTATAATCTCAACTATGTTATGGCCGGAGGTGATAAGTGCAAAGCCTAGAAAGATTCAATTTGGTCCTTGAGCCATCAACGTAAGGCTGCTATCTTGAAAAACTGTATACTTTGATAAATTTCCTTTTCTTCTGTGATATTTTTGGTCACATCACTTACAGGTAGAGGGATTGTGGTAACTCGTAAATAAATTTTAGGAAATGAAAATATTATAAAATTACCTATTTTGCACCGATCAACACTGTCAAAATATGATGCAAAAATCTAAACTAACATTAATAAGATATTTTTGTATGGTTGTTTGAAACGTTTAAACTCAATAAATACTTAATTTTATCTTAAAACTTTCTCGAAAACGCTGGTAGTAGAAAACAGTTATGAAAAAAATACAATCTATATTCTAAAAAAAAACACTATATTCATTTAATATTATAGTTTAGTTTACAGTCAGTAAATACATATTTTTAGTACTTTCAAACTTAACTTAATTTAGTTCACAACAGAATCAACACCAGTATATGTATACGTATACGTAACATGCACAGTAAACTACAGACCAAATTGAATAAACAATTCGTATGAAACAATGAAATAACAACTTAAATACGATTTAGTAAACTAAAGTAGTAAATAGTTGTAAAATACACTCGGTGGGCGGCTGTGGCATAAATCACTGAGGATCGCAGCCGACTCCATCTCTCCCTACGGTATCACTGTCTCTACAAAATGATGGCTCATCGTCCATCTACGAAATTCCACCACCAGATTTACCTTTCTAATATTACCTGTTCTATAATCCATACTAATATTATAAATGCAAAAGTATGTACTGTTTATCTGTCAGTCTGTCTGTCTGATACCTTTTTACGCTGAAACCACTGAACCGATTCAATTGAAATATGGTATAAAGATAGATGAAACCTTGGAGGAGGACATAGGATACTTTTTATCCTATTTCGTTAGCGCGATGTAGAATTCTATGAGACTATGTCTTGCAAACATATTTTATCATAGCGCTATCTATTGGGAGTATTAAGAACTTTATCTGCGATTTTGATAGATGTCGATATCAAACCATAACCTACCGTGGTTACTATTATACTCGACAGGCTGTTCATGAAACCACTACCCTCGAAATGAATTCTATCGCCAAGCTACCAGTGTGATTCAGCAGCTGCACCTGAGAGCCAGTTCTCTTGAAAGGTTTATGTATGTGCCACCATCAGCCACATCATCTTACCATTTAATTGAAATAAAAATCAATTTTCTTTTTTTCTTTCTTATTTTTTATAGCTTATCCATAATATTTCTGTAATCCATGTCACAGCTCGTCCGCTGCACTTTATGTTCAAGCCAGCTTGGGAATCGAAGCGGCGACTACTAAATTAAATAACTCAAAACATCTCTTCGTTGCAGGCACTTAAATAATTCACTTTGTGGCCTCACCGGATTGCCGTTTGGCTCACATTAAAACGAATTTAAGAGATAGGTTCATGTTGTTTTGGTACTCTATTTGATGTGAATTATTACAACTCGCTCAGCTTGATAACGAGATGTGTATTTATTTTATGTAATTTGAACATTATATGAACTTAAATACTATAAGGATCGTTCAGATTGAATACTGGTATTCATTCTTTTGCATATCGTACCAAACTTGTTTGACATCTCTTTTTTTTTGTGTACTTGTCAGTCATTGGAAAGAGTATCAGTAATTAGATATTTGGGTGTATTGATTGATGACAGATTGAATTGGAAAAAACATATATCGTTGGTCTCTAGTCGAGTGCGCAAAACTATATATGTTTTTAAGGATCTTCGACTAGTTGCCAATCAAACGCTTTTAATTCAAATTTATAAAGCTTTAGCGGAGTGTTTGATCACATATTGTATCTGTTCGTGGGGTGCTGCGGCGAAGAGTACTTTACTTGAGCTTGAGAGATCTCAACGAGCGGTACTTAAGGTATTATTGTATCTACCATTTCGTCATCCTACACGCCATCTTTACGAAATTGCGGATGTATTATCAGTTCGTAAACTTTTTATTTACCAGTGTGTTCGTAGATACCATAAAAATGCACCTTTGGCAGAAATCTCGAATAAGCGACGGAAGCGGTACCCAATCCCCAAAGTAAAAAGCAGGTTTGCGCAACAGCATTTTAACTCACTTGCACCGAGACTATACAATAAATTAAATGATTTGTACGATGTAAGTAATATCTCAAGTTATAAATTGAAAAATGAAATAAAATTATGGTTACAACAATTAGATTACTCTAATACAGAAAATCTCCTCGCTATTGTGAACTAAATAATACACTAGGTAGGTACTATATCACACACACACACACACACACACACACACACACACACACACACACACACACACACACACACACACATAAAGTATTAATTATTTAAAATTAGAAATTGTTGCTTTATTGTAAATTCTATTACAAAATCATTTAATATTTTTTCTTTTGTTAAATCAAAATTGAATGTACAAATGTTGGGTGGGAACTGTCTTCTGACACACAGCTCACGCTAGTTTAGAGGACAGGGCTACATTATGAATGTGTCATTTGGTTAAACAATAAAAATATTTATTATTATTATTATTATTTATTATAAACGTTATTGAAAAAGGATAGAAATATGCATAGCTGGGCATTAACTCGTTAATCCGTTAATCGTTAATTAACGAAGTTAACAGATTGATTAACGGATTAACTTTTAAAAATGTTAACGGACACGTTAACTTCCATTAATATGCAGAAGTCCGTTAATAGTTAATCCAATGCCTAATAGTTACCGCACGGCACTGACAACTCTGACAAGTGCCGGGCGGCGCGTGGCAGCGAGTGAAACAAAATCAAAACTAGATATATTTTGCCGGCGCGTGCGAGTGAGAAAGAAAACTGCAAAGAGATTTGTTATAATAATAATAATTTATTTCAAAGAATACGGTACATATTTTGTTGATAAAGTAATAAAGCGGCCGACGACGTATTCTACCATTATTGATGGTGTAGAAATTATTTGTGTTAAGTTATTAATTAATTAAATTACAAATGATAAAATTCAGCTTAAATTAAATAACAGTCTTATGCCTGAATCCAATTGTATCTTATCAAATTATAATCATATTCACATTTTATGATCAAAAAATGTTTTGTTTGATCATTTCATTACTTAGCGCCAGTGCTTAGAGTGACGAGTGTTTTTTTTTTATGTCACTAGTGACAACAAGGCAGACGGGTCACCTGATGGTAAGTGAATACTGTCGCCTATAGACATTAGCAATACCAGGGGATTGCCAATTTGTTGTACACCTTATTACAAAAGTGTACTGTGTGGTAATTAAAATAAAACCATATGATGGATGTTGGAAGACATGGAATCGGATCGGATTCCAGCAGATATTAACGGATTAACGTTAACTTGCGTTAATACTTCCGAAATGTAACGCTTTAACGTTTAACGAAGCTAACTTTTTTGTAGCGGATTAACGATTAACGAAGTTAACTATTTGATTAACGGTGCCCAGCTATGGAAATATGTTAAGCTGGTTGGAATAATTTGACAGTCCGTTCGTAAGTGTTTTACCTTCAAAATTAATCGAGGCCACGAGTGACCGGCGGGCGAGCTTTTCCGCCAACGCATCAGCCTGGCCATCCAAAGAGGAAACGCTGCCAGCCTGCTGGGAACTTTGCCGATCGGCAGCAGCGGCAGCCTCGAGGAAGTTTTTCATTTAAATCTGACAACTGTCACAGGTATCAAGGTATATTTTACGAATTTTAAGCAACGTAAGTTAGCAGCACATTAGCTATTAAAAATATAACTTTAATTGTTTCCTTTATCCTTGTTTCATAAATTACACCCTTACGCGAATCTTAAACATCTGTTGATTAATGAGAATTAGTAATTAGATGATGTTAATTAGTTTTACATCAACATTTGCCTTGTACAAACAAGATTAGTACCTGCCTATAGAAAATATGTTTTTTTCAGAAGCCTGAAAAGCAAGCAGGCGGGTCGCTTGATGGTATCCTGGTTATATCGATAGGTGCTTTGCCACAGATCTTGAGGGTAGTCATCAGCCCAGAAAACTCTAGCTCATTTTAGGATTCAAACCGTCGAACTTCGTCAAGCTATCACTACCAAATAACTGATCTGTCTTTCAATTATCATGGGACCGGTTTAAACCTAGTGATCATCGATTCAAATTCGAAACGTATCGAATTGGAATGAATCTGCGTAATCGATGACAGCGTGTGCAATTTGACGAGAAATCCGAGTTACTCGCCCAATTAGTGATTGCAATGTGTTTGAGAACTTTTGTTCGGGTTTCAAACGAGAATTCCATTACCTATAGCTGACTGCTTGTATTCAAATCAATTTCAATTGGAAGTTTCATCAAAAACAGCTTACGTTCAGCTGTTTGTTGCGTGGTTAAGCAACAAACAGACAAGCTTAATAACATACATACGTATTATTTATAATATTAGTGGGAAGGAAGTAAGATCATCTATAAATATTATATGTCTTTCATCTTCTTACTTATAAATAAAAATACAACTGAGTATTTTGTAAATATTTCAAGTCCCTACCTGTTGCCATTATTGATATCGAGCAAAAAAGGGCAAAAAAATAGCGTTTTTTGTATGGGAATATTTATTTTATTTTGTTTTTAGTATTTGTTGTTATAGCGGCAACAGAAATGCATAAATTGTGAAAATTTCAACTGTCTAGCTGTCGCGGTTCTTGAGATACAGCCTGGTAACAGACAGACGGACGGACAGACGAACAGACAGCGAAGTCTTAGTAATAGGGTCCCGTTTTTACCCTTTGGGTACGGATCCCTAAAAAAGGAACTTAATAATTTGCAAATTACTTTATTCTATTTCACATTTTGCCACTGATTGTATCGAAAGCCGGTTTTCCTTATACACCTTGTCCTTCGACAAAGGCTTCCCCAAAAGCTTTTTATTTTGTCGTGACATTTACAGTGCGTATCCATTATAATAAAGCCATCTCTGGAAAAAAAAAATATATATATTATATATGTTGTTAGTTATTGTTAGTATATATTTGCTTAATCTAGGTTGTTAGTACAATTGTTATTTTTAGGGTTTCGAGATATGGATCCCAGATTATTTTTTTTTATGTCACAAGTGACAACGAGGCAGGCGGGTCACCTGATGGTAAGTGACAACCGTCGCCTATAGACATTGGCAATACCAGGGGATTGCTAATGTGTTGTACACCTTATTAAGGCGAACTGGCTCTCAAGTGCAATTGCCGGAACACACCAACAGGTGCTTGGCGACAGATTTTCAACTTGAGGGTGGTAGCCAGCCAGTCGAGTACTACTAAGTACCCTACCACCGTGCTGTGGTTTCCTCACGATGTTTTCCTTCACCGAAAGCTCAAGCTCATTGTAAGGATTCGAACCCACGACCTTCGCCGCGGTATCCGACGTCACTTACCACTGAGCTATCATCGCCTTAAACTGAGTAAAGGCCTCCTCCAATTTTAGCCTTTTGCATCCATTGTTTTCCTGCTGTTTGTGTTATATCATCAGCCCACCGTTTTGTTGGTCTGCCCACATTACGTTTTCCTGATGTTGCGTATCCATTATCCTATAAAATTACACATCATTTAACAGTCTCAGATTTGGATCAGAAAGTAGTATAGCATTTTTCATAGTTTTATTTGACACTAAGCGATCTTTTTAACAGCACTAAAACATTCGTATTACACGTACCTAAATACGTAGCAACCGAACAAAGTTGTCATTCGGCCCATAACAATTACCCAGGATGTACTTGTATATAAGTGGAACATTTTTGCGTGTTATAATATTTTATGAGGTGCCCCCACATTTTGTTGGTCAAAGTGTTTGGTCTAAGTTAAACGACAAACTTAAAATTACTTTTAGAGCGAAGGTTACTTACAATAATTCTTGTAGACTACATAATCTAGATTGACGAGAAATCTAGATAACGAAGGGTTGATGATTCAATGCCTTTAAATACTTCTGCTACTGCAATTGTTTTGAGTAAAATTTTCAGATGTCTATAGTACAAGCTCTGCTTTTGTATCGAAACGTTTTGGTTTTGTAACAGATGACAATTGTGAATAAATATTCGGTTTGACAAATGTTGTTTAAAAAATGTTTTTAGTTTGGAGGAAGTTTCCAAAACTAATGATCCAATTTTATAGCTTCATTTACCATCACAAAGTTAACTTTTCCATGAATACTATAGGACTATTTTTCATGTCAAACGCGCGAGTGGTATCGCGGGGCGAAAGCCAGTATAAAATTAAATGCTATGTGTGTAAAATTCAATGCTAGTGTCCTCTGACTGTTGTGTAATGGCAGCATTTTTTCAGTTGCTGTCATATATTTATTAATTTCTTCAATCGTGATTTCTGGAATTTTATTTGGGACAACATTCCCTCCTGCGAGTCCCCCTTGGCTTTGCTTAATAATGCTTGAGCTTGAGCTTTCGGTGAAGGAAAACATCGTGAGGAAACCATAGAACGGTGGTAGGGTACTTTGTAGTACCCGACTGGCTGGCTACCACCCTCAAGTTGAAAATCTGTCGCCAAACACCTATCGGTGTGTTCCGACAGCTGCACTTGAGAGCCAGTTCCCATCTAGGCTTTGTGTGCTTCCCATCTTCGGCCACATCATCACTTACCATGGTGAGATTGTGGTCAAACACAAGCCTATCGAATATAAAAAAAAAATTATAAAAAAAAAAATTACCTCAGCTTATAATGTTAGACTTACATAATACAACCGCTGACCTCTCATGTCACACACCGTACCAGGAAACCATAGCTAGTGGCGTATTGTCGCTTCGCGCTTGCCAACTGCTCCCAATGTTAATATTATTATCATTTCAAAGCAACTTACGTCGCTTTTATACGAGCTCGCTGCAAAAATAGCAAACGTAATTCCCATTATAACACCACAATAACGCTCTTTGTGGGGTAATACAGATAACATTTAAGTAGGTTTATTTAATAATTTTAAGGCGATGAGTGCTTAGTATTCGGATACGTGGCAATGGTCATGGGTTCTAATCATACTAAGCTTTCAGTGAAGTAAAATATCTTGAGGAAACTATAGGACGGTGGAACTAAACTGTCACCATCTGCCTTCTAGAAATTTTTTGATAACACATTAACAACTTAGGGATTCGCCATTCCTGAAAGATATTTTTTTTCTTTGGGGACGACCGTCCTATTCAGGGATAAAAAGTAGCCTTTGTCAATCTTCGGTCCATCAACTTGCTATTTTTTAAAAAAATTAATTATCGTCAGATATACTTTATTAATACATTTTAAATTAAAATACAAGTTTATTTAATTACATACGAGAAAATCATACCATATGTCAGAACCCTTATTAAGGATCGGACCGTAGAGTCTATATAATGAACCCGTGTTATGGTTGCCATCGACAAGGCCGACGTCGGCTGATTAGTTGCGCAACTAATTAATTCACCCAAACATCTTGTTTGGGTGAATTAATGTTTTTAATAGAATTCATATAGCTTTTTTTAAACTATGTTCCAACTCCTAGTTTTTCCCGCGTTTTTCCGAAATAAAGTCACGTTAATCTGTTGCTGTGAAAAAAGGCGATGATAGCTCAGTGGTAAGTGACGTCGAATACCGCGACGAAGGTCGTGGGTTCGAATCCTACAATGAGCTTGAGCTTTTGGTGAAGGAAAACATCGTGAGGAAACCATAGCGCGGTGGTAGGGTACTTTGTAGTACCCGACTGGCTGGCTACCACCCTCAAGTTGAAAATCTGTCGCCAAGCACCTATCGGTGTGTTCCGACAGCTGCACTTGAGAGCCAGTTCCCATCTAGGCTTTGTGTGCTTACCACCTTCGGCCACATCATCACTTACCATGGTGAGATTGTGGTCAAACACAAGCTTATCTAGAATAAAAAAAAAAGAAGGAAAACCAACAAACACACTTTTACATGATAATAGTCCTCGTTAATATCTAGACTTGATATACATACATAATATATATATGTTTATTGAATCATCTTATCTAAACTATAAATAATCGGTGGTGACACACGGACAGACAGACAGACAGACGACAGACGGACAGACGGACAAGAAAGTGATCTTATAAGGGTTCCTTTTTTTACCTTTTGAGTTACGGAACCCTAAAAATGAACTAAACTAGTATATCACTAAATTAGTATGATTATATTAATAATACTCACTTAATTAAACAAAAAATAATACACATCCACAGAAATGCCTACATGTTATTAATAGTATGAAGGAGCGAGATGTTAGACTTGTCCAAAGAAAAAGGAAGATCTTCCGATATGCAGATCGGTTGGAGAACTTCGTTAGCACGATTTAGTTTGCCTTGTGAATGTATCTCATCAATTCTTCGTCAGTTTAAGGGTATTCCGAACCGGTGGTAGAGTCAATTGTAACGTTCATAAGTGCCTCACTAGGGCACTGAATAAATGACGTTTTGATTTTGATTGATCTTTATTTGAAAATATTTTTCGAAACATTTCAATTAATTTCAGATTCGAATACCTTAGGAAGCTGTTCCACCGCCCACGTGCTGAATATGGAGTTGAGCTCATATTACGTGGCATCGCCATGATTCATAGCCAGTACTATATTAGACGGGCTGAATATATGACCTGTCATTTAGTGGCTACATTGCATTCACTACAGAAATGGAATGGTTATTTAAACGTGATAATGGGATGATGCTTATATTTAAAAAAAAAAACTTGAGAGGTGTCAAGGGACACCCGGATGGAACGAAGTTATATAAGTTATATAAGTCGAAAGAGTATATATATATAAAAAAAAAAAAACATTTCTATTTATATATATATACATATATAAATAGAAATGAAAAAAATATCTGGCTTGCTTTCTATAAGAGAGAGAGAGAGAAAGACAGACAGAGAAACATGCGCACGCCGCACAGCTTACAATAAAGTGACACTGACACTAAAAGTGTCGGACAATTTTTCGTAAGATTTTTTTCCGTCTAGCCCCCTTTCACAACGCGCGATAAGGAACTTCGTTCCAATACCTAACACTAACAAGTGTATAAAACATCTAAAAATACTCAAAAATAGCGAACACGTAAAATTCTGCCTTTTTGTGATCAACAAAGAGTAGGTCTTTTGATTATTTATGAAGTCTATTTCATACAGAACTCCGTATAAGTCATCGTTTTGACGTTTAAAAAAGAGAAGCTGATTTTTTACTTGGAGACGATCGTCCCTCCTGCATAGACACACGAGTATAATATGTGAAAAAAGTGACAATTAAAATACTTGTATCTAATATGAAATACTTTTAGTTTTGAGTTTAAGATACTAATTGCAGTATATACCAAAGAGACATAGGCTACGTCTGCCAAATAAAGAATGCATAATAAAACCTTTGGTAAGAACCCAGTATTATTTTAATGTGATCAAATGATTGCTGAGTTTCTTGCTGGAGACTTCTCAATTTAAGTGTATTCCGAACCGGTGGTAGAGTCAATTGTAACGTTCATAAGTGCCTTTCCAGGTCCTAAACTGAATAAATGAGTTTTGAGTTTGAGTTTGATTAAACAATGAATTCAAAGTAAATAAGTCAAACGTTACAATGTAAAATTATTTAATAATTTCTGTACCAACACTTGCATAACAATCAACACTTTGAACAATACCAATGTATTGTGAATAATGTATTTTAGTGTGTGTGTTCACCGGCTTGTGTCATTGGTCAAACGTTTGGTGCCTATCGAATTAGTCGGCTTTGCATTGTTAATTAGATTTTAATGATTTACAATCAAATTTGACCACTGATGCGTGATTACGTTAATTTGATGAGCTGAATTTAGAATATGTTGTTAAATACCATTACGATTTGAATGGATTACGGTTAAGTTATAATTAATAAACATTATCCACATTGATAGTAAGTTACAGCTGTCGGAATTTACAATATTCATTTCTCGTAGAAGTGCTACGGTTGCGTAGGCAACGCAAGTAGCTACGGCGTAGCTGCTACGAGATTTGGCCTAGCCATGCCAGTCTATGTATTCCAGCCTATGTATTACAAGGTGCAATACATAGGTTCGACACGGACATCGGATATGTGTCCTTTACATATAGAGGATACAGGGTCTCCTAATATTCTATATACATAAAACAAAGTCAGGTTATTTACACCATTTATAATTAGAGAACGGCTGTACCGATTTTTATGAACTTAGGTTTTTTGGTTTTGTCTCCGCCTCGAATAGCAGAATAAACAACTATAAAAAGTAGGAAAAATTCACACAAAAAATATATGAAGGAAATTATTTTGTCATCCATTTTGTATAGTACGACTTTTTTGATAACGACATATTTCGAGATGGGATTGAGTGATGATTTAGATTCACAATAAGACCTGGCAGGTGGCGCTGGAATAGGTTTCTATTTTTTGTTTTAATTTCGTCTGCCGGGCCCTCTCGTATCTCGATAAAAAAAAACGATCATCAAATTAACAGAAGCTTCTTTTAAAACTCATTAATGTTATTGCTTTGGTTACACTTGTTTGACTATCATATCGATGATGGTAAGTGCTATTGTAGGAGTGATCAGTTTTCATTTTGAAGGTGGCCAGCCTGGCGAGTGCTACAAAGTACCTTACTGCTATGGTTTTATTTACAAAGTTTTCCTTCACCGAAAACTCAAGTACATTATAGGAATCAAACCCACGACGTCCAATGTCACTATCACTGAACTTTAATTATCTAAATACTCCTGAACGTGATATTATCCCATTTCACTTCATAATTGGACACTTTGTCGTATCCGAACACGGCGATGTCAGTAAAACAGACGGACGCCAACCTCTCATAATTAAGTATTCCGACCTGATCTACGAACTGTAATTCATTTACTTGTTGAATAATTAATGTAAAGAAATTGGTCGGATGGCCCTGCGAAGGTGTCTAATTCTGAACCAAACAATTTGTTAAGTAAATAGGCCGCGGGAGGCAATATTAAGATGAAATAATTGAATTTACGTCGACTATACAATGAGATGGTTTTTAAATGATTGCTAGTCGTGAAATTAATTTGTTACAAAATATTATTTATGCAATATGAAGGGATTTTTGGGAGTAAATATTATTTTATAATTTAATAAAACAAAAACAAGCATACTCCTATTTTTTTATGTCACTAGTGACAACGAGGGTCACCTGATGGTAAGTAACTACTGTCGCCTATAGACATTAGCAATATCAGCGGGATTGCCTACGTCGTGTACACCTTATTACAATACCTTAAGGGCAACTGGCTCTCAAGTGCAACTGCCGGAACAGACCGATAGGTGCTTGGTGACAAACTTTCAACTTGTGGGCCAGCCAGTCGGGTATTATAAAGTACCCTGCCACCGTGCAATGGTTTCCTCGCGATGATTTCCTTCACCGAAAGCTCAAGCTTTGTAAGATTCGAACCCATAACCTTCGCCGCGGTATCCGACGTCACTACCACTGAGCTATCATCGCCTTAAAATGATGTGTAAAAAACACAAGCCATAAATATTTCCCGTTACACCGTTTATTATTTTTTAATGGAAAAATACTATTACTTTATTTGATAGTAACGAAACATGATATGAAAGGAAATACTAAAATACGAGCAAACCTCAATAGTATGAAACATGACGGCCCATTTCCGAATAACCGGGGACATTTCAGTGTTCGTACAAAAGACAATATTGCTTGATCGGGATACACCGCATGGCAGCGGTGGCAGCGGCAGCGGCAGCGGGCTGGAGTGAGAGTGGGTGGACAAAGCTTTCACGTTTTATTACAAAGTATTATGTTTCATTTATTTATGAACACTGCTGTAAAAACTGACAATGCCGCATACGAGAACAGAATATAATTTTTAATCTTCATTAAAATTGGGCATGTCATGAGGAGGGATGAAATGAAATGATATGAAATTTTATTTATTCAAATAGGCCTTTACAAGCACTTATGAATAGTCTGGACTCTAATGCTCGGTTCGGAAGGTTGCTTTTGCTGAGAAGAGCTGCCAATAAACTCAGCAATTACTCTTTTCAAAAAACAACCTACACCTATTACATTTAATCATTATTTATTTATCTTGTCTCACTGATAATATTTACGTGTTAAGGCGGCAAAATAATAATTATATAGATTTTTTTTATGACTGACAAAGTAAATAACAAACTGAAGCAGACCAACAGGGTGAAAAGTTTTTTGAGTCTCGTATCGGGTATAATAGTGGTAGAGGAAGGCCGAAGAATGTATGGATGAACTGCGTGAAGAACGATATGTTTATAAAAGGTGTGAGTACTGGAGCTGACTAATGATGGAGTGGAGTGGAAAAGGAATACATTTTGGGCCGAGCACACCTAGCGTGGGATAAGGACAGGAAGAAGAAGATTAAAAAATTTACGATATTCCTTTAGATCTACGCCGTGCTACCGTGATCAAATATGTGTTATTGACGTGATGGTTAGCAGTTGATTAAGCCAGTACAGTGGGTTCGATTCCCATCCAGAACAGACTATTTATATACATAAGTATGTATTAAAAAAACGTGTACCTACGTAATATATCTGGTTTCTATAGCTCTGCTTAGTTTGGGATCAGCTGGCTACTTTGTCCCAATATTCAATCGATTCTTACAATGAACTTCACAACTTAAAATAATATGTTGGTAGGAAATGAAACGCACAAGCGAAGGGTTTAAATATAGTGTAACTTTAATTGAAACTTAGTAATGAACCAAAGATTGTCATTTTTTGTGAAAACTTTTTAGATACTTTACAATATTTTATGATAGTCTCTCCTATAAAATAGTAAAGTTTTAAGTACAGTTAAGTACAGTACATCCATATTTTACCTATACATTATTTTGCTGAAATTATTGCTTTTTGGGGCTTACCTTTGAACTTCAAAAAATCCTAACCCACATCAGAATTGAAAAAAATAAAACTGGATTAAATGCAAACCCAAAACCAATTTCACAAATGTTTGTTCAAACCTTAATACAACTGTATCAATATTGCAAGATCACCCCAATTATCATTCAAAGTTCAATTGGATCCCGCCAATCATTATTAAAGCCCACTAAAACAGGGGGCGCTGTAAATCGTCCGGCCGTCATGTATTTATGGTAATCGCTGCGGCTCTATTCACCCTGGCGCCGTAAAACAGCGTGAAGAGTGGCCGAGGCCGGGTTAAGCGATGCGGCGACGGTTCAACGAATAAGGGGAGTTGTACACTTTGTTGCTGCTTTTAGAAAACTTCTGTTTAAACATTAGAAAAAAAAAGTAAGTTAAAGGTAAGGTTTAAGGGAAATGTAGTTTGTAGATTTATATTTAAAAATAAGGTCGATCCGTTGTTCCATTGCTGAATGAAAAAAGGACAAATCAATATGCACACTTTTGCATTAATTAACCCACCAAAAACATAAATGTAAAAAATGTTATTTTATTATTCCGAAAATTTGCCTTGCTGGTAAAATCTACCCATCGAACATAAGGCTCTTCCATGACTGTGTAAAAGTAGGTACTTAATAATAATTCGTATGGGAAAACCAGCCAAGTTAGCCCTTAGACTTCATATTTGGATTTTGCATAGAACTTGGCACTCAATCTCAGATCTCCATTCTTTTTGCGGCGAAGCCCACAGCAGAGAATTTTTTTTGTATTGGACTTGGCTCTCCTTTTTTACATTTATGTTTTTGGTGGGATATCATTACTTTTTGTAGGTAAGTTCGCTCGGACACGGTCGCGTCAACGGTTCGATTCGGTTGTCACAGCGCTACACCCACCCCGCCCGCGCCGCTCCGGCGTCACTCGGCGCGCGCGCGTCGTGTATATACCGAAAATCTAAATGCCTATTATTTTATCATTATTTATGAGTAGGTAATGATTTTACACTATTGATGTGCGCTAAATATGAAAATAATAATTAATCCCAGTTAATAAAGTAGGTACCCTAAGTAATATTAGGTATTTATGTTAAGCGTTCATAATAGAATCTAATTATTTAAAAATTGGCAGTTTTTTATTTATTCCTTTGTATTCATCTAATTACCTATCTGCATACCAAATTTTAACTCTCTAGGTCATCTGGAACTGGGTTAGAGTTTTGGTCTATAGGTCAGTCAATGATAAAAATGAGGAATTTTGGACATTAATTTCTAAATAACCGTTTGAGATAAGCTTATGAAATTTAAAACACATATGTATCTCGCAAGTCTCAATATATGAGCCAAATTTGATACGTTTATGTAAAATAGTTTTTGATTTATGAGGGGGTCAAAAGTGGCTCCAAATGGTTCGTGTAATATTACACACGGTGCGGCTCGCCAGTTCTGTTTCTTGAACTTGGCTTAACACGCTCCCGCGTGTCTAGATAGTATTGTAGGCGTTGAAAAGAAAACTTAAAATAGAACGGGATACGAGTACTAATACCTATTATTTAAAAAACAGATATAAAATTAAGTTACTACCGGTTCTGAAGTCAGTCTTCAACTGATAAGAACTGGCAAGAAACCCAACAGTAATTGTAACTTTATAAAATTATGATTAAATGTAAGCAATAGTATATTTCATTTAATTTCAAATGCTGAATTCACGGGGAACTTTATTTCCAATGCAAGCTAAAGTTGTGAATTTATAACATTTACGATGTAACTTTCAGCATTTTAATTGGACGTGTTTTAACGTTGTGTAGGGTTCTCAAAACATTGGTGGCAATACAAGAAACTCGTCGTCTATTTTATTGCACTTACTTTTTCTTCTGTGATCGCACTTCAGCCCGACATAAAATATTTATAGTTTATAGAAACAAATAAAATATTTATCGCGGGACAGCCCTGCGGGGAGATCAAACTCATACGTCACCGGGAAATGGTTCCTTGTGCATTTTTGTGTGACTTGACTTGCGGAAATATATTCTTGATACTTTTGGAAAAAAAAACTTATAATCAACTTTAAAGTTACAAGTATCAACTTTCTTCACACAAAAACATCCATATACATTTTCTCATCATGAGAGATTAAATCAAAATGACTTCTGTAATATACGAAAGGTTTATTAGATATTATAATAATACTACGTAGATATTATCTAAACACATACTAAGATTACCTTTCCACTCAATAATTATACTGGATAAGCGATCATCAATAGCTCTTTGGACTTGAATACATCCCATTTGTACAGCTAGACAAAACACTTACCTACAGTAAAAGAAATAGATAAATCGTAGGGAAAATACAGGTTAGCTAAAAGGCTTTCTGATCCCAAGCTAATCTTGAACTATGGAAACCAAAAACTATTATAGTTACTATACAGGTTGAATTTTTCAAGTGGGCGTGGATGGCTAAATCCTAAACTAGAAAGGAGTCTCGGGCCTGATTTTGTTTAAAACTAAAATTGCATCATTAGATTTTTGAAAACAATATTTTCCTAAGCCAGGAATCGAACCCGATAAAGGAGAAAGCATTTAACATAGTCTGTATTATTATACCATTCGATAATGTTGCTAAAACCGTGCATTAGTAGAAGACCATTTTGGATGAACAAACATTTGATTTCGTGCTTCAATAAAGTTAGAAGTAGAGGATTTTAAATCGCTCTTGTAAACAAACAGGTTAATTATAAAACAACAAAACAAAGACAACCGTAATTACACAGGAAAAGTAAGTTGTAATTCATTGTAGAGTGTACAATAAGTTCACTAATGCCCAATAGTGGCTGGCGAGTGGCCAGAACATGTTTCGGGAAGTGATCTCATGGTGGCTGGTGGCTGGTGGCTGGTGGCTGGTGGCTGGTGGCTGGTGGCTGGTGGCTGGTGGCTGGTGGCTGGTGGCTGGTGGCTGGTGGCTGGTGGCTGGTGGCTGGTGGCTGGTGGCTGGTGGCTGGTGGCTGGTGGCACGTATTTGTACAAATTAACCGGTCGGTCGGAGTGTCGCTGCTAATTGGGACCATCCCACTTATGTATTTGTAGTTAACCATTTTGTGGAGAGGCGCAGATTACTTCAGACTTTTTTATTCAAATTTTTAACATTTACTTTGTACTTTTCCGCCCCGTGGTTTCCTTATTTTTCGGAATAAAAATCCTGTTTTAGTTTAGGATATTATTATGATCTACCTGTGTACTAATTTTTTGTGTGATTGAGCATCAGACATCCAAACATACAAACTTTCACATCGTTAACATTACTAGGATTTTAAATTAAACAAGTAATTTTTTATTTATGAAAATTACGCTGAAATGAGACCTTTGCCAAGAAGCCGACCTTGAAAGGTATAGAAGCAAAGTCTACTTATTTGCTCTGTACATTCAATACTCAATACTCAATTTTATTGCATAGGTACATAAGAATTTATCACATACATGACCCTAATAGGGTATAGCAATTGAACAATAGTCGAGGAAGGCAGACGGACCGAATCATTTTATAAATTATAATATTACTACATTTATTCTATTAATTATTAGGGTTAATAAAATGGTAATTAAAAAAATCATCAAGGCAATAATAACATTTTTTTACTAAGAAGCATTTTAGGCGGCTCATAAATATGTTGTCCTTTTTTTCATCTTTTAATTCGTCGGGTAATTTATTATATATTTTCGTCGACATGACATTTGGACTGGAACTGTGCATTTTTAATTTTGACGCTGGCAGAATCAATTTGTGCCTGAATCTTGTTGCGTACCGTCGCGATTGGTCAGCTTGCTTTACAAATAAATGTGGGTATTTCCTAACAAAAGTGCATACTTCTAATATATAAATTGATGTCAAGAATTTCGTGTTTAATAAAGTGTGGTTTGCAAGTTTCGGGCTCTCTTATGTTTACAAGTATACGGATGCACTTCTTTTGGGAAACAAATATGTCTTGAGCATCGACACTATTTCCCCATAGAAGGATTCCGTACCGGAGCCATGCATATGCGTAAGCGTAAAAGCAGTTTTTGCCGTTTTGCTGTCTGTGGCTGTTCGAAGCTCCCGAAGTGCATATTGGAAGCTTGAGAGTTTAGTTTTTATTTTTTGAATATGGCTTTTCCAATTTAAATTTGTGTCTATATCTGGACTTAATAATGAAAACGTATCGACACATTCTATTTTTGAGTTGTTATATGTAAAATTTATGTCAAGAGGGGATTTTTGGTATGGTCTAAATTGCATAATTTTTGTTTTAGAATAGTTTATGTCAAGATTATGGTCATTCATCCAAATTACTATAGTATTAAAAATGTCAGTGAGGTTTTTATTTAGATTATGTTTATCATTCAAATTTGTCAAAAGAGAGATGTCGTCTGCGAATAGCACACAATGTTCATTAATTATTTTAGGAAGGTCATTTATATAAATTAAAAATCATTCATTATAAATTCATTATAAACCTTGGTAGGTTCTGCCTATTGGGGGGTGGTTGTAATAAAATATCACTGTAAGTAGGGTACACATACTCAAAAAGTTAACAAAAACAGACTGCCCAAATGCGAGTCGAACTTTCAAAATTAGAATACGGTAAGAATCGTAATTACTTAAAATGGACATATTAATGGAAGTAAAGTATCTTTAAACAGAGTATTTCACCGACTCGGTACCCAACACAAGATGGGAGACAAAAATGTCTAAGAAACTGTTTTAGTATCTCGCTTTTACTCTTTAATAGGAAGCATCCAATTTTTTTTTAATGCTAGGTGCGCAATATCGTAGCACTGGTAGTTTCGTAGCTCACAGCCCGTAGCGTGTCGTAGCGCTATCTACAGCGCACTTATCCGTCGATGCTACAGATACTAAGAGAACTCCTTCTATATTCTGGTTGCCTGGTACTTGTCAGGCAATTATTTGCCTTATATTTCACCTACCTCACTGTGTTAGCGACGACTCTACTAAACTTCTGATATCCTGGTAGCTCGTTCCTTGCACATTTTTTTTTCTAAAAATGATTATTATTCTATTAATCTGATGGTAAGTGACTACCGTCGCCTTATACGTAAGCAATACCAGGAACATTGCCCATGTGTTGTCGACCTAAATTTTAAAGAGCCATTGACTAACAAAACTCAATTAGAACTTGTTCTCTATCAGATAATCGTCCACAAGTTGCACTCTTATCAGGTGTTTTGACGAGAGCTCAAGTTGGCAAGTTTCCACACTCGACGGTTATCGGCTAAGTCTGATAATCCTTAAATTACACACAAATGTCTCCCAGTAGTTGTGGAAACAAACAATGGTCGTTTCGAGTTACGAGAGGATAGCGATCTCGAAGTATGATTGCTAGAAGGCATTTTATACAAATATTATGTTTCATTAATTAATTTTTGTCTAATAATTATAGCAAAATACTAAATAATTATGAGAACACAAACATATTTATTTTCAGAGATCTTAAATAATTTGTTTTAGTTTCGGATTTGGCCAACTACGTCCATTTGAACAACTCAGTCTAAAATTACACAAATTGTTATTAACCAGAAAATAACAATGCAATTAACAAAGACTAAGTCGACAGTATTAATAATTTCTATGGTTTTTCAATTATGTGAGATGTAAAACTAATATAGTGCAATTTGCAAAAAAAGAGAGTACAATTTTTCCTTACGATTCTTGATTCACAAAGTATTTGATATCCTTCTATAAATTACACCGCGTCACAAAGGTAACCGTAGGCCCTTAAGAACTCCTCCAAATCCTATTGTGAGGATTATTCGACTTGGAACTTGTTACACTTGTCCGCTCCGACCTCCACCGACCTCTCCACGTTGGATGTCAAGTTGCAACTTGTAAAATGATCTTCATAGTAAACTCAGATACGGCCTTTTCAAGTTACTTTAAAGGTCAGAAATCACTTGACGAAAAATAACTTGGCTCTGAAATGGGAAGTTTATTTAGTTGATGTTGAGAGAAAGTTTACACTCGTATACAGTCTTATTTATGCTAAATAAAATACTGTTTAAGTAGCCATGTTACTGACGTTATATTGTTAGACAATGATTTGAAGAGATGATAAATGTAGAGATTACCAGATTTTATTTCAAGACAAACTGCCTTGTTGATCCGACATGCTAAAGGTCGTAGCTCACTTACACGCCTCCGCTCCCAGCCAACTAATAAAACATCATTCAAATGTGGGCTTCAGATCGTGCTCTTTAGAAATAGTTTATATTGGCAACATAAATTAGCAGACAGCTCAATGTCAGCAAGCTTACCGCCATCAAACTGCTCGGTAGTTGACTTTTAGTATAGGGCGGTGTTGGGTGGGATCGGTGTTGGAGCAGAGTCGTTTAAATGAGCTATGACCTTTACTTCCGTGGTTCCGGATCGCGGCTAATGCGTCTGACGTAAGCGATAGATGTTTCCGACACTATTTAAATCTGTGGCGCTGCTTTCAACCCTCCACCGCAACCCATGATCCGATAAGGTGGACTTTCGTGTTATTATACTTGTCTATTTAATAGCACTTGCAACAATCTGCCAAGTAGTTTATAACCCTATGCCGTTGATGTAAAGATGCAAGTCCAGCAAGCTTAAACCGAATCCGCGACAATAGGGAATATGCACGTTACTTCAAAATGGACGATTTTTTTTTATGTAATTCATATTGTTATAAAAACATACCAACATAATTATTTTCAAAAATTTTCATGATTTAATAGCTAAATTTAATCATCAAAAAGTGTCTGTTTTTAAATTCCCTCGCAAATTTCCATAACGCCCCATGAACAAATCAAGAGTAATCGTGACGTCACTTTTACACTTGACCTCAGAGTTTGTAACCGCTACGCTTAAATTTATTATAATTTAAAAGTTTTCTGTGCTTTTCCATGGTAATAAACTGATTTTAGTAACTTTGTGAACCAAACACTTCATTTTTGACATCGAACTCGTCTAATCTCACATCACAAAATAAGCGCGCCATAATGGCCGCGTTTGAATCACTCGGAATGATAGTGATTTTAATATATTTTTTTTAGCTTAATGGTTAAGATTTTGGATGTGTTATATTTTTTTTGGTAATGTAATAACCCGTAGAAACGTTTAAAACAATACAAAAAAATAGTGCACACTGTTACTTTATAATTAAAAAAATATTAATTCGAAATGATTAAATACTTTCTTAAAAAAAAGCTTTTCAGTAAGACATTAAAATATCAGGCAATTTAAATAAAGAACGACGAACCCTTAGCGAGTGTCACCAAAGCAATAAATATATTCAATTGAATAGAATAGATGAGTACACTCAATATGTAAAGGCGTGAGCACAATTCCCCGCATGTGTTCCATCTTGCTGCAAATCCGGGTGGATCGGCACATGTGATCAATGGGTGCACCTGCTGACTGATCTATGTGACCACTATAATTTGTTCTCGAACTATTTACACATTTAAATCACGTGAAAATGTGGCAAGCAAGCGTACGGCCCGCTGATGTTAAAGCGGTACTATAGCCTATAGACTGTTGCAAAATCAGTGGTACCACCCGCGTGTTGTCGATTCTGTAAATATCTCTTCACTCCATTCTTGAAAACTCAAGCATCTACAAGTAAACTAATCTTGAACGGTAAAAAGATTTTTTTTTTCAAAATTTTAGGCTCAAAAGTTTGGGTGATCAGATGATGGTCAATTTTCGTCTTTTTTCATGAATAAAATCAAAACTATTTATTTTACAATAATAACAAAAAAATGTTTGAGATTCTCATAACAAGCCCTTTAATTTGATATATGACACAGTAAGGTTTGCAAAAACTTTTTTTTTTAATTTCTAATTTTGCCCCCGAAAATTATATTTATTTACTTTGCACTTCTGTGTTTGGGTCACGAATAACACCATCCTACCAAATTTCACCTGATTTGGTCCAGTAGATTCGAAGCAAGTGAGTGATGCTATAAGGGTTCCGTTTTTTTGTACGGAACCCTAAAAAAGGGAGATTAAGAAACCAGATTTATTCTATTTTGAGAGTTTGTACCTACTCAAACTTCAGCAACATTTTAAAAACATGCGATGGATACCGCGGCAAATAGAATTTCTCCATAATAAAATATGGATGATTTCCTAACTAGTTTAAATAACCTATCTGAAATATTGAATATATTTCACGTGAAATTCAAGTGAGATATTTTTACATGTACTCATAGTAGAGGTTTCTAATATTGCTGTCAAGTAAATGGGATTCCCGCTCGTATTTATAGTCACGACCGCCCAAAAACCGTCCTAAGAAGACGAATTGGCCTATTATCAATCCAACATGTTTTTTCTAAATATACTATGACAAATAGACAATGTTTGTGCTGAGTAGGAATCGAACCCACAGCTTGTGGCGTTATGGGCAGGATATCTTACCAACCGGCCCTTCAACTTATTATTACATCTTTTTTTTATAAAATTCTGACAACACAATTGTCGCTAAAATTAAAATTTGATTAGTCTTTTTCTTTTTAATAAAAATATATTTTATTGCTAGAAGAGAGTCGGAAGAAGGAAATATAATAAATGAAACAATTTAACAACAATTCTAAAACAAGGGTGTAAGGATTAAATTCTTGCTAAAAGGGGAACAAAATAAGTTCGGATCGAAATCGTTCTGTTAACAAGAAACAAAACTTTTCATACTCCTGCAATGTACTTTCAATAAACCGCAAGGTAGCGGTTACAGTCTAAAGCGATAGCGGAAAGGACAAGCGGAGCGGGTCTCCGCCACTAACTGATCCCCGCTGATTCTGAATTCCAAAGGATTTTATGTTTTCGTAGGATAACAAAATGACCTGTTTTATTCCTATATTATGATTTACCTGTGTGCCAAGTTAACAAACATTTTCACAACCTAACCTAAGACCAAAAAAAAGGTTGCCTGTACCGCGCTTATAAATTTAAGCACACCACAAGTAAAATATGAAGAATCTTCATAGTAAAGGAAGCCGAATTTGAAAAGAAAGCCAATCGCGTTCCTGTGCAAGTTTTTATTTACTTTGATGGTTTTATTTTCGTTACAGAGCTATATTAATATTTAAGTATTATAAATTAAACAAAAAAACCAATACCTAAGATTATAAGAACATCTTTGGTAGGTAATAATAAGTTTTTTTATCATTCGTTTCTTCAATATCTCATACAAGTAACTATTTCATGCCTATTATAAAATAAATCCGTCCGTATGTTTGTCTTGTTACAAATAAGGACGGTTAGACATACGTTGGTTAAAGTGACCCGCACAAGTTCGGGAACAATAAAACCGTAGTTTCAAGCACTCATTATGAACTAGCAAGGCAAAACCCGAGGCTATAGTACATTTAAAAAGGGGTTGTATTGAAACAGACAGTGAGTCGAGTTTTGGTTGAGTTGCATTATGTGAACACGATGATATCTTTATAAAACTGCATGTTACTTTAACAAATTAATTGAACTGTTTTTTTTTAATAGTTATTACATTATTTTCAAGAATATTTTATATGAAAATCTTTTTGTCGTGTAAAGGCATTATCTATGCTAATAAATAGGTAAGGTTTGTATTTTTGTTTGTTTGTAGGGTGTAATCTTTGGTACTGCCGAACAGATTTTTTAAAATCTTTCACTAATGGAAATATACATTATCTGACTAACATCCATACTATACTATCGATACTAATATTATAAATGCAAAAGTGTGTCTGTCTGTCTGTTACCTCTTCACACTTAAACCGCTAAACCGATTTAGATGAAATTTGGTATAGAAATAGATGGAACCTTGGAGAATGACAAAGGATATTGGATATCTCGGAAAAAGATAAGAACCCTCGAGAACGCGGGTGAAACCGCAAAACCAATGCAAGTATAAAATAAAAATATCCTTCCATATAAATGTAAATAAATCTCACAGAATAAGTCATTACACAAATGGTGTCACTCAGCAGTCTACGAGTATTTTGCTATACCCCTCTCTGTCGCACACAACACATTGCTTTCAACTCATTTGCCAAGTTAATCGAGAAGAAAGCACGATATGAACCGATTATGTGCTCTTACAGACTTCCATATCATTTACCACAGTCTAAACAAACCTCTGTAATTTTTTGTGCAATCTTGCAGTTGCACAATTCACTGTAGGTAAAATATTTAGACTGTAGCATAAAATCGTTTGCCGTGATATGCGGAAGCAAAAACGGTCCATTTAGCTGCAGAAATTCTAGTGTGTATGAACAAATTTGTGCATTTAATGTAAGAGTCTTGTATGATAAATTATGTATTTACCTATGAAGTTGCCGTTCTACAATATAATACTGGCCATTTGAAATGTCATTAAATGAATTTAATTTTAAAATATGGAATTCTATTTTTAAATTCAGTAATTTGTTTATCGTGTCGTTTTCTTTTTCATCAGTATATATATTGTATAAACGAGTACTAACGATGCATAAATTGTTACGAAAATGTAAACTCGACCCAAAAACTAAGTATAAATCAAATTATACCATTCAGTTAACTCCTTTTATTTGGTAATTTGGAGTCAAAGCGTGTAAACATCAATAAAACCAATAAATAAAATGTATTCTATGTCCGACTATACTTTTTGCGGACACGCTGCTGTGCCAAGCACTGCAGTTACATTTGAAATTGGGTCTGCTGGGGATCAAGGCTTGAGCTGAAGCGATAGCGTTCCTGGTGGCGATTCATACCAACATAAATCTTTTATGTGTTGATTTTGTATGTGTTCGATTGGATTCTATCGAATGGTTTAGACTCACAATTAATTGAACTAGTAGGTGGCGCTGCAATCAAGTTATAGGATTTTTTTTTAATTTTAGTGCAGGAAAATATCTGCCTGGTCAGCTAAAATTTATAAATTATTATTATTTACGACAAAAGGTAATAGTAAAAATTAAATAAATATTTTTATCTACTATTGTCCACGCAATTTTTTTTATAGCTTCAAAACCTTCCGTGGACCTTAAGGAACATACAAAAAAAATTGCCGAATTGGTTCAGCCATTCTTGAGTTATGCGCTTACCAACATTCATTTTAATTTATAATTAATTTATACTAAAAATATTAATAATATTAAAAAAAATTGTATATATAAATAAGTATTCAGAAACGATATCGCCGATGTCAGACTTGTTATCCTTAGCTGATGATAGAGACAGAGCATAGTCTCAACGCTATACGCAAAGCTGACATAATAATAATAATTTATTTTTCATCCCACCATCTCGGAAAGAGTATTTTTGCTCTTCGATATCTGAGTGTAAAAGCCGTTATTATCCTCTAGAGGATAAAGTAAATAGAACATCGTGTGCACTATGTTTATGCATTCAAATCATCATTAAATCTATTTACTTCTCCCTCCATGGTGCCGAATTTATCATACATCAAAGTCAAAGGTAACGTCAAAGCCAAAGTCAAAGCCCTAGAAGGGCACTTATGAAGGTTGAATTACAGAAGTTACCACCGGTTCGGAAGTCAGCCTTCAACTGACAAGAACCGGCAAGAAACTCAGCAAGGTTACATTTTTTTAATATTTTTGGACCATCTGACTATAGTGACGTTTTTTCAAATGTTTAACAATTTTATTCTTAAACTAATACAAAAATACGTAAAAAAATTATAATTTTGACAAATTAAAAAATGAAATTAAAGAATCATTTTTTAATTTGTCAAAAACTCAGACTCGGAACCTTCTTGGTGTATTTTTTAGGGTTCCATACCTCAAAAGGTAAAAAAGGAACCCTTATAAGATCACTCTCTTGTCCAATTATCTCAGGAACGGGTAGACCTAGCAAGTTGAAATTTATACCAGATACTAAAGTCTATAGTCCCTATTGGGTGTATAAAAATCAAGGTCCTGAATCAACACGATAAAAAGATATCGGCAAATTTAGATTTTCGTGAAAACTTGTAAGTACCAAAATTTACCTTAATTTTCAACTTTTTTTATATTTCGGAATTTTTACTTTACTTGCGCTGTAAGACCTCACTTTTAACCAAAATTGACAATTCTAGGTCAACCGTAAGTACCCTATAGGTTTTGGGTCGAAAACCTATATGGTAGTTCCCGTTGATCTAGAATCACGAAATTTGGCAAAAAGCAAGGAAAAATTTCAAAAAATGTAAAAAGTTGAAAATTACTCAGAGGTCTATCTTAATTGGGGCTAACTATATATGTCCCCATACATACATAGTTAGCCCCAATTAAGATAGACCTCTGAGTTGTATCGGCGCTCATATAATTTTGAGGTCTAGCTTAATTGGCTATAACCTTAAATAAGGTAATCGAAAACGTAATCTATTTACAAGATTGTACGGAACCCTCGATGCGCGAGTCCGACTCGCACTTGACCGGTATTTTTTTTTGCATTTAGTCATTTCCTCGCTGAGGTGGGGTAAAAAATTTGTGATTGTGTTGCACTCGAGTGCAAAGATTTTTCACCTCGGGCTCTTTTGATTCCCTCGCTTACGCTCAGGATTCTAATTTTATTTCTTTTCTATTTTAGAATCCTTCGCTTGCTCGGTCATCAAAATTGAGCACGCGGTTAATAAACAACTTTACACTCTTGTATAACAAATAACTATTTAAGGCCTACCACAGTTTTGAGACAGTTACAATTATTACTTTCGTTGAGGCTTCCGTCACCCAAGCTCGAAATAAGTCTGTAATATGGGAGACAGCATTCTTCCGAACAATATTTACTTAAATTAAGTACAGGGGTAAAGTTTCCTTATACGAATTTTGCCTAATTAACAATTAACATGGATATTTTAGAGAAAAGCAAAGATCTGATACTAATAATGAATATTACTCAGGCCAACGTTCCTACGAATGAGCTTAGTTGAAATTTATAAACGTAAATGAATAAGGAGGTATGAGCCCTGTTGAGAGATTGACATTTGACAGCTAATCTACACTTATAATTATAAAAAGAAAAGATTTGTATTTTAGTATGTAACGAATAAATTTAAAAACTATTAGACCGATTTAAAAAAATCTTTCGCCTTTAGAAAGCTACATTATCCCTGATGAACATAAGCTATATTTTTATCCCGAGAAAACATAAGATCCCACAGGAACGCGGATGAAACCGCGGTCGACAGCTGATAACTTAATAAGAAGAATTTTATTTGCCCGTCAAAAAAGGTCATATTGGGGTAAATTGCTTCATCTCATGGCTTGTACCATAGGTTCGTGTCAGTGGGCGCCCCTCACCGCAGCACGCTCGTCTTTTTCTCGTATATTCGCAACACTGCAACACTGCCAAACAGAGCACTGACTGTACTGAACCGTACTTGTTTTTGTGCCAGAATGTATGGCTTATGAGGCGGTACAGCCGTTTTGGCTGCTTCACGGCTCTTTAAAATATTTTTGCACTTGAATATAATTTTTTTATATCATGTTTATTGCTGATTTTCCAATTAAAATGGCGCCGTTTTGACTGTCACCTAGTTGTAGGCGAGTGTGTCTCTTAAAATTCTTTGGCAATTAGCTAAAAAAGAAATGTAAAATACATTTAATACGTATATATGAACTGTGCGATGGTTTTTAATGAGCAACATTTTCTAGGCATTTATTTTCAAGCAAGATATATTTGTCTTGAATAGCCAATATTTATTTACTTGCTCTACTTACATAATTATGAAGAGTTACAAACTATTAGAGAAACTACTGAGAAGGCTTAGTACTAACTTGAAACCTGATGGTAAGTGACTACCGTCGCCTATAGACATTAGCAATACCAGGGGACTGCCAACGTGTTGTACACCTTATTACAATGCCTTAAGGGCAAGGGCAACTGGCTCTCAAGTGCAACTGCCGGAACACACCAACAGGTGCTTGGCGACAGATTTTGAACTTGAACTTGAGGGTGGTAGCCAGCCAGTCGAGTACCACATAGTACCCTACCACCGTGCTGTGGTTTCCTCACGATGTTTTCCTTCACCGAAAGCTCAAGCTCATTGTAGGATTCAAACCCACAACCTTCGCCGCGGTATCCGACGTCACACCAAACGAATATTTAAATGGCGACAATGCTTGTATTTAGTGTATTTCGAACCGGTGCCGGTGCTAGAGTCAATTGTAACGTTCATAAGTACTTCATCAGGGCCTAAACTGAATAAATGATTTTATATCTCGCAGTTCCAGAAAATAAAATCTTTTAAGTCTGTTTTGAAATAAGTAATTGATGAGTCTGTGAGAGTCGGACAATTCACAAGTAGATATCTGTGAAAGCCTAATCGGATGAATAAATAATTCAATTATGAAATAGAGTATCATATCAACTAATTGAAATTTATAGGTAGACAAATGAATTCGTAAATATTCCAATTAACTCTTTTATTTGCATTTGATATTATCCCTGAATCAAGTGATAATGTAACCAAATATGGTAAAACATCACACGCAATGAAAAGCTCCCAAACTCGAGCTGTCCAAACATCTTGTTTGCTTATTACATGTAGTAGTATTAAAATTGTCAGACAAAATGTGGCAAAATAATGGGATTTTTTTCTGGATAAGCTTGTGTTTGACCACAATCTCACCATGGTAAGTGATGATGTGGCCGAAAGTGGTAAGCACACAAAGCCTAGATGGGAACTGGCACTCAAGTACAGCTGTCGGAACACACCGATAGGTGCTTGGCGACAGATTTTCAACTTGAGGGTGGTAGCTAGCCAGTCGGGTATCACAAAGTACCGTACCACCGTGCTATGGTTTCTTCACGATGTTTTCCTGCACCGAAAGCTCAAGCTCATTGTAGGATTCGAACCCGCGACCTTTGCCACGGTATCCGACGTCATTACCACTGAGCTATCATCGCCTTATTATTTGAAAATAAAGCAACATTCCTCGTTGCACTTTTTTTTTTCAAAATTGAATAGATACTGTTTTATACCGCGTATATTAAACGAAAAAGAAAATTTCTGAAAGCTACCGTTTTAATTAGTGAAATAATTTGAAACAAAACAGCGCATCCTTTATTTACAGTTTTCAGTTAATTTAGCGAGACAGAAGCCGTCTTACAATTGTCGACCGTTTGCGTCTTAATTAATTGTTAAGCGCTTAGTTTCTTTGTGTACGGTCTACAATCTTTTATTACAAGCATTTCGTAGAAAAAAATAAAAAAGGTTGCCTTTTAAAATAAAACATGACCCTTTTCATAATTTCTCATAAGTTAAGCTTTTCAGCTTAATAAGAGTTCATTTATTTTTTAAACGAAAGTCGTGAAAATAAAATTAGCGGCTCCCTTTGTTTGTTGCTTCTGAGACTTGCTTAAGGTAATATGAGAAGACCGAGACCGAAGAGAAGAATTCTTAATTCAAAATTAAATTACAATATGCACAGAATAATTAAAAAAAATAAAAATTAGTTATTTTCATCTAACTCAATTGTTTTTATGTGAATTTTTACACCAAAATATTTTATAATAAAAAGTTTGGCACACCAACTTTTTTACTTAAGACAGATTTAATCTTGAGCATAAATCTCGTAATTATTAACTTGTTTTTCATTATTATTTGAGAAACTAAACTAATAACCTTTTTTAATAGATATACCTACATGTTTTTTCTTAGAACTTTTGTTAGAAAAAGATACCTAGTAAGTTTTTTTTTGTTTTTTTTTTTATATTGAAATTAATTAATTTACAACAAATAGTAAGTATTTACAATAGTAAGGTTAAATTAGTATCTCATATTTATACTTAACTAGTGGGCCCGGCAGAGGTAGTCCTGCCATGAAATGAAAATAAAAAGAAACTTGGAACCATCCGTTTTCAACAATATTTAGAACATTGAATATGGTCGTTAAGTTTTCTTAAATGTTCTAATGTTCCGCGCAACTTTCATACTTTTTTCTTTCATAAGAACCTTCTCCTTACAATAACAAACATAACAAAAAATGAATTAGCGAAATTGGTCCAGCCGTTCAAGCGTGATGCCGTGACCAAGGAAATAGGGATTCATTTTTATATAATAGACTAGTGGGCCCGGCAGACGTTGTCCTGCCCTGAAATGAAAATAAAAAGAAACTGTCACACAACTGGCAGTTATGTCAAACACCATATTTATATTGAGGTTAGGAAATTTAATATGCTCGTTAAGTTTTCTTAAAATTTCGAAGTTTCTGAGCAATTTTCTTATTTTTTTAATGTAAGAACCTTCTCCTTACAATAACAAATACAACAAAAAAAGAATCAGCGATATTGGTCCAGCCGTTCAAGCGTGATGCCGTGACCAAGGAAATAGGGATTCAATTTTATATAATAGATGTAGCAAAAAAAAAACAGTGTCTATGGATCAACAAGTGCTTTGGAAGGCTGAGATGATGTGCAAACGAGCGTCTGACGCCGCGCGCCGACATGAATGAGTACTTAGATATGAACTATAAAAAACTTGTCGCGTTTGTTTCTGTTGTTTAGTATAATGAACTAACAATATTATCATATAGGATAGGTATAGGATATCGTGAGTACATAATATGTATTTGTAGCTAAAGCAAATGGGATGTCGACTGGCATGTCAAATTAGCTTCTTTTTATTAAATGTTAAAACCATAATCTATATGGAGTTCTGTATGAGGCGATGATAGCTCAGTGGTAGCACGTGGTAGTGACGTCGGATAAAGCTGCGAAGGTCGTGGGTTCGAATCCTACAGTGAGCTTGCTTTCGGTGAAGGAAAACATCGTGAGGAAACCATAGCTTGGTGGTAGGGTACTTTGTAGTACCCGACTGGCTGGCTACCACTCTCAAGTTGAAAATCTGTCGCTTCTGTCTGCTTGGCTTTCAGGGCTATGAACATATTTTGATAGAATAATGAAATAATATATACAATAAAAAAATAATAGTTTATACTTTAGTAACAATCTCCCCATGATTTTGTTTGATTTAATTTTTGTCCCACGAGATATCCTAACTCTAAAATTCACCTTCAACTAGACGGCTTTGTTACACCAAACTTCCAGTCAAGCTAAGTTCAGCTCCACGTTAATATAAATAAAGTTTAACATTCATTAGCCCTGCTACAAGAGTCAGGATACAACTAGCGAGCTAAAGTTTCAGAAACCTAATAGCAATTGTGCCCACTTCAATACAAGCAATTTAACGCAGTTGGATGGATTACCAGGCAACTAGGAAATGTTGGAAAGCGCAGTGTTTATTAAGCTTTAGCTATATTTGTGCCTTTATTTATGCAAGTTTAAGGCGATGATAGCTCAGTGGTAGTGGCGACGGATACCGCGGCGAAGGTCGTGGGTACGAATCCTACAATGAACCTGAGCTTTTGGTGAAGGAAAACACCGTGAGGAAACCATAGCACGGTGGTAGGGTACTTTGTAGTACCCGAATGGCTGGCTACCACCCTCAAGTTGATAATCTGTCGCCAAGCACCTATAGGTGTGTTCCAACAGCTGCACTTGAGAGCTAATTTCCATCTAGGCTTTGTGTGCTTACCACCTTTGGCCACATCATACCATGTTGAGATTGTGGTCAAACACAAGCTTTTCCAGAATAAAAAAAAAGGTATTCGCTGTCGTCTATTGTTGAAATTTTGGATTGCTTCAATTCTTACTGAAATAAACTGTTTCAGCACATGCATATCTCTATGCAAAAAATCACATCTATCCTTTGCTGCCTGCCTGAAATAAAGTCAACCCAACAACTTTAACATTTACTTCATAAAATGAACATAAATGCATTAGTGATGTACATCTTATTACAATGCCTTAAATGCAAATGGGTAAATTTACCTCAAAAAAATCTGATTTGGTTTTGCATGGAGACAGATGGAGAAATGAATGTTAGTTATAAATTAGAAATTTATCTATGATATTAAAAAATACACGTAAAAGTATAACAAATTACCAGTTTTCAATAGAATTCTTATTTACTATTTTTATTATTTAATTTAAAAAAAAACTCATAGTTCTTTATTTAACACTGTCACAGAATAATCACCAGACCTTAGAAGCAGCCAGTGAGAACTCAGCACAAACTGTGCAAAATGCATTGCAACTACAATCTCCAGTGAAGGAAAGCGACAGAAACGCTTTAAATCTCTGTTATTTCTTATTTACCCGACTAAATAACGTCTCGCCAGAGTCTTTGTGCGAACGCTGTAATTTTTTAAAGTGGAAAAATGAAACAAACATTGTTTGTGAAAGTTTTTGCAATGTAAATTGGAAAAGGTTAAAGGGATTTTACTATGAGAATTTAATAGTGTTCTTAGTTGAATAAAATATATTTTTACTAGCTGTCCGTGGCGGTGTCAACCCGCTTTCCCGAGGGATTTTATCTTTTAAGGATAAGGATGAAAAATAGAATAATTTTTATCCCGGGAAACTAGTAAGTATTTTGATAATACTCTGTGCGTTCTATTCGCGCATATTCGGTTTATAATATCTATTACAAATATGAATTTAATTCGCGAACGTTTCAAAAGTACTATCAGATCGCACCTACGAGCCAGGCGGTTACGTGTGCTATGGCCACCAAATGTTTTCCTACATCGGAATCTCAAGTTTAATGTAGGATTTGAACCCACGTACACCACAGTATTTGAAGTTTTCATCACATTACTACACTTTTAAATTAATAATAATCCTACTATGACTATAAATTGTGAGGAGTGTCTTAGGATGGATGTAACAATATTTGTAACTCTTTCACGCAAAAACTACGAAATGGATTGTGATAAAACTTGGCAAACCGGTAGATCACATATTGGAATCAAACATTGGACAGCTAGTATTGATTAATTAACAGAAAAAGTTAATTTTGCTCATCAGTCTTACAAATGCAGATAAATTTCCTAAAACTACAAAGAAAGGCATCACAAGTTATTACAAGCCATTACAACAGAGACAACAGGTGAAGTAAAAGTAACAAAACCTCATCTTGTATAATATTTACGCGTGACGCCGCAACGCTACGTAGAATTACGCTCATATTACCCACGGCGGCGGCGGCGTCGGCTCCGCGTAATCTTTCATTTGGCTCGAGATGAAACTTTCGGGGAATAATGGAAGCGATTTGCATTTATTTACGTTTCATTACTTCGAAATGTTATACATAATTTAATATAATTAATGTGGAGATTTTTATGATTTTTGATGATGGATATATATTTTTTTTTATTCTCGATAGGCTTGTTTTTTGACCACAATCTCACCATGGTAAGTGATGATGTGGCCGAAGATGGTAAGCATACAAAGCCTAGATGGGAACTGACTCTCAAGTGCAGCTGTCGGAACACACTGATAGGTGCTTGGTGACAGATTTTCAACTTGAGGGTGGTATAATTATACGATTCTGATTCTGGCACTTAAAAATCAAAATAAATAGCGTTTCAGTGATAATTAAAGCTAGTTTAGTATTAAATATAATAATAGAATAATATTATTAAGAGAGAGACAGAGAGAGAGAGCGAATTAAGTAAGTTATGTGGAGGGTACTCTACTATATGCATGTCAAACTTGGACTTTTACCAAAGCTATAGTACAAAAAATAAACGTGTTCCAGAGAGCTACTGAAAGAAGCATGCTAAATATTAAGAAAAAAGAAAGAAAGAGAAATAAAGATATTAGAAAGGTAACGAAAGTAACCGACGCCGTTGAACTTGTTTGTAGACTGAAATGGAGATGGGCCGGACATGTGGCAAGAATGACTGACAACCGATGGAGCGAGAGGATCTTGTACAGGTACCCGCGAGAGGCCACGAGACCACGCGGACGACCTAATCGTCGTTGGGCCGATGACATAGCTCAATTAGCTGGACCAACATGGACCCGCCAAGCCAAAGATAGGGATCATTGGAAGGGGTTGGAGGAGGCCTATGCCCAAAAATGGGTACCTCACTTACCAGAATAATATTTTGTACAATAATTTTCTAACATTTTAATTTATTTTTATATTATTTTTTGCAATTTTATATTTCACTAATTTATTTGATTTATATAAATATAATATTTAGATGAATTGATATAATTTATAAACTATTAATGAAATTAGTGTAAAGTATTAATGAAATTTGTGAGCAATAAAGGCTTTATTATATTATTATATTATTATTATGTGGAGGGTATCAGTGCCCTAAGGTGTACAACACGTTGGCAGTCCCCCTGGTATTGCTAATGTCTATAGGCGACGGTAGTCACTTACCACCAGGTGACCCGGCTGCCTCGTTGTCTGTCACTAGTGACATAAAAAAAAAAAACTCCGGAACTACTGCAACTATTAGAATATGGAATGATGACACTTTTTCGAAGGTCACTTTTGTTGACACTCTTATGTTTGTCGTATTACTATGTAACCTAACATTGATAATTTTTCAACCCGGATATAGTCGAGGCGGGCAGGCGAGTCGTATAGTAGGTACCTATTGTAAACACAAAATTAAAAAAAAAAACGTGAGAGGTGTCAAGGGACACCCGGATGGAACGAAGTTATATAAGTTATATAAGTCGAGAGAGTATATATATAAAAAAAAACATTTCTATTTATATATATATATATATATAGATAGAAATGTTTTTTTTTTATATATATACTCTCTCTATATATATATATATATATATATATATAAATAGATATGAAAACATCTGGCTTGCTTTCTATAAGAGAGAGAGAGAGAGAGAGAGAGAGAGACAGACAGACAGAGAAACATGCGCACACCGCACAGCTTACAATAGCTTACTATAGCAAAAAAGTGTCGGTGTCAATTTTTCGTAAGATTTTTTTCCGTCTAGCCCCCTTTCACAACGCGGGATAAGGAACTTCGTTAAACTAAATGCAGCAAACCTTTTGCAAGCACTTCGTTTTGTATACTTATATGTAATGTTTGAAGACAATAATCTTGTACCTAGTGCATGAGTAAGTAACCTTAGAATATCTAAAAGCTTTCTCCGACCGGATAGGTGTCTTATTTATGATAATAGTTTGCGAAGTTACTTAGCGAAGTAAGTTAATTTAAGCTCTCCCGAGTTATTGTGGCAAAGTGCAAATTCCATTAATATTACGCAAATCTTCCGTAATTTAATGTTACCTACTAATTTAATAGATTTCAAAGGCACATTATATACCTAATTTGATTTGTATTTTGGCAGATCATTGAATTAATTGATAATACAATATTTTATCAGATTTAAGGCAAAACATTATCTTCTTTATATAAAGAAGTAGTGTATTTCACTCTCTAGTCCAGTGATTCCCAAGTAGTTTTGGGAGCATTTGGTATACCTACGATTAGTTTTATTTTTAATTCTGGATAAGCTTGTGTTTGACCACAATCTCACCATGGTAAGTCATGATGGGGCCGAAGGTTGTAAGCACACAAAGCTTAGATGGGAACTGGCTCTCAAGAGCAGCTGTCGGAACACACTGATAGGTGCTTGGTGACAGATTTTCAACTTGAGGGTGGTAGCCAGCCAGTCGGATACTACAAACTACCCTACCACCGTGCTATGGTTTCCTCACGATGTTTTCCTTCACCGAAAGCTCAAGCTCATTGTATGTAGTATTCGAACCCGCGACCTTCACCGCGGTATCCGACGTCACTACCACTGAGCTATCATCGACTTAATTAACTTTACATTACATAGGGAGATTACACAAATATACTGAATATAAAAATGTATTTGAGAAAAAGAATCCTTTTTCATAAGAGAACAGTACGCCACATTTTTATCTCCACAACTATGCCCACAAATTACCACAATGGCAATAAACCAATCGTCCACTGAGACACGTATGACGTTGGTGACGTCACAGCCGCCATTATTACGTCATAAGTCACGTCGCTATTTTAATTCGCCCATAAAGTGGGCATACATCACGGATGTCCCAGTGCAGCGCTTTGCTAAAATCGAATTCTTTGGCTGATGTCAGTTGGTGATGTCAGTAAGAGAACAGTTCAGTAGTGCAACTAATAGATACCCTAATATGTATTTGGTTGTTATTTAAATTCATATTTTAAGTTATCAATACAAAGTAGTTACTTATTTAAAATAAATTAAATAAATGTAAGAAAGATCCACTGCTATAAAAAAAATATTGCCTTGCTGAGTTTCTTGCCGGAGTCTTCTCAGTTTAAGTGTATTCCGAACCGGTGGTAGAGTCAATTGTAACGTTCATAAGTGCCTTACCAGTGCCTACACTGAGTAAATGAGTTTTGAGTTTGAATAAAAACTGTTAAGCACATCCATTAATTTTGTATCGGTAATTGATATAATACTTTTTTTACTTCTGGATAAGCTTGTGTTTGACCGCGTTAGAATAATAAATTAACTAGCTGTCCCCGCAGTTTCACTCGCGTTCCCGAAAATTCAACCCTTTAGACCCTCTAAAGGGTAATTTTTTCAAATCCTTTCTTATTGGATATCTTACAGTTTGTTGCATTTATACTTTGTGAGATTTCGTGAATTAATAAGGATTCGCTTTTATATATATATATATATATATATATCCTCGGACATTTGTTCACACACGGCTATCTGATCCCAAACTAAGCAGAGCTTGTAATATGGAAACCAGATCACTGATATACTACATATACTACTTTTTTTTTGTAAATACATACTTAATTAGATAATTACACCCAGACTCAGGACAAACAGACATGTTCATGCACACAAATGTCTGTCCTGGGTGGGAATCGAACCCACGACTTGCGGCATGATAGGTAGTGTGTTAACCAACCACGCCAACCGGCCCGTCAATATACTAATGTGCTGTAAGATTAAATTTAAATAAAATATTTGACGTGTACCGATGTAACAAAATCAAATGTCTAATTGATTTCAAAGTTCATTCCAAGTTTGACCACTACCAGTGTAGTAATCGTGACCATCGAATGTAGAAGCGAGAACATTTTCTCCAATGTTTTTAATATGAGTTTGCAGTTCCTCTCGTAAATTATTCCAATGTAACGTTTTACACTCACTTTGCGTTCGTAAAGGTCGAACACAGAGTAAAGGTATATATTTGATGAAATTATCAGAATGATCATACAAACTGTACATAGTAGGTATCATTTCTGATTACCCATCAAAACGATACTCAAGTACCTGAAGATCAGCATCATCTTAGCCACTCTACAACCCAAAGAGAAAATTAAAGTAGTTCCTAAGAATACCAAGAAACTATTCTCTACTAATACTAAAAAATACCGGTCAGACCTAAGGAACATTACCGTAAGGAGAGGTGTCGTAAGACGTTTTCTTGTATGAACACTTCGTGTCCAGTTCAAAACTGTCCTTCTTCTTGGCTGGCACCGACTCCAAAATGAACTGTTTATAAATATTAAATAGATATATAAAGATCAATAATTTTGTTGATTGTCCTTTAAGGCTCTTGCTTTGAAATTAAAATATTATTCTTTACTTTTTAGTTTATGTTTGTACATAGGTATAGGTTACAGTTTTGAAGTCGGTTTTTGTTTTTTATTTTTAAAAATAATTTTTTAGTATTGTTGTTATAGCGGCAACAGAAATACATCATCTGTGAGAATTCCAACTGTCTAGCCACCAGGGTTCATGAGATACACCCTGGTGACAGATAGACAGACGGACAGCAGAGTCTTAGTAATAGAGTTTCCATTATTCCCTTTGGTTACAGAACCCTAAAAAAAGAGCTAAGGTTTTCTTTTGTCAAAAAAACTATCACCAGTGGAAACCTTCATTATCACTATTTAACATAAGCTATATTTCAATTCCCTCGGGAACGCGGGTGAAACCGCGGGGCACAGCTAGTTTAACATTATGCATTTCAAAATTTAACCGTGACAAGACGAAGCCACACAGTCTAGAAACTGGCTGCCAAGTGCAGTAGAGGAATTTTATTGTCGTCTGTATGAAGATAATATAATTGTTTAGTCAGTCTGTGCGACTGGCAGAGCTTCGTCTGTTCTGTGACACATAATTGCATTAATACGGGTTAGTGCTTAGTACTCCATGCGCGGTGCCTTTGGTCTTCGTATCGCTAAAATCACATTATCGTTTAATAACGGACCGCTTTGATCCCATACCGTACCATAGAAATCATAACTATTGTCTAGAACTGACTTGTACTACTTAACATCATAATTATGGATACAATAAGTAAGTTTGTAGTGTTTAAAATGTTTGTCTTGTTTTTTTGGGTTCCGTACCCAAAGGGTAAAAACGGTAACCCTATTACTAAGACTCTGCTGTCCGTCTGCCTGTCACCAGGCTGTATCTCATGAAACATTTGAAAAAAAAGCCAATATAGTCAGATGGTCCAAAAATATTTAAAAAATGTAACCTTGCTGAGTTTCTTGCCGGTTCTTCTCAGTTAAAAGCTGACTTCCGAACCAGTGGTAATTTCTGTAATTTGACCTTCATAAGTGCCCTTCTAGGGCCTAAACTGAATAAATGGTTTTGACTTTGACTTTGAATCATGATAGCTAGACAGTTAAAATTTTCACAAATGATGTATTTCTGTTGCCGCCATAACAAAAAATACTGAAAAAAAAACTCTACAAAATTTGTATGAAACCCTCGGTACGCGAATCCAACTCGCACTTGACCAGTTTTTGTATCCACCTCGACAAAACAAAAAAAAAATTATGTCAAATCTTTGTTATTTTTATACATTTCAAAGTACACTGGTGCAGTACTGAATATATCACTATTAATTAACTGCAACCAGAAACTTAAATAAAGAGAGTCGGAACTATGGTAAACGGATAACTAACAACTTAACTAGTGCTTGAAATTAACAAATCTGTTGACTCGAACTTTGTCCTGAGAAATCGAACTTCGTTAAGGCAGTCAGTGTATTAATCTCCAGACTAGCGACTAGCTCTGTCAGAAATGGATCGTTTCAATCGGTGTCAATCAATCTCATACAGATTTACAATCAAATGAACTAACAAGTGGGTTCTTAGCTTTCGGTGAAGGAAAACATCGTGGGGAAACCATAGCACGGTGGTAGGGTACCCTCAAGTTGAAAATCTGTCGCCAAGCACTTATCGGTGTGTTCCGACAGCTGCACTTGAGAGCCAGTTTCCATCTAGGCTTTGTGTGCTTACCACCTTCGGCCACATCATCACTTACCATGGTGAGATTGTGGTCAAACACAAGCTTATCCAGAATAAAAAAAAAAAAAAAAATTTACAATAAATGTACAAAATGTACAAACCATAATATGTAAAAAAAACTTCTTCGAGGCTGCCGCTGCTGCTGATCGGGAAGGTTCCCAGCAGGCTGGCAGCGTTACATCTTCAACAAATATAAAAACCTATAATCATTGTGGTATATACCACTTCTATACCAACATTTTTTATTTCTACGTACAATATCACATTATTCTGCGGTTACAGCTACCCAACAATATTGTGAGCTCGATCTATTGGCATTTATTACCTGTACAGTACTGATTGAAATTGGACAGGATTGGATTGGCTTTCGGCTGCCATTAATGCTACACGATGAAGGACTATGCAACACGCAGCTGCAGGCTTGAAGACTGATTAGTGAGACTATGACATCAACATCTTGGTTGGTAAGAGCATAACCTGTCATGTCACAGGTTGTCGGTTTGATTCCCACCCTGGACAGATATTTGTGTGCATGAACTGTTTGTTCTGAGATCTATAAGGATGTATTAAAATATAAGTAGTATTTATTTATACTAATATTATAAAGAGGAAAGATTTGTATGTAAGTATGTTTGTATCGAATGGCCCAAAAAATACTGGACCGATTTTAAAAATTCTTTCACCATTTGAATGCTACATTATTCCAGATTAACATTTTACCCTTTTTTTTTGTTTTTTTTTTTGTTTAGCCAGGTGGAAATGCGTTACGCATACCCCCGCCATGGGAGTGGCGAGGGGTTATGTGGGACTACACGTCGCCTCTCCCTCCTCCGAGTGAGGAGGAGTAGGGAGTGCTACCCACTAAAACCACCTGGCTGGCACCCGCCATTGCCGGTTTGGTAGGACATCGTGGCACCTGCGTAAGCATTCTCCACGATGTCCACCAGCGGCGCCCCAGCTAATGCCGGGGCTATCCGCGCCGAGGAGGATTTTATCCCGGGATAAGATAAGATCCCACGGGAACGTGGGTAAAACCGCGGAGGACAGCTAGTTGTATATAATTTATCTTTTTTTTTTTATGTCACAAGTGACAACGAGGCAGGCGGGTCACCTGATGGTAAGTGACAACCGTCGCCTATGGACATTGGCATTACCAGGGGATGCTAATGTGTTGTACACCTTATTACAATGCCTTAAAGGCGAACTGGCTCTCAAGTGCAATTGCCGGAACACATCAACAGGTGCTTGGCGACAGATTTTCAAAATTTACCTGGTTTCTTTAGTGCAAGTTTTACTTAGTATTGGATAATTTGCCGTTTTATGATCAAAAATAAATAAATAATGAAATGTGTTTTTTACAGACGTTATCACCGGTTTGGAAGTTATAAATAGAACTGGCAACAAACTCTGTAAGGTTGCACAGTTATATATTTTTGGACAATCTGACTATATGTATTTCAATGTTTAATAAAATAATTAGGACAAATATCATTACCACATAATCATGTTACTAATTGAATACTATCTAGGAAATATATGCAAAAAGGTTTCATCAAATAAAATATCCGACAACATCAAAAAATCTTTCCATTATTTTTACGAGTTCTCTAACAGCATTATTAACAAAAACCTCTAAAGACCAAGTGCCTAATAGCCATTAAAAAAACTTGAAAATTTCCTCTTTTAATAACGGAAAAGCGTTGAAGGTAAACTTAATAACAATTTGTGATGAGAGGAATGCTTTTCATTACAGTAAGTATACTTAATGACATAAAACCTTACCTTACTGGTTACTGAGGCTACCTAGTGGATCATTTATATTTTAGGCGTCAGGCGGCGAAGGTCGTGGTTTCGAATCCTACAATGAGCTTGAGGTTTCGGTCAAGGAAAACATCGTGAGGGATCCATAGCACGGTGGTATGGTACTGACTGATTGGACACTCAAGTTGAAAGTCTGTCGCCAAGCACCTATCGGTGTCTTCCGACAGCTGCAAGAGAGATAAAAAAAAAGTGAACTGTATTGTCAACTACAAAGATTAGTCGTAGACGTGATACAGATGTGACTGTATCAATTAATTTTATCAAACGCTGCGCCCTGTTACTTCTGAGTGAATTTTAAGCCAATGATAGCTCAGTGGTAAGTGACGTCGAATAACGCGGCGAAGGTCGTGGGTTCGAATCCTACAATGAGCTTGAGCTTTCGGTGAAGGAAAACATCGTGAGGAAACCACAGCACGGTGGTAGGGTACTTTGTAGTACCCGACTGGCTAGCAACCACCCTCAAGTTGAAAATCTGTCGCCAAGCAACTGTCGGTGTGTTCCAACAACTGCACTTGAGAGCCAGTTCCCATCTAGGCTTTGCTCACCACCTTCGGCAACATCATCACTTACCATCGTGAGATTGTGGTCAAACACAAGCTTATCCAGAATTATAATAAAAAAAAAAACACCCTTTACAATAACGCAATGGATGAGTAAAACACATGCTTTGCTCGCTTCCGCATCTTGGATGAATAGGAAAAGCGGGAGTACGGTACCTAACATGGTCACAGTACATAGAACAACAATGCTACTTTAATTGTTAATTTTCTTCTCTTGAAAGAGTTTCACTTATCTAGAAAGGGTTAGAAACAAACACATTTTTCTTTTTCCATTTTCTCTCTTTAACTAGGTATTTTATTATGCTACCAAATAAAAAGAACTCTTCCATAGGTGAGTTAGTAGCTCATTAAAGTGCTTCCAAATTAAATTCACTAAACAAATCACCGAGTGGAACGAAGCCGGCAGTTTAATTAAATTACATTTGTTTATTCTGAAGGAACGGGTAGCTTCAATAGATATTCTGTTCGGATTATTTCCCTTGTAATTTCTATTATTTGTTATTACCGACTTGGTAGCTAAAATATTTGTTTTATGGAGGTTATTTAAGGGACCTCTCGGTAATAGCACTTAAAATGTGTTTTTTTTTTTTATGTCACTATTGACAACGAGGCAGGCGGGTCACCTGATGGTAAGTGACTACCGTCGCCTATAGACATTAGCAAGACCAGGTGGACTGCCAACGTGTTGTACACCATACAATGCCTTAAGGGCAAGGGCAACTGGCTCTCAAGTGCAACTGCCGGAACACACCAACAGGTGCTTGGCGACAAGTGACATCATTTTAATTACCGTATCTAGATTTCTGATATCTAATAACTAAAGATACACAATCAACGACAAAAAATGGCCTTACCGAATGAGCACCCACTCGAACATTTGGGTGCTCTTTTTAATCAGAAGGATTTCTTTTTAAGATATTTATTGCCTTATGTACATAGCTTTGTGAATACAACTAAAAAAACTATTACTAGTATTACTCCACACAATTTGGGACACTTTTGAGAGAATTTCTGCTTGGGATTTTTTATTTTTAGATTAGATATCAATAATCTTTATAGAATGTAGATGCATATTTCAATTTTTACTATAGAACCAACATTAGACAATTTTCAAATTAATTATGCTCCATCAAAATCTAAGTATGTTCGCTAGCATGGCTAACCTAGCAAAGGTTTTGAAAACAACCCATATCATTAAGGCGATGATAGCTCAGTGGTAAGTGACGTCGGATACCGCGGCGAAGGTCGTGGGTTCGAATCCTTACAATGAGCTTGAGCTTTCGGTGAAGGAAAACATCGTGAGGAAACCACAGCACGGTGGTAGGGTACTTCGTATTACTCGACTGGCTGGCTACCACCCTCAAGTTAAAAATCTGTCGCCAAGCACCTGTTGGTGTGTTCCGGCAATTGCACTTGAGAGCCAGTTCGCCTTTAAGGCATTGTAATATGGTGTACAACACATTAGCAATCCCTGGTATTGCTAATGTCTATAGGTGACGGTTGTCACTTACCATCAGGTGACCCGCCTGCCTCGTTGTCACTTGTGACATAAAAAAAAAATATATATATATCAAAATATCCACCATATAAGGTCTAGAGATTATGTAGAGGCAGAATAAAATTGGATGACTTCTTTTACGGAGAACATGCCAAAGCAAATATATTTTTTAGGCGATGATAGCTAGCAGTGGTAAGTGACGTCGAATACCGCGACGAAGGTCGTGGGTTCGAATCCTACAATGAGCTTGAGCTTTCGGTGAAGGAAAACATCGTGAGGAAACCATAGCACGGTGGTAGGGTACTTTGTACCCGACTGGCTGGCTACCACCCTCAAGTTGAAAACCTGTCGCCAGGCACCAATCGGTGTGTTCCGACAGCTGCACTTGAGAGCCAGTTCCCATCTAGGCTTTGTGTGCTTACCACCTTCGGCCACATCATCACTTACCATGGTGAGATTGTGGTCAAACACAAGCTTATCCAGAATAAAATATATATATATATTATATGTATTTCATTTCTATTTATATATTTTATTTTTATTTTTATATATATAAATGAAAAAAAAAATATATAAATAGAAATGAAAATATCTGGCTTGCTTTCTATAAGAGAGAGAGAGAGAGAGAGAGACAGACAGAGAAACATGCGCACGCCGCACAGCTTACAATAGCTTACTATAGCAAAAAGTGTCGGTGTCAATTTTTCGTAAGAATTTTTTCCGTCTAGCCCCCTTTCACAACGAGCGATAAGGAACTTCGTTCCAAAAATGTCCGCTGTTTCCAAATGTTATGTACTAAATTATCTTCATTTAGGTTCTATTAAACTTAACTATCGCCGAATGAAGCCAAAACCAACACCTCCATCTCGTCAATTCGACTCGATACGCAGTTAGCACATCCAAATTGTATTTGCTAGTTTGTGCACCCATTTCACGCTAACGGTCCTGGTACTCTCATTTAGGATTATGTATTTGACTGGTTTAATTAAGCCATTATTGGATTTGTCGTTACAATGTGACTGTCGCACTTCATCTTTTAAATACATGTATGATTTATAATTATTTGTACCAAATTAAAGTAATTAAAATATGTTGAAAACTTTTAAAACTCCACTTTTAAATGTGAAAAATATAAATGAAATACTTACTTAACTGTATTGCAAAAATATATTTCTGAGTTATTTATAAAAATCCACTGTTAGGGTCGCTCTGATGGAAATGACTGATTAATGTAAAAATTTTAAAAATACATAGAGGATTTCAACAATTATTAATAACAAAAGATCTGCAATAATTCCACTGAAATAGGTCGTAGAGCGTACGTTTCTTACATAAGATACGTCAATTTTTGGAACGAACTTCTTTTACGCGGCTTGGTAAGGAGAACTGGTGGAAATCTTCACGTAGGTAAATAGCGTTATATCAGTACCAGGGTCTTAGAAGTTTAAAGAATTTGTTGATAGCATTAATGGTAAGAGGCAACATAATTATTATCAGTTATCAGAATTTCTGTCCATTAAGGTTCCTGACGGGAGTACCCCGACCGGACTAGTTTTTATTCTTCTAAAATCTTAATTTTATCCAGCTCAATTGAACATCATTTTTGTATCGCACCGCTGACATGAGACTTCAAGAAAATCGATCAAGAATTATACGTAATCAGCAACCTGTATACCTTGATCGGTGATTCCCCAAGAATAACATTGCAGATTATCGCTGACCATAAACTACAGAACTAACAGAAGAAAACTCATTGATATTTATTTTAATGAGTATTAATGCTATTGACATTAACCAGACTCCACACGGGTGTCGTATTAGGCCTTCCAGTCACGTAGACCGATGTGTCACGTGGTAACTATCTCCTGACGCCGAACTTTTACTATCTACGTCAGAACTACCTGAACCTATGTGGGTTGAACATTAACTACTTTATGTGTGACAATATTATGATCATCCACTATACTTCGAATACCAACACAAAGGTTACGGGGTCAAATCAGTTATGCAGTTTACAAGTGACAACGAGGCAGGCGGGTCACCTGATGGTAAATGACAACCGTCGCGTATAGACATTGGCATTACCAGGGGATTGCTAATGTGTTGTACACCTTATTACAATGCCTTAAAGGCGAACTGGCTCTTAAGTGCAACTGCCGGAACACACCAACAGGTGCTTGGCGACAGATTTTCAACTTGAGGGTGGTAGCCAGCCAGTCGAGTCCTAAAAAGTACCCTACCAACGTGCTGTGGCTTCCTCACGATGTTTTCCTTCACCGAAAGCTCAAACTCATTGTAGGATTCGAAACCACGACCTTCGCCGCGGTATCCGACGTCATTTACCACTGAGCTATCATCGCCTTATAGTAGGTACTGCCGGAATATCGTGATTAAAATACGCAACTTTTATCTGTTATATCACCAGATCAACTAAAATATAGGTATGAGTTTAGAAAACTAAGGCGTGACAGCTCAGTGCTAGAGACAGACTTACTTTGAAAATACTAGGGAAGGTCACAGGCTATTTTAAGTCAACCTTTAAGTGTGTGAAGGAATAAAAAGGCTGATCGAATTCTCTACATAGAAAAAATTCACAGATAAAAGCTAGTAGATATCCCTATATATTAACATAAAATTAAAATAAAATGTGAGTAAGTAACTAAATTTAAAAGATATTAAAGGCAGGAAGTTAGTAGGAAGTTGAACATCATTCGACAAGATTCACAAAGCAAAAAGAAAATTATAAATAAATTAGGAAATGCTCGAAGCTTATAAAAAATATAAGTAAATTTACTGTAAACATAATTTCATCCCCATCAATAAACAAGCAACTTTAAATCAACACAGCACGGCCTTAACTTCAATACGTTGATCATAACACCTCAATTCTTTTTTTTATTTTTTATTTATTGGAAGATTTACAGCTTCATACAAGTATAAATAACATTATTATGTAACTGTATGCCATTTACAAATCTTCACAGATAAAATATTAAATATGAGAATGAAAAAAAAAGGATAATCGTGGGAGAAAAGAATTAAGTGCTACAACTAACAACTAATACATTTCGTGCTCTTTAAAGAAAACTTTAGCTAATGATTTAGTAATTGTGTTAGCGCTGGTGCAGAACAGATCAGTATTAATAGTGAGTGCATTAAACTGTTGACTGACTCTTAACAAGTATGCACTCTGCCTATAGTTTGAGCTTGCATATGGTGTGAATAATGTGAGCGGTTTTCTACGGTTTTTAGTAGGTACTTTTAAATATATTTTAGAAAGTAGTTCAGGACAGTCTATTGTACCATTAGCAATTTTCACCAGATAGCTTAAATCACTTATATTACGCCTAACTTCCAATGGTAAAAAATGATAACGATGACAGCGGTGATCGTAATCGACTGACTTTTGCCGAGCCTTAAAATCTAAATAACGGAGGAAACGCTTTTGGATGCTCTCGATACGATCACTATATATCCGGTAGCGAGGATTCCACACTTGAGAAGCGTATTCTAGGTTAGATCGAACGTACGCACAGTACAAGATTTTAATTGTTTTTATTGAGCGAAAGTTTGCCGAAGCTCTCATAGTGAAACCGAGTGCCTTTGATGCCTTAGTAACAACTTTGTCAATATGCTTGTCAAAAACTAGTTTTGAATCATGAACTACGCCCAAGTCCTTTACATCATTCACTCTAAGAATTTGCTTGCCTTTGAGGTGGTAACCTTGACCAATAATAGAAGTTTTCCGTGTGAACGATATCCAGAAACATTTTGAAATATTGAGATTTAATTTATTTATGTAACAATAAGCTTCAAACCTCATCAAATCAGCCTGAAGCTCTACAGTATCAGCTAAATCACGAACTTCTTTAAGAATCTTCATATCGTCTGCGTACATTTTCCTAGTACATTCGCTAGTACATTTTCCTCTTTGCAAATAAAATAGTAAAATCCGTTACGTCAAAACACACATATCAAATACTACGCGATACAAATCCCTAATTACATCTCCGAAACCCTCCAAAGATTTGGAATAAATAACATAAAAAACCATCTATAGACCACCTTCCACTTACGTAGTCATATCATAGGAAAACATCCATAGATTGTCAGCTTATAGACACATTGAGCCCCCGAGGTGTTCGCATAAGCCCACGAGTGAGATATGACCCGACATTTTAGTTCCCATCACCTTCTTTTTATCTTGTGTGCGATCGTAAGTATCATAATATGTACATTGAGGTTATACGGAGTAATATTGTGCGTAAAAAGGCTGTTTTGGTGCTATTAAAAACTTACCTCGACCAGACTGTAGATTCAGCCCTATACTTTGTACTTTTTATCCATTAATAGTACGTAGCTTCTGTTCTTTATCTCTATTCATTAACATATCTTTCTTTGAACAACATTCGATCGTTTCTCGGATCTACCGCTTCTTTTTGCGGCCATCAAACTCTGTCATCTTTTATTTTTCTTGGACCACAGTTTACTCTCTTTTTTTGCCAGACAAAAGTAAACTAAATGGATAGCATTTAGTTTCAATGTCAATTATAAATGCTATCATTAGTGTAAATTAAATGCCGTGGTGAAGGTCAACAAATTGTTCGAATCTTCCTTTCATTCTCAAACAATGTGACGTTATTGATGTGACAATTTAAATAGTTTTATAAGTATTCCAGCAACTACACTTGTGAGCCAGTTCTCTTCTACACTTTAAAATCTTAGAACATTCAGCTATGATGAGATTTCGTTCTAAAAATGGTGAAATAACTGAAAAATTTATTGGAAAATTAAGTCGCAGCGTTAACGTGCGCAATATCAACGTGTATATTTTAAGGTAGGTATGCTAAAGTACGCCTAAAACTTCATATAAGTAAAGCCGAATATTACATTCAGGTAAGCAAAGACACGAACTACCACCATCAAATAGAAGGACGATACACAAATAAGCCGATGAGAGAAAGAGATAAACTGAAACATGACGTTATATGAACCAACTTATTTTACCGCGGGAGAACTTCACCAATTCTAACACAGGGTGTTATGAACTTCGATATTAGTTCCGCGTGTAAAGGTAAATAATGATATAAGCTCGATACACGATCACGTGTCTAGTAATGAGTCGCATTCTGTACGTGACGTAACTTTGTGTTTGGAAATATCTAATCATATATTTAATATTAGCTGTCCTCTGTGGTTTTACCCGCGTTCCCATGGTATCTTATGTGTTATTCTAGGATATGATCTACTTGTGTGCCAAGTTTCATTAAAATCCGTTCAACCGTTTTTGCGTGAATGAGTAACAAAGATACATCCATCCAAACTTTCACATTTATAATATTAGTGGGATGGGTTTATGGGTCGCATCTAATACTAATTAGCTGTCTTTCTCGAGAGATCTTTTCTTTTTCCATGATAAAAAGTGTATATTCTCTACTCCAGGTTATAATCTATTTTTGTACCAAGTTTTATTAATGTCAGTTTAGTAGTTTTAGAGTTTATTTCGGACCAACATGACACGGGAATTTTATTAATGGAAAACATCGTAAGTAAACCAAATCACGGTGGTAGGGTACTTTGTTATACTCGCCTGGCTGGCTACCACCTTCAAGTAGAAAAACTATCACCAAGCAACTATCAGTGTGATCAGGCAGTTGCACTTGAAAACCAGTTACTCTTCAGCAGTCTCCCTGCTATTACTACTGAAATAGGCGACGGTAGTCACAAAAAAAACTATAGAGACAATCTTATAGTGAAATCCTGCTGCAAAAAACCGTAATGGGGAGTTTATTCTACGTTTTAATTGTCCGACGAAATTGTTGCGTACACAATATAAGCGGTCGTGGATCGTTGGTCGTCATCAGGGAGCGGTGTGATGTAAAAAAGGATGATGGAATCATTAAATACTTACATAAACTATTGCTCCTTAATTTTATTGATGCTAGTATATTGCCGACTCTTCTAAGCAAAAGAAACCTTCCAAACCGTACATTAGAGACCTGTGATGGATCATTTTGATGAATAAACATTTCATTCCATATTTAACTAGCTAATTGTAACAACAATAACGTCATATTAAACAATACTAACAAGCTATTAACCACAAACAATCCGCAAGCGGGTCACGACAAAACATTAAGGCAGGCAACAAACGAGGCAACTTGCGCGTGTTGCCGCAACATGGGAACAAGAGATGCAGTTTCGGTTGAATTAATCCTTGTTTCACGACGCGACGGAACAGTTATGTTGCAAGTTTCCTATTGCAAACATTGTGACCATGTTTGCTTTGTCAGTAGTAATTAAGTGAGACTTTTCGGTGTTCAGTCTCTTTCTCTCGGTCTCTTTTCGGGTCGGTCCCTTATGTCTGAGGATTGTGGTCAGCATCTGCCTCCACCCGTTTCTGTACAGTTAAAGAGCTTTTTACATAAAATATAAGTAATGACGACATTTAATAATAACTAATAATTTGTACAAATATAATTGAAATAATTTTCGAATATTTTGTTAGTTTGATGTATGTACTCACGAGCATGCCTGCGAGCTGCGACATTTTACTTTTGCATGCCAACACTGGCAGAATATGTTGTCACAAATCACTAATTGTATTTCCATCTTATGTTACCATATTCTCGCAAATAAAAATCTTTATCTTTATCTTTACAGCGCGTCTTTCATAAAATACAAAATTTTGAGGATGACGAGCGTTTCATCTTGTTTTTGAATGACTACGTGATTGTTGCCTTCAGATAAGAAGTTTAATTAAAGACTGACACTTTGGTCTTGGTCTCTGAAGAACAAAAGTGCGAAATGCAGTTTAGAAGGTAAGATTTTTTTTTAATTATTTCCTATAGAGGTAGGCTCATATTAGGTCTTTACCTATGAAATTGCTGTTTTGTATGAAAAAATTTAAACGATTTTTTTTATGTATTTTTTATTTGTATTAATCGAAGTAATCACCCATGCAATCAATGCATCTTTGCCAACGCAGTGGTAGTTTATTGAAGAAATCAGCTGGACGGGAAGCAACAAATTCTTCAAAGGCATTTTGTACTGCCTCTCGGGTATTGAATTTTTTTTCCCGCCAAGAAGTTATCCAAATTCTGGAAAAAGTAATAGTCTGTAGGCGCAAGGTCTGGTGAGTAGGGCGGATGACGGAGAGCTTCCAACCCCAGTTCTTGCAACTTGGAGACCGTCTGCTGTGCAGTATGAGGTCACGCGTTGTCGTGCAGGAGCAGCGGAGACGAGCGATTGACCAATGCTGGTTGGAGATGTGCCAGCTTCTCCATCATTGTGTTCAGTTCTTCACAGTTCACATCTGCAGTAATGCTCACCCCGTTTGGTAAGAAGCTGTGATGAATCACACCGGCGCTAGACCACCAAACAGTGACCATCACTTTTCTAGGGGTAAGTTTTCGTTTAGGGCATTGTTTATGTGCTGAACCTGGATCCAACCAACTTGCTGAGCGCTTGCGGTTATCAAACAGAATCCATTTTTCATCGCAGGTAACAATGCGGTTCAAAATTCCTTCATTTGTGTGTCTGTTGAGCAGTGCAAGGCATGTCTCGACGCATACTTCGCGCTGGCGATCATTGAGTTCGTGGGGCACCCATTTGTCAAGCTTTTTTAACTTGCCAATTTCACGCAAATAGACCAATATTGTTTTGACGCTAACGTCGAAAGCTGCTGCTAATTTAGCCGTAGATTGTGTATCATCAGCCACAATCGCCTTTAATTCGTCATTGTCGACCAAAGTCTTCGGACGACCGCGAGGTTCATTTTTCAGGTCGAAATATCCGGAACGGAAGCGAGCAAACCAATAACAGGTGGTGCGTCCGTTTGTAGTGTTAGCTCCGTAAACGTCGTTGATGTTGCGTGCCGCTTGTGCCGCGTTGCTGCCACGACGGTATTCATATTCCATAATTACTCGAATTTTTAACGTATCCATAAATGACGAAAAAGATAGAAATGCGATGAAAATGTTACACTAATCAATAAAAAAAATGACTACTTTTGGAAAAAAAAATCCATGTTTTTAAAATAAAATTAATTTGAAATTAGAATTCTTAGCCAAAGAAAAATTATTTTGATTTGAAATGGCCAGTACTGCAGAACGGAAATTTCATAGGTAAAGACCTATTATAAGACTCCGGTTTGTCTTAGTATATTAATCCTAAAAAACAAATCATGGCAACCCTTACAATGACAACAGTACGGTGAGCCAATGAGATTACACTAAATTGTACTTAGTACTTAAAGGATGTTCTAGTTGCCATACTGCAAAAAGTTTATACTGTCTACCGACCGGCTACAATACAAGGAAAATTTCACATGAAATGCTGAATCGTGCTCTTTTTAACCCCCGACGCAAAAAGAGGGGTGTTATAAGTTTGACCGCTATGTGTGTGTGTGTGTGTGTGTGTGTGTGTGTGTGTGTGTCTGTGTGTCTGTCTGTGGCACCGTAGCTCTTAAACGGGCGAACCGATTTGGATGCGGTTTTTTTTATTTAAAAGCAGGTTTTCCAGCGATGGTTCTTAGATATGTTTTATCAAAATCGGTTCAGCCGTTTCAAAGTTATACGCTCTTTTGTTAACTGTGGTAGGGATCTTAGACGCGTAATGAGTATTTACTTTACTTTCAAACCTAGATGTGACCTAAAATTTGAAACATCCATGTATGCTATATAACTATGCAAGATTATGGAATTTTTGGTCTGATGCTGCAGCCAGGAAATCCAGCACACTAGTACACTCTTGAAAAAATAATAGCAGGTATGTCGTGTTTGGATTCGTTTTGATCAGTATTTGATTCTACATACAATGCAACGGTGGCAAGACGATGAGCTGATGCTGCAGCCAGGATATCCAGAACAATAGAAGACTCTTGAAAAAATAATAGCAGATATGTCGTGTTTGGATTCCTTTTGATCAGTATTTGATTCTACATACAATGCAACAGTGGCAACACGATGAGCTGATGCTGCAGACAGGATATCCAGAACACTAGAACACTCTTGAAATAATTACGACTACCAAACAGAACTCAAGCTCGCTGAAAGCGCACCAGAATATAGTTAAGGCAGTTATGTAACTATTGCAACTAAGATCAAAGATGATTTAAAAATTGTACTTATCATATTTAACTTCTTTTGTAACTAAGTTTTGAATGCTTAAGAAGGGAAGCTGAAAGAAGACGTCTGTGTTTTTTTTTACTTTGGATAAGCTTGTTTTTGACTCAATCTTATCATGGTAAGTGATGATGTGGCCGAAGGTAGTAAGCACACAAAGCCTAGGAAGAAACTGTGGTAAGCCTTAGTGGTTTAAAATGCTATTCTGATATAACAATGTAATTATTTTTTAAATGGTAAATGTATGAAAAAAAAAGCACAGAAGCCTAAAAGGCAAATACCTCTCCAGTTCAGCTGTTGGAACATACCGATAGGTGTGCTTGGCGACAGACTTTTAACTTGAGGTTTGTAGCCAGCCCGTCGATTACAAAGCTACCACCGTGCTATGGTTTCCTCACAATGATTTCCGTCGCCGAAAACTCAAGTTCATTGTACGATTCTAACCCACATCCTTGCCGCGACTGAGCTATCATCGCCTTAAAATGGTGCAATAAATCACGAATTCCTACATGAACAAATTATTTATGTACAGAGTGCTTTCGCACGTAAATACGTCTCATACAGACAAACGTCGTTTATTATACACACGTTTTTTAATGGTCCCCGAATTTCAGGTAATATAATTAAATATTCAGGCAGCCCTGCCAAAGGAATGTGCTGGCATTTCAACATATTCAACGAATATCACATGCAGTTCGAAATATATTATTTAGTACGCACTTCACTTTTAATTTGCTTTATATATACCTACCTACATAATTATAATGCTACATAGAATTGCTTTTATTTTATTTAACTAATGGTTATACAATTATGTTAGTCAGTAAGTTGGGGTCGATTTATGCAATTGAATCCACATAATGAGCTGGAAAAATATATCTTATTTTTATAAAGTAATAAGATATTTTATTATTTATTTATTAGATAAATTAATTAGATAGGTTGGTATACGAAATGAAAACTTATAATGACTCTCCTTACTATATAATGAATAATAAAGAAGTTTTTTGGTTTTGCTCTTATTTTATAAACAAACAAAAAAAAATATAGAAGTTAGTTTCGCATTTTTATTTTTTGTTTATAAATATATTGAATGATAATACATAAACAAAAAAAGCAGTTAAATTCTTAAGTAATATAAAAACAAGTAAAACAACAAAAGTAAAAAACAAAATAAAAATCCGGCAACAGAAATAACCGAAAATAAAATCCCCCACAAATTCCTATCTAGATATCCAATTTGTGTTTGCTACAGTACCCCTGGCCTGGCCCTGCCCTGGCCCTGCCCTGTTAACTTCAGCTGCACTACCGTTAACTTTGTTTCCTGGAATCAACTCAGCTCTCATACTCTTGTCCTGGTAAAAATACAAGCCAGAAATACCTACCTACAGTGCTTTTACTTTACTTGTGTATTTTACAATCTCCACACAAGGCAGAGTTTGCAATAGTAACTAAATACTCTATATTTTAAATACATACCTACTTTGCATAAATAAGTAGCTTTCACCCCGCGGTTTCGCCCGCGTTTCCGAGGGAATTAAATTAAAATATAGTCTAGTACTTCCAGTGGTGAACGATTTTTTATCGGTTCTAAAATATTCCGAAGATTACAAACCCCTATAAAAAAACCTTAATTCTTTATAATATTGATTTAGATTACACCCAAACCCAGGTACACCCGTTCATCCATAGGCTACGGTAACCGCTTACCATCAGGTGGGCTGTAAGCTTGTTTGCCACCTAGTGGTATAAAAAAAAATGCAAACGAATACATATATGTTTCGGTTGGGAAACGAACCCACGGCCTGAGACCAACCAAGCCTATCTGGCTGCTCTATTCTTTGTCCGTTTTACAGGGCAGCAAATTTTAGCCGATCTTTGCTTACCAAAATAGCAAAAAAACATTACCTTCCTTCGGCAGTCGGGTAAAGAAATATTGACCTCTGTAAAAGGGACGTGTTTATGCATTGATGGAGTATGCATAAATTAATCGTCAAATGTATTGTAGGGAGTACTTGAGAGTAGAATTAAAACGCTGGTACAAGGAATCAATCTGAATGTCTATTGAAGTAAAACTTGCTTATTAAGTACTCAATTTGTTGGTCATGTGTTAATACGTAGATGACGAGCTAACATTTTGGATCTGACCAATCACACGACAGCAATAATAGGAACGAAATCTACGAGTGAGGCGAGAGCGAGAAGTACATGTGCGAGGGAGATATGAGAACGTAAAAAGGCGCGCGCTTGGAGCGGACCGGTAGTCGGGGTTCGATGCTCGTTGTTGATGTGATCCCACAGTATTTACGTTCTAATGGGAAAGGTTATGAGTTCAATTCAGTTTGACAAATGAAAGTTTATATTTACGGGGCTACAGAGGCGATATTACCAAAACTTTATTGCCTCTTTATGTAACTATCAAGTCAAAAGTGATGGATGATAGTCACAGATAAAAGTCAGGTGTCACGCAACAATAGAACGCGAATAAATCCATAAACGACAAAGCGTCGTAAATAATGGCGACATTACAATAACGCGACGTGAAATAACGTGATCGCGACGTAAATACGCGCTTCCCTCTCAGTGTGGTTTATTCGATGAATTTAATATTTGTGACTATTCTAACACATAGAATAAATACAGAGTTAGTTTTAGCATATTTCAGAATTGAATACTCTTAATACTGCCAACTAAGGCAATGATAGCTCAGTGGTAGTGACGTCGGATACCGCGGCGAAGGTCGTGTGTTCGAATCCTATAATGAGCTTGAGCTTTCAGTGAAGGAAAACATCGTGAGGACACCACAGCACGGTGGTAGGATACTTTGTAGTACTCGACTGGCTGGCTACCACCCTCAAGTTGAAAATCTGTCGCCAAAGACCTATCGGTGTGTTCTGACAGCTGCACTTGAGAGCCAGTTCCCATCTAGGCTTTGTGTGCTTACCATCTTCGGCCACATCATCACTTACCATGGTGAGTTTGTTGTCAAACTCACAACAAGCCTATCCAGAATTTTAATTTTTTTTTTTTTAAAAAGCACGGTGGTAGGGTACTTTGTAGTACCCGACTGGCTGGCCTGACCTATCGGTGTGTTCCAACAGCTGCATTTGAGTTCCCATCAGGTGTGCTTACCACCTTCAGCCACATCATCACTTACAACTTTCTATTTGTAAATGAGTTATTTTAACTTCATTCATTCACAGTCAACTTAAATGGCCATTACCCGAATGACTGAGCGGGCAAACATACCACTGTCTGATTGACCTATTAGCGCCTAAACCACTGAGGTGATCAAAACCAAAACAATAAATACTAGTAATATATTCTTGATGTATAAATTATCAAGTTGGTAATCCTTGAGCTCAAGTGATTAACTAAAGAACAATACATATGTAATGAAAATGAATAAATCTTTTTGTGCAGAGCCCATAAAGCTTTTAGATAAATGAAATTAATCAGGACAAGGCCGGCTACGTACACACTGGAACGTCCTTTTGTCGCCTGAAAGCGGACGTAGTAGGCATTATGTTGACTGCACACTAGGCAAATTATAGTAGAGATTTAAATAACTTGCTGTCCCCCGCGTTCCCGTGGGATCTTGTCTTTGCCCGGGATAAAAATATAGCCTATGACACTCACAAAAAATGTGGCTTTCTATTGGTTAACAGAATTTTCAAAATCGGTTCAGTGGATCCAGAGATTACCCCCTACAACCTCACAAAATTTACCTCTTTATAATATTGATATAGAAGAGAAAACACTTTATTTGACCAGTTATATTGTGTATATGCTGCGCTCATTGCCCGCCAACATAAATGTGATTCATTTGGTATTTCAGGTATGTATGGGTAATGGAATCACCCGCATGCTCTATTGCCCCCTATGAAATAATAAAATATGGATCGTTAGCTCTCTTACGTCATAACGCGTCATGACTGAACAATGAACTTATGGAGGAGCGAGGTGTTAGACTCCTCCATTGAAAAGGGAAGATCTTCCGCCAGGCTAGGTCATCGTGCCTGGGGACCGCGGTCCAACTGTTGATGTTGGAATCTTGTATATATGCAGATCGCATGGATAACTTCGTAAGCGCGATGTAGGTTATTGAAGCGCCATCTATCTAGGAGTCGTGCGAACTATATCTATGTGTAGATAGATGTCGCTATATCACTCCCCTCCAAGACCAGAGGTCGATATTACTGCGTCGTGCTAGTGTAGCTTGCAAGTGCCAGTGCTGCTCGTAGTCTACAGTGAGTCGAGACTGAGCGATGAGCCTTGCAGGACCAGGAAGCGCGGTGAGTCGGCTGCGTTGGACCTGATAAAGGCGAAGGTGGCTTGCTGTGGACTGCTGCAGAGACCTGGTGAGGAGTGCAGGGAAGTGATGCTGCATACTGCTGACATTCCAATCACGTCGGGGTCACCACTATGGAGGAACGAGGTGTTAGACTCCTCCATTGAAAAGGGAAGATCTTCCGCCAGGCTAGGTCATTGTGCCTGGGGACCGCGGTCCAACTGTTGATGTTGGAATCTTGTATATATGCAGATCGCATGGAAAACTTCGTAAGCGCGATGTAGGTTATTGAAGCGCCATCTATCTAGGAGTCGTGCAAACTATATCTATGTGTAGATAGATGTCGCTACAAACTTTTTGACTTAGTGCCATCGTCACCATTCTACCATCGCACTGCTTGCCGGCGATGTGGAGCTCATCCTCATATCCTCGAGCCGCCTCGTTCGTCCACTGAACGATTCAGTCGGACGTCCTGCGGACCATTAGGATGTGGAATGAGCTCCCCATTACGGTATTCCCTCCGCGCTATGATATGGGGTTCTTCAAAAAGGGCGTAAAGAGAGCTCTTCAAGGTCGGCAACACATCGGCAATCACCCTGATATTGCAAATGTCCATAGGCGGCAGTGACCATTACCATCAGGTGGACCGTCTGCCTGTTTGTCAACCTATTGACATAAAAAAAATGACGTAAGGGTACATAAGATGCGGGGAGCGCAAGACCGGCCATCGTGGAGATCCTTGTAGTATATTAGTTACTCTAATTTCGCATAGATGTTTTTTCCAGTTCCCTTCTTCTTCTTCTTATGCCATATCCTAACGGATGTTAAAATTCTTCAGTCCTGACCCTGTCCCTCCAGGAGATATTTAGTTTCTGTTTAAGTTCTCTGATGCAATGTATGATTGATTAATATTTTTGTTTTACTGACATTATTTTGCTTGCTTTAATTTTTATTTAAATATCAAGTCTGAAATAACATTACTTTTAGATTATTGATAAATGAATGAGGAATATGCACTTTTTTTATTATTGTTTTAAACGTTTCTACGTTTCATTTCATTTCCGGGTTATTCAAACGCGGCCATTATGGCGCGCTTATTTTGTGATGTGAGATCAGAAGAGTTCGATGTCAAAAATGAAGTGTTTGGTTCACAAAGTTACTAAATCAGTTTATTACCATGGAAAAGCACAGAAAACTTATAAATTATAATAAATTTAAGCGTAGCGGTTACAAACTCTTTGGTCGGGTGTCAAAGTGACGTCACGATTACTCACGATTTGCTCATGGGGCGTTCTGGAAATTTGCGAGGGAATTTAAAAACGTGTCTGTTTTTGATTTTGATGATTAAATTTAGCTATTAAATCATATTTTTTTTTGAAAATAATCATGTAGGTATGTTTTTTTAACAATATGAATTACATAAAAAATCGTCCATTTTGAAAAAATGAATTATAATCTCAAAACATACAAGTATATTACTATAGGTACCTACTTATTTATTCCAAGAAGGCTCATTAATGTTTTGTTATAATAATAATTCCAGAAAGTAATGCAGGATAATGTAATCGTGAGGTGAGAGGACAGCCTCAATTGATAATATTATTATGTTGACCTCTGTGAGTATACAGGGTGTCCGGTATGTAGTACCTACGACAAACCTAAGGGGGAGATAGGTGGGTCACAAGGTCACCTACTAAATATACAAAATTACCTCAGTGTAAGTGTGACCATTTTCAACATTTTAAATACCTATTTCGAAAATGGTGACACTTTTACAGTGTCATTTTTGTATATTTCGCAGGTGATCCGCCTATCTATCTACTACTTACCGAACATTCTGTATAATATGACAGCCACGAGAAAATTAATTGCAAATATATTGATAGCTAGTTCGGACTACTTCGGACTACTTCGGACGTATCGCTGTTGGTGATCGGTGCTTTCAATGTGAGTATAAAATAAACAAATAAATTAAAAATTAAATTAACTTTTCCATACTCATAAAACGCTATTAAAACTAAGCTTTTTCCACCAAAACGGTTTTGATACGATCCTTCAAAAGAAAAATCTAAAATTGCCGTTGAGATTTTGTTATATACAGCTTTTTCGACCAAAACAGTTTTGATACGATCCTTAAATTTTGAAAAGGCAAATCTAAAATTGCAGTTGAGATTTTGTTATAGAATTGCGCGCTCAGTCCTAAAAATGAACCATTTTTAAGTAGGTATACAACGATTTAAGCAGGTCACAAGTTTGTGCTTATTTCTAGTATTGATAGAGTGCACATCACTTTTTTTTACAAAAAGACTAATATTTTGATATTGTGTTTTTATTATTATTATTATGATATTGAGTTTGCATAAATATATTGAGATGCAACTGTGAGTGTGCCAGTTTCGTTAAACTTATCTCTGAGGGAAGTTCAAGCTCCCAAGTTATAAATAGCTTGTAAGGCCCTGTATGTTCAGATAAAAGTCTAAAGTTTTATCGGAATAGTATTCAATTATTTAAATAACGAAACCATTTGTTTTTCGTTCGATAAATCCTAGGTTTTTAGGGTCCCATACCCAAAGGGTAAAAAACGGAAACCCTATTACTAAGACTCTACTGTCTGTCTGTCACCAGACTGTATCTCATGAACCGTGATAGCTAGACAGTTGGAATTTTCACAGATGATGTATTTTTGTTGCCGCTATAACAACAAATACAACAATATAAAAAAAAAATAGTTTTATTTTTAAACATAAAATTTGTACGGTTCCCTCGAGCCGTGAGTTCGACTCGCACTTGACCGGCTTTTTAAATTTCGTCTTTTTATGTTAAAAATGCAGTACAGTTTAAATAACTTTATTTTTAAATGCATACAAAATATAGCAAAAAATAATATTAGGTAACATGTAAAAACATTGGCGATAATTTCTTGTGATACCTGCACTAGGCGTGGGTTTACACTTACACCACAAAATGAGTGGGCACTTCGTTAGCGATTTTATACAACACAATAAATATTAATACATAAACATTTATACACCTTTGAGACGGGTCGGTTGGCGTACCTATCACGCCACAGGTCGTAGGTTCGATTCCCATCCAGGACAAATATTTGTGTGGATGAACATGTCTGTTTGTCCTGAGTCTGGGTGTATTTATCTATTTAAGTATGTATTAACAAAAAAAAGTTGTATGTATATCAGTTATCTGGTTTTCATATTACAAGCTCTGCTTAGTTTGGGATCAGATAGCCGTGTGTGAACAAATGTCCGAGGATATATATTCCCAGGATTTACATCATTACATCATTAAGTATTCATGAAGATCAATACCAATACAACGAAATTATTATGTAAATAATACTTAAATTTACTTACTTTTGCACGGTGGTAGGGTACTTTGTAGTACCCGACTGGCTGGCTACCACCCTCAAGTTGAAAACCTGTCGCCAAGCACCTATCGGTGTGTTCCGACAGCTGCATTTGAGAGCCAGTTCCCATCTAGGCTTTGTGTGCTTACCACCTTCGGCCACATCATCACTTACCATGGTGAGATTGTGGTCAAAACACAAGCTTATCCACAATAAAAAAAAATGTATATAACAAAATTATTGATTTCAGATGAAATTGCTCGCTTTACTTGCGCTTTTTGCCTTGGCTAAAGCTAAGGTGACATCGGACAAACAATGTGATGGAGTCATCGTTCGTGGCGTCAACCATGAGAAAGAAGTATTGATGGGGAATATTGACCGCCCCTATCAACTAGCGATCGACTATGTCACCAACACCCTATTCTTCAGTTACCATGAATATACAGGTTATGAAATATTCCAATCAGCTTACATGGATTTAAAGAATAACGAATTTGGTATGATAACTGGAATATTGGGCGGATTTGCCAATGCTGTTGATGATTTGAACCATACGGTGTATCTTGGAGGCAGGGAGGGAATCTACAAATTTGACTTCAACACCAAGACAGCAGTAGATCTTAATATAACCAGTGTAAAAAATATTTGGCAGTTATTCTTTAACCGTGTACTATACTTCACAAACTACCCAGGAGAAGAGGCTTACGTTTACCAAAGTGGTAATGTCAGCAGAGTGCCTGAGCTGAGAGGTACTAGAGCGATGCTCGTTGCAGTCGATAACGATCAAAATATTTTCTTTTCGAATTCCTCCGGACTATTCTGCCACCAAAGTGATACCAAAACTATCATTAACATTGGAAAATATAGTATCGTTGCAATGACTATAGATAACCATGGTAATCTTTACTTTGCAACTCCTAGTAGTCTTTACATGATCAATCATAGACTAAGGCAAATTGAACTGATGTTAACTGTAAAAGAATACGAAAATGTATACGGAATGGCGATTGAAGGAGATGGAAATATTATCTATGCATCAATGATTGAATTAATCAGACTTAAATCAACTGGCCACAGATGCTCTGAATCTACGTCTGTAGCAGGATACGCCGGTGATAATACATTGTAAGAATTATCAATACCCTAATTGATTATCGAGTTTTTGTTAAAGTTATAAATATTATTTACATCTAAACGGTTTTTCTTTGAAGTTGTATCCAAAAGTTCAAATTAAAAATATTTGTTAATTTATCGTAAAACGATCGGTCGTAGCAATCTGAATTGTTATTTGTGTCGTCACTACTAAGGAAAAGTACTAACCAATTGCTGACTAGTAGAAAATACACTTAGTTACTCGTATATATATATATATATATATTTTAAACTAAAATATTAAACTTAAACCTTGTCTTGGTAATTTATTATCATTGCAAAAGTGCTTTTCATTTCAAAATATTCTTTTATAAAATTTCTTAAGGCACTTTTACAATATATAACATGAATTCATGCAGCCGAGCCAAATCACGTCCACATTGTATATGGGCTCGTCCGTGTTATAGTGCCAGGATATTAACATTCCACAAAAAGTAATTTTGCGACCATAGACTTGTGTTGTGGGGTATAAAAATGACGTCAAAAAATAGGACAAATACATATTATTTAGGTACGTCGATACAGAGTAAAAAAGAGCACTTTCTTTTAGTTTATGTCACTACTTCTGAGAATCCTTATTAGCTATATAGCTAATAAGGATTCTCAGAACCGATGAATTTGCAAAAATTACATAGATAATATTATCTATGCAATTTTTGCAAATTCATCGGTTCGATTCCTGGCTAGGGAAAAATATTTAATCGCGCCGAGACTCCTTTCAGCATTTACCGCTATTCCCTTTTGTTTAGGATGTGGTTATCCACGCCCACTTGAATAATTCACAATTTGCTAAATTGTATAATTTTCTTTAAAATCATATTTATATCAATTAAATAAAAGTGTTGATAACATTAAGATTTATATTTTGTTATCTAACATTGTAACGGTAAACACTACGATTGATTAATGTATAAGTAAGACGCTGTCTGAGACTTATTATTTTACCGTTACGAAGCCTTTACCGCAGCGCATCATTCTACAAAAAGACGGCTTAAAATTATAAAAATCTCAAGTCAACCTTTGTTTAATGCTTGTCTCAATGTTGGTGAACATCGACCTTAGAATGAGAATATCGTAATTTGACGATTTATTTATTCAACAAATGCGTTTAATCCAAACTGAGAGTCGAATTCCAATTTTAAACAAGAAAATGTTATTCAAATTCGTTTGAAATTAGAGCTCTGACAGTCAATACCATAAACTGTATTTTATTTTTGTCTAGCGCTGTAGTATTTTTATAGAGCACAAAAGACGCGTAAAAAAAGTATCACTTTATAATCGAATCTGTTTGTGAGTAAATACTCGTTGAAAATTTGTAATAATTTATATCAGTTGTGCAGTCCTGGTCAGTAAAACTCTGTGTAAACTGACGCAAATGCCAGCCGGGACGCGGGGCTCGCCGCTCGACGCCTGCTGACGTCAGCCCGCTCACCAACTGACGTGCCTTGCCACGCGCAATACTCAACCTCGTTACATTGTATGTCGGTTTTGATTTCCGATAGGAATTTTGATAGGAAGTTGCTACGGAGCTTTGTTTTAGGGTACAAAACATAAAATTGTTTATAAAAGTATCAAAATTGTTTGTTCCTTTTATTAGTAACTAGCTGTGTGGTTTCACCCGCGTCCCCGTGTGATTTTATCTTTTCCCGAGATAACAAGTATCTTATCTGTATTGTTGATCGAAGATCTTATCGGAACAAACTGCACACTGAGCTATCATTAAAATCGGTTTATTAGTTTAGGAGTTCATCGCGGACAAACAATGTGACACGAAATTTTAATATGTTAAGATTTTAGGTAGAATTGTTTCATAGTTATTAAATATTATCTACCGATCAGTTAAATATAACTAGCTAAATTAATTATTTTTTAAAGAATCACATTTCTCTTTTCCTACATAACTAAACAACAATAACATTCCTGAAACTTAAAACATCGCTCAAGCAGTTTTGATTTTTAAGCGCTTTGTGCCTACTCCAGGATCGCCATGAAATGGCACAGACCTTTACACGGGCACTACAGTATGAATGGTCACCGTTCATAACACACAAGTCATGAAACACGAGTGATAAATAAACTTGATTGTTTCATGCATGATCTGTCAACACTAGTGCAGCCAAAAATAATGGACTGCGACGAAACAATGATCACAATCAAATAGATATACGATTCCAGTAAAATTTTGTAATAACTATTTATTCTTTCAAAATTGAATGTGTCTTACCCCAATAATTTTATTTTTATTTTATTGTTTAAAGGAAGAACTTACAGCCTAGAATACAATATTTTTGTAGGATAAACAACATAAAAAAAACAAGGCCAATTACAAATCCTTCACCAATAGAAGTAGGTACATGGTTAAAGTAAAATAAATGAAGAACTAGTACATATTACAAACAAGATGACAATCAAAGCAAATTAAATTGAGCATTTGTTTTACTTCTGAAAAAGCTTGTGTTTGACCGCAATCTCACCATGATAAGTGTTGATATGGCCGAAGGTAGTAAGCACACAAAGCCTAGATAGGAACTGGCTATCAAGTGCAGCTGTCGGAACACTCCGATAGGTGCTTGGTGACAGATTTTCAACTGGGGGGTGGTAGCCAGCCAGTTGGGTACTACAAAGTACACTAGCATTCTGTCTCGTGGTTTCACCCATGTTCTTTTACCTTGCTCCCCCTTCCACCATTCTTAGTGGAATTGTACGTTATAAAAGGGAACTGTGTGTAAAATTTGAAGTTTCTAACCAATGGTAGATATTAGGCTGTGCTTTAGGTCAATCAGGAAAATAGTATACTCGCATAAGGGTAAAATCAAACCTAAGGAACAATATCTGCGAATACTTTTATAATTGTATAATATAATAAAGTTAATAAATTGAAAATTCTTATTTTATTAACGTAAAATATCCAAGCTGTTTTTCTATTTTTAAACCATATATTCATATGCTTATTAGCCACGTACTGACTGAGCGAGCAGCCTCGCGAGGCAGCCTCGGACGTTTGCCGCGCGAGGCAGCCTCGGTCTGCATTTAAATATGCATGAGACTGCGCGCGCGGCAAAACCGAGCCGGAGCGAGGCTGAGCCAAAGTCGAACGACTCGAACGATCAGTGGTGACTCACAAGTCGAACAGAGGCCACGCAAGCGTAGCGCATATTCAGTTCTGCGCAAGATTGTCATTCGGAAGGCTATCGCCACGACTGCCTTTATACTAACTCTATATTCGCCATATTAATTTGAGACACTGTTCTTTATTCATGATTCCGTGTTCTTCGAACAAACGAGGCAAAACAAAACTGTCTTGAGTGCGCGCGGCAAACCTACTGAGGCGCTTTTGAGCATGGACAAAAACCGACAACGTTTTGGCTCGGGCCGCGGCACGCTCGGGCGAGGCTGCTCGCTCAGTCAGTACGCAGCTCAAAAAACAGCTCCCTCTCATTTGTTTTTCTGCTACAATACAACCAATACTATTATTTTTTATTCATTCCTCTAAATAGTCTATGACTAAAGAGGCAAAAAGTATGGATAAAGTCACGATAACTCAGGGGACAAACGACCAATATTGTTGGTTCACACAAACAAATAGTCGGAGAGCTAGAGACCGCCCGACCGCTTCGTAATTTACTATTCAGACGGAGTAAATTTATGGTAATTGCTTACAAAAAGTTATGATTTACGAACTACGCACCGTGGGCTATCAAAACACAAAAGTCCCACTAATTTGCGACCTCATTTTCATTTAACCAACCGAGCGGCAATGATTCGATTCCCGATAGAGCAATATAGCTCTGAAAAAATGTTCGGAGAAGGTAAATAAATCTCTCTACGTAACGTATAGAATATATCAAATTATTTTCGATATTATTAGAGATTTATAAAAGGTATTCTAGAACCACGCTAGACTATTAGTACTTTCCTAATCCTATTATCCTACTAATATCTTACTTATATTATTATATGTGAAAGTTTGGATGGATGGATGTATTAAAGGCGATGATAGCTCAGTGGTAAGTGACGTCGAATAACGCGGCGATGGTCGTGGGTTCGAATCCTACAATTCAAATTCAAATTCATTTATTTCAAGTGACATAAACTCATAATTGGATTATTGTACATCACACATTAGATTAAAATAATTAGACACGTACAACACAAAAAAAATAAAATTATATATTATTATTATTGACACAAATTATAAATAAAAACAAGCACACACACACTTTGGCCACTTTACCCGACGCTACAAGGGACATGTCGTCCGCAGCAGTGCCGGATATAGGGACAATCTATCCTATTGGCAATGATTGCCAGGACGGTGTTGGAGCTGGCCCGCACCCTGCGGACCAAAGACGCGCACCTTTTGCGTATACTCGCGTGGAAACAATCTGTACGCGCCTCCGCGAACATCCCGGAGGCGCTACAATAGCGAGGCAGCCCCAACATCGCCCTGAACGCGTTGTTAAACTGGACACGGAGGGTACTGTAGCTCCTCTGCGTGTAGTTGACCCACAGACTGCAGGTGTAAAGTGATGTACAGTACGCTCGGAAGAGTGCTATCTTCACCCTAACCGAGCACCGTGCAAACCTGCGGGCCAACATGTTCGCCCGTCTTGACAGCGCCCTCCGCTCCCTTTCGATGTCAGCATGGTCCCTGAGGTCAGTCGTGACTATATGGCCTAGGTATTCAAATGTGTCCACCCTTTCAAGAGGAACACCGCTAAGCCGCACGGGTGGAACGTTATGCGGACACTTAGCACAAGCGGCCTCAAAGACCATGTATTGACTTTTTGTCACATTATAACGCAAGCCATGGTTACCCGCGTACTCCTCAAAGACCCTTATCAGCTTCCTCAAACCACAGACCGACGCGCTCAGCAGCACCATATCATCTGCATAGCTCAGATTGTTGACACACACGTCATCTATGTGGCAGCCGACATGTTGACTGCTGAGCGCGAAGATCAGCGCGTTAATGTAAAAGTTGAAAAGCGTGGGTGAGGTCAGTCCCCCCTGTCTAACCCCACATTCTAGCTGATACGGTTCTGACATTGCCCCCGCCCATCTGACACTGTTGACCTGGTGCGTATACCAATACTTAAAGACACTTATGATTTCACGTGGTAAGTCAGTGCTCTCAAGCTTTTCCCACATAATGTCATACGCTACCAAATCGAAAGCTCTAGACAGGTCGAGGAAACACGCATATACGGGTGTTTTACGATCTGTTTAATATCTGACAGTATGCTTAAGACACAGTATTGCACTCTCAGTAGATAGTTTGGGTCTAAATCCAAACTGATTGCTGTGTAGGGATATATGTTTATTTAACTGTGTATTAAGCAAACCGTCAAACACTTTCGCTATGATTGTGGCCAAGGAAATAGGCCTATAATTATTTTTATTACCAAGATCACCGGTTTTATTCTTCACAACGGGCACTACTATCGTTTTCATTAGATCCATTGGCAGGTATGAGTGGCTCACGCACAGCGAGTAGAACATTGCTAGTACTCTATATATATGTGGGCCGGCATGCTGTAGGTGCTCAATGCTGAGGCCATCGTGACCCGGTGATTTGCCTCTTGTCATGTGCTTAACGATGTTAGCCACATCTTTGGCACTGAACCTTACCCCTACTACCCCTGTTAGCATCTCAGCACTGGAAACCCCACCAGTCGGACCCAAAGGAGACTGTACAGAGAAATGATCCCTAAAGATATTAGCAATGTCCCTCTGCCCATTCACCCCATCGACACTCACAGGGAGTCCAGGATTTGCGTTTGTTATATTTACTCCCTGCCAGAAACTACGAAAGTCACCCTTTGAATGTTTCTCGGCAAGGGTGTCCATTTTTATCTGGTCTTGATGATTCTGACACCATTTCAATCGTGACTTGAACACCCTTTTACTTTTACACATTTCATCGTATATGACACCGACTTTAGGCTTACCACACGACACCCACTCAATAAACCTAGTCCTGGCCTCCCGATGAGCCCCGCCGACGTGCCTGTTCCACCCCATTATGCGCGACCTCCGCTCACCCGCTCCCCTATCCCCTCGACCTGCCATCGACGCATCACGTAGAGCAGCGACAATGCCAGAATATAGTCCATCAAGAGTACACCGGTGGCCGGGATCATGACAGTATGAATCAGCACAATTTATACACTCAACAGGAAAATCAATTAGTCGCAGTCGACTATGACACTCTCTAGTATATTGAGCGATCTGTTGCTCATTTTTCACACCCCAAGCTACTAACAATGAGCTTGAGCTTTCGGTGAAGGAAAACATAGTGAGGAAACCACAGCACGGTCGTGGGGTACTATGTGGTACTTGACTGGCTGGCTACTACCCTCAAGTTGAAAATCTGTCGTCAAGCACCTGTTGGTGTGTTCCGGCAGTTGCACTTGAGAGCCAGTTGCCCTTGCCCTTAAGGCACTGTAATAAGGTGTGCAACACGTTGGCAGTCCCCCTGGTATTTCTAATGTCTATAGGAGACGGTCGTCACTTACCATCAGGTGACCCGCCTGCCTCGTTGTCACTAGTAACATAAAAAAAATGTTTGTTTGTTACTCATTTACGCCAGAACGGCTGAATGGATCTGGATGAAATTTGGCATGGAGATAGATTATAGTCTAGAATAGCACATATGCAACTTTTTATCCCGGGAAAAGATAAGATCCATCGGGAACGGGTGAAACCACGCGGAATAGCTAGTGAATATGAAAGTTTATTTAGGTATTTGAATGTCTACATGTTTGAATGTTAGTTACTCAATCACGCAAAAAATACTGAACAGATTTGATGAAACTTTGCACATAGGTAGATCGTATCCCAGAATAAAACATAGTATTTTTATCCTGGTAAAAGATGAAGTTCCTCGGAAATGCGGCTGAAACCGCGGGGGACAGCTAGTAGAAAATGTAATATAGTCTAATTCCAAGTTTTATTTTATTTTAAACTGGTTATCTAAAGTACCTTTAAACCAATTTGAGATTAAAACAATCATTAATTCTGTACAAAAGGGCGCGCCCCGCGGGATTGATTGGACGAACAAAGGCATCGATACCGATTGAAGGGTATCGAATAAATGTAAAGCAAACAGAAATCAGGCCGTTTCATCTTGTTCAAGAACATTCAGTATATTTTCAGGTGGAAATTTGTCTATAAACAAACCACAATAGCTGGCAGCCGAGCCGGCCGCGACCCGCATACTAATATATGGACGTATGTTTCCATTGACGTACGATAATCTCGGATAAGGGATTTAGTAGTCGTACCACAGATTAGATAATAGTTACTAGGTCAGCTACCATTTGGCTACGATTCCTAATTAAGGCGATGATAGCTCAGTGGTAAGTGACGTCGGATACCGCGGCGAAGGGCGTGGGTTCGAATCCTACAATGAACTTGAGCTTTTGGTGAAGGAAAACATCGTGAGGAAACCACAGCACGGTGGTAGGATACTTTGTAGTACCCGACTGGCTGGCTACCAGCCTCAGGTTGAAACTCTGTCGCCAAGCACCTGTTGGTGTGTTCCGGCAAATGCACTTGAGAGCCAGTTCGCCTAATAAGGTGTACAACACATTAGCAATCCCCTGGTATTGCCAATGTCTATAGGCGACGATTGTCACTTACCATCAGGTGACCCGCCTGCCTCGTTGTCACATGTGACATAAAAAAATGAAAAAAAAAAATTGTGCCTAATTTTTGAAGTGAAGAAAGCACATAGAATAATTAAAAGTAAATGTTTGGTATTATTATAAAAAGAAATACGTGTATTATAAAAAGAAAAAGTTTCCCGAAAGATTAAAATGAAACTTATTAACCTATGCTAGACAACAATATTGTAAGCTGCATTGGTAAAATAATTTTCAGAATCGGTTCAGTAGATCCAAAGATTTCATCCATCCCTTTATCTGCCCAACATTCTAAGCTACACATTAAGACCGATCTTCACAAATAAAAAACAAACCTTACGCCTGTATAATATTAGTATAGACAAAATAAAAAAATCTTTTTTCACTTTGCAAAAAAATTTATTAAAAATCGTGTCGTACGACAATGGAAAATCAAAGCAAAGGTCGCACGCGAATCCTATTCCGTACATTGGGGATAAATCCAAAATCTCGCTACGAACTTTTGATTCAATTACTTTCGTATACAGTAACGATTGGACCGCGGACCGATCCGATCCGATCCCAAACCAAACGTATCTATAGCGGGCTAAATGAATTTTGTGACAAGACTCGGATATTTTAGACACATTCAAAATTAGAGGTAACCTATTATATTAAAATAATAACCAGCCAAGCGCGTGTCGGACTACGTACAGTGGGTTCCATATTATTATAATGTATAAAGTGGCAAGTTATATTTTTAAAATTATGAGCAGTAAATATCACTCAACTCACAAAAGTATTGTGACCGAAAATATTTCATATCTCAAAAACTAGTACACGACCAGATAGGTTATATCGATAGTTTTACGGACAAATGGACAGCCGGACAAAATGAAATTATAAAGGTTTAGTTATTTTCTATCCTCTACGGAACCCTTGAAGTGTCGTAGCACATAGCCTGCGGACTTTATCGTTGGCCTGTATGATAGTTTAATGTTTGCCAAACATGACCGCCAACATTTACATCACCGACTTGTCACACAACCATACCAGTAGGTATAAAATATACACGCGTGGTCCAGTAGATACACTTGAGGGCCGTGCCTGCTTTGTGCTTCTTAGATGTGAAAACTCACCAACCGATAACCCAATAAAAGGCTGGTAATAATACCCCATTTTAGTAAAGAAAGAAAGAAAATTATTTTATTCATGCGCGCCATCCAACGCAAACCAAATAGCAACACAAACTACAAAAAACATAGATTTCCTTTTTTTTATAGCTACCGCCATAGAGAGAAGTAATATGATGGCAACACTGCTTTATACCTTTTATTTAACTATGATAGTAAAAATACTTAATTAACCTGTCAGTTCATTCTTGGGACAATCGGGGTTTCAGAGTCCGCACCACTTGGTTCTCAAATGGGACAATCGGGACGAAGACATTTACTTGAAAATTGGGCGCGAATTTTGATTTTTTAAAACTGTGCGCGAGTTGACGAGTTGTTTGACAGGTTAATCTCGCGAGTCAACAGATTAAGGATATATTGAAATGAATATACAATTTTCCATTATTTTTAAATAAAGGAAGAAATTAAACACTAATGTTGGAAGTTTGTGCGTCGTATGTGCGCAAAAATATCATTGCTCAGCATATTACTGAGACTTAGTAAAGGTATATGAAATAAGCTACCTGCACAGAACTGTCAATTAGTCGTGGAAACCTCACGAGAGTACCCCGTCAAGTCAGCTCCATTGACATAGGCCTCGTACACACGTAACATCAAGCCAATTATTAAAGAATAATCGCATCGCACCGCACCGCTACGCTCGGTTTCGCGTATTTACGTCGCGCGTCGCATCGAGCGATATGTGCGCTTGATTGATGATGTTTAGTCAACTGCGAGCTTCGCAAACCAACATTGCTAATGTTTTAGCAAACGCAAGGGGGTAATGGGAATTCAGATGCAAAGACCTGTTTAAGTATACACAGGTATGATTTATGATAATGTTAGTACAGAAACTGAAGATTATTGTCTTACTATTAAAGTTCTTCTTGAGATGGCTGTAAAATTGCGAATCTGGCAGTAGAGTCATTAACTTTCATGAGTGCTTTTATGACGCCCATGTGAATAAACTAATTTTGAATTTTGAAAGCTTATTATTTCCATTATAATGCATTTCCAAATCCAAAACTTTGAAATCATTAAATCAACTCCAGGCGCAAAATAACAAAGTGGCACTTGGCGCATGAAAAACGATGAAAGAAGCCGATAAATTAGCGTGAAGGTATAATATATTTTTTTTAAGTAAACTGGAACAATATTCTTATTTTCTTAAATATTTACCAAGAGTGTAGAATTTTTTTTCGTTATTTTTTTGCCTTTTTTTATTGCAGAAGTATAGCATGCATGCAGTCTATGTTTTTAATGTAGCTTAAATACCAGTAGATTATAATTTTATTTACAACAAATGTACAACTATAATATATAAAAAAAACTTGTTCGAGGCTGCCGCTGCTGCCGATCGGCAAGGTTCCCAGAAGGCTGGCAGCGTTTCCTCTTTGGATGGCCAAGCTAATGCTTAAATACTAAAAATATTTCAAAGAAATTGAAATTTCTTTGGTGAAACTCACACACGGCTTTGGCCCTAAATAACATCTTTAACAAACAGTTTTCAACCTTGCATTCTAAATTCTCTTTGCAACTTGAAATTCAACCTTTACAAAATTACAAAACACGAAATCTTATAAAAGCAATGCATTTTGAAAAGAAATTATTCAAGTCATAGGCAGTCGCGCTGAAACTGTCAAAAGGAAATACAGTATAATTCAAACGGGAAACGCGCTGTGGAGGTTATGAAAAGGAAATACGGTTGCATACAATGTTAGGGTGAAGGGTGTAAGGCGCACGCGTCAACCAGGCCGGCTCCTCGGCCAGCCTCCGGCAACTCGCACCGGTCGGGCAGTCCATGTCTGAACGTTCGCGGGAGCCCTTATACTCCGCCGTTCATATTCAGAACATCGTGCGTTCGAATTTCAAAACTTTTGTTTCAAAATGGAGCTGCATTGTTTGAGATTCTAATGTGTTTTTTTTAATCAGTACAAGTATCAGTAGCCAGTTATTTAAGTGTTTCGAAATGAGTTTGAAAAACTTTGTGATGTGGTCACCGCACTTGTTTGTTCTGGGAGTTTCAGTGTTGTTCCGATGTACGGATTCCGTCGGTGAGTTTTTAGAACTTAAATTTGTAATAACTTATGTAATCATAGGCTTATAACAGAGGACTTTTTTTTAATATGTTTCTACAGTCTTATATAACAGAGTTATAAAAAATAAAATAACGTTTGTAAAACAATGTCATAATGAAACAACTAATTTTCACTATTTGTTACATATTTGTCCTTGAGCAATTCTTCGATTAAGCACATCTTAAGCGTTTCTTCTATTCTTGAAACATTAAAACTGTTACATACCAATTTCAATACAAAATGTCTTGTCTAACATTAAGTACGAGGTACCTAAGTACTTACTTATATTGAGTTGAATTAGGTATATACATTTTATAATGTTTTTAGACTGGCATCGTTCTAATCAAATCTTGATTTTAAATATTTATAATTGGAATTGAAAAAATATGGCTTAAAATAATTTAACTTGCTACATATTTTGCTATTTCATTATTTCGAATAGTTAAGTAATATTTTTTTTGTAATTTTAATCGAAGCAAACAAAACATGTTCATCTTCTATTTTTTTAACAATAATAAAATACTATTTAATTTAAAAAAATAAACCATAGAATAGTAGAAGACCACAAAGGGAAAGCTTATTTCAAATATAAATTTCTTCCAGCCGCCCTAAGAATGGACAGTTTGAAGAGAAAATATAAACACAAAAAGTGATAAATAAAATAAATAAGTAAAGAACAAAATATAAAAACGATCAAGGTAATAATCCTTGATACGTTTCTTAAAAACAGAAATAGTCCTTGAGTTGTGTACATATGTATGTAAGGAGGAAGTGGATTACATAACATTTTTTTAATTTAACTACTAGCGGTTATGTCAGACTCTTACTGACTAAAACCCCACGGAGTTCCGCCTCTTGCCATAGTGGTGGAACTACGGGACTAAGCTAGCTCTGCCTGCTGCGTCTAATATATTACCAACAGACTCTTCTCAGCTAAACTAACGTTTTGAATAACAAGATTCAGAAGTCCCTGAAAATGTATATTTGAATATTTTCTTAAAATAAGAATCGGTATTGAATACCAATTTCCTGCTTCAATTTTTTCATTTATTTTACTAACAAAACTCAAAGAAATGGGCAACACTTTCACAGCCGGTACTAAAGATTCTCCGTTTCGCAAGATATGAATATTCAATCATTTCGCACAACGGTACGAGCTCTCGATTTAATCAAAGAAAAAGTGCTTCTTTTTTTTCAAATATCCGAATTCCTTTCAAACGTCGCTCATCTCTGGATCGCGGGGTATAATTGGGTTTGTACCATAGACCGTGGGCTTGGAACCGGCGCTCGGCTGGGCCGGGTTGCTTCTCGAGTACCCGTTGAGGAGCAATTAGTTATTAATTCGTTTATGACCACCGCACAACGACGCGCTACTTCCAAGAGCGGTTCAGGCATGATATTTAATTTAGAATACACATTTTTATAATAATATTTGGTTGATCAGAGCTTCATTCATTATTACAGTCATATTTACTAAAATGGAATTCTCCAGCAATAATGTTTGAAATATTTTACTAGCTTTTGTCCAAATTAACTACTTCCTACTAATATTATACGTGGGAATGTTTTTGAGTGAGCGTGAGTGTGCGACGTGCGTGTGTGTGCGACGTGCGTGTGTGTGCGACGTGCGTGTGTGTGCGACGTGCGTGTGTGTGCGACGTGCGTGTGTGTGTTTGCAACTCCATAAAGGGTTTAGATGAATTTGACACCAAAGTAGATAGATATTTTAAATTTATACTTACATGATAATTTTAATCACAGAAAAAGATAGAATTTTAATCATAGAAGATATGGGTTGTACGCGGGTGAAACCGCGTGGAGTTAAGTAAGTTTATTTATACCTTCAACTGTGAATACTTTTAAACGCGGCTTTTCCGCTGTAAAATCCGTAAACCGTTGTGTGAATAGTACAATGAACCAACGCAACGGCGTGAACAATTGATTTGGTCTCTCGGACCAGCGAATACAAGAGAAGGGTTATTGAATTTACGACATTTTATTAAATTATCGTATTGGAGTTGGGCTTGCTTGTTATACCTGTGTATTATATACAGGGTGTCCGGTAAGTATATATAAGGAATTAAACATAGGATACTTTTTAGCCCGGGAATTGGCCTATCTAATAATTTGCATGTAATAGTCGACGGTAGTAATTTCAGACCGCAGATATAAAAAAAAACTTGAGAGGAGAAACGGATGGAATGAAGTTATATAAGTTATATAAGTCGGGAGAGTATATTTTTTTTATTTTTTTATTCTCGATAGGCTTGTGTTTGACCACAATCTCACCATGGTAAGTGATGATGTGGCCGAAGATGGTAAGCACACAAAGCCTAGATGGGAACTGGCTCTCAAGTGCAGCTGTCGGAACACACCGATAGGTATTTGGCGACAGATTTTCAACTTGAGGGTGGTAGCCAGCCAGTCGGGTACTACAAAGTACCCTACCACCGTGCTATGGTTTCCTCACGATGTTTTCCTTCACCGAAAGCTCAAGCTCATTGTAGGATTCGAACCCACGACCTTCGCCGCGGTATTCGACGTCACTTACCACTGAGCTATCATCGCCTTAATTAGGAATCGTAGCCAAATGGTAGCTGACCTAGTATATATATATTTAAAAAAAACAGTTCTATTTAAATAAAATGAAAAAAAAATGTCTGGCTTGCTTTCTATAAGAGAGAGAGAGACAGACAGAGAAACATGCGCACGCCGCACAGCTTACAATAAAGTGTCACTGACACTACAAGTGTCGTGACAATTTTTCGTAAGATTTTTTTACGTCTAGCCCCTTTTCACAACGTGCGATAAGGAACTTCGTTCAAACAAAAAAGAGTTTCTTAATAAGAATATGTTTCCCAGCTCACGTACTTTCTGATCTAAAACGCCACTCGAGCAATTTCAGCTGTTCTACATTTTACAAATTCGCAAATAACCAAATAAAATTGTGCGTGCGTACACGCCCTTAAATAATGATCGAAAAGATAATGTGTGCCGATACCCTACATTCGGTGTAACGATACACCGACGTCACTTTACCGAAACGATAAGTGAGTCTAAGCCTCGGGCTACATGTAATTTTATACGCCGCGTTTTCTTATAACGACATCCTACGCTAAAGTGAGCCAACATTTTTTGCCAACGAATATTTCCATTGTGTGTTCCATGCCTTACTTAATCTTTGATCCGATTTTATTTTGTACGCGTTTAGAATAGCTGATTTTAAAGCAAGTGTGGTTCCAATTTCACTAAAACCTGACCTGACTTTACTGACGAAAAACTGACGATGACTAACTTTACTGTGATTTAATAACTTGACATTGACAGAAATGTCTTAAAGGACTAAAGCGTCAAACTCAAACTCATTTATTCATTTTAGGCCCTGATGCACTTATGAACATTAAAATTGACTCTACCACCAGTTCTGAATACACATAAATTGAGAAGACTCCGACAAAAAACAATGTTTACTGCAGTAAGATCCACCGCAGTATTAATTTAGGCGCTAGCAAAGAAAACATAAATATATTAATTATTTACATTAAAACCTATATGTAAATTAATTTCAACTATCTAACTACTATTAAAAATGTTAAAGTTTGTTTGGATATAAACACATTTTGTTTCTCTTTCACGCAAAAACAACTGAACAGATTTTTATGAAACTTAGCACACATGTAAATCAAACCTGGAATAAAACATTGGATACTTTCTATCCCGGGAAAAAACTGCGGACAACTATTAAAATTAAAATGCTGTTACACAAGCTGGTACGATTAAAATTAAACCTTATATGTCATTGATAGAATACTAATTAATGTTTGTATGAGTAACACAAGGAGGTTTTGTTAATGGATCCCTTTATCGTACCCCTCTACTGCAGGCAATGTAAGTGACCCTGGACGATAAGCGTAGCTTGCATACAGCACCCTGTTATTTAGGGTAGGTATGTTCCTTAGTTCAATCCAGAATTCTGCTCAGTATGTATAAAATAATTAAATATTACTCGCCTACCAGCTGAAACTTATTGAATGTTTGAATTTGAATTCGTTTGAATTTAATGTATGCTGATTTTTTGAAATTTGATTTGATTAACTTTCCTTATTCTGTTTTATTTTTACTTCAATTTTATTATTGATTGTTTGATAGTTTTTAATAGAACCGTATAATGTGCATGTGGTGTTGGCCTATAAGTAATTTGTTACACTCAAAAATGTGTAATTAATGAATAGTAGTATGTAAATGAATTGTGTAAACAATTGTTGGCTGACCTAATAAAATAAATAAATCAATGTAGTGACGTCATCAACTGACGCAATACAACTATTCCGAAATTATGCCAGTAGACATGTCAGTGTCATAGCCATTTTTATTGAAAACTAGCTATCCCCGCGGATTCACCCGCGTTTCCGTGGGATCTTATCTTTCCAGGGATAAACATATAGATTATGACACTCACAAATAACGTGGCTTTCTATTGGTAAAAGATTTTTTTACAACCTCACAAACTCACAAACTTTACCTCTTTGTATTAATAGTATAGATTCGACAATTTAAACAACCAAATCATTTAAAAATGGCGCCCAATCAATATGGCGTCAGTTGATTACGTCACACCGTACTCGCCAGTATGCTGAATTTGATTAAGGAACACACCCTTAGTTATTTGAAAGGTATTATGCCAAAAGTTCCCAAGATGATTTTATGCGGCTTCTACACTATCTCGATACGAAAAGTCACATCGATTCAATGCTGCGTGAAGGACAAACCAACAAACCGATGACTATACTCGGGCGTTTATAACATTAGTATGATTCTTACATAAAGCTTTAGCTCGCGGCTGCATCTTCGTGCCATATTATCCCTTTTCAATAAATAGAGGTCAATTTAAAAAGGTGCCTACGTATAATTTAAAAGGTACTAAATTTCATCGAAACCTTCTCAGTCGTTATTTATTTAAAAATTTACGTGAAAATTTTGCAGATATATCGAGTTACCAAGTATTACTATAGATAATTTTAAAATCTTTACTGAACCGGTCTATCTATCTACTGTTGGTTTACTATTGTTTACGAACGACCGCTATAAGTTCTATATGTCAACCGTAGAGCGGTAAAATGTTACCGTTTGAAATATCACGTTCCACGCTTTTATAGTCCGCACGTGATAGATGACGCCTCTATCGCTGTAGAGATTGAAATACAAACTGAATTCTAAATTTGAATGTGGAAATAAACGGATTTTTGGGTATATGATAATATCATTATCGGCTTAATAAAAATATAGAAATAATATTTTTCGTGAGGAACAGAATCAAAACCAATCAACAAACAATTTACTAAAATTAAAATTGGATTCGACGGTGGATTTGAGAGTCTATAAAACGAGAATCGAAAATAAACGCGTTATGACGTATTGTTTAATTGGATCGTATGGCCATGGTTCTACGATTCAAATTCAATTGTTTTAATCTTGACGTTTGCTCAAAGCAAGGTATTTAGTAAAAGCCAAAAAATTCAACCCTGAAGGGGTAAAAAGGTGTAAAATAGGGGTTGAAATTTTTTGAGATCAAATTTTGGATTTTCTTTGAAGATTTTCTAAGAACTAAATATGAATTGTCATTCAAAGTTTTTGGAAAAATATCACATGAAAACTTTTTAGACTTGCCACTGGTGTTAAACATAAATAAAAGTTTTTTTTAAAAGTGGTTAATTCCTATGTAAAATTGAGGTGACTCTTTAAACTTACTCAATATTATCCAGGTATGCTACGAAAAACTTAAGGGGGAGATTGGTGACTGTCTACTTGTGGCGGCTAATTTCCAAAACGTGTGCACCTCTTTTGACGGGCAGGATTTTCACCGGCAGAACTTTTTACTTTTATTTTAAAAAATAATTAGGGTACCGCGTAAAATAAATTAAAACCTATTAAATTGTGAAAAAAAATCCATAGTATTATAGTAGTTTTTTTTATATCTAAATTATTTTTGCGTTTGACCACAATCTCACTTAATTTTAGGTCATGATGATGTTGTCATCGATGGTGCACGCTTACCTAGAAGCAACCTATTTACTCGAGCCTTGAAGATTCCCAGGTTTTAATTATCGGGAAACACAGACTCAGGCAAGGAGTTCCACTTCTTTGCAGTACGTATAATGAAGGATGAAGCAAATCACTTCGTGCGTAAAGATGGAATGTCCATCATGTAACGGTGGCGCATCGCCGTACATCTGGTGGAACGGGCGTGGCGGAATCAAGTTATGTAATTTGGTACGAAATGTATCCGATAGAATACCGATAGGCTAGCAACTCTGCGTCGATGCTCAAGTCTTGCCTCAACCAATGCGTCGTTGTAAATAAGCCTCTTGGCTCGCCTCTCAATTTACTCCAGTGAATCAAGCTGATATTTGGCCGAACCATCCTAAAGATGAGAGCAGTCCTCCACACATGACCGAACTTGTATAAATTGAGCAGATGTTCCGCAGTAGCCGTTCCGTCAGTAGTTGAAAGGCAGGTAGAAAGAAAGGGTTTTTGAACATTCAACTGTTCTCTAGACATCGCGGGTGAAACCGCGCGGATCAGCTAGTAACTCATATGTCTAACTAATATTAAGAGTTGCCGAGGCTAAGCGAAATGCAAAGTGTGGATTTGAGGTTTCAAAGAGTAATTTATGTTATGTTTCTCAAAGTGTAGCTCTGAAAGAAAAGGTTGTTACACTGTTCATTTAAATTGCAAAGTTTTACAACCTCTTTTTATTTGTGGAAGTGTAAAAGTTGACGGTAAAAATTAGCATAGTCAGATTGTTAATTTTATCTCTTTGACAATGGTACATAGATGTCTAATATAATCTAGATAGGGGGATATCTCTCATCGAGAATATGCCCATGTAAGCCGACCTCAAGAAGCTAATTGGTCGGCCTTCTCGTTAAGACAAGTCCCACACAAACACAGTGTGCCTGTCGACTATCATTACACATCCTGACATCAAAGTGACCATATTTAAGGCGATGATAGCTCGTCTGATGCCACGGCGATGATTGTGGGTTCGAATCCTACAATAAGCTTCAGCTTTCGATGAAGGAAAACAATGTGAAGAAATTACAGCACGGTGGTAGGGTACTTGGTAGTACTCAAATGGCTAGCAGTTGCACTTGAGAGCCAGTTGCCTTTTTTTCTTAATTCTCTTTTATTCTATATACCAAATGGTTATGAAAATAACTATGATGTGCAAATAAAATATATTTAAATAGATCTCACAAAGTTATTGAAATTACAAAGGTATCTATTTATGGTCATATATTTTTGATAGCTGACCTTTCGGCCTGTTTTGCATTCAAATTAAGTCGTTGATTATTATCATATAAAGCGAAAAAAGTGGAATGTATTTGAGACAACGAGTTTGTTAATTGGATATCAATTCATTGCCGGCTCTTCTCAGCAGAAGCAATCTTCCAAACCTATGACATATGTGCTTGTAACGGCTTATTGAGTTTTTTTATTTTGATTTAAAAGTCACGTGATATTTTAATGAAAAAATAAGTATGACCTTTAAAAGAGATATGCTTTATTGTAGGCATGTCTACTTAATTTAATTTATTGTTATATTTGTACGTATAAATAACAAGCAGTTGAAGACTGCTTTGTATTTTTCTTATATTATAAAACTCCACTTAAACACCATGTAGGTACACATTTATAAGGAAACAGGAATAGTCAACCATGACACTTTCAAACTTTACGTCGAGCTCTTGAAAATTCGCAGTAGTTCCTCGATGTTTTCTATATTCTACAATTCAATTAATGATGGCTCAGTGATGTTGAATACAATAGCAAGGGCCATGAGTATGATAACAAAGCTTGGAACTAAAGGTGGTAGGGTACTTTGTAGTATTAGCTTGGCTACCACACAAATTCTGCCACGAAGCAACTATCAGTGGGTTCTGGCAGATACTTGGAAACCAGTTCCCTTCTAGTCTTTGTGTATTTACCACTTTATGCAACACTTACCCTGAGATAGGGTCCCTTGATGGCTTAGATTCACAATTGGACCCGGTAAGTGGCGCTGCGATCAGATTCCTGGGTTTTATTTTGTTTACGAGCATGACAACAGTCGATTTTGTTGGGTCAGCTAGTACACTGTAAAAAAGGTAAACAAAGTATTTAAAGTGAAGCACAGTAAAGGAAGCTGAATTTAAAAAAGGAAGCAGAAGAAGAAGGAAGGAATCTGACGCGAGCCACGCGGGATAACGTACCTACGTGCAGGTCACGCACACAACTTCGTGCACGATGCTCCACTTCATTGAAGACTTGTTTACGTACGCTCTTTTTAGTTTTTTTTTAATAATATTTTTGAAATAAAGTCATAATAAATACACGGTAAAAAAAAAACTTGAGAGGTGTCAAGGGACACCCGGATGGAACGAAGTTATATAAGTTATTTAAGTCGAGAGAGTATATATATATAAAAAAAAAACAACATTTCTATATATATATATAGGAAAATATCTGGCTTTTTTTTTTCTATAAGAGAGAGAGAGAGAGAGACAGAGAAACACGCCGCACAGCGGTCGGTGACTTTTGTCACCGACACAAAAAATCACCGACATTAAAGTGTCGGTGATTTCGTAAGAATTTTTTCCGCCTAGCCCCCTTTCACAACGCGTTTGTAATTTTTCACAGAAATATAATATATCACAGAATATTTTCATTAACAAAGATAACGCAAAGTCATCATGCGCTCGTAAATTAGATGTCATTAGAGGAACGTCGCCGACGCACTTCCGTTATGAAAGACATTTTCCGTATCTGTCATCTTCACTTCCGACCGTGTTCAAAGCAAAATAAAACGTGTCCAAATTTATTGTAGACTAAAAATATAACAAAACCTTTACGTTTTTCTTTAATTTTACCACAATCTCACTATGTAAGTGTGGCATAAAGTGGTAGATTTAAGTTTAGTCCGGGCAATATTACGTGAATGACACCATCAAATTGTTCAAAACTTTTATCTGAGGCATGAACAAAAATTACAGCTACATTTTTTTTAAATGGAAGAGACTATCTTTTTTTCAATAAAAGCTTACAGAGATGATCTACCAACATCTGGGTCTACAAATATTTATATGAAGAGCTTAAAACAAAGTAATTCTGAGTTAAAAAATAACAAACTAAATACCAATAAATGTTCAAATACCGGATAATATTTCAAAGGAGTAGCAATAATAAAATCAACCAAGTAGAATATTTAATAAAAATCAGTCTAGAGAACCTATTTCTATTGAATACGTCGGACGGCGGAAAGTCCTCGGCTCGCCTAGAACCGCTTGTGTCCACAACCCTTATAAAAAGCAAGTCCAGAGGCCATTGTTGAAGCAAGTCCATTATTGTTGGAACCCTATTGTAGCCTGAAAACCTTACAATGCCACGATTATTACTAATAATAAGATTTACCGAGAAACTGCTAGTTGTTCAGGCGGGGTACTTTTTGTACTTAAATTAATTTATGTGCAACTACACATAGCAGTTGTAGTAATATGTAAAACCGGCCTAACCAGTTCATACCAAGTTAATATTCTATTACCAAGCCCTATTAGTAGTTAATATTCTATTGCCAAACCCTGTTCGAGTTCGAATTTAACAAAACTGTAGCACTTAAATTTTTTCTTCTACCAAATTTTTGTAAATCAGTGAGTATTTTTATGGAATTAAATAATAATAATTTTACCTCTCGCTGTGTTTCGATATCTTGTGTGCTTACCAGCTCCGGCCACATCATTACCTACCATGGCTACCATGTTGATATTGTATTTATCCACTCGATCATGAACATCATTATTTTATTAGGCTGTAGTTTCATTTAATAGTTTTATTTGCAGATTAAAGAAAATTTTATCAAATAAATTTTCTAATTCAAGATTTCTAACACCGCAAATAAGCTACTGAGAACAAAACGGCTTTTTGCGAAAACAAAATCACTGATTATTTACTTGAAGCTAATTTAAAGTTTGCTCTCCACAATAAATTCATAATAGTTAGACAAGTCTATGTTTCAAAGGAATATTTTAGTTCTCCGCAGATTCAAACAAAAGGCTCTTTACTTCTAAATACGCTTGATGACTCGCATAGATCACGATGTGTAATATCGCTTAGCTGAACTCCACAAAATACATTCCAAAACAGCTCAAAACTTCTATCATTAGCATCATTAGTAAGAAAGCTGGCGTTTAAATTTACAAATATTCATGTTACTTATGAGTTTTGTCATCATAATCAAGAACTTTTATGTCCTTACTCACACTGGAGCGTAAACTTCTCTTTGTAATGGATATAGGCGGAGGGATATAGGCTGTCGTTTACTCTACGCAACTGATACAAAATAAAGTATTATTTCTTTTAATTTTATTATTTGACATAAGTAATTTTTTATTAAAAAAAATAGTTTTAGTTTAGGCGGATCACCTAATGATAAGTGACTACCGTCACCTATAAACATTAGCAATACCAGCAGGATTGCCAATGTTTTCATTTATGTCCTTAGGTTGATAAACAGGCAGACGGTCCACAATCCACATGATGGTAAGTGGTCCGACGGTGACCACTACCATGGACATTTGCAATACCAGGGTGATTGCCGATGTATTGCCGACCTTAAACAGCTCTTTTTACGCCCTTTTTGAAGAACCCTATATCACAGCGCGTAAGGAATACCACAATGGGGAGCTAATTCCACATCCTTCTAGGTTTTCGTGCGAATCGTGCAACGTCACCGAGAACCGCTAATTGAAGGGGAAATTACGCGGAGAATTAATGAGTAGACATGCGTAGAGCGCACAACAATCCATTTAACTTATTGTGAGAGCGAGCCAAGTTTGGGGTAGAGGAGGAAGTATTAGAGTAAGGTGCAAGTTAAAAAAAGAAGCGTGTTTATTAACTATTATAAATACCATAGTTTATTGAATTTAGGTTTACTTGTTTTTGAAGATAAGAACAATATTCGATGGAATCAAGTTCTCTTAAAACAAATTATCTGCCTAGGGATCTTACGTCAAAAACTCAACCGAAAATCCTCACCGAGCCCTTGTGGCAGATCATTGCAATTGTGGTATTTTAAACCTTATAGATTTCATATTGAGATACTAAAATATACCGTGTCTAAATGTTATTTTGACTAACCTCGAAGTTTCGATCAAATATGAATTTAGTTCGCGAAAGTTTTAATCGAAATAAATATCCTCCATTTTTATCATGTGTATCTGCTTAAACCTTCAAGTGCTTATAACATGGACCAGCCACTAAGAGTGATTGCCTGTCAGTGGTTGGGTGGCTGACGGACGGCTTTGTCCCCGTGGATGGATTGTTGCCATTGAGCGAGGAACCGACTCCACCTCCGTGGTACACCAGGATCGTCTTGCTGGCTCACGTTACATCAACTGTCTACTTTGTGACGTTGATTATGACAGGTTTCTGGTTTCTATTCGTATCTGCAATCTAAAGGGATGAAATGGTTTTCATTTTCAAAGCCAAAGTAAGATTGCGGTCAAACAAAATTCTAAAAGGCAAAACAATATTCTATGTCCAAATATAGTACGGATTTTAGAAGGCAATTCGTTTTAGTTTATTTTCGATATAACTTGTGCTTAATTTTTTTTTAAGAGTTACTAACATTCGGAAATATAAATTTGTTGATTGACATGACTTTTATGAATTCGTATTTAGAATTTCAACAAATTGAGAGGCGAGTCTTGAAAGGGGTTCAGAAGGTTCTTTTGACAATATTCCAAGTCAATTTAGAATTCAATGAATCAAAGCACCGAATAAGTTGGCTGTCCTCAGAAATCAAGGCTTTGATTGGACCCAAACTTCCTTTCAAAATTCTTATAAATAAACTTTATGTGGATTTCATAAAGAGATATTGCGAAAATACAACATTATTTATCAACGTAATACAAAAGTGGACCAAGCGCGGAATTAACCGACCAAAACTGGGCTGTTACTCATACTCGTATTTTCATAAGAATAAACGAGGTTGCGACTATTTTTCTCTGTAAACCCGCCATTCGTCACGCGTCAGCTACAACCGAGTATGAAGTCACTGCCCAAACACACACAACATACATTATATCAAAAGCAACACAAGAAGTCTCGAAGCCATATACCCGGTTATAACATTGAAATGAAAATGAACATGTTTTTTATTCAAATAGGCCTTACATGCACTTATGAATAGTCTAGACTCTAATGCACGGTTCAGAAGGCTTTTGCTGAGAAGAGCTGGCAATAAACTTTGCTCTAGTCTCTTTTTAACATGTTTTTAACCAAACATACCATACTTGTGTATTTATGTCCAATTGCTCATTAGGAATTTAAACGTAGTATATGTACCTAGTTATTAGGGTAGAAGAAATTGGAACAATATACAGATTATAGTTAGGGTAGTACCTTTTTGAAAGTAAGCTATTTGAGACGAACTTCAAAATTAGTTACTCAAAACTATTTATTTCATCATTAAAAAATAATTAACATTACCAAAACTCTCAAATCTCGAATCTTGAATATTTCGTTTATCTTGTTACATCGACGATTTAAATTACTACTATTTTATTCTTTAGGGGATCAATCAGTTGTATTTTGCTTTTAATAATAATAATATATAGATTTGTACACTAAAATTCTAGTGTCACAATTTTGGTCCGCGACGAACTCCGAAATAACTATCCTGGGATATAATCTATTTGTGTGCTAAGACACTTTTTCTAATGGGAAAAAAATAAGATTGTGTATAGATATCGTAAATGATGAGGACACGAGCTGCGGGTCTAAAAGCACCAACGTCATGTTATTCGGTTCAGCGTTCATAAAAAGGCTTCTTTGGAATGGCCGCGACACACCCTTTCAGTGTTCGCCAAATTACCAGCTATTTTGCCAGCCTTATGGCGAAATTTTCACACATCTCTCATGGGTTAGGGTGTGTTTGGAACGTGTTGCTTTGGCTTTCGTGGTTACGGAATATAAAATGCTTATTTTACTTATTTATCTGCTCTCGAGGCAGGTAAGATTAAAATGTCCAGAGATTTTTAAAGTTCCGTATCCAAAGGGTAAAAACGGAAACTCTATTACTAAGACTCTACTGTCCGTCTATCTGTCTGTCTGTCACAAGGCTGTATCTCATGAACCGTGTTAGCTAGACAGTAGAAATTTGATGTATTTCTGTTGCCGCTATAAGAACAAATACTAAAGCAGAATAAAAAAAAATACAAAATTTGTACAGTTCCCTCGGGGCGCGAGTCGGACTCGGACCTGATCGGTTTTTTTAAATTATACTTTATGTTATCATAACACCAAGCAGGTAGTTGCTTGGGAAAAAATGGTGTTATATCTAACGTTTGAGCTTTGTCGTGCTCAGCAACATTTTGACGGGTCGGCTGGCGTGGTTGGTTAACACACTACCTATCACACCGTAAGTCATGGGTTCGATCCCATCCACGACAGACATTTATGTGCATGCACATGTCTGTTTAACATATACCTATGACATATACAACAAACTACACTAAAGTTTGATGTACTCATTTTGAAAATTGGTTGAAAATTGGCGGAGAAATCGAAGAACATACATAAAAAACAGACGGACATGAAAATGATCTTATAAGAGTTCCTTTATTTACCTTTTGAGGTACGGAACCCTAAAAATGTTCAACCGAACATATAACCTCCTCCATTTTAGAACTCGTTTCAAAAAAAATACTTACATTCGATCATAATATAACCTCCTTTTTTGAAATCGTTTAAAAATAGAAGTACACCTTGGACACCCATTTTATGGTTACGTGTAAATGGATCCTAACAATGGGTTGCGGCCATCTTTTTTTAAGTTTCGTGTCGCAAACATGATGCTCATCGTTTTCCGATATCCCAATTCAGAACACTTCGGGAAACTTTGTGAAAACTTTGGTAAAGAGAGATGCAAACGACAAATTGAAACTTTTGCTTATCTTATGAGGAATTCATTCAATCATAAAAGTTTTGAGTTAAGTGTTTTGTTTTTTATTAACAAACATAACACCAATCTCTGACACTTGGATTAAGACTACATTTGTGTTCTGGGCGACAGTATAATTAAAACGAAAACATTTTATTTTACAACAGATACAATAGTATTGAGAATTTTTAAAAATACACAAATTGAAAAAAAAAAAGTATGTACTATGTAGCGGCTATAGTAACATCGCTACATGAGAGTCGAGTCAGTGGAAAATTAATAAAAGCGCATCATCACAACAAATGGACGTAATGAAATATCACACAGAAATCCTACATCGCGCTAACAAAGTTTTCTCGACACTTTTTACATACCCGAGTTCTCATCAAGAAACGTGGGACTGCAGTCCCCAAGCATTGATACCGAGTCTAGAAGATCTTCCCTTTTCGCGGTAACTATGACATTTCCAACAAACTACATTAAAGTTTGATAAATAAATAAACAACACAGAATAAAATAAATGTGAGTCAACTCTATACGGTTTCCAACACGCCACAATTCAATGAAAACTTCTTGAATCTCGGAGACACGTCTTAGTTCGATGAAGCTGTTATCTCGAAGTTTCACACGAACAATTCCAAATAAGGCGGCAGGATTCCCGTTTCCAATCTTTTAAGCATTTCACACAATTATGCTGACAAAAGGATAGTCCTTTGATTAAAAGGAAAGGGTTTATCTGAAGATGTTTGATTCTCAACAGATTATGCAGATGAAAGACATTCATTTGTTCACTGATCTATGCATAAACTTCCATTGTATTTAAATGCACAATGGATTGACAAAGGTTTATCGAGATTGTGCGATCTTGAGAAGAGTTTGTTTAGACCTTGTTTCTTTTGAGACACTGAAGGTTGAATGAACTTTTGTAATTTATTTATTTATTTAATTTAATGTAATTATTACGGTTGGACACCAATTACAATAATTCAATATATTCTATATAAAAATAATAAGTACAATAATAACAAAAAATAGGACAATAAAGAAATAAAATATAAGCACTCAGTCATACATCCCTCTCACAGAAACGCAAACACTCAGACAATATAACCGGCCATCCATCCGCAAACAAATCACAATCCGGATTGGCTTCCAGGAGAGCGTTGAGTGCAGCGAGGGTACGCGGTATGGGCGAGTTAGCTCGCGCCACAGTGCGACACGATGGCTCGGCGAAAAACTTGTGCCTTCTATTTAACGAAATATTCTGATTAGAAGTGCTTTGTGGAAACTTCATATTGAATACATTAATAAATCTTGTCTTGTCATTTACATTTAGTTGTATTATTATAAATCCTAGTATTACTACAGATTTACTGCGGGCATTCTGACGATTTCATTCTAATATACAAACGAATGCGAGCATCTCAACTCGTCAATGAAATCCAAATCCTTCTAAGAAAAAACGCAAAACTTTCCCACAATTTATAACAAATTTATCTCTCTTCTAATAACCTCCATGTAATACAGTAAAGACTTTATTATTAATTTGTCTAGCATTTAGCTCCAGCTTGCTCTTAGCAAGACGTTTTCAAACTATGATGAACACAATGGGCTTAAAATGAATCTGTTTTAATGAAACTTATGTCTAGAAAATACAGTAATGAAGTCAGAAGATAATGTTATAAATCATGTAAAACACAAAAATAGCATTACTTGTACTATTTTAAAGAATAAACCACTAGGTTTTTAGTTGGCATCAAAGTCTCAATGATACAGTAGTAAGACGTAGAAAAAAATACAATAGACACCTAATAAATATGGATAACAAATGTTTGTCTTATCTGATTTTAACAAGACTGATTCTCTTTATTTACAGCTCTTATAGTTTCTTTGTAATCTGTGTGTCTGTCAATCATCTGTCATTGCGTCAACTTAGAGGAGCACTTCAAAGGTGCACAAAATGTTTAAAAGTTTAGTTGTTAGTAAGTTTTACCAAGAAGACACTATTTCAAAATTTTACTTTAGCATCTAATTAAAATTATAAAAATAATTTCGTGTATTTACCTAGGGTGAAATAATCGTCTATAAGATTAGACCCATAAATGATGAAAAAAATTACTTTAGGTAGTTACATAGGTATTTTTCTGAACACTTTAATTTTAATAATATCGATTTTAATTTAAAATTTGTCACGAGACTCATATGATTCGTTTAAGGGTAGAGGGTTCAAAATAAGAGTCTTATTGGTCATGGAAGTTTTCCTTATCCCATTTGTAGTCCTAATTGACAGACATTGGTCCAGACAGACAAATGTTGGACTATAAACTTGTGGCTCATTTTATTTAATTTATAGCTAAAGTAGTCTCGCGATGCAATATTCATCAATACTTTTTAGGATTCCGTACCCAAAGGGTAAAAACGGGACCCTATTACTAAGACTTCGCTGTATGTCCGTCCGTCTGTCTGTCACCAGGGTGTATCTTAAGAACCGCGATAGCTAGATAGTTGAAATTTTTACAGGTGATGTATTTCTATTGCCAACAAATACTAAAAACAGAATAAAATAAATATTAAAGGGGGCTCCCATACAACAAACGTGACTTTTTGCCATTTTTACGGAACCCTTCGTGCACGAGTCAGACTCGCACTTGGCCGGTTTTTTTTATAAAATAAAATCCCAAGTTTATGCATCAAGCCAAAAGCGTAATACGAGAACATTAACGTAGTGTTGCCACTTGAAATAATACAGAAAAGTAAGGGTAACTTCCTAGTGGGTTGAGCGATAAGCTTTGTGTCAGAATGATGGATGTCGACTGGCGAAATTGATTGACCTTCTCTGTTTGTATGAGGATTGTGAATGATTTTTTATTGGTTTTGCAGATATGGTTTAAATAAGTATGTTTTTAGTAAATAATGTGCTTTCGGTGGAAAATTGTGGGCTATTGTTCGTTTTGTAAGTCAAGGACTCCTTGTAAGTATAAAGTAGACATTCATTAAGTATCTCTTTATTCTTAGATGTATTTTAATTAATATTTTGTCTTTCATCGATATTTCTATTTTTAATGAAACTTTGGTAATTACTTACATAGTAATTTTTTTCATTTCAGAATTTTGGAAAACTCAAATATATATAATACTATTTATGACAATACAAATGAGAAAACTTTGAAATGTCAACCTTAATACTGAAAGTAATCAGAAAACTATCCGTTATATTTCCAAAGACAATTCGCCCAAAGAACGCTCGAATAGGCAAACTAATCCGGTAAAGTTGGGGAAAATTTTATTTAACATATGGCCGTACTTATGTTGGATGAAATATATGAATAAAAAATAGTTTCTGCTCTCGAGGGGACGCAGTCGGGTCTACATGCGAGATGGATGAGAGGGATGGCAGTAATAATGTCCAACCATCGTGTATTTATTATGTAATTACATACTTTGTAGTTTACGTATGTGAGCCAATATGGGGCAGCCATTTTTGTTATACGAGGCACGTCCAGTATAATGAGGTTTTAAAAGTTGCCAGAATACTTTCATGTTAATATTGAAACGCGTTAACGCAAAGAATTTTAAATTATATTCTGAATCCTTAAAATATATTCTGATCTAATCTCAGCTACGCCATTTGGGACTTTGTATTGAAAATTATAAGTAGATTAATATTATTTCTTTTACATTACCAAATAATATTGTATTTCTTAATGGAACCTTACTAAATTATTATCTATACTAATAATTATTATAAAGAGGTATTTGCAAGATTAGATGTAGGCAAGAGGTAATCTTCGAAACTAATGATCCGAATTTGAAATTATAGGAAGCTCATTATCCTTGAACGCTATAAACTTTTCACCTTAAAAAAGGGGAACCTATAATTTATCGTAATTTTTGGAGTTTACTCAAATAGATGGCAGCACATAGACTCCAGTCGCGCGTCGGAGCTGACACGCATATTTTTTACCTATTTTTCACGCCAAACAAAACGGTATCATCTTTTATTCGAAGCATTCTGCTTAGTTAACCCTGTAAAAAGTGGGTCATACAACTGGTCACCTTATATAACGAGCGTGAAGGCCCTTCCGAAAATGTTTCACACTTTATAAGACTGGTATAAAGACGAAGATTTACGAACTTGCCCGAAGAACGTATAAAAGCGTATGATGCGATATAAATTTGGGGTGGCAGGTCAAAGTTGGAATATTGTGTTATGTAAAACTATTTTTTTTTATTATGGAAAAGCTTGTGTTTGTCCGCTATCTCACCATGGTAAGTTATCATGTGGTTCACAAAGCCTAGATGGGCACTAGCTCTTAAGTGCAGCTGTCAGAACACACCGATAGGTGTTTGGCGATAGATTTTCAACATAAGGGTGGTAGCCAGCCAGTCGGGTACAAAGTACCCTACCACCGTGCTACGATTTCCTCACGATGTTTTCCTTCACCGAAAGCTCTAGCTCATTATAGGATTCGCACCCACGACCTTCGCCGCGGTTCCGACGTCACTACCACTGAGCTATAAATGAGCTTTGTTAAATAACAATAAAAAAGTAATATTTTCATAGTTCTTATTTTACATTTATGGAATAATATCTAATAATAAATATCCTCGGACATTTCTCACCCTCGGCTATCTGATCCCAAACTAAGCAGAGCTTGTAATATGGAAACCAGATCACTGATATACTACATAATATACTACTTTTTTTGTTGTAAATACATACTTAAATAGATAATTACACCCAGACTCAGGACAAACAGACATCACACAAATGTCTGTCCTGGATGGGAATCGAACCCACGACCTGCGTCGTGATAGGCAGTGTATTAACCAACCACGCCAACCGGCCCGTCTATATAATAACAAGAATATAATATATATATAATAAGAATATGGGACGTGTTTCAAATACGATCATCTGATTCCAAACTAAGAAGAGCTTGTATTATAGAAATTAGACAACTAATATATATTCTATTATATATTTTCGCACGGTGGTAGGGTACTTTGTAGTACCCGACTGGCTGGCTACCACCCTCAAGTTAAAAATCTGCCGCCAAACACCTATCGGTGTGTTCCGACAGCTGCACTTGAGAGCCAGTTCCTATCTAGGCTTTGTGTGCTTACCATCTTCGGCCACATCATCACTTACCATGGTGAGATTGTGGTCAAACACAAGCCTATCCAGAATAAAAAAAAAAAAATATAACATTTTTTAAATTCATAATTGTTTTGTTTAATTTATCTATCTCAGGACAAACAGTTAAGGTTTTTAAGCAATAAACGGCAAATATTTGTTTGCATTTACATTATATGAAGTGTTTAAAAGTAACATTATTTTTCTGCTTTCCTATAACGTCTCCTTAGCTTGATATCAGATGACATTATATGTGAAGAGTCAATTCATGGTTCCCCAAAGTCAATATATTATCATACCATCAAAATCATATACCTAAAACAGCCATAGCCTCTGATTTGTCAATATTTACACCAATCACATTGTCCTACCACCAAATCAATTTGTTTGTTCATTTGATTATCACATTTATAGCTATTAGCATTATGGTTTAAAGTAAATAGACTCAAATACCACGGTGACCACACAACGTGATTTCTGTGGAAAGTAATAATTATATTTTCACTCCTCTTGCTCAAAAAGACCGTCATTGTAGCGTACCAGAGCGGTGAAAAAATAGCAATTCATCTTCTAGGGGAAAAAGTTTTTTTTATTTTATTTTTGTGTGTCAAATGACAATGAGCCTACAAAAACGAAAAAGTCTTTAGTCATAAGTAGAATAATCATGAATAAAGACTCGACTTATTACTGTTTCATAAAAAAAGAACTTCATTTTAATTTTGAAAATCTCTGGTAGAATGCATGCAATGTGTTGCGGCTACAGAAGAAACAAAAAAAAAGAAATTATAAACTACATATTTCATATTGTATTGGATTGTTTTATTTTTTCGCAATCGTAGTGAAAAGTTTAGTGTAACACACGGCGCTAAAACCCATTAAAACTCGGGTTTCTATTTAGTCCCTCGCTAAAGCTCGGGAGTAAAACTACCTCGTATATAATGGGTCATTTTAGCCCCTTGTATAACAATCTACTATTTTGTATGAATGCACAAGATTATGTATTTATTTCGTCTTAGTGATAATAACTAACTTGCTTGCGTTTCGCTCCGTGGTTGTGCGACCAACATAATGGGAATATTGAGTAATCCGGTGAAACGTCATTAATAATTCACAGGAGGATAATCAGTCATTGTGTTCGGAATTAAACCAAAATGTGGTAGGTAGGTACTCCCGTGTGAATAGAGATAAGTATTCATATTAATTGAATCATTTAAGCAAGCCCCTCAAAGCCCTTACTGATGTAAAAGCAGTTGCACTTGAGAGCCACTTGCCGTCTATCACATCTCGTCGACCGTCCCAGATAGTTAATATATGTAGGCATGAGCGTTTTCAAGTTGAAAATCTATCACCAAGTAGCTATCGGTGTATTCCGATAGCTGCACTTGAGAGCCAATTCCCATCCGGGCTATATGTGCTTACCACCTTCGGCAACATCATCACTTACCATGGTGAGATTGTGGTCAAACACAAGCTTATCCAGAATAAAAAAACCGTTTTTATACCCCCATCTCGGAAAGAGTATTTTTGCTCTTCGATATCTGAGTGTAAAAGCCGTTATTATCCTCTAGAGGATAAAGTAAATAGAACATCGTGTGTACTATGTTTGTGAATTCAAAACATCATTATACCTATTTACTTCTCCCTCCATTGTGCCGAATTTATCATACATAAAAGTCAAAGCTAAAGTCAAAGCTAAAGTCAAAACCATTTATTCAGTTTAGGCCCTAGAAGGGCACTTATGAAGGTCGAATTACAAAAGTTACCACCGGTTTGGAAGTCAGCCTTCAACTGAGAAGAACCGGCAAGAAACGTAGCAAGGTAACATTTTTAAAATATTTTTGGACCATCTGACTATATTGACTTTTTTTTCAAATGTTTAACAATTTTATTCTTAAACTAATACAAAAATATTATAATTTTGACAAATTAATAAATGAAATTCAAAGAATCATTTTTTTATTTGTCAATAACTCGGAACCGTCTTGGTGTACTTTTTTTATTTTGCATTGCGCGCGCCATTTTCTTTTTTTTTGCATTTAGTCATTTTCTCGCTGAGGTGGGATGAAAAATTACGTGTTGCACTCGAAAGCAAAGATTTTTCACCTCGGGCTCTTTTGATTCCCTCGCTTACGCTCAGGATTCTAATATTTGAATCCCTCGCTGCGCTCGTGATTCAATTTTAGAATCCTTCGCTTGCTCGGTCATCAAAATTGAGCACGCGGTTAATAAACAACTTTACACTCTTGTATATCAAATAACTATTGCTCTTTACTTTTGTTTCACAGATTTTTATTTTACAATTATGATTTTAAATATTAATTCAGCGTATCTTTAATATCCGAAGCCATTAAGTAAAAAAAACATTTATTTCGAGAATTTTCTAATAATTATGACCTCTAAAATATACCTACTTCGATAACGTTCCGAATTCTAAATCAAAAGTATTTTCACGTAATATATGGGTCTGGGTATAAAACAAATATTTATCCTAGCTATTCAAACTTTTGCACGATGACTTAAAAGTTAGTGCTTATTCAGATCGAGACGTGCCTAAAGACAAACAACCGAGTCCTAACATAAAAGTTGAAGAACAAATAAAAGGGACATTGGTTTGATCGGTATTCTTATTATTATGATAACATAGGAAAGTTTTAAATATCATACTTTACATAAATGGAAAATTATATTTGTACTAACGTATTTCTATTTTTTGCTCAACTCCACCGATAAAAAGAAACTTGACACTCTAATACAGTACCAACTTGTAAGTTTGTTTGTATGTAGGAGGTAATCTCTGAAAATGCTGATCCGATTTAGAAAAGTCTAACTAATTGAAAACTACATCAGTCTGGAGTCTAAAAACAAAATTTCATCTCAAACGCGGGTAAAAAAGCGTATTTTTTTTTACTTCTGGATAAGCATAGTAAGTGATGATGTGGCCGAAGGTGGCAAGCACACAAAGCCTAAATGGCAACTGGCTTTATTACACAGAAGGGGTACCTACTGTGTAATAAAGCCAGTACCACCGTGCTATGGTTTCCTCACGATATTTTCCATCACCAGCTCAAGCTCAATGTAGGATTCGAAACCACGCCCTTCACCGCAGTATCCGACGTCACTACCACTGAGCTATCGCCCATCAATCCTTCAAATAATACAATTCAATTCAATTTTGTTATCCAGACAAATATTGGGTTACTCAGAGCTGGGTCAATAATGTTAAAATCTAGAAAAAATGTACAAAGCAAGTTGGACTATAAAAAATTGTAGAGAGTTTACTATTGTTATTCGTTTCACGAGTTTAGTATCGTATTGACGGTTACCCACCTACAGTGTGCATCCCGAATTTTACGATTCAATATAAAATGAACGTAAAGTACAAGTATGTTTATGATACTTTTATTTTATTTCTGTATTGAATATTCTAGTTCTACGCATATCAAAATGCAAACGTATCGCAATTCTTACGCAAGAGAAATTAAATATTTTCACATCGCAGACTCCATGCTGCATGCAACAAATCGTGACGTCACTTCACACTCAACCACTGAGTATGTAACCGCTACGCTGAAATTTATTATAATTTATAAGTTTTCTGTGCTTTTGTAATAAAATGATTTTAGTAACTTTGTGAACCAAACACTTCATTGTTGACATCCAACTTGTCTAATCTGACATCACAAAATAAGCGCGCCAAAATGGCCGCGTTTAAATCACCTGAAAATAATAGTGATTTTAATATATTTTTTTTAGTTTAATGTCACCTTAACCTAACACGTAGAAACATTTAAATCAATAAAAAAAATAGGTGCATATTCCTTATTGGTGACAGATTTTTAATCAAAGGGCTTGGTCAGGCGGCTTGGCTACTACGACAAAGTACAAAAACGCAGCACTCCACACAAATCCACAAATATTCTAGTGCGAACTTTCCGCTTCCAAAAACTCCATTGCCATTTCAAAATTGACAGTGTAGTTACTGTAGTGTCTGTGCTTACGTACTAGCCATTGATCATTCTATTTGATTTTAATAATGAATATGATAAATAAGTAAATTTATAAAAAGAACCAACGTCAGTACAGAGACACGAATGATGTGATGATAGTGGTCATTACTGAGATATTTTTTTATTGTTTAATAAATCATGTATTAGATATCCTTTTAAATATTACAGTTTTTAATGTGAACATAATTAACTATTAATTTTATTAGTAAAATTTCTGTTTTCATAAATGTTTTTTTATTTTCTAATTGTTGACCTCGAAACATTGCGGTTATTCAGTTCGAATGTAATGACGCAATCATGAAGCCATATCAATCAATTGACACATAATGGGTTTCTACAAAATGACATTATTATTAAAGTCACAGAAAGTAATATTTTCTCCATTGAGTTTTCCCTTTTGTTCAGAAATTCAATAGGAAGAAAAGAAAAGCGTTTTCCTTATGGTTTTTTGATTAAAATATTGTAATGAGTAATTTTTATTCTGATTCTGCATTCAAAAATCTAGTATGTTAATACTGGCTGTACTTTAGTTGTTCAGAAAGATAAATAATAATAATAAAATGCATAACTTTTTATTTATTGTTATCTTAATCATCACATTCAATATTATAGAAAACAAAAACACTTCCTTTACTTACTTATTCGAGATCATGTGGTACACTTTATTTCTTGTTGGTTCTATTTTCCAAATAATTTTCATGTAAAAAATTATACTACAAGTAAAGATATAATAAAAAGCATATGATCCAAAAGCATCTAAATTCAATTAGCGACCATAATTTCAGTGCATCAAAGCATCAATTACATGGGTGTCCATGTAATTGATGCTTTGATGCACTGTCGAGTTTTTGTGTGTACAAAAACTCGTATTCTATTAGATTACACGCGATGGTGTGATGTCACATAAATAATAATGTGTGTTGAGTGAGAGATATGGAAGAAGTGTGTTTTAAAGGAAAACGATAAAGAATACAGAGCGTTTTTGTTTGATATTGACTGATAATAAGATTTACAAATACTTTGTCATTCTCGACGCATAACACATACCCAGGTATAAGACAAACTTAAAAGTTAATTAATTACTATTGAAATTACGAATCCTGGAATGAGAATAGAGCATACAATCAGATACTTTTCTAAATAATCCGCTTAACTACATGAAAATTTACTTTGAGTATTGTTTTTGTAACTTTTTTTTCAGTCTGGATAAGCTTATGTTTGAACGTAATCTCATCAAAGTAAGTGATGATGTGGCCGAAGGTGGTAAGCACACAAAGCCTAGAAGGAATTGCTCTGCTCCAGCCAGTCAGGTCCTACAAAGTACCTTACCACCGTGCTATGGTTTCTTCACGATGCTATTTTCCTTCATCGAAAGCTCAAGTTTCTTGTAAGATTCAAAGCCACGACCTTCGCGTATCCGTCATCACTACCACTGAGCTATCATCACCAACAAAATTCACTTCTAGGTTAACCCTCAAAAAGGTCAACGATATCTTCTATGTTACTTAAATTAAGTATAATTTAATTTTAGGTCAATACGATCAAATAGTTAGTCAACAAAATTACGTTGTAAATGCCTATTCAATTTTGCCGGATAGCCTCAATACCCAGTACTGATTATAGAGCAACAAAATGGCGACTTCACCCTAATTCCACTCTTATAGTTTATACGTCTCAGGTAAAACGGTCGTGGGCCCGAATTTAATCAGAACTCATTTAGTAGATGAACGAAACTTTACTTACTGTGATAAGAAATTGTGAGTGTGTAGAAGGGAACGTTAAAATTGTTTTAGTTAAAATACGTGGAGCTATGATAATAAATGAAATTCAGAGTGACGTCACTTTATTTTTTGAGTTATTCTCAGCAAGCCCTTTCATTTAATACCCATATTGTAGGATTGCAAAAAAATAATAGAAGCGTTTTACCTGAAATAAAACGCATATTAAACTACTTACCTTATTCGAAGCTTATTATTGAGATAGGCACTTCCGTTTTCCGTCTACAGTGTTTCCTATTGGCCTACATTTACCGACGCGTTTCCGGTTTGGCCCACCATCACCAGGTGGCGGGGCGCTCGAGTTCGAGCGTCAGCCATTTTATTTCATTGAGTCGACATACACCAGGCAGTAATAAAAAGTAAGCTTCGAATAAGGTAAGTAGTTTAATATGCGTTTTATTTCAGGTAAAACGCTTCTATTAAACAACTAGACCGTTATTCGAAGCTTATTATTGAGACGTGTTTGTTATCGCCTGGGGATGGTATATATCGTGGACATAGGACGCCAATGTGAATAACTATAATAGGAATGATTTATCAAGGGTGTATAATAAAATACGAATTTGAGAATGGTAATTTGATGTTTAATGTAAATATACTAATTAATCTTATAACATGGTACAAAATCATCTCAAGTTACAGGTGTAAATAGATTAGCTATGCCGCTTGCATTTGAATCAACAATTATCTCACGCCGGTAAAACTGCTTAAATGTGTTAGCAGATTTCCAATTCCCGCGCGCAAGAATATCTTCTAGTGAAAAATTATCTTGCCAGTTCCTAGAAGCTACAGCTGATCGGGTACTTCCAGGAGTGGCTTCAATATTTGCTTCTTTAAATAAGGTTTTTATCCAACCTGCTATCACTGTGCGAGAAGCTGGCTTGGCTGGTCCACGTATTGTAACAAATAGACTTAAGGAATCGGCTGACGTTCTCCTATCTTTAAGAAGTGAAATTACTTTCTCAATCCAATAAACTGGATTAAGATTCAGATTATTTGGATTGGGAAGCAATTTCCACCCTGACTGTCGGTAATCACAATTGTCAGTCTTGGAGCCAAACTTTGGCCATAATATAATACAACCATTCGACTTAATATAATGGGATTGATCTATCATAAGCAAGGTCAGATCATGAATTCGCCTGCCCGAACATAGTAATAGTAAAATTGCAGTATGACGTACTGTTAAAAATCAATTACTGGCATCAATTGAGTAACTTGTCAAAAAGGATGTAAGTTTATTAGTATCCCAAATGGGAGGCTTGGTAGTCTTGGGCCTCTTTAAAGCTATAGCCTTCAGAATATTTTTCACAAATACGTGAGAACTTAATGAACTTGAGTGGTCGGCATTACAGAGAGTAGATACGACGGACTTATGTAATAAAATAGTGCTATATGATAATTTATGATTTAAATGTAAATCAGCTAGAAACATTCCTAAATCAGATGCTGTTGGTTTTATAGGGTTTATTTTATTAGTACTAGACCAAGAGAGCCACCGATTCCAAGCAACACTATAGGTCTTTAACGTAGATGTACGCCAAGATGATTTCAATAAAGCCAACTGTTGGCTATTCCAAGCGGTTAAGTTTTGCGTCCACCCCCACATTTCCAAACTTCCAGCGTCAGGTCGTCGACTCCCACAGGTGGCATTCCTGTGGACGTATCGACTAGACGTTGTCTCAAGTTGTGCAGCGTTAAGGGAGCTGCTAGAGCTCGAGCTTTGATATCTGCTCGCCAGAACACCTTCGTCCACCTGGGAACCACTATCAGATATATTCCTGACGACTGGTTCAAATGTGCTAAGACTTTGGGTACTAGGAACGGCGGTGGAAATACCCAGGCTAGTGGGTAATTCCATGGAATGCTGAAAGCGTCGTGAATTATCGCATTGCAATCGGATAAGTCCAACGTCCCGTAGTTCGATAGCACGTGTGCTGTTTTCGATGCGAAAATGTCTATTACCGGTGTCCCCCACTTGGAGAACACTTTTTCTACACATGCGGGAAGTAGATGCCACTCCGGGGGCTCCCGTAATCTCGATAGGTGATCGGCATGGCTGTTGTAAAGGCCGGGGATATGGTGAATTTTGAACTGTATCCGATGCTGGTCTAACAAATAAAGAATCTGATAAGTTAGTTCCATGCATGCCTTGGATCTCGTTCCCCCCTCTTTGCGTAAGTAAGAGACGACTGTTTTGTTGTCGCATTGCATCAGAACGGAGCTGTGGTTCATTAGAGTAGCTTGGCTCTGAAGAACTTTTAATATTGCCAACATTTCCTTCTGATTGCAATGTAATGTCTGTTCGCTCCTTGTCCATGGACCTGAGAGCGACAGATTGTTCAATCGTGCTCCCCATGCTACATCCGATGCGTCGGTAGTCAAAAAATGTGTCGGGGGAGGGCTGTGCAAAATCATTGACTGATGACAGTTTCGAGTCCACCATATAAGTTCCTCTCTGACCTCTGCTGGTAGAGGGTAAGATCTCATTAGGTAGTTTGGTAATGAGTTCATAAATCTCAGACTGCGGCGGTGATTGAGCCTGCCCCGCGGTACCACAAAGCTTGCGAAATTTAGCAGCCCTACAACTTGTTGCATCTCTTTTAGGTTCACTAACCCTTTTTCTAGGATTTGATTTAATTTCCTCGTGATAATGTTGGACTTTTCTTTTGGAAGCGACATTCGATTGGACCACGGATTCCAAAGCACGCCCAGGTAAACCACACTTTTTTGAGGAGTCGTGATTGACTTTTCGAAATTTATGCACCAACCTAGAAACTGAAGGATGTTTATCAACATCTCCACATGGATGCGCAAGGTAGAGGGGTCCTGATGAGCTACCAGAAAGTCGTCTAGATACACGACTATCCCCACCGCTCTTTCCCTTAAATACTGAGCTATCCAATTTGCAAGTGTGGGAAATGTTTTTGGTGCAGAGCAGAGTCCGAATGGTAGACATGTCATTTCTAGTATTTCGCCGCGATATACAAGTCTTAGAAAGCGCCTGTGAGACTTTATTACAGGGACGTGAAAGTAAGCCTGAGACAGATCGACTTTGCACATCCAGTCTTGGGGTTGAATGAAATCTGGTATGCGGTACATATTGATCAGGTTGAATTGGACTGTTAGCACATAATCGTTCAGTCTTTTCAGGTTGAAAATTGGACGAGATGACCCGTCGTTTTTCGGCACTAGAAATATGGACGAGACGAAACTTGGCGATGGGTTTGGTACTTTTAGGATGCCTTGATGCTTCATTTTGCTTATTACTTCTGTCATTTCCTCTGAATCTAGAGTCTGAGGTATGAATTTGTTGGCAACCGGCATTAGTAATGGGGGTCGCTGAACAAAGGGTATGCGATACCCGGATATTATGCGCAAAATTACATCTGGAGCACCCATTTGACGCCAACGGTGGTAATAATGTGCTAACTGACCTGCATAAAACATTTGAGAGTCATTGTCTTTGCCTTTTATAATTCCCTTTACTGGTAGACGGGGAATGGCGTCGTTTATGATTTCCTCGCTGTGAAGAATAGGAACCACGATCGGGTCGCGAACCACGATTTCGAAAGGATCCTCTTCCACTTGGACCAGCTCTAGATTGAGCATGACCACTATATGAATGCCCACGCGAAGAGCAGTTATGCTGAAATTCACCCTGCGAGGGTGTGTGGTTATAATGCATAGGAACGCTATGCATTTGTTCACAACAAGTGTGTGTGTTGGTATGACCACGCGATGGTACCTTATTGTGGCTCATCCCCCGCGAGGGGAGGCGCATTGAGTTATTGGGCTTTGCTTGCGCAGAAGCCGAATTGTTGCCTTGTTTGTAAGGCGGCCAAAAGCTCTTGCGAATTCCTCCAGACTTTTCCAACACTGATGTAAAGCGTTCCGGGGTGAACAGGTAATTGGCAGAAGGAGGAATTTTATTCAATGATGCCTTTATTAAGGGATCTCTAACTTGGCTGATTATCCCATCTCTTCGCATTTCAATAGCTTCAGCTCTGTGACCGCAAACTAGCTGCAAAAGATCTTGAGAAATTTTGAGGAAATCGCCTTTACAAAACAACTCGTCAATTTTATCATTTAACGAATTATAATCTAACTCGGAATTTTTAGCCCATGTGAGTAAATTGCGAAGTGAATTTTCTAATGCAACTTTTTGTTTTAAAGCACAAAAAGTGATGGCAGCATAAGACTTGTCCGCATAAGCTAAGTGGCGTAGATTATCGTATGCCTTAACCTCGTCATTAGTTTCTAGTTCTACAAAACCTGGGGCGTGGTTATATACCTTCTGAGTATCGGCATAGCGAATCTCTGACCAAGATTCATTTCCAAAGCGCTGGACATCATGCAACATTTTTAAATAAGCTTCTGGTGTTTTAGGAACAGTGGGCTCTTTTAATTTCGTTTCGATATCAAAACTAAAGTCTTTAGCAACATTTGAATGGTTAGATTGCATATCATTGTTGTATTCGTTGTCATACAACGCACGACTAACTCCAGAACTAACTGAAATATTATCATCGTAATACGCGTCAGTTACAGTATTTGCATTAGTAATAAACTTTTTTAGCTCACCGACCTCCTTGGTCAACTTATCTAATACGCGATCCCGGCAATCTCGCTTATTTTTCTTGCGTCGGCTGCGCTTCGCACGTTTGCGCTTCGATGAAGTTGAATCCGTAGATATACTTGAGGAACTACTACTACTGGAATCGTTGTCAATTCTGTTAGCTTGCACCGTATTAGCTGTTGCTGACATCGAAGGTAATTCATCAGTATTGTTTCTGAAACGCAAGGTCAGTTAAACAAAAAACATACTAATTATAAGGTAGGTCAATCTTACTTGGAAACACAATTAGTGGGTACACGTAAATATTTTAATACGAACGACAAACTCGTTAAAATTAAATTTTAGAAACAATTTACTTCTATAGTAGGTACTTTAATGGATAAGGTATCCGTTTTAACGTACATATTTCATAATTACATCGAATGCATTCAAATTAGTTGCAACATCAATTACTATAAAACGTTAGAATTAATTGTTACTCGAAAGGTAACACTATGGCAAATAATATTCAGATTATGTGGGTAGGTACTTACATGTTCATATTCAATAAGTTTTCTGAAATTGTTTAATTTCAAACTAAGAATATTTTTAATTATTTGTAAGGTTTTAGTACTTTACCACAATGACACTGAACGTCGCGATCGTACAAGTTGTTTCGACGAAAAACTAGACGCCAATGAAATAAAATGGCTGACGCTCGAACTCGAGCGCCCCGCCACCTGGTGATGGTGGGCCAAACCGGAAACGCGTCGGTAAATGTAGGCCAATAGGAAACACTGTAGACGGAAAACGGAAGTGCCTATCTCAATAATAAGCTTCGAATAACGGTCTAGTTGTTTAATAGTCCAATATCTTCCGCCATGTTGGATTTAGAATAACGTCACACAGCTAACCTTGCATTGTCATATAACCATTTCGGCTCAATCGGTTAAAGATATCTGCTTCAAAATTGAGTTGCAAGATTCACCCCGGAAAAACATACATACATTGCAAGCTAATATAAAGCTTGTAAAATACATACAAAATCTTATTATACATTCTATATTTAAAATTGCGAATGTCTGTGTGTACTTGTACGCCTAATTAATCACACCGTACTAGCCAGTATTAATTTATCACATGGATGAATCGTTTTTAAAGCAAATATGGGAAAAATTGCGGTGTTAAAAAGCTAGATCCGATCATACTCGTTCTACAGTTATGTTGTCTTAATAAATGTGTAACCATAGCTTCATTCTGTCAACAGTATATCATTATTTATAAAAAAAAATTATCAGAAGCACAACAATAATAAAACCAACCGAAGTATCTAACATTAAGATCCCGGGCGTATTTTTCATCACAGTTCGACAGAACACCATTACGGCACTCGTTCCCGACGTCCGCTTCTCTTTGTCCCCCGACGTCTGGGGGACTATTGTCTATCTTACGTATATACTCTATGTCTAACTTCAACTATTTCTGGAAGTGTTCGCGGAAACGACTCACTTGAGATTTAGGGTGTTCACAAATACTTCATAACTTGAAAAAGTTAATGAATACATTGTTTTCCTTTATTTATTTGACCAGAATTTATTTTTAAATAAATCTACTGTTTTGATTTATCATTATAATAACGATAATACAATTTAATAATAGGTATACATTCTTAAAATAATTTTAAATTCATTTACGGCCATTTAATTTCGAAATATAATAAGGCATCTTGTAAGGCATTTCTGTTTCTTAAATATTAAATTCTTTAAGCCTCCGCTTTTTAGTATAAATTAAAGATGCAACTTAAAATAAATTACTTAGCCTCCATTATGCTTATGCAAATCCTGTGTAATCCAAATTAAAGGAGCTTCTACACGGTTTTAACCAGTCACCAACCAAAGGCGATTTAATCGTCGAAGTTAAAGCGTTTCAAGCTATTTGAAAAATAATCATTAAAATGAGTTTATTACGAAAAACAAATACTTTAAGCTTTTTGTCGGAGCTCCCTTATTAGGTCACGTATAAATAATCTTCCTAGGAAGATAGCTCTTCCTATGAAATAGATATACAGTAGACTCTCGTTAATTTAATTGTAAAGAGCTGATAAAAAAAAGTCAGGATGAGTTTTTTTACTTTACAAATACAAATAATACAGCTAAGATTTGTTAATGATTAATTTTGGTACTCTGCTACACATTATAAATAGTTATAACTTAAATCAACATACTTTTTATATCAGAAAAAATGTCATATTTCTCGTGATCGCGAGTAAAATAGCAGGACGAAAGCTAGCGATGATAGCTCAGTGGTAGTGACGTCGGAGACGGCCGTGGTTTCGAATCCTACACTGAGCTTGAAGAAAGGAAAACATCGTGAGAAAAGCACAGCACGGTGGTAGGGTGCTTTGTAGTACCCGACTGGCTGGCTACCACCTTCAAATTCAAAACCTGTCGCCAAGCACATGTTTTGGTTATGCTTGTGAGCCAGTTGGCGATGTGAAAAGGTCTTCAACATATTAGCAATCCTCTGCTACTGCTAATGTCTAATAGGCGACGGTATCCACTTACCATCAGGTGGACAGGACAGGACAGGACAGCCTGTCTGGTAGTCCGGAGCCTGTCTGGAGGTGGTAGGTAGTACTTCCAACTAAATACTCAACAATATGTTTCCTTGTTTCAGATTTGCCCCGGTTCGTGGGCCCAGGGTCGAACGTGACGGTAGCCCTGGGCAGGGATGCCGCGCTCACGTGTAGGGTTGATAACTTACAAACATTTAAAGTAAGTATCAAATTAAATAATACTAGTTTTAGTTTGCAATTGTCACTTTTGTCCATACCTTCAGACGTCCTTTGAGACAAAGACTAAACCGAGTTAAATTACAATAAGAGTTGGTGGTGACCCCACTAGGTTTTACAATAGCCGTCTCTTTTTGTCATATAAGTAATACAAGAAAGAGACATATATTTTAAACCTGAGTATTACTAGTTTTAAACCACTTTACGATAATGAGACCGCGAAAATTTATGACGTTTAGATGTAGTAGACACCTTTAGCTGTTTTTAATCCACATTTATGGCAAAAGGATGTAAATTTTTTACTCTTAGATGAGCCAGTAAAATTTAAATAAACTAAAACATACTCAAATAAACACAACATCAAACTAATCAGTCAAATCTAAAAGACAAACACGATCCTACACAAAAACTTCTGACTTCCATGAACACATTTATTCACAAAGAGGCACTCAAGTTTTTTCACACAGTTAGGCGTGGATCATATTACCACCATTAGGTTCCAGGGTATCTAGTGGCTGAGCTTGAGTGACTGCTAACGAGCCGTACGAAAGTGTTCCGCTGGGCTGACTTGCCTCTACTCTAGCTTGTAGTGTAGTTGTAGGTACTACTTTAAGTAGATGAGTTTGGTGTCTACTTTTTGCGTCGCGGCACACTTATGACTCGTTCTTCCCCGTGATTTCACCTGCGTACACATGTTGCAATTGGATTTTGCCTTGGTTTGTTTCAAGTTTTATTAAATCCAAATTCAGTTTTAGATGATTTCTGACAAATCTGCCAATATTTGCGTCAATACATGTTTACGATTGTTTTGGCTGATGCAAGCCAGCACATTACAAGATTGACAGCCGTGATAGTCCTCAGCAAGCAATTTGTTGGTTGGCTGCTCTTTCGGAATTTTAATTGTATCTATAGTTTGTTGCACTTTTAATTAACGTCCCTGAAGACTAAGTTTTACACCTGTGTTGCGTTCAGCTTCTTCCTTGCTATGAGTTATATTTTAATATACCTACATTGTTTGCTCTTTTATGCAAAAAGGTCTATTTTATATCATAAGATTACAAATTTTGTAACTGCAACTTTGTACTTTAATTAATTATCATAAATATTACTTAAGGTACAAACAACGTAGACTTCAGATTATTACTATGAAATACCTTCCGTAACTAGCAACACGTCGCCTTCATATTACTTAATACATAGAAACCAGTATTGTCACGGCGCCTTCTCCTGCTGCCTGCAGTCGGCTACTGACTTTTATTATTCAATCTTCTTCTTTTTCAACCTCTCGTTTAAATTTTTTATAGGATTGTGTTTATTTTTCGTACAAGCTATTTTTGCAAAAAATCATCTTAAAAACTGTTTTTTTTTATTTTATGTCACAAGTGACAACGAGGTACCTGATGGTAAGTGTCAACCGTCGCCTATAGACATTGGCAATACCAGGGGATTACTAATGTGTTGAACACGTTATTAAGGCGAACTGGCTCTCAAGTGCAATTGCCGGAACACACCAACAGGTGCTTGGCGACAGATTTTCAACTTGAGGGTGGTAGCCAGCCAGTCGAGTACTACTAAGTACCCTACCACCGTGCTGTGGTTTCCTCACGATGTTTTCCTTCACCGAAAGCTCAAGCTCATTGTAAGGATTCGAACCCACGACCTTCGCCGCGGTATCCGACGTCACTTACCACTGAGCTATCATCGCCTTAAATTTTATACCACTAGGTGGCAAACCAACTTACGGCACACTTGACGGTAAGCGGTTACCGTAGCCTATGGACGCTTGCAACACCAGAGGCGTCACGAGCGCGTTGCCGACCTTGCATAAACCTTCTTACTCCTCTTTTGAAGAACCCCATGCTGTAACCATTTCAATCACGGATCGGACTAGGTATCGTCCAAAAACTACCTACATATTTTTTATTCCAGGAATCGCGTCTCAAGTTATATACATACACAAAAAACATTATAGAAATTATAAACAACATTATTTAGAATAGCCGCAAATAAGTTAGGTCCCTCTCTCGCTTAACGTATATTCTAACTGACAGGGGTCAGATTTGTTTGCCTTTCCCAATTGTAAATTGCAATTAGGAACTGGTAACTATTGAAAATATTTGCGGTCGGCATTTGTATATATTTCAAACATAATTTTTTGTATTTGTTGAGCAAGATAACTTATAAACTTAGGTTTGCGCGTTCGTTAGCCGCATGTATTAAATAACATGTGGAGGAGTGAAAAAAGGTGACTTCTCCATCAAAATAGGAAAATTTTCTGTCAGGCGGCTAGGTCCTTGGAACACAGTCCAATTGTATATGTTCGAAACTTGTAAGATATATGCAGATCGCTTGGAGAACTTTGATAGCGTGATGTAGAATTCTATAAGATTTTGTGTCTTACAGCTACCATTCACTGTGGCGCCATCTATCTAGGAGTAGTGTGAGTTATGTCTGTGTTGTTTATAGATGTCGCTACAAACAAGTTCTCTTATAATGGATTTTTGCAAATAAATAACACAAATTTAGTAGTTAAGATGAAAATTCATCATGCTTGCTCAAACAATTATTATTTTAGTCTCTTAACTACCAAATTCTGATTGGAGAAATTAATAAATATTCAAATTCAAATGACTTCTAATACACAAAGAAGATACGTATCCCAATTCGATAGATATCAAATCAATAGTAAGCTTTGAAGACAGAGAAACGAGCTCGTAACCCAATTGCATGTACACAACGATTGATGACAACGGAAGACAAACCCGAAGGTGCACATGATTGAGACAAATGGCCCCACTAAGGAGATACATGGGATATAAATGTGGGTGCTTACAATGTTGCAAGATTTAAAAAGTAAACCGTTATTTATGCCCGTGGCGATATCTCTTACTTTACTTACCTGAGTTACTGTTTACAGAGACAACTGCTATTCTTTCTATTATTTTACTTAGCTTTGCACAGTAGCTTTGCTTCTTTGGTTAAAAAAATACCAGTTAATTCAGCAGTGCTTTTGAGAACCTTTGGGCTCTGTGTGATACTATTACCTTCGAACATTTTTAAATCCATCTGTAATGTGACTCTTTTGAATTTGACTTTCCTTTTACTATTACAAGCTGTCCCCCGCGGTTTCACCCGTGTTCCTGTGGAATTTGCATTCCCGTGAGATCTAGCGGTATAAAAATAGATAACAACCTATTCTCAGATCTACTGAATATAGGTAGATATAAAATTTCATCAAAATCAGTCCTCCGCGCTATGATATGGGGTTCTTCAAAAAGGGCGTAAAGAGAGCTCTTGAAGGTCGGCAACACATCGGCAATCACCCTGGTATTGCAAATGTCCATAGGCGGCGGTGACCACTTACCATCAGGTGGACCATCTGCCTGTTTGTCAACCTATTAGGAGTTAGGAGTATGGTAACTAAAACTATGACACGAGAATTTTATATATCAGAAGATGTGCTATTTTATTCTTATTTCTATTGTTATAAAAAATATTTTGTATGTATAAAATAAAAAAATAGTAGATTGTTATACAAGTAGCTAAAATGACCCATTATATACGAGGTAGTTTTACTCCCGAGCTTTAGCGAGGGACTAAATAGAAACCGAGTTTTAATGGGTTTTAGCACCGTGTGTTACACTAAACTTTTCACTACGATTGCGAAAAAATAAAACAATCCAATACAATATGAAATATGTAGTTTATAATTATTTTTTTTTGTTTCTTCTGTAGCCGCAACACATTGCATGCATTCTACCAGAGATTTTCAAAATTAAAATGAAGTTCTTTTTTTATGAAACAGTAATTAGTCGAGTCTTTATTCATGATTATTCTACTTATGACTAAAGACTTTTTCGTTTTTGTAGTCTCATTGTCATTTGACAAAAAAAAAAAACTTTTTCCCTTAGAGGATGAATTGCTATTTTTTCACCGCTCTGGTACGCTACAATGACGGTCTTTTTGAGCAAGAGGAGTGAAAATATATTTTTGTCCTAGATTCTGTTTTAACATTAATTATTAACATTGAAAATTTGACTTAATCTTTTAAGCGTTTTGGATAATATGCTTCTGTTGGCTTTTAAGATGTTTGTATATAAATATCTTCTAACGTGATGAATCAATTAAACTAAGTTTCTGTCCTAATTTCAGTCAGATTGCTAAGTGATGAGTTAAAGTGAGATAATGTATTTCAAAAGATCGAAAACAATAGAAACTTACCCTGAATTAAGAAATAAGAATACATAAACGAACTATCGTTTAACCATAGATTAAGTAATACAAAATTAAGTTTTCGATATGAAATGTAAAGTAAAGAATAGTTTTTTTTTAATTGACAAAATTTACAACAATGTTAAATTTGAAATGATTGATCCTTTCCAAACACCAATATTACTGGAGTGGAAACTTAAAAAAGAATCCTTGATTAAATCACAGCTGGAACAAATTAAATGTAAATAAGGTAACGGAAAACACCATTGCGCGTTGATTGGGAACGCAAATTAAATACAAATAGAATTAGTCAGGTTAGTAAAGTTGATTTGGTTTTAAGGCGATGATAGCTCAGTGGTAAGTGACGTCGGATACCGCGGCGAAGGTCGTGGTTTCGAATCCTTACAATGAGCTTGAGCTTTCGGTGAAGGAAAATATCGTGAGGAAACCACAGCACGGTGGTAGGGTACTTTGTAGTACTCGACTGGCTGGCTACCACCCTCAAGTTGAAAATCTGTCGCCAAGCACCTGTTGGTGTGTTCCGGCAATTGCACTTGAGAGCCAGTTCGCCTTTAAGGCATTGTAATAAGGTGTACAACACATTAGCAATCCCCTGGTATTGCCAATGTCTATAGGCGACGGTTGTCACTTATCATCAGGTGACCCGCCTGCCTCGTTGTCACTTGTGACATTAAAAAAAAAAAACTCTTTCATAACACCCCTGTAAATGGATAAAAACTTTTCTCAGAAATCGTACAGTCGCTTCAACATACAGATATGATAATGTTTTGTAATGCTACGATATCAAAATTATTGACGAGTAAACATTAGTTTCGAGACAGTTTTAGTAAATACTAAAAGAGGCGTACATTAAATATCATTTGATCTCCAAAACGTACATTACGGATTCATTTCTACCCGAAAATTTACCGTTTTCTACTATAAACCATTTTTTTTTAACACCATAGCCTAACTCCTCACTTAAATCATCAGGTGGCGTGGCTCCGCGTTGACACGCAGACGATCCTGACTATTGCGGGCCATGTAATCACCAAGAACCACAGGATCAGCGTGAGCCACGGCGACGGGGCCTGGAGCCTAGGGCTCAAGGACGTGGGGCCCTCTGACGGGGGCCGATACATGTGTCAGGTCAACACAGAGCCTATGATGAGCCAGACACACCAACTTCAGGTTGTTGGTAAGCAGATTTATTTTTCATTTTTTTTTTCTGTATAAGATTGTGTTTGACCACAATCTCACCATGGTAAGTGATGATGTGGCCGAAGGTGGTAAGCACACAAAGCCTAGATGGGAACTGGCTCTCAAGTGCAGCTGTCGGAACACACCGATAGGTGCTTGGCGACAGATTTTCAACTTGAGGGTGGTAGCCAGCCAGTCGGGTACCACAAAGTACCCTACCACCGTGCATAATTTACTAAATAAACTTGCACTGTAAGGGATTAAGAAAATGAGTGGGGCGCGTCTTTTAAGATGGAACTATCTTAAAACAATCAAATATCTCTGTTTTACCCTTTGATATCTAATAACTAAAGATACACAATCAGCGACAAAAAATGGCCTTACCGAATGTCTACCCACTCGAACATTTGGGTGGTCTTTTAACTCTAGTAGCATTCGAACGCTCCGACGAGATATATTTTGGCTAGCAGGTATGAGTCGTAAAATTTAATTGCCTTTTGTACATAGCTTTGCGAATACAACTTAAAAAAATCACTAGTAATTACCCAACACAATTTGGGACACTTTTGAGAGAACTTTTGCTTGGGATTGTTTATCTAGTTATTGTTTTACCACACAAAGTGTTACATTTCCTGGCATAAAATTAACGCATCTAACAAATTAGTGCTCTTCCTTACTAGATCAGTAAAGTCAATGTCAATTAAAGTAACAATTCTGATTGCTATGAATATAATTAAATACCTACTCATGTTTTTCAGTTATCATTCCATGATAAATTATCATTCTTTTTTAATTGAAACCTTTGGAAACCACTTCAATGAAAAACTGTTTAGATGCAAATAATATTTATAACTTTAACAACAAATTGATACTCAAATTAGGATCATAATTAAGCATCCAATGTATTATCACCGACGTATCCTGTCACTGAGGTAGATGAATAACATCTGTGACCAGTTGATTTAAGTCTAACTACACTATCCGCTGATGCATAGATAATATTTCCATCTCCTTCAATCGCCATTCCGTAGACATTATCACCCAAAATTGCCACTTGTTCAATTTGCCTTAGTCTATGATTGATCTTATACAAACTCTCAGGAGTTGAAAAGTAAAGATTGCCATGGTTATCTATAGTTATCGCATTGATATTATATTCTCCAATATTTATGATAGTATTAGTATCACTTTGGTGGCAGAATAGGCCGGTGGAATTCGAAAAGAAAATATTTTGATCGTTATCGACTGCAACGAGCATGGCTTTAGTACCTCTTAGCTCAGGCACTCTTGTGACTCTATTACCTTTGTAAATGAAAGCCTCTTCTGCTGGATAGCTTGTGAAGTATAGATTACGGTTAAAGAATAACTGCCAAATATTTTCACTGGTTATTTTAAGATCTATTGCTGCCTTAGTGTTGAAGTCAAATTTGTAGATTCCCTCCCTGCCTCCAAGATACACAGAATGCTTCAAATCATCAACAGCATTGGCAAATCCACCGCCTATTCCAGTTATTATACCAAAATCGTTGTTCTTCAAATCGATGTATGCGGATTTAAATACTTCATCAGTATTTGCTGAGTAACTGAAGAATAGAGTGTTGGTATCATAGTCGATAGCTAGTTGATAGGGGCTGTCAACATTAGTCTTCAGAACTTCTTTCTCATGGTTGATGTAACCAACGACGACTCCATCACATTGTCTGTTCGATGTCACCTTAGCTTCAGCTAAGGCAATAAGCGCGAGTACGGCGAGCAATTTCATCTGAAAGCAATAATTTTATTACTGTATTAATTATCATTCACAGAATAATTTCATTGTATTAATTTGTAGATTTAAAAACTTAAGCACTATATTTTGACCGTAAAAACACTAAATATAAAAAGCTTAAGATCAAACAGTCTGTCAAGGATTTATCGAACGACAAACAAATGTCTTAGTTTTTTTGTTATTTTATACCATTCTGTTAACACTTTAGATTTTTATCGGAACATAAAAGGCCTTATTTTATTTATTTTTTCATTTTTATTTGGGAACCTTACTTATTAAACGTTATTTAACTAAAATACTGTTTAAATGGTCATGATCGATAAATATGTAAGTTGTGTTTAAATTATTATTATGTTTCTATGGTATAAACTCCGTATAGTTTTACAATACAAAAAATAATGCCAAATAGGTGAAGCCGTTTTGATGTGATGTGCGGACAAACATTTTTGGAAATTGATTTTATTTATATAGATAGAAAATGTAGCGATTATTCCTGTTGTATTGACCTACTGGCGTTATTCCTACGCAGCTGCACCAGTCGATAGAGAGCTTGTAACTACATTGTATACACTATAAAAAACAGCCATTTTAAACACTGTAGAATGACATGAAATTTTTTCATGAAAAAACGAACTTGGCTAAGGCTTGTGACTATCATTACTGGTTCACGTTAAAACCAAGATTAAAGCCATGTATTCAGTGAGAAACATGTTTCTGTTTCTAAGTGCTCTCCAATTCTATTGGGGAGCACAGAAATATCCTAGAAACAACAGTGTTTACCGCAACAGTTTCACATTTTTCAGAAACATATTAATTTGTTTCAGAGTTTTCTGAAACAGTGTTTATAAACAATTGTTTCTCCGTGAATACATGGCTTAAATCTTTTAACAATGTTAATAGCGTTTTATGAGTAAAGTAATTTAATTTAATTTATTTTATACTCACGTTGGAAGCACCGATTACCAAGAGCAATACGTCCGAACTAGTTATAAATATATTTGCAATAAATTTTCTCGTGGCTGTCATATCATATATATTCACAGAGGTCGGAATATTATCAATGAGGGCTGTCCTCTCACCTCAAGATTACATTATCTTGCGTTGCTTTCTGGAATTATACATTATTTTGTAAGTAAACATTAGTGAAACTTCTTGGAAAAAATACAATATGTAAGAAACGACGTGATTTCGATTTAGATTCAAATATAGACTTAAATAAATACGTTTTAAAATATGATTCTGAATTGACCTCTTGGCCATTATTGGGACAAAAGTGCCAGGAAAACAATAACATAATATAAAATCTATTTTCTAGCAACAAAACCCAATTATTATTTAAGATTTTTAAGTTAAACAGTATTTATGTTTAGTGACATAATGAAAAATCATTTTAGCTGAAATCTAGAAATAATAAATCACAATGATTTCGTATTCAAGACAGTTCAAAAACGTTTTAGCCGATAGAATAAAAGATGTTGGCATCTTTCCAACTTCATTCAAGCCATATTTTTGAAACTTTTATACAGTAGGTACTCGTCAATAGAGATAATGTACAAAAATTAGAATCCTGAGCGTAAGCGAGTGAATCAAAAGAGCACGAGGTGAAAAATCTTTGCACTCGAGTGCAACACGTAATTTTTCATCCCACCTCAGCGAGGAAATTGGAGGAAATGACTAAATGCAAAAGAAAATGGCGCGCGCAAAGCAAATTAAAAAAAGTATACCAAGAAGGTTCCGAGTCTGAGTTTTTAACAAATTAAAGAAGGAGGTCAATTTTTTTATGTATTTTTGTATTCGTTAAAGAATAAAATTGTTAAACATTTGAAAAAAAAAAGCCAATAAGTGACTATACTTATTGGCTTTTTTTTTCGTTCCGAGTCTGAGTTTTTGACAAATTAAAAAAATATTCTTTAATTTCATTTTTTAATTCGTCAAAATTATAATTTTTTATGTATTTTTGTATTAGTTTAAGAATAAAATTGTTAAACATTTGAAAAAAAAGCCAATATTGTCAGATGGTCCAAAAATATTTAAAAAATGTAACCTTGCTGAGTTTCTTGCCGGTTCTTCTCAGTTGAAGGCTGACTTCCGAACCGATGGTAAGTTCAGTAATTCGACCTTCATAAGTGCCCTTCTAGGGCCTAAACTGAATAAATAATTTTGACTTTGGCTTTGACTTTGATGTATGTTTTTTCACTATGTTTGTGAATTCAAAACATCATTAAACCTATTTACTTCTCCCTCCATGGTGCCGAATTTACCATACATGCTTTTTTATTTTTTTTTAAACTCAGACTCGGGATCTTATTGGTGTACTGTTTTTTATTTGCTTTGCGCGCGCCATTTTCTTTTTTTGCATTTAGTCATTTCCTCGCTGAGGTGGGATGAAAAATTACGTGTTGCACTCGAGTGTAAAGATTTTTCACCTCGTACTCTTTTGATTCCCTCGCTTACGCTCAGAATTCTAATTTTAGAATCTTTTGCTTGCTCGGTCATCAAAATTGAGCACGCGGTTAATAAATAACTTTACACTCTTGTATAACAAATAACTATTCTTTTCATTTGAAAAGCTTCTAAGTTCAAAATCATTTAACGTTCTATGCAAGTAGATTTAAATCGTCAGTCAGAAGGAGCAACAGACACGCATTACACGTAAAATTTTTGGGTCTCGAATTGAGAACCTCCTCCTTTTTTGAAGTCAGTTAAAAATTGACAAACAGGTTGACTATAAAATTAATTTTGTTCCAGTGCCACCAGACATAGATGATGAGATCAGCAGCAGTGAAGTATTAGTCAAAGAAGGTGAAAATGCTGTCCTGAGATGTTTGGCGTCAGGGACCCCTCTGCCAATCATTGCGTGGAGGAGAGAAGACTCAAGGCATTTCAAAATCGACAATCAGACTCTCGGTAAGAATATAACTGAATCACAATCATCATACACACAAGATATACAGTAGAACAACGCCTTTTTGAAATCGAATAAAAAAAACTAAAAAAAATAATGATAAAAAATGAGCATTTAGAGTCTGACTATTCATAAGTGCCTGTGAAGGCCTATTTGGATGAATAAACAATTTCATTTCATTTCATATAAGTCTACAACAGAATTATAAGTATTTTTTTAAATCTGGATAAGCTTGTGTTTGACCACAATCTCACTATGGTAAGTGATGATGTGGCCGAAGGTGTTAACCAAACAAAGCTTAGATGAGAACTGGCTCTCAAGTGCACCTGTCAGAACACACCGATAGGTGTTTGGGGACAGATTTTCAACTTGAGGATTCTACAAAATACCCTACCACCGTGCTATGGTTTCCTCACGATGTTTTCCTTCACCGAAAGCTCAAGCTCATTGTGGGATTCGAACCCATGACCTTCGGCGCGGTATCTGACGTACCACTGAGCTATCATCGCCTTAAAGGGGTTTTTAAAAACATGTATCAAGATCGTTGACCCCTAAGGAGTCGTACTGCATTCTTAAATATAAAATAGTTACCTGCTACAATAAAAATAAAAACCCTAGACAGTGTATGGATGTTAGTGATGGTCCAACGCTTACTTACTGAGACTAGAATGGTTCGCCCCCGTACCGCGCAAACATCTCACAATTGCCCTGTCTAGTCTTTACGGCTTCGTCGTACTTCTGTATTACTATCATTATACTCTGTGACGGAATCCTGAATCATATTTAAATGCGTGTAGCCAATTGCCAGGGTCAAGGTTTTTTTAATATGGTGAAAGTTGGATGCATAATTTTAAAACGTAGATGCAATAATATTTGTAACAGGCAGACAAACTTTTTTGCACGGTGGTAGGGTAATTTGTAGTAGTCGACAGGCTGATTCTAACTTCAAGTTGAACATCTGTCAACAAGCACCTGTTGGTGTGTTTCGGCAGTTCCATTTGCTGGTAATACTAAAGTCAATAGGCGACGGTATTCACTTCCAACCCGTCTGCCTAGTTGTCAGTTGCGGTGTAAAAAAGTACCAAAAAATACCTACTTACTTTGGTTTCATAATATTATGCAATTAGTTAAAAGCTGTTATATTGAAATTACAAACAGATTTTAAGGCGATGATAGCTCGGATACCGCGGCGATAATCGTGGGTTCGAATCCTACAATGAGCTTGAGCTTTCGGTGAAGGAAAACATCGTGATGAAACTGGTAGGGTACTTTATAGTACTCGACTGGCTGGCTACCACCCTCAAGTTGAAAATCTGTCGCCAAGCACGTTTTGGTGTGTTCCGGCAATTTCACTTGAGAGCCAGTTTGCCTTTACGGCATAGTAATAAGGTGTACAACACGTTTGCAATCTCCCTGGTATTACTAGCGTCTATAAGCGACGGTTGTCACTTACCATCAGGTGACCCGCCTGCCTCGTTGTCACTTGTGACATAAAAAAAGGTACTTCAATTTTATTCATTTGTATATTTTAAATATAGCGCATGTGTTTTCCGTTGTCGTAATGTTTCTTTATTCAGGTCATTCCAATTTCCCAGAAGTTCCTTATCTACAAATGACTCGTGGTAATTTATGTAAAATCCATGTTGGTATGTACTTTATCGTTAAATTGTAAACAGCTCTGTTATTATATTATGTTAATTTAATGTAGGTACCTAGTTTAATCTAAGAAACATGATAAATATTCAACATAGCACACCGCTACTTCATGCTAACATGTTTTTAAAATTGAATTTACATTATAAAAATAACAAGTCAACATTTTTTTACAAAACCATCAGCTACATACGTTAGCCAGAGAGGATCTAAATATCGTTTTTTTGTAACAGATAGTTTACCGCGGTAATAAACTCCAAACATTGTGCACTTTCACAAATATTTTACTTGCCATGCCCAAATATCAGTTCCGGGACAATTATTCATACCTCAAATAGGACTACTGATTGCCGCTGTAAGCCAAATCAAAAGGTGACACTTTTACTGAGGATCTATCTCTCCCTTAAAATCATACTTACCGGACAATCTGTAGATATAAAAATGAATTGCTGTTCGTTAGTCTCGCTAAAACTCAAAAAACTGGCCAAGTGCGAGTCGGACTCGCGCACGAAGAGTTCCGTAAAAACGGCAAAAAATCACGTTTGTTGAGTGTTTGTAGTATTTGTTGTTAAAGCGGCAACAGAAATACATAATTTGTGAAAATTTCAACTGTCTAGCTATCGCGGTTTTTGACATACAGCCTGGTGACAGACAGTCGGACAGACAGCGAAGTCTTAGTTATAGGGTCCCGTTTTTACCCCTTGGGTACGGAACCCTAAACCGGCTGACCAATTTGAATAATTATTTTTTTGTTAGGTCCGCTCTCAAATTAAAACTCTAATCGGCTTTAATAACGCTAAACTCAAAGTGTTACGATCAATAACATTTACAGGGATGCAACAATAAAAACAAACTACGATCATTACGCAAACAGGACAACTCATTTGTAATTGTGTGATAAAAGCTAAATTTACACATTTCCCTTAAAACTACAACAAAAGCTGAACAAACAATTGTTTTAATACAAACTCTAACCTGAAATAACCTTTATCTGTTATTTTGTACCGCACGGACGCGGTCGCATGGCGGTTGGCAAACATTATAAACCGACTGTGTGCAAAAACTGTCACAGGAGCGCTCCACCCTGCACCAGTCTCGGGCAGCACTGCGGCTCGCAAAGAGGAAACTTTCTCGCCTGCGGCTACAAATTGAATGTAAACTCCCTTATTTGCATTCTGTATCTAAACCCCGTTATATAATGCACACAATATCATTCCTGCGGCTACCCCAGTGTACGTAGTAGCTAAGTATTCTTCGCATCACCGATATAGTTTGAAGTTTATTTCATACTGTGTCAACGTTTATTTATATTGGAATAGAGTATGAAAAGTTTTCCAAAGAGGATTTAGTTCGCAAAAGAGATTTTAAACTTCGAAATATATTTTCTCTTACTTTCATATTTCATTTGATATGATAATGTTGAAGTGTTGTACGATTCATCACTCCAGTTAATCATTTCAAGTCATTTACCTAAATATATTTGTTTGTGTTTCGATACTGTTGTTGAAAACCCTTTCGCATTACATACAAAGACATCCTAATGGTATTATATTTCCTGGAAATAATACTTTCATCATATAAAACAGGCGATGTCTCCCTTTAAGTGTATCGCAGACCAAATCTCCCATCGTATCAATAGGATTACGAAGCTTTGTCCCGTAACCCCTCGTTAAGTAGACTGGCAGAAAGAATCGTACAAAATCTATTCTTGGTACGTAAGAAATAGAGATTTTCTCGTAAGATACAAATCATTAGTATTTTGCACAATAATAATTGGCAATAATATTTCTACTCTATTTAAAGAATAATATTTCCAAAACCATTATAACATTTTTTAAATTTAATTTTAAGGACACTTATGTAACGTCATTTTTATTGCTATTGTTATCACCATTTCCAAATGACCTGTCATGAGAAGAAGTAGCGAAACAAACTCCCCTTCACAAAAGTATTCTTTTAATGTACTACTAAATTAGGTTTTTCCAATTATAAGATTTTACAAAGCTGAAATTGTTTAAAAAGCTTTTAAAACTTTCTTTACGACGACTAAAATTTACAAGTGATTACAACTAATAACGTTTATCTTTTCGGAAGCACTGTTCAATAGCGCCCGCTGATTTGGAGCTTCTCTTTTTTTTTTTTCGTGTAGTACTCTTTGTAGTAAGAATTTTCACCAATACTTTTGACGCGATTTTTTCGAAAAAATAAAACAGAAATTTCTAACTCATTCGTATAAAAAAAACCACGAAGTGTACGGCGACCGCTCGCTGCGTTTCGCAATCGTCGTTCACTTCTAACCTAATCAAGCCATGTTGATTCTGAATAGAAAAGATCTTTTAAATAAAAAGAAAAAAATAATAGGTATTTACGTGAATTAGTTAAAAAAATTGAAACTTTAGGATATTTTTTCTCGAAATCTGTGCGTTATCGCGTTAAAAGCCTTCGTAAAAGTTCTTACTACGAAGAGTACTACACGAAAAAAAATAAGTGAAGCCCCAAATCAGCGGGCTTTTGTACAGTGGAGCAATCTTTTCGAAGGACTCATGGAATTTAATATTTATTCTGTTCTTATATGGTTTTCTAAAACGTCTATTTTTTTGCAGTATCAAAATGGGGTGGACCATGGTTAAACTTAACTAGCGTCGAGCGAGTGTCGTCTGGGGCTTACTTATGTATAGCCTCAAATGGTGTACCGCCATCAGTAAGCAAGAGAATTCAAATCAACGTCTTGTGTAAGTCTTATTTTACTGCCACTTCTCTTGCTCCAAGTATCCCTTCTTCCATAGACGCTGTACGGGTAGTTTCGAAATATTCTTAATGCTTCTTTTCATCCAAATCACATTTTGAATTTATAAAAATCTGTTTATTTTTCAAGTGTGCGCAACTGTTATTACTTCTTTCATTAGTTGTTTTACCGCGTAATTTTTAAAACTAAATCTTAGTTTCAAGCTATTGAAGATGTTTCGTCCCTTTTTTGACCAGCTTTAATAAATTTTTTTCTTATAACTTCTAACAAGTATTCAAAAATTGTATCATCTTATTGTACAGTCACCCCATCAGTGTGGGCAGGAAGGGTAGCAATTCGAGCCCCATCTGGTGGAGCAGTCACGTTACAATGTACCGCTGAAGCATATCCTGTACCTCAAGTCTTCTGGACTTTGAATGGCGAGCAAAGACTTGTCAATGGTAAGTGAATGATTGCCTTTCTAATCCAATGCTATTTAACTTTATTTTAGTTAGAAGGATGGATAGGATTAGTAATAAATATATGAAGATAATATTTGAATGTTGCACCAGTCTCCACTGAGGTTCAGTATTGTTGCGGAATAGTAACCTTTTTTACCACAAGTGACAACCAGGCAGGTGGGTCACCTGATGGTAAGTAAATACCGTCGCCCAATAACCATTAGCATCAAGTACCTGCGGGATTGCTAATGTGTTGTACACGTTATTACAACGCCTTAAAAGCAGCCTGGCTCTCAAGTGTCAGCAATTTCGGAACACATAAAATCGTGCTTGGCAACAAATTTTTAACTTGAGTTTGGTAGTCACTTAGGCGAGCACCAAACCACCAGCAATTACTTCCTAGCAAATTTTTCCTTCAACGAAAGCTCAAGCTCATTATATGAATAAAATACTACGTCTTCACCAACACCCAGCCAAGGACCTAAAAAGCAGTTTTTTTCACAGGTGTTGTTTTTAATACTTAGACGAGGAATAAGAAAGTATTTTTCGAAATTCAACCCCAAAATGGATAAAAAGGGGTACGCGGGTGAAACCGCAGGGCGGAAAGCTAGTATTATATATTATAGAATTGAACAAGAAAACTTATTATACCCAAAAGCTATGCCTAAATCACTTTTACGATATTCCAGTCGTAAACCGTCTGTTTCAAGATGGCTCCAATGTTTTTATCACTCTGAAAGTATTATTTCTGTCAGACTTTATTTAGATTTTATTTCGACAACTTTTTAATAACACTCATTGTATAGTTGAATTTATACTTTTGAAGTAGGTTCCTATTAGTTACTCAACCTTTAATATTCTATTGGTTTATTAGATATTTCATTTATATTATATCTAAAATGGCCTCTGACTCTTAATTAAAAGTTAAGCAACTAAGTCTGATTTTGAAGAAAAAAAAAACATACAGTCGAATTGAGAACCTCGTCCTTTTTTGAAGTCGGTTAAAAAGTAATATTTACTAGTATACAATAAAATAGTAATATCTCGAAAATGGTGACACTTTTACTGAGGTAATTATTGTATATTTTGTAGATAGATAGATAGATAGATAATTCTTTATTGGTACACCACACAATAAAAATAACAAAACAAAATAAAAAGATAACATTAAAAGTGTCACAATGGGCGGCCTTATTACTAATAGTAATCTCTACCAGGCAACCTTTGGATGGAGAGGATTTTAAAAAACAATAAAAGATGGCGGAGCAAACAGAATTCATATCTTACACTACAATTATATACACTAATAATAATATTAAATACACTACTAATACACATATACTTTCAAAGATACATACATACATATACTAAATCCTAATAATTACATATCATACATAATAATATATATATAAAAAATAAAATAAAGAATACAATACATACATACATATACTATACGAGTATATATACTGAGGTAGCTGAGCGATTTAGAAGCAGAGCACTAAATTAAGTGGAGAGGTAAAACTTTTTTAGACGGTCTTTGAAGATGTTCAGGGATGGTGATCTTCTAATCGAAATCGGTAAAGCGTTCCATAGGCGAACAGCCACAATCGTAAATGAGCCATCATAAAATGAACTGACATGTGATGGTGTTTTAAGACGTAGATCTACTGATGACCTCACTGTGCACGAACTAGAACAGTGAAGGAACTCAAAACGTTCCTGAAGATAGCGCGGGGATGAAGGATTATACAATATATTGTAGAGCAGAGAGAGTATGTGAGCATTCCGGCGAAATCGTATAGGAAGCCACTTGAGCTGAGATCGGAAGTGAGATACGTGATCATATTTGCGTAAGCCAAATATAAATCTTATACAAAAATTTTGAAGTCGCTCAAGCTTATTAAGCTGGTCCTCCGTGAGATCTAGATAGCAGGCGTCGGCGTAGTCAAGAACAGGAAGCAGAAGAGATTGAGCTAAAGCAATTTTAGTGGCAGTAGGAAGGAAGTTACGCAATCTATTCAGTGAGGCTGCTGACGCAAATACCTTGCGACTAGTGGCTTGTAACTGAGGCTTCCAACTCATGCAATTGTCCATAATGAGACCCAAATTCTTCACAGTATCACTAAAGGGAATTATAACACCGTCGAAATTTACTTTTGGAAGTGATTGCCAGTCCACCCTGGATATTAATCTCGAGCTGCCTACAATCATAACCTGAGTCTTAATCGGATTGACTTTCAAGCCAAAGGCTTCGCTCCACTCAGTTATGCGCCTCAGGTCATTATTCAAAGTTTCAATAGCTTCGGTTAACTTAATTAGAGGTGATTGTGAGTATATTTGAAGATCGTCTGCATATAGATGGTAGGAAGAAGAAAGATTATGAGATATGGAATTTATAAAGATTGCAAAAAGAAGAGGAGATAGGACGCCGCCTTGTGGTACGCCGGCAGACGTGTCACACCATGAAGAGAATTTCTCTTCAAGGCGAACGCGTTGCCTGCGCCCATACAGATAACTGTGAAACCAATCGATCACCGATGGAGATATGTTAAGAGAGCGAAGTAAAGATAGGAGAATGTCAAAATTAACATTGTTAAAAGCATTACTGAAGTCCAACAATGTTAACACCGTTAGATTTCCATTTTCCATGCCGAAACGTATGTCGTCTGTAATTTTAATTAGCGTGGTAACTGTGCTGTGGCCAGGACGGAAACCAGATTGGAAGGGATTAAAGAGATCATGATGGGAAAGGAATTTACTAAGCTGGTTATAAACGAGGCGCTCAAGGACCTTGGATAGGAACGGAAGAATGGAAATAGGACGATATTCAGAGAAGGATTTAGGGTTAGCTTTTTTAGGAAGAGGTAGGATTTGAGCGTCTTTCCAGATAGAAGGGAATACTCCATCAGATATGGAGTTATTAAAAAGGAAACAGAGGATGGGAAGGATAATATCAAGGATTGGCATCAACATGTTGCGACTAATACCATCGCCACCTACAGCATTAGAGGTGATTGACAGTAAGCTCTTCTTAACATCACAAGCGGATAATTGATTAAATACAAAAGGTGAATAATCGGGAATTGGTAACGCTGAAAGATAACGTATAGTATTTTTTTTCACTGAATCATTGATATCAGTTGAAGAAGAAAAGTGAATATTTAAGGAATCTATGTTCAAATTGTTTGGAGTAGGTTCATGAGGTGACTTACCAATTCCCAAAGACCTAAGAAATTTCCAGACTTTAGCTGGGTCTTCATTTTTAACGGATTCGTGAACATGGCGACGTAACGCATCCCTACACATCATATTACAGCGATTGCGGAACTTTACATATTTGGCTTTGTTAAGCTCACTTGGACGGCTCTTAAACTTACTTTTAGCAGCTGCCTTTTTATGCATCAACTGTTTGATCTCGTCAGTGAGCCAAGGTGCTGGAAGATGTTTGATTTTTATGGCTCGTAGAGGGGCATGTTTATCGTATAACTGTGTCACTAGCGAATTAAACAGTGCTACCTGCTCATCTACAGTCACAGCGGTGGTTACTGGTGACCAATCGATGCATTGAGCATCAATAAGAAAGGCTTCCCGATCCATACCACTAAAATTGCGTTGAAGGATAATTTTGGGCTTGGGTTTTGGAGGACGAACTTTGTATGAAAGGAATATCAAATCATGATACGAGAAGGCGTCAGCCGAGAACTGACCGTGATTTGCAATATGCTGGGGGGACGACACTATCATTAGGTCAAGAAGTGAAGGAATAGAATTTGGAAAATGATGAGTAGCATTAAGGGGAAGGATGTGCATATTGCATGATTGGATAATGGATACAAGTGAAGAAGAACGGGAATCATTTTTTAAAAGGCAGGTATTAAAATCACCCATGATAATATTATGGCTGTATAAAGGGGTAAGGTCTTCTAAAATCTTTTCAAAAGATGAAAAGTAGTTAACACGTAACGATGCACTATAGTAAACACCGAGTAGGATTTTTGTGTTGGAAAGGAGAATCTCAACAAATAGATGCTCGCCAGCATCAGAGATAGGTGGTTGAGCTGAGGTGCTTATTACAGTATAGGGGATATGCGCACGAAGGTATATAGCTACTCCACCACCGCCACTGCCAGTGCGGTCGTTACGTATCAATTGAAAGCCGGGAAGTGAATAGGAAGTAGAGGGAAGGCATGGTTTGAGCCAAGACTCGGAAACTAGTACAGCATGAATATTCTTACAGTCTAGAGACGCCAGCATATCGTGGAAGTGAGCCGGAATGCTCTGCGGTGACCCGCCTGCCTATCTCACCGTTAAGTTTGTCAAACTATTTACCGGACACTCCGTATAATTAACTAGTTGACCGCACAGACGCTTATTTATGTCGCAGGGAAATGACGATATCAGGTGATTTCACGAAATCCCTAGGGATATCACAAAATCCCGGTAGATGTCGAATATTCTTGTTTATTACGTTTTCTTACTAAAAGTATCTAGTGATAATGACAAAATATTATACTAAAAATAGGAATGGACCAAGAATTGAACCCTGTGGAACACCCATACGACCCTGGAGATGTTTTCCCGTGTATATCATGTGTTTATAATATAAAGTCATAGATAGATAAATGTAGTGAAATAAAGAATACTGTTGATGAATAAAGTAATAAAACTAAATTACATAAAAATAAAAAACCACAAATACCTAATATCTCATTTCCCTGCTACAGGGTATTTTTCGTTAGGTACTTTTTCTTTTTTTTATAAAAATTTTATGTATCTAAAAATGTTATCTGTTGTTGTTATGTGTATGTTATCAGTAAAATAATTTTAAATATTTAAAGTTTTTGTTTTGTTTGTGTGTTCACAAACTTGTTCACACTGTGTGTTCGTGATGTCATGAACGGGGGCCCCGACTGAAAACCAGCGCGAGGGTTAGTGCTTTTGCTAACCCTAGCTTATTTAATAATAATAATAATAATATATTTATTTATTTCTCCTCATTAATGCACTATATACAAACAATAAGACCAAAAAATATAGTTAAGAGAGGAGCTGGTGTCTATTATAGGTGTGAACCTGTATTACAGATCACCAGGTCCGCCCCCACGGAAGCTAACTTAGTACATAGGTAGTTTGAGATTACATAAAAGGTTCACTTATTATACAATTTAAATACAAAAGTTCCTAATTAAGTAATTAGTGTGTGTGTGTGTGTTGGTGTGTGTGTGTGTGTGTGTGTGTGTGTGTGTGTGTGTGTGTGTGTGTGTGTGTGTGTGTGTGTGTGTGTGTGTGTGTGTGTGTGTGTGTGTGTGTGTGTGTGTGTGTGTGTGTGTGTGTGTGTGTGTGTGTGTGTGTGTGTGTGTGTGCTATATACTTATGCTGAGTCAGGACCTTTTCCTGGCATCCCGCAACATTACATTATTATTTGTCATTTGGTATCTATGTTTCTGTGTAAGTAGGTTAAGTTTAATGTAATGTAATGTTGTGTGTTGTCGGAAATAAATGTATTTTCTTTCTTTCTTTCTTACATATACATAGATAAATAATAAAAACGACATTTAAAATGTTGCTATGGAAATAGTATTTAAACATTGATATGGTTTTTTATATCACGAAAAAGCAATCAGGCTTTCGGTCTGCTTGATGATATAAGCTATCTGATTATGACATTACTAAAACTGTATTTCTATGTGTCCAAAGGATCAAAACATAGGCTCAGCATGTCTTCCAGAGGATACCGCCACACCATCACTCTGATGGTGACAGAGATGTCCAGAGAAGATGCAGGCGCTTATAGATGTCACGTGGAAAATACTCTAGGAAGAGCTCAAGCTGAGTTGTTTTTACACTGTGAGTATCAGTTAATTTGGTGTTATATTTTTTCAAAAATTCAAGAACTATCAGTGTATAGATTTTAAAAGATATTTAAACAAAAATTGTATGAAATGGTACAATAAAGATTTTAATTTTTTTATGACAAGAACGCATTTGGATCAATTGCTCGCTTTTCAAGCTATTTTGTATGAAACAATGTTTTGAACTTTGTAAGACATGTTTTTACATAAAGAAAGACAGATAAATATATGAAACAAGTGACGCTAAAAATATTTGTGACGAGTTCATTTATTAAAGATATTTTGAGGTCGAGTTTGAGTTTAGAGCCAATTCTTCATCTTCATATCAATCAATGTAAAATTCTGCTCGGATCTCACATAAATCAAGTTATTGAAGTCGGGTCAACCTTGACCGAAACCTATTTATCAATTTAGTGATAGTGGCTTGACTGTTATGCTTTCATTTATAATTACATGTATAGTATTAACTACAACTACGACTTCTACGACTACAACTACAACATCAACTACAACTACCACGACAACAACTGCACCACCTACCACTTCAGCAGTACCATGTAAGTCAAAATCATTGTAAGGTATATTTGTTTTTTTACTTTTTGAATAAGCTTGTACACCATGGTAAGTGATGATGTGGTCGAAGAACAGAAACTGGCTCTGAAGTGCAGCTGTCGGAACACCGATAGGTGCTTGGCGTGACTTTTCTGTACCTGAGTAGCTATAAGGTAGCCAGCCAGTCGGGTATTACAAAGTTCCCTACCGTGCTGTGGTTTCTTCGCGATGTTTTCCTTTACATATTCAATTTTTTTTTTCAGTCAGCATGATACCTTCTGCTGACACTTTATCATTTGTCTGCTATAGATGACACTGAAAGACATCTGGAGCAGCTACATCGAGGGGTGCTTGAAGACCCTGGACTTGATAACCCTTATATTGTCCTCAGTCAACACCAAATGCAAAATCTAGGTAACTAAGGATATTTTAATGTCATTTTTATGCGTGTTTGGCTGTTATCTGTTAAGCTTCAATATCAAAAGTTTGGGATTAAATGTTAAGTCATTTACAGTAATTGTATTAGCAAACAAAAAACTAACTATAGTTTGTTGATTGATGTCCCATTTGCACAAATAATAATTATTTGTTAAAATAGTCAAACAAAATTGTACCCGTGTAAAGGTGGTGATTTCTATAAGAAACTTTTAGCGGGTAGTAATGAGTTTTTAATCCTCTTTATTTTTGTAAGTGCGCCGGAATTATCTATGCGCACACTTATTGAAAAGCCAATTATATTCAGCGTCAATGCAATCGAACGCCAATATTGTTGTTTGAAAAAATTGAACACAATTATCGTTGGACACGGGTACACTCAAAAGCGGGTTCTCATAGAGGGTGATGAAAAGTAGAGTGTACCTCTACGGGTGCAAATATATTTTAGGCTCGGGCGACGTACTTTGAATCCCTCGCTACGTTCTGGATTCAAAAAAGCGCCCTCGCCGTAAAAATATTATGTTGCTCCCTTATGATACAATCTACTATTATGGGACACAAAAGAAGTACTGGAATTGGAATATGATATTTGCACTCATGTTAGACAAGATTTTTTTATTTTCTATGATTTCTTAATAGTGTTGTCAATCGATTTTCTTTGTCTAGCAGCTATTGACGAGCTTTAGTGTTATCAATTTAAAAAAAACGGAAACAGTACTATCCAATAGTTATTTGTTATACAGGAGTGGAAAGTTGTTTATTAACCGCGTGCTCAATTTTGATGACCGAGCAAGCGAAGGATTCTAAAAATTAGAATCCTGAGCGTAAGCGAGGGAATCAAAAGAGCACGAGGTGAAAAATCTTTGCACTCGAGTGCAACACGTAATTTTTCATCCCACCTCAGCGAGGAAATGACTAAATGCAAAAAAAAGAAAATGGCGCGCGCAAAGCAAATTTAAAAAAAAGTACACCAAGAAGGTTCCGAGTCTGAGTTTTTGACAAATTAAAAAAATATTCTTTAATTTCATTTTTTAATTTGTCAAAATTATAATTTTTTATGTATTTTTGTATTAGTTTAAGAATAAAATTGTTAAACATTTGAAAAAAAGCGAATATTGTCAGATGGTCCAAAAATATTTAAAAAATGTAACCTTGCTGATTTTTTTGCCGGTTCTTCTCAGTTGAAGGCTGACTTCCGAACCGGTGGTAACTTTTGTACTTCAACCTTCATAAGTGGCCTTCTAGGGCCTAAACTGAATAAATAGTTTTGGCTTTGACTATGGCTTTGACTTTGGTTTTGACTTTGGCTTTGACGTATGATAAATTCGGAACCATGGAGGGAGAAGTAAATAGGTTTAATGATGATTTGAATTTACAAACTTAGTGCACACGATGTTCTATTTACTTTATCCTCTAGAGGATAATAACGGCTTTTACACTCAGATATCGAAGAGCAAAAATACTCTTTCCAAGATGGTGGGATGAAAAAAAAATTAAGGTCGTTTTTCGTACCAGTTGGCAAACACTTAACTAATAATTTAAATCTACCAAACTGGCTCAAACTTCACTATCCACTGTTATATCCATGTTATATCCACTGTTATGTCCAATAATTAAAGTTTTTGGTGGTACCTACAGAAATGGTGACAACAATATGACCAGAGGTCGGGCGTGGCCCGTGGAGCGACGGGTGGCCGCCGCTGCACGACTCCGCTGCGTCAGCCTCGCTGCACCGGCTCGTGTGGACCATAGCGTGTCTAGTGCCAGTGCTCATAGCGTGACCTTAGACAGTGTCGTGTCAGTGATTCCTGCCGTAACGTCAAAACACTCCTAACTCTAACTCTAACGTTGTTGATACAGCTTCCGTTTGTTTGTAATTCCGACATCAAATTAGTGGAGCGATCCTTGTAAATTTGAATTACAAAATATTTAATTAAACAACAACGACTACGGATCTCAATTTCGTATTAATTTACACTGTATATATAATTTTAGTGTTTCAAATGACTTGTTAGTGTTAAATAAGGTTGGCTGTACATAATTTTGCACAAAGTTAGTCATATCAGAATTTATAGAACACTCGGTATGTGTGTCCCTCTATGAAATGGCATCATTAGAATATTATAACTTATATACCCCTGTGACCCGGTTAGTGTATAATAATTTGTTAAATCGAATAATTTAAATATATTAAAGATGTATTATGCAGCAGAGATGAGAATGTTAAGATGTGTGGAATGACAAGAATGGATAACATTAGTAATGAATACGTAAGAGGAAGTTTGAAAGTGGAACATGAGTCACTGAAAAGTTGAGAGGAAGACGTTCGACGTGATATGGACTTTGTTATGTCAAAGTCAAAGTTAAATCATTTATTCAGGTTTGGCGAGCGAGGCAGTTTATGAGAGATGATAGTCATGTAACCAAAAGAGTTATGAATATAAAAGTGATAGAGGAACACGGGTAGAGGAAGACCAAAAAAGATGGATGGATTGTGTGAGAGATGATATGAGTAAGAAAGGACTGAAATCCGAGTAAGAAATAGAAGGGGTGAAAGTAAGTAAAGTACACATTGCACCGATCACAAATAATTGGGAACAGGGCAGGTAGGTGATCATTAAAGTTTTTTTAAAAGAAGTGTTTTTAACACCAAATCTTAAAATGAAATTAAAGTTGTTGCATGATGAAGCTGAAACAGGTATATTCACTTTTTAGGTTTGCTTTTTATTTATACTTATGAAAAAAAAACTTACTTACTTTTTTTGTAACTTTAAATAAAGAGGTCAGTTTCCTCTATACATAAAGTGTTTGTAATAATATCTTCACTCCATGATTGAATGTTTTGTGATGGAAGACCCGAAACCTTTGAGTGACATTGTTGTGTCCTTATATTGAATAAGGAAACATTATTTTATATTTAACATAAATGTGTATCAGTTACTTGTCATTAAAAAAAATGTGTAAAAATGTATGATATTGTTTTTTTACTCAAAATTGTCCTTAATTCTTAAATACTTTAAATAATAAAAAGAAAATCCTATTGTATTTAAAGTGTTCCGTTGTAAAAAAATAAAATATCAAAATATTTTAGTGTTTAATTTTAGATAGTAGAAACATTATTAATTGACCTTATTCAGCAATCAACCCTGCAAAGATAACAGTCAGTCAAACTTTTTAATATGGAGGCCTATGTCCAGCGTTTTTCGGCTGATATGATGATGACGAAACGTTTTAAAGTAGGTAAATATTTGCATACTCCAATCTTAAAACATAAGTCGATAATTTATACCTAATTTTACATACAGAAATAACATTTAATAAAGGCTAAGTAACTAAGGCGAGAAGATTGATAATATTGCTACAGAATAACAAATACCCTACCTTTTATAATTTAATCACGGAATCTCGGCTACAGGCGAGGAATTGGCGAGGAAATGTACTCTGACCTCACTTAGCCGAATTTGGAAGTACCATTCTAGGATATCAATCGGCTCAATACAGCTTTCTGGATGATTCGGGGATAATTGATTGCCAGCCATTAGCTTTTCCATTGAAATCTTTTGCTAGTACTAAGATATTTTGTGCTGCTTGTGGGGGCTGGTCTGCTTGAGTTTGTTTGTTTACAAAATCACTCCTAACTAAATCCAATTTCTTTTTTGCCGCCATAACACACATGTTATATTAACAGTAAGTTGTTTTTTTTTAAAGAGTAATTGCTGAGTTTATTGCCGGCTCTTCTCAGCAAAAGCAACCTTCCGAACCGAGCGTTAGAATTTAACATGAATCAAATTGACGATTAATAAAATACTTGTAATAAGTTTACTTAATAAATATATATTTGAGTTTGAGTTTATTGGAAATTGGAACATGTTTATGTGGTTCCAGAAAAGGGTGTTAGAGGTAATGCTACCCGACTTACTGAGACTTCGAAACAAACATTCTTTGGTTGTTTCCAATTTTCGACCATTGGCTTGGGGTATTTTCAGCCGAGATAGTTTCTGGTTAAACAGTAAACCTATTACGTTTATTTACTATTTTTAATACCCATTATTTAGTCATTACGTAAATTGAGAAGGAAAAGCTAAAATTTGTAGTAGTTGTATTGAATACTAGCTATGCTTCGCAGTTTCTCCCGCGTTTCCGTGGGATCTTATCTTTTTCCCGGAGCTTATGTTCATCAGGAATAATGTAGCTTTCTAATGGTGAAAATGTTTTTCTAATCGGTCCATTAGTTTCAGAGCTTATTCAATGCAAACAAACAATTAAATCTTTCCTCCTTATAATATTAGTATCGACTAGCTGTCCTCCGCGGTTTCACCCGCGTTTCCGTGGGATCTTATCTTGTCCCGGGATAAAAATATAGCCTATGTTACTCAGGGATAATGTAGCATTCAAATGTTAAAAGAATTTTTGAAATCGGCCCAGTAGTTTTTGAGTTTATTCGTTACATACATACCCTACAAACAAATCATTCCTCTTTATAATATTAGTAGGTATAGATAATAGTGAAAGATTAAATCCAAAACAAATGTAAGTTTCAACATAAAGTAAAGTTCGATCGGCAGCAGCGGCAGCCTCAAAGAAGTTTTTTATGTATTGTAATTGTACATTTGCATGTATATTTTGTACATTTGTTGTAAATAATAAAATAGTTTAATAAATGACAAAATATATGTTTGTAAACATAAAGTATCAAGTAGTATTTTAAAAATAAATGCCTATACACACAGCTCAGCCGCGGGACACTTTACGACGGCGAAATCCATCCCGATACAGCGCGTCGTTGTGATAAGAGCGTAAGTAATTAATCTCTCTGCTCGGTTTGCATTTTCTCCGAAACGTTAGTACTGCTAATGTGGCGCATAAAATTACAATAAAGCAGAGTTATCTTTACGTAATGGTGGTAGGTGCTTATTTATTGCACCTGAACGATAAATTTCGATGGAAACCTTGGCATTCATGATCGTGTTATATTATAAGGGAGCCGGTGACGTGTGAATGTTATTTGAGCGTTTCTGATGATGTATAGTCGGTAGTTGATCGTGGCTGTTCGTTCAATTACCAAATATTTACTAATATAGGAAATATTTGTATGTATGTGTGTATGTAACGAATAAACTCAAAAACTACTGGGCCGATTTCAAAAAATCTTTCACCATTTGAATGCTATATTCCAGATTAACATAGGCTATATTTTTATCCCGGAAAAAAATAAATCTTAATGAATTACACATTTCTCATGAATCACTGCATCCGTTAGTGAAATCCGTATGAAAATGCTTTCAGTAGTTTTTAAGTTTATCACGAACATGTAAACAGACAGACGCGGCTGGGGACTTTGTTTTATGATAATAATAGGTAAAGCATAATCGCATCCACATTCCCGATGGATTAAATTTTACTCCCTAAAAGGAATCTATCTGCCAAATTTCTAATTTGTTATATTTGTGCGTTATTAATCACGTGGTATTTCGTTTATAAGATAGATAGAAGATGAAATTACCACATAGCTTCAATAAGGGAACCTAACAAAATTATGCACTACACTAAGAGGACCCTACCGGCCCATAAAAGCGTCCCTCTCGACGAATCTATTACCTACGTCTGTCCTCGACCGTCACGTACCTAACCAAAATGTTAAACAGTCATTTGTCTTCTGTTACCTAAATGCCTTTACCCCTTGTGATTCAGAAAGAGTATTTTTCTGAGAAAACACGTTTCAATTGATGTTTTTTTTCTGTTCAGGGTAAATCTAAATGGATTCTGTTGGATGGTTTTAATAAAACAAAACAGGGACGTCCACCCTGGAGGTATTTTTTTATTCATCAACTGCCGGGTTAATTTCTATTTTTTTTATTCCAGCCAGTGTTTTTTTCCATAGATAAAGGTCTGTACAGACCAAGACTCAAAAATACTGATTGTGATAAATCAAAATGAACTGTATTTCGTTGTGGCTGCAGAACATATATTCAATTATTTGAATGCATTTACTCACGTCGTATATGTAACTAACTAATAGTCCGTTCTATATAGATTGGCAATAAAGGTCATTGACTGTCCTTTACCATGTTCACCTAACCTGTACCATGATAATCAGGCGATAGCAGTTTTGGGATAGGTTTGTATGGCGAGCGATAGGTTTAGGTGAACATGGTAAAGGATAGTCAATGACCTTTATTGCCAATCCACATGGAACGGACTATACCTCATATTTGCTATCAGATTTCTATTGTATAAGCTCTGTTTAAATGAATAGTTTCGAGACGAGTTAAAAAGTCCTCCATAATCTTCTTTACTTTGTGCAAGAAGAGCAGAGAGATCAGGCGTCGAGATTATTTTTCACTCTTTGGGCACGGATCCCTAAAAACCGTGTAAAGTAAAATTAACGGAACTTTGTTTTCATGTGCAGCCATTTTCCATGTGAAAATAGACATGAGAATTTCTCAGAAAAAATATTCCGTATGTGTTACGGTACAATTATAGCATCGCTTATAATATTATAGCTTAGTTTATAATATTATAGCTTAGTTTATAATATTATAGCTTAGTTTATAATATTATAGCATCGCTTATAATATTATAGCTTAGTTTATAATATTATAGCTTAGTTTATAAATTTAAGTGACTATTCCTTTACTATGTTTCATCCGTATTCCTAGAGTAGAAAAGATCCGTTGCTCCGTGGCCGACTGACTGATTTTCGCATTTATAATATTAGTATGATTTGATTAATATTTAATTGTAAATGGTAGTTTTAGGATAAATAAAATTTTACGTAATAAGTTTACACGGGCACAAACCCAGGCGATAACCAGTTTGACCTGAGACTACATTATCATTTGTTCGAGACTGATAAAAGTAAAATGGAGATACGTCTTGTAGTTATTTAAATAATAAGTTTTAATGATCACCTTATTGGCTTATGTATCCTACTAATATTATAAATGTGAAAATGTCTTGAAAATGTTTGTTGCTCAATCACGCAAAAATTTATTCCAGGATATGATCTATTTGTTTGCCAAGTTTCATCAAAATCGGTTGAGGTGGATTTTGATGAAACTTGAATAAAACATAGGATACTTTTTATAAAAGAAAAAAAAAACTTGAGAGGTGTCAAGGGACACCCGGATGGAACGAAGTTATATAAGTCGAGAGAGTATATATATTTTATATATATATATATTTAGGTATATATATATTAATAGAAATGAAAATATCTGGCTTGCTTTCTATAAGAGAGAGAGAGAGAGAGAGAGACAGACAGAGAAACATGCGCACGCCGCACAGCTTACAATAGCACACCGAGACAAAAGTGTCAGTGAAAATTTTTCGTGAGATTTTTTTCCGTCTAGCCCCCTTTCACAACGCGCGATAAGGAACTTCGTTCCAAAAGAAGATACCCTCGGGTACGCGGGTGAAACCGCGGGGCGGAAAACTAGGTGATAATATTTCTATGAAGTTTCAAACCATTGCTACCAAATCGCATATAGGACGTATCAACGGTGTAACAAGATCCTTAACAATAAAGTTACCAACGTAATCAAATGTAGTCTAATTAAGAAGCATGTCGCTGTGAGCCTCCCGGCTACACATCGTTATGTTTGGGCTGCACGGACCTTGTTACAATTTTGCCAAATTGTTGATACTCGTTTTTGTATAATAAAACCTTCGAGATACTTCGATTGTGTTCATTTTGAAAAAGAGGGTAATGTGTCTAGGTGTATTTGATATTACTTTACTTTGGTGTTGCCAGGGAATGACTTTACTTTTATATCCACATTAATTACAAGGCGATGATAGCTCAGTGGTAAGTGACGTCGGATACCGCGGCGAAGGTCGTGGGTTCGAATCCTACAATGAGCTTGAGCTTTCGGTGAAGGAAAACATCGTGAGGAAACCATAGCACGGTGGTAGGGTACTTAATAGTACCCGACTGGCTGGCTACCACCCTCAAGTTGAAAATCTGTCGCAAGCACCTATCGGTGTGTTCCGACAGTTGCACTTGAGAGCCAGTTCCCATCTAGGCTTTGTGTGCTTACTATCTTCGGCCACATAGTCACTTACGACTTACCCTTAAAGGGGGCGAAAATGGGGTCGGGGGTTGTCTGTCTGTTACTTCTTCACGCTTAAACCGCCGAACCCATTTAAATGAAATTTGGTATAAGCATAGTTCGAGTCCCGGGAAAGAACATAAAATAGTTTTTATCCCAGAAATCACCCTTTAAGGGGGTGAAAAGGGGGGTGGATATTTGTGTGGGATATCAATATCCGCTGAACTGATTTATGACTGTCTGTCAGGAGATTTATGAAAAAACTGGCCATGTGCGAGTTGAACTCGCGTGGACAGGTTCCGTACAATGCCTAAGTCAGTGAAAGTATTATATTGAGTTTACCACTTTATTATTTTATTGATAGAATTCTCATAGGTTTTCCTGTAATCTACAAGCAATTAACTATATTTTGTATTTTTTTTTTTCAAAATTTTAGGCTCATTAGTTTCGGAGATCAGGGGGGAATGGTCAATTTTCGACTTCTTTCATGAATTAAATCAAAATTATTTATTTTACAATACAAATATTACAACGAAAATATATTTGGGGCCTTATTAACGAGCCCTTTCATTTGATATATGACACAGTAATGTTTGCAAAACTTTTTTTTTTAATTTCCTAATTTGTCCCCTGAAAATTAACCTTATTTAAAAAACAATATATTTTACTTTGCACATCTGTGTTTGGGTCATAGAATTACACCATCCTACCAAACTTCGCCTGATTTGGTCCAGTAGATTCGGAGCAAATGTCTGTGACATGACCGGATAGACGTCTGTCTATCCGGGTGGTCCTATAAAGGTCAGTTTTTTTTTAATTTGTAAAAAAAAACAGCCAAATTGTTAAACCAGCCAATTGATTGCGCAGCTATCCCATTCCGAATCCTAGACTTTGAACTGTTTAACAGATGGCTACGACATAAATACATCGTTTTTTTTTTCAAGTTTAACTAAAGTAAATTATGAATCAGTAATGCCAAAATGATATTCAAAATAAATGAAGAAAGATAATATGAAATGACAGACAGACAGCGCTATTCACTTCCGCACTTAAAATGTGGAGTTGTCCTTAAAATTGAATATCATTTAAAAAGCAATCAGAGTGATCATCTGGCACAAAAAGACGGACGATATAGAAGCGCGGCCCGAGGAGGCGAATTAATTAATTCAGAGTTTCTGACTTGGTACAAATTGAATGCCCGAAACGTTATGTCAGAGGAAAATTCAAGGAGATACGAACGAATCTACCCTTTGGCCTTTTACCGAGTTTCGTTTTTTTATATCAGTCAAATTAAAATGTATCTATTTTTATACGACTCACAAATATAAAATCGTATTACCGCTTCTTATTGAAAATGGAATTAAAGTTTTAATAAAAATTGAACGTTGAGATAATTTTGTTGCTATTTTTTAACTTTTTTATCGCTTTTGAAATGATGAACAGATCGTAATTATTCAGTTTTTATATTTGTTATACCATACCTTTGCATCAGTCAACCTCTTTTTATATTTAAAAAAACAATTGCGGTTTAACTACTACTTCTATTCAAAAAGTTTTAAGAGTCTGTTTAAAAGTTCGATACACGCGTTCGAATCCTTTTAATCAATAAAATATGGAAAAGTAGATATTAATTGATTAATAAGCTTTAAAAACTGCAAAGATGTACTCGAGTGAAAAGACCTGACTTACGCTCTAAAATGGGAGTAAAGTGGAACGCACAGTAACTACCTGAGGAGTACAGGAGTCCGAGGATCCTGTTCGACTTGTCCTGCTTACAGCCACAACTGTCACTTTTAGATAGCTCAAAGTTCACAGTAATATCGATTTGGAGCAAGGCAAAATAGTAAGCTTGATTCGGAATGCACGGTGGTAGGGTACCTACTTTGTAGTACCCTACCACTGGCTACCACCCTCAAGTTGAAAATCTGTCGCCAATCACTTATTGGTGTGTTCCGATAGCTGCACTTGAGAGCCAGATCCCATCTAGGCTTTGTGTGCTTGCCACATCATTACTTACCATGGTGAGATTGTGGTCAAACACAAGCTTATCCAAAATAAAAAATGCAAAATAGTGAGCGTGATTTGGAATGCACGTTTAATACTCACCAAACTCCACAAATCTTGGCCAAAATCAAAGTGCAAGTTATAGAAGTTATCTTAATCCAGTTAGTCCTTAGAGATTTATTCGACGGATGGACAAATCTGCATTAATTGGCGGACAAAGTTTGCCAACGTCACCATTATCTTGCCAATAGTATTATCAGATATTGGACAGCAATACAACGTTAATTCTTAAATAGTATGTGTGAAAGTTTGCGCGTTTATAAGCGTCTTGGGTTCGGTTACACAAATGTTTGTGCCATCGAGGTCCAACATTTTGTGTGCATAAACTTTTGGTGCCCGAGTTTGGTTGTTAATACTGATCTAAGTATTATCAGTTATACGGTTTCAATAGTACAAGTTCTCCTTAATTAAAGATTAAGCTACCGTGTGAGTACCTAGAATGTCCAAGAATATGTAAAAGTAGATTTCTTTTCTTTGCATTGAATTTTTTTATGGCCAGGAGTTTGGATTTATCACGAGAAAGCGCATAAAACAATACGTTATTTAATCCATCGCATAGAAACTAGATTGAAAATTTAAATGCAAAATAAATTCTAAATGACACGTATTGTATTGATGAAATACCAAAAGAATCAGCACAAACAAGAAAATTTAATAACCATCATAAACACCCCAGAACAAAGTCAGCTCCACGACCACATAAAGGATACCATTTGTTTTAACACCCCATTTTAGTTTTGTCGCAGTAGGTGTGAATGTAAACCTTGGATTTAATGCCGGCATGAGTGGTACGTGCCCTAAAAAGGGTCCAGAAAAGGTATTTGCGCTTATGTACGGCAATTTTCCCGAGGATTTTAAAGAGCCGTTTTAATACATGTTTCTGTGATAGTGGCCTTGTATCGACGCTAATTTATGGCTACCATTAATTCTCGTGCGTGTGAATATTTCAAATTTAGGTGTATTATGTCGGGGAAGGTCGGTTGGATACGGTTAATAAGATTTTCGTATAGCTCATTTGTAATTAAATTCAAATAGGTATCTTTGTCTAGCGATTTAGCAATGCAGCATTTGATTGTGGAATTTTAAGTGTAAAATGGCCGTTTTGCATGACGTTTTCCTTCGCCGTAACAGCTGTGGTTCTGAAAAATCAACAGCGTTAGATCAAACACTGAATTAACAAGGAATTTTTAATATTATAATGAAAATCACGTTCACGATATAATTTTAATACAAAATGTTTTTTTTGGTTCACTTTAAAGATATAATATTATTTGTTTTACGACTATTAGGTTGGATTAATTAGTAGTTTAGTTTATTACTTTATTTACGTGCATTTTTAATAAATAACCTATTTTAACAATAAAAAACTCACAGTTTTCTTAAAAAAATAGTGATTTAAAATACATTTTTTTCATTCAACTGAAAATTGAACCAAGGTAACATTTAAGTAACTTTTTTTTATTAGCATGTCATCTCATGCTAACATTGCCTTGAATGCTGACTCTCAAGTGCAACTACCGGAACACACGGATAGGTGCTTGGCGAGAGATTTCCAATAGTGGTAGCCAGCCAGAATACTACAAAGTACCCTACCACAGTTCAAACACAGTTTTGTTTCAATACATTCGATTGGCTCCATGTAAAACTATTCTAAACGTGAATATAAAGGTAATTCTAGGCCGGCCATTAACTCTGGACGTGCTTCCACTCTTATGTCGATCTAATTGCTTTCCAACTGATAACAAGTTTGTAAAGTGTCGCGGCGGCGGTGGCGGCGTGTGCACAGATTATATCAACGCTTAATGTATTGATAGCACATTGATAGTGTGTATGCGCTGTGGAACTGAGGTATTTATAAGCAATACTAAATATTCCTAAATTCTACTAATCTTACTAATATTATAAATGTGATAGTTTGGATGGATGTAGGTATGTTTGTTACTCATTTACGCAAGAATGGCTGAATGGATCTGAATGAAATTTGGCATGGAGATAGATTATAGTCTGGAATAGCACATAGGCTACTTTTTATCGGGAAAAGATAAGATCCCACGGGAACGCGGGTGAAACCGCACGGAACAGCTAGTTTATAATTTTAGTAGGATACTAAATGTACCTAAATCCTACTAATATTATAATTGTTTAAGTTTGGATGTTTGTTGCTCAATCACGCAAAAATGGCTGAAGATTTTCATGAAATTTGGTACACAAGTAGATCAAATCTTGGAATAAAACATAGGATACTTTTAATCTCGGGAAAAGATAAGATATCTCCGGAACGCGGGTAATACCGCGGGCGGCAGCTAGTCTATACTATAAATAGGCAAATTATACCCAGAATTAGGATACACAGACTTACTTATGGACACAAATGTCTGTCCTGGGTGGAAATCGAACCCACGACCTGAGGCGTGAAGGGTATTTTGTTAACCGTACCGTTGTTTAATTCAATACTTGAGTAGAAATTGCCATTATTAAAACATAGATATTAAAATACTGAACTGTCTAAATAGGCGATGATAGCTCAGTGGTAAGTGACGTCGGATACCGCGGCGAAGGTCGTGGGTTCGAATCCTACAATGAGTTTGAGCTTTCGGTGAAGGAAAACATCGTGAGGAAACCACAGCACGGTGTTAGGGTACTTTGTAGTACTCGACTGGCTGGCTACCACCCTCAAGTTGAAAATCTGTCGCCAAGCACCTGTTGGTCTGTTCCGGCAGTTGCACTTGAGAGCCAGTTGCCCTTGCCCTTAAGGCATTGTAATATGGTGTACAACACGTTGGCAGTCCACCTGGTATTGCTAACGTCTATAGGCGACGGTAGTCACTTACCATCAGGTGACCCGCCTGCCTCGTTGTCACTAGTGACATAAAAAAGGATGGTATTCTTCACATTACAGAGTAATCATAGATGAAAGCATGTTGTCTCAGCCTAAAACGCCAACTATGCGACGTTGGGTCGACCGGAACTAACACGTATTCCAGCCATTTTGGGGCTTACGACAAAAAACTGGGGCCGGAAGCGGTCGTTCCGGCCATTGTCGGTGCTTCAACGTGTTCTAGACGCGCTCACAAATGAGAACGGTTTTGTCAAGATTCGTGAACAAAAAGTTTGATAAGTTGGGCGTTGTATGATGAGATGTCATGAGAGGATAAGGGGTTTTATGTCATTGAACGCTTTCACCTTTTTTTATCCCCTTTTTGATTAAAATAAAAAATCTTTAAGTGGATTTTGGAACTGACAGGATGCGAAAACGATAATGAGTGCAAATTTCAAATATTCAAAGTTATAGTTAAAGAGAAAAAATTAGATTAGAAAGTATGTGTTTGTACTTTGTTTGTAATAGAAAAATTAAAAAAAACTCAACTGATTTTAAAAATTATTTCACCTATAAAAAGCCACATTATTAGCGAGTAACATAGGCTTATATTTTATTTTAATTACTCCGGGAACGCCGGTGAAACCGCGGGGCGGGATTATACAGATTACAATATTATAAATTAAATAACGATAGAAATAATGCGAGTCTGGAGGAAATTGTGGCCACTTCCCCATCGGATCAAACATTTAACAATAAAAATATATTTTGATGTTATTCCTGGAGCTTCTTTATTATTATGAGTTTATTATTCTTTTTTTTTTCACCAAATTGACGTAGTAGGAACGTTATCAATAATTGTTCGTGGGTTCGATTCCTACACTCAACATAGGTACATATGTGTAATTATAAGTACAAATATGTTTTGTACATGAAATGTCTAGTGTCTTTAAGGAATCAGTTATTTGGTTTTCATAGTACAAAATATGCTTATATTAGATAAGTACAACAAAGCAAAGGTTTTTTTTTATTATCGAAAATTTACTGCCGATAAAGAATAGTTTTCCAATGGGAACTAGTCATAAAACTTAATCTAATTATACTTTTATTTCCATGTAAAATAATGAGAAACTAATTAACCAGAAAACCGTACTTTTCCATTCCATCTATTCTAATCTTACTTTCTTTTTACAAAAAAACTTTTCTCATCAAAAAGTTATTTGGTTTTATGGACTGTGGTGAATATTAATTTGAATAGCTTTGGTAATTGAATGGAAGTATTAAAATTGAAACTTGTACAATTAATGCGTGGATCATTAAAAATTTTATACGATTTTCTCGATTCTGACTCACTTATTAAAATGCATAACCTCAGTGACAGTGAATATGGTTAATAACTAACTTAATCATAAGTATATTGTTAAACATTTAAAGGATAAAAACATGGTAGGTATGCCGGTTCTTCAGAAAGAGTTACTCCGAGCCGGTGGTAGGTTCTTTATCTCGACTTTCATAAGTGCTCTTTGGTTTGATCCTCTAAAGGTAAACCATAGCCCGTTAGTACTTTGTAATCGACTGGCTGACTCGAATGCCAGTTGTCTTCTAAGCATTTTAAAAATTCGGCACCACCCTGCTAATGTCTATAGGCGACGGTAGTCGGTTACCATCAGATGAACCACATATCTCCTTGCCAGATATCTGAGATATATAAAAAGTAATTAAATTTGATACCTTAAGTAGTTTTAATATACCATGTTTTTTTTATGTAAAAAATTAATCGAGGCCTCGGGTGACCGGCGGGCGGGCAGCTTTTTCCGCCAACGAGGAAACGCTGCCAGCCTTCTGGGAACCTTGCCGATCGGCAGCAGCGGCAGCCTCGAACAAGTTTTTTATATATTATAGTTGTACATTTGCTTGTATATTTTGTACATTTGTTGTAAGTAAAATTATTCGTTTACTCCATACCATGATTATTTTCGAAATATCTTTCACAATGAACAGAAGAATAATATAGAAAAAATTCTTTAAATTGTTAATAATTACTGAAAATTTTAGAAAAACATCTCCTAATTAAGTTAAAAGTAATGGATAATTAATTCCTAAAAATGTTAAGTTTAATTTTACCCACAAAGCATCTATTAGAGTGTCCGTATCTCGACTTTGTATAATTTCAACATAAAATTTTCATAATTACGATATAAAACTCTGCAACAACTTTCCAGCGCGAGTGGTCTGAAACGGATGTGTATTTTGTGTGAATCATTCAAACTACGTACAAAACGAGAAATAAAACGAAGTCGGGGTGAAAACTTTTTTAATTTACCGCTACGTAAACGTTTTTAAAACCCTTCGCGGATTTCAACTGGGAATTTTTCCTCCTCAGGGAAAGACTTAAGAAAAGTGACGGCAAGGAATATTAAGCGTGACATTTCATTTGCATCGCGTAATTGTATATCTATTATGATAATAGTAAATAAATAAATAAATATCCTCGGACATTTGTTCACACACGGCTGATCCCAAACTAATCAGAGCTTGTAATATGGAAACCAGATCACTGATATACTACATTTTTTTTGTAAGTACATACATAGATAGATAAATTACACCCAGACTCAGGACAAACAGACATGTTCATGAACACAAATATGTGTCCTGGATGGGAATCGAACCCACGACCAGCGGCGTGATAGGCAGTGTGTTAACCAAATAAACCTGTATAGTAAATTATACAGTAATGACGTACAGAAAGTAAAAGGTAGTGTTATTTTTTAATAAACATTTTTTTTTGTATTTTAATTATAATTATCCTATCGTACTATAAACTTGTTCGAAATAATTTTTAATTTTGAGCATTCGTTGGATTTGACTCACAACCCACTCGCATTAAGCACCACAATATCAACTTCTAATTTCATGATATGGTCATGCACGCCAACTTGAAAAATTCATACTGTATACTGGACTGAATTTTTCGTGACAAATTTTTCTCTTGTAATTACATAGGCAATAGAATTTATAAAATAACTGCATAACACCGAAACAGCGTTATCGGAGCATAACATGTTAAAAGAAAATACAAAAACGTGTGTTCCCCATAAAATCCTATAGAAAAATACTTGAATTGTAATAACAGAGAGGTTTCCCACATACGCACCGCGTATAACAGTAAGAATAACAATAGAAAGGCCGACACAACAGACGCGTATTTGTTCGCGCCCACAGCTCTCATGAATGAGGTAGGTTGCTTATTATAGCGTTTTTAATCGCACATATAATTGCCGGCAAAAAAAAAATCTAAATTTGCCCATACTTTTTTATCGTATTGACTTAGGACCTTAATTTTTATACACCTAATAGGGACTTAAATTTCAGTATCTGGTATAAATTTCAACTTGCTAGGTCCATCCGTTACAGGGAAAACACTAAATGCCAATTATTTCATTAGTAAATTTTTAAGCTGCAGAATTTTACATTGACTTTGATACAAATTTTTTGACGACTTGACGTAACGACTTGGTTTTTTTTTTTTTTGCCAAACTAACAGTCAATATACATGAAAAAATATATTTTTTTACCACACGTGACTACCGGGCAGATTTGTTTCACCTGCTATATTCACTAGCAGTACCAAGGCGATTGCCCAAAGTGTTGTCGACCTTTTTACTATGCTTCCAAGACAACTGGCTCTCAAGTGTAACTGCCAGAAGACACCAATAGGTACTTGGCGACAGATTTTCAACATGAGGGTGGCAACCAGCCAGTCAAGTACTACAAAGGACCCTACCACCTTGCTGTGGTTCCTCACGATGTTTTCCTTCACCGAAAGCTTAAGCTCATTGTATGAACTAACGACCTTCACCGTGGTATATCCGACGTCACTACCACTGAGCTATCATCCCTTTGCAAAAGTTTAAATTAAGTTAAAGCAACCTATTGACATTATATAAAAATATATAAATGGTGGGATAGGGGCTGAAATAAGCTTTACAAAACTATGAAATAGAATAAGAAAATGTTTTGTTTCGACTCATCTCCATTATAAATTAGATAAAACTTTTATTCTGACTTGGACACAACGAAAAAAATATACAAAATCATTTGAAAAGTATACCACAATTTCATTTAAGAGATGATAAAATGATGATGTCAAAGTAAGATAAATTGTGTCTTTTCTGATAACTAATTTAATCAAAATGCTAACTTAATCCGTGATTTTCTTATTTTAATTCTTTGCAACTTAATAATCAGAGCTATGTAGTTTACTTACATTGATTTTCCGGTAATCGCCGTCACTGGCGCCGCCGCCAAGTATAATTATTATGATGGACTTAGGCCAAGATAAATGCACGCAATTTTGACCGAATCATTCGGCTACATTTGCCAAAATTTTAAGTACCTATGTGTATAGTTGGAGATCGAACTGGCAATTTAATAAAGATTATTCACTTCTTTCACTATGTAAGTTTAAGTAAGTTTCCAATGACAATCAGATCTATTAAAAAAAAAGTAATCTCCTTATGGATCCCAAGTTATCAAGGAAAAGTAGATTCTGAAAATGATTAAAAAAATTATAAACTCCTATTTGTTGTTGTAGTGGCTACTGAACTTAAATGAAAAAAACCTGTAATAAAAGTATTCATTTAGTTTTGAAATCAGTAAAATTCTGTCATAATATTATTAACCATTTTATTGAGTATAATAAAATGTAATTATTATTAAAAACATTTACATGATAAATTAAAAAGTAAAAATTAAAACATATTATTCGAAAATTAACAACCTCTCACGTGAAATCTAGTTTTATAGAAAAATCCATCTTCTTGCCCCAGAATCACAACACTTCAATTTACGGTTGTACACGAGAGTTTCTGGGAAAATTTATATTTTCATAAAATAAACACTGGCCAACGAATCAAAATAATACCTCTTTACATAATCCGCTTATAAAAGTGTCTTAACAGTAAAGCGTTTTCAAGTTAAATGTAAAATACGGCTTTTAAATAATGGAACTTGTCAACGTTAGCAAAAACAAGTCCCAATGTCACCAGAAAACCCTTTGACTTCACTTTGTGACACACTTGCAGAGACTGTAGGACAAAACGGGACAGGAATTTCTTGACAGTTGATTCACCAGCCTGAAGAGGGAGTAACGCATCTATCTTTATATTTACTCTGCTCGGCTTTACTGAACCCGAGGACCCACAAAGGGGACCAATGTCACGCACTGATTCACAAACACACTGTGGTTTCCACACCGGCTTTTGTTGAGGAGACTCGCTTCAATGAAAATTGTAGTAAGATTGAATTTGATGGAGTCAAAGAGTCGGAAAGAAAATTTTAACCTACAGTAAAGTAGATACTATATTACTTTTTTTTAAACTTAGGATTTAAACCCGTATTGGCTGCTTTATCACAGTATTTTTTTAATGGTTTTTGGCTTGGTATTATATTTAGTTATTTCTTCAGTTATAATATTCTTCTCTTATTTTATAGTTAAGTTATTATATCACTATCCTATTAAACTCAGTCCTCGTACTTTAGTGGTTATAGTGTCAGTATCCGTTTCACAAAAAAATGGTATCTTTTCGTGTAGTAAATAAAGTTCTATTTTGAGCCGCTCTATTAAAATGTGCACGCAGCGTCGCATCCCGTCGCGTCTCGGTGTGAACTGACCCTTAGACTAATCATTATTGGACAAAATACAACCAATATTATTCAGTAAAGATTTTAAGAAAACGCAACGTCACTTCGCAAGTTCCTTCTAAAAAGGTTTTCACGGTTTGAGATATCATGCACCACATGTGCTACCATCACCCTCTGGTGATCATCCCCCTCATGATAAATATTTTTGTAAGTTTAAAAAATAGTTTTTTATTAAAAGATAACTGTTTAGACATGACCTCATTTTCACTGATCCCGTTATTCTTTAGTGACAGTAAACTATAAAGGTTCCTCTTCCATTTCTTTGTCATGTTCAGTTTCGAAGATCGAAGCGTTCGTGACCTCTTTCACATATATTTTTGTCCTTGCAACTTTGCTAGTAATTTACAATAAAATACCAACTTTTGGGCTCAACAAATACTACGTTTAACTTTGAAAGTTGTGTTTATGGAAAAGGTCATCAACCGACTTCTAAAAACGAGGCTTGTTTTCGACACTGGAGCAAAACTTCAGGTTTGTAGTTTGTATTTTTTAGGTTTGCTTAGTGTATTTTTTTTAAAACTCTGGAAGCTTAATACTTACCATGTGAATGATTTCGAAAAATTCGAGACTTACCATAACCACGACCACTCTGTCAAGAGTGGAAGAAGACTGAAAAAAAGTGAATAATTAGTGAATGTTTAAATTAGAAGTGGGTCATTGGCGGCTGTCATGGTAATGTATTTTTGATAAATATCATAATTATCATTACACATATATTTTTCATCAGGTTTATTCAAAATTGATAACGTTTTTTTAAGATGGTTAATCGAATAACTTTGTCAATGTGAATGCATTTTTTTTCGATCATTTCTTTCAGCAAAAGCCGTTCCATTGATTCAAAATCAAAACTAATTTATTCAGTTTAGGCCCTGGTAATGCATTTTATGAACGTCAATACCCACCCCAAATTTTACTACCTGGTCTTTGCCTCACAGTTTTATTCTTGCGGTCAGATATACCACTGGATTTTGGAAAAAAGAACTTACAAGTAAACCTGAAATAAACTCTCTAATAAGAAAATAAATAATGAACGGTCTTGTAGCAAATAGTCAAGAGAGCACACAATTTTGCACTTAGTCGCGAAGTGAGCGACTTTGATCCTTAAAGCCCTGCAAAAAGAAACTAGGTTACCCTTTATCGCAATCAAGATAATGGATATTGGCATGTATACAAAATCATAAGCCTATTCAATGCTCGATAATGTGGTAAATGGTACAATTTGGATGGTAACGTAGTATGTGGGTCAACAGACAATTTGGACAAAACTAATGGACGCAAGGGTGGGACGCGCGTTAGATTGACAATAACGCCACGCGTTTCCGGTGGGCGGTTTTACTAGGAATTTTTAAGGTGCATGTCATAAGAGGAAGCGGGTAAATTTTGCTATTATAATTATGAAGTTATAAGGGACTTTTGTAGGCAATTGGAAATAAATCTTTGAGGTTCATAGAGTATGCAATTTTAGAAATCTGTGCTCTGATTTTTTTATATATTTATATGATTTATGATAGCTGATGGGGTTGGTTAACACACCTGACACGTAGTCGTGGGTTCGATTCCCATCCAAGAAAGATTATTTGTGTGAGTGAACATGTCTGTTTGTCCCCAGTCTGGGTGTAATTATCTATTAACAATAAAGTAGTATGTAGTACCTACATCAGTTATCTGGTTTCTATATCACAAACTCTGCTTAGTTTGGGATTAGAATAGCTGTATGTGAAAAATTTCCAAGGATTTTACTTGCATTGTCAAACTAGCAAATAATTTGGAAAAAAACAAATCCTTATTTATCCACCATAACAAGACTTAATATATATGAGTAACTTATATTCTGGCAAAAAATTGAGAGAATATTTAACGCAGTTGATCCGCAATTGACATTGCATTAAGGCTTGCTTGGATGAAAGCCAAATCTTTCATATCCATGAAATTCTGTATAATGTAAAAAATGTGTTCATCGCCATTTTCTTGCTCCTACTCACAATAAAAACCGAATCGAAATCGTTCACGTTTGACGTTAGAGGGCCGTTAAATTACCAGGGAGGAATCTTATTTATTTGACAGACGAAACGTGGCCCCACGCCCGGCGCCCGCGGGGACGGATTAGGGTCCTATTCTCTGGCGTTTTTGTTTGGGGACCTAGATTATTTGTGTGTCTTTGAGAGTGATATGAGATTTAAAGTTGATTTATTTTTATGTTTTACTTAAGCCCTTTTATTTTTACAGCGACTCAACGATCCTTTGTCTTGTCCAACTTCTTAATACCTTTGGGATAAAAATAGATATAAAAGCGGTTTGTTGATGAGTTATATTCATTTTATTTTATTCTCCGTTTGTGTATTTTTGAATCGTGATTTTAAATTTATAGACAATTTACAAATAATTCGGTTTGAAGGAGAAGTTCCCTCAAGTTGAAAACCTGTCGCCAAGCTCTTATTGGTGTGTTCCGACTGCTGCACTTGAGAGCCAGTTCCCATCTAGGCTTTGTGTGCTTACCACCTTCGGCCACATCATCACTTACCATGGTGAGATTGTGGTCAAACACAATCTTATCCAGAATAAAAAAAAAAAAAGTTATGTATTTAATTGGGCATGAGTTCTGGTTAGTCAAAATAATATTTTAATAATATTCTGTACTCAAATAGACCCTTTATATTACTAGAAGTATGAATATTTCCTAAAGAATTTGCAACCTTAATGTTGAACCGATTGTCGCCTCACATTTGATATTATCAATTTTTTTTTATGATTTATACATAGTGAAATTACTATATCTCGCGTGCTAATCCACTACAATAATAAGCCCTTACTTCGAATAAATATGTACACAACAACTGTGCAACAACTATGCAATCGATTGCATAATTATTGCAACTACATGCACTGCCGTTTTCGTTCCATACTGTTTGAACGCTTCGACTGCTATAATTGCAGTTTGCACAGTTTACACAATAAGTGTATTTTACTTCATATTGTTGCAGTTAATTGCACTAAAACAGAGTTTTGACACAAAATCCATTTAATTAATATAATTAAGTCATACCTATCAAGTGTTGTTTAAGTTAATGTTTCGGATTGAACCTACAAAACATATTCTTTATTATTTATTTTTAGGATTCAGTAGCTCAAAGAAAAAAACAAAACTTTTATTGATCAATTTCATGTCTGTATATCTGTCCGTCAATCACCCAACAAATAGTTTTATGCTGTCAAACTTTTTTATATGGTATAATATGGATGGCCTTCTAGTTAACAGGAAACTTTACTGTGACATACAGACGGACAAGTAAGGCAAAACTATTTGTTGGTATTATTTGATTTTACATTGCAAAAATGAATCCGTTTTATTTTCATAGTACTGGAAACACAGGTACTAAACGATTAGTATAAAAACGATGGTTGCCCTTAGTTATCCTCTTACTTCGATCATCGCTGTGCTAGGAACAAGACAAACCTTCATCGTGGTTATATTTCATTTTGAATATACCTACCTACAAGTCACTTTATTTAAAAATCAATCTGCATTTTCATTCTCGCCACAATCCTATATCCTATAGGTTATGGGCCCAGTCTTGCTTTTATAAAGAATTGTGATTGTGATCAGGTGAGTATTAAATATTTAATTTGACTATTTGTAAAACCACGTGGCTGTAACCATCATGGATAATTTGAAGACCAAGCGAAATATAAAACCTTTCAACGGTGAAAAATACAGCGTGTGGAAGTTTCGAATTCGCGCATTGCTTACCGAGATGGAGGTTATCAAAGTTATCGACGAGGAGCCTATAATACGGTTGGAAGCTTGGGAGAAGAACAATCGGATAGCGAAGAGTGTAATCGTCGAATATTTAGCAGACTCTTTCCTTGGTTTTGCAAAAGAAGATTTCACAGCAAGAGAAATCGTAAAGAACTTGGACGAATTGTATGAAAGAAAAAGTCTGGCGACTCAATTGGCGATACGGAAGAAACTGCTGGGTTTGAAGCTTCAAGGCGACACTCCGTTGGTCAAGCATTTCACAATTTTTGACGATCTCATTGCAGAGCTACTAGCGGCTGGCGCAAAGTTGGAAGAAACCGACAAAGTAGCTCACTTGCTTCTTTCGTTACCGAGTTCATACGACGGTGTAATAACGGCAATTGAAACTTTATCTGAAGACAATTTGACCTTAGCCTTCGTCAAGACAAGGTTATTGGACCACGAGGTTAAATTGAGAAATGAGGGTAGTGACACAGTCAATAAAATTCTTCACGTCGAATATAAAGCTCAAAACTTCAACGGAAGAAAAATAGAAAATACTAAGCCTCATAGCTATCAGCAGAAGTTCAAGGCAAAGAAGAAATCCTTCATCAAATGCTACCATTGTGGACGTAAAGGTCATGTGAAAAATGATTGTTACCATTTTAAACGGATGAATCAACCCAATAAACAGAAACCTACAGACCGGCCCCGAACTGTTCAAGCAGTGGAGCTAACTGAGGGAGCGACCTGTTCAAATGAAGCTTCCGGTTTTGCATTCATGTCCGGAAATTATGAAGGTGGCGCAGAAGGACACCAAATAACTTTCCTGCTAGATTCCGGAGCATCTGATCACATAATTAACAGGGAAGATCTTTTCTTAACCTACACAGATTTAAATATACCGTTAAAAATTTCAGTTGCTAAACACGGTGAGTTTATTACAGCTACCAAAAGAGGCACTTTACAAGTAACCAGCAACACCGGCATCCATGGTATTCTAGAGGACGTTTTGTTCTGTCGTGAAGTACCGTACAACCTACTATCGGTAACAAAGATGCAGCGTGCTGGGTTGACAATCACCTTCGATCAAAACGGAACAAATATCAGTAAGGACGGTAAAATACTGATGCAAGGTAAGGTAGTCAATAATTTAATATCTGTTGATTTTGAAGTTAATCGATCTGTTTCTCAAGTGTGCAGTGTCTCAAGTAGTGATAAAAATAATTACGATTTGTGGCATCAACGGTTAGGTCATATTAGTAAGCAAAAGTTTTTAGAGTTGAAAAATAACCGGATGATTGATGACGTAAGCTTGATTGAAGTAGTATCGCCTGACAACAAACTGTGCGAAGCTTGCATAAACGGAAAACAGACACGATTACCATTCAACACTTCGAAAGATAAAAGTTATATTAAGCGACCGTTATTTGTTGTGCACACTGATGTGTGTGGGCCAATCACTCCATCTACAATCGACAATAAGAATTATTTTGTTTTGTTTGTTGATCAATTTACTCATTACTGTGTTGCATACTTGATATCATATAAATCGGATGTGTTCTCGGCTTTTAAAGATTTTGTGGCAAAAAGTGAGACCAAATTCAATTTAAAATTGGTTAATTTGTACTGTGACAATGGTCGGGAATATTTGTCTACTGAAATGAAAGATTATTGCGTTTCTAAAGGAATTTCATATCATTTTACTATTCCGAGAACACCACAACAAAATGGAGTTTCAGAGCGTATGGTTAGGACAATCACAGAAAAAGCCCGAGCTATGATCAGTGGTGCTAAATTATCTAAGTGTTTTTGGGGTGAGGCAGTTTTAACTGCAGTATACTTAATAAATATAACACCTACCCGCGTTTTGAAACAATCTCAAACTCCATTTGAACTGTGGCACGATAAAAAACCTGCTATAAAGTATTTAAAGGTTTTTGGTTCTACCGTCTATGTGCATAATAAAACCAGTAAAACTAAATTCGATAAAAAGTCATGGAAGGGTATTATGGTAGGGTATGTGCCAAATGGCTATAAGGTATGGAACACAGAGCGCGATAAATATGAAAATGTTAGGGATGTGATAGTAGATGAGGTTAATTTCTTACAGTCGAGACCGGCTTTAAGAATTGAAGGAAATGAATTGGAACATTTCCATGACAAAACTGATAATAGTATTGACGTGGCGCCAAAATCAGTGTTAATAAAACCTCAAAGTAGTGACATTCCTAAATCTGATGGTTCAAGTTCAATTGAATCAAAATCAGATAATACAATATTAAATGATTCAGAATCGGATAGGTCAAAATCTGATGAATCAGTTTGCTGTAGTAAAATTCGTAAGTTGATTGAAATTAATGATTCAAATAATATGTCAAAATCAAACGTTGATCACAAAACAAATTCAAGTGGAACTTGTTCTGATATTAGTACTGATGATTCGTGTCGATTGAGAAGGAGTTCTAGGCTCAAAGGTCGTCCTCCTGTATCTTATAATGAAATTGATGTTTTATTGTGTGCTGAATCAATTAATTGCAAAGTACCTACTTCATTTAATGAAATTAAAAATCTGGATGATAGAACTCTATGGGAAGGTGCGATCAAGGATGAGCTAAATTCACTTTTAGCTAATGATACTTGGACTTTAGTACCTAAACCTAGTAATAAAAACATAGTCGATTGTAAATGGATTTTTAGTATTAAAAATGATGAGTTTGGCAATCCATTACGATATAAGGCACGTCTTGTAGCCAGGGGTTTTAGTCAGGAGTATTTAACTGATTATAATGAAACATTTGCCCCTGTTGCTCGTTTAGCTAGTTTTAGATTTATGATTAGTTTTGCAAATCAATATAATTTATTGGTTCATCATATGGATGTTAAAACCGCATTTTTGAATGGTATTTTAAAAGAAGAAATTTATATGAAAGTACCAGAGGGGGTAGTTAGTAAAGAAGGCTATGTTTATAAATTAAATAAAGCTTTGTACGGACTTAAACAAGCTGCTAGGTGTTGGTTCGAATTATTCGATCAGTGTCTTAAACAAAAAGGGTTTGTAAATTCATCAGTTGATAGATGTATTTATGTTTTGGATAAGGGTGATATTCATAAAAATATTTATATATTGCTATACGTAGATGATTTAGTTATAGTTTGTTATGATCAACTGTCAATTGACAGATTTAAAAGTTATTTAATGAGTAAATTTAAAATGGTAGATTTAAAAGAGATAAAATTATTTCTGGGTATCAAAATTACTCGATATAATGACACTGTAACTTTGGATCAAAGTGCATACATAAAAAGCATTTTAGATAAATTTAGTATGTCTGACTGTAATCCAATAAATACACCTTTAGAAAATAAACCTAATTACGAGTCTCTAAACTTAGATAGCGAATATAATGCACCTTGTCGCAACCTTATTGGGTGTTTGATGTATGTTGAGTTGTGTACCCGTCCTGATATAAGTGTAAGTTTAAATATTTTGAGCAGATACACAAACAAAAATAATAAAGAGTTGTGGCAATGTCTCAAAAGAGTGCTCAGGTATTTGAAGGGTACAATAGATTTAAAACTAACTTACAAAAGGTGTAATAATTTTGATAATATTTTATGTGGGTATGTTGATTCAGATTGGGGTGGTAATGATGTCAATAACAGAAAAAGTACGACGGGTTATTTATTCAAATTATTCAATAGCTGTACAATAACTTGGAATACAAAGAGGCAAATGTCAGTTGCGGCTTCTTCGACTGAGGCTGAATACATGGCATTATTTGAAGCTGTAAAAGAAGCATTATGGCTAAAGTCTCTAGCAATCAGTGTTAAAATTAATATGGATAATCCAATTGCTCTTTTTGAAGACAATAATGGTTGTATAAGTATAGCAAATAACCCTACTAGTCATAAAAGGTCTAAACATATTGACATCAAGTACCATTTCTCCAGAGAACAAGTTGAAAACAATGTAATAAAATTGTTTTATATACCCACAGGTAAACAAATAGCGGATGTGCTGACGAAGCCGCTACCAGCTGTCTCATTTCAAAGGTTTAGAAATGAAATGGGTTTATATTAGCAATAATGAACTATTTATTTTTGTTATGATAATTTATTGATTATGTTTATCACTTATTATATTAAGTTGATTATGATGAAATGGTTTGATTAGGTTTTCCTGGGTTTTCCTAATCCTAGCAACAAATGTTGAACTATATTGTAATTCTCCCAGCAAACACTTTGAAGGTTTATAATGTTCTGGTTATTCAGATATCTATAATTGTAAATATAGAAGGAATTAGTTTCTTGATGATTAATTTTTGAGGGGGCGTGTTGGTATTATTTGATTTTACATTGCAAAAATGAATCCGTTTTATTTTCATAGTACTGGAAACACAGGTACTAAACGATTAGTATAAAAACGATGGTTGCCCTTAGTTATCCTCTTACTTCGATCATCGCTGTGCTAGGAACAAGACAAACCTTCATCGTGGTTATATTTCATTTTGAATATACCTACCTACAAGTCACTTTATTTAAAAATCAATCTGCATTTTCATTCTCGCCACAATCCTATTTCCTATACTATTCATAAGTATAAGTAGTTTGACTATCGAACCCTAAAAAAGTTATAAGATATCAAACAATCAATAACCAGGGAAACAGATGTAGTCAAATAATACAATGTATATTGCACTTTAATTAAGGAGACATAAAGACTAACCTAAAATACATATTCATTCTAAAACTCAGTGGTAGTGACGTCGGATACCGCGGCGAAGGTCGTGGGTTCGAATCCTACAATAAGCTTGAGCTTTCGGTGAAGGAAAACATCGTGAGGAAACCACAGCACGGTGGTAGGGTACTTTGTAGTACCCGACTGGTTGGCTACCACCCTCAAGTTGTAAATCTGTCGCCAAGCACCTATGGGTGTGTTCCGACAGCTGCACAGTTCCCATCTAGGCATTGTATGCTTACCACCTTCGGCCACATCATCACTTACCATGGTGAGATTGTGGTCAAACACAAGCTTATCCAGAATTTAAAAAAACAGTTGCATATTACACATTAAACAAAGACATATAAGTGTTCTATAACTGCTGAATTTGTTCACGATAATAATTGAAATTATTTATTTTTTCTCTTAATGAGCGACTCAAATTTTCGAGAGCCGTTCCTCAATTAAAATGTTAATTATTAATGAGACCGAAATGGTGAAGTGACCTTTATAATTATACAGGGCCGCACTTTGGGACATCGCCCACTTCATTAATCGTTATTCAGTCTATGTATAATTCAATGGAAATTATGAAATGAGGAAATTAAAACAAAATTTTGTGTAAATGTAAAATGTCCGACGATAGCCGAGTAATCCTTGGTTCTACTTTCAAACCTTCAAACTTTACTAAGTAGATAAAATATTAACAAAAAACCGTTTGTTTGTATACTAACTAGGTTCTATCCCGCAGTCTTACTTTGTTTCAGTGCAAACACACTTTCACATGTATTATTATTTATAAATCATTTAGGCTCAATTTTCATGATTTAATAGCAAATTTTTTCATCAAAAAGTGTCTGTTTTTAAATCCCACGCAAATTTCTAAAACGCCCCGTGAACAAATCGTGAGTAATCGTGACGACACATTTACACTCGACCATAGAGTTTGTAACCGCTACGCTTAAATTTATTATAATTTATAAGTTTTCTGTGCTTTTCCATGGTAATGAACTGATTTTAGTAACTTTGCGAACCAAACACTTCATTTTTGACCGCGAACTCGTCTAAACTCGCATCACAAAATAAGCGCGCCATAATGGCCGCGTTTGAATCACTCGGAAATCAAAGGGATTTTAATGTATTTTTTTTAGCTTAATCGTTAAGATTTTGGATGTGTTATATATTTTTTTGGTAATGTAATAACCCGTAGAAACGTTTAAAACAATAAAAAATATACGTGCATATTCCTTATTGGCAATCACGCCACTCACGTTGACGATCGAAAAATAAAATACTGAGATAAAGTAACACAATTCTTCTCTTCCAATAAATGCAAACAATATTTTATATTTCATAAAACTAGCACCGCAAAAGTTTTATCTTATTCATTGAAAAAGTTTTTATTACATTTTATCTTCGCAATAGTTCTGTTACTACGATAGAGCCATATTTCAAACAACCATTTTTTTATACTTTTTTTACAGAATAGTGACTCACTTCCGCACGATTCGCTGAAAATGTAATTTGTCAAAAATTCCAGCCGCTTTGAAGGGTCGCCGGCTAAAATAAATTTTATGAAAGGTTTCCCTGAAAAATGTCGGCGGCATTGTTTCGATATCGCGACGTTTTTAAACCTATTTTGTAAAATTTGACGACCACCGTTTTGTATTTCACTATGATTTTCGGCAACAATGAAAAGACAAAAAACTGATAGGTGTATTATGTTTGTTAACTATTCAAGTATGAAAACAATATGAAAAATGCTTGCCATATTTCATTCAAAAGGTTTTTGTAATCAAATATTTTTTGTTTACCTACAGGCCTTTTTTTCTACGGATAAATCTCACCATGGAAATTGATAAACACAATCGAAACAAGAAACAATACTTTAAATAAAATATCTGAAGGTCGCAAGTGTAACTACCAGAATACACATTTTTTTAAAGTAAAAAAACTATAGAAATAATGTAATACGTTTGAAAAAAAAAATCAGGGCTGTAGCTACCACCGTATCAGCCGTATCCATAATTCGGGGCCCCTAGGCCACAGGGGCCGTGAACCCGTAAATTCTTAGGCCGTATTTATTACCCGAAAAAAAAGCATATCACTAGCTGTCCGCCGCGGTTTCACCCGCGTTCCCGAGAGATCTTATCCTTTCCTGGGATAAAAAGTATTTTATGTGTTATTCCAGGATATGATCTACCTGTGTGCCAAGTTTCATTAAAATCCGTTTAGCCGTTTTAGCGTGAAAGAGTAACAAACATCCATCATCCATCCAAACTTTCACATTTATAATATTAGTGGGATGGGATTATCTTACATGATTAGACTATTATCATATAGTAGATTGTTATACTAGGAGCTAAAATGACCCATTACATACGAGGTAAATAGAAACCAAGTTTTAATGGGTTTTAGCGTCGTGTGTTACACTATACTTTTCACTACGATTGCGAGAAAATAAAACAATCCAATACAACATGAAATATGTAGTTTATAATGTCTTTTTTTTGTTTCTTCTGTAGCTGCAACACATTGCATACATTCTACCTGATTTTAGTTCCATTTTCAAAATTAAAATGAAGATCTTTTTTTATGAAACAGTAATAAGTCGAGTCTTTATTCATGATTATTCTACTTATGACTACAGACTTTTTCGTTTTTGTAGGCTCATTGTCATTTGACACACAAAAATAAAATAAAAAAACTTTTTCCCCTAGAGGAAGAATTGCTATTTTTTCTTCGCTGTGGTACGCTACAATGACGGTCTTTTTGAGCAAGAGGAGTGAAAAAGACTTCTATGGGACAAGAACGAATATAAAACTTGTCTCTATTATTGTGCATAGATAATTTTAATACATGGCCAGCCACGCCATTTAAGTTTTCAATGATGAGTAGTAGTAATAGTTGGTAAAATTAATAGATTTTTATATAGATTTAAACAAACCTTAACTAGTTAATAAAACCGCATTGTTTTATATTATATTAATTAATATTTTTTTTAAACAAGAACTTTTGTTTTAAATTCTCCAAAGTCCTCAATAAATTATTATTATATTGTAACATTCGAATAAAAATAAGGGAAATATTTTGAATGCGTCAGAACTCATGACGTCATTGCATACCAGTTCATTTTCATGTCATGTTTAAAAAGTATCCGCGCGTGAAATACAACACGGCACGTTATGCTTGCGTAACGAATTGGACGCGAGCGCTAAATTCATGTTGTTTATTATCACTTTGATGTAGAGGAACGATATTTACATTGCATTTAGACACAAATGCAATGTAAATATCGTTCCTCTACTTAACTAGTTAATAAAACCGCATTGTTTTATATTATATTAATTAATATTTTTTTTAAACAAGAACTTTTGTTTTAAATTCTCCAAAGTCCTCAATAAATTATTATTATATTGTAACATTCGAATAAAAATAAGGGAAATATTTTGAATGCGTCAGAACTCATGACGTCATTGCATACCAGTTCATTTTCATGTCATGTTTAAAAAGTATCCGCGCGTGAAATACAACACGGCACGGTATGCTTGCGTAACGAATTGGACGCGAGCGCTAAATTCATGTTGTTTATTATCACTTTGATGTAGAGGAACGATATTTACATTGCATTTGTGTCTAGTAGACTTATTAGGTAACTATGAAAATGTTATGACTTTATTCAACTCGCGAAGAAATATGGTTAAGCTGTTTTTATTTCCAAATAAATATTTATACTGGGTATTTTTTGTTATTCTGGATAAGCTTGTGTTTGACCACAATATCGACATGGTAAGTGATGATGTGGCCGAAGGTGGTAAGCACATAAAGCCTAGATGGGAACTGGCTCTCAAGTTCAGCTGTAACACACCGATAGGTGCTTGGTGGCAGATTTTCAACTTGAGGGTGGCAGCCAGCCAGTCGGGTACTACAAAGTACCCTACCACCATACTAAGGTTTTCTCACGACGTTTTCCTTCATCGGAGGCTCTATCTCACTTTAGGATTTAAACCCACAACCTTCGCCGCGGTATCCGACGTCACTACCACTGAGCTATCATTGCCTCAAAATTTACATACGGCCATCTGATCTCAAACTAAACAGAGCTTTATTGTGCCGAAAAAGGTCTTTACATGGTTTGTAGGACACTATGGAAACCAGAGAGCTGATACACATTTTTTTTAAATACATATCCAGGCACAAGACAAACATACGTCATGTTTATGTACACAAATGTCTGTCCTGGGCGGGAATCGAACCCACAACCTGCAACATGATAGGCAGGGTTATTACCAACCGCGCCAACCGGTCCGTTCGTCGCTGGATTTAATTTGATGATGCTTGATCGTTTTTGGCAAATATTTAGCAGTTTTAAGTGTGAATTTAAACTAGTATTACACAGTGAATACAAATTAAGTTTGAATGTTGGTTTGTATGTGTAATTTTTATGTCGAGGCCTACAAAAAATATTCTCAAGTCTCTTGCGTTAGATAGTCTGTATACAACATAATATAGTTCACCAGCTTAGAGCGGAGTTATTGCAAATATCAGTAGAATCGCCTCGTAATGCCCGATCAATGTTCCCTAATGCCACATCTGATGCAAGGATTTTTTCTCATCTACATTCTAAATAAAGGCTTCTAGTTCGATGGTTGTGATGTACAAAGAAAATTTTGGAACGAAGTTCCTTATCTCGCGTTGTGAAAAGGGGCTAGACGGAAAAAAATCTTACGAAAAATTGTCCGACACTTTTAGTGTCAGTGTCAATTTATTGTAAGCTGTGCGGCGTGCGCATGTTTCTCTGTCTCTCTCTCTCTCTCTCTCTCTTATAGAAAGCAAGCCAGATATTTTCATTTCTATTTATATATATATTTTTATATAACTTCGTTCCATCCGGGTGTCCCTTGACACCTCTCAAGTTTTATATAGCTCGGTTTCGAATCCAGAATGAGCTTGAGCTTTCGGTTTAGGAAAACATCGTGACGACACCATAATACGGTGGTAAGGAACTTTGTAGTACTCAAGTTGAAAATCTGTCGCCAATCAGCAGTTGACTTTAAGGCATTGTAATAAAGTGTACAACACATTGGCAATCCTGTGGTATTACTAATAAATTATAGGCGACGGTAATCACTTACCATCACTGCCACATGACATGATCTCTATAGATATGAATCCTGTCGAAATTATCCTCCTTCTTTAAAGTAGTCTTTTGTTCTGTCAATAACAATTCAATAAAATATCAAAGGCATAGAAACAGTAACATCTGAAATTGTCATGATATAAAAAAATTTACATCGTAAAAGATTACGATAAAATCTTTGTGTAAGATTTTTTTTTATTCTGGATAAGCTTGTGTTTGACCACAATCTCACAATGGTAAGTGATGATGTGACCGAAGGTGGCAAGCACACAAAGCCTAGATGGGAACTGGCTCTCAAGTGCAGCTGTCGGAACACACTGATAGGTGCTTGGCGACAGGTTTTCAACTTGAGGGTGGTAGCCAGCCAGTCGGGTACTATAAAGTACCCTACCACCGTGCTATGGTTTCCTCACGATGTTTTCCTTCACCGAAAGCTCAAGCTCATTGTAGGATTTGAACCCACGACCTTCGTCTTATAATTTATGTATAATTAGAAACATTAAAGTATCTCGGTGGATAATTTAATATAATTCTAGGAACAGCGACAATATTTCAAAAAAAGTTTTCCCTATTTCAGCATGTTAATAATATATTTTAATTATAGTAGCTTTTTGTTATTTTTCATGCGGGTCTCTGATGTTTTCAGGCGAGATTATGAAATTCCATAGTGCTTATAGAACTTGTTTTATCTAGATGTGTCTCTTGAGTGCTCTACATCTATGTCTACGTGGAAAAGTCCTGTTGCGTATTTACGTAACGCTTTTGGAGAGACTCTGTGATTTAGTACCATTTATAATATCCAAAATTATTATAAGATTTTTCAAAAGGTGTGTTCTGTCTATTTTTAATTTTTTTGTCTTCTTTTATTTAAGCAATGAACACGAATATGTATTATGTATATTTTACAAGCTTTTATTTAACTTGTAACGTTCGTATGTAAGTTGTTATGTCAAAAGTCTGACAAGCAGGCAGGTCATCTGATGGTAAGTGCTGACTACCGTCACCTATAGACATTAGCATTTCCAAATTGTATTGATGTTTTATTACAACGCCTGTCAATCGAGCTCATTGTAGGGCTAAAATTCACGACTTTTGCTGACGACATTACCACTAAGCTATCACCACCTTGGATATCAAATATACAAAGCATACCACGCCTCAGCGCCTAGTTTGAAATCGTACCCCATTGCAGTGGGCATGGCGCATTATGCAATAAATCCCACAAACTTCCATGAACAAACTTCTTACAGTGAGTGTAGAATTTCTCACAGAATTTTCTCTTTTATAACAGAAAATTCCCTTCTTTATACACTGTGAAGTTTTACAATGAGGTCTTTGTAAATGAAAACTTAATTTGTTCTTCAGAGATGATAGAGTGGATGATTTAAATATTTTACTTGAAACTTTAAAGTGGAACTATTTTAGTTATGTTAAATTGATTCTCAATTAAAATATTATTCTAACTTATCCAGCCTGATTTGATAGGTCATTTTAATCTGTCAGGACTAGAATAGATATTTTATAAAATGCTTACGAGTAATTTTAAGGCGACGATTGTTCTGTGGTAGTGACGTCGGATACCTTTACGGAATTTTCCCTTTACTTGTGCTGTAAGACCTTGCTTTCAACCAAAATTGACATTTCTAGGTCAACCGGAAGTACCCTATAGGTACGGGGTCGAAAGCCTATAGGGTAGTTCCCGTCGACCTAGAATCACAAAATTTGGCGAAAGGCAAGGTCTTACAGCAGAAATAAAGCTAAATTTAAAAAAATAAAAAAAGTTGAATATTAAAGGGTGTCCCCATACATACATAGTTGACGCATTCCCTAGTTTAAGGGGTTGAGAGATAAAAGTTTCAAGTTTTTTTTTGTTGTTTGTGTACTAATATTAGCCTAAATTCAGCTTTCTAGGACTTCAGGAAGTACCATTTATGAGTTTTGATGATCATCAGTCAGTGACGAAATCGGGGGTTTTAGATATCAATAAAATCTATAGTATAACAGCTATGCAATTGAAACTTTATAAGTTTAATAAGTCTGCTATAGGCATCATATTCTGAGAATTTTGTTTAACTGGTATAATCCAAAGCGAAGTTATGAGGGTTCAAAAATACGACGAAGCGCTTATAGAAAAGGTAGCTACCTACCCCCTACCTAGCCCCTGCGTTTTCGCTTCGCTGGCTTGTCTTGGCGGGGCACTGCCGTGCCCCCAGATTTCTATAATTTTCATTAAAACTATAATAACCTGAGACATTATGTTCAGCAGTATGTTGAGGTTCGTAAGGAGGATGGTTCCGTATTAGTATCCCAGAGATTGCCAGTTACAAGAGGAGTACCGCAGGGATCGGTTTTGGGCCCGCTGCTATATATCTTATACAGCGCAAATATCGTCAGTACTATCCATCACTGTAAATACCACCTGTATGCAGATGACTTACAAGTGTACTTTTCTTTCAAACCAGAATGTACTGTACCTGGAAAAACTAAATTTATGATAGATACTTGGAACTAAAAATCAAGTAGAAAAAATAAGTCAGGCAAATCCCCAAATCCATATAAATGGAGAATTAATCGAAAGGGTCACAGATGCTAAGAACTTAGGATTAATTATGGACGAGAAACTACGGTTTGAAAAATATATATCAGCTACAGTGAAAAATTGCTTTTATCGACTTAATATTTTATATAAAATTCGTAATTATCTAAACGTTGATTTACGTATTAAATTAGTTGATTCACTAATCCTATCTAAATTTAATTACGTAGATGCAGTGTATGGTCCGTGCTTGCTCAAAAAAACCGAACATTTCATACAAAGAGTGCAGAATGCTTGCGCTCGTTTTTGTTTTGATGTCCCACCACGTGATCATGTTACGCCATTTCTCAATAAACATAATATTTTGAAAATGAAATACAGAAGGGAGTTACACTTGGCAACCCTTTTGTTTGGTACAATAAAGACTGGAGAACCGCAGTACTTGTTTAATAAATTTAGCTGGGCTTGCGATCATAATAGTCACGCGACGAGGGCTTCCTCTTATTTGTTGCTAACGCCACGCCACCGGTCGGCTGCTTTCTATGGCAGTTTCAAATACCGTTCTACTAAGTGTTGGAACAATCTGCCACCACCACTACGTGACCTGAGAAGTGTAGGAGTTTTTAAACACAGATTTAAGATTTTTCTCTTGGATCGATAGAAATCTTTATCATAGTCATGATAAGGTAAAGTGTTCAACATGTCCAATATTATTATGTAATTTTATTTGTCTTAATGTATTTTTAATCTTTATTTTATGATTTTAATCTGAAGATATTTATTCGACGCACTTTTATAGTTTATTTTATTTTAGGTAGTTTTTAGATTAGATTAGTTTTAATATAGTTATAATAATGTAAAAAAAAAAATATGAACGAGTACATTATTTTATTATAGAAATGTTGTTTTGCAAGTTTATATTTTGATGTATTATTATTATTTTTTTTATTATATATATCTTATTCTCTTTTCTATCCGCTGTACTTCCGTCTGAGACCACCAAAGGTGCCAGCTAAAATCAGCGCTGCTGGTATCAGCAGCACATGCTGAGTTGGTATCCTTTTGACAGCACACCTTCCGTTAACGGCGCGAGAAATGTATTTGTCTTTTTTTCTAATTTTGTTATTATTGTTTTGTACTACCTTTTTCTTATTATTATTTCTTTAGAATTTATTTTTGTTTTCTCCTTTGTTACATTTTTTTTGCTGTCAATAAATGATTTTCTATTCTATTCTATTCTTCATTATTCACACCCATTAATTAAAACAAACTTAAATAGATATTTACACCCAAACTAAAGAGAATCAGACATGTTCATGCACAGGTTCTAACCAACATGACGATTGACATTAGAAATCAAATTGTCACGAACTTCTATGATCCTCTTATATCAATCCCATACAAAAGCTGAACGTAGTAATATTGACGATAGTTGACATCAGAATCTTGTCTAGGGAGCCAGAAAATTATTGCAAGCATTCACAGCGCTTTACGATTTCAACTGAAAATTTTCATTCGCACGTTAATTTCATTTACTGGAAAACTTACTCCGGCTCCGAGCTAGAACTTGCACTCCACAGCTTCAACATTCCAAGAGAGTCAAAGGATAACTTGAAAGAACTATGCGTCACTGACACCGTTCTTTCATATGATGTGAGATTTGCTAACAATTTTGACTGAATTCCGCTGTTCTTTTGGCAATTAGAATTGTTCTAAAAGATCCGAAAAGTTTTTAAGTATGTTTGTATGGGAATGCTCGTCAAAAGTGCAACGTCACACAAAACGTACCATATATTAAAATATGAGTGTTGATAAAATCCTTCCTACTCAATATTATAATTTTTTTTTAATTCTGGATAAGCTAGTGTTTGACCACCATCTCACCATGGTAAGTGATGATGTGGCCGAAGATGGTAAGCACACAAAGCCTAGATGGGAACTGACTCTCAAGTGCAGCTGTTGCAACACACCGATATGTGCTTGGCGATAGATTTTCAACTTGAGGGTGGTAGCCAGCCAGACGGGTACTACAAAGTACCCTAAAACTGCACGCACTGACACGTTGTCCCTGTGTGTGAATGTACTTGTATGCGTATGGTTTATGCTAGTGTTTGATAATTTTGTCGTTTTGCGTATTAATGTGTGCGTTGCCTCCCCCCCCCTTCCCCCCAAAGGTTGTCGGATAACTCTGTCAATGTTTCGGGATAACTCTGCGATGAGAAAACATTTACGGACACACTCACGGACCGAGAGTTCACGTCTGTGCTGAATGTGGTATGTATCTTGACTCCTATATTAAAAAAGCCAGTGTTACTCTATGACATAGACTCTACGCCTCTGTGTCATAGAGTAACATTGGCTGTGCAACGTGCCGGAACACACCAATAGGTGCTTGGTAGCCAGCCAGTCTGGTGCTACAAAGTGCCCTACCACCGTGCTATGGTTTCCTCACGATGTTCTCCATCACCGAAACCTCCTCATTGTACTGACAGTCAAGTGACAGACTTTATTGCATAGACATTAGTGCGCGTGACGTCTACAGGCTGGCTTAATACCGAGCTTAACACTCAAAGGGCGAGCCGTATGTTTGTTTGACATTTTTTTTTAAATATTACTAATTATTCGAAAACAAATGAAAGTATCATTCTCATAGTTAAATTACCTTTGAATCTCATTTTGTACTAGCACAAAATCGGTGACGTAATTCACGTCCTATGTCGGCAAAGGTAACAGTGGAATCGAAGTGTACGTAAATATAACGCGTCTCAAAATTTTACGCTCGTTTGACCTCAACGTAAATTTGTTTAAAGTTTGTCGATTTATAATACGTGATTTGAAAGTCATATATTATCGTGAGTTCGTAATCGAATAAGTTTTCCTTTAACTTGAATGAATTATAATATAACATGTGATTTATATTTGATATGGTAATTTTGTTTGACGCCATCATGCCACCTTAATAGCTTGCTAATAGGTACTTTTAAATGAGCTCAAGTTTAACTAGGTTCGATTCCCATCCGGGATAAAGATATTTGTGGCCTGGACATGACTATTAGACCAGAGTCTAAGTATATTTGAGAATATTTCATATTTTATATTAACATAAAACAAAAATACCGTTTCTTTATTTTCCTGCCCTGAGTTCTATTCCCATTTTTTTAATAGCCTTTAGCCCTGTGCACTTAAAATAAGACACAGTAAAGGAAGCCGAATTTGATCGCGTTCCTTTGCGACGGGAGTCACGCACACAACTTTGTACACTTTGCTTCATTTTTTTTTTTATTCTGGATAAGCTTGTGTTTGACCACAATCTCACCATGGTAAGTGATGGTGGTAGCCAGCCAGTCGGGTACTACAAAGTACCCTACCACCGTGCTCTGGTTTCCTCACGATGTTTTACTTCACCGATAGCTCAAGCTCATTGTAAGATTCGAACCCACAACCTTCGTCGCGGTATTCGACGTCACTTACCACTGAGCTATCATCGCCTTAAATTTGGACTGGAAACATTGCATTGGAGACTATCGTTTATACATTGCGCTCTTTCTACTTTTTTTTTATTGTTTTATCTATAATGATCATATTTGTTAGGTGTTATAGACTACTAGAATATAATACAATAGATTTTTATTTGTCAACTGTAGGTTACATAAAGATCTTACAAAATAAATACATAATTCCTCGAATAACGGATCGACGGGAATTTCCATTCAAATACACGGGTAAACCCTAGCATGGAATAAATTTAGCTGCATATAGATAGCTTCAATCGAAACTTAAGTCAGTAAGTCGATCCCTTTACACCTTCACTTTACATTGTCTTTGAAAAGGTATCTAACGTAACCTATAACATTACAATTTTAAACAAAAGCAATACTAGTTTCTAGAACTTCGCCGTTCAACTTGTGTTAGTTTAATGTAAGAAAACAAACAATATATACAATATTTCATGATTTATCACCGAGACGGCAATAAAACAGGAGGGCTGCAATATTTCCTCCCGTCGCCGGTCTGTCTGTCTACTATGAACTTAGGCTATCTCGCTTCTTTAGATACTATAGTTTCATGATTTTTCGCCCATAAGGCATTGTAATAAGGTGTACAACACATTAGCAATCCCCTGGTATTGCCAATGTCTATAGGCGACGGTTGTCACTTACCATCAGGTGACCCGCCTGCCTCGTTGTCACATGTGACATAAAAAAAAAGATGATATTGCAAATAACTACTTCCATAACAGGTAAAATAAAAAGACTTTTATTTCCTGCAAGAAATTAATTAATTAAATATCAGTACCTATTATATAATCTATGAATACATTTATTATATCTAAATGAATTATTGTTAATTGGTACTATAATTAATAGTTAACTTACGATGGTATTTTTACCTATTCGTTTTTAAAACTAAGATTAATAATTGAGTTGGCTCTAATTATTTTCATTTGCATGAACCCCTCCTCGAGTGAAGGCCTCTTCCAAAGAATCCCATTGGTCTCTATCTTCTGCTACTTGTAACCAATTTAGGCCAGCTCCAGAACCGTTAAATGTTTAAACGAAAATGCTTGGTTATTTTGTCAATCAATACTAATATTAAAGTGATGATATTTGGAGGTAACCTACGAAACTAATGATCCCATTTAGGAAATTCTTTCACTAAAAGGAAGCTTAATTAATCTTGCATAATAACAGTCTACTTTTTATCTAAACGCAGATAAAAATACGGAGTTAGAGCTAGACTTTGTGATATTGAATACTTGACTCGCTGATATACAAAATTCAATTGTTATCTTATTGTTCTTATATGAATGCCTGGTTCTAGTATAAAGATTATAATTTTATTTACAACAAATGTACATAATATACAAACAAATGTACAACTATAATATATAAAAAAAACTTCCTCGATTGCCGATCGGCAAGGTTCCCAGAAGGCGTTGGCGGAAAAAGCTCCCCGCCCGCCGGTCACCCGAGGCCTCGATTAATTGTTTAAGTTCACAAAATATACCTATAAAATATTCACTTATAATACCACAAGAGCTTCAAAATTATCGGGTATTTATTTCCCGATAGGTTCGTTGCAAACAAATGAAGGAGTCAAGTTTTTCAGGAAAAATCACTCGCGCTTCGCGCTCGTGATTTTTTAACCTGAAAAACTTGACGACTTTATTTGTTTGCAGGGAACCTTGAGGGAAATGCCAGATAATTTTGAAGCTCGTGTGGTATTCGGGGGATTATTTTTCCGTCCCAAATGTCGGCCAATAGAATTGCACCATGAGACGAAATGTACAGTTAACAAATACGAAAAGGTTAATTTGACTGGATCATGTTTTGTATAGCAACGACCAGAGAAAATTTTCAAAAAATTATCAGTATAATACCATGTAGGTTGTACCACGTGACGTCGAATGGTGCAATTCTATTGGTCGATATTTGGGTCGGAAAAATAATCTTCATTATTTTAATTATTAGTTAAGTTTTATAAAGACAAAAATAATGTTACATTAAAGCCATTAAAAAACAGCAGACTTGAGTCTACGTTGTCATTGAATGAATCATAGAAAATAATCCTTTGTTTACTTACGATTGCTGAAAGATAAAATAACAAAAGAGTCTTCAATAAGGCTTCTAAAAACAGTTATACATTTTTAAACTTATTTTAGTAGCATCGTGAAAATAACATAATGCCGCTGCGAAAGTGTTAAATCCGTGACAAGATTGGATGTAAAGCTGCTCAACATTTTCATCACAATCGTGTTTCAGGTGGATGCGATTTTTATCATATTTTCATCTGCGTTTTTACAGTTACAGACTAGAATCGATTGGTGATCTTATTAAAAAATTTCACAAATAAAGAAATCAGAGTGTATAATAATAATTTATTTATTACAAAAACACTACTACCTACCTAGTGCTGATTACTTCAGTGCTATTTAAAATATGACTGTAGGTACCATAAAATCACGCAATTCTCGTTTATTAGTCAGATCTGCTAATATTGTGTCCGCAGCATCTGTCAAACATCATCATTTGTCTAACATAACCGGGAACTGGGGTAAGATGAAAAACAGCGCTGCGTAGGTACGCATCAACATGTGTACGCAGCACAAGCTTAACTTACCTATATGAGGCAATAAATATTTTTCATTTCATTTCAATATCAATATAAATTTAAGAAATAAATTGCAAAAAGTTTCTTGTCGTAGTTTTCTCAGTATGTAGTAACTATTTAGTAATCTGTGGTTTAAGTGTATTCCGAACCGGTGGTAGAGTTAATTTTTAACGTTCACAATAGCCTTACCAGTTGAGTTAATAAATTGTATATAAGATGTATTAGAATGTAGGTGTATTGGAATGTATTAGTATTTATAATTATTATCATATGTATGTTTACGTGTTTCAAAATACTGTATTTTTTGTTTGCCTCATTAAATATATCCTATTACCCTAGGTTGCCTGGAAGAGATCGCTTCAGCGATAAGGCCGCCAAAATTGTTTTTCACTTTATTTATTTGTCTTTTGTGAATGTAACTTGTGTCTTTTTTATGTGTAAACAATAAAGAATATTTGTATTGTATTTTGTAGGTATTGTATTGTATAAATACGAAAGTTTGTGTGCATTTTTGTTTATTATTTAACTCTATAACAGCTTAATAGGACTTGAATGAAACATGGCGCATAGACAGATATTGTGAAATAGCATAAAAAATACGGTTTATCCCAGGAAAACCTAAGATCCACCGGGAACGCAGGTTGGCCTTCAGACAACACCTATTTAAATTATGTAGTTTTCTTCTAAGCATTTTACACAATATCCAGATTTTAAAACATCCATATGCCTGCTTTTCAGACAGATATAAAAAAGGAATATAATTGTAAGCAATTTCAAGTTTACACAGAAATTCGGGTCAAACCCTTAACAAAAAGTTTTACAAGATAAGGCAGAAACAAAATAAGCTTCTATATAAACGTATTTGCTTGTAGCCCCATGAAACTGTTATTGCCACATTAATGCTCTACAAACTGTATCTGGCAGAACACGATAAGAGATAGCAAGCAATACAGGATGCTCATTTTTTCATGTTTCTTTTTCTAAACTTTAGCTCAAATAAATGCGTATTTTAATTCACGTGTAATTTCCATATTTTGTACTTAATGTGTATTGTTTTTTTTTCTAGATAAGCTTGTGTTTGACCGCAATCACACCATAATAAGTGATGATGTGGCCGAAGGTGTTAAGCACACAAAGCCTAGATGGGAACTGGCTCTCAAGTGCAGCTGTCGGAACACCCCGATATGAGCTTGGCGACAGATTTTTTACTTGAGGGTGATAGCCAGCCAGTCGGGTACTACAAATTACCCTACCATCGTGCTATGGTTTCCTCACGATGTTTTCGTTCTCCGAAAGCTCAAGCTTATTATAAGATTTGAATCCACGATCTTGCCGCGGTCAAAACCACTGAGCTATCATCGCCTTAAAAATACACAACCATATACATACAACTACATTTAAAAAAAACTAGATTGTGGTTAAATGCTGATCTATTGTGGAGACCCTTGGGGGACGCCTTTGTCCAGCTTTGGACGTCTTCCGGCTGATATGATGATGATGACAGATTTATTATCACATATCGTTTGAAGAGGACGAGATTATACGTCTAGCAGGATCCCGCTGGTTAGACATAGCGAAAGACCGAGACAGATGGCACTCTCTGGAGGAGGCCTTCACCTCAGGGGTTCCCTCAAATAAATAATTTATTTTTTACTATGAAATTAATTATAACTTGTACAATTGTGAAACTGGGAAATATAAGGCATTTTTTTTTAATTATTTATTTATTTTATTTATCGTTTGAAGTTGTCATTGTTTGTTCGTCTGTATAAGTGTAATCGCTGGAACTAATAAAGCAATTTAACAATTATCACTTTAACATTTAACCCCTTTTACCTTCCCTTTCCTTCTTTGTGGATGTCTACTACGAGGTACTTACTATGTAAAAGGAACCTATTTCAAGGTTCCCCAGCTATTTACCTTGTGCGTTCATTGATCAGTCAATCAATCAGTCAGGACAAGTATTGGTAGAAAACTGAAGCAACTTTCGTTTTTACCTTTTACATGTAAACTCAGATGAGCAAATTAATTTTATTAAAAACCAGAACTAGGTTTTTTTATACAATTAAAAATATACGGCCTGTATAAGCAACAACAGAATTACATTAAGAGCTTGAATGCTGATTACCCGAATGCAATATAATGCATGAAAACATATTAAAATGCAATGTACAGAACAGAACATGAAAGATTTTTGTTTTACTTCAGATGGAAAGATTTTTTATTATAAAACAAATAAAGAGTTTGGTTATTCTATAATTAGTAGTCCCCCGCGGTTTCACCCGAATTCCCGTGGGATATTATATTTCCCTTTATAGGTAATATTAGTTTATATTTATATTAAAAGGTCAGATTATTTGTAAAACTAAGCCTGCGAGGTGTAGGTACTATAAACTACGATTTGCTCCATAAAGAACGAAGGATCAATGATACTGTAATTTCTCGTTCAACATTTATAGAATGTTCCAGCAATAACATTTTAGAAATACCCAATGAATTTTCTATACGTACCTCGAAGTATTAGTTTATTTTAAGCCAAATATTATGATGGTACTAAAAATGTCTACCTGAGCTTTTACGAGGCGAGTCCTGTTCAAATTGTATATTAAGATGTTTGCTGTGTTATTAAATTTCAAATGAGGACCATCACAGAATATTGAACTTCTTCCCTGGTTTTTTTTTGCTGAATATGAAATTAGCATTTGAGATTGTACCTACATTATAAGAAATTATTTACTTGATTTTATTAAGCTTTTAGGCGATCTACAAATAATTTACAAGATATATTCTTTAATTAAATTATAATTTTGCTCATCGACCCCTAAAAATGGAGGCAGTCGTGTCACAAATAATTGTACCTATAAGTAAGTATGTTTGTGAACGCATTATTGGAACGAAGTTCCTTATCGCGCGTTGTGAAAGGGGGCTAGACGGAAAAAAATCTTACGAAAAATTGACACCGACACTTTTTGCTATAGTAAGCTATTGTAAGCTGTGCGGCGTGCGCATGTTTCTCTGTCTGTCTCTCTCTCTCTCTCTCTCCCTCTCTTATAGAAAGCAAGCCAGATATTTTCATTTCTATTTATATATATATATAAATAGAAATGAAAATATATATATATATTATATATATATATATATATATATATATATATATATAAATAGATTTTTTTTTTTGTTTTATATATACTCTCTCGACTTATATAACTTCGTTCCGTATCAACTTTCGTATCAAAATGGTCTAGGGATATTTCAATTAAACCTAAATAACTACAATTCTACTAACTTTTTAACAGCAACATTTCAGATAAAAAGTTTTAAATTTAATTGGAATCCTCATTGACAAAGATTGGTGCTGAAAATTTAATAATGATGAGGCAATTATGTCTCTTTAATTGGAATTTGATATGTTTTATAATGAGTTTATTCATGTGTAAATTTTAATTTCTTTCATCGAAATGTTTTTAACGAACTGTTTTTGTTTGCAGTTTCATAATCTAAGAACAGAGAGTATCAGTTTGATTGTCTTTATTTTATGACGTAAGTGGACTCAGAACTCAAATGGACTCATGTTAACAAAAGATAGCAATTAAGTGTTACAAAGTGAGTACCTAGGGTTAACTTGGTAATTTTATAAAATTTAGTCCATCCTTTTTGGGCCCAAGCGTCCATTAATCCGTATATACGTTATCTGAGAGGGTCCAGGACTTAGTCAGCCTTTAAACATGTCGGCTCGATTGTCACGGGACGTTAAAAGACCATCGTTTAGGTATCATATGGAGTTAGACAACATTATGTTGGCTCGACTTGTGGGAGTACTGAATGTGATAAGATTTTAGGTACGTGAGGTGAATATTTGAAAGTTATCAAAGGTTTTTCGAAAGCTATTAGACATTTAAGTGCAGTACTATTTAGTTTTCTAAATAAACGACAAATAAATATCTTGGAACAATCTGTTGAGAGTTTGTGTGAATATAAAATAACTGATCAACTAAATAATTTAGTATTTATGATAGTTATTTATAAATACATCAATAGATATTCAGACGTAGAACAGACCTTTTATGCCTACACAAATATATGTCCTGGCTTGGAAAACAAACCTATCAAATCCTGATATGGCAGTGAAGATACCGAATCACGCCAATCAGCATTGTAATCAGATCATGATATCTCACCAAAAATTGGAATGCCAGGTCATCCAATATCTACAAATTTTTGTGGTTATCTTAAACAAAATTCTGCAGTAATAGGTTAGATTGAAGCCACATAAACTCAGCTCTAACGTCATCACTTCAGTTTCACGTACCATAAAATAATGATCTGAACGCCGCTCCAAGTAGATAAAGCAGGGTCGGGAGACAGTTAATCTTCCAAACGCCTCCAAACCCGTATCCACAGTCAATATACCTTTAACGGTCGACGATACTGGGAAAAAACCGAAACTTAAAACATTGCAGGCTTAATTGCTTTTTTCACGAAAAATTGTGGGACATCACGTTTTGAATTTAGATTTGGGGCTTAAGTTAATCTGTTAGGCAATGATAGCTTAGTGGTGACAATGAATTCCTTTAAGTCTGTCGTGGGTTCGAAACCTGTAATGAGTTTTTTTTTATACCACAAGTGATAACCAGGCAGGTGATGGTAAGTGACAACCGTCGCCTATTAACATCAGCAATACCAGGGGAATTGCCATTGCCTTTAAGGCAATTGGCTTTCTAGAGAAATTGCTGGAATACACCAGCAGATTATTCGCGACAAATTTTCAACTTCAGGGTAACCAGCCAGTCGAGTACTTCAAAGTACCCTACCACCGTGCTATGGTTTCCTCACGGTGTTGTCTTTAACCGAAAGCTCAAGCTCATTGTTGGATTTGAACTCACGACCTTCGCCGCGGTATCCGACGTCACTACCAATATTATCACCCGGAACAATGATAGAATGGTTTATAGTTTTGCTTTTCAAGATCGACAACTTTTAAATGATCATCTATAAGTTTGCCATCGTTTAATACTTGTTGGGAAAGGTACTGGTTTTCAAAATTAAACATGATTATATTAAATGACAATATATTTATTTAAATAGGCCTTTCATAGCACTTATGAATAGTCTAGACTCTAACGCACGGTTCGTAAGGTTGCTTTTGCTGAGAATTACTGTTTTCAAAAAGCAACATTAACCTATTACATTCAATAAATATTTATGTAGTCTGATAACATTTGCGTGTTTCGGCGGCAAATAAGGAATAATACACATCAACATCATGGTCTAGGGATATTTCAATTAAACCTAAATAACTAAAATTCTACTAACTAAGACACCTACACATTAAAATAAACCTTGTTTAATAGCCTATCTAATCTGATAATAAACTTTTAGATACAGGTAAATTTAGAAAAAAACGGAACGAAGTTATATAAGTCGAGAGAGTATATATAAAACAAAAAAAAAATCTATTTGTAAATATATATATATATATATATTTAAAAAAAAAAAAAAAATCTATTTATATATATACATATATATATATGTAAAACAATAATATTTTTTTTTTGTTTTATATATACTCTCTCGACTTATATAACTTCGTTCCGTATCAACTTTCGTATCAAAATGGTCTAGGGATATTTCAATTAAACCTAAATAACTACAATTCTACTAACTTTTTTGTTAAATAAAAAAAAAACTCAGAAGTTTTTTTCTAAATTTACCTGTATCTAAAAGTTTATTATCAGATTAGATAGGCTATTAAACAAGGTTTATTTTAATGTGTAGGTGTCTTAGTTAGTAGAATTTTAGTTATTTAGGTTTAATTGAAATATCCCTAGACCATGATGTTGATGTGTATTATTCCTTATTTGCCGCCGAAACACGCAAATGTTATCAGACTACATAAATATTTATTGAATGTAATAGGTTAATGTTGCTTTTTGAAAACAGTAATTCTCAGCAAAAGCAACCTTACGAACCGTGCGTTAGAGTCTAGACTATTCATAAGTGCTATGAAAGGCCTATTTAAATAAATATATTGTCATTTAATATAATCATGTTTAATTTTGAAAACCAGTACCTTTCCCAACAAGTATTAAACGATGGCAAACTTATAGATGATCATTTAAAAGTTGTCGATCTTGAAAAGCAAAACTATAAACCATTCTATCATTGTTCCGGGTGATAATATTGGTAGTGACGTCGGATACCGCGGCGAAGGTCGTGAGTTCAAATCCAACAATGAGCTTGAGCTTTCGGTTAAAGACAACACCGTGAGGAAACCATAGCACGGTGGTAGGGTACTTTGAAGTACTCGACTGGCTGGTTACCCTGAAGTTGAAAATTTGTCGCGAATAATCTGCTGGTGTATTCCAGCAATTTCTCTAGAAAGCCAATTGCCTTAAAGGCAATGGCAATTCCCCTGGTATTGCTGATGTTAATAGGCGACGGTTGTCACTTACCATCACCTGCCTGGTTATCACTTGTGGTATAAAAAAAAACTCATTACAGGTTTCGAACCCACGACAGACTTAAAGGAATTCATTGTCACCACTAAGCTATCATTGCCTAACAGATTAACTTAAGCCCCAAATCTAAATTCAAAACGTGATGTCCCACAATTTTTCGTGAAAAAAGCAATTAAGCCTGCAATGTCTTAAGTTTCGGTTTTTTCCCAGTATCGTCGACCGTTAAAGGTATATTGACTGTGGATACGGGTTTGGAGGCGTTTGGAAGATTAACTGTCTCCCGACCCTGCTTTATCTACTTGGAGCGGCGTTCAGATCATTATTTTATGGTACGTGAAACTGAAGTGATGACGTTAGAGCTGAGTTTATGTGGCTTCAATCTAACCTATTACTGCAGAATTTTGTTTAAGATAACCACAAAAATTTGTAGATATTGGATGACCTGGCATTCCAATTTTTGGTGAGATATCATGATCTGATTACAATGCTGATTGGCGTGATTCGGTATCTTCACTGCCATATCAGGATTTGATAGGTTTGTTTTCCAAGCCAGGACATATATTTGTGTAGGCATAAAAGGTCTGTTCTACGTCTGAATATCTATTGATGTATTTATAAATAACTATCATAAATACTAAATTATTTAGTTGATCAGTTATTTTATATTCACACAAACTCTCAACAGATTGTTCCAAGATATTTATTTGTCGTTTATTTAGAAAACTAAATAGTACTGCACTTAAATGTCAACCTTTGAAAACTTTCAAATATTCACCTCACGTACCTAAAATCTTATCACATTCAGTACTCCCACAAGTCGAGCCAACATAATGTTGTCTAACTCCATATGATACCTAAACGATGGTCCTTTAACGTCCCGTGACAATCGAGCCGACATGTTTAAAGGCTGACTAAGTCCTGGACCCTCTCAGATAACGTATATACGGATTAATGGACGCTTGGGCCCAAAAAGGATGGACTAAATTTTATAAAATTACCAAGTTAACCCTAGGTACTCACTTTGTAACACTTAATTGCTATCTTTTGTTAACATGAGTCCATTTGAGTTCTGAGTCCACTTACGTCATAAAATAAAGACAATCAAACTGATACTCTCTGTTCTTAGATTATGAAACTGCAAACAAAAACAGTTCGTTAAAAACATTTCGATGAAAGAAATTAAAATTTACACATGAATAAACTCATTATAAAACATATCAAATTCCAATTAAAGAGACATAATTGCCTCATCATTATTAAATTTTCAGCACCAATCTTTGTCAATGAGGATTCCAATTAAATTTAAAACTTTTTATCTGAAATGTTGCTGTGATCGAACTAAATTTTAACTATTATTGTAGAAATTCGATATAAAACAAAACCTAAAGCTGTCTTGTAGGGTTTTATCAAAAATCTTTAGAAAGCCTTTATGTGTGTTGTCTGGGTTTGCGGTTACTTTACCAGGCTCTTTAGTTCTTTCTTTAGCTTTTCATTTCGTAATCCCTGAAATATCTTGAGAGTGGCGATAACTTGACGTAAAATGAAAATAAATAGTGAAATCACTGTTAAGGTATATGGTATTTTTTTCATATTTATGAGTATGTTCTTACGTTTTTCCACATATCAAATTGATCCACAGATCTTTCAGATTTGAAACGTATTTTCTCTAAAGCTTAATTCGTTGTTAAATATAATGAATACATCCAGATGTCTAAACAAAATCACGAATACAAACTAATTTATTTACAACTAATACGGTAGAACTTTTATCAAACAATGTAAATTAAAAACCCTTCCATGAAGCCTTAATTTCCTTGCCAATGTTCACGTTGCGAGTTTTGCCAACTAATTTGGCAACTTTTATTCACCTATGCCGGGTGTTGCGTGTCAGCCTGTAGTCGACGGCCCCTGTTCTGTTCACATGAACTGACCATCGATGTTTAAAATACTAGATAAGCACACCAAAGAATAAGTTTGACGTAAAGACATTTAAAAATAATCACTTTTTTTTTTTAGGAGGACTTAAAGGTGGCGGTCTGAAGGACCATAGACACCCTTACGCGGACTATTCGGCGAGCGCTTAGGGCTTACGAATTAGGTCCAAAATATGTGATGAGAACATATTTTGGACCTAATTTATTCGTAAATGTTAGTAATAATTTGTAATGGTTCCATAATATAATGAAGTCTGCAATATAGGTATTCATTAGTTAACCACCAACCTACTGTTTTACTGAAAGATTTTAAAATTAATGAATTTCATTTGGTAATAAATTTACCTTCCATAAACCTACATATTTTTCTAGACTACAATTTCTTATAAGAGGTTCTATCGATTCTTTACTTTAGTCCCTCTCTAGACCCTCTCACTCTCCATTCTTCACTTACTCACTAGATAAAGACACCATAATAACGATATTACTCAGAAGGCTGTTTTGCTCTTGTTAGACCGATGCTTATAGCTGTCCGCCGCGGTTTTACTCGCCTTCCCGAGGAATGTTATCTTTTCAACGGATAAATAGTATCCTATCTTTTAGTCCGGGATATAATCTATTTGTGTGCCAAGTTCCACCATGATTGGTTCAGTAGTTTTGGAGTTCATCGTGGACCAACAACGTGACACGGGAATTTTATATATTAAGATATCACAGGAAAAAGTCTTTCACACTCAATTTCACTATAGGTAAGTACAATTGCAATAAACCTCGAGTAAAAAATTTTATTACATCACGGTGCATCTAGTCCATTTACATCGATGGACGTAACAGTTAACATGGCTTCAGAATAAAACTTTGTATTTTTGGGAACGTGTCACAATTCTGTACCCCGATGAAAATTTATTGTTTGTATTTTGTATTTCAAAAATATTTAAAGTTTAGGCGACAATTGCTCAGTGATGATGTCAGAGGCTGCATTCATTCCACGTTAGGTGGGACAGGCTGGTTCGCTAAACACACTACGCATCACGCACACAGGTCGTGGGTTCGATTCCCATCCAGTACAGACATTTGTGTACATGAACATGTTTGTTTGTCCTTAGTCTGTGTGTTACTATATTTTTAAGTATGTATTTTAAAATAAAGTGTTAACAGCTATCAGCTCTTTTAAATACGGACAGCATGGTGAGGAGATCATAGCTCGGTGGTAGGGTACACCCGCCTATCTGGCTGTTACCTCAAGTTCCTCACTTGTGTGCGATGTGATTCGATGCTCTTTAGAGTACTGGTTTTCCAATTTCCTTGTAGGTTTTATGTACCTTTGACCACATCATCGAAGACTGGTCGGCGGTACAATTACGTATCTCGCGACAGGTTGGCAACAGGCGTAAATTTCGCGATCGCTGCTGTCAAACGTCACTTTTGTATTAGCTTAGCGATACGTAATCGTACCGCGGTTGTCAAACAGTTTTTTTTTTTAATTTATAGTTATAAATTATAACAGGTTTTTTTTAACACTTTTTAAGTAAATACGATTTTCATTACATTAAAAATCCCACAATACTAATTATATAAACGTAATTATTCAGTACCTACGTTAATTATCATTACCAAGACAAGCACAAGCACAGATTGTCAGATCAAATTACGTAACTTGTACAAGTTGTACATACGTACTAGTAATAAATTAGCTTATAAATTAATGACTTACTAATTTCAGATGACTTTTAAAAGTTTTCATGTGGTAGGTACAAATTCACAAAATTATTTTAAGGGGATAAATTAAAATGAATACTTTATTTTACTCATTAATTATTGGTAGCAAGATGATTTAAATTTCTAGTGGGGCTTGAACTCTTAAATAACATAACACCAAAAATACAAATTAATATTGAAAGTCAAAGTCAAGCGAAGCTGTTAAAGTTACCACAGATTTGGAAGTCAGCCTTCGACTGAAAAAAAAACCGATAATGAACTCAGCAGGATGACATTCTTAAACAATTATTAAACTCTATCATTTATAGAATAAATACAAAAAAATACCTCAGCACTAAAGTCCGTTCCATTTACCTGTCCTTTACCATGTTCACCTAACCCTGTCGCTCGCCATAGAAACTTGTCGCAAAACTGCTGTCGCTTGGTATAAGCTATCATGGTACCGAAACCTGTACCCTTATGACCTTTATTGCCAATCCATATGGAACGGACTATAGATACTATTCAAATAATTGAATTCAATTATTTAACTTATATTTTTGCTTTAGTCAGACTTATTGAGACTTATGACCTTGACCTTCAATATGGTTTCAATGTGGTAAATAAATAGCTTCAGCAAAATGTACCAACACTAAATGCAGAAAAGACAAATTATATTAGATTTTCGATGCGCAAGATGTCAGCTCAAACTAACCCAACATTGAAGGCCCATCATTGTAGAGTCCCCACAAATAACCAATGTGTGTGTCCCGTCATTGAAAATACTAATAAAATTAAATACCTGGGTATTGTGATTGATGAAACTCTTTCGTTCAAACAACATATAGAAGTTTTAAATAATATAATGCGCAAGTTGATATTTGTCTTTAAAAAGTTACGCTATATTGCAGATCCAAAAGTGATTAGGCAAGTTTACTTTGCTTTATGTCAATCAATATTAACTTACTGTATATCCACATGGGGTGGTGCGGCAAAAACACTATTGTTATCTCTTGAAAGAGCCCAAAGAGCGATTCTCAAGGTATCTACATCTCGCCCTTTTCTTTTTCCCACTAAACTTCTCTAAGATTACGACTAAGATTTGATTATTTAAGACAATCGGTGAAGGAAAACATCGTGAGGAAACCATAGCACGGTGGTAGGGTACTTTGTAGTACCCGACTGGCTGGCTACCACCCTCAAGTTGAAAATCTGTCGCCAAAACACCTATCGGTGTGTTCCGACAGCTGCACTTGAGAGCCAGTTCCCATCTAGGCTTTGTGTGCTTACCATCTTCGGCCACATCATCACTTACCATGGTGAGATTGTGGTCAAACACAAGCCTATCCAGAATAAAAAAAAAAAAAAAATCAAGCTCTTCTCGCCTGTAACAGGTTTTCCTAGTTCAGGCATGTGTTATATAGATTTTGTACCTATTTATTATGTTAGCTTATTAAGAAATTTTGGAATAATTTTATTATTATATATAATACCTTGAAAAAAAATACTAAAAAAGTACGTTAAGAACCACCGTCCTATGATTCCCTAAAGACAAATTAACTATAGAATTCACACCCACAGCCTAGCAATTTCATGTGGTATTTGCAAGTATTACCTAAAAACGTTAACACTCTATCCCATCCCATTTGACTTGATCCCGCTTACAATGTGACCCCAGCCGTACCTAAATAGCTAGTTAGAGCCTAGATAACTCTAAAACTTAATTAAACTTGCCTAACTCCAAAGTAATACTGATAGATTGGTAATCACATGTAGTTCGATGCGTCTTGCGCTACGTTCAGCACCGAAACTTGTTTCATATCGCTGACATAGTGGTGCATACTATTATTATTTGACGGGCCGGTTGGCGTGGTTGGCTAACACACTACCTATCACGCCGCAGGTCGTGGGTTCGATTCCCATCCAGGACAGACGTTTGTGTGCATGAACATGTCTGTTCGTCTTGAGTCTGGGTGTAATTTATTTATTTAAGTATGTATTTACAAAAAAAAGTAGTTTATGTAATTATATCAGTTTTCTGGTTTCCATATTACAAGCTGTGCTTATTTTGGGAACAGATAGCCGAGTGTGAAAAAAAAAACTGATATTTATTGCAAACTGGGTTTGATTTGATTATCAGAATGCTTTTAAGGCGATGATAGCTCAGTGGTAGTGACGTCGGATACCGTGGCGAAGGTCTTGGGTTCTAATCCTATAGTGAACTTCAGCTTTCGGAGAAGAAAAAGATCGTAAGGAAACCATAGCACGGTGGTAGGGTACTTTGTAGTACTCCGGCTAGCTACTACCCTCAAGTTGAAAATCTGTTGCCAATAATCTGTTGGTGTATTTCGGCAAATACACTTGAGAGCCTTTGCCATTGTAATAAGGTGTACAACACTTTGTCAACCCACCTGGTATGGCTATAGGTGACGGTAGTCACTTACCGTCAGGTGACCCGCCTGCTTGGTCGTCACAAAAACAAAGATAGATTATAAGCTATTAAAGAGATCTCAATCAAATTTGGCTTCCTTTGAACGCGAGTGAAACCGCGTGGGACAGCTATTAAATCTTGCCTAGTCTACTACATCAAGGAAAAAGTCATAAAAATACGTTGTTATTCACAAAAAAAAACAAAATAAAAAGTCTTACCGAAGACCCAATTAAATATGAGTATCCTTACGTCTTTTCTATGTCAATCTTTAGCGACATCAGTAAAATTTTTGCTTCCCCAAAACAAACTTGATACATAATTAATTACCCATTAATTTAAGTCTAACTTTTTACCGTTCCTAAAATTAAGTAACTTTAAGGTTGTCGTCGTTAATTAAGATATTTCAAGATAATCTTTGGCCTGAAGCGAGAAGTTAATTCTTAAAAAAATATACACTCTTTGGTGTTATCTCCTCTCAAGGTTTTCTTTGAGAGATTCTTATCCACTATTTATGTATCCCTTGAGAAAAGAAGTACTTCCTACTTAAGTCAAATGTGCTGGAACTTTTTCTTATGTAAAGATGGCTATGAGCATTTTTTTTTCTTAATTTGCATTGGACTCTACAAATATCGTAAATGTAGAAATTTGATACAAAACGGTTTTTTTACTAAAATAAAGGTGTAATGGCTTAACATTGTATAAAAGCCACATAAATAGACAACTTCTAGAATAAATCAAGTACTGGTAGGCACTTATTATTACTGAAAACCATAACATAGTTCGGGAGCACAGAAACTAAAACATATCTTGAGAATCCAGAGTGTAAGTTTGTGCACCTTAAAATGTGCATTGAATTAAAAAAATTAAAAGGATATAAATAAATGATAGATTTTAAGGCGATGGTAGCTCAGTGGTAAGTGACGTCGAATACCGCGGCGAAGGTTGTTGGTTCGCATCCTACAATGAGCTTGAGCTTTTGGTGAAGGAAAACATCGTGAGGAAACCATAGCACGGTGGTAGGGTACTTTGTAGTACCCGACTGGCTGGCTACCACCCTCAAGTTGAAAATCTGTCGCCAAACACCTATCGGTGTGTTCCAACAGCTGCACTTGAGAGCCAGTTCCCATCTAGGCTTTGTGTGCTTACCATCTTCGGCCACAGCATCACTTACCATGGTGAGATTCTCAAACACAAGCCTATCGAATATAAAAAAAAAAAAAAAACTCGGCCATTTTTTCACACACGGCTATCTGATTCAAACCTATGCAGAGCTTGTGCTATGGATAGTAGATAACTGATATAATATACATTTTTATCTGGTCTGTCCTGGATGGGAATCGAACCCACGATGGCATGTTAAGTAGTGTAGTATCAAGTTGTCAATCGTCCGTCAAATAAATACATAAATTGGACTAATTCATTGTAACTTTAGAATATGATTATAATGGAACAAGAATTTCATGAGGCTCTCGTTCGGATTGAATTATCATTAAAAACAAAAAGAGCTGTATAAATAAAACTAATTAGCGTCAAAACCACTTTGTACACGTTTCGTTTCAATTACGTCAAATTATTCTGAGATACTGCTTTTTAATTTCCATTAGAGACCGTTTCATTGAATTGAAGATAATAATAAAATTGAATCAGCCGAATAATATTATTACTTTACCTATTTGAACAGACTTTTTTAAAGGTTTTTGGCTTGGTATCCGAGACCTTTAAGGCATTTATTTATTAATTTTAAATATTCTCCTTTTATATTATAGTCACGTTATATTGTCATTCACTGTAAAGTCTAGTCCTCGTTCCTACAAGTCCGGTCAGGTTTTAGTAAAATTGGCATATTAGTAAAGTTCCACTAAAACTTTTCACGGACTTTTTGGGACAACCTAAAAAGTCACGATAGACGCATTCATTTAATTTCACTTCACTTGTGCACAGATTGATCTTTATTGGACAAAACACCACCGACATTATTCAATAAAACTCAAAATATAAAACGAAAACGCAACGTCACTTTGCAAGTACCCGTCCAAAAATCTTGGATTTTGTTCACAATAGGGATGATTATAAAAAAAATATCTGCTTTGTTTGGGATCCGTTGGCCGCGTGTTAAGATTTTTTATATTTATTAACTCACTAGCTTTCCGCCCCGCGGTTTCACCCGCAATCCTGTTTCACTATACAAAATTTACCCCCGTTTCATCTCCATAGATAGGATGACTTTTGGAAAATCCTTTCTAAGCGAATTTTAACGTCATGATAACTATCTGACCTGTGGGTTAATAATAGTGTGAAATAATTTTGATGAAACTTGAAACATAGGTAGACAAGAAAATATAAAATATTTCGTGTAAGCGGTTGAAACCGGGGGAGACAGCTAGTCGTTAATATATTAATGAAATGATATAGCAAAGCGAGTCGTTGTCAGTCTGTTGGCTGTGAAAGCCGGCTCAAGCGACGCGACGCGCCGCGCCGTCGCTCGACTCGCTCGCATATCGAACTGTTTATCCCCCAGTATCAGTACAGTATGTTTTCCTCACGTCTCAAAATAAGTCCTATTGATTTGTTACCAAGAACAGCACGGGCAAATCCGATTATAGGAATACATTACGTTGTGAGTAAATGGAAAAAATAACAAGTTTACATTTTATTCGTAGCAATGTAGGATATTAGGTTCTTAAACCGATATAAGTAATATGTCAGTTTTGAATTTCCAAAGGAGATGTTTCAGATTTGTATGGACTCTTGGACTGCACATTGTACACATGACTAAAAGTATTGGAAAAATAAATCAAACATAAGAAAAATACTTATTTTTAATAATTTTACGTTGTTTTCATGTACAAGGCGTGTTTCAACATTTTTAATGGCAATTTCATTGCATGTTTTTTTAATGGCGACCACTACTACATTTACGTCAATCTGTCAAACTGACATTAAATAAAATTAAGAGAATATATTACTAGATAGATAAATTGATTGACTGAAAATAGGTACAATTGATTTATTGACTTATCCATACAACCACCCAGTTTTACTTTTAAAATAAATACTATACTACCAAGTTACTGAATTAGAATCTTCAAATTATTGATTCTGAGAAGAAATTGCATGAAGTTATTATTATGTGAAAGTCGAATCTGTTTTGTACATCATGCTGGACACAAAGCCCGAATTCAAATACTCAAGAAACATTTTATTATTGAGCAATCAAGAACTCAAGCGCATCAAAATACAAGCAAGTTATTCACGTTAAAAACAATGAATGATGCCAGCAAAAGTTGTTCGTGCTGTCTGTCACATCCAAGAATTATATATTCTAAATGGATAGGTAACTCTAAATACCTACTTGAAGCAAATACCTATTAATTGCGAATACATAATTCTTGGTCACATCTATCTGGAGAGACATGTATAAGATAATCAATAAAAAAATCAATTAAATAGATTTTTATAATCGAGTTAAAATAATCGATTAACTGAATTCTCTTTTTATTTTCTCTATTGATTTTTTACTGCTATACTGCGAGGAAAGATTAAATAAATATTTCTTCACCCTTGATATAGATTTTTTTGTATAATTAATGTTGATCAATATTACCTACTGACTGTTTAATTAATGAAGTTACAACTAGGGATATTTCAGACGTTTGATGTGATATCACAAGATCATAAAGAACAAATTATTATTAAATAAAATCGATTATGTTTAATTATCCACATCGATTACTTTTAAATCGTTTAAAATGCTCTAAGTTTAAAATACATAATAAAATAATCGATTATTTAATAATCATTATTTTATGTTGAACGTCTCATCCCTACAACAGCTACCCTTATTTTTTTTTAACAAGACCACGGAACTAACTCTTGTTTGACCCTATTAAATAAATATTCGATGATACGGGTGTTTTTGGCGGGAACTTGCGAAGTGAACGTCACGTCAAAATGAGTAAGATAACAACTACATTGGGACAACTTCTCTTTCTTTCATTCAGGGTAAGTAGGGTTAGAAAGAGAGATTGTCCCAACGTATTTGTTATCTTTCTCTTTTTCGCAATTGATAGGTATTTGCTTCAAGTAGGTATGGCGAACTTCTATCCAGGTAGTATACATAATTCTTGCGTTAAGCAATATGGCGGTCTAAGTTGCCCTGTGAAATATTTGGTAGTAATAAAAAATATTTTTGTACAGCGTTTATCGACAAGAAAAATAAAATTAGATATTTTTTGTGGGTTTGAATAATTATTTAGCTTATTTTTAATATGTGTACAATGTCCAGTCCAAAAATGAAACATCTCCTTTAATTTATTCATAAAGTAATTTCACAAATAGCTTAGGTATAATGCGTCGCCAAGCTGTATAAAATGGCGCTAGAAACGACAGTTTTTTTTAAACTTTTATTTCATGTCGAAGATTTGAGAACAGGCACGCGATGTGTGTGACTACCGTCGCCTGAAGGTCATAGCCCACTTACACGACTCTGCTCCAACACCACCGCTCCCACCCAACACCGCCCTAAAGTAAGCTTGCTGACAGCTAATTTATGTTGCCAATATAAACTATATCTAAAGAGCACGACCTGAAGCCCATATTTTAATGATATTTTATTGGTCGGGTGGGAGCGGAGTTGTATAAGTGGGCTATGACCTTAATAGTCATGGGCAATACCAAGAGGATTTTCAATGTGTCGGTGACCTTTTTTACAAAGTCTTGAAGGCGCCTGGCTCTCAAGTGCAACTGCGGGTCACTACAACATGTGTTTGGCGACAGATTTTCAACTTGAGGATGGTAGCCAGCCAGTCAAATACTCTCATTTCTACTTCTTAGATTATATATATATATTTTTTTTTTATTTATTTATTTGCAATACTTACATTATGCTTACATTTTATTAGTTACAAAATGTTATGGGTTTTTTACTTGTAAACACAACAATTAAAAATATTGACAGCATTCTTTAAAAAAAAACAAGCTTAAGACTAAACAATAAAGTAAGTATCTATTTAAAATTTCTAACAATATTTAGATTAAATATGACATTGATACAGGTAAACTTTTTAATTTGAAATTTAAAATTGTTTACGCTTATCTCTTTAAGATTCTTGCAATCTCTTTACCGTGAAAATTGGTTTTAAGTCTCTAACAAACTAATAATTTAATCAAAGTAATGTTTAAGTAAGTTAATAAGGCTCAGCTTAAAGCTATAGCACATATTTATATAACAATCTCATTACAATCAAATAAGCTTAATCTAGATAAAATCCCAACACGATACTTTGGTGAAGGCATAAAATAAACTGAACCCAAACTGTGCCCTGACGGTGTAACTATCTGATCTCTTAGCTAATTAACTCTTCTGGACAACCCTAACTTGAGACTGCTGTAAGACAGGTTGGAGGCTAATCTAGTAGTTTAATTAGTTTATACAAGCCTTGAAGGCCTTTGAAAATTTTGTATTTGGTACTTACTAAAATATTCATTAGGTCGCAATTACTAGGAATAATTTTTGTCTTAATAATTTATCTTTTCTCTGTTCAGGTTCTAGACTAATTTTAAAGTTACTCTGATTATTGGAACGAAGTTTCTTACCGCGCGTTATGAAATATGAAAGGGGGCTAGACGGAAAAAAAATCCCCGACAATAAAGATGTCGGTGATTTTTTGTGTCGGTGACAAAAGTCAAATAAAAAAAATATACATATATATATATATATATATATATGTATATTTTTTAATATATATATATATATACTCTCACGAATTATATAACTTATATAACTTCGTTCCATCTGGGTGTCCCTTGACACCTCTCAAGTTTTTTATTTTTTTATTTACGCTTGACCATTATCACTAAGGGCAAGCTGACTGGCGCGAACCTCATGCGACTTTCCTTGCGTATAGACAAGCAATACCAGAGAGTTGGTGATAAATTGCCAATCTTTTACAATAGAAAGCAACTAGCTCTCAAGTGCAACTGCCGGAAATGTTAAGGGTAGTCATGTGGGTACTACAAATACCCTGACACTATGCTATAGTTTCCTCACGAAGGTTTCTTTCACGGATGAAACCACCACTGAGCTGTCATCGCCATAGGTAGAGAGAGATAGTATGCTTGTCTATTTCTAGCCATAAAAATCACTAACTCTGTAAAATAAGTCAGTAAGTAGATATAAAAGCGAATGCACACTTATCAGAGCCGAAATAATCAAATTTTAGAATTATGTACTTGTATGAAACTCTATAAAACATCGCACACTCATCAGGTCCGAATCGGACGACTCGCCAAAAAAAAACAGAACAAAGCGTGTTCCAATTTTTGGTGCGGACAAGTTTGCTAACAACCTTAACTCTGATTTCAAATGATGAAACAGATACGAGTTTACATAATATGATCTAAACTAATATTATTATACAGAGAAAAAAATTTTTGTATGTTCATTTGTAATGGATAAATCAAAATAATTAAAAATTCTTTCACCTTCCATAACATTATCAACAAGTAACATGGGGTATATTTTATTTCCCTCGGGAACGCAAGCAAAACCGCGGGTGGAAAGCTAGTATTAATAGTGAGAATAAGATAACGTGTGGGTGGAAATTATCTCGGTCTAATGGTTTGATAAAATAATGGAGACAGCGGATGTTATTGCAAAATTACTATAAAATATTTTCTGTAGAAAACAAGAATGAGGTAGTCGCGTGGGTGGCATTGTTTGTTTAATGTCACCTCTGTAAATAAACATCATATTCTCAGATGCTAAATTTGTTGTTTACAGACTATAGTTATTAAATCTTATTATATCTCTTTAAAAATATCAAACCATTAGTCCAGTTAGACAAAGTTGTCAACATAAATTTAGTTAAGATCAAAATTGACCAGGACTAATTTCTCATAAAAATCGTTAGTTATATTAAAATTTTAAATACTTAAACTTTAAAAGTTTTTAGAGTTTTTTTTTTCAATTTTGAGGAAGACCAAAAATGAAAATACTGACATGACGAATAGAAGGGCCAAATGGAAGAAGAAAAATAAGTGGAAACAGGGCCGGCAAATGATGGTTATTATGAATTTCAAATAATGACATGTCTGTTAGAGATATTGATTTAATATATACCTTATTTTTAATTTAGAAGAAACAGAGGAAAAATTTTGACTCATTCTGTTCAATACGCCAATTTTTTTATAGGACTTGACGTGAACCTTTTTTACTAACAAAGCAGACTTCATCAACTAAATTAAAATTCCATCATTAAAATATAAGGGAAGATTAATGAACTAGCCTAATGGCAGTGGTTCGTTTTAAAGTGCGGGTTATTACAAAAAGTTATATGTTTCAGACGGGTATTAAATAGACCAGGCTCTGCAGTAGAGGGTTGTGTGTTCGAGTAATTTATAATAATGACTTGCCGTAATTCTGACCTTAAACTAAAGATGGGTGTTCAAAAATGGGTCGTGATTGAAAGTAGAATATTTTTTGTGGGTTGACGCTTTTCACTTCACTTGGTGTCCATGAATCACGAAGAAAACAACGCAAAGCTACTTTTTAGGGTTCCGAACCCAAAGGGTAAAAACGGGACCCTATTACTAAGACTTCGCTGTCTGTCCGTCCGTCTGTCTGTCACCAGGCTGTATCTCAAGAACCGCGATAGCTAGACTGTTGAAATTTTTACAGATGATGTATTTCTGTGGCCGCTATAACAACAAATACAATAAAAACAGAATAAAATAAATATTTAAGGGTGCCATACAACAAACGTGATTTTTTTGCCATTTTTACGGAACCCTTCGTGCGCGAGTCCGACTCGCACTTGGCCGGTTTTAAATACATAAGTAGTTATTGTATCAGTTACCTAGTTTCTGGATATAGTACAAACTCTACTTAGCTTGAACTCAGAATGTCCCAGGATGTTTATTTATTTCTGCAATGCACCTAGAATTAAATAAAGCATTCATTTTATTCCAGGAAAAAAGTATTATCATTTGAAAGGGAATCGCGATGTAGTAAAAATACTTTTTTTACAAAATGGTCAGTGTCAACAATTCCAGTGAAACTACAAGGCAAAAGGTTTGTTTCAATAAAATAAAATGTTTCTGAATTGATCAACTGTTACTAAGAGCAATTTTCACATCACATCATCACAGTATAATTGTAATATTAGTAGTATAATGGAATCAAATGAAAAATAGCATGAAACAAAAATAATAGGGTCCCGTTTTTACCCTTTGGGTACGGAACCCTAAAAACACCATTTGCTTGCTACAGATGTTTGATTTCAATTTTATTCTGAATCTATGAATTAAAGTGTATGTATACAGATAATATAACAACGTGTTACAGTCAAACTTAGATTGTACAGAAAACAACAGCATTTAATCCACTTTACAGAAAATAATGTAACATTTTATTAATTCGAATCATTATTCTTTTTCTTCTTGTACAACACGTCACAGGTTCCCGGCAGTCACAGATTACCGACGAGTTGCCATCAGCATTCGCCAATCGCTCCTCACCAGAGTATAAATCTACGCATCTCGTAAGGTGGTAGGCAGCGGTGCGTAACAAACGGTATCTTTGCCATCGCTTTGTTGAGGTCCCGTACGAGGAGAAAAACTAACGCCCACGGAACCCTAGTCTCAACTGCAATAGGTATACCTAATGGATAGTTTTGTACAATTAATCCGTTTCTACATAAAACCAGATACCACCAGATAACGTATCTGGTTTCCATAACACAAGACCTTCTCGATTTAAAATCAAAATTTCCATACGAATTCCAAATTTTCCATACTAATTTATAAATGCGAAAGTAACTCTGTATCGTACCTTTTCACGATAAAACTACTGAACCAATTTTTATTAATTTTGGTATAGAGATAGATAGCACCTTGGAGAAGGACGTAAGATCCTTCGGGGACGCTGGTAAAACCCCGGTGGACATTTTTTTATTACTTTGTTTACTGTTCAAAAATTAACTATGCCATCACCGGTCCGAAGTATCATAGGTACCGATATGCTATTTATGATATTGTTTGTTTATAGTGTATATTTACTGACAGTTAGTTACTCAGTAAGGCGATGATAGCTCAGTGGTAAGTGACGTCGGATACCGCGGCGAAGGTCGTGGGTTCGAATCCTTACAATGAGCTTGAGCTTTCGGTGAAGGAAAACATCGTGAGGAAACCACAGCACGGTGGTAGGGTACTTTGTAGTACTCGTCTGGCTGGCTACCACCCTCAAGTTGAAAATCTGTCGCCAAGCACCTGTCGGTGTGTTCCGGCAATTGCACTTGAGAGCCAGTTCGCCTTAATAAGGTGTACAAGACATTAGCAATCCCCTGGTATTGCCAATGTCTATAGGCGACGGTTGTCACTTACCATCAGGTGACCCGCCTGCCTCGTTGTGACTTGTGACATAAAAAAAAATCTCTCTCTGTACCGAGTAACGAGTAAGTGAAGTTATTACAATTTTGGATGCAACTAAAGATTTTATGAAAAAAGAAATAACTTTGAATCGAATTGAACTTACTTGGTGGATGTTGTTATTTTTTTTATATAATTAGTAAAAGTTAATAATAATCATCATCATCATCATATCAGCCGGAAGATATCCACTGCTGGACAAAGGGCTCCAACCACCAGGCAGACGGGTCACCTGATGGTAAGTGAATACCGTTGCTTATAGAAATATCAGGGGCAATGCCAATGTTTGTCGACCTTTTTACAATGTAAAGGCTGGCTTTCAATTGCAACTGCCGGAACACACCAGCAGGTGTTAGGGTGCCAGTCAGTCGGACTAAGAAACTACCATCGTCTGGTAGGTAGCTTTTATTTGACTAAAGCCTAAAAACTATTAAATATGTGTTTATTTATGTGTTTTATATCCTGGAATATTTTTCACACACGGTTTTATGATTCCAAACTAAGCAGAGCTTGTAATATGGAAACGATTGACTGCATATACTATTTTTTTTTGTAAATACATACTTAAATTGATGATAACACCCAGACTCAGGACACACAGATTATGTTCATGCACATACACAAATGTATGACCTAGATGGGAATCGAACCCACGACCTGCGACGTGTGTTTGATCAAAAATATAATTTTCTCTTTAAGCATGACAAACCCATTAGCACCACCGCAATAATTACCGATTCAGTGTGAGCGCATTTTTTCCGCTAACCCTAAATAGCACGTTAGCAACATGTTTCAACGTCCCGTCTAGTTGTTACGGCAACAATGGGCTGGAACAAAAGCTGCTTTGTTACCTCCGCCATTGTGTCGTGCGACAACACGACAACACGACGCGAATTCTGTCGTTACCCGTTTGTTTATGCGGATAATTTTCTGTTAAAAAAGATGTCGGTTATTTTCCAAGCACAAGGTTTTGCAAATGATTTCAAAACAGGTATAATTTTTTGCTCGTAGAAAAGTTGCTGCATAGATCCTGGCTATGGACTGGAGTAACAAAATGGCGAGGTGTTTTTTAAACCAATTATTTTTACTAACAAGTATTTTTTTAAATGTTACAGTTTTGGTAGTAGAATGTATTGGTGAATAGATAGTGTGGCGTTTTTTCGGGAAGGTTTTAATGAAAAAAAATAACCAACTTTTAATATAATTTTACGACTATTTGCGTGGGTTTGTACTTAAATTACTGTAACTAAGTAAATATTTGAATTTCAAAGATTTACTGATTGAGTTAGTATTTCTTATATAAACGTTTATAAAAGTTCCAAGTAAGTTTACGGCTAAACCAAAATTTTTTGCAAGTTGTCAATCTTTATTTGTATTCAAAGGCAATAAGCAACATAGTTGTTTATAATCATTCATAAATCCTACTATTACAAATGTGATATGTTATGAGTATGTTTTTAACTTTTATTTTAAACGTTTTACAAGACTTGCTATATATTAGGTCTTTACTATTTTTTATTTGTATTAATCGAAGTAATCACACATGCAATCAATGCATCTTTGCCAACGCAGTGGCAGTTTATTGATGCCCTTCTTAATGAAATCAGCTGGACGGGAGGCAACAAATTCTTCAAAGGCATTTTGTACTGCCTCTGGGGGTATTGAATTTTTTTCCCGCCAAGAAGTTATCCAAATTCTGGAAAATGTAGTAGTCTGTAGGCGCAAGGTCTGGTGAGTAGGGCGGATGATGGAGAGCTTCCTACCACAGTTCTTGCAACTTGGAGACCGTCTGCTGTGCAGTATAAGGTCACACGTTGTCGTGCAGGAGCAGCGGAGACGAGCGATTGACAAATGCTGGTTGGAGATGTGCCAGCTTCTCCATCATTGTGTTCAGTTCTTCACAGTTCACATCTGCAGTAATGCTCACCCCGTTTGGTAAGAAGCTGTGATGAATCATACCGGCGCTAGACCATCACTTTTCTAGGGGTAAGTTTTCGTTTAGGGCATTGTTTAGGTGCTGAACCAGGATCCAACCAACTTGCTGAGCGCTTGTGGTTATCAAACAGAATCCATTTTTCATCGCAAGTAACAATGCGGTTCAAAATTCCTTCATTTGTGTGTCTGTTGAGCAGTGCAAGGCACGTCTCGACGCGTACTTCGCGCTGGCGATCATTGAGTTCGTGGGGCACCCATTTGTCAAGCTTTTTTACCTTGCCAATTTCACGCAAATGGACCAATATTGTTTTGACGCTTACGTCGAAAGCTGCTGCTAATTCAGCCGTAGATTGTGTATCATCAGCTTCCACAATCGCCTTTAATTCGTCATTGTCGACCAAAGTCTTCGGACGACCGCGAGGTAAATTTTTCAGGTCGAAATTCCCAGAACGTAAGCGAGCAAACCAATAACAGGTGGTGCGTTGGTTTGTAGTGTTAGCTCCGTAAACGTGGTTGATGTTGCGTGCCGCTTGTGCCGCGTTGCTGCTACGACGGTACTCATATTCCATAATTACTCGAATTTTTAACGTATCCATGATGACGAATAAGATTGAAATGCGATGAAAGTGTAACACTAATCAATAAACAAATGACTTCTTTTGGAAAAAAAATCATATTTTAAAAATAAAATTAATTTGAAATTAGAATTCTTAGCCAAACAAAAATTATTTTGATTTGAAATGGCCAGTACTGCAGAACGGCAATTTCATAGGTAAAGACCTATTATGTAAATACCTACCATACCATGTAATAAGACAGTTAATAAGTTAGTTGTAATGTTGTAAAGTTGTTAAATATAAATATAATATTAGAAACATAATTACGAGTTCCGACGAGTTACACCAATAAGTGTAAATTGGCCTATGTATATTTTACAGGTAAAATTAGTTTCCATATATCGTGTGTGCCGGGCCTTATTTCCGGGAATTATTTCTCATCGCGATTCCAAACTTTGACCGTACACAAGTGTTTTGTCAAACTTTCATTATTTATTCAATTCCGAGATGGAACCGAACGAGCATACAAAACAATCAAACAGTAATAACCGAATTAGATTTATTGCTAGACCAAAAATCGTATAGGTTTCATTTTAGTTCTAAAACAATTTTGGTATATTTATAAAACCTTGTAACTTCTGAAATTGATGTTATACTTTAAATAAGAATTTCCCATACATTAGGTACTTTAAAAAAATATCTGAATGGCCAACTAACAAACTGGTTTAATTTTGACTTAGTTTAATCAAAAGATCGAGAACATTCGACGTTTTTAAATAGCTTAGTAACTTTAGTGATAAAAATTACAAATAAAAAGCTTTCATTATATTTATATAAAAAACCGGCCAAGTGCGAGCGGACTCGCGCACGAAGGGTTCCGTAAAAAAGGCAAAAAAAACACGTTTGCTGTATGGGAGCCCCCCTCTTATATTTATTTTATTTTGTTTTTAGTATTTGTTGTTATAGCCGCAACAGAAATACATAATTTGTGAAAATTTCAACTGTCTAGCTATCGCGGTTCTTGAGATACTGCCTGGTGACAGACAGACGTACAGAAGGACGGACAGCGAAGTCTTAGTAATAGGGTCCCGTTTTTACCCTTTGGGTCCGGAACCCTAAAAAGGACATGGTCAGTTTGTGCATGGAGCTCAGCCTAACTTATGAAAAGCCTTTAATTTTTTTGGAATGTAAACATTTTTGCATACAACTGCTTTTCTGAAAAAATAAAAAACAAAAACCGACTTCAAAACTGTAACCTATACCTACGAGTACAAACATAAACTAAAAAGTAAAGAATAATATTTTAATTTCAAAGCAAGAGCCTTAAAGGACAATCAACAAAATTATTGATATTTATATATCTATTTAATGTTTATAAACAGTTCTTTTTGGAGTCGGTGCCAGCCAAGAAGAAGGACAGTTTTGAACTGGACACGAAGTGTTCATACGAGAAAACGTCTTACGACACCTCTCCTTATGGTAATGTTCCTTAGGTCTGCGCCGTCGCTCCCCTACCTTTGGAAAGTTTGTTACAAAGGCAGAATTAAACTGTCTTTCTTGGCTGGCACACATGCTTTTTTTATTGTACATGCTACTTAGCTACTAGGCAGATAATTGGCCATGTCATTTGATGGCACCGAGTGAAATAATAAATTATTTCCAGATACAATAATAAATACAAATGAGTTTTTAGACGCTTCCTGAGAAGGGTCTGTAAAAAGCTGTTGAGATAATCCATGAAAGTAAAGTTTTAATCTGTAAATAAGTAGATGCTAGACTAAGTCCCAAGGCACGCCAACGCAAACACAAACTATTCCAAAATTAACATATAGATCAGACGACGATGAGAAAATAGCAATAAATTTTAATAGGGCCATTAGTTTCACTGTAGCTACATCATAACGCATATCTACCATATTTGTGTTAAGGAATACAAATATTATGGTAAGTAAATAAACACAGTGAGTAATATAATTAACTTTATGATGAGCAAAGAGACAATATTGATGATGCAGATATCTGTAAAACAAAAGGCTAAGCTCGCACTGAAAGTAATCAGTATAATAATAAATATCCTCGGACATTTGTTCACACACGGCTATCTGATCCCAAACTAAGCAGAGCTTGTAATATGGAAACCAGATGACTGATATAATACATAGACTACATTTTTTTTGTAAATACATACACAAATAGATAATTACACCCAGACTCAGGACAAACAGACATGTTCATGCACACAAATGTGTGCCCTGGATGGAAATCGAACTCACGACCTGCGACGTGATAGGCAGTGTCTAGTTCTACCCCGTCAAATATTCAAAATATTTAAAATACGAAGTCTGATGAGACAAAATGGCTGTCTGGTGATATCGAACAGATAAAAACACTCTTCGAACGAAATACTGCACATTATTATGATAGAACTTCACTTGCAGGTAAGTTTGTTTGATCAACAATTATTTATTATGCTTCCGAAACCTAGTATCTCTAACCGAAGCTGTTAAATGCATCTAGTTCATAGGTAGCTAGGATTGCTCAGACTTGTGAGTTCGATAAACTCAATTTTCATAGCGTATTGAATTGGTGTATTGACAAGGCGATGATAGCTCAGTGGTAATGACGTCGGATTATCGGATACCGTGGCGAAGGTCATGGATTCGAATCTTACAACGAGTTTAAGCTTCGGTGAAGGAAATCATCACGAGGAAACCATAGCACTGGCTGGCTACCTCAAGTTGAAAATCTATCGCCAAGCACCTGTTAGCGTGTTCCAACAATTGCATTTTAGGCATGTAATAAGGTGTACAACACATTGGCAATTCCGCTGGTATTGCTAATGTCTATCTATAGGTGACGGTATTCACTTACCACCACGTGAACAGCCTGCCTGGGTGTCACTTGTGTAATAAAAACAATTGGTGGTTAAAAATGAAAGTAAGAGTATATTAGCGATCTTGGATAAATAGGTATAATACAATTAAAGTATTTAACAAAATGGGTAAATATTTAAAAAGGAAACATTTAAACGAGTGGATGTTTCAATAAAATACTGAATTTATAATAAGGGTAAAAGGGCAAATAAGTGAAAGAGAGGGTAAAGTACTCCAATAAAAATAATTCAATATCCCAATTTTATCCCATCTAGTTCAGTTTGTTTTTGTCATACCATGCTTGTCATGAGGTAACGAACGCTAGCTGTGTTTTGTTTTGTTCATATTTAGGCAAATTAATCCTTCTAGACTTGACGTCCCCCTACGCCTGTTCGCGATAACCTCAAAAATCACTGAACGGAGACGCGTCGTCGGGGGACTTTGTTTTATAATAATAATATGAAACGATATTAAATGTCATATCTTTGTTTACCACATACATTTTTAGTTGGGGTCATTCAGACCCAAGTTAGTGCACCACTTTTTAATTTTTGTTGTGTCTTGTACTATTGTGTTGTGTCTATTAAATGTTTTATTATTTCTACTACCATCGCAGTGTCTTCAGTTATTGAAAGCCGACAAAGCCACATACCCTTAACCCGGCGTCATGGGGGTTGGGATTGTGCGACCCGTCACATTTTATTTTCCTTCTAGTTCTGTTACTATGCGTGCGACGTTGCCGCTCTTCTTAATAGCTGGAGCTGTTGAGTTGTTCTATGCATCGCTACCAACACGTTAGTTGTGCGACAGCCGCAGTGGGAGTTACACGTGCATAACATTGAATAAGGTATGTGAGACCCAACCCCGCAGTCAGTGTAACAATTTCGCGCCATTATGTATAGATATTGTTTTAATTATTATCTGCCTTTTTATCCTTTAATATTTGCTTTTTTGGTATGGGTTTTGATTGTAATTGTTAATATACAGTTTAATTTATTTTATTTGTATTTTTGCATGTATTTAGTATATAATGGATCGAGAAGAGGTACTACGACGTCATGTTCTTGCAATTTTAATTAATTTATTTATATATTTTATATTAAAGTTAATTTAGTTTCCTATTAAAAAGTTTAATTAAAACATGAAGATTGATTGTTAATTGTTAATATAATTGCATTTAAGTCGAAGAGAAATTTTCTGTTACCATTTTTCGTTCTTTTTTTAAATTTCTATTAAATATAATAAAAACATAATATAATATTATGATATTTGTGTTTCATTTTTTGACATAAATAACTAAAAAACTGAAATCGAAAAAAAAAAAATTATTTATAAACTATTGGAATAAATGTGACATCAATGAGCTGGTCGGTGAGACCCACCCCAACGTCCATGTAACAGTTTTCCACCCCCATGACGCCGGGTTAAAATCTTCATCTACGAAGGGGTTGTTATCTTAAGTCCGAAATCACGCAGCAGGCTTGGACTACAGTTCAGTGGCAAATTACCATATTTTGTTTATATAAACTACGAAATTTCTCTTCGCAACCGGTGGATTGTTATTTTTGTCCCGCGCTAGGCAGCACCTGGATTTGTTCACTTAATTATATGTAAAGTTGATGTAAATCCTGGAACCCTCTGTCGGTTTATACGTAATATACAAATGTATGTTTTGCTGGATTGAATTTTAATCACGTTTAAGGAAATCATTTGGGATTCTATTGGGGGAAACAAGGATAATGAGAGGGAAAAAGTTGATGCTAAAATTTTGTTTTTGCTGAAAAAAATGGGTTGGAGAAATATCCCTGGTATCACTAAGTGTGTCCGCTGTTTTAAAATAAGGAAACTATAACCTTTCTACTAATCTCGTACTTAATGTATGGGAGTGTTTAATGTCATTTTGGATACTTCTCGTTTGATTTAAAAAAAACTTATTGATGTCATTTTAATGATTAGGTAACGTACTTTCGATATCAGTTTAAAGATTTTTGATATCTGTAATAGTTTCGGAATAATCGCCTGGAAACACTTAACGATTACACCCTGTATACTACGGTAACCACTTAGAATCAGGCGGACCGAATGCTTGTTTGCCACTTTGATGTAACTGAAAATACGTTTTTTGACCATTATTTTAAACATTACTATTAATATTATTTATCAGAAGGCCAAAAATCTCCTCAAGTTGCTACTAATGATTTTACATTCCATAACTAAGTTTTTAAGCTATAAGTTTAAATTAGTATCCTTTTTTTTCAGTTAAAAAGTATATTTAAGCAATTTATTTTATTGTTAATCAGTCTTTTAGTCAGCCTATCTGTTATATTTTTAAGGCTGATTAGAATTTGATGAAATTTGACGCAAGGGTAACTTCGATAATCATGGTAAGTAATTATAATACAGACAACCAAAAAACCAACTAAACGCTAACGATCCACCTCAAACTATCAATATCATAATATAAATTTTGCAAGTACAAGATACAATTGATGAGATGACGCGTTTTTCCATTTTTGATTTTGGTAGGCTGCATTATCTGTTTTACTTTTTTTTTTTAATTTAATATAGGTTCGCGTTTGACCACTATCTCACTAGATGTTAGGTGACGATGTACTCTACGATGGTGCACGCTTACCTAGAAGCAACCTATTCACTCGTGACTTGAAGATTCCCAGGTTGTAACAATCGGGAAACACAGACTCAGTCAAGGAGTTCCACTCCTTCGCAGTACGCATAATGAAACTCTGGTTGTACTATTTGATAATAATAATGTATCTTTACCCCACTTTACCCCCAAGGGTTAAATACCCTGCCAGCTACACCACAGTTCATGAGTTCAATTCGTAGCCAGTAATTGACGCCGCGGTTGCGTTCCGAATCGACGAGAGCGCGCTAATACGTGAACTGAGGATGAGCACGAATCGATATCCCAATAATTCGTCATAGACACATCGTTTTTTGATGACATCGTTCAAGCATAGCTATTGAAAGTGTTTGTTTTTGTTTTGTTAGAAATATCTACTATTCTCCTTTATTGAGCAAATAAAAAAATATTTGCTCAATAAAGGTAAAGGATTGGGTTTGGGTATGTTGTTTTAAATACTATGAGCGCGTTTACGAACGTTCCGAAACCTTATCAGCTCATGCCTAGATATGTCAGCTCTCCTATATCATTATCTAGGCATGATATCTGAATCGGAACGTAATTACAATATTTACTTTCATACAAGCTCTACGTAGTTTTGTTTCAGGAGGAGGAATGCAATTTTTTTTTCATAAAAAAATGTGTCAGTTTTTTCTGTAGTTTTGAAACGATCGTCCCATCCAAGGTTTTAATAAAGTTTTCAACTTACAGTTCATATATTATGACGTCTATTAGTAAGCATTTTTAACCATAAACATCGGTCAACAATCCATAACAATAACCGCCTCCGCTCTTTACTTGTGCATGTCTTGTAATCTCATGGATCATTGCGTTGCTAACTCATCAGACGTGATCGTGGATGACGAGCTGTGTGACATCACGCCACGTCATCTTCGATACGGACTCGCCCTGTATTTAAATGTTCATTTGACTGCAGTTTTTGATCGAAGATATGCAGTAGCGCGTATGATAAAAATATGCAAAAAAATATCAAAATGGAATAATATCTATGAGTACATTAATGTGGCCAACAATTTTTACAATGACTGCTGGTCTATAAATATTTTACACTAGCTGTTCCGCGCGGTTTTACCTGCGTTCCGTGGGATCTTATATTTTACCGGGATCAAAAGTAGCCTATATGCTATTCTAGACTATAACCTATCTCTATGCCACATTTCATCCAGATCCGTTCAGCGGTTCTGGCGTGATTGAGTAACAAACATTCATCCATCCATCCATCCAAACTTTCACATTTATAATATTAGTAAGATATAGGGGGATTAAATTTATAAAATTAGGTAACAAACAATTTTATGGAATTTCCAGGTGTTTTTACATGTCTAAATTACCCATGCATATGAAAAGACTTACCAGTAAAAAAAATAACCAGTGAGTCAAATGGATATTTTATTTTGTCTCTGACTGAAAAGCGGTCGATGCATCGCTATTTTTTAATGCCACACATGTCAAACACTATCGAATTCCTAGAAAAAGCATATATTTTCATTTCAGTAAAATATACGCAAAATGGAGATATTATTGAATAAGCAGACCATATAATAACATTACAATTCAATGGAAATTAATTTGCTCTGTCAATCTAAATATCACTTGAGGTGGATGAACACCACGAGTCGATGAACTACACACACACACATATGTACAATTAATATGAAAGTAAATGCGATTAAATCATAAAGAAGAAAAACATCGTATTTAAGATGGAATAACATCGAATAGACAGGTTCTCTCTGAAAGGGTTGGAATTATTTGAAGACCAATTTTCCGAAGTAAAAACATTCGTTATTAAAATGCAAGAGCTTTTAATTGAATTAAATAAAAAGGGTAGCAAAATATCAAATTATTTTGAAAGACTTATTATATTAGGTTTGTGTTTAAAGTGAACATTAAAAAGTACCTATTCAGCATTGAGTTATTTACTCACCACTAAAACGAATGTAAGAAAAGTAAAATAACCGGCCAAGTGCGAGTCGGACTCGTGCTTCCGTAAAAATGGCAAAAAATCACATTTGTTGCCCCCCTAAAATATTTATTCTATTCTGTGTTTAGTATTTGTTGGTATAGCGGCAATAGAAATACACCATCTGTGAAAATTTCAACTGTCTAGCTATCGCGGTTCTTGAGATACAGCCTGGTGACAGACAGTCAGAAAGCGAAGTCTTAGTAATAGGGTCCCGTTTTTATCCTTTGGGTACGGAACCCTAAAATGATTGTTTCTTAAACAATAATCACTCAACAATAATGAAAAATTACAATTATAAAGGTACGACCACATGACGCTGTCTGGATGATGCGCGTAATAAACGCTGGATGTATAAAATCAAATAGACAAGCATTTACTCAGCACTTTCCATATAGAGGGAACATTGCGATTCTCACGTTCGTAAAGACAACTCTGCAAACAGTGACATGCTCCGAGAAATTACAATTTCACGTGATCTCGTATGAAATTGTTACACTTTCCGAGCTGTTAGAGGAATAAAAGGGAACGAGTAATTTGAAAAACACAGGTAACGTTTTGTATATGGCGCTATAGAATAAAATTACACTGTTTTGTATGTTTATCTTTATTAATTAAAATAAAACTTTCATTTTATCCTTTTTAGGGTTCCGTACCCAAAGGGTAAAAACGGAAACTCTATTACTAAGACTCTGCTGTCCGTCTGTTTGTTACCAGGCTCTCATGAACCGTGATAGCTAGACGATGTATGTATGTAGATGATGTATTTATGTTGCCGCTATAACTTTTTTCTCAAAAAAAGACTATTAAATTTGTACGGAACCCTCGGTGCGCGAGTCCGACTCGTACTTGATTTTAATGGCTACAATAAATTGTCAAACTTTCGAGGAGATTGGTGCTGATAGCCGAAATACAGGCTCTGCCAAGTTTTTTTTTTAAATAAACGTAGTTGACCGTTTATTTTTTACATCTGTTCCATCGTATGATCTTTAAAAAGTCCAGCAATTACACAATCGTAAGATCCTACTCATTTTTAAAGAACCAAAACCTACACAACCTTGTCTTGTATCTGGAACGCAGTAATTAAAAAGCAACATACCTACACGTCACATAATTGCAACGTCTTAAGAACCTAACATATTCTTTTTTGTATTCGCCAAGTGCTCTCCACAAACAAACGATGTTCTACATAGAGTTAATGCAACAGACGAGTTACAAAGAGCGCTTTGTCCGCGGGCGACGCGCGAGTCGCACGACGCGACGTTTGCTTGCAGCTCGTCTGACGCAGCCTTTGTGCCATTTGCATTTTACTCTCATTTGATTGTTTATGTCACTAACATAGTCTGTGGACAACAATCTTATTATTGTCATATTTTATTTAACGTTTCTCTTCATTGTATTAAAAGAACGAGAAAGAATTAAAATGTATTTGTTTCTATAAATCCTTGCTATTTAATGTTATAACTGTGGCTTTGTCCAACAGAGGACGTCTTCCAGATGACACGAGATCCGGAAAGAATTATATTATTACTAGCTGTTTCCCGGCGGTTTAACCCGCGTTCCCGTGGGATCTTATCTTATCCCGGGATAAAATATAGCCTATGTTAATCTGGAATAATGTAGCATTCAAATGGTGAAAGAATTTTTAAAATCGGTCCAGTACTTTTTGAGCCAATTCGTTACAAACATACTTACATACAAATCTTTCCTCTTTATAATATTAGTATAGACTAGCTATCCCACGTGATTTCACCCGCGTTCCCGTGGGATCTTATCTTTTACCGGGATAAAAGCTTATGTGCTATTTCAGCCTAAAATACATCTATGCCAAATTTCATCCAGATCCGTTCAGCCGTTCTGGCGTAAATGAGTAACAAACATACATCCATCCAAACTTTCAGATTTATAATATTAATAATAAGTTAAGTTTGTGGTACTACTTATCCTATCTAATGAAAAAAGGTATTAAAATATTTATAACAAGACACATAACAACTTTTAAGATACCAAGTTCACCCTCCCTCCATTTAGTGAAAGATCCATGTAAAACGACAGTAATGTAACTCTTATACGTCCCACTACAACCATATCTATGGAAATTTCACCGTCCAGTGAACTTGTGTCACAAATACGACACAAAAAGGACAACACTTTGATGTTTGAGTTTGGTAAGCGGAATTAGAATTCGAGACAAAGGCATCTTGAGCAATTTGGGTCGATTGAGTCTTCTTATTACAAGATATTGTTTTCGTTTGATGATACAATTGCGAACATCATAATTTTTATTTTTATACAAGATTTACTTGTATAAATAAATACTACTTTGGAAAATAATGGAGGAGTTGTTTAGCTGTAGCCATCCTTGGGCTGATATGATATGATTTGATACTAAGTAAAACTTGATAAGGTAAAGCCCCTTAAAAAATGTATTTCTTTAACTAGCTGTCACTCGCGTTCATTATTTGAATTTGTTCAGAATTTCATGGTTTAAAAATTTTCGTGGCCTTATTCATAATAAAATCGAGTATAATATTTAGTAATTGCTTAGCAGATTCTATTCTCTGTAGAAAATTTGAATTAAAAATCTGCTAAGCAGTTGCTAAAAATCGTCAATTTTACTATGAATAAGGCCGTAATTCTTTTCTAAAATAAAATAGCGACTCCTTAGCCTAAGTTACTCCTTATAACATCAGCTATATGCCAGTGAAAGGCCCATCAAAACAGACAACTATCTGTCTAACAAACAATTTCAAAAATTGTTTTTGTTACATAAGAACCCGTAAATGTATACTTTAATATGCAATTAGTTAAAAGGTTTTATTTTGACAACAAACAGACAATTCAATTTTATTTATTTTATAGAAAAAACAACAGCAAAAATATAAGACAAAATACATTTATCTTTCAAGGCTCCCCCTTAAAATTGCGGGTAAATGAAGGCCCAAGTTTACTGGGCCGGTAGCGCCGGTAGCCACGTCAGCGAGACCTATCATTCGCTTCTTTATTGGGACCCACTTTGTCATCACAATGTCCCTATTGGGGACGTGTGTGATTTGAATCTATAAGTCCACTTTAGGAAAGGATATTTGTAGGTGTATTTTCTGTTGTTGTAATGAGACTTAAAATTAAAGTATGCAGTAAAATATGGGAAATTTCAATTCTGTAGTTTTTTTTTAAATTCTGGATAAGCTTGTGTTTGACCACAATTTCACCATGGTAAGTGATGTGGCCGAAGGTGGTAAGCACACAAAGCCTAGATGGGAACTGGCTCTCAAGTGCAGCTGTCGGAACACACCGATAGGTGCTTGGCGACAGATTTTCAGCTTGAGAGTGGTAGCCAGCCAGTCGGGTATTTACTACAAAGTACCCTACCACCGTGCAAAGAAGACCGTGCATATAGAACCTCAAACTCAAAACTCATTTATTCAGTTTAGGCCCTGGTAAGGCAATTATGAACGTTAAAATTGACTCTACCACCGGTTCGGAATACACTTAAACTAACGAAGACTCCGGCATGAAACTAAGCAAGGCATTTTTTCTGCAGTGGATCTTTCTTCTTTAAATCATAAACTACCATTGATTGTTTACAAGACAATGATATATATGTTTGGTATACGTAAAGAGCTACTTTTTACATGAATTTATTTCTTATCATATAAAATTAACTACAGGTAATTTAATGTAGGTAGGTATAACATAATATGAAAGATTTAAGAGTTTTTCAACAAGGTTCCCAGCAGGCTGGCAGCGTTCAATATAACTTAATTTGTGCCAAAACATTATTAAAATATTGTATTTCTATATAAACTGTATATTAATAAAATGTGAGCTTAAAATAAATTTAATATCGCAGAAATTACGAATGACTAAGACTTCTGTGAAAACTGTCTTGGTGAAATCGTATTAAGCTACTACAAGGATTCTACGAAAAATGTAAGGGCTCGACACATTTAATCAGATTACTTAATGACAGAGTTGGAAACTCAACCCTTGCCATTGTAAATTTGCTTTGCAGATTTAGTAATTATCGGCTTAGCAAATTCAAGGCTGAATGTCGGGTTGTCTTACTTTAATATGATTAATGATAGAATTGACACGATACGTTGGGTTTTTATCAAAACTAGCCATACCTTCAACATGTAGATTGTTAATAGGAAAATCGGTTTGGTATTTTTTTAATTTACCCTTTACAAACAAACATGAAAAAAGTAAAATCTTTTCTTTTTACCTGACTGCGCCAGAAGGAGGGTTATGTTTTTCAAGTGTATGTATGTATATTTCTTTGGCACGCTCTGTAGGCTAAACGGCTGAACCGATGTTGATAGATGATATGTTTTTAGATTCGTCTTTATTTCACAAGTGTCACTAAAAACAAAAAAGTTAATTAAATTCCATATGGCGACTACCAGACGCCATATTGTGAAAAAGAAAAATTAAGTCGACCTACTATGTAAAGTGGAGTATCATTGGATAGGCATTTGAAAATCAGGTTTGCAGTCGGAAGCATCGTCTTAAATTTTACTATAATACCTGTGGCAGGAGATTATTTACAGTTGGTATTGAAAATAGGTCATCTTATTTCCATATTTTTTTAAATTAACGCAGTCAGATTTTTTCCTTTTTTTATTAACTTATTTATTATATTAGTTCAGATTTGTGTTAGTAAGTAGCTAATATTTATAGACTGCCTCTGTGATACAAGGTCCATTATTATACTGTCACTATAATAACATCAGGAGTAAGTCGAAGACGGTTTGACATTGGATCGATTACGGTTAGATCACGTCCCTTTAGCGAAGCCGACGTTGTACACCTGACAACTTATTGTTATTTAAGTCATAGGAGGTAGCGGTTCAATCTATACTAATATTATAAAGAGAAAAGATTATATCAACTATGCAATTTTATTTACAACAACTTTTGCGACTTAACGCTGCCAGCCTTCTGGGAACCTTGCCGATTGGCAGCAGCGGCAGCCTCGAAGAAGTTTTTTATGTATTGTAATTGTACATTTGCATGTATATTTTGTACATTTGTTGTAAATAAAACTTTTGATAAACTGTATGTATATTATCCTATAACTAAAGTTAGTATTTGAAAAAAAAAACACATATAAAAATCACAAAAGCCTAACCTAACAATTAGTATTTTTATCATTACCTAAACGAAATCATACGTAAACATATAAAACTACAAACAGAGGATCTACACTTGAATTGATATTGACATACTCTCGAATGAAATACTAGCGCCAAATTATTTTATGATTTGGCGCTAGTATTTCCGAAATGGACACTCAGTCCATTTTGGAAACTAAATGTTGGAATCGGTTTCAGTAAGCGTTAACTCTTGAGTAAATTTTGCAAGCTATGTGTGAGCGACAGCGTTCAATTGTTATAGATTTGTATTATTTAGGTTTAATTTGTTGACAATATTTAGAATAAGTTATGTAATAAACGTAGTCGTGGGTTTGACTTTTATTTGGCAACATAGAATAGGTAGGCAAACACCCTCATACGTAGGTAGGCATCCCTACACACACAATAGTAGGCAATACAGAGTTACTCGTGCCGACGAGGTTCAAGTCAGGGCAAGAAAGCACTAAAATCGTAGACACGTGTAACTTCTAAGCCAATCACAGAGCTCCTAACACAAAACAAACCATAAAACACGAGGTCGGTATCTCTGAGGTTATTAGCTTCTAATTGGAAACGACACGTGGAGGCCACAGGGTCACATTGCAGCACGTGTAAGGCCTTCAGCCAATCAGAAACTATCTATTGTCTCTTTCGTTCAATAGAACAAATTTGTACAGAAAAATAGCTATAAGCTTAGATCTAGTAACTAGATGACCTAGGTTTTAAGATAGACTAGTACTTAAAATTATTACCCTCTAGACTACCTAGGTTAAGATTGTTTAGATTTAGATTTACTAGGTTATAAGAGTATTTTTTGTTAGAACAAGTGTAACAAGAACGGAAATAAAGGTTGTGTGGGTGTAGACCTTGAGAAATACTATAAATAGTAAAGAGAGGGTCAAATCGCTACTAGTTCGACATTAAATTTCTACCCGTTCGCATCGATCGCCAAGTCACGTTCTAGTTCTTTCTTAGTGCTCAAGTATAATTTACAGTCCATTTCAATTCATTTCAATTCGATTAGTTTGTTTGATAATAGTTTTAATAGTATTTCTCTACAGTGTACACCTAATTAGTTTATTGCATTTTAAAATCGTTTTTTTCTTATTAGAATCCCTTTCCCATCTGGTTCTCTCACTTTTGCTCAAGTGGTAAAGTTGTGAGATAAGGTACTATTTCGGCCGTCTGAAACCAGCGCCTAGAAAATTGGTGAAGGTGCAGAGTTGTAGGTGGCTGCTTGCATCTCTGTACCCCACATTGGTCCTTCGAGCCGGATCGTTATAGTACCATATCTGCCACTTGAGAGTCCAGGCGGATTTGCACTCTTCAAGTGATCACTTTTAAACACGTCAAAATGGTAGTTACTAGGTCGCAGGCCGGTGACACGAGGTCACCATCCCGCGATACGACGTCGCAGTCCGGTGACGCGAGATCGGAGTCTGGTGAGGTGGTACCGTCTGTACCGCCGGCATCGCCGTCGCGTGATATGCCCCGCCAGACGCCCGTGCCGTCCGTTTCAGGCAGGTCCCGGAAACACGCGAAACGTGACAAACTGTTGGCCCGAGCCCGTTTGGAGCTAGCACGAGCGAAGCTAGCAGCGCTCGAGGCCGCCGCGAACGACTCTGACAGTGATAGTGACACATGTGAATCAGTGCGTAGTAAGGTTAACCAGTGGATGAAGACGTCCGACACAACGTTGGTGCAGGGCGCGGCTCCACATTCTGAGCCACCACCGGTCCTACGCGCTTTGTGGGCAAAGGCGCCACCTGTCGCGGGCGAGACGCAGTCTGGCGTCGCCGCCGCGACCACAGGCGTAACCACAGCGGACGAGGCAACTCCAGCAGTCTGCGATATACCGATCCAGGCCCTCACAGGTCCTCCACCCATGTCCAGTAGCTCAGTGCCCATGGGAGGCACGGCTGGCATCACAGGAGTATCCAGGGACACGATCGGAGAACAGTACAGAGATAAGTCCAGTTGCATTGTCAGAGATAGGGAAATAGCTAGTCAGATAGGTCCCCATAGGTCCCCCCTGAAAGTAGATACGAAGGTGGTAGCTGAACCTTCCCAGGCGCGATCTGATATCGCCGAGCTTGCCGCTGCCATAGCGCAGATGACGCGAGCCGGCCATACGCCTGGGAAACCACCTAAGTACTTAACTGAATTACCTATCTTCGATGGTAGGTCATCTGAATGGTTGCAGTTTAAGGCGACATATACTGAAACGTCTCAGCACTTCTCATTGTCCGAGAATAGTGCCAGGTTGAGACGTGCGTTGAAGGGGCAAGCGAAGGAAGCAGTTGAGTGCATATTCCTAGGTCCCTCAGATCCAGATCAGGTCATACATAGGCTAGAAAGTAGATTTGGTAGGCCTGAAGCTTTAATAGTGGCTGAAATAGATAAGTTGAGACACGTACCTAAGTTAACAGACAACCCGAAAGATATTTGCATATTCGCTTCAAAGATAGCGAACGTAGTAGCCACTATCAAAGCCCTAGGTCGTACACAGTACCTATATAGTCCTGAAATGTGTATGTCTATCGAGGATAAGCTAACACCCATTATTCGCAGCCGGTGGTACGATTTTGAGTTAACTTCCACCGGGGAAGAGCCAGGTCTTACTAAGTTGAGTCGATTTCTAGACTTAGAAGCGGATAGGAACGCTAGGCACGCTAAACCTGAACTAATAACCTTTCCGGAACGTAACAGCCAACCTACGGCAAATAAGCGTTTGCATCCCCGTAGTTACACTACGGCGGGAGCGGGTGATAGCGCTCGCCCGGGTCCGAGCGGAAAGGTATACATTCCGGATAGGCAGACCGCGTTATCGTGCCCTATATGCGGGAAAAAGGGTCATAAAGTTATTGAATGTTTCAAATTTAAATCGGCTACGATAAATGATAGGTGGGAGTTAGCTAAGACACATAGACTTTGTTTTCGTTGCCTAAAGAGGCGCGATTGGAATCATAGGTGCAGAGATGCTGTGTGTGACGTCGCAGGGTGCGAGATGCGTCACCATAGCTTACTACACTATGAGAAGGCTGATAGCAACACGACGCAGGCTACAGTCACGAATACATGGGTGCCGCCTAGACACTCTTATGCCTACTTGAAAATTATCCCTGTGTGTATTTCAGGTCCGAAAGGTAATCTAGATACCTACGCCTTGCTCGACGACGGGTCGACCGTTACGTTGTTGACCGCCGACGCGGCATGTAAGATAGGCGCGGAGGGCCCGGTACAACCCTTTTACATAGAAGCGGTAGCCGGGGCTAGGATAGATGCGGATACCTCGCAAAGGATAACTTTTCAGATTAGGGGTAGGCACGCTATGGAAAGTCTAACCATAGCAGCTAGAACCATTGACAGGTTAGATATTTCGTCACAGACAGTAAAACGAGATTCAATAGTCGATTGCAGTCACTTGACCGACCTGACAGAACAACTGACTTACGAACGCGGAGAGCCCACCCTATTGATAGGACAGGATAATTGGGAACTGTTGATAGCATCGGAAGTTCGTAGGGGTAATAGAAACGCGCCGGTAGCGTCGCTTACGCCTCTAGGCTGGGTGTTGCACGGGGTTCGCTCCGCCTCATTCCCTTGCAGTGCCACCCGTTTTGATCGGGTGAGCCATGCAGTGCTTCGCTGCAGGGATGAGGAGGATGAGCGCCTCGATGATATGTTGAAACAACACTTTAGTTTGGAAAGCTTGGGGGTAGAACCAAGGCGACCGCGCGCCGACCCCGAAAATCGGGCTCTTGAGATACTCAAATCCACTACTCAAGAGCTTCCCGAGGGCGGGTATGAAGTAGGTCTGTTATGGGCTCGGCCCGACGAAAAGATACCTAACAATTATGACGCCACTCTCAAGCGTCTGATAGGCGTCGAGAAAAAGTTAGGTAGAAACGATGACCTACGCGCGGCATACAAAGGTCAGATAGATAGGATGTTAGAGGCTGGGTATGCGGAGGTGGCCCCGGGCCCCCCCGCGGAGGGAAGGACATGGTACCTACCTCACTTTGGTGTTACACACCCAGCCAAACCGGGGAAACTACGCATAGTTCACGACGCGGCCGCTCAAACAAAGGGCGTATGTCTCAACGATTTGTTACTAACCGGTCCCGACCTATTGAGGTCACTCCCAGGCGTACTAATGTCATTCAGACAAAGACAAGTAGCGGTGTCGGCGGATATAAAGGATATGTTCCTTAGAATAAAAATTCGTCCCGACGATCGCGACGCGTTACGTTTCCTATGGCGGGAGAGACCGACAGACAAACCGACTGAACTTCGTATGGCGTCGGTGTTGTTCGGGGCGACATCTAGCCCGTGCACCGCGATATACATAAAAAATTATAATGCGGAGCGATACAGAGATGAGTTTCCCGCCGCACGGGAATCCATCATTCATCATCATTATATGGATGATTATTTGCAGAGTTTTAGCTCGATTAAAGAAGCCAACGAGACAGCCTCTCAAGTAGTAGAGGTACATAGGCGCGCGAACTTTGAATTGCAAAGGTGGACGACTAACCAACCGGACGCGTTGCGTGGTATAGGACCAGCGATAGACACTACGACAAACGTTCCCTTGAGCGACAGCGGGGCGGAAAAGATCCTAGGTCTTATGTGGAGACCTAATAGGGATAGTCTAGGTTACAATTTGAACTTTTCCAAAGTAGATAGCCCGCTGCTCACCGGAGAGCGCGTCCCCACCAAACGAGAATTATTAAAAGCAGCGATGTCATTATACGATCCACTCGGCTTAGTAACACCGGTCACTATACAGGCAAAACATATACTTCAAAACGCGTGGCGGTTAGGGACCGGGTGGGACGAAACGTTGCCTAAAGATTTAGAAAGCGATTGGTGGGAATGGTTAGGTAGTCTTAGGTGTTTAGTCGGTCTAGAAATACCTAGGTGTTACCCAGGCTACGCCGACGCCGAGTACCTAGAGTTGCATATATTCGTAGATGCCAGTGAGGTATCGTATGCGACCGCGATTTACTTTAGGTCCACGGGGACTGATAATAATATAAATATAGTACTAGCCGCCGCGAAAGGCAGAGTCGCGCCGGTGAAAGTGACGTCAATCCCGCGACTCGAGTTGCAGGCCGCCGTGTTGGGCACGCGATTAGCTCGCACGGTGGCTGAGTCGCATGATCGACGTATAGATAGGTATGTGTATTGGACAGATTCGCAAACTGTATTAGCTTGGATAAGGGCAGGATCGCGAACTTTTAAACCATTTGTGGCGCATCGGGTAGCCGAAATCGAAGAGAATACGCAAATAAATGATTGGCGATGGGTACCGTCTAAACTTAATGTAGCCGACGACGCCACCCGGCGGACGCCGCCGGAATTCACATCGCGACACAGATGGTTCAACGGTCCGACGTTCCTATACGACCACGAGATGGCGTGGCCGAGCGAGACGATGTTAGCTAATCCCTTGGAACCCGATCGAGAGCGTAAATTCTCAATATGCACGCCATCTAGCGATAAAATTAGAAACTCGTTACCCGACATAAGACGCTTCTCATCGTGGTTGCGTTTGATTAGAACCACAGCTAGAGTGTTACATTTTGTTAAATTGTGTAAGAAAAAATGTGTGTCTGTTGCTCACAAGAGGTCGCTTAGAAATGTCGATGCCGATCCGACTTGGCAAATGTTGAATAATAATCCCGCGAGGCACGAACATTCTAAGTGGCGTCCTGAAATATTGAGTGACAAATATTTAACTTTGTGTGTGCCTCTTATGATTGATGCAGTAGAATTATGGGTGAAATCATCACAAGAGGACAGCTTCGCCGCCGAGCTGAGAGAGCTCGAGAGTGGTCGAGCGCCGAGTGCCGACAGCCGCCTGCGTCAACTCGCAGTGCAGCTCGACGGGCACGGCGTGCTGCGGGTGAAATCGCGAGTGCTAGCCGCGGCCGACCTCACGGCCGGGCAGCGCTCCCCCGCGGTCCTAGATGGGGACCATCCGTACACCCGTCTGTACATAGACTGGGTGCACCGCACTCTGCACCATGGTGGTGTGGAGACCGTCGCGAACGAGCTTCGGCAGCGCTATTGGGTCGTGCGCTTGCGGCCGTCTGTCCGGACGGTCCTGAAACGCTGCCAGGCATGCCGACTGCGGCGGGCGACGCCGGCTGAGCCGCCCACCGGTGACCACCCGGCCAGCCGCCTCGCTCATCACCAGCGCCCCTTCAGCTATGTGGGCCTGGACTACTTCGGGCCGCTCACAGTCACTGTGGGCCGCCAGCGCCACAAGCGCTATGTGGCGCTGTTCACCTGCCTGACAACGCGGGCAGTCCACCTGGAGGTGGCCGCATCGCTGTCGGCCGACTCGGCCGTGCTCGCCCTGCGTCGCATGATGGCGCGCCGGGGCGCGCCCTCCGAAATTACAAGTGACAACGGCACCAACCTGCGCGGGGCCGATGCTGAGCTCCGTCGGGCTGCCTTGGAGGCCACTACTGCCGAGGCCGCCATACACTGCATACCGTGGCGGTATATACCGCCTAGCGCGCCATTCATGGGCGGCGCGTGGGAGCGGTTGGTACGCTCGGTGAAAACCGCGCTCGCCACTACCCTACACGAGCGCCACCCTACCGACGAAGTACTGCATACACTACTGTGCGAGGTCGAGCACACCGTAAACAGCCGACCCCTCTCGCACGTCTCCGTGTCGCCGGATGATCCCGAGGCGCTCACGCCTAACCACTTCCTATTGGGTGCGGCGTCAAAGGTGCCACTACCGGGCACTTTCACTGAGAGCGACGTGTGCGGCCGCTCACACTGGCGAGCTGCGCAAGCGTTGGCCAACGCCTTTTGGTCACGCTGGGTGCGCGAGGTGCTCCCCCTGCTACAACACCGGCGGGAGCCCAGAGGACGAGGAGATGAACTTCGAGTCGGCGACGTCGTCATCATCGCCGATAGCAACCTACCACGCAACGTCTGGCCACGCGGGATAGTCACCGAAGTTTTCCCGGGGAAAGATGGCATCGTGCGCTGCGCTGATGTCCGAACCCGCACCGGCATCATGAGACGACCTACCAAGAAACTCGTTGTCCTCCCAACACAGCCGCTCACCCCGTAGCTAAGTACACTTGTAGTGTACGGCGGGAGAATGTGAGCGACAGCGTTCAATTGTTATAGATTTGTATTATTTAGGTTTAATTTGTTGACAATATTTAGAATAAGTTATGTAATAAACGTAGTCGTGGGTTTGACTTTTATTTGGCAACATAGAATAGGTAGGCAAACACCCTCATACGTAGGTAGGCATCCCTACACACACAATAGTAGGCAATACAGAGTTACTCGTGCCGACGAGGTTCAAGTCAGGGCAAGAAAGCACTAAAATCGTAGACACGTGTAACTTCTAAGCCAATCACAGAGCTCCTAACACAAAACAAACCATAAAACACGAGGTCGGTATCTCTGAGGTTATTAGCTTCTAATTGGAAACGACACGTGGAGGCCACAGGGTCACATTGCAGCACGTGTAAGGCCTTCAGCCAATCAGAAACTATCTATTGTCTCTTTCGTTCAATAGAACAAATTTGTACAGAAAAATAGCTATAAGCTTAGATCTAGTAACTAGATGACCTAGGTTTTAAGATAGACTAGTACTTAAAATTATTACCCTCTAGACTACCTAGGTTAAGATTGTTTAGATTTAGATTTACTAGGTTATAAGAGTATTTTTTGTTAGAACAAGTGTAACAAGAACGGAAATAAAGGTTGTGTGGGTGTAGACCTTGAGAAATACTATAAATAGTAAAGAGAGGGTCAAATCGCTACTAGTTCGACATTAAATTTCTACCCGTTCGCATCGATCGCCAAGTCACGTTCTAGTTCTTTCTTAGTGCTCAAGTATAATTTACAGTCCATTTCAATTCATTTCAATTCGATTAGTTTGTTTGATAATAGTTTTAATAGTATTTCTCTACAGTGTACACCTAATTAGTTTATTGCATTTTAAAATCGTTTTTTTTCTTATTAGAATCCCTTTCCCATCTGGTTCTCTCACTTTTGCTCAAGTGGTAAAGTTGTGAGATAAGGTACTATTTCGGCCGTCTGAAACCAGCGCCTAGAAAATTGGTGAAGGTGCAGAGTTGTAGGTGGCTGCTTGCATCTCTGTACCCCACACTATGTATTGCCACCAACATTGTAAATGCATTGTTTGTTTATTAAGATTTTTCCACTAACAAAAAGGTAACTTTTTAGAAATTGTGTCAAAGTCCAAATAAAAAATCATTCAAATTACCCGGTGAGTTGTCCGAAGCAAGCCCTAAGCGATACCTAGATTTGTCTCTAGGAATTCAACCAAACCATCCAGCCGAGCGTATTTGGGACGTGTCTTCGTTGCAGAAAGTATAAAATTCTTAACCTAGTTTCAACATAATTGTAAAATCCTCCAAAAAAACCATTTCCCTCTTTTCTTTCTCTTCTTCCTCTATCTCTTTTTTGTTAGATCTGTCATCACCTATATGTATGAACATACATACATTCGCAGTATTTTAAAACTATTCTCCTTTTACAAAGCCTTATTTTTGAAATTCTGATTTAATTAATTACTTAGGAATTTCTGTGGATTCGAGAAATATACATCAGTCAAGTAGCCAAGTGGCCGTTTCAGGCTCTTTTTTTATGTCACAAGTGACAACGAGGCAGACGGGTCACCTAATGGTGAGTGACTACCGTCGCCTATAGACATTAGCAATACCAGGGGGGTGGCCAATGTGTTGTACACCTTATAACAATGCCTTATAGGCAAACTGGCTCTCAAATGCAATTGCCAGAACACACCAACAGGTGCTTGGCGACTACCACCGTGATGTGGTTTCCTCACAATGTTTTCCTTCACCGAAAGCTCAAGCTTCGAACACACGACCTTCGCCGCGGTATCCGACGTCACTACCACCGAGCTACCATCACCTCTAGGTGTTTTGTAAAAGATCAGTTTAACTGTTGAAGACTGATTTCGCGAGCGTCTGATGATTTAAATGATATTCGTATTGTACGTAAATGAATATTATTTCATGGAACAACAGCGCATCCCTTAGGCCAAACACCCAAGCCAACACTATCAGAATACAACACTTCCAGCAATCGTCTCAGTCTTACAGGTTCTGAATCAATATCAGCGCCAGGACCTCCACCATTAATGCTAGAACACGTACCGACACAACCCGTCTCGATCGGGACTCGAATACTAATATCATACTCACATTAGTTTGTTAACTCAATAACAAAGACGTCTTGGCGTCACGCTTACTTATTAGTCTGTCTGTATATGTGCTTGTATCTCAAGAACTAAAGGATGGACAATGCAGTTCACACAGTTACATCGAGAAGAATGCTTAATATTATAATTATAGGTAGCCTCGATACAGGCTATGCCTTAGGCTATCATTGTCAAGCAAAACCTTGTACACTTGAGATTTCTTATCTATACTAATATTATAAAGAGGAAACATTTGATTGTTTGTTTGTTTGCTAATAAGCTCTGGAACTACTGGACCGATTTGAAAAATTCTTTCACCATTGGAAAGCTACATTATCTCTAATGAATAGAGGCTATATTTGTCTCGGGAAAAGATAATATCCTACGGGAACGCAAGTGAAACTGCGGGGAACAGCTAGTAATAAATAAATGAATCTAATCTAATATATAAAATTCTCGTGTCACAGTTTTAGTTGCCATACTCCTCCGAAACGGCTTAACCGATTTTGATGAAATTTTTTGTGCTTATCCGGTATCTATGAGAATCGGCCAACATCTATTTTTCATCCCCCTAAATGTTAGGGGTAGTCCACCCCTAAATTTTTTTTTTATTTTTGAGACAAAAATTCTAATTTCTATTTTTTTATGATACAACATACAAAAATACATACAATCCCCAATTTTCACCCTTCTACGATCAACCCTTATTTTTTAATAGCCATTTTAGTAATTTGAGTAATCGGTCAAGCCGTTTCGGAGGAGTATGGTAACAGGACCGATTTGGATGAAATTTTGTGTGTGTATTTCAATGGGTTCCTCGATGATTTGAAAACAAAATTGGACCCGGTAGATGGCGCTGGAATCGGGTTCTGAGTTTTGTTTTAATTTCAGGGCAGGACAACGTCTGCCGGGTCCACTAGTTATAAATAAATATTACTATGTAAAAAATGTGTAAAAAAGATTTTGATTAGTAAAACGAATTGCGGATCACTAAAAAGTACAACATGCCGATGAAATTGAACAATAAAAAGGAAATTATAAAGGTATTTGACCACAAAAGAAAGATCAAAAAGCTTCTATATTAATTTGGAGTGATATCGGAAAAAGCGGACAATACAATTACTAGCGGCTACATTGAGGTATTCGCACAAATTCCTTATATTACACCGTATTTAGCCGTTTGAGACACATTCATGATATTGTATTGTTGCTTATTTAATTTCAGATTTGTGTACACGCGGCTCCGAAATTAGATTATCTATGAACGGGATTATCTTTAGTATTAGGATAATTTGGTTTCCAATATTATAAGAATTCACCTTTGAATAATTACTGTGATTTGTCAAACTTTTGAGGGTTTTTGGTCGGTTTATAAGTTTTACCCACAGCACCACAATAAAAGTAAAAGTATTTTAGTTCTCCATGCCACAGCCCACCTGCGTGCTAAATATCTACATAATTAGATGAGGCGTTGAAGCACTCACCTTCAAATTTATAACTAGCGGTCCCCCGCGGGATCTTATCTGTTCCCGGGATAAAAAGCATCCTATGTTCTTCTCCAAGGTTTCATCTATCTCTATACCAAATTTAATCTAAATCGGTTCAGCGATTTAAGCGTGGAGAGGTAACAGGCAGACATTTCGCATCCTTGTTCGGCTTCCTTCTGTCTACCATTTTTATTTGCTCTGAGATCCTATTTTGAAAGTTCTTTCACTTACAGGGCGCTACATTATCAGCAAGTAGGCTATATTTTATTTTATTCCTTTGAAAAAGTGGGTAAAACCAGGGAGCGGAATGCTAGTATTCTAAACATTCGAATAATTTTAAGGCGATTATAGCTCAGTGGTAAGTGACGTCGAATACCGCGGCGAAGGTCGTGGGTTTGAATCCTACAATGAGCTTGAGCTTTCGGTGAAGGAAAACATCGTGAGGAAACCATAGCACGGTGGTAGGGAACTTTGTAGTACCCGACTGGCTGGCTACCACCCTCAAGTTGAAAATCTGTCGCCAAACACCTATCGGTGTGTTTCGACAGCGGCACTTGAGAGCCAGTTCCCATCTAGGCTTTGTGTACTTACCATCTTCGGCCACATCATCACTTACCATGGTGAGATTGTGGTCAAACACAAGCCTATCCAGAATAAAAAAAAAAAAAAAAAAAAAATACGAGATATGAAAATCCAATTTTAAGTAATTTTAGTAAGAGTTGATATTAGTTTGTAACTTTAGTTTCACCTTGGCCTAGCGTGAAAGCCGTCATATAAATCACTAGCTTCGAACCCGTGGTTTCACCCGCATTCTCGAGGGTTCTAATATGTTCTCGGGATATTAACCATGGTATACAAGTATAATATTTATTACAAGGTAATATAAGATGTAACTTTCATTTAAATCCATTAAGCGGATTCGGAGCTGAGTGTAACAAACACACACACAAACATTCGCATTTCATTCGCGTTCTCTAAATTCTAACAATAAAGAGTTTTCAGATCTGGATGTTTTTCAAATAAGTTTTAATGAATTTAGAAATAAATTGTTGATCAAGTTATGTAATTCTTAAATCGCTCTTAGTCAGCCTCATATATTTTATTGAGCACTTTTTTGTACCTAATATTAATTAGGTAAGCACACAAAGACTAGATGGGAACTGGCTCTCAAGTGTAGCTGTCGGAACACACCGATAGGTGTTTGGCGACAGATTTTCAACGCTCTTAGTCAGCCTCATATATTTTATTTAGCACTTTTTTGTACCTAATATTAATTAGGTAAGCACACAAAGCCTAGATGGGAACTGGCTCTCAAGTGTAGCAGTCGGAACACACCGATAGGTGTTTGGCGACAGATTTTCAACGCTCTTAGTCAGCCTCATATATTTTATTTAGCACTTTTTTGTACCTAATATTAATTAGGTAAGCACACAAAGCCTAGATGGGAACTGGCTCTCAAGTGTAGCAGTCGGAACACACCGATAGGTGTTTGGCGACAGATTTTCAACGCTCTTAGTCAGCCTCATATATTTTATTTAGCACTTTTTTGTACCTAATATTAATTAGTGAGTGGTATTTCGCTTTTATTAAATGATTTCAAAAAAGGAGGAGGTTATATGTTCGACTGTATGTATTTTTTTTTAATATATAGATTTGTCACTAGATACTAGCATTCAACTCTTATAAATGTCACTTAGGTACTCATAGTATATGGTATTTTCACTACTATCATTTAGTACTCTAAAATTCATAGTATGTTATTTCGTACTTTTACTACCGTAATTTAGTATTTTAAAACTCTAGGCGATGATAGCTCAGTGGTAAGTGACGTCGGATACCGCGGCGAAGGTCATGGGTTCGAATCCTGCAATGAGCTTGAGCTTTCGGTGAAGGAAAACATCGTGAGGAAACCACAGCACGGTGGTAGGGTACTATGTGGTACTCGACTGGCTGGCTACCACCCTCAAGTTGAAAATATATTTTATCATAGGTACTAAACTTATATTCGTGGATCTCACAAAGCTTATAAACGAGACCTTTACAAGTTTTTGTCATGAAAAAATGAGGCCTCAACGGGAAAATTTTAATATCGACATTTCGCCTTTGACTAAGATATTGTGGGGAATGTTCTGATTTCAAAACTTACTTTGTGTCGTCGCGTTTTTACCAACAAATTGAAACATATTGCGATCACAAAAATGGCAGAAAAATCGTCTGATATTCGACGAAAACACGAAAAGGTATTTCGGAAACAATGGCGCGGATATTATGTAAAGTGTAATATATTTTCTTGAGCTGTTCTTTAGTGGTAAGCGTCGCGATTTGAATGGCAAATTCAATTACGTAATAAATAATACATATATATTATTATGATATAACATTAATTGTAAAATAATACCTAACAAATAAGCAAGCGCCGTTCATACAGACTTTACTTATAAAGGCTTTATCTAAAACACTGTTTTCATTATCACATTTTATTACTTATGAAAACGTTATTTATCAAATAGTAACTTAAATGATTTTGTACTGGGGACCGAAGAGCTAGCAGTTTCCTCGCACAACGTATCAGCATTGCGATACAGCGAGGAAACGCTGCCAGCATCCGAGGAACCATGCCGAAGGGGCCTAACTTTTTAAATTTATTTTAGTTATTAGTTTTAGTTTTATAATGTATTTTTATTATTGCTATTATTACAGTAGGTAAAATATGTATTGTATATATTAATATATTTGTCACTTATATTACATTGAATTAGTTTATATTCTTTAAATGAACCCGATACAAAGAGCGTCAATCTGCACTAATAATTATGAAGCGATAAATCAGAATCGGTAATGTCCGAATTTAATGATTAAATTTTCAATTATTTCACAAATATATAGCTACATTACCAGCAAGCTTTTTTTTATTCTGGATAAGCTTGTGTTTGACCACAATGTCACCATGGTAAGTGATGATGTGGCCGAAGATGGTAAGCACACAAAGACTAGATGGGAACTGGCTCTCAAGTGTAGCTGTCGGAACACACCGATAGGTGTTTGGCGACAGATTTTCAACTTGAGGGTGGTAGCCAGCCAGTCGAGTACTACAAAGTACCTTACCACCGTGCTTTAGTTTCCTCACGATGTTTTCCTTCACAGAAGGCTTAAGCTCATTGAATGATTCGAACCTACGACCTTCGCCGCAGTATCCGACGTCGCTACCACTGAGCTATCATCACCTTTCTTACCGTTTTTATTACCGCTCCGCTTACCTCAGACCACTCTCGAATCGAACCGCTATCGTTCCGTTCCACCATGCCCGATTGTTACTCGGCAGACGCACCCATTATGTGCCTGCTCAAGTTTGTCTTTGGCACACACTCGTACGCCACGCACGTCGAACACGCGTTTATTGAATTAAAACTTCGCTCGTTAACGTAGTGAGCCTAATGTGTTTTACAATTACAGCTTCAAAATTAATTATGTCATTTTACTTATGAGTTTCATTAAGGTATGTTTTACGTGAAGCATAGTTATTACTCTCACTTTTATATCTGAAAAATTACTGTCTGACAACCTAAACCTTAAGGCTTCACCATCAGCATATCAGCTGGAAGACGTTCACTGCTGGACAAAGGCCTCCCCCTCCACAATGGCCGGTCTTGCGCTATCCGCATCCAGTGGCTTCCCGCGACACTCACTAGATCGTCAAACTCAAACTCAAACTCAAGGGGTATATAGGGAAATTGCAAATTGGGAAATCAAGCTTATTCAATTTTTGACACAATGTTTTTGGAAACTCGAATAAAATCACGTATTCAGTTTAAGCCCTGGTTAGGCATGAACGTTTATAATTGACTCTGCCACTGGTTCGGAATACTCTTGATTTACTAAATAACATGTTTCATTTAAGAGTTATTACGTGTGAATGCTGCATTCGTAGCTTAAGTCCTCTCTATGGGCAAGTCACGTAGCCACGAGTCTAGCTGTTGCAGGCAACATTGCAGACGCTCATTCCAACAATGCGCCACTTCATATATTAAACTGTTCAGTAAAAACACAAATTATTTTAATCACGTCCTATCCATTGTGTATTGTTAAGCTTAAAACTACAGAAAAATTAAATTATTTTAGTTGAGAAAATTTCTCAAAGGTATTTGAAAATAATTTGTATTTTTTGACCATATTTCAATTGAAAAGGATGGCAATGAAAGAGGTGAATGAGAGAAGAGTGCATATGGCTGAGATGCGAATGCTGAGGTGGATGTGTGGCGTTACGAGAATAGATAAGATAAGGAATGAGTATATCAGAAGAAGCTTGAAAGTAGCACCAGTGACTGAAAAGATGAAAGGAAATAGATTGGCTTGGTATGGGCATGTCATGAGGAGGGATGAAAGGCATGTGACAAAAAGAGTGCATGAGTGTGGATGGATATAGAGGTAGAGAAAGACCGAAGAAGGCATGGATGGACTGTGTGAAGAATGATATGCATATGAAAGGTGTGAGTACAGAGACGACTAGTAATAGAGCGGAGTGGAAGAGGAAAACATGTTGTGCCGACCACACCTAGCGTGGGATAAGGAAGGTAAGAAGAAGAAGTGTCTAGATCATCCAAATATTATTATACTCTACTACTTTGCATGTCTCCAGGAATACTAGCCAACAAGTTCATTATACCCACTCGAGAAATATGATAGGACAAAATAATTTATTTGATTTTACAACAGAATCTGATATTAACTTAATTTCTATACTTTTTTTGTAAAAAAAATACTGTTCTTCTATACATACTATTTCCGGAAGGCTTCCTATGTGCTGATCGCCAAGATTCCTAGCAGGCTGGCACCGTTTCCTCTTTGAAAACCGAGATAGTGCGTCGACAGAAATTGATCGACTAGCTTTTTAGACCCCCTGATCTCTTATCTATAATAATAAATAAATATAATAATAAATATCCTCGGACATTTGTTCACACACGGCTATCTGATCCCAAACTAAGCACAGCTTGTAATATGGAAACCAGATGACTGATATACTACATATACTATTTTTTTTTGTAAATACATACTTAAATAGATAATTACACCCAGACTCAGGACAAACAGACAATATGTTCATGCACACAAATGTCTGTCCTGGATGGGAATCGAACCCACGACCTGCGGCGTGATAGGCAGTGTGTTAACCAACCACGCCAACTGGCCCGTCACATCTTCATCTATCTTCTATCTTGTCCGTTGGTCGGTAGATGTTGCCTCTCTACTACATTAGCGCTTCCAAACTCACAAACTTGGATCTTTTTATTTTGTTTTTATTTCATTCAGTCCTTAAGAGTCCTTAGTATTATTCACTTAACAGCATTTAATACTACTAATACTAAAGTTAAAGGTGAAATAAGAAGGTCCATATATCGAGAAGAATATCAGTATAGTGCTTATTTTTCTAACTGAATAGTTATTAGCCTCCCCCGGCGACGTCCTAAGCCGAGATTCGTTGGCCACCTAGGGCGCCCTCAGCAACCAGTTGTCTTTTAAAATCTTTATCCGGTTGAACAGTCTGCGTAAGGGTGTCATAACCTTCTAGTACATTAAAAAAACAAATGGGTGGGGAGCGATGATATATTGGTACGAGTATAAAATGTTTACGTAGTAATAGAATTCTTTGACATAAGTATCCCGTTACTTTATGATCTTATAATTCTCATGAGTATTAGGGACCTTCACAAAATTTTCCTATTTTCCCGCCAAAATGTGCCCATGGGTCCAATACATATCATACATATTACATGACTAAAAGGGCGGGTATTGTGCCTTAGTTGGGACGGTATAATGTGGTACAAATATGTGGCTCCCTGTGGAAACCTTTGAGTTCTGGAACGATAGGAAAAGGGCCGATTAGTATCGTGATAATTTAGGGTAAAATATTTAAACTAAACTGAATATCGATATTTGGCTTTTATAAGTTTTTCCGCCAAGGCATTAGCTTGACCATCCAAAGATGGAACGCTGCAAAGCTACTGGGAACCTTGCCAATCAGTAGCAGCGGTAGTGTCGAAGAAATTTTCTTTATGGCGTAGTATTTAACCGAACAAACTCAACCAAACTATAGTTATAGAGAACCCATGATCTGTGAAGTAATAAGCGTAATTGTAATAAATATCTTAATATTTAAAGACAAAAGGTATGAAGCGACAAATTACTTAAAACTTGTATTTGAATGTTTCATCAAGTTTGTAACCTACATACCTAACAAACCCAAATAATAATTACTAGTTTGATTATATAATTACTTACTTTATTATTAACTTGGTGTGGAATTTGTTCAATGTTACTAGCTATCCCCGCGGTTTCTTTCGCAATTTTTACCGGGATTAAAAGTATTATATGTTCTTCTCCAAGGTCTTATCTTTAACATCAGCCGGAAGACGACCACTGCTGGCCAAAGGCCTCCCCCAAGAATCTCCACGATGACCGGTCTTGGGTTACTCGCGTCCAGTAGCTTCCCGCGACCCTCACGTTGGAAGACACGTCTTACGCAGATCTCCAACATCGACGACGAGGACCCCATCTATCACTGAAGCAAAATTAAAAAAAAATGGTTTGATGGTTTAGGCGTGAAAAGGTAATAGACAGAGTTACTTTCACATTTATAATATTAAGTATGCGAGAAGCCGTTTTCTCGTGTTCCCCAGAGAATCAAATTAAAATAAAGCCTATGTTACTCACTGATACCGTAGTTTTCTATATCTAGGCGAAAGATGTTTATAAATCGGTTAAGTATTTTTTGAATTTATCTTTTACTTACATATGTATGACGGATAGAGGGTAGGTCAGGATAATAATGATTAATTCGTTTGCACAAATTAACTATGACAACAAGTGTATCGTGCCACGCCAGAGCAAAGACTCACGTTACGGCGATCACCCCGTCTATTTATAAAGATTACAGAGTGGGGGCATCGAATGACGCGCTCGGTGGCGTTATGTGTAGTTGACAAGATTCCTTTTATCCACGCTAGATGGCGCAGGCGCCTACATGTACATAATAAATCAAATTTTTTTAAAGAGTCTAGGTATCAAAATCATATTATATTTCTTTCCATAGTTGGTTGTCTGAGAATCGATGTCAATTAAAGAACAAAACTACATTGGCCAACCAATTTCGTTTATAAGTAAACGAAAGCGCAAATGAAAATAATTCCGGTAGCAGACTCCGCTTTACATTATCTTCTATAATTACAGTGAGGGCCACATTTGGCCCAACTGTTGTGCGCAATTATGTCCGTTTTTAACGCGATGCAACAATTTACAAGTATATTTATGGCATTTTAACGATGCCGCTGCCTTAATAAGGACCCGAGGCATTTTACGAGGAAATTTGAAACATATTTTTATGAGAGAAATATTCATAGCGTTTGTTTATATTTTCTAAATCGAATAAAAAGGTTAACAATCCACTCAAGGTTTCTATTTGGCAAACAACATTTTGTTTTATTACTTGCTTTTAATAATATAATATTCGGGTATTAGATGAAATATTAAATGGGATGCGATTTAATATTATAAGAAATATTAATACCTAATTCTAGGCATACTAACCGTTGGCATATTAAGCTTGAATCGTAATTCCTTTCATTCTATTTTTCAAGGTATCTTACTAAGGAACGACCATCCCATTAACAAGCCACTTTTTAATATAGTGGCTCAGAAAATGTTCTTAAATCAACTTAGGTTCATCGTAGATACGACTTCCAAATTAGTTTAACCACACTGCGCGCTGTGCCATTTCTATTTACAGTTAAAAGTTAACAAACATCAAACTGATATCGATTTTACTCTATTCTTCTATTGTTGATTATATTATCTTGACTTTAAGGAAATGATAGCTCAGTGCTTGTGACGTCGGACACTGCGTCAAAGGTCGTGGGCTCCATTCCGACAATGAGGTTGAGCTTTCTGTGAAAGAAAACCTATCGGTGTGTTCCGACAGCTGAACCAGTTTCTTTCTAGGCTTTGTGTACTTACCACCTTCGGCCACATCGCCACCTACCATTATGAGATTGCGGTCAAACACAAAAAATATATTTCTATCAAAGTTTGGTTTTTAAGAACAAAAAATGTGGTCATCCTATTTGAGGAAACTCTACTAATTTTAAAACTCAGGTGCAAGTCTCAAATTATACAAATAAAAATAAAAGCTACGGTGACCTAATTCTGTGTTAAAATGAATCGTTGGTGCGGGATTGGCAAACTTGGATTGCTATCTATAAAAATCTTTTGTTATTAAGACTATTGTTCTTTTAGAAGCCACATTTTCACTTGTACAAAAATAAGTTATGTAGGTACATATTTGTGTAGATAGATAGATACTTCTTCTATTCATATTCCTATAGGACTTAACTTATAACTTATTTATGACCCATTTCATATATAAATATTTATTAATCCAAATAGGCCTGTGGAGGAGCGAGGTGTTAGACTCCTCCATTAAGATATTCCACCAGGCTAGGACATCGTGCCTGGGGAACGCGGTCCGACTGTACATATTGGATGCTTATATATGCTGAGAAGAGCCAGCAAAGGCGATGATAGCTCAGTGGTAAGTGACGTCGAATGCCGCGGCGGTTCGAATCCTACAATGAGCTTGAGCTTTCGGTGAAGGAAAACATCGTGAGGAAACCATAGCACGGTGGTAGGGTATATTGTAGTACCCGACTGGCTGGCTACCACCCTCAAGTTGAAAATCTGTCGCCAAACACCTATCGGTGTGTTCCGACAGCTGCACTTGAGAGCCAGTTCCCATCTAGGCTTTGTGTGCTTACCATCTTCGGCCACATCATCACTTACCATGGTGAGATTGTGGTCAAACACAAGCCTATCGAATATTTAAAAAAAAAAAAATTAACTCAGCGTTAACTTTTTTTAAAACACTTAACAGTTATAATATAATAAATTAATAATATAAATTAATTACACGAATATAATACAAAATAATTAATGACACTTCAATAAGATCCGTTAGAAGGATAAATCAAGACGACCTTTTAGATATTCATGATCTCCAAAACGAGACATGACTTCCCAATTTATTTCCAGTTCGTAGTTCCGCTATTTTAATATATTAACGTTCGGCCTAGAAAATGTCAACGTCAATTTCATAATCATTAATTCAGAACGGTCGAAATCTATCACAACCAATATTCGCTGTTAGATTTGTATGTGTAAAGACTGGAAAATGTGCTGTTTATTTATTCCCTTCATATTTATATTCGATATAGAAATGTCATTTGTTACAGCATGATGTTTGTTGTTCCATCACGCTAAAACGGCTACACGGACTTTGATGAAACTTGGCACATTGGTAGATCATACTCTAGAAACGACATCCTTGAATAAAACATAAGACACTTTTTATCCCAAGAAAAGATAAGATCCCTCGAGAACGCGGTTAAACGACCGGGTACAGCCTAGTAACATACAATAAACGACATCATATTGTAAGAGCATACATAAATGAGCTGAAAGGACTGTGTAAACGAGTAGATTACAGCAATTCTACGGGGCTAAAACTAGAAGTTGATATCTTTGTGACTGTTCTATTCGTTTATCATCTTTAAATACAATTTGGCAAAGGAGATTCCTAAAAAGGTGATTGATAAATTAAAATAAAGCCTATTGAATCTCATTGTGAGCGTCGTCAAAGGGAACTTCCGATTCTACAATTACGCAAAAAGGCTCTTTATTTTTCAAATCTTGAGAAGGCAGATCCTCGAATTACGGTTGGTTGTTTGCTAAAACCGCTTCAGACGGGATTACACGAACTGTTCGCCTTCGTTTTTGATGATTCAAAGCTTTCATCCCCTGATACTCGAGAACCGTAAATTAATCTGATGAGTGATACGTTCGTAGGTACAATATCAATTGCTCTTTTATTTAAGTACTGTAACGTTTTTCAAGTAAATATATTCGTATTTCATAATTTCAATAGGAACACTTCATAAGAATTTCGAATCATTTGAAAAAGTTATGTTAGCAAAATTTTATAATTATGTCAATAAAATTTTGTTCCAATGCTTTGTATCTTTACCAGCTTGATAACATAAAATACAGCTTTTGTCCATCATGATTATGTTCTTTGAAATCACACACCGTGCAGTCTTTACTACATACATACGTGAGTTTATGGATAGCAAATCAGAAGAATTTACTACTAGCATCTGTATTTCCAATGCCTACGGACGTTTATTTCATGCTTAGCTTAGAGCAGAATCCGATAAATGAAAAAAAGTATTGTTTCGTGTCACGGTACTACTCGACAAATCATTCTTGTTGTTAGTACAGGGTACACTGTACAGGTCCGCCCGCGTCGACACCGCAATATTTCACTGCGGGACGTTGTTTAGGATTAATGAAGTGACGCTTGTGTTTGGCTCTTATTGCGACAGCGACGAATTGTTGCGAATTAAAGGTGTCGCTTACAACTGGGTAGATTAAAACGTACAGCTTCCTTGTGATGATCATTTAGTAGTAGGTTATTGAAACAAAATTAATTAAAAAAATGTATGTCTATAATAGGACTCAAGAAGTCTTAGCAAGCTGAAATGGTCACGTCTGCCAAAGATCAGACCGTTAATGGAAAAGACACGTTTTAGAGTAAAGACCAAAATATGGAACCTAACTCGGCAAGCGGTGCCACTCAGTCAAATGGACTGGCTGAGTCGCTGATGCCTGAGCTGCATGCCGATGGCATGGAACTGAAAGGTGAGTAGCATGAGATGATGATGATAATAGTAACTAGCAAACTACATGGAGTACTGCTCACATCTCTGGGCTGGCGCACCCGCTTACCAGCTTGATCCACTTGCCTCGTTGCAAAGGCGGGCCACTCGTATAGTTGACGATCCCGAGCTCACCAGCGGTATAGAATCCCTCAGCCTTCGGAGAGATATTGGCTCTCTCTGTGTGTTCTACCGTCTGTATAATGGGGAGTGTTCTCAAGAACTTTTTGACTTGGTGCCACCGTCACCATTCTACCATCGCACTGCTCGCCGGCGATGTGGAGCTCATCCTCATATCCTCGAGCCGCCTCGATCGTCCACCGAACGATTCAGCCGGACGTTCCTTCTGCGGACCATTAGATGTGGAATGAGCTCCCCATTACGGTTTTCCCTCCGCGCTATGATATGGGGTTCTTCAAAAAAGGCGTAAAAAGAGCTCTTCAAGGTCGGCAACACATCGGCAATCACCCTGGTATTGCAAATGTTCATAGGCGGCGGTGACCACTTACCATCATGTGGACCGTCTGCCTGTTTGTCAACCTATTGACATAAAAAAAAACATTTATAATTTTCTTATTTCGTCTTCTAAGAGTCTTATAAGTTTTCAATGGAAATTGATCAATAAGGTTTATTGTAATATTTTATTCACAAATTGTAACCGAAGCATCAAAAGCCGTAAACCAAAACCGCAGAATATCATCAAAATCTAATTTCAATTTGCAAATGAGCTGGCTCTTTTGCTACCCCTATCTGTCGAGTACAGTCACACCCAACTCCCAATACCCGGGTTATTCTGGGCTATCCCGGGCTATCTCGCCCGGTTTGCCCATCTCGACTCTCCGATTACGCCCGTCGGATAATCGCATTAACTGGCTTTTAATTTAATGTTAATGTTGTTTACGTATGCGGTTAACTGGCGGTGGTGCTGAGCGAGTTAATGTGGGTGCAATGAGTGTTATTATGAGGAGCGTGGGTTGAAATGGAAAGAATGGGGAGTTTATACTGTGCAGGTAATGTCGAGTGAAAAAGTGTCTTGAGTCATCCTTCCCATAATCGTCATTTAGGCTATCTTTTTTATTTTGGAATTTAAGATAACATAATGCAAAACCTCTGTTAGGTGAAAATTTTTTACTATTGGACCATCTTTGAAATCTCAAAAACTATTCTAACTTTTCATAGTACAATCAAAATCTATTTTTTACGATCTCAAATTCAAATTAAAAACTGAATTAGGTATCTAAAAATCCTTTGTTTTTTAACCAAGTAACTTTGCGTCACGGCTGTCTGTACCATATCAATGCTAAGTAGATTAAAAGTGTTGGGCAATGTGGATGTATTTTCAGTTTTGCATTATTTAACTAAAACTACGCGTGGGCTGAGCGGTTCTCATCAAGACTTTACTAAGATGATTCTGTTTTTAAACACTTCGTAATAGTTTAATGGATTTGGATGAAATTATGGTTACTATGTTATGTAATTACACAAAAAAAACGTTATGGTGTTAAAAGGAGAAACTGGCACATTTTCTTTTTTCATATTAAAAGGTGTTTTTGAATATTAAACCTTTTCCTACTACTATTTCAGTGATTTTAATGATCAACCCGTACGTGAAGAAAGTTTTTACGGGATAACATTATTTAAATGAAGGAGGTTCACTTTTGTACGGACCTTTTTACATGTTTTTTTTTTTCTAAATTCACCTTTAGGTACATGGGTAAAATTGAGAATTAGTAGGGTGGAAAGGTATATATATATATATAAAGGTAATGTATAATAAAGTTTAATAACTACAAAAAAACAAAAGACTTGGTATCAACCAACCTAAAACAAATGACATTGTTAAAAATCTACGAGTGATGTCGCAACGTCAAATATAATTCCCAAAAACCATTCCGACACAGATAAAATAAAACATGCGGACACTTTTACGTTTCATTTATTACAAGGGATTCAAAAGCCATTATAATTTGTGGACCTTGGTCATTTTCCAGCTGATAATTTAAGGTGATTGTAACAAAATGCGAACGATAAATAATTCAGTGGAACCCTAATCCACTCTGACATTTATTGCCTTCGGGTAATTAACAAGGTAATAATGTTTATTTTCGGAATATTTAATGGTTAATTTTTGAGAAAGGTAATTGGAATGTTCAACGTTTACTTAACATAGAACACTTCGTGTATCATAAATCTTGATAATGGTCTCGCTATAGCAGTTTTTATCAGAAAACGAGAAAATGAAATTGTGTCCCTCCAAATTAATCCAATAGCTTGATTTTAAAGTGAATCCCTATAACATGGTGAAGAGGCTAGTATGTTCGAGTTTGTTGTTTACTAAATCACTCAAATTATATTTATGTATACTTATTTTTGTTGCCAAAACACGCAATTAATAGATCTAAATTCCTCATTCCTCCTAAAAAGAGTAATTGCTGAGTTTATAACCAGCTCTTCTCAGCAAAAGCAACCTTCCAAACCGTGCGTTAGAGTTTAGATATTTCATAAATATATGAAACATTTGAAAAAAATATTATTAGCTTAGTTTTAATTTGAATTGTCTAACAGCTAAAAAATGTTTTATCGTATTTTTTTGCATATACTATTAGGACGATGGGGGACTACCATACCGTCATACAGTGAAGACAAGTACGGAGTGTATGATGAATTGTTCTCGTAATTCGTTGCCTAACCTGCGCCTGTTACTTGTGTGTGTGCTAGGCATACATTTTGTAAATGTTCCTGTTTACTAAATAAACATTATTATAATTTTCAATGTTACAATAAAATTTCCCCAATTTTAGGGTGTTTACTTTTTAGCGCGGGCTTTTGGGCAAAGTGTAGCAAGTGAAGAAGTAGGTATGTGGGTGTATTAGAGATTGAGGTATACAGTTTATGTGATTTAAGGCGATGATAGCTCAGATGTAGTGACGTCGGATACCGCGGTGAAGGTCGCGGGTTCGAATCCTACAATGAGCTTGAGCTTTCGGTGAAGGAAACATCGTGAGGAAACCATAGCACGGTGGTAGGGTACTTTGTAGTACCCGACTGGCTGGCTACCATCCTCAAGTTGAAAATCTGTCGCCAAGCACCTATCGGTGTGTTACGGCAGCTGTACTTGAGAGCCAGTTCCCATGTAGGCTTTGTGTGCTTACCACCTTCGGCCACATCATCACTTACCATGGTGAGATTATGGTCAAACACAAGTTTATCCAGAATAAAAAAAAAATTTACTGATCTATTGCTAAGAATTTACGAATTATTCTGCATTAGTGCGTAATCAAAATGACAGCTTTTTGTTGTTGCAATGTCAACAAACAATTTTAAAGCAGTTTGGTGAATTTCCGTTTAGGTAAGTATCAAATGTATTTTTTTTATGGCATGGCTTGTTTTATAGTTAGAATACTATAGTATTATATAGGTACTCAAGTACTTTCGACATCGGTGACACTTCACACTGCGCGAAACAGTAAGTTTTGAGGCGATGATAGCTCAGTGGTAAGTGACGTCGGATACCGCGGCGAAGGTCCTGGGTTCGAACCCTACAATGAGCTTGAGCTTTCGGTGAAGGAAAACATCGTGAGGAAACCACAGCACGGTGGTAGGGTACTATGTGGTACTCGACTGGCTGGCTACCACCCTCAAGTTGAAAATCTGTCGCCAAGCACCTGTTGGTGTGTTCCGGCAGTTGCACTTGAGAGCCAGTTGCCCTTGCCCTTAAGGCATTGTAATAAGGTGTACAACACGTTGGCAGTCCACCTGGTATTGCTAATGTCTATAGGCGACGGTAGTCACTTACCATCAGGTGACCCGCCTGCCTCGTTGTCACTAGTGACATAAAAAAAAAAAAAAATCGGTACTGGTCGCACTTGTCACTTTTACGTTTCAGATACACCGTTACAAGCTATCATTTGAAAATCAAGTTTTATGAAATTTATTACATGACTTTAGATCACAAAGTGCCTTTTATGTGAATCATGTGAATGTCAGTGATAATATAATAGCATTTAATTTATCAATAGTTAATGTAAACGAATGGATGCAAGTAGCGCAAGACCGGCCATTGCGGAGATCCTTGGGGGAGGCCTTTCTCCTGCAGTGGACGTCTTCTGGCTGACATAAATTTAACAACTTTCGCAGCCTGATTACACGAGAAAAAGGCGATGATAGCTCAGTGGTAGTGACGTCCGACACTGTGGCGAAGTCGTGCTTTAGAATCCTAAAATGAGCTTGAGCTTCGGTGAAGAAATCATCGTGAGGACTGGCTACCACCCTCAAGTTGATAATATCAACTACTACAAGGAACTGTTGTAAAATTACTGAATATCTCGTCCCAAACTAGTGCAGCAATAGGTATAATGAATTGAAATTGAATGAAATGAAATAATTTAACATCGGATAGAGTGAACAAAAATATTGCTCATAATCTGATTGTACTACTAACTTTAGGTACTATAAAACTCTGAAGCCTCTTTTAGTATCGGGTCAGGCGCTCGCATGTCGTAAATCATACAACCGATATTATATCTTGTAGCTATGTGATAGTGTCGTATTTCACGGAAACATATTTTTGCGATGAAGTTAAAAATGTCGAAGACAACAGTTACCTATTTATTATTAGTAATATTATGTTGGATTTTACGTCTCTGATAACCATCACTAAATTTTCCTATCTATATCTCACATCTAATTAATCTTATTCGGAAAACACAAGAAACTCAGAAGGCTGGAAGGCGTGCCACCACCTGATGGTAAGTGACTACCGTCGGCGATTGCCAAGGTGTTCAATATTTTGCAATAAATAAATAAATATCCTCGGACATTTTTCACACACGGCTATCTGATCCCAAACTAAGCAAACCTTGTAATATGGAAACCAGTTAACTGATATACTACATATACTACTTTTTTTTTGTAAATACATACTTAAATAGATAATTACACCCAGACTCAGGACAAACAGACATGTTCATGCACACAAATGTGTGTCCTGGATGGGAATCGAACCCACGACCTGCGACGTGATAGGCAGTGTATTAACCAACCACGCCAACCGGCCCGTCAAATACTTTGATAGCATCTGGCTTTTTATAACAAAAGCAATCTTTCGGGAAGGGCTATTTGGATGAATAAACATTTCATTTCAGTGCAATTTTCAGAAAACACCAATAGGAGCTTGGCGATAGATTTTGAACTTGATAGGCAGCCCAACCAGCATGGAAAACAAATTTTGAAAATAGTGTTTTGGAAAACTGACGCATTAAGGTCATAGCTCATTTAAACGCCTCTGCTCCAACACCGCCCTATACTAAAAGTCAACTACCGAGCAGTCTGATGGCGGTAAGCTCACTGACATTGAGCTGTCTGCTAATTTATGTTGCCAATATAAACTATATCTGAAGAGCACGACCTGAAGCCCATATTTGTATGATATTTTATTTTGCGGAGTCGTGTAAGTGAGCTACGACATTTAATCTATAAAATTATATAAAGATGCCATATGCCAAGCTGCTATTATGCCCCCCGTATACGACATTAAATTTGTTGAAATAACAATTCAATAAGTTAAAATTATAAATGAAAAACAACATTGTATATATGTTGTTTTTCATTTATAATTTTGTGAACATTATAAAAATAATACTACTCTCTAGTATGTAGGAGGTAATCCAAACCGACCTATTAAATTATAACGCGCCGGAAAACACAGTATTTTAGCTCGAACGTAATAACTGAAATGAAAGGAGCTTATATTCGTACATAATGGAAGTTTCCAATAAATTTTAAACGCGAGGAATGGTCATTTGTCTAGTAAAGTTCCTTTCGGTAATTACTGGATTTCCGAGAAACCCAATATCATTCTTTGATGTATAATAGGTTTATATTCGTTCTAGGATATGATCTATCTTTTCCCCAAATTACTAAACTGTATTAGGCTCGCTCCGCTTAGAATTACCTTTACTCATCTTTTTTTACTTTGCAGAAGTTTCTGCAATCTCACCATGGTATGTGATGTTGCGCCCGTAGGTGGTGAGCACACAAAGCCTAGAAGGAAAGAACAAAGCCTTGGCTCAAGCTCATTGTAGGATTCGAACCTACGACCTTCGGCACGGTATCCGACGTCACTACCACTGAGCTATCGTTGCCTAAAATATCTATCTAGATCCAGGTATTGTAGCAAAATTTATTAAAGAGCGGATTTATAAATGTTGAGTCTTCGTGCTTACCGCGAGATAAGACAAATTAAAAGAAGACATCGTGAGAGATGAAATGAAAAGATTTATTAGTACACGAAGAGATGAAATCTTTATTTAATTCTCACAAATAAATATGAAATTTAATAATACGCATCTTATTGTTACATACACAAACGCGAAAATAACTTGGTTCTCATGGACTAATCGACTGAAAATTTTAACGACATACAATCGTACGTTAGTGTCTGACAATTCATACTTGAATTAATAAAAAAAATTAATTAATGTAAAAAAATTATAGAACAATACTTACATTTAACAATACTGATTGGTATTCTGGCACGAATTCAGAAAATTATTAAGACAATTCGAGTGTATCGCCCTGTTCCCTTAGCGCCAGCCTTTCGGCACGTTGCCAATCTAATATAGGTCTTGGCTGGAATACTTGAGATGCCGAACCACCTCTCCCCTATTGCAAGCTAATGACATAAAAGCTTCCATGCCACAAAACCATACTGAAGTACAATTCGACTTCTGATCAATAGTAAAATTAGGATAGTAGCTGAACTCGCTAACAACTCCTAAACTTTGTTTGTACACTTTTTGTTTTTTTTTTATTTCTTTACATTTTTGATGATGTGTTATTCCTTTAAACTGCTGTTAATGTAAGATTAAAAGGTTGGGTGGGTACTAGATATTATTTTAATTATATTTTTAATTTTGTATGACACTGGTACCTACCCACCATAAACTTAAATGACCCGCTTTGTGTCCACATCACCCGTCGAACATATCCGGGAACTGGTGTTAGAATTTAAAACACTGAAGAAATTAAAAAGAAGAAATTTAAAACACTGAACGGTTTCACCAGCCGCGGCGTTCGAGAGGGATCTTAACTTTTCCCGGGTTGAAAAGTTTATATTCTTCTTCGAAGTCCCATTTATCTCTATGCCAAAATTAATAAAAATTGGTTCAGCGTGTAAGAGACAGACAGACAGAGTTACTTTAGCATTCAATATATTTGTATGGATTATGAGCCTTACTAATGAAACTCTATATCAGTAAAATTCTGTATAAATAAATAAAAATACTGATTGAAAATGGAAGATGATCTATAAATGCAGGCTGGCTACCACCCTCAAGATGAAAATCTGTCGCCAAGTACTTGTTGGTGTATTCTGGCAGTTGCACTTGAGAGCCAGTTGTCTCTAAGGTATTGTTATAAGGTGTACAACACTTTGGCAATCCTGCTGGTATAGCAGATGTCTAAAGGCGACGGTATTCATTTACCATTAGATGACCTGCTTGCCTGGATGTCAAAATTCATAGACATGAGTGTTCTTAGCAACCACGCCATCTGGGCTGCCAAAAGTGTTACTTTCAGCTACAATTACTAGGTCGCTATTATGAAGCAGACTTACTGAAATTCTTTTTACTACAGCCTGATTGACTACCCAACAAAATTTCCAGAGATTAATTAATTTAAATTCAATTAACAAGTATAGGTTGCGTTAGGAGTCGACTGTCGTCAAAACGGCAAATTAGTAAAATAAACTCTATTTCCACTGTATTCATTCAACACAATTAATTTGTTAACTAACAAGTGCTTGAAAGTTTTCGCTTAGAATTCGTTGACTAGTTGATTTAATAAACAAATTTAAAGGTCTGAAACGTAAATTCCTGAACGAAAATCAACATTGAAAAGTATACAAGTTCTTGCTTGACTTTATCGAGCTTGGTTTACGGTGAGATTAAATACCTACATTAAAATTAAATTTTTCGCAACAAAAATATTATATTATAAATTTTGTGACAGTCATTCATATTTATTTTAATAAGTACGTCAAAGTAGAAATTCTCACGAACACACTTAAAAACTGATATATTTATAAGGCAGATTCAGGTTCACTTCATGAATACTGAAAATCGTTATTCTCAAAGAGTTCATCTTACAAATTAATATGTGATTCAAATATAAGAGGCGGCGGATGCAAAGCACGTCGTCAAAGTGACGAAAAGGCACGAAAAGACCCGAATGCAGTGCCGCGTGAAATAGTATCGTTTCACATGCGGAAGCCATCTTGTTTCTTTTGTTGATGATTTTGTTCTATCTCGTACGCTTTTCTATTTAGTATTACGAATTTGTAGATTCGGAAACGGGTCTTATTAAAGAACGAAAACATTTTTTTTATGGAGACAAGTATCAAAAATATTAGCGTTCATTAAAAACAAACTTCAAGTCAAGTTATGATTTAAATTGAAATGTTTTGAAAAAGACTTAAGTTTTGATTGACGTATAATTTAAATACCAAATCCGTGAATAAAATTGAGGAAATAAGATCCAAATATTGAAATACAAACACAATAGAATATACAATAGTACCTGATAGTGTAACAAATGGTAAACCTGATAATACAAAGCAACATTCCATTAATAATCATGCTGCTGCAGTCTGCTAATAACAATCTGCTAACTTCCAATCCATTAAGTCATCGAACACGTTATCTGGCGTGCTTACTGAAGTAGAAATTACGGTATTCATTGTGAGAATCAACGTTTTAGCTAATACAATAGATAGGTACAAGGCGTTTTTTTATATTTATCAATAGTATTCTAATATTTGAGCAACAAAAACTTTTTAACATTAGCAATCTGATAAGCAGTCGGATATCACCTGATGGTAAGTTAATTTAGTTGCCTATAGACATTAAGGGGGATTATTAATATATGGCTAAACTTTTAATTGCAACTACCAGAACATAACGAAAGGCGATTTGCGTCCGATTTTTATCTTGAGTGTGGCCAGCTAGGCATTTACTACAATGTAATTGTAGTTCCACTGTGCTATTGTTTCTTTACTATGTTTCCCTGCACCATTAAGTTCACTTCAAACTGACGACTTTCATCGCCTTTAACTTCATCTTTATAAACACTATTCAAAGGTTCAATTCATCCCTTGATGAATGTGATTTCCTTATTACTGTAATTCTAACAATCATCGACATTCATCACTTACAAGATGTAACAGCTGTGATGGTTGCCGAAGTTACTCAATGACCCGACCGCATTTAACACAATCGGTATCAAATAACGAATAGGGCTGTACGTCGTCGTAGACCCTCACAATAGGCCATTGAATCACCAGCACATTTCCTAGCAACCCTTAAATGTTCGCGCCAACGACCGTGATCGTTCAAACAAAAATAACTTATTGAATGCGAAAAAATACTTTCTCATTTCCAATTCGATTTCTTTAACAACCTTAACGTTTACCACCTATTTCTCCATCTAGACTTTTCGGGCTATGTTATAAGATTCAATTTAGAATAGAGATAGTTTTTTACAGCGTCAAAATAATAGGCCTTTGGGTAAATATGTTAAGTCGTTTGATCTGGTGACTGTGACGAAGGTTCATCGGACACGCGAACCGATAACCGACCTTATAAAGCGACTGCCACGTTTTGATATAAGACCTCAGGGGGTCAGCTTACGATCTATCTGAATTAAGGCAAGCGTTTTAGCAATTTAAACAATTTGAGTGGAAAATTAACTGAATTAGTGGCACTTTATAATGTTCTAGAAAGTTTTCGAAATTTTGCGGGATCCATACCAGTTGTGACTTGAAACTAGAGCATAACCTAAAGCCAGTATTTGCCTGTGACGTTCACGTTAAATTTTATTGGTATAGTGACCGAGTAAAGTTTCAATTATATTTAAGCGAGTTCCTTTTATTTATTTGCTTCGTTCTAAGCAGACATGCCTCAAAAATATGTTTAAACTTTAGTATTGTTATTCGGACATGGCCTTCAGTAATCTATCGATACCAGAACAAAGACATTCATCTACAGTTTCTATTTCCATCTCTTTCCTAAAATAAAATAATAGTTTTAAGAACAATACCAGCGTCAACCTCACGTACAACTATTGTAATAAACTTAAATTACAGACATAGTTGTAAAAGTACCCTCAAATATTGGCCCCGGGGAATATTACGAAAAAAACAAAATTGGTAGGTGCGAAAAATTTCCCATTTCGTCCAATAAACCGACCATACTCGTACCCGTCATGCCGAAAATATTAACGGAAGGTATACCTACTGGAATAAGACGTGAGGAGTTCCACATTGGTTTAGATTTAGATGGAAACAATTTTTTTAACATGCAGATAGTTTTCACACACATGTGTTATAAGTGGCGATGATAGATCCTTGGGGGAGGCCTTTGTCCAACAGTGGATGTCTTCCAGCTGACATGATGATGTTTGCTTGTTATGAATAAGCTCGAAGAAATAATAAATAGATTTTAAAAATTATTTCACCTTTACCCACTTTTTATTTATTCGGGATAAGCTTGTGTTTGACCACAATCTCACTCTGGTAAGTGATGATGTGGCCGAAGGTGGTAAGCACACAAAGCCTAAATGGAAACAGGCTCTCAAGAGCAGCTGTCGGAACACACCGATAGGTATTTGGCGACAGATTTTCAACTTCAGGGTGGTAGCCAGCCATTCGAGTACTACAAAGTACCCTACCACTGTGCTGCGGTTTCCTCACGATGTTTTCCTTCACCGAAAGCTCAAGCTCATTTTGGATTCGAACCCAAGACCTTCACTGCGGTATCCGACGTCACTACCACTGAGCTATCATCGCCTTAAATTTCACGATAGGTATAAGATATAAATTAAAAAAAAACGTTTGCAAACACAATATCCAATTATCATAACAGTCTTCAAAATCTTTCTTGGCTAAGGTCTTTCCCATCTTACGCTCTTTAGTATTCTCAAAATAGTCTTTGAGTATTCTTGACAGCGTGAATAGATGCAATTATAATAATTAAAACGCCACTCGCCCCTCTTCTACTGAAAACTGAATAAATACGAAACTTACTCGTTGTAAGGAGGCAAGTATTCCAGTAATTATGAAATGACCAGTCAATGACCTCCACGACTTCATAACTAGCTGCTACAAAATCCCCAGTTACTTCAAATCCATGGACCGTAATAGTCGGGAGATGTAACTAAATTAAATAGTAATCAGAATAGACAATGTAGACTATAAGCGGGCTAACTAGCTCTTATCTTCAATGATATACCCTTTAGAGTATACTTGAGCTGTGCATACACGCTCTCTCCAGTCAGCCTAGACTACGTGATGTGTGCCGTTATTATTGCTGGCTCAAACTTGTAAGAAACTGCCTTATGTCTGTGATGATTGTTTTTAAAAATCGAATATACGAGCATTAAAAAAACGCCTTTAAGAATACGCACTATAAGATTATTAATATGATGATTTTTTTCATAGAGTACCTAATTATATTATTTAGTTTAAGATTAACTAATTTGTTATCTGTGGACCCAAGTGTCGAGCGTTACATTCGAGCGTCTATGCTTCTGAAAAGAGTCTTGCTTGTGTGAGGTAAGTAGGTAGCTACTGCAATGCGTTGCAATGTCATCTACTCATGGGTTAGGCTGATAGTTTTTGTAAACAAAGCCTTTTTAATAAATAAAAAAAACATACATGAATAAATAAATATGGGGCTTTCACTCTAATTTTTTCACCAACCAATACTAAAATGTGTGGTTTAAAGTCACATTGAAACATTACTTTGTACAAGTTGCACACACAACACTTCACGCATGAGTACCTTAAAACAAAATGGCGTTTGGTAAAACACATTACCACAAAAAAATCTCGTATACAGTGACAATAACAATAAAGACCTGAAGTTTAGAAACAAGTGGAAAGTAGGAGTTGGTCTGAATTTACACTACCCGCATTATCGAACCCAAAGAATATTATTACTACCCTCTTTATTTTTGTAACGGAGGAGTTTCGCAATCCGAACGTAATTTTTTTTTATACTAAGCAGTTTTTGACTCGATGTCAAAAACATATACAGCCTCATTCTTGGCATAATAAAGACACGTAGATTTTTCTCGTAATTTTCTAATTCTATTCAAGGGTCTATGATAATAGGAGCAGATTGGATATAAAATAAGCTACTCAAATTACTAATTTAACTGGAACGAAGTCGTGGGCAGAAGCTAGTGTCAAGATAATGTCGGTTGTATTCTTTAGCATTTTTTATTCAATACAAAAAAAATGTATTTCATTAATTTTTAATAGAGAAGGCAAAGTGTTCTTGCCCATAAATCCTCATTATGCATGAAATTATAAACAGTCTTTGCCTCTCATCACTAATCCTTCATACGATAGTATAATGGCGGCCGTTTTTACTAAATCTTACCACGGAATTTCGGAGTAATTTTTAACATTCATGTATTATCATCAACACATGCATAATCGGGTAAAATAATCCCAAGTTAGTCGGATACACATTTAAAATCCTGATAAAGCTCACGATTTACAATATTTAGAAATGGAACGCGACGTGACCTTCATAAATATCAAGCTTTCTACCAATATTCTGTAACTATATCCCTAATTCAATTGAATATCTTTTTATCCTTCGGGCGGTAAAAAGCCAAATGAACAGCTCGTTGGTTTATTTAAAATTGAAATTGGTTCGGTATCCTCGTCGGATCCGTACAAATTATACAAATGGTACTTACATTGTAGTTTTTTTATGTGTTACCGGAAATGTATGTAATCCGTCATTGTATACAATTCCTAGGAAATGTATGTAATCCGTCATTGTATACAATTCCTAGGAAATGTATGTAATCCGTCATTGTATACAATTCCTAGGAAATGTATGCAATTCCTAAAATCGCACGGAAATGTGTAAAATAAATTATATTCGACACATTTCCTAGGAAATCTATACATTGTCTAAATAGCAATCGGAAATGTAAATATTGTTTGTTACACTAAAATGTTAATTTTTTTTTTAGTTTTTTGTTTCGTCAGATTTTCGTTTCGTTTCCAACAAAAAAAAGGATTGAATAGGTAAGAAGTTTTTCGTTTCGTTTCCAAAGAAAAAAAAGGATTGAATAGGTTAGTCACTCGCTTCACTTCGCAATCGCCTTACACTTCGTGGTTTTTTTTTTAGAAACGAAACGAAAATCTTACCTATCTTCCCCCTCCCCCTTTGCAGGTTCATATGGAAGGAGGGGCTTCCCCCCATTATCGCTACCGCTTAAATCAACATATTGCACAAGAAACTCAACATTTTGTACCAAAAAAAAAAAAAACGTATCTCAAAAATAAGGGGGGGGTCCGCAACTTTTCCTTCACAGGGGGGGGGGGGGTTCTACACCTCCCCCCTCACCTACAGAAAGCATTATTTTTATACATTTCCTAATACGATATTGGAATTATATACAATTCCTAGGAATTTTGCACATTAACTAGTTTTTGAAACAATATTTTATACATTTCCTAAATAGCTTCGGAATTATATAAATTTCCTAGGATTTGTATACAATTCCTAGATTTCATACATTTCCGGTAACATATGTACATACTGGAGGAAGCATCGGTTTTATTATACACTTAGTTTCATGAGTGGAAATATAAATTGAAATGTATTTATTAATCAACATTAAAAGAGCAGAAATACATTTTTTTTAAATTCTGGAGCTTGTGTTTGACCACAATCTCACCATGGTAATTAATGATGTGGCCGAAGGTGGTAAGCACACAAAGCCTAGGCAACTGACTCCTAAGTGCAGCTGTCGGAACACACCGATAGGAGCTTGGCGACAGATTTTCAACTTGAGGGTGGCCAGCTAGTCAGGTACTACAAAGTACCCTACCACCGTGCTCTGGTTTCCTCACGATGTTTTCCTTCACCGAAAGCTCAAGCTCATTGTAGGATTCGAACCCACGATCTTTGCCGCGGTATCCGACGTCACAACCACTGAGTAATCATCGCCTTGATAAACAAACCTTTTGAATTCGTAAAGCGTATCCTTGAGTGGTATATTCACAAACAACACAACAAATTCGGTGAGAGACGTCCCCAGTGAGAATATTTTACTGTTAAAAGTGAGTAAGTTTTTATGTTTCTCTACTCTAAAGTATTGCTCCTAGTAGACACTTGGGTTGGGTATGTGTAGTCATCCAGGGTAATGCGGTATTTGACTACAATGAAAATATAGATAAAACGTAAACATTTTTTAAACCAATTTAGCTATCGTAATATTTGAAAATATACCTATAAATAAAATGTATACAATTTTCATGTTTGACCACCCGATTGAAAACGCTCGGCCGATTTTGGAGTGTGACGTCACCTGCTAGTAAACAGAAACTTAAAGAATATGTTGTATAACTAGCTTCTATCACACAGATTTACCTGTATTCTTGAGGTCTCAAATATTTTCCTGATGTACAATTATCGAGAAAATTTTAGCCGTAGCCGTAGAGTGGTGAAAAACTCACACACATAACAATCAGACTATTATATTTTTGTTAAATAAGCGTGTACAAAAATACACACAAAACTTAACATCTACATTATGTATTATAATAAATTAAAAAAAAAATTATAACTAAGACATAGGCTTCGTCCAAAATAATATGTCTAGCTTTGACGGGCCGGTTGGCGTGGTTGGTTGAAATGAAATGAAATTGTTTATTCATCCAAATAGGCCTTCACAGGCATTTATGAATAGTCAGATTCTAAATGCTCGGTTCGGAAGGTTGCTTTTGCTGAGAAGAGCCGGCAATAAACTCAGCAATTACTCTTTTAAAAAATTACACCTACTACATTCAATAATCATTTATCTAGTCTCACTGACAATATTTGCGTGTTATGGCGGCAAAAATAGTAATCTATAGAATTTAATTAATAAACAACACACTACCACCTATCACGCCACAGGTCGTGGGTTCGATTCCCATTCAGGACTGGCATGAACATGTCTGTTTGTCCTGAGTCTGGGTGTATCTATTAAAGTATGTATTTACAAAAAAAAAATAGTACATCAGTCATCTGGTTTCCATATTACAAACTCTGCTTAGTTTGCGATCAGATAGCCGTGTGTGAAAAAAGTCCGAGGATATTTATTTATTTATCTACCTTACCTAACAAGCCGTAATTTTACATGACTACTTATTACCCCTAAGGGTACCATTGTGGGTAATCGTATACACCATATTATGTATGGATGTGAAACCTATCAGATGTGCGTAGAAAGTTTTTTCATACTGTTGTTTTAGGATCTAAGTACCTACTGCGAAGTAAAATATTGTTATTTTTGGTATGTTTATAAACGTTTGTTTTTATTTAAGCAGATCTTGTATTTATACGTCGTTGTGGTTTGTTTTTACTTCTGAATAAGCTTGTGTTTAACCACAATCTCACCATGGTAAGTGATGATGTGGCCAAATATGGTAAGCACACAAAGCCTAGATGGAAAACTAGCTCTCAAGTGCAGCTGTCAGAACACATAGATAGGTGTTTGGCGACAGATTTTCAAGTTGGTAGCCAGCCAATTGGGATATTAAAAAACAAATTCTCTCACCACGTCTGTCTGTCTGTATGCTCGTAATAAACTCAAAAACTCCTGAACGGATTTTCATTTGGTTTTTTTTTTTATTCTGGATAAGCTTGTGTTTAACCACAATCTCACCATGGTAAGTGATGATGTGGCCGAAGGTGGTAAGCACACAAAGCCTAGATGGAAAACTAGCTCTCAAGTGCAGCTGTCGGAACACATAGATAGGTGTTTGGCGACAGATTTTCAACATAAGGGTGGTAGCCAGCCAGTCGGGTACAAAGTACCCTACCACCGTGCTATGGTTTCCTCACGATGTTTTCCTTCACCGAAAGCTCAAGCTCATTGTAGGATTCGAACCAACGACCTTCGTCGCGGTATTCGACGTCACTTACCACTGAGCTATCATCGCCTGGTTTTCATCAATGGATCGAGTGATCCATGAGAATTTCGGAACAAATCATGACAATAGGTAGCTATATCCTAATACGACATTTCGACAGAAAAAAAATGAAGGCGTATAGCAGCGAGCGGGAGCAGGCGGGAAGTCAAAATAGGTTCCCAGTTTAATAATAATTTGTGGGCGCTATACCAAATAATTAAGTTATAAAAAAACTGTATAAATAAAACCTAATTTGTAGGTACTCAATTACTTATCTTGTTTACAAACCAACATCCAGGGCTCTTACAAAAATATATCTCATAAAGTTAATTAAGAATGTAATTTGTACTCCGTCCAAATAAAATTAACATTTCTCAGAAATGTCTCCTGGCAAATGCCAGGTCGATGCTTACATAAGATAATAAGTTATTTGACATCTACCATTTACTTAATTCTTCTGAATAAGTTATTCCATTTCTGAGTATTTATTCGTATTCATTATTACATAATTACATGTATTATAATAAGCAGAAAAATCCTCTGCTTTTAAAAGATAAATTCATTTTTAGGGTTCATTTTTAGCACGCTGTCATGAACCCTAAAAATTTTAATATTAGTGTTAGAACCAAAAACTTAATCCACAGAAATAATAATAAAAGCTAGAAGGAGCGTACGTAAACAATAGTCTCCAATAAAATAAAGCATCCTGCACGAACTTGGATGCGTGACCTGCACGTACGTTATCCCACGTGAATCGCGTCGCAATGGGACGCGATCGGCTTCCTTTTTCAAAATCGGCTTCCTTTTCTGTGCTTCAGTATAAGTGCGCGGGCTCTGTCTACCTTTTTTATTTGCTCTCAGCAGATAGGACCTACCCACTCCCTATTAGGAATCTACCTGCCAAATTTCAAGTAGGTATCCGTTCAGCCGTTTTTGCATGATCGAGCAACGGACATCCAAACATCCAAACATCCAAACATACAAACTTACAAACGTTCACATTTATAATATTAGTTGGAATTAGGATAGTTTACCACCCCTGCAATTGATGCCAATAACTTCAAAATCACCTTTTAATGTTGTTAATAATCCTCCCGTAATTCACATTTGATTCGAAGGCGGCCATTTTGGTAATTTGTCATCTGTCATCCCTCGTTAGGAGGCTCTCATTGTTCAGTGGACTTCATTAAGGGTATCTGTTCAACAATTATGACGTCATCTCTGCACCTCAGCTGGGAATTCAATGATATTCAGTTAATTTGACAGAAATTTAAAAGTTCGAATAAGATGGGTAAACAAAATTGTTTCGTTAAAACAGAAAACATTACTCATTCTGATGCTATTTCTTTTTTGTTGTTGTCTTGGTTGGCTACGAACAATATAATTAATAAATGAACACATTACAAATATTTTTAATCGTTGCATGTTTGATAAGAAGCAAGGTTCGGACGGTTGCTTTTGCTGAGAAAATCCGGCAATAAACTCAACAATTACTCTTTAAAAAAAGCAACTTAGACCTAGAATACATTTAATCGTTGTTTGTCGAGTGTTATTTATAATATTTGCGTTTTAGGTAAAAAAGTATATACAAAGTCTAGCAGCCACATTTTTCTTCAGTTACATTAAATTTATTTGAGCTAGGTATACAATTCCGTATGAAATTTAAATCAATCTCAAGATTTGGGACTCTTTGGCGTACCTACATAAAGTCTAAGTTCTGTAGATGTTCCCTTAGCGAGTTTATAGTATTGTTTGAATTCCATTAAAGCCTGGCTTTAGGTCTAGATTACGTATAAAAAGCGTATTTTACATCTAATATTTACATTAACCTTTTGACTGGTTTACCGAACCTTATTTTAATATTAAATCAGTTTTTTTTATTTTATTTGAGTTCTAAACTTGTTTTTTTAGATCAGCAAAAGCATCAGTTGTGCATGGATAGGTCGTCAGTCAGGACAAGTTTTTTTAATATGTAAGAAGACTAGTTGTCCCGTGCGGTTTCACACGCATATCCAAGGGAATTTATTTTTTTCCGAGATAAAAAGTATTCTTTGTTGTATGGTCTAAAAAGTATTCTTGTACCAAGTTCCATTAAAATCCGGTATGTAGTTTATGCAGTGAAAGTGTAACAAACGTTTTCACATCGAAACAAACTTTCACATTTAATAGTAATGATAAGATAGAAAAAAGAGTTGCGGAGATCTGAGAAAGCTACAAATTCTAAACTAACGGCCGCGAACACTTCAATACAACGAATAAAAAAATTTAGAAAATAAAAAAGTGTGTAGTCTCCGAGTAAATGAACTGGCGACCAAATTAGAGTGCGATTGAAATCCATCCAAATATACTTTTATTGCAAGAAAATATGCTGAACCAACATTGTTCAATACCCCTAAGGTCCAAATCTGAATAAATAATAATTTACGAGAGTATTTCGTGTTTAACCTATCACAAAAATTTTTGTTATATTTCTACAAAGACCTTTATATGAGGCATAACTTTTCTAAGATACAATAAAGTTTTCAAACTACAATTCAGCAGTAAATACTGATTAAGATCATAAATCAAAGGCCAGAACAAACAATGGACTGGACACATATGTTTCAAGAGAAAAACTTACATATTAGTACAAGAATATAACAACAAAGATCAATAAATCCACTGCTCTGTTCACAACTTGCCGTTGGATACAAGTCCTTGTCCACACTTACAACTACAAGTAACAATTTTTATTTAACTTCCACGAGTTTAATGTAGGTACACAAGCCAAAGGATATAGAATAAAACAGAAACCTAAATGATTTCGCTGGACATATCTTCTATAATATAAAAATGAATCGCAAAATGTGTTGGTAAGCGCATAACTCAACAACGCCTGGACCAATTTGGCCAATTCTTTTTTTTAAATGTTCGTTGAAGCCCAAGGATGGTTTTTACGGCGAGAAAAATTCGAATAATTGCCGGGAAAACCCTAAAAACAGCCCTTTTCTTTTTCAGATACAAACGTTTTCTAACTAAAATGTAGAGTCATTTTGAACTTTATTGCGATTCAATAAAGTTCATGTTAAATTACAAGCACTCACTGTTGTCCAAGCAATGTAGGTGTGTTCCTAACGCCAAAGAGTCAATTTGCACTTTATTGCAGCTGCACAAAGTTCAATTTCAATCATATCTATCAAAACAGTGTGCGTGTGCGCGTTGGAGGATCTAATGTCGCGTTCCGAAACTCAACAAAAGTGATAATATCGTGAACCCAAACAAATTGAATAGTCATAAAATGTAAGAGCTATAGATCATTAGTACTGATTTTCAATTTGGTCGGCTTCACGATATTATTTCTTTTGTTTTAGAATCGGCACGCGACATAAAATGCATCAGTTTTCACGTCATTACATCAGTCAAACACAAACCGCGTTACCAAAAGTGTTTTATTATTTTTAATTATTAATTCAATATCCCTATCTGTGCAAAATTATTTAAATACATACTAATATATTATGTAAAGGAGATGAACACTATAATAATAAATATCGGAAAATGAAAACTTTACACGCATTGGTATGGCTTAAAGGACTTGACTCCAAGTCATATAGAATTAAAAAGAAGTTGAAAATTGAAACAACAACAACCTGTCGGTTTGCCGGTGTACACGTGTTTGGTCACCCGAGCTGAACCCCACACACCGCCCTATCACCAGGGTGACGGTTCTGTTCAGGAGATTTTTTTGCCCCGACTATAAAATAGGTAGTAAAAACTGTCACATTCCAAATCTTTTAGACAGAACGAAATCTGTCGGGTCCGCTAGTTGTCCATAAATATTTCCCTATTCTGTTGTACATTCTTTAATCAAAAGTTTAATTTAATTTAAAATTAAATTCAAGATTTAAGTTAAGATTTAAACAGTTGAATTTGCCACCTGGATCTTACATTTGGGTAATTTTCGACTATAGTCCGTGCCATATGAATAGGCAATAAAGGTCATTGACTGTCCTGTACCATCTTTAGTAAACCTGTCGCTCGCCATTCAAACTTGTCGTAAAACTGCTTAGCGCCTGATTATCATGGTACATGTTTCGGTACCATCATAATCTATCGGTCAGCGACAGGAGATAGACCCGGAATAATTATCTACAAATATGAATATAGTTCGCGAAAGTTTTAAAGTCAAAGTCAAAACCATTTATTCAGTTTAGGCCCTTGAAGGGCACTTATGAAGGTCAAATTAATGAAGTTACCACCGGTTCGGAATTCAGCTTTCAACTGAGAAGAACCGGCAAGAAACTCAGCAAGGTTGCATTTTTTAAATATTTTTGGACCATCTGACTATATTGGCTTTTTTTTCTAATGTTTAACAATTTTATTCTTAAAGTAATACAAAAATACACAAAAAATTATAACCCGCATCAGTTACCTACAACTACCTACTACTACCTAGTAAAAGGTAGTTTATTCGTCCAAGCAAAAGAGTTATGAATATGAAAGGAGTGTATTTTATGCAATACTTATTTATTTATGACAATATGATGGATAGAAGGACCGAATAAAAGAAAAATACACATTGCGCCGACCTCAAATTATTGGAAACAGGGCAGGAAGATGATGATTTTGATATTAAATGTTAATATAATGTAAGTTTCTATTTTTTTCTGTATCTGTGATTTTATTTAGCGTACCCGCACCACGAGACTCGGAACGACTGCCAGCGTTTTATTGACTTTTTATGATGACGCCGTAAAAGACTTTTTATGCGATGAAATATTGTTTTCATTGCTCTTCTATTGCCTAATTTAAGTGGAAATGGAGAGTCCTTCCAGAAAAGGTCTGTTAATTTAATGAACCAAAGTTAGGCCGTGAAATTGTACTTTGAATTTCGAATTAATGTTAAAGTTCTCAGATTATTACAAAAGGTTTCTTTCACTTGTAGCACCTGCTTGGCTACCATCCTCAAGTTGAACTATCACCAAGCATAGGTATACCAGTGTAATCCTGCAGTTGCACTCGAGAGCCTGTCGCCTTTAAGGCATTGTAAAAGGTCGGAAATGCATTGGCGATCTCCCTGGTAGCTGATTATTAAAAAAGATAATTAAATATTGTTTTTATTCCGCGTACCTATATGATCTTTTCGAAGTTTTACTATGTACTAAAACTATGTTAAACACTAACATTTTCCGAGTTAAAAAGTATCTTACTTTATTTGAAGACAGAATTTGTCAATGTGCCAAGTTTCATCAAAATCTGTTCAGCCACAAGTTCATGCTTATTGTGTATTAGTATAATAATAATATTTCTTAACTTCTTCCAAGCTTAATGGCTCATAACCTCTAAAGAATAAGGATAAAAAATAAACATAAAAAAGGCGAGAGAGTTTTCAAAGGGGTTTGAAATACTCGACTGTAAAGCCACTCGGAAATCTGAAAACTGCGGAAAAATTTCAAAATAAACCTGCCGTATAATCCGGATGAAGCTCAAAGGTCGCTGCAGTCACACAATGCATTATGCAGGAGGCTTTTCGACGCCCGTTTGCTTCCACCCTATTCTGTACCTATTTAAGTTGGGAGTGGTATAATTCAAAAACTTTTTTCAATATCCTTTCTCCAGATTTTTGTTTATGATATTTTAAATTGTAGACATTAATTCGCCAATCGAATAGTAGTAACCAATTCAAATTGTACTTAAAAGATTGACAACAAAAGCTACTTATCTGTTTAAAAGCCTAAAAAGGCACTAATATGAATAAAAGTAAAACTATAGATAGTGCCATTACTGTGGGGGATTAGGAAAAAGAGTGGGGCACATCTTCCAAATTGATATAATAAAAAAGGTAATAACAATTTGTAAACACAATCGAATCTTACAATTAGGTTCGATAAAATTTAAAGAAATTAGTCATGGACAAGCCAAGGCTAGATAAAATAAATAATCATCTACGCAAAAAATGGTTACCTATCAAGATTAATGACTTGGTATTTTTTTATCAAACTACTTTGAATTTATTCAAACAAACAAGTAATAAAATCCCTCCAAGAATAAAATTTATTATTTTTAAATTCGTTTTCACCGCGTTCCCGAGGGATCTTAACTTTTCCCGGCAGTATTCTATGTTTTATACCAGGATATCATCTATCTGTGTGTCTAATCTACAACAGTACGTGATTGTTTCGTGATGTCATGGACGTGGGCCCCGACTGAAAACCAGCGCGAGGGTTAGTGCTTTTGCTAACCCTGGCTTTATGCTTTTTTTTTTTTTTTTTTTTGGGGAGGACTTAAAGGTGGAGGTCTGAGGGACCATAGACACCCTTACGCGGACTTTTCGGTGAGCGCTTAGGGCTCTCAACCGAGTTAATTTTAGACGACTGACCGCTGAGGGCGCCCCAGTTGGGGCACGAACCTCGGCTCAGGGCGTCGTCGAGGGGACACAAAAGTGGGACGGACTTCGCCTAAGCGATTTAGAGGAGTTTTAGGGGACAGTCGGATTACTGGTGCGGCTCGGGCCGCCGTTAGTTACGGGGGACGAGACTGACTGAGTGGGACGTCGCGACGGGCCTCTCCGGCGAGGGCGGAAACGCGGGCGGTGTTGTTGTTGTTTCTTCAGGGCTGCGCGAGCCTCCCTATCCTTAATCTGAGCTAGTGTTATTGGGTCATCCGGCTCGCTGAGGGCGAGTTTAGGCCTACGGATTTTTGAAATCTCTGAAGGAGTATAGGGTAGGGTGGTATAAGATTGCGCGGGCGATAAAATTGCGCATACGTCATAACAGGACAACGAAGTGAGCTTCGTAGCCAACTTCAATTGTGTTTTGTTAGCGGCCGCAACTGACATGTGCTCCCAAAAAAAATCGTATATGGGTGGAAAACAAAAAAAGATACGTAAGTACAAAGTTTTTATTCACTTTTGATCTAATTTTTTGATAAAATGAATGCATTACTGTACCGAGAATCTACGTATTTTTAGTAATTTGCCATTATTTTGTTGCGGCAGTATCACTCATGTTTCGGCCTCACTGGAAGTATTTCCAACATTTTTTAAGAGATGGCAGTGAAATCACGATGTTTAAAGTGGTATCGAAATGTGTAAAATTGCGCACTTTAGGTACGTGTAAGATTGCGCGCGCAATTTCACACGTCCAATTTTTTTGTTGATAAATATAAATATTATTTTCGTATTATTCAGCCAGGTTTTTTTTTCTTTTCAATTTTGATCGATTATGTAATTAATTTTTTATTAGTTTTTCTTGCCTCTATACACAATTCAATTTTTGTTTTTTAGAATGTCGAGAAGAGAAAGGAAAACAGTTCGCCAAGTTTGTTCTGATGAGTCTATTAAGGAGGCTCGTAGGTGAATTGATAATGGCGAAAGCAAAAGATCCGTGGCTGCGTCTTTAGGGATGGCAGAGTCTACTTTACGATTCCGTTTGCAAAAACCTCATTGTGCTACAAAATTTGGCAGATATGATACAACACTTTCGAAAGAGGTAGAAGAAGAGTTTTGCAAGCATCTGAATACCTTAGATGAAATTTTCTATGGTTTAACATCAAAAGCATTGAGGTGTGCAGCTTTCGAGTATGAAGAAAAAAATAAAATTTCTCATAGATTCAACAAAGAAACTAAAATTGCAGGAAAGGAGTGGTAACGTGCGTTTCTGAAACGGCACCCGAATATTTCTCTTAGACAGCCAACATCCACAAGCATTGCACGTGCAATGGGATTCAACAGACCACAGGTGGAACGATTTTACATAAATTTATCTGCTTTAATGGACAAATATAATTTTCCACCACAGTCTATCTATAATATGGATGAGACAGGTATATCCACCGTACCTAATAAACAGACCTAATTCCGTTGCCAAAATCTATTCATAAAAAGGAGTTCTAATCGAAAGCACAAAAAATCTGACGTGATTAGCAGTTCACCATATAAAAGACAACTAGAGAAAGAAAATGAGCAAAAAAATAAATCTAAATCTGAACCAAAGCCAAACAAAATAAAAAAAAGTAACCAAATCAAAGGTTAATAATAAAAAGAAGATTTGGAGGTGTGGTGGGTGTAACGAAGTGTATAAGAAACCATTAGTAGAAGACTGGATTGCGTGCAATACTACATGTATGGAGTGGTGGCATGAAAAGTGTTCAGACTACAATGGCTCCGGCGCTTTTATTTGTGATGTGTGCAAATAAATATAGTTGCGCAATCTTATCGATCTCAACGCGCAATTTTACACCATAGGGTGTGTAAAATTGCGCAATTCCCGATTTGTGATTTTCGTTTAATTATTAAGAAGACTTTATGTTTTTTGTTAACATTGGTATAATAATTTGTTGCTATACTAATAAGGTAAAATAAATAATTTATTGATCTCAGATAGGATTAAGATTTTTTATTTTATGGCCTATTGATTGCAAAGTGCGCAATCTTATACCACCCTACCCTAATTGGCTGATTTTACTATTAATGGGTTCGCGTGGTTTAGGGCACGGCTTTATGCTGAGTCTTTGTGCTGAGTCTTTGTCCCTTTTATTTTCATGTTTTTGTGTAAGTAGGTTAAGCTTAATGTAATGTAATGTTGTGTGTTGTTGTTTTTTTTTTCTTTTTTCTTTTCTATTAAGCAACAAATATCCAAACATCAAATAACCATACATACACACATAGAAACATTCACATACATATTTGGTAGGATATACGAGATATAGTAAATCGCTTTGAGCTTATTAATTGACCACAGTTATATTCTAAAGACTAGAGTAAAGTTAGTTATTATCGTAAGTGCCTTAGAGCTGTGAGAGGAAATAACATTTTATTATATAAGTTTTTTTTTTATGTCACAAGTGACAACGAGGCAGGCGGGTCACCTGATGGTAAGTGACAACCGTCGCCTATAGACATTGGCAATACCAGGGGATTGCTAATGTGTTGTACACCTTATTACAATGCCTTAAAGGCGAACTGGCTCTCAAGTGCAATTGCCGGAACACACCAACAGGTGCTTGGCGACAGATTTTCAACTTGAGGGTGGCAGCCAGCCAGTCGAGTACTACAAAGTACCCTACCACCGTGCTGTGGTTTCCTCACGATGTTTTCCTTCACCGAAAGCTCAAGCTCATTGTAAGGATTCGAACCCACGACCTTCGCCGCGGTATCCGACGTCACTTACGTTATTGCAGGATTATATAGTTTATATTATAATAGACGGATAATATAAAGGTGAAATATTTACAAATTATTTAAATGAATAATTTTAGATGTTGATAATAAATAACGTAGGTATATTATTGTTATCGTTTTCTATTTTTTCTTGTGAAATTAGATACCTAATGAGAGTTTCTAATTAATAAGCAATGTCTAAAAATATAGAAAATATTATAAAGCTGTTAAAATAAATTACATATTATGTTCGTTTTCTTTTTTTTTCTTGTGAAACTAGATAGCTAACGACAGAGTTTCTAATTACATACTTTTATGTTATGAGATAAGATAATTAATATAATTTAAATGCGCGGAAATTTTCATTGTTTTTTGATGAAGTTGTTACTGTTTTGTAATAAGCGTAGATACATTTAATATAGTAAATATAAAAGATTTTAATAGAAAAAAATGTTTTTTTTTTTGGGAGGACAGAAAGGTAGAGGTCTGAAGGACCATAAACACCCTTACGCGGACTGCACGGCGAGCGCTTAGGACTCTAAACCGAGATTGCAAATCTTAGACGACTGACCGCTGAAGGCCGCTGAAGACCGCTGAAGTTGGGGCACGATCCTCGGCTCAGAGCGACGTCGGGGGGAACAAAGTAAAAATCAAACTATTCTGTTAGTAATTTTTCTTGTGAAACTTGTCTGTCACAGATAGTTCAAAAACTACAAAAAAAAAGCGAATACAAAAGATTTAAATTCATTCAAAAAGATATACACCCTAAAAACAACTCGAGTAAACTTAATAACAAGCAAACTAAGGGCCATCGACGTTTAATTAAGGTGAGTTACCCATAGAAGACGCTCCTCGGGTATAAATCAAATGAACTTGGCCAGTTCTCACATTATTTTCACTTGGCCCCTAGAGGCCAGCGCAATTTTTTCCGTCTCAACGTGATAAATGGAGAACCTGAAAAAGCGGAATTCTTTTTTCGAGCTTGATATTATCGAATTTACTCCTTAGAAATACTCTCAGGTATCAGTAATATAATTAATGGTTCTATTACATTCCACTCAAGATAATGAATAGTGAGTTCAGTGATTTTAGTTTATTACAAGTAATTACAAGAAGTGATCGGTTTTATTTTGACGCTGTTTTTTTAATGACGTTACGTTATGGTTTACGTTTGACCTCTATCTCAACATGGTAAGTGATGTATCAAGTGATACACAAAGATGGGAACTTCCACTAAATCCTTTCAAGGTCTTGGTGATATTTTTGTTTTTTTTACCGGCCACAATGTTTAACGACATTTATCAATTATCTAAAAAGCCAATATAGTCAGGTGGTCCGAATATATAAAAAAATTAAACCTTGCTGTTTCTTGTCGGTTCTTATCTGTTCAGAGGCTGATTTCCAAACGGGTGGTAACTTCTGTAACTCAACCTTCATAAGTGCCCTCTTAGGGTCTAAGCTGAATAAATGGTTTTGACTTTGATTTATGGGCTTATAGTATAAGCTCTGCTTAATTTGGGATCAAATGGTAGTATATGAAGAATGTATTATTATTGTTTTAGGCGATGATAGCTCAGTGGCAAGTGACGTCAGATACCGCGTCGAAGGTCGTGGGTTCGAATCCTACAATGAGCATGAGCTTTCGGTGAAGGATAACATAGTGAGGAAACCATAGCACGGTGGTAGGGTACTTTGTAGAATCTGACTGGCTGGCTACCACCCTCAAGTTGAAAATCTGTCGTCAAGCGACTATCGGTGTGTTCCGACAGTTGCACTTGAGAGCCAGTTCCCATCTAGGCTTTGTGTGCTTACCACCTTCGGCCACATCATCACTTACCATTGTGAGATTGTAGTCAAACACAAGCCTATCCAGAATTTAAAAAAAAATGTCTCAAGATATTAATTTTATCTTGAGTGTGGAAGCCAGGCGAGTAGCAACGTATCACACCACCGTGGAAGGTTCCCATGAAGACATATAGGTCAAGATATGAACCACTGATCTTTGTTACGTTATTAAAGGCCCCTACCGACGGACCTTTCATCTAATGTAATCTTGAAAACGTGTTTTATATGAATTTCCATTCATTAGCATTCCAAAAGAATATGTTTACTTGTGTGAGACTTGAAGCAATTACTCATTAAACCTACTAAATGTATAAAAAATATTATTATTAGATGAAAGCTGGCTGAAATTGATAACAAACTAGCTGTTCCCCGCGCTTTCACCCGCGTTCCCGTGGGATCTTATCTATTCCCGGGACAAAATATAGTCTATGTTCATCAGGGATAATGTAGCTTTCTAATGGTGAAAGAATTTTTCAAATCGGTCCAGTAGTTTCAGAGCCTATTCGATGCAAACAAAGAAACAAACAATCAAATCGTTTCTGTTATAGATAAACAGGCAGGGGCATCATCTGATGGTAAGCGATAACCATCGCCTATACACATAAGCAATAATAGGGTGATTGCTAATTAGTTGCCGACCTACTAAAATGTTTTACAAGCTGGCTCGGTGCTCGGCGATAGATTTTCAACTTGAGGGCGATTGTTGGCCAAGCGTGTATTAAAAAGTAAAACAGTTTTTTTTTTTTTTTTATTCTGGAGAAGCTTGTGTTTGACCACAATCTCACCATGCTAAGTGATGATGTGGCCGAAGGTGGTAAGCACACAAAGCCTAGATGGGAACTGGCTCTCAAGTGCAGCTATTGCCGATAGGTGCTTGGCGACAGATTTTCAACTTGAGGGTGGTAGCCAGCCAGTCGGATACAACAAAGTACCCTACCACCGTGCTATGGTTTCCTCACGATGTTTTCCTTCACCGAAAGCTCAAGCTCATTGTAGGATTCGAACCCACGACCTTCGTCGCGGTATTCGACGTCACTTACCACTGAGCTATCATCTCCATCCGATTCATAAAGTAATAAAGCTAAAAGTGTTTTGTTTCGTCGCGTCCAAATTTAATAACATTAATATCCTTATGCGGCACGATTCGTTATCGGAAAACCGAATGAAACCGAGTAAGAGGATCAAAAATATATACAGAACAAATGTTGTTTTTCCACTACAGATAATAAATAATCGGAAAGAGGACACTATAAGCCTAAGTACTCAAGCTGAGTAAGAAATTTATATGCTGCCCAGTACCTCAGTGTAAGAAGGGTCCCGCTAGATTGAATTCGTGCGTACTAAGAGAGAGGCCTAAGGTTGACATCAAATCTTACGGAGCCTTGAAAATGGGGGCCTATTCGTTGTTGGAAGTTTCAATCGAAAAAATTTACCCTGTAATTTTTTATTTCTATACCTACATTATTATCGAAAAAATAAGATATTATATTCATTCGTTTGATTGAATTTTTCTATAAATTTATCGATCTGGGACATTTTTCACACACAGTTATCTGATCCCAAACTAAGCAGAGCTTGTACTATGGAAACCAGATGACTGATATACTACATATACTACTTTTTTTTTGTAAATACATACTTAAATAGATAATTACACCCAGACTCAGGACAAACAGACATGTTCATCGACACAAATGTCTGTCCTGGATGGGAATCGAACCCACGACCTGCGGAGTGATAGGCAGTGTGTTAACCAACCGGCCCGTCAAATGTTGATAATGAAAATACAATCATAGAACTAATGCCATCTAGTGAAAATTGATTTCAATTCTGTGACTAACTTTATTATATACTTTTAAAATTTATTTACAACAAATGTACAAAATATACAATCTATATATTTTAAACAAACTTCCTCGAGGCTGCCGCTGCTGCTGAACGGCAAGGTTCCTAGCAGGCTGGCAGCGTCTCCAGTTTGGATGGCCAGGCTGATGTCTTTGAAAATTAAAACAAGCATTATTACATATTAGAGTAAATAATATTGATCATCCATGTAGCATAATATAGAAATTTTAACTTTAAATGCTCTCTAACCATAGTCTAAAACGCTCGAGTGCGTTTGGATTTTTAGATATACAGTTTTTTTTAACCAAATCTAACTTTTCTCATGAAAATGGACTGAAATGGAATTTTCTGCGTTGCCTGATTGCCACCCAGTGTAAAAAAACCTGACCAAGTGCGAGTCGGAGTCGCGCACGAAGGGTTCCGTAAAAATGGCAAAAAAATCATGTTTGTTGCATGGGAGCCCCCCTTAAATATTTATTTTATTCTGTTTTTATTATTTGTTGACATAGCGGCAACAGAAATACATCATCTGTGTCAATTTCAACTGTCTAGCTATCGCGGTTCTTGAAATACAGTCTGGTGACAGACAGACGGACAGACGACGAAGTCTTAGTAATAGGGTCCCGTTTTTACCCTTTGGGTACGGAACCCTAAAAAGATGATAAAAACTCACACTCGCGTTTATAAACATAATAGGATAAGCAGTAAATTGGATGATAAGTATTGTTATCAATCATATACTTAGATTCTCGCTAAGCAGGTAACATTTTTGATTGATTAGTAACAGGTGCTACTGCATCACACAGCTTTATAAATGTTGTAACGTTTGGAGAATTGATTCTGTAGATTTTGACCTGATGGTAAGTGACTTCTGTTGCCTATAGGCATTAGCAATACCAATGGGTTTGCCAATGTGTTGTACACCTTTTTACAATGCCTTAAAGGCGAACTGGCTCTCAAGTGCAACTGCCGGAACACACCATCAGGTGCTTGGTGTCAGATTGAATTGAGGGTGAAATTGGTGAAATTGGATTGAGGGTGGTAGCCAGCCAGTCGAGTACTACAAAGTACCCTACCACCATGCTATCGGTTTCACGATGTTTTCCTTCAACGAAAGCTCAAACGCATTATAAGTTTTTTTTTTTATGTCACTAGCAACGAGGCAGGCGGGTCACCTGATGGTAAGTAACTACCGTCGTCTATAGACATTAGCAATACCAGGTGGACTGCCAACGTGTTGTACACCATATTACAATGCCTTAAGGGCAAGGGCAACTGGCTCTCAAGTGCAACTGCCGGAACACACCAACCCACGACCTTCGCCGCGGTATCTGACGTCAATACCACTGAGCTATCATCGCATTCTTTCCATCTTCACAGGTCCCTCCCCAATCCCCCACAATTTTTTGTGTAGATTACCTATAAATTATAGAATTATTATATTAGAATTATTCAGTTCCTTTTGCTTATACCTAATTATCTAATCCATTTGATGCGTTTGATTAGATTACTTATTATCATTGATTAATTAGTAATTTTTTATAATTCTTACCATTTCAGCTATTTTATAGCTTGAATTGCTTCCTGGAATTTAATTTGTTGATGTGTTTCATCTTTCCTTTTGCTTTCCTGCTATCTGTGAGAGTGATTTCGTGAAAAAGGACGAAATTGTGTAACAAAGAGCCGGCTTGTCAGATAGAGACGGTAGTATGTTGTTTTATTTCCCATATTGTTTTTTTTAATGTCAAAATTGACAACGAGGCAGGCGGGTCATCTGATGGTAAGTGACTACCGTCGCCTATGGACATTGGCAATACCAGAGATTGCTAATGTGTTGTACACCTTAATGCAATGCCTTAAAGGCGAACTCGCTCTCAAGTGCAATTGCAGGAACACACCAACAGGTGCTTGGCGACAGATTTTCAACTTGAGGGTGGTAGCCAGCCAGTCGAGTTCTACAAAGTACCGTACCACCGTGCTGTGGATTCTCACGATGTTTTCCTTCACCGAAAGCTCAAGCTCATTATAGGCTTCGAATCCACGACCTTCGCCGCGGTATCCGACGTAACTTACCACTGAGCTATTATCGCCTATGCCATTGTAATGCAGGCAAAGGCTTCTAGTCCAGGAAATGATTTACCTGTGTACCAAGATCCGTTTGTTAGTTTTTGCGTGATTGAGTAACAGATATTCAACAATATAACCTTAAAACATTGACAGTGACTTTTATTATCACCGTGCTTACAATGTATGATAAACCTAAACATAGTTTATCTGATAATACAATCAAAGATTTAAATTTTTAATACGAAGATGTCTAATCATACATCTATAATACCCCGGCAAAGTCAATAATTTATTTGCGAGTGGTAATTAGTGTTAAAAAGACGTTTGTTGATGTTGTAAAAAAGTTTCATAAACGAGGTGAGATACTTCCTATTATTTATATTTTATATACCACAAGTGACAACGAAAGAAGTCACCTGGTGGTAAGTGACTACCGTCGCCTATAGACATTAGCAATACCAAGGGGATTGCCAATGTGTTGTACACCTTATTACAATGCCTTAAAGGTCAACTGGCTCTCAAGTGCAACTGCCGGAACACACCGATAGGTGCTTGGCGACAGATTTTCAACTTGAGGGTGGTCGCCAGCCAGTCGGGTACTACAAAGTACCCTAGCACCGTGCTATGGTTTCCTCACGATGTTTTTCTTCACCGAAAGCTCAAGCCCCAACGACTTTCGCCGCGGTATCCGACGTCACTACCATTGAGCTATCATCGCCTTAAATATAAAATATATAATTTAAAATGGCCCTGGTTCCATGGAGCTTGGGAAGGGCACTGGTATGGAATGCTACCTGCGTGGACACATTGGCCCCTTCTCATCTTCATGGAACCGGCATTTAAGCAGGCGCGGCGGCTGAAGCGGCAGAAATAATAAAAAGACAAAAATATAGGGGTCTCGGCACTGAATATAATTTTATTCCTTTCGGGTCTCAACACCCTTGGTCCGTGGGGTTCTGGCACTCGCCAGCTCTTTAAAGAGCTGGCTAATAGGTTAAGATTTTGTACTGGGGACCGAAGAGCTGGCAGTTTCCTCGCACAACGTATCAGCATTGCGATACAGCGAGGAAACGCTGCCAGCATCCGAGGAACCATGCCGAAGGGGCCTAACTTTTTTAATTTATTAATGTATTTATTTAATTATTCTTAGTATGTTATCTTTGTCTGAAAATAAATTACTGTTCATTGCTTGTTATATACAAATATCTAATTAATATAAAGTAAAAGTATAAATTAAAACAATAACTGGTTATAGAATGACATCAACGGACGCAAGGCAACGGAAAAAAGATGAAACAACGCAAATCAAGGAAAAAGATACAGATGATAAACCAAAATATTGGGATCCTCTAATGGAAGGTGTGAAATGGATAGAACAATATGCAGAACCATTGGAGAAGTTTTTCGAGAGATTGCCAGAATTCATTAGTACTTTTATAGCAACACTTGCAGTTTTTACATTCGGTGCAACATTGAGAGGTCAGTTATTGCCCTTCAGTTGTTTATTTCCAAACCCTACAGTCTAGTATAATGTTTTCGCAAATCAGCTTCATTTTTTTAAATCATATCTCAGACCAGATTAAGAAGGTAGTCAGAGCCCCGCACATCTAAAGTGATATTATTTTAAAATCTAAAAAAACCTAATTTAACAGCTATACTTACACTAAACCAAAACATATGTTTTTTTGTATGTATAATAACATATTGGTTACATAATCACGCCTGAATATTATTTTTTTGGCGCAAATCTGGAATCAAAATAGAAAACCTTTCATCTTGGAAAACCAATTCCTTGATAACGAGGGTAAAACTGTTTGAAACTGGTTAATCAGTCTAAAAACTTAATTCAGAAGCTATATTATCAAGATATCGCAAATTCTTAAAGTAAATTTTCGGCTAATAAACAATAAGTAATGTAATATCTAGAAGAGTACCTACATTAAAACTAATATATACACACAACTGATAAGATTTTAATTTTAAAATCTCTGATTAACGCAATAACTTTGATCATAAATCAATTATAATAATCACGGTACAAAGTTGTAGATTATAATTGTCGTAGCGTAGTATCATAGAAATTTGCTATTGCTTAAATCCTACTATCCTACTAATATTATAAGAGTTTGTATATTTGGATGATTAACAACACAATCACACAAAAACTACTAATCGGATTTGGACTATTCATAAGTGCTTGTAAAGGCCTATTTGAATAAAAAACATTTTCATTTTGATGAAACTTAGCACACTGTAGATCACATCCTGGAACAAAACTGTGCAAAAACAAAATTGCCTTGCTGAGTTTCTTTCCAAACCGGTGGTAGAGACAATTGTAAACGTTCATTAGTGCCTTGCCAGGGCCTAAACTGAGTATAATTATCAGTTTTGATTTTTTGATAATACTATTTTCCCGAGAAAAGATGATCTTTCAAAAACACGGGGAAAACCTGCGGGGAACAACTGAACTCTAATTTAAAATTTATGTTTCCTTAACCTGATCAACAAAATTAACATTTACATTTTTTTAAGGAAAGAATAATATCAAGGAAGTCCTTGAAAGCGAATAAGCATATCACTTAATCATATAGCAACAATATCAATCACGTTTTGAAACCATTTCGATCAATCGATCTGAGGATTTAACGCTTTGATACCATATCGTCATATGTCCGTAGATTAAAACACATTCTATATACATATACTAGTGTCCCGCCCCGGATTCGTACGAGTAGCAGAGTTCTAAGTTATTAATTTTAATGATATGCTGTAAAGGGCAATTTTAATCTAAATTAAATGCACAACGTATTTAATTGGATACGGATTAATACTGTATTTTTTAAAGTTGTTTCGTAAATAGCCCATATTTTTTTGAAATATGCATAAGATAAAGATAGTTATTGTGGTTTATCCTAAGGAAACATGTTATATGGTGTATCTTAGACTTTTCTGTAGACCTTTTGTATTTAATTATTTATAATTTATTAGTAACATGCGTCACTTTTTGCACGGTGGTAACCCTCAAGTTGAAAATCTGTCGCCAAGCACCTGTTGGTGTGTTCCGGCAGTTGCACTTGAGAGCCAGTTGCCCTTGCCCTTAAGGCATTGTAATAAGGTGTACAACACGTTGGCAGTCCCCCTGGTATTGCTAATGTCTAAAGGCGACGGTAGTCACTTACCATCAGGTGACCCGCCTGCCTCGTTGTCACTAGTGACATAAAAAAAAAAAATAAAAAAAAAAATTTTACCGCCCAAAATTTTGTGTTAAACTTATGTCCAAATTTTTCAGGAGAATGGGTAATAATCCTCGTCTCAGCGCTGAAACAGATCTCAGGTCACACACAGAGCGACAAAAACTTTACCACAGAGGATATATACCAGCTACTGTCTTCTGAGAACCTCAAGATGGAGAACTTTGGCTTAATCTTCATCTGCGCTCACATAGTCTCTTTTAGCATGTACTTTTTGATTGGCGGCTTTCTACACGTAAGTTACATAACATTTTTCATGTTTTATACACGGAACAAGTGTACATTTACTCTTTTTGATCGTTATCATCATGTTATTTGCTACGTGGTTTTAGTAGGTCGGTTTCATCATCACGACCAAAATTCTTTTTTTTTCTCTTTATAGGATCAACAAACAGAATATCTTATACTTAAAAAAATAAAATAAACAGTAGTACTAATTGTGAAACCCACACCGTTGACCACCAGTTACTATCTGTTTAAGTTGAAAATGATACAAATTGATGCAATCTGCATGGTGCACTTCCAAAAAATACAAATTTTTATTACATTTTTGGACCAACCGATCTATCTCCATCGTTTATCTTCATCTGATGCCAATTAAACAAGAAGTGAAGTGAAGTCTCCATAATCATTTCAACAAATTAGTATTTGAAGTCCCAATCTAGGCTTTGTGTGCTTACCACCTTCAGCTACATCATCACTTACCATGGTGAGATTGTAGTCAAAACACAAGCCTGTCCAGAATAAAAAAATTAAAAAAAGTAGCTTTAACTACAGGAGATCTGGATCATGATCAACTTTCACTATTTAAATACTTGACATCGTGTTAACAAAATGAGGTGTTTCTTAAAGGATTCTTACCAAAAAAGAGGGACACCCGGATGGAACGAAGTTATATAAGTTACATAACTCGAGAGAGTATATATATATATATTAAAAAAAGATATATATATATATAAATAGAAATGAAAAAATATCTGGCTTTCTATAAGAGAGAGAGAGAGAGAGAGACAGACAGAGAAACATGCGCACGCCGCACAGCTTACAATAAAGTGACACTGACACTAAAAATGTCGGACATTTTTTCGTAAGATTTTTTTCCGTCTAGGCCCCTTTCACAACGCGCGAATGAACACCTACTCAATAGAAATGTATGGCAGCTAATATGTTTCGTGATTTTACAGTTCTTTCTGTAGTATGGATATCGATAAACATATGCACTCCACCAAGTGAACCCGATAATTTGGCTATTTTGATTTAGACCCAAGTATTTTGCTAGGGGAGGCCATTTACCGGTGTCAAATAATTAATTAATATTTAGTTTATAAGTGCAGTTATATTTAATAACCAAATACTCTAATACTCATGTCATAAAAGATTGTTAAATAAAGGCTATTATTATTATTATTTTGCTTGCTGCTCTTTACAACTTTTTCATAAATATAGTTCATTTTTAGGGTTCCGTACCCAAATGGTAAAAACGGGACCCTATTACTAAGACTTCGCTGTCTGTCCGTCTGTCTGTCACCAGGCTGTATCTTAAGAACCGCGATAGCTAGACAGTTGTAATTTTCACTAATTATGTATTTCTGTTAAAAACAAAATAAAATAAATATTTTAGGGGGGCTCCCATACAATAAACACAATTTTTGCCCTTTTTTGCTCGATATCAATAATGGCAACAGGTAGGCACTTGAAATATTCACAAAATACTCAGTTGTATTTTTACTTTACTAATAAATAATAAAATTAAAATAAAATAAATATTTAAGGGTCTGACTCGGACTTGGCCAGTTTTTCAAGTACATTTTACGAAAACAATTTATCTTAATACTGTTATTTTCTTCTACCAGTGAAACCAATAAAAACATTTGCTCGTACAACATTTGTTAATACAATACAATAATAATTTAGCAGGTAACACTGATATTCCAGATAATATATGTCAAGTCCGAAAATATTGTCGTTTTCAAAAGCCTGTAGATGTAGTGTTACCAACAAACCAGATAACTCACAAATTGGTTTTGTTTAAGAAAATCGTGATATTGAGATTCCATTTTAGTTTCACTTAAAGCGACCAACTTTTGTCTGAAGTTCATTAAAGTTTTAGATTGCGATCATTTTCTTCTGACAAATTACTATAAAGGAATTACAGTAATTGTCAGTTGGATTTTAGATTTAATAATAATAATATATTTAATCATCTCATCACAACACAACAGTAGGATTAACAAAAGAGAAAAAGAAAAAACAAGAAAAGAAAAGCAAAAATAAAATATTATCTTATGTATAAAGAAAAATTAAATTAAATTTAATTAAATAAAATGTGTGTAGTGTACCTACTGTGTGTGTGAGAGTTGTTCATTTCACGTATAGGTAATGCTATGGCTCCTACACTAGGCTAAGCCTGTCCTGTAGGTAGCCAATTCTTCGCCAAGCTTGTCAAAATAAATTGAATAATATATCAATGATTGGGTGTGTTTATGGGGTGTGGGTGAGTATGCGAATGTGTTTAGTGCTTGAATGATTATATTTGCTTAAATTTTATTTAATTTCCATCAGTATTTGTTGGTTACTTTTAGTCTCTTCATATTAGTTTAATTAAAATGTTCCTATTATAATTGTCCGAATAATTTGCTATTGCGCTTCATTTTTTTTCATCCGAATGGGATATCGTGAAAATGATGACAATGAAAATTCAAATTATTATACTCCAATCCAGTATTATCGATATTTAATCTCTTTAAGCTGATTTGTACTCTGAACAAAACGTGGAATTGGATATCATTAAAGATATAAATATTGTATCGACATTATTACATAAAATAAAAATCCAACGTAAGTAATCGCATTTGAGGTTTTTTTTATATGAGCTTGAGAGAAAAAAGAAAATTTACACAGAATTCGCTTTTTTATCCTGGAAATTCTTAACCCTGTGGTTATGTAATCTAAGACTAAGCAGTGAAATCCTATACACATATAGCTACTCTATTCTTGCTCAGATACATCCTATTCTTTAGACGACGGCACCAAAAGCAAGATATCTTTTTCTCTCCGCATCAAAAATGAGGATGCAAAACATTATCCGTATTTTATGCCTATAAATTAATAGGTGTATTAACACAATTGACTTTATATTGTGTTTTATTGATAAGTTATCCAATCCGGTCGTTATCGACGATTTTAATCGCGGATTTAAATTGTTTTATAGTGGACATGACTTCACTCACATAACTAATACCTATGACGCTTTTATTATATGAGTCATACTTTATGTTGAGTTCACCTTTCTTTGTAATAATTTTTGTGAATATCGAAACTGTACAATATTTTTTTTTTTATTCTGGATAAGCTTTTGACCACAATCTCACCATGGTAAGTGATGATGTGGCCGAAGGTGGTAAGCACACAGAGCCTAGATGGGAACTGGCTCTCAAGTACAGCTGTCGGAACTCACCGATAGGTGCTTGGTGACAGATTTTCAACTTGAGGGTAGTAGCCAACCAGTCGGGTACTACAAAGTACCCTACCACCGTGCTATGGTTTCCTCACGATGTTTTCCTTCACCGAAAGCTCAAGCTCATTGTAGGATTCGAACCCACGACCTTCGTCGCGGTATCCGACGTCACTAACCACTGAGCTATCATCGCCTAAAACACACTTATGTCCTCGTAATTACGTCAAATCATATCAAAAGATAAAATATGTACACAAAACAGTTCAGTTGTTATGTTGCATTATTAGAATATATTTTATTTTCTTCAATAGTAAATATATCCTCGGTCATTTTTCACACACGGCTATCTGATCCCAAACTAAGCAAAGCTTGTGGAAACCAGATGGCTGTTATACTTCACATACAACTTTTTTTGTAAATACATACTTAAATAGATAATTACACCCAGACTCAGGACAAACAGACATGTTCATGCACACAAATGTGTGTCCTGGATGGGAATCGAACCCACGACCTGCGTGATAGGCAGTGTATTAACCAACCACGCCAACCGGCCCGTCATTAAATAATATTATATTATAGAATTCTAGACCACCGGACATCTAAGTGCTTTTTTTTTTCTTTTCCGTTTTTTTTATTATGTTCGTAGTTTGGTTCACTTTTTACGCAGTCGGGTTTTTTGTTTCTTGATTCTTATATCTGAATATTAGAAAAAAATGCAGATGAGATGGCCCTTCTTTTTTTGAACGGCAGACTTGGATTAAGTAGCTAGAATTGAATGACGAGGACAAAATATTTTTATGAATTTTAGTAAAAAAATGTTTATTTATGTTTTTCCAGTGGTACTTCTACATTAACAGAAAGCACCTTGCCAATGAATGGAAGATTCAGCCAAACAAGTGGTTGTCTCCGGAACTGGAACGACACGAGATCATGATCGGCACTATTTCCCTGTTGGTGACCGGTTCTTTCTCAGCCTTCCTCGCCTGCTACATTTTCAATGGCAACCCTTCAACTGTGTACTTCCAGTTCGATGAGTACGGGTGGCTGTGGTTCTTTTTGCAGTTTCCGACTATTTTTATTTATGTGGTTAGTATTCATTATATTAAAAAACACTGCTTGTTCAATTGTTTGAAATTAAGTTTTCCTGAATGTGTTATTAATTAATCTTGCTCTCATGATCCAATTTAAGTGTTAGTGTTGTAGTGACATCTATCTACAATGAGATATAGTTCGCACGACTCCTAGATAGATGACGCTTCAATAACCTACATCGCGCTTACGAAGTTTTCTATGCGATCTGTATATATTCAAGCTTCCAACATCTACAGTTGGACCGCGGTCCCCAGTCACGATGACCTAGCCTGGCGGAAGATCTACCCTTTTCAATGGAGGAGTCTAACACCTCGCTCATTCATAGCTGTGTCACATAGTGAATCAATACTTTACTCTAGGCAAGGCTCTGGTCAAAATTTTTGTAAATTTACTTTCTGGGATAGATTAGTTTTTGCATAGTTAATACCGACTCAAAATTCCCTGGGTGACGTTGATTATGACCGCTAAACGATTTATGCATATCAAAATAGATTTGTTATATATCTTAGTGTTGTTCTTGATTTTCATAACTTTTCTCATCCCCAGGACTACACCACCTACATCCTCCACCGTCTGTATCACACCCCGTGGTTGTACAAGCACTTCCACAAACTCCACCACAAGTACAAGCAGCCGACCGCCTTCTCCGTCACCGCCATCCACCCCTTCGAGATCATGCACGTCCAGCTCACCATGTGCTTGCCTCTCTTCATCTGCCCCGTTCATTGGTGTAAGATATTTAACGTTTTCTAAAATAAAAATATTTAATGATTCAAAATAGTTGTAAAATGTTTGTCATAATTTTGGTTTAATATAAATACAGATCAAGTTATTTTTTTTTAATATTTTCAGTATCATTCTACAGTGTGGCAATTTATGTCTACTACCATGGCATCATAGACCACTCGGGGATCAACTTCAAGTCTCAGTGGTGGCAACCCTGGCAGCCGGACGCGGAGTTCCACGACCAGCATCATGAGTTCTTCCACTGCAACTTTGGTTTCAATATGTCGCTGTGGGATAAGGTAATTTAGGTTCTTAACATGATCCAACATCACACTCTAGAATAACTGGTATTTTTCTTAGACAATCAATGTTCTTCGGCTAGGTCAGACTTTCTAGTTGAGTGAAAGAAAATTACGACATAACCTGTAGAGTTGAGGAGCCAATAAATGACGAGGAAGAAAAGTCTTCAAGAGCGGACCACACACCGGTTCACACCGGCGTCGTGTGGCGGGTCGCTCACTTCCCTATAAAATGTGCGAGGAGGGCGATGGCTGCCACACGCATCATACTTGTGAACAGGTGCTGCTTGTGGGGGCTGGTCTGCTTGAGTTTATTGTTTATTAAGTCAGTCATAATTAAATTCTATAGATTACTATTTATGCCGCCATAACACGCAAATATTGTCAGTGAGACTAGAGAACTTATAATTATTGAATGTAATAGGTGTAAGTTGTTTTTGAAAAGAGTAATTGCTGAGTTTATAGCTGGCTCTTCTCAGCAAAAACAACCTTCCGAACCGAGCATTTAGAGTCTGACTATTCATAAGTGCCTGTGAAGGCCTATTTGGATGAATAAACAATTTCATTTCATTTCACACAAACCTCCATCTACGCTATAGACTATTTTGTAGCCACTGAATTCTAATTTTGAGGAAATGAATTTCAAAAATGAAGCTAACCAGGCTTCTATAGCTCCAGGCTTCTTTAGCTCAAAATGAGCTTCACGTTTGGTGAAGGATAACATTTTTAAGAAACCATAGCTCAATGGTACGGAACATTGCATTACCTGTCACCTAATGGTGTATTCTGGGATTTCCACATGAAAGCCAGGTGCCTTCTCGATACTTATTGCAAAAAAATCGACTACAAATTAGTGTTTTCACTCTTTTAATGGTTTAGTCCATAGGCAACAATACTCACCTACCATATGACCAGCGTGTCAGACTTCTAACATAAAAACAAACTGTGACATTATTAGAAAACCATGATGATCAGTAAGTTATTGGGTTTATTTTTCAGTTGCACGGCACGATGAGGAAACTTAACCGCCTCTACACAGAAGACACTTATCACGGTGAAGCGCCTTCCTTGGATTCTACTGAGGCCAAGAAGTTCATCGCCCAAAACCCCGACTTTGTTGAAAGTTTAGAAAAATGTATTGATAAGTCTAAGACTGAACTTAATGCGAAAAATTAAGCAATTATTGAAAACCGCGAAAAATAAATGCTTTTAATGTTGACATCTTTGTATGTTTGGGACGGTCATACCAAAAGTACACTTAATAAAAATACAAGAATTGCCATGCAAGTTACTAAATGTGATAAAATATTAAATTATTTTAATGTATCGAGTTGTTATTTAATAACCTTTTTTATTTTTAGTATGCATGTGATTGTACTTTGGTTATAGTTATATGTTATATATGTGTAAGATTTGCGATAATACCTAAATACCAAATTTAAAATCTAAAAAAAACTTGAGAGGTGTCAAGGGACACCCGGATGGAACGAAGTTATATATATATATATATTTATAAATAGAAATGAAAATATCTGGCTTGCTTTCTATAAGAGAGAGAGAGAGAGAGACGGACAGAGAAACATGCGCACGCCGCACAGCGGTCGGTGACTTTTGTGTCGGTGACTTTTTTCGTAAGATTTTTTTCCGTCTAGCCCCCATTCACAACGCGCGATAAGGAACTTCGTTCCAATAAAAACTAAACTAGACTAGGTAAGCCAACAGGTTAAATTCGTCAGGTGTTGCCCAGGCAACGGTGATTCGGTAAACGAAGCGATCGGTTCCCACAGCCTCAAGTAGATACCGGCGGTACCTACCTTCATTGTGGTCTCGAAGATGAGATGGCGTGAAAGCGTGGACATAGGTGACATCTCAAGATAAAGGCTGACCTATTTTCCAAGGAATCTGTAAAATCAAGTTAATCAGTTTGCAGTTTTATAAATTCACTGAACTCATGGCGGAACTACTAGACATTAAATATTTTGATGACATTCAGTGTAGGAATACATTGAAGAAAGAAAAATAGTAGGTACTAACTACTAACTATTAATTATAATTTGCCAATAGATAGTAGTAAAATTAAAGAACACTACAGTGACATCTATGATTTACAAATAAAAGGTAAATTTCATAATGAATTTATGATAATACTATTCAGTATTAGTGGTTCCATTTAGTTTGGAAAGATGGCGCTGCAAAAATTATTAAAATTATCTTACTTGCATTTCTTGCATGCTATAACAAAATGCATTACAAGTATGATAGGCATTTTCTGAAAATATTATATCCCACAGTACTTTAAAAGGTGTAAAAATAGATAAAACGACTTCTTTCGTGTCAGGAAAGCTAGTTATAAAATAAAAATGTTGAATGAACTATCATCAGAATCTACTAGTACTGCAATACAACACTCTTTTTGAAAACCTTGACAGTTATGAAATTAGTACTAGTATTTGCCGCTAGATGGTAGTAACATTAAATATCTAGCATATAGCGACATCTATTTTTCACGGATTAAAGGTAGAAGATTTTTATGAAAGAGCTAAATAGGTACTTTTCTGTTTAAGTGGTTCTATTTAGTGTGGATAGATGACGCTGCAACAAACGATCAAAATAATGACGCTTGCTAGAATGATAGATGTCTGAATTATTTCCAGTTTAAGATGAGATAACAATGTGAGAATTTTAGTCAGTGTGTAGAAAAACATTGATATTTTAATTTTACTGCTCGCTCTCACTTTGCTACCTAACTATTCCTTAGTATCAAGATTTTCTTGTAAGGGTTGGATCACATTATCATAATAATTATTACCAAGGGCCAAAAATCGCGCTTTCTCTTTTTCAAAGATTTTTTTTTTCGGAAGGATGAAGCAATTTTTTTAGACTTAGGTTTCCTCTCCGCGGTTTCTTATCTTATCTTTTCCCGATAGTAGTAAGTAACTGTGTGTCAAGTTTCATGAAAATCCATTAGGCCATTTTTAGGGTTCCGTACCTCAAAAGGTAAAAAAAAGAACCCTTATAAGATCACTTTCTTGTCCGTCTGTCTGTCTGTCTGTCCGTGTGTCACCACCGATTATCTCAGGAACGAGTGGACCTAGCAAGTTGAAATTTATACCATATACTGTTGTCTATAGTCCCTATTAGGTGTATAAAAATCAAGGTCCTGAGTCAACACGATAAAAGATATGGGCAAATTTAGATTTCCGCGAAAACTTGTAAGTACCCAAATTTACCTTAATATTCAACTTTTTTTATTTTTCGGAATTTTCCCTTTACTTGTGCTGTAAGACCTTACTTTTAACCAAAATTGATAATTCTAGGTCAACGGGAACTACCATATAATTAAAAAAAGTTGAAAATTAAAGGGTAATTAAAAAAAGTTGAAAATTAAAGGTTGTCCCCATACATACATAGTTACCACCAATTAAGATAGACCTCCGAGTTGTATGGACGCTCATACTATTTCGAGGTCTAGCTTAATTGGCAAAAACCTCAAATTCGGTAATCGAAAAAAATCCTCGAGACTCCATTACCGTGATGAACGAACTATTTACAAGTTTGTACGGAACCATCGGTGCGCGAGTCTGACTCGCACTTGACCGGTATTTTTTCGAGATTGAGTAACAAATATCCACAGTCATACACGTTTTATATAATGTATGACTAGTAGGTAAAATATTTTCCTTTCACTGAGCACTTGTACAACCAGGAGTAAATCATGTAGGGTAATTACATAGAGTTATCCCCTCGCTAGTTTCCCCTGTTCCCATTAAAACCACCCCCCGTGGTCAGGCTTTCACGCGTCGGTAAACCGCGACATAGTTAAATTGTATTTAGTATTACGATACTCAAATCTGTACTGAGAATAAAGATTTATTATTAGATTATTTTCAGATGCGACACAGATTTTTTTTTTGCAGGTTAAAAATATGACGTAATTTGTGGATCTTGATAAATGAATACCTAACTAATAGAATTCAAAACAAAAAAAGTACATATTAGGTTTTGAAAAGTTATTTTGACATCGAACGTAACAAGATGTACGGTCTGAGCTCGTTGGTGAATGTACAGCATGAATATAATATAGGTATAAGAATTATGTGATAAATGCAAGAGACATAGTCAAAAGCTACCGAGATTGAACAACTGTTTGACCAAAAGTTTAGGGAAGATTTCCTCACTGCCATATTGGTCAGCTCATTGACTTTGAAAATTAAACCCTACATTAGGCCGAGGCAGAGCTAGAGGAAATGAACTGGAAAAATAAAAGCCAGAAACCTTTGCTCTGCAGTAAAAAAAGACTCAATATTCAAAAATTATTGAGTTTAGGCCCTGTGGCAAGAGAGTGGGACAAACTATCTCTACTTTGGATGACAAACTAAATTCCATCAAATCAGTACACAAACCATTGGAGTGTTAAAGACGCTACACTCCAAATATTGTATCATAGAGATCATAGAGACACAACCCAGTCAGGGAGCAGGCGAAAGACTAATCTTGCAGCTTCATACTAATAATGACACCCTTTGGCGTTTTCGACGGATGGAATAGTGATGGGACCACGATTTCGATTAAATTAGTTTCTAAACGCACCAAGAACTTTACAAGCTGGACTCAATTAAAACATGTTTCGAAACTTCATCCCTGTAGAGTGAATTTAGATGTTGTGTCTTGATACGAACCCACAACTTTTGCCATGGCATTTGACGTCACATTTACTGAGCTATGATCATTGTTTTCAAGTAACATCATACCTTGATTTATCGATAAATTATTCTCGTCAAAAACTCAACAAAGTATCGATAGTCGACAGCACATCGTCGAACGCGCCACGTGGCGTGACGTGCCGCCCACAGAATTACTGATTGCTTTTCTATTAGACCGCAGCATTCGCTTCACTTGCACACAAATTGGCTTCGTGCCGTTTGGGGACATTTTGATTTACTACTTTACAGTGCTATTTATCAGACAAAGTTACATTAGTTTGATCGTTTAGTTAGATTGTGAGCTCGTGAACTTTAAATATATTAACTGTTTATTATACAAATTTCAAGTAACCAGTTCGAAGAAGATAATAATTTGATAAACATTTGCTGCATAAATGTAGATGACAATAATTTTGTAAGAAGAAAGATACATATTAAGTAGATGTTACGTGGCCTAAGAATTTATTAGGTTACGTAATAATTTAGGTTTATTTTTGGGGAGCACAAAATCCTGAGGGCCCATAGACACCCTTATACGGACTAATCGGCGAGCGCATAGGGCTCTTAACGGGTATGTAAAATTTTAGACGAATGACCGCTGAGGGCGCCCCAGTTGGGGCACAAACATCGACTCAGGGCGTCGTAGGGAGGCCCAAAAATGGGGACAGACTTTGCATAAGCGATTAAAGAATTTATAGGTTACCAAATAGATACCTTAATAAAACACTGAGTTCCCAAATAAAGGCGTCACAAAACGAGTACAAACCTCGTCGCGACATCTCATTTCAATGGTAGCATCTCTCTAGGTGGTTCAAGCATTAATCACATACACACCGGGCGGTCTTTTGTGCTTAAAATTATGGCCCGAACAGACCCCTTGAGTTATGGCCTCAACAAATTTAATGTTGCCCCGTGTACAATAGCCCATTGATTTGGCAACTGAGTAATGTTGTTGTATCACGCTATTGCAGTTGATTTTGTACGTCTAGTGAATTATTAGTGTTGTATTAAATACGTGCTACATCTGAACACGGATTTTCATCATAATTTGCTTTGGTGTCGTGTGATAGGGGCATTACTCACTTGGTTTTCATTGCGAAACTTAATTTATTTACTGTATCGTATCACCTAATTTAGGGCGAATTCAAATGCACAAATTTCATTACCTTTGTTCAACGACATCTCAATTCCTAATCAACAATTTCTACTATGTCTATTAAAATTCATTCCTGTTCCTCAAAATAGAAATATTTGTTATATGCCTTAAAACTTTTCATGGCTTGCGTTTTAACTGTGATATCCTAATACGTGATTTAAACATGTAGGCCATGACGGTAAAATAACTATATTATACGTAGTTTAAATAAAAGTTATGCGATCGTATTTCAATCTCGTAAATAGCTCATTATTTATCTTGCTATTTTACTTCTTCAACATTATGCTAAAACTAATTTTCAGTTATAGATTCACTAGGTATCTTCGTGATTAATACCTACTGATATCCTCAGTTCCACCATCAATACATAAAAGGCTCGTAAGCCTACATAATATAAACAGCTGCTATGACAACCATAACCACCCTCCGAAGCTAAAAAAATAAAAGTCGAAATAGATTGACAATTTAAAAAATAATAATATACAAAAATCCTTACTCATTCAGTAGGCGATCAGTTATTAAAGTCGTTTCATCATTACTCTTAATATTGAGCTTTGGGTTGAATATAATAACCTGGGTAATACATTAGATTCTCGGGGGTTGGAGCATCCCTGGGGTTCTAGTATTACTCTCAAAGATCAGGTAAGTTTGGTAGATAGGAAGAATGATGTCATTCAAAATAATATCTCCTCCTACTATCCTGTAATTCCTTCTAATATTATAAATGTGAAATTATGTTTGGATGAACGTGTGTTAAGATGTTTTTTACACTTTCACGCAAAAACTACTGAACGGATTTTGATGAAACATGGCACACAAATAGATCAAGTCTTGGAATAAAATATATTATACTTTTTATCCCAAGAACAGATAATATCCCACGGAAATGCTGGGAAAACATCGGAAGACAGTTAGTCTGTATATAAAGACTTGTTCTGACTAGCTGACTGACTGAATGATCTATTTGTAACTCAAACCACTGGGGATAGAAAGTATTGTTTGTACTGTATTGTCACATTTATGGTTCTATATATAAAAAGATTTGCTATGCAATGTGATAATGCTGCTGGCCTTTTTGACAGCGCGCTCGTCATCAATTTGGCACCAATTTTTGAATAGAATTTAGGTTTAGCTATATTTCATTTCTTCTGTTATGCCGTCGGTTTCTCAATCTTCGATAATCTGAACTCAATATTATCAGCATTCTTAATTGCAAAACCAAGAGAGTCTCATTTCAGCATACGTGCTTACAATCATTTGACCGATCTATACTTTCATATTCTTTATTGAGTACCCAGAGCTTCAGGGCACAAAATGTAAAGGGCTCTGGTACCGCAACAGGGGGTAAAAAATAATCCAACTGCGTTGTGAAATTGATACAAAATTTGGTTTCGATCAATAGTCGTATTAAATTTTTTGCTGCTTTGTCATTGAGATTGAAGGCAATTCAATTTTTTTTATCCCATACGTGCATGATACCAACGAAAACCATAATGTCTTCACGCATTATCTCACAAGGGGGTAAACAGATATCAATTGTATTTTTATAATGATTAAATCCGTCCGATTTCTTTTGCTATTAACTTGTATCAGTACCTACAATATATACTAAAACTTTGTGGATTATTATGGTAATTATAAAGGTCCTTTTACCGAATTTAGAAGTATTAAAACCAAGATAATGGTCATAAATGCTGACCTACTTTATCTTTCGATGGATTCCAATAAGATTCACTTAAACAAATAAGAAATACTCCCGAAATGGAAAGACCAACCCAAGTCAAGCTATAGAGCTCATCGTACGTTTTATAGAGCTATAAAGTACAATTCAGCCGCTATTCGCAGGCCACCTATCGCTGCGCTATCGCAACAAATTGCACGTGATGTATCGCCCGCTATTATTGCTGTGTCCAAATTTACAAGAAACATTGAGACTTCTATTTCTTATGTTACTGAAGGAAGCATTGTAAGCTGAAATAGCAGTGTGCTGATCAGGTATCCCAAAGATGCGGTAGATGCGGTTGGAAATGAAACCGCAGAAGTAGCACAAGTGAAATGTATCAGTTAAGTTTAAATAGACTTATTTAAAGCCTCGTTTGATCCCAATTTTAGCATGGCAAGGTGGTATAGCCAAAAGTGATGAGCACACATTACCAAGAATCTGCCAACTGTGAATAAACACCATCTCTTACTAATGTTATAAAGACAAGCTATACCATTCTAGAAGGGGCCAGGTTCACTATCACCCACACTAAAGACATAACAATAATTTGTTAAAAACCCATCGCTATCAAGAATCCCGATCGGTCGAAAACAAATATCCACCGCAGCTATTACATTGGGCCGTCCGTCCAATGGCCACCAGCAAGATTTTATCGCTCCTTCGTACCATTAAACCGGCCATAATGAAGTTTCTCCGCCGGATAATGCACTGGAGCATTACGCAATGATTTACAAGGGCAGCAATAAAAAGAATTTAAGGGATGACCCAACCGAATAAAAATGGCAAGCGGTAGGGGAGAATCGGCGTCATAAAGATGAAGAATGTTGCCACAGCCGGAACCAAGTGCTAGTACGCGATGTTTTATGCGAGGAATTTTTATTATTTCATATTTTATACGTGGATTATATTGTGGCTTTTGATGTGGGCTTCTATTTTATATGTTGGCGAATGTGTTTTATGTAGTTATTTGGTTTTATGTCAGGTTAAATATGAAATTTATGTGTTGTTGTTTCAATATAGTCAGAATGATTGTTACAAAAATACCAATCCAGTCAGTAATAGGCAGTTTAATTTACATATTTCTTGAGTCTGGTCTATAAATCAACATAAGTAATTTAAAAGTGAGTACTTCAATAAAACCAGCCTGTAGGCGACTAAATAAAGAACTCAATTGCAAATTAGACATGCTTGTGTTTATGCAGACTTTACAACACTGTATAATTTAGGATGTTTTTCTCGATTTTGACAAGATACCATATAAAGATGGTGGTGATCATTTTGACTGGACGGGAATTAAAGGAAGATAATAACAAATTGAAATGGTCCAATTGTGATAAAGTATGATGGAGTCGCAATTAAGGCGGACGACTATAAATCGACGCGGGACATGGAAGAGGCGTTGCGGTCCCATCGAAGAACTTGCTAGGCCGATGGTACAGTGAGATCTTAATAACGTTTCGATTCTTAATTAATCGATAACGATTAAAGGAATAATCGAATCGACATTCTTTGGATTGCAAGGTGTTGGTTATCTTATGAAGTTTGACAAACTAAAATCATTGTAATTTTGATACGTGTAGAAAAAGCTTTGTACACCTTTTTCTCCTCTATTTGTCAACTTCTTTTCCTGACAAGTTTAAGGGTTATCAATAAATAAAACGGAAACTGTCCCCAAAAATGTATGGTCGAATTTAGACCATTGGGCGGACACTAGTAATTTATTAAACCATTTTCATCATCATCATCATGTAGATATTTATGTGTTTACATAACGATTATGATATTTTGAGTTTTGTTTTTTACAAGCTTTATATTAGCTTGCAATGTATGTATGTTTTTCCGGGGTGAATCTTGCAACTAAATTTTGAAGCAGATATCTTTAACCGATTGAGCTGAAATTTTGTATACACGTTTAGTTTAGGTGACAATGCCTGGACAGCTGTGTGACGTCATTCTAAATCCAAAATGGCGAAACACCTAAGATAGCGGATAAGCGACTATTATTTTTTAATGCAATCCTACAATATGGGTATGAAATGAAAGTGCTTGCTGAGAATAACTCAAAAAATAAAGTGACGTGACTCTGAATCCAAAGCTTGTTTTTAAAATAGTAGATTGTTATACAAGGGGCTAAAATGACCCATTATATACGAGGTAGTTTTACTCCCGAGCTTTAGCGAGGGACTAAATAGAAACCGAGTTTTAATGGGTTTTAGCGCCGTGTGTTACACTAAACTTTTCACTACGATTGCGAAAAAATAAAACAATCCAATACAATATGAAATATGTAGTTTATAATTTCTTTTTTTTTTGTTTCTTCTGTAGCCGCAACACATTGCATGCATTCTACCAGAGATTTTCAAAATTAAAATGAAGTTCTTTTTTTATGAAACAGTAATAAGTCGAGTCTTTATTCATGATTATTCTACTTATGACTAAAGACTTTTTCGTTTTTGTAGGCTCATTGTCATTTGACACAGAAAAATAAAAATAAAATACTTTTTCCCCTAGAGGATGAATTGCTATTTTTTCACCGCTCTGGTACGCTACAATGACGGTCTTTTTGAGCAAGAGGAGTGAAAAAGTATTTTTAACACTTCCTTTCCCAGCATACGGTTTAGAATTTTTTCTGTATTTTTAAGTTGCTCCCACTGTGCCTCTAAATTTAAATTACACAAATGTATCATGAAGGCATATGTGAACGTTTTGCATGACGTCGGACGCACCCCTTTAAGTGGCCTTCTGACGTGCCAAACAATATATTAGCGGAGATACTGCCGCAGGACATCCATTCCTTTGTAAAAAACAAAACCATGAGTGCACCCTTTAGTCTGATAATATCTACATGCATGTAGACGAGAAAGGTGGGAAGTGGAACTTAACTATTGCAATAAGTTTTATGATAATAAATAAATAATACTGGAAATATCAAAGAAATATAAGTGAAATCAGCAACGTATGGATATGATTACAATCATAAAATTTTATTTGAGAACCTATATACATAACCTTAAGTTCTATTTTAGCTACAATGCATTGAAATTACTGAGGGCAGTTCTCAGATATTTTCCATTTAACTACTGATTTGGAGTTTTCGACATTCATGCGTTATCCTATCCTACTATAATATTATAAAAGTAAAAGTTTGGATGGATGTATGTTTGTTACTCATTATGCCAGAACGGCTGAACGGATCTGGATGAAATTTGGCATATAGATAGATTATAGTCTGGAATCGCACATAGGCTACTTTTTATCCCGGGAAAAGATATGATCCCACGGGAACGCGGGTAAAATATAATTATTTACAAAATAACCTTCCTGTCTGTACTTAATAGAACATTCCTCTTGAATTACTTCACTCTTCTATTGGAAGTGGAAGTTTTCTTGATCATAGACGAGGAGGCTATAGCAAACAGTACCGCACACGTCGACAAAATCAGTAAAACCACCAATTTGCCCCAAGACATCGATTTACCTCATTCGTGCTCGTGGCTGGAAACAAACGGTTGCGAAAACCTTGGGAGAACCACAATGAACAACTCTTATAAAGGGATATACTCACGTTCCAATATCTTCCAACTGTTTTCTGAAAGGATCTAATAAATTTCTACGACATTATCATTATTTCTATCCAAGCAATCAATCTCCACAGGTCCATTTAGTAATTTTCTTCGTCATGGTAAGTGATGATGTACATAAAAGGGTTTTAAGTCTCATTAGCAGCTACATAATCTATACTAACTAATATTATTAATATAAGAGGTAAAGTTTGTGAGGTAATCTCTGGATCTGCTGAACCGATTTCGAAAATTCTTTTACCAATAGAAAGCCACGTTATTTGTAAGTTTCATAGGCTATTTTTATCCCAGGAAAAGATAAGAACCCACGGGAATGCGGGTGAAACTGCGGGACTAGCTTTGATTTCAATTAGATTTTTGATCGAACCTTTTTTTCTATATATTGTCATAATATAAAGTTTAAGCTTGCCACTGGCCCAGTTTAGAAAAACACAAATAATAGATACCAAGATATTTTTAACGTAGTCTTCTTAGTCCAAACCATTGGTTGTGCTATAGCAGGACTTAAACTTAATAAATGAGTTTAAGTTTGAGCCAAATCGCCTCGTGATTTTGTAAAATCATAACCAAAACTGAAAACCAGACTCTGAAAGGTGCATTAATAAAAAATATATCATTAATCTCTGCAGATCAAAGAAAAATGTACGAATCGTGAGTAGAAGCCATAACACATTGGAGGTTCAACTGGCTACCAGTCCGTCGGTGCTCACGAGTGCTGTATTTACGACCGAGGGCCGACGATATCGGCTATAATTTATGTCTCTGTTTCATGTTTTTCTTGTATAAACAATATATGATATAGTACACAGGTTTAAATTGTAATGTTGTTTTAAATAACTATACGTACATAATCCGAGTGAGCTGAATAGTAGTCACTGTAATCATTCTGGTTGTAATTAATGATGACCTATACTAGTTTTCTGCCCCGCAAAATCTGGCCTTGTTATTCTATATCTTAAAGGTTCTTTATACAAGGCCCTTGTGCAAAATTTTTGGCTTTCTGGATTCAAAGGTTTATGTATTAATGATTTACTACATTTAACTTGGATAAAAAAAATAGCACTAGGTACATTTGTTTACTACAAATAGTAATGACGAATTTCATAGCATTTGGCTGTTGTAATCTTTAAGTACTAAATTTATTTAACTTACTAAGCGTATACTTTATTTCTTTAAATCGCATCTAAGCTTGTATCATTTTTAATTTAGCAAAAATACGTACTAAAAGATGATTAGCCACTGGATGCGGATAGCGCAAGACCGGCTATCGTGGAGATCTTTGGGGGAGGCCTTTGTCCAGTAGAAATACAAAAAATAAGCACACGGTCGTAAATTCGAGTATTTAACTGGAGTAGTATCGATGCTACGGATTGTTTTAAGGTTTAAAGGCAAATACTAGCTACAAGGCGATGATAGCTCAGTGGTAGTGACGTCGGATACCGCGGCGAAGGTCGTGGGTTCGAATCCTATCCTGAGCTTGAGCTTTCGGTGGAGGAAAACATCGTGAGGAAACCATAGCACGGTGCCCTACCGTGCTATGTTTTCCTCACTTTGTAGTACTCGACTGGCTGGCTACCACCCTCAAGTTGAAAATCTGGCACCAAGCACCTATCGGTGTGTTCCGACAGCTACACTTGTGAGCCAGTTCCCATCTAGGCTTTGTGTGCTTACCACCTTCGACCACATCATCACTTACCATGGTGAGATTGTGGTCAAACACAAGCTTATCCAGAATAAAAATAAATAAATAGTGTGTATTTATACAGCGGGGTGGTACAATGCAATGCAAGTGTGGCACAGCCGTGCGGGAGTAAGGGAGTGCGGCTGATGTCCCGATATGAGGGAATATGCAAAATTCAATAACGCTCGCACGACCTACAGGTGCACAGGGTTGCCACATAAAAAAATGGGGAGAATCGAAAATAAACCAAATGGGATCGATAGGAATAAGTGTAATATGTCGTTTTTTTTTTTGTGAATATGGTTTTTTGCGTAACTTTGCTGAGTTACTTGCCACTTGCCAGGTCTTGGTCTGATTTCCGAAATAGTGTCAATTCGAGAGCTCAACCTTCATAATCTAAAATCCTAGGACCTAAATCGAATTTTAGGCTTTGACAAAATTATTATTTCTTAAAATATTTATTTAATTGCTTTTTTATCGAAAAATTTATACAAAAGCGGAGTTTTAAAAATAGGCACTCTATTTTTATGAGAACCATGAATTTTAATATATCAACTTGTAATAAATTTATCAAAGTACAGGCTGAGTATCTTACATGAAATAAATGTCTAATTTGAGTATAACGCACATATTAATTTCAAAATTATTTCATTATAAATCAACATCAATAATGAAACTGATAAACCCTATAGAACTAAATGCATTAAGATTAAAAGCGAAAGACTAATAAATAATGCATTAAACATACGAGACATTACAATAAAAATGTCAAGCGACAATAAAGACCTTTTAGTACTAAAAGTGAGCGCTGCAGACACAAATCAAATGTGCCATTGTTGACAACCCTAAATTCAGACGCGATGGGCGATAGTGCCGGGTCACGGCCCGCCAGTGATTTACTGTTCGGCAGATTATCTCGGCAAGCGAGACTGCCGGCAGCGGCAGCGGCAACGGCTGCCGGACGCAGCAACACTATTTAACAGCCAATTGATAATTTCATATCAAATGAGGGGATTATATGAAATGAAATGTTTATTCATCTAAGTAAGCCTTCACAGGGACTTATGAACTCTCGGAGTCATGGTTTGGAAAGTAAATTTGCTGAGAAGAGCCGGCAGTAAACTTAGCAATGACTCTTTTCAAAATAAAGAACTCTCGAAGTCATGGTTCGGAAAGTAAATTTGCTGAGAAGAGCCGGTAGTAAACTTAGCAATTACTCTTTTCAAAATAAAGAACTCTCGAAGTCATGGTTCGGAAAGTAAATTTGCTGAGAAGAGCCGGCAGTAAACTTAGCTATTACTCTTTTCAAAATATAGAACTCTCGGAGTCATGGTTCGGAAAGTAAATTTGCTGAGAAGAGCCGGCAGTAAACTTAGCATTTACTCTTTTCAAAACATAGAATCTTTACTTAAGATGTGTTTTTCCAGAGCGAGCGCTGCACCCAATGCATTATACAAAGTGTCCGGTAAATAGTTCGACAAACTTAAGGGGAATATAGATGAGATCAAAATTTAAAAAATTAATACATAAATCTCAAAACATATTTATCAGTAGTCTAAAAAGGCTGGTAGCTTTCTGGGATAACCTGCATCGGTTGGATTGAGAAGACACAAGAGTTTACACGTAAAATGGCCCAATCAAGAGGCTATGTGCGAAAATCAACTATAATCAAATAACAACGGCTCGATTTGAAATCACAACCGACTAATACTTTGGTAAACGGCCGATGCTTTGCTATTTTTTTTGGAATAAATACATATTTTACAATCTGTTCATAATATTTAAAGTTAAATGTTTGCTGATTTTTACAATATCTGAGAGTAGTTTATTTAGAATCAGCAACAGAATCGAATATAAAAGTTTTTATAGGTACTATTTTAAATTTCCTCCTAAAACTAGTATAGCCATGATTTGTGTGAATGGATTACCACATTAAACACAGCTACACTGAGTTTCCTAGATATTTTTATACTTTATTCAATAAAGATTTGCTCTCAAATTAAGGATTCTACACTTCAAAAGAATCCACGTCTATTAAAACAAAAGTACGTGATTAACAACCAAAGGGAACGTTTCTCTCGAAATATTAATTTGACAGTCGTTTAAGTTGTCACATCGTAGAATCAAGAGCGCCGTTCAAATCTCCGCCCATAGGAACCACCCCACGCGCTATATAAAGTTGAAATTGTTATTTTATAATTGAAAGCTAGCATTCATTTTTTTATTCTGGATATGCTTGTGTTTGACCACAATCTCACCATGGTAAATGATAATGTGGGCGAAGGTGGTAAGCACACAAAGTCTAGATAGGAACTGGTTCTCAAGTGCAGTTGTCGGAACAAACCGATAGATGCTGGGTGACAGATTTTCAACTCCAGGGTGGTAGCCAGCCAGTCGGGTACTACAAAGTACCCTACCGCCAATCTATGGTTTCCTCACGATGTTTTCCTTCACCGAAAGCTCAAGCTCATTGTAGGATTCGAACCCACCCCCTTCGCCGCGGTAACCGACGTCACTACGACTGAGCTATCATCGCTTTATTGTTTTAGAATATTATTAGTACATAGTGATATGAGGATTGCGAAATACAGTGGTATGGCTCAGGCCGAAGACGGAGCTTCAAACTGTATTATAAGTGACTTAATTTCCGCCCCGCGGTTTCACCCACTTGTCCATTTTTACCCATTTAGACATTGAACTTCAAAAAAACCTTTCTTATTCCTCGTCTACATCTTAAAAACAATACCTGTGAAAAAATTAAGGGTGTAGGCTGGGCGTTGATGAGTCAGTCCTTCTCATTTTTTATACCAAGAAACGGAAATAACTCCTAACTTTGAATCCCCGTTTCACCCCTTCAGAGGTGGAATTTTCGAAAACGCTTAAACACGTTTTTCTTTATTTTTAATTGTTAGCCTAAAATCAAAGTTTCATGGTTCTAGCTTCAAAAAATGGCGGACTTCCATACAAACTTTCAACCCCTTTTTCACCCCTTAAGGGTTGAGTTTTAGAAAACGCTAAAACACATGTTTCTTTATTTTTAATTGTTAGCCTAAAAACAAAGTTTCATGGTTCTAGCTTGAAAATATTGCGGACTTCCATACAAACTTTCAACCCCCGTGTCACCCCCTCAGGGGTAGAAATTTAAAAAAATGCTAATACATGTGTTTCTTTATTTTTAATTGTTAGTCTAAAAACAAAGTTCCATGGTTCTAGCTTAAAAAAATCGCGGACTTCCATACAAACTTTCAACCCCAGTTTCACCCCCTCAGGGGTATAAATTTAAATAACGCTAATACACGTGTTTCTTTTTTTTAAATTGATAGTCTAAAAACAAAGTTTCATGATTCTAGCTTCAAAAATAACCGACTTTCATACAAACTTTCAACCCCTTTTTCACCCCCTTAAAGGTTGAATTTCGAAAAATCCGTTCTTATTCCTCGGTCAAGTTTTAAAAACAACACCTGGGAAAGAAATCAGCTTTCTAGGTCTAAGGATTTAGCTGGGCGTTGATAGATCAGTCAGGACTTATCCTTTTATATATATAGATGATTGGATAAAGAGTTCATGACATGTTTTCTGTTACAGTAGCTCTGCTGTCAATAAATAAATGTTTCTAAGAAAATTGGCAAACTATTTGCTCATTAAACTATTAAAATTAATATAAAGAATTGAAAACACATTTAACGAATGTGCACTAAAATCGCATTTCTTGCAGAACTTTATGGCTTTTATTGCAGTAAAAAATTAAAAATTTAAAAAACCCCCGACGCAAAAAAGAAAAGCGGACATTTAAAAAGTCAAAAATAATACCTATCGTTGAGCCATCAAATTCGATTGAGTAATACCTATACAGATAAAACGTAAGAACCATCGTTGGAAAACCTGCTTTTAAATAAAAAAAAACCGCATCCAAATCGGTTCGCCCGTTTAAGAGCTACGGTGCCACAGACAGACACACACACACACACACACACACACACACACACACATAGCGGTCCAACTTATAACACCCCTCTTTTTGCGTCGGGGGTTAAAAAAGACCTATTAGATGACTTTGACTATAATTTTATGCATAAAAAAATGACACAAATATTTTATAAAGCATAAAGGAAATACAACATGCAAACTCTACCGAGTCACTTTTTATACTAGTTTAGTTTTATATATATAGATGAATTAACGTAGAGATGCAACTTTGTCTTAAACATCGTTGAGCACAGACACTCTTGAATTGAAAGGAGGCGTTGACTTAAGATAAGAGACAATTTCGTTATGTAAATTGGGTTTCATAATTGGAGGGGTGGCCTCAAGCCTGCATACAATTTTACTTATAGATCATTAAAAATTAAATATCTACCTACAACCTTTGTGGCCTTTCATTAATTTAATTGACCTACACATACTCTTTAAATATGCAGTGACTATTATTCTCTTTCTATGAGCGAGCACATTTATGTACCAGATGTTCTGCATGCAAGTTTATCTGATGACCTGAAACACACAAATTCTTGTTCCTGGAGCATTTCCATTTAGTCGTTCTTTCACCGATTAGTGTTGTCAGATAATATTCCTTTTTAAGTCATGCTTTTCTATATTAAAGATCAGAACTTAATAACAAAAATAAATGAAACTCATATTGTGGTTGTCCATTCCAGGTGGTCAAGAAGTTCGTTAAACTATGAAAATTGTTGTGAAAACAAACGACACGCCCATGCAATTATATGAATAGGGCTACCAGCATGACAATGAAGCTTCAGCCATTCGCTCACCATTAGCGAAATGTTAAATCGTTCGAGTGCTATCGAGTCGAGGGTCTCGTTAGTGATGGGCGGACCCGGGGGCTGGTCTGACGTCAAGAGGTATTGGAGAGGATTATGATTTATATTTTTCATGTTATTACATATTTTAACATCGAATCAGAAATGTCAACATAAGTTTCATTAATCCATAAGCTCCAATTGTTACTAGAAATGGTTCTGTACTGCTTGAGATAGAAATATATTACATTCTGTTTGAGATGTACTCAGTTTAACTTCAAGATATAGACGTACTAACTAGAAACAAAAGGTTCAAAACTGTTGATTTTTTAAAGTCCAATAAGAAACACCACAGCCACGACTCCTTTTGTTCAGCATTGGATTTAAGCTTGATTGATAACTTGAAGAATATAATGATAAGTCTATTTCAATATCAAATTACTCATTTGACATCCTGTCACACAAGAAAACCGTGTCTTAACCTTAACGAGGTCCCCTGGAGCGCCAACAGAGGCGTGCCGCCCCGCCCATCCGGCTCAAAGGACCATAACTCGTATAAATTATAAACTACTGCCCTATTCATAGACTTCAACACAATACATTGTGTTGCAGCTCTTTACAAATGTATTGAATGCAAATTTTTGTTTATAACCCCTTTTCTTTTCTACTGAAGGGTAAACATGGTTATTACGCTATTTAATAGGTTGTGGTGTGATATGGCATTATTATAAAATCATTCGATATTTATCTAACAGTTTGTAGACGGTTTATTCAAATAAGTGGTAGGTACTATTTTTAATTCACACATGCCACCCGAAAAATAAACAAAAGATTTAGTATCTTTATTTTACAACTCAAATTGCTGCAAAATTATCCATTTTATATCAGCAAAAAGTTTCGCAGCCAAGTCCCAATAACTCCCTTGTCACATATGAAGATAAAGAACGGCCATAACTCCGCGGAGAATGTTCATGCCGGTATAAAGTGGCTCCACTGTAAATAATAAAAAGCTGGCGTTCAGCCTAGATATGAGTCTAGAGTGTAACAAGACTGTTCCATAGTGCCCCGGAATAGCTACGCGTGTCATTGAAGTACTATGTGTTTCAGATTGTGGTTTCCAAATGTCGAAAAAAGGTTTTCGCAAAAATTTGAACGGGTCCAATTTTTCATTAGAATGTCAAGTACTGTCCATTTCATATTTTGTTAAATTCTAATCCACTTCCTTGATACATAATTATAATGTTATGAAAGCAATCAGTTTCACTTTAGTAACTATTGTTAAAAGTTATTGAAGTTGCTCAAAGAAAACGTAAGGATTAAGTATGGCACTATAACATTTAAAGTGTCAATTTCCCAAAATTTCAATGGTAGGGTAGATGTTTTTCATAACTTCTAGTCTCGGCCCGCTCTCGACGCGTAATGGGAGAGTCACTGCCAAAATAAATGTTGCTTAATACGCTGAAACTTTTGAAATATGTTTTGCTTAAATGTGGCGCTGAAAGCGTAATAATTTTCCCCTTTATGTCCCAAGTTCTCGGAGGCTTTTTGTTTGCTGTGCTCGTGTATCTTTTTTTATTGTTTAGCATTTCTATGCGTAACATCTTTTGTGTGTGCTCGAGATATTATATGCTAAGATATATTTTATAGTTGATCTATTTTAACAGTAATTTTGTAATAAAAGTAAGATAGCCAAAAGTAGAAAATTAGACAATTTATTTTTGCTGCTGAAAATTATTATAGTTAACAACATAGAAGAGATAACAAACTTGTAAAATATCTTGATATACCAAACAAACAGTCAACGTGTAAGAAAGTCCAAGTAAGACATCTCATTCCACTCTCAGAGGTCATATCCGAATGAGCTGCAATAGAGCCATACAGATACGATATCTTCTCGACTCGCACTTAAAGGGGCCGTTTCAGATAGTGTATAGGGTATAACCGATACTGCATGTGCACTGATGATGCCCTATTTCCATACCTATTGTCGTGAATGGGTATACCTGATAACGCCCGCCTATCCTCTAGGTTGGATTCCAACAATGCACACAGATTCACATCTTATAAAGAATTTTATGACACAGTTGGTGTGGTGTCAATTTGTGTTCGAATTTAGAGTCACCTCCTACATTATGTCTTGGTTACGGGAGAAAATGGTTTTAAGAAACTATTCAGATATCCATAGCATAAATTACCTACTTTATTATTGGCTTTAATGTCTATAATGTCAATTTTTGATATAAAATAAGTACTTTTCACAAAGATAAGGTAATAGATGCAATAGTTATCATATTCACCTTAACATTCATATTTGGAATAATAATGAAAGATTCTGAACAGCTTACATTCGCCCATACTTTAAAAGAACAGTTTTTTCCAGAACTCATAACAAAAGTCTCTTTTATTTTCTATTCTAACCATTTGTTATTTAAAAGGCATATCCAGCAGCTTTAGTCATACCTCATGCTAGTTTTCAGCGTGCTTTACAGTGTTTTTATTTATGCCAATGCTCATTCAAAACCCGTTTCCACTATGGCTGGCAACTAGCTAACTACTACTTTATTACCATTTTATCAATCCTCATAAACCACCACAATCTAAACCACCCCACGAGAAACACCATCAATGCCGTCAGTAACACCGAAATTATCGCCCGAACGGCACAGGATAATATTATTGGATTTACGAGGCAGTGCGCCGGCGCTTTGATTTACGTCTTCCTCTCGCAATAAATAACGTCGGTGTGATAGCACGCCAACTGCGGTAGGTACTAAGTTTTCATCTCGATCTGTTATCGTTAATGTATCGTCTGTATCTTTTATCTACGTTTTGTCATCGTAACGATGATGTGTAGAAGTCAATTCATCAATAATTCATAATTAAGTTACCGTTAGTACTACGTTGGAAACTATTATTATAGTTATAATTGCACTAGTAATACCAATTTTATAGAACAATGATAAATTCTCAACTGTCATGACCATAAACATGTCTTATATATTTACAACAATTATAAACCCACATACCTGCTCCAATTAATTTGATTGTATAATTCCTATTAACATCGCTGAAACGATATTTATTAAGTTGATTTACAATTAAATCCAGTTGTTATCGACTATCAGTGGGTGGGGCGATAATTTAGAGTATTTTATTACCCGTAATATTTTCGAGACCTACTTGTTTATTTCATATGCTATTGTTTTACTTGCTTTAAAATTTTAATGGATGAATGGATTCAGCAGGATAAAGATCATAATCCAAGGAGAGCCAATGTTACAATATTATTTTAGATATTGAAATCTTAAAAATCACGTAATATACAAACATACAATGCTATTTTTAAGAATACATAAAGTTTGTGAGTTCAAAACGATAGATGCGACCACACATTAAAAACAGATAGTTATAATATTCAAAAATCAAATAATGCAAATTGTTCTCCAAAGCACAACAGCACACAAGCAGCAGAACTGCACCTTTCGATTCCACAAACAAAGAGCGTTCATCCAGCGATGCGGCAACAAGATTATCATATTTAATGCCTTGCTCGTTACTTACGCCGCGTTGCACGATGCAACGTAAATTGTGGGACACGCCCGTAGATCTCAATATGGATGTCCAGATAGCAGGGTTGTCGGCTGATGGACTTCTTACTGACAATTTGGGATCATTTCTCTCCATGATGGAACAAGGAGGTAATTGAAATGATTGCAGGTGAATGAAATATTAATGTCTTACGTACGTGTGTGAGCTGTTATTTGGTATAGTGTTTAACCTCTTTTTGTTTTGATTGGTGATCACTGATTTTTTATAGTGATATCGGATGGTCTTCTTGTCCCGTGTCCATTTAGTGATCTTAGAAGACATAAGAAACCTACAAGAGTTTTGTTGATGGTATTTCCGGTTGGCGTGGTTGGTTAACACACTGCCTATCACGCCGCAGGTCGTGGGTTCGATTCCCATCCAGGACAGACATTTGTGTGCATGAACATGTCTGTTTGTCCTGAGTCTGGGTGTAATTATCTATTTAAGTATGTATTTACAAAAAAAAAGTAGTATATGTAGTATATCAGTCATCTGGTTTCCATATTACAAGCTCTGCTTAGTTTGGGATCAGATAGCCGTGTGTGAAAAATGTCCGAGGATATATAAAAAAATGTCCGAGGATATATAGAGTTTTAAAAACTATCTTGATTATCATACTGTTATTATTAAATTGTCCTTTATGTTCAATATTTTTAATAAAATTTAGTGCATTTTATTATTACGTCAGTTCTATACCATTGTCAGATTCAATTTCTCCCAAAACGTCACAGCTACCCACAACCTGGCAGCACAGAGCCATATCAACATCATAATATATGCGGTTCCGTGCCCCCGGCAGTGCATTCAAATTTAATTGTACCCCGTGAGATATATGATTGAGATGTGTTAACAGACGGACCCGCCGGAGGGCCGCAGTCTGTATGATTAATGATCCATGTCCATATTTTAATATTCGAGGTTACGATGAATCATTGGCTGTATGAGTGAAGTTCAATATGGTGATGATGAAGATTTCTACTGTGACCTTACTTCTTTTAAGATTGGTATAAATATTTATTTATTGTAAATAATTATGTTGTAATTATCAGTACCAAAAATTATAAAACTCGATTCATATTTGATTTGATAGTGAGTATTCCGTGAGATCAGTTGTTTTTTTGGTCGAGTTCGCTAAAGGCGCAATAAGACAATTTGAATTTCTTTAATAAAATAATTTTAAAATACTGTAATATTATATTTATGTGGCGTAAAAAGTTCAGTGGTAGTAACGTCGGATACCATGGCGAAGGTCGTGGTTTGAATCCTCCAATAAGCTTGAACTTACGGTGAAGGTAACCATAGAACGGTGGAAGGGTACTTTGTAGTACTCGACTGGCTGGCTACCACCCTCAAGTTCAACATCTGTCGCCAAGCACCTATTGGTGTATTGGCCAGTTGCCTTTTTTTTATGTCACTAGTGACAACGAGGCAGGCGGGTCACCTGATGGTAAGTGACTACCGTCGCCTATAGACATTAGCAATACCAGGGGGACTGCCAACGTGTTGTACACCATATTACAATGCCTTAAGGGCAAGGGCAACTGGCTCTCAAGTGCAACTGCCGGAACACACCAACAGGTGCTTGGCGACAGATTCTCAACTTGAGGGTGGTAGCCAGCCAGTCGAGTACCACATAGTACCCTACCACCGTGCCCTTAAAGTATTGTAAAAAGTTCGAAAACACATTGGCAATCCCCTGGTATTGCTAATGTTTATAGGCAACGGTAGTCACTTACCATCATACATAATGTGACAGCTTTGACAGAGAAGTAGGTAAATTGATTTTTTTTTGTCGTCTCTCTTGTGAATAAGCTTTAAGATATCATTAAAATTAATTTCAACATCTAATTAGGGTTGTACGTTACGTCAATTAATTAAATAATTCAAATTCGTGTGTAAAACTTCGAAGTTATCTCATGCTGTCAATCTTGCCTATTAACTAAAATAATTAAATTATTCATTTTTGTAATGACACTGGATTAACAAGAAACAGTTTTATGTATTCACAATACGGCTTGTTTTGTATTGGGTGGGCTGTAATTTATAGTCACCCGTAGACATTATTATGCTGTATCAATTACGGTTATTTTACCTTTCACAGTTCCGGTTTTTCTGAGTAGGGTTGATATAAATGCAGTCATAAATACAGATAATTAGATTGTTTCTTGAAATTTAAATTAACACGAATATACAATTGTATGAAAATTCTTATTAATACTTTATTTATATGTACAGGAAGTGACGTCGGATACCGCGACGAAGGTCGTGGGTTCGAATCCTATAATGAGCTTGAGCTTTCGGTGAAGGAAAACATCGTGAGGAAACCATAGCACGGTGTTAGGTTACTTTGTAGTACCCGACTGGCTGGCTACTACCCTCAAGTTGAAAAAAAAAAGAGCCAGTTCCCATCTAAGCTTTGTGTGCTTACCACCTTCGGCCACATCATCACTTACCATGATGAGATTGTGGTCAAACACAAGCTTATCCAGAATTAAAAAAAGTACGATTAAAAAAAAAATTCGTCTGTTCCAAAAGTTTTCAAAAATTGTAATCATTTTTATAAATTTCAAATTTCCAAATATTTTATTCAACCACATCCCTATGAATAGTTCCATATTTAAAATTTAAGCGACGTCGTGCACCCAACCTATACATCATGTTCTACAATCGACGTGATTAAGATCGCGTATGATTGCGAGATCCCGATGATTGATATCGATGCACATTATGATTTACCCTGTATAATTGCAATTTATTATGACACGCATGCTTCCCGTCGGATAAACTAATTACACCGCGTATTTTACGATTACATGCGCTTGCGGCGGTTTGTGAGTGTAAAGAGAAGCGTAGGATTTGAAGCTGTAGTTTGAATATAGGTTCATAATACTATCGTCTTATGTTTATAATGTTTCAATAAATGTAGCAGGTGGTAACTTCTTTAGGTAGACCTCCTTTAGTGCCCTTCTTGGACCTGAACTGAATAGATGGTTTTGATTTTACCCTTGGCGTGATTTCCTGAAATTTTCTTTGACCGACGTGGGTTCGAATCCTACAATGAGCTTAAGCTTTCGGTGAAGGAAAACTATAACACGGCGGTAAGATACTTTTCAACACACTTGTTCATAAAGTGGCTCTAATTTCACCGCAATTAGGCACGTAATGATACCTACAATCAAACTGTGACTTTTTCATTACTATTATTCACGAAGTGAGTTATAATAAGGTAAAACGCCTAGATAGTATCATAAGGGAGCAAAATAATAGCTAGAGGGCGCTTTTTTGAATCGCCCGAGCCAAAAAATATATGACTACTTAATAAAATATTTTTTTAGTATTATTTTCTTCACAAGTGTGTTGACAAACGTCGTATGAGACTCGTGTGTATTGATGATGGCTGGCTGGCTACTAACCTCAAGTTAAAAGTGTCCTACGGTACCTACGGTCACATAGCGGTCAAAAAGCCACAAAAGTCACATTCGCAATGATAATTTTTGCTCGTCTTTGATAAAATTACTATGTAACGTACTTAGTCATAGACTACATTCTTAGTTACATAATAAAGATGTTGCTATTACAAAAATGTGCACCTTGAACTATTTCTAATAGAATCGAATAGCTTACAATCGATACATTCCACGACGGATTCCTGTAGTCATCGTGTATTAATGCATCACAATTACCTGTCCGATATAGCTTTTATAAATACATCGATAAATTCCCAACACTGCGTGGGACACGATTGCCCACGAAGATCTTTATAGTAGCTGCTTCGACTTTACAATTGTTAACCGTATTACCATATGTAAGAGCTCAATTTCTGTTATGACCGTACAATTGTAGTTACCAAAGTCACCATTGTTTCTCGATCTGCTCGGAACATTACATTTTATAGTTTCGAAGCCGTTTCGATTCCAGACATATTCTTTATTAGCAATATTTTGTTGAAATTGTTGGTTTTACGTGAGTTTAACTTTTTGCGGTGATATTGCTTTTTTTTCTATTCTATTATGTTTGTATCAAAGACAATATCTATTATTACTGTGAATTCATGATGTTTGAATATTAATTCTTAATAATCTATTATTATTAATATTATTATTATTATAATCTACTACTAAAGTCTGATTTTAATTAGCTGGAGCAAACTGCATAAATTAATGATAGGTATATTGAAAACATACTATTAAAGTTACTCTTTTACGAAAAAAACGATTGAACGGATTTTGGCTCACAGAACATAACCTGGAATTCGTAAGATACCTACTTTTCATCCCGGGAAACGAAATGATAATAGAAATAATTGATTTAAAGGTTGTTTTTAATTGAACTTTATTGCAGTCAGCAACAAAGTTCAATTAGTGCTGGTTAGTTCGCGAAGAAAATCCCAGGATATTTATTATATATCTACATCCAATAGCGCCATCTATGAATCGTTTCACGTCTTATTTTAGTTAATAATTGCATTTTTTTTACATCCAATGCTATTATCATAAACATTACGCGTCGTGTTAACGTATAAGCCCATCAAAGGTAATCAATAGGTAATCAATAATGGTTATTACCTGTAATTCATATACATCTACAGTTAATGGTTCAACTTAAACACTTGTTAATTAACCGGCTCGGTTATTGTTTTAACCGTAACTCGTGGAGCGGCCATTTTGTCCGACGATATATTGCCTATAATTGCCGGGCTCGGCTAATGGCGGAGTACAGTCAGCAGCCGTACCTATATAAAGTTTTATTATTATAAATCATGTTTATTAATTGGATGTGAAACGTTTGAATTGGTTTTAAATTATAATTTATTCGTGTGAATAGAATTATAATTATTTACCTGATTATGCTCTAGCATTATTAGTAGTTAGTCCTTTTAAAACTTGTAGGTTAATAAAGTTTAAAAATAAAAAAAATGTTTCTAGAATTTTGTTATTATTTTACAAAATAACTGCTCAAGAGTTAACTATCAAACGCACTATCTGATATCGCCTCGGGTATATTTTTAAGTTACTAACAAAATTATTTTTCTTGGTCTGCATAGAATTAGACAATAGTATTTTATGATAGAAATCAACTTCTATCATTTGACATTTCCCAATTAGTTTACAAGAAAAATTCTAAATGCTTTTACCAACTACCATGAGTCTAGGATGATGGCGCACTTCCATCGGCAGTCGACCAAAGGGCCATCAGCAGCAAATCTCACAGAACCGGCTATTTTCGAATCGTAAACAATCGCCAGTAATGTGCACTTTGTACGGTCAGCAACAATCGGGCACACGTTGATTGCGAGCGCAGTGAAAGTACGCTCGTAAAATAAATCAAATGCAACACAATGAGCAGTTAACCGAGCCAAGATTACCGCTTCATTTGACTTATTGGTGATTTTATGTACAGTTAGCAATGACAATTTTTTTCATAATATATTTATTTTTACAGGAAGGCGATATGCTTTAGCACACAAATGCAGCTAATTTCCAATACGAACTGCTCCTTAATTTAAAAAAATCGCCTTTAATAGCTAGGATAAAAGTATACGAAATTATATTTTTTTTGTGTATGTTTGCTACAACTCATCTCCGTAACGACTGCACAGGTGAAATCAGAAGCTAGTAGATTATATGTATTATTATAGTGTATTAAATTTAAAATGAAGTACATTTTTGGCAAATACGAATCAAATACTTCAATTTTTTATGTATTTACAATAACATCAATTACCAGCAAAATCGAGCTAAACACAGGCTAAGCCTCTGAATAATTAATAGGATAATAAATAACAAAAAATAATCTAAAAACTGCTGTAAAATCCACCTACGTAAATAGCTTTTATATCCCAAGATTGCCATTCAGTACTGCCTATAACACAGCAAATTTGATTGCACTGTATATTAACTGACTTCAAATGCTAGAATCTATTTCACGCGAATTATTTACCGATCAATAGCAATCTTGTTTAATAATAACTTAATAACACGAGAGCGGTTCTTTATTGTAAGTTTAAGTTGTATAGAGCGGTTTAGATCAGTACCGCTGATGTGAAACGGCGGGTGGTGTGGTGCAAGCGTAAAATATTATTTTATTAATTAACTATCTAGAATAGTCGGCTGCATCTCGGTGGGGGAGGATAATTAAGAATTGTATGTATTTTTATCTAATCGATTATTATCTTACAATCTGTAAGTATTTTTTTCTATCTGGAAATCATCATTTTAGGATATTTCTGGCAATGTCTAAGTATTTAAAACAGGGTAGAGGGTAGATAAAGACAGATTCTGTACGCACTGCTCAATACATCGCCGACCTAACTTACTATGAAATTGAAGAATTCATTGCAAGGTGATGTATACTCACACACACACACACACACACACACATATATATATACCTATTTAATTTCTAAATGTTTGTTCAAATGAGATAGTAATAGATACAATAGCATGTCCTCCCACGCAAGTAACATTGTATGGTCACTGCTCAAACAGTGTATAATTGATAGTCCGCCATGAATTACGGCTCAATGTAGTGTAGTATAATGCTACCTGCACTAATTAACATGCAAATTGCACTAACCGCACTTATTAATGGCGCATAATAAACTACTGAGACTTCATGAATGTGTTTAGTTTCAGAATATTAGCTTTTTAACGTTTCAAACGTAATTTTACCCTCTAAAGGTTCAATTTTGTTAAACCCTAAGTTAGTGGAGGCAACGATAGGCTCCTAGATAGATGGCGCTCCAATAATCTACATCGCACTATCGAAGTTTTCCAAGCGATCTGCATATATACATACAAGCTTCCAACATCTACAGTTGATGACCCGATGACCTAGCCTGGCGGAAGATCTTCCCTTTTCAATGGAGGAGTCTAACACCTCGCTTCTCCATATAGACATCTTTGCACGGTGGTAGGGTACTTTGTAGTTCTCGACTGGCTGGCTACCTCCACCACCCTCAAGTTGAAAATCTGTCGCTAAGCACCTGTTGGTGTGTTCCGGCAATTGCACTTGAGAGCCAGTTTGCTCTTAAGGCATTGTAGTAAGGTGTACAGTACATTGGCAAACCCCCTGGTAATGCTAATATCTATAGGCGACGGTAATCACTTACCATCTGGTGACCCGCCTGATGGTAAGTGATTTGTTCCAACATCTTCAACAATCAGAATCATATTTCAGTCAATATACACAAAAACTTAATTAATTGTAAACCAAAACCTCACGAATCACTTCATCCATTAGAAAAAATTGTATGAAAATCCGTTCAGTAGTTTTGAGTTTATCGCGAACATACAGACAGACAGAAGTGAGGGACTTTATTTTATAATACGTAAGGATAATAATGATAGCCTTTATTTAACAATATTTTATGACATGAGTATTAGAGTATTTGGTAATCTATTATATGGTAATCTATTTAAGGCGATGATAGCTCAGTGGTAAGTGACGTCGAATGCCGCGGCGAAGGTCGTGGGTGCGAATCCTACAATGAGCTTGAGCTTTCGGTGAAGGAAAACATCGTGAGGAAACCATAGCACGGTGGTAGGGTACTTTGTAGTACCCGACTGGCTGGCTACCACCCTCAAGTTGAAAATCTGTCGCCAAACACCTATCAGTGTGTTCCGACAGCTGCACTTGAGAGCCAGTTCCCATCTAGGCTTTGTGTGCTTACCATCTTCGGCCACATCATCACTTACCATGGTGAGATTGTGGTCAAACACAAGCCTATCGAATATAAAAAAAAATATATAAAAATGAATCCCTATTTCCTTGGTCACGGCATCACGCTTGAACGGCTTGATATTGTAAGGAGAAGGTTCTTACATCTGAGACGCTGCCTTCCTTTCTTTCATTTATTTATACGTAAGGATAACATGTCATAAATTAAAATGGGTTTCCCACTATTTCGTATCAATAATAATATGATTAGAAGCTTATTATATTTATAGCGTTATTAAGTTATAAATATTCATTGTCATTTTAATTGTGCGGCCCTATAATCATTAGGTATTGCATCATTATTCAAATACGTACTTTATTTTAACGTGGCTAAGGTATTTTATTAATTACTATAACAAAATTACTAGTTATGTATTGGAATTGTAACACTAGGTGTGTACACAGTTTTACTTGCGTTCCTGTGGGGTCTCATCTTTTCCCGGGATAAAATATATCCTTTGTTTTATTCCAGGATATGACCTACCTGTGTGCTAAGTTTAATCCAAATCCGTTCAGCAGTTTTTGCGTGATTGAGTACCAAACATACAAGTTTTCTCATTTATAAAATGACCGTGTCACGATGTGTCACTCCGAATCTACTAAACCGATCTTGAAACTTGGCACACAAATAGGTCCTATTTATCCTGGAATAAGGATACGTTGCGGTACAAGCCTGAAAAAAATATGAATAATTAATTTATCAATCCTAAATACAAACAGATAGATGTTAATATATATATAAATAATGGGTATTTCCGACTACCTATATTTGTGAAATTATCGCGAAAGTTCCATCGTATTTTGTCAAAATACTGATTCATGTATCCGCACCTTTATCGTGGTGAGGCGTCTTTTATTGCCGCCATAAAGTTTTAATGCCATAAATTTATTTATGACCAATAATTTACTTTTCCAATGACCTAATAGATATGCACTACTTACCTGATAAATTGAATTGGAATTTCGAGATCGCATGAAAATGAATAGCGGTAATTGTTTTTTATGTTCTGGATAAGCATGTGTTTGACCACCATCTCACCATGGTAAGTGATGATGTGGCCGAAGGCGGTAAGCACACAAAGCCTAGATGGGAACTGGCTCTCAAGTGCAGCTGTCGGAACACACCGACAGGTGCTTGGCGACAGATTTTCAACTTGAGGGTGGTAGCCAGCCAGTCGGGTACTACAAAGTACCCTACCACCGTGCTATGGTTTCCTCACGATGTTTTCCTTCACCGAAAGCTCAAGCTCATTGTAGGATTCGAACCCACGACCTTCGCCGCGGTATCCGACTTCACTACCACTGAGCTATCATCGCCCAACTTAATAATATGAAGAACTTGCTTTCCGCCCCGTGGTTCCACTCGTGTTCCTGAAGGAATTATAATAAAACATAGCTCATGTAACTTGCAGATAACGCAGCTTTCTATAGGTGAAAGAATTTTTAAAATCAGTTAAGTATTTTTTGAGTTATCCACACAGAGCAAATGAATACTAGTTATCCATTACGAAGAAGCATACGAAAAATATAATCCTACTAATATTATAAATGTGAAAGTTTGGATGGATGTATGTTTGTTACTCATTTACTCCAGAACGGCTGAACGGATCTGGATTAAATTTGGCATAGAGATTTAGAGAGATAGGCTACTTTTTATCCCGGGAAATGATAAGATCCCTCGGGAAGGCGGGTGAAACCGCGCGGAACAGCTAGTAGTTAATAAATCTGTACTCTTATACAGTATTATTATGGTTGGGTATGTAGACTAAAATATAAGTACACCCTATACAATAATAATTAATAAGAAAAGTCGTATAATAAACAAAACAATTGAACGAAAACAAACTTTATAAACTTGTTCTAGTAACAAACACGTAATAAACAAAATATCCCAATGAAAACCTTTCATTTTTCTACTATTAATATGACATAGAGTTGACAATAATATAATCTGACGATAAATTAATAAAATCCAACGGTGTGTCTGTACGCACTGACATTTTGTATTAGCATAATAAAATCGTAATGGACGAGACATAATAACTGACGTGAAACGCTGAGAAGATCGTTATTATCTTCTGCGGTGGACACAGAAAGGAATAGAGATGTGTTAAGGATTTTAAAAATAAACCTTAATTAAAACAAAAAAAAATGTTTTTTTGTTTGTTACGTTGTTATTTAATTCAAAAATTACTCGACCGATTTAAAAAATCTTTCACCATTAGAAAGCTACATTATCCCTGAGTAAAAAAGGTTATATTTTTATCCCGGGAGAAGATAAGATCCCACGGGAATGTGGGTGAAACCGCTGAGGACAGCTAGTATTGTATAAAATGATATTCTGTTATTTTTTGTGATAAAAAAAAACGAATTAAAAAATATTAGTTTTATAGCCGCCATTTTCTTCTTAAAAAAATAATCAAATAAATAAAGCAACCCATCCACTCCACGACTGGGCATATCGCGCCCGCGCACGGTGGCGGCTAAACAGTGATTTATCACGAATATTCATTTCAACAGGCTCGCTGTCAGATCGCGCGCGATTACAGACTCGATTTATGTCGCGCAATGCCGCCGCGTGACATCTATCCGTGTGTGGGAAGCTTTACTGCATAAAGGATGGTAGAGACTGACGCGGGGACAAGCTACTTAGTGCGATATGCATTCGCGAAGTTACACGCTGAATGTTTTAAAGAATTCTGTCTTATGTTTAACGATGGAATTTGTTATTTAAAAAGTTTAAAGGTTCATTAAAAAAATGCTTCGCCTAGTTCTTTTAAAACTTTCGCATGTATATGTAGTAGGTATTATATCTATATCGGGTTTATTCGCGCACATTGTATTGTTTCGCCTATTTTTGAACCCATTTTTGTAAGTTACCGAATACTATATCGCTTTGTACTAGCAGATACGTAGATAAATGCTCAAATAATATATATATTTTTTTTTTTTTTTTATGTCACAAGTGACAACGAGGCAGGCGGGTCACCTGATGGTAAGTGACAGCCGTCGCCTATAGACATTGGCAATACCAGGTGATTGCTAATGTGTTGTACACCTTATTAAGGCGAACTGGCTCTCAAGTGCAATTGCCGGAACACACCAACAGGTGCTTGGCGACAGATTTTCAACTTGAGGGTGGTAGCCAGCCAGTCGAGTACTACTAATTACCCTACCACCGTGCTGTGGTTTCCTCACGATGTTTTCCTTCACCGAAAGCTCAAGCTCATTGTAAGGATTCGAACCCACGACCTTCGCCGCGGTATCCGACCTCACTTACCACTGAGCTATCATCGCTACAATAAATATTCCGAACTACACCATCGATATTGAAAACAAACAAACCTGAAATACTACTTCGAACCAAGTGAGATAGTGGTCAAACGCGAAAAAAAAAAAAAAAGTTGAGAGGTGTCAAGGGACACCCGGATGGAACGAAGTTCTTCTTCTTCTTCTTCTCTTCCTTATCCCACGCTAGGTGTGGTCGGCACAACATGTTTTCCTCTTCCATTCCGCTCTATCACTAGTCATCTCAGTACTCACACCTTTCATATGCATATCATTCTTCACGCAGTCCATCCATACCTTCTTCGGCCTTCCTCTACCTCTATATCCATCCACACTCATGCTCAATACTCTTTTTGTTACATGCCTTTCATATAAGTTATATAAGTCGAGAGAGTATATATATATATATAAATTAAAATATCTGGCTTACTTTCTATAAGAGAGAGAGAGAGAGAAAGAGAGAGACAGACAGAGAAACATGCGCACGCCGCACAGCGGTGTCACTGACGCTTTTGTGTCGTAAGATTTTTTTCCGTCTAGCCCCCTTTCACAACGCGCGATAAGGAACTTCGTTCCAAAAAATTTTTTTTTACCACAAACAGCAGCGATTAACAGTGTGAATATGTAGATGCCTTTACGCCGCCCATACAACATTGTTGACGTTATGATTTACTACAATGGGTTTGGTGTCGACCGTCCTCGCGTCCCCGCCGCGCCGCGCTGTAATGCATTGTGTTGTATTTGATTTAAATTAGGAACATAATAGCTTTATCTGGCAGGTGGCGACTGGGTTGCCACATAGAAAACATGACAGTTTATCTGTTATACATTTAATGCAAGATGAGGTAAGTAATATTTAGTACATAACTGTAATTCTCCTGTTTTACTGCTTTTTACGATCGGTTGTGTAGTTCAGGCGTGAATACGTCGCAAAAAGGTTTTCACTTTTACTCAGATTTGTGAAAAATTGTGGTCATGGTAGTTAGGGGTGTTAATTTTCTAGGATTTGATTGTTTTTTTTTTTTCTTAATTTTTCTCGAGTAGTAGTCATGAGTAGGTCCATCCTCTGGTACCCATTTATCGTTGAATTTTGGGTAACATTGTTTAATCATTGACCATATTTCATCAAAACAAAGTCTCCAGGTGCATTTACGTCTATTTAACATTTTAATTGTATCTTCATCTTGCATTCTAGTGCAATAAACATTAATTAACGTACACAAAGGACATGATTATTGTTAAATTATAATTGTTATGTCCTAGCTGCCATTCCAATAAAACTTAATTGCCTCATTATTATTCTATTAACGCCACTTAGCGAATTGCGGAACGGAAATTAAAAGACATGAATGCATTTAATAAAATTGTATTATTGTGAGCTTAATCACAAACTTTTAATATGCACTTGATAAACTGAAATCGACTTATATTTCATGATAATAAGAGCTAATTTAGACACAGTCAATAGCATTTAAATTTGTATTCATAGAATTTAAACGGGATCCATATAATCCCTCTGTGAATTCTTATGGCGAGATATGAAAGAAATCACTCATTCGTCTCATTCAAAACATTCTTTGGAACGCTTCGCGAATTCTAATTCCTAATTTGAATTCAAAAGGTTTCTTTAAAATTTATCTTTTTAATTTATATTATAAGGAATTTTGATGCTCTCGATTTAAAAATCAAAACAAATTTCATAAAGTGCACAATGAAGTTTCATTTACACGTTTCTTCCTTAATAAAGACATTAAGAAAAGTGTTAATGGACACATTCTTATAGTTTACTCTACTTAGCAGTTTAAGTCAAATTTAAGTTACTCATTAGTCTTTTGGCTAGATTGTAATTTTAATGACGCACTTAAAGTACATCATTATATAAAAAAAAAAAAATTACACGTTTCGAGGAGAAATGAATCCAAGTCGAACAATTTTCTTTATAATACCAAAAACCATGAGTTATTAACCAGTATTCGGACAAATCAGCGCTGCAATAATTTACCTCACTTTCCCACACACCAGCGGTTCAACATTAATTTGCCTGTCAAACAATGAAATCCTTCAATCATCTCCATTAATTACGAAAGCATAAACAACGAAACCAGCCTAATTGATGAGCCGCTGAACAAAGCACAAGATTAATGCACCCGGTTAAAATGTATACACGCATCCTGTGTGGTCTTAGACAATGGTGACGCCTACACCCAGCCGGGTTATCTCTGATGATTGATAGCTGCAATCATTGAGTATCCTAGTATTCATTTCACTTTTTTGATTATAATATGGCATCTGTAGATTATTGTACCTAAGTCAATTGTCTATTATTTAATCAAATACTAAAGGCAATTCTCAGAAGAAGAAAATAATGTGCTAATAATAGTAAGCATAACTTTTTCTTCTTCTTCTTATCCTTATCCCACGCTAGGTGGGGTCAGCACAACATGTATTCCTTTTCCACTCCGCCCTATTACCTTTGTGCCCCGCAATTTTATCTTTTGTTTATGTTTTATTCCAGGATATGATCTGCCGTTCCTGTCGTTTTCTCGTGTTTGAGTAACAAACATGCAAACATTTAGATTAATATTAATCGGATTAACGACAGATAATTCTTAAACATACCTGAATAAGAAACCCTTTATGTTAACGATTATATTTGCATTGCAAGGTGCACAACATTTTTCAATAAAGCTAGAAAAAGAAAAGAATTCAGTCCTTCTCTATATAAGGTAAGCAGGTCGGTCAAATGGCCGTTAAAGTCCACTTAGAAGCTTCGTATAGACATTTTCATAAATATATCCACGCAATTACACTCATAAAGATTAACATATAGTTTTCAGTTGATGGACCAATATTACAAAAACAATTCATTGGCTTGGTGTAGGGATTGTGCATACCTTGAAGCGAATCTGTTAACGATAATGCTTGAAAAGCTTACCTTGCTTTGGTTTCAAATAAATATTTACCCCTCTACAGCGTGGATTTTAGTCAGTAAAAGTCTGACATAACCCGGATGCTGCATGCCCCCCCTAGTAAGGCTAAATGTTGAAATTTCCCAATGAATTCACCTATCGGTGTGTTCCGACAGCTGCACTTGAGAGCCAGTTCCCATCTAGGCTTTGTGTGCTTACCATCTTCGGCCACCTCATCACTTACCATGGTGAGATTGTGGTCAAACACAAGCCTATCCAGAATTTAAAAAAAAAAAAAAAAACCAGCAACAGGACTTCAATAATCAATCCTAGCTAGTATTTTAGTGACTTTAATAAAACATAGCCGATGTTCGCTGCAGTCGTTCATAGCTTGCACTATAAACCAAACAAAGTCTATGGGCACCTCAGGCGTGCAGAGTAATTTCCTCAGCTCAATATTTCACGTGGTGCCCACACTAGTGCGGCATAAATATGAATAATCGACACCGTTTGCCGTTCGACAACACACATAAATCGTTCGACGACTAGCGAAAGCGTTGGAAACCTGAATACGACGTCGCGATGCTATACGTTGAAAGTTGAAACATATGCGGGGTAGTGATATTGAAATTTATGATTAATAGCTTACCTGCTCGGTTAGTAGACCACTACATTCAGAGATAAAAGCTGTAGAACATTATCATCAAGAATTTTGGTAATTTTGTGTTCATTGGCTTGCAAATGATGAGCAATTTTAATGTCTATGAAAAGTTCCATGGTCTACTTTTGACCGAGAAGACGGTTTGATTATGATTTTTGCTGAGTAAGCAAATTCATGAAAAAGAAAGTGCATTTTTAGGTCCTTAGGCTTCTCGAGTCATTTGTAGTTTTAAAACACTTCTTCCTTTTTCACCTCGCCGTTCCTGTAATTATAAAAAAATAAGGTCGTAACGCAAGCCTACTCGTTCGGAATAAATATCTAATGCATCGCAGTCGTAAGTCGTAAAGCCGTGTCATTACCCTGGCATTAAAATGTCATTACCCTGTCATTAACTGGATAACTCGCAGCAATTTCACGCCGCCCCACCTCTGACAAATAACTATTTCAAATTATTAGTCTGCCGCTTTCCGTCCTGAGGCCTTTTATGATGGTTTTTTTATTCACTTCGCACACCCTTAACAAGGTTGTGTCATAATGTATGTAATTTCATTTCCTTAATAACAAAATCGTTATTTTTTCTTATTATCATGTAATTTGTTTACAATTTTTTAAGGTGGCATGATTAATTTAATGTCAAAAATTGCATAAACTCATATCCATACCTATATGCTATTAATGTGTTTTATAAATTTTCATCATTAATCACATTGAAAGAGTACATTAGTACATCAGTGTCATTAGATTGACAACTCAATTTAAAATTTTAAACCAATAAACCTTAAAAAACAACAATATAATCAATTGATATCCTTCGTTAAAGCAAAATAATACAATAAACTCAACTAAACAAGCTCTAATAAGGCGTATAAAAAAATTATTCCTAAAAAGCCTACATTGTCAAATGACTCATTCCCCGGCATTTACCCTGGCGTATAATAGTTGTTGATTATAAGGAAACGTGTCAGTGGGCCGCAATGTAATGATGGTAAATTACAGGGAATTGGTTTTGTTACAAGTTTTAATGATAGCCAAGCGCTTAGAATAGTTTGCGACATTATAGCAGCTGTCAAAATTACTATCATAGAGACGAAGTTGCTTGATGCCTTTATAATATTCGTTAGCGAGGTTTAAGTTATTAAATACTTGGATTCATTGCTTATATAAGTGTTACAACATTATTTAGACACGATGCATTATAATGATATCAAGTTATTTAGCTTAAAATTTGAGTTCAATTGAGGGTTCAACAATCAAAAACTCATAAGGATATCAATTCTATTAGTTAGTGAGGCTTAGACAAAGAATAATTTATGAATGATTTAGTGCAGCACAATTTTATCGAATCACGAAACTTGATGAATATACCTAATTCAAAACAAATGGAAACCACTGAATGATAAATACAGAAAGTAATCAATGAAGTCTGCCAACACAAAATTAAAATAATCAATTTTCAATGAAAATAAAATGAATATGTTTTAAAAATGTATCTTGAAACAATTGCTAATCAAACCAAAACCGCTCGAAATAAGCAACACATAAATCATACCGCAATTTCAATTGCAATGCAACTACTTCAACGCTTTCAAATGAGCTACCACAAGATTGCAATGGGTCAGATTAAGACAATCCATCAGTTAAACGGGCCATATATCAATATTGAGCGTTAGTCGATTCAGTAGTGAGTCAATAATGAGATTCCCCGCTGCGAGCAACGAAGTCGGCGTAAAACATGATCGTAACTTTAATGTCTATAATAAATTATGAGCATAGACAAGCTTTATGGACCCCTTAGGCTCTGGTTACCAGCGAAGAGAAATTTAGTCAAGAATAGAAGGTAGACAGGGAAATGTAGCTTGAACAAAATTAATAGATTTGTAAGAGTTGCTGAATTATTAACTCAACTGTTTCCCAGATATAAATTACAGCTATGAGAAATTCAGGAAATTGTATTGTTTACGCATTGGAAAAAAGGGTGAGCAAAATCAAAAGTAATTTTAATATACCGTATGTTGAAAATTTTGAACCATGCCTGCGATTTTTGTGTTATTTAATTCCACATGCTATATTATATCTACACAACGTTGAAAAATACCTTAATTCATTTAAATATATCCGTAATTTATCTTTTTACAACTTAATATTCCTTGTTTGTCAAGGTCGCGATGACTTGCCGCACTTGGTTCTTTAAGAAATATTCTTGTTTCTACGTTAACATAAGTCATTAGTGGGAGTGGTGCATCCATCATCCTGTCAGCCTTCGAACCTTTGCCCTCTCGTTTCTTATGTGGCTTGTGAACCATTAGTGTCTTCAAGATTTTTGTGGCGGCTTTAATTAGAAACATTACTCTCTCTCGTATTCGTACTTGAGTAAGATTGATACCTTTGTCTTTGTCGACTTTCAATTTCTAATTTGAATCTTTTTTACTTTTAGCTGTCGCTAAATCTCTTCGCTAACTCACACACAAAAATATTCATACTTGAACTTTTAATGAATATTAGATAAGACCGTACTTAGATGAAAGACGATAGACAGTTAGTTTATAAGTAAGATTCATTAAAAAAAAAACTACATAAACTATTGAAATTCTAAAATAATTGCCATATCAAATTCAAAGATAAACCTAAATTTCTCCTAGCAACACAAAACACAGAATGTATCCAATTCAGCCATACCTGTTCAGTTGCTATGAAAAACTTTGCTCTTTGATTAAAAAGATAATATGTTATCAGTATTAATAAGAATGATCGGACAAAGTTTGAGGATCATAACGATGTTATTATCGAAGTAAAATCACCAATAAATTATATATTGAACGTCTTGTCAATATAAATCACAATTTAATACCGTGATAATGAGCTTAATGCCATTTTGTGACAGATATTGATTGGCAAGGTAAATGTAGATGTGGCATGATTAGATAATGATAATGCATTTGTATTTAATGTCACAAATGGTGATGAAACGTTAGGTCTTGATTGCATGAGTTAGATGATTGATCTTATCTTTACAATTGTCCTTCTTCTTCTTCAGGTTTCCTCTACAATACTGAAGGTCGGCCGTCAACTTTTTATTATTTATCCTTGCCTTTGGCCAAATGGAACAGTTGTTCGACGGACCGGTCCACTCCCGGATGTTTCGAAGCCATCATGATTTCCTGCGCCCAACGCGTCTTTTACCTTCCACTTTACCCACCATAATTAATTGGAGCAGCTTGTATCTATCGTGCCTAAGCATGTGACCGAGATATTTTATTCTGCGCTTTTCAGTTTTCGGGGCATATGGACACGTTGAAGCACGGTCTCGTTTTTGACGTTCTGGGTCCAGCTTATGCGCAACATGCGACGGTAGCACCATCGTGATGAGTTCACTCGTGATCACGATCAATGCAACTTGATCGAAGGTTAGTCAAAATAATATTTTTATAATATTCTGTGCGCGAATAGATCCGGTATAACTATCTACGGCTAGCATACCAGCGTTTTGTATTGCCATATGTGTTAACTTGTAGAAAAGCATCGAAAACGAATCATCTTCTACGAAGTACGAAATCTATAACAGTCAAACAACAATTTTGAAAAACCATTATCCAAATATCAAAAATGATTGTGTTGAAGAAACAGACATTAAAGGGACCTACTTTGTTTAACGTGTCATTAAAAAGATATAAAGGAGAGCCGACAAAGTTGACAACTTGGTACTCTAAAAATGAGTTTTGACGTTGACAAATTGCCGACAGAGGGCGCCCGAGGCAAGCTTGTTAATGTCTTATAAGAAGTGACCACGAAGAATTTGGAACTAGGAAAATATGTAATTTTGCTAAAAAAAACATCTCGTGAAGATGTACCTATAGAAAGTGATTGCGATAAACCTTTTAATGACTATCTTGGTAAGCATGATCATAATTTATACGTCATTGTAAATCAAAGTAACAATGAGATGACACCAAAAACCATCAAAGGTCATATCCAAAAGCATAATAATCTTGAAGGCAAATAGCATAATAATCACAGATCAGGCATTAGTTGGAGATATTCATCAATATGAGCACACATCACTCACGGCGTGACTAGATAATGACTGTAAGCAGCTTCTCTGTGATATGTTCTTCTTATAACCTTTATTATTGACCCTTTTCACTAGACAATATATTAAACAAGAACCATCTTGTCGTTAGAGTCACAAAATGGACCATTTGCTTTGGAAATTCTGTGGTGAAAACCATAACAATAATTATAGGTAATATACCATATTAAGTACTATTAATACTTTAAAACTGTTTAAAGTACATTATATGGATGACAATGGAGTGACAATTTGTTATCACGATAATTTTATGAGATTGCAAATGGATACTAATACAAATGAAAGTTGAATGAATTGATATCATTTTCCTCAAGATAGAATGCTTAACCCTGAGAATTGTCGTTACCAATAAGATATGTCAGAAAAGGAAGGTTTGAGTTCAAAACAGATAAAAATGCGTCACTAATAATCCCACTAATATTATAAATGTGAAAGTTTGGATGGATGGATGGATGGATGTATGTTTGCTACTCAATCACGCCAGAACGGCTGAACAGATCTGGATGACATTTGGCACAGAGATAGACTATAGTCTGGAATAGCACATAGGCTACTGTTTATCCCGGGACAAAAATAAGATCCCTCGGGAACGCGGGTGAAACCGCGGGGGACAGCTAGTTATCCATATTTATTTAAAATTTAAAACAGTTGACCCAATTGGTAGTGTATATGTCAATGTGATGGACATTGTCATGTAAACTAACAATCCTTTCAACCGCAAAAAGCAGCAATTACAAAACAAAAGAAATAAATTAAAACGTACAAAGGTCCGACATCACAGGCACCAAGTGCAACAGCTTTTCAAATCTGACAAGAGCATGAATAAATCATAACCATTCCCTGTAATAAAGTAGCCATGTTTATCCGAACATTCATTTATCACCGTTTTGCGTGTCCATTACACCATGACCTGCCGCACCCCCTCTGACTAGTAGCTGGCAAGATCTGAAAGGAACTTCCTGATGGATTGTCAGGGGTCATGTTGAATGGCCAACGGGTATTCATGATTGTGGTAGTCATCAATCAAGTGTGTCGGTCGGAATGATGGTCGGTCTATTGCATAATGTGTTTGAAGACTGTTTATTTGTGAGTCGCGTTTTTGTGGGAGTATGTGGGAAATTTAAAAATATTTGTTTCATGGATCTTCCAAATCTTTTAGATTTGGGAAATAAAAAAAAACTCGGGAGTAGGTACGTGAAGACCAAATCTTGCTCTTAAAAATGGCTGCAAATCGCATAATTGATTTAAAGTACTAATCTAAAACTCAGCAGCAAAGGGAGAAATAATATTGGAGTAGCTATTCTGTAAACTCTAAAGGAACAAAAGGAAACGTTAACGTTTTCAAAACTCGGCAACTTTTAAAATATAACTAATATATTTGGATAATTAGGTAACTACACTAATATTTTCCGATATTTCTCTAACATGTTGCTTCAGACCTTGACCTCTGATTTGTTGAAATAGATAACAATGAACAAAAGCATTGACGCAACTATGTTTGATTGACAGCGTTTGTCAAAATAAGGTTCGTTGAAGCAAAAAAATACAATACCGTATATTTAAAAAAAAATATGTAAATGATTAACTCAACGGGCTTAGTTTAAAATATTTATATTAGGAATACAATTAAATCACAAATATTGCTCTTTCAATCGAAACCAATTAATGAATCGAATACAATTCGGTAATAGTGTCCCCAGCAATCCCACTAATATTATAAATGTGAAAGTTTGGATGGATGGATGGGTGTATGTTTGTTACTCATTTACGTCAGAACGGCTGAAGGGATCTGAATGAAATTTGGCATAGAGATAGATTATAGTCTGGATTAGCACTTTTTTTTTTAATTCTGGATAAAAGCTTATCCAGAATTAAAAAAAAAAGTGTGAAGAGTGAGATTGTGGTCAAACACAAGCGTGTTTGACCACAATCTCACCATGGTAAGTGATGATGTGGCCGAAGGTGGTAAGCACACAAAGCCTAGATGGGAACTGGCTCTCAAGTGCAGCTGCCGGAACACACCGATAGGTGCTTGGCGACAGATTTTCAACTTGAGGGTGGTAGCCAGCCAGTCGGGTACCACAAAGTACCCTACCACCGTGCTATGGTTTCCTCACGATGTTTTCCTTCACCGAAAGCTCAAGCCCATTGTAGGATTCGAACCCACTATACCCCCTTCGCCGCGGTATCCGACGTCACTACCACTGAGCTATCATCGCCTTAGGATACTTTTTATCCCGGGATAAGATAAGATCCCTCGGGAACGCGGGCGAAACCGCGGGGGACAGCTAATATACATATATAATAGCTATTTCTATTTCTAAACTTTGATTGTCAACGTGTCTAAATTTAAAAGGTAAAAAATACTAATATATTTGCAAAAATTAATAGAAATCAACTGATACCTTCTTAAATACAGAAGTAAATTCATCCAAAATGCAATTGAAAGAGATTTGAAAATTGTCGTGCGTACAGATTTGAAAATATACCTACCTGTAAATCGAATGATTGAGATTTTATCTATTTTTAACTCAATCAACATCAAGTGATCTCGAATGAAAATTCTGTTTTATGTGAAGTTTAAAGAAGGCATTAAATTATCGTCTCTTGAAATAAGTTTTATTTGATACTAGTTTTTTTTTAGAACTGGCTCTCAAGTGCAGCTGTCGGAACACACCGATAGGTGTTTGGCGACAGATTTTCAACTTGAGGGTGGTAGCCAGCCAGTCGGGTACTACAAAGTACCCTACCACCGTGCTATGGTTTCCTCACGATGTTTTCCTTCACCGAAAGCTCAAGCTCATTGTAGGATTCGAACCCACGACCTTCGCCGCGGCATTCGACGTCACTTACCACTGAGCTATCATCGCCTTAAAAGTAAAACTAAACTAGTTTTGTTTCACCCGCGTTCCTGAGGGATCTTATCTTTTCCCGGAATAAAAAGTATCCTATGTTTTATTCCAGGATATTATGTACCTGTGTGCTTTGTTTCGTCAAAATCCGTTCATCCGTTTTTGCGTGATTGAACAACAAACATTCAACATACAAACTTTCACATTTCTAATGATAGTAGGATTGTTTCTACTACTCTTATTCTATGTCTTCCTAAAGTTTCACATAAAATATTATTATGAAATTACAAACACCAATTACATTATTATAAACAAACAAGTTCTTAGAAGGTGATAAATATATCAACGACGGGAAATCCGTTATGGCTCAATAAACAACAACTTTTATTTCTTTGGCATTTTCTGAATTAATTTATTACATTAATAATACCTGTCTATAGATAATAAAACATGGTATGCAATAGCAATATTTTCACAGTTGCATATTTTACATACCGATAATATATTTAGCTAAAAATGTTAACACTCGGCTATTAGATCCCTCGATAGCTCTGTGGTAGTGCCGTGGGATACCGCAGCAAAGGTCGTGGGTTCGAATCCTACAATGAGCTTGAGCTCTCGGTGAAGGAAAATATCGTGAAGAAACCACAGCACGGTGGTAAATTACTTTGTAGTACTCGACTCGGCTACCCTTAAGTTGAAAATCGATCGTCAAGCACCTGTTGATATGTTCCGGCAGCTGTACTTGAGAGCCAATGCTTTTAATATAAGGCATTGTAATAAAGTGTACAATATTGGTCATCCTTCTATAGGCGACGGTAGTCACTTACCGTCAGGTACCTGCATGGTTCTCATTAGAAGTATAAAAAAACCAGCCAAGTGCGAGTCGGACTCGCGCACGAAGAAAAGCTCCGTAAAAACGGCAAAAAATCACGTTTGTTGTATGGGAGCCCTTAAATATTTATTTTATTCCGTTTTTAGTATTATTAATATTTCAACTGTCTAGCTATCGCGGTTCTTGAGATACAGCCTGGTGACAGACAGACGGACGGACAGACAGCGAAGTCTTAGTAATAGGGTCCCGTTTATACCCTTGGTGTACGGAACGCTAATAAAAAAGAACGATTTCAAAAAACATTTTTTTTTGTATTATGGTACATACCCAGTATAGATTTATCATCACTTATCAATATATTTTCGATATAGGTGAGGCTAATACCTATTTGTGAATGGCTTTAACTTGCCACTTCAAAGCATCCTGTTTGATAAATAATTTAATTTACTGCATTTTTATTATATTTATTACTTGCAACGTTAGTATCGGCTTATCAAAAAGACCTCGTTCCACTTTCAAATCGAGATGATCTTTTGATAGCTTAACTGTTTTAATTTATTGACATATATAAATTATGTTTAATTGGTTTCGATATAATTCAGCCATTTGAGTAAATTTTGTAATTTATTAATATGTTTTTATGGTACTGGCAAATACCATAAAAATACTAAGTAAATATCAAATTTCCATCTTATTTTCCATTTACCTGTACAATAAATTTTACATAATAAGTATTTTAATTATTTGATAAATAATTTATGAGTATGCATAGCACCTTTAATATGTAAACAGCTTATAATCAGCATTACATTGTAAATGCAAATGATTAATATTGAAATTAATGTTGTATTAATTGTAACATGCAAAGACGCAACATATTATAATTAATAGGTATATGAAAATGCCATTTTATATTGAATATAAATAATAAATAAAGTTTTTGATGTGTAGCATCTTTCTTCTCGCTTTTCTGCAATTTGTGAAGTTTATAACAGGAAGCTGGGTGATAGAGTTGGCTGTCACATAGGGACGTTTCCGAGGAATCCTATCCTTTCCCGGAATAAAAAGTATTCTATGTGTTATTCTAGGATATAATCTACCTGTGTGCCAAGTTTCATCAAAATCCGTTAAGCCGTTTTTGTGTGAAAGAGTTACAAACATCCATGCATCCATCCAAACTTTCACATTTATAATATTAGTGGGATTACTGTTGATGCACTTTAGCCTGGGGAATCAATGATCATGGAAAAATTAAAAATATGGAAATCATATGGACCATGGGCAGGTGAGTACGGTGGGTGACGAAGAGTTTCAGTCAAAGCTCTTGTAATTTTGAGATGGTACCCACATCATGCGGTGTGTGCACGAGCGTTGTTGTACGTACAAAATGAATGGTCTAGATTCTTATCCCACCAAAAACATAAATGTAAAAAAGGAGAGCCAAGTTCAATACAAAAATTATTCTCTGCTGTGGGCTTCGCCGCAAAAAGAATGGAGATCTGAGATTGAGTGCCAAGTTCTATGCAAAATCCAAATATGTAGTCTAAGGGCTGACTTGGCTGGTTTTCCCATACGAATTATTATTAAGTACCTACTTTTACACAGTCATGGAAGAGCCTTATGTTTGATGGGTAGTTTCTACCAGCAAGCCAAATTTTCGGAATAATAAAATAAGAACCGAAAGGTAACAGGTTTAGAACATGCGAAGGCTATATAATTCGTATAGGAAAACCAGCCAAGTCAGCCCTTAGACTACATATTTGGATTTTGTATAGAACTTGGCACTCAATCTCAGATCTCCATTCTTTTTGCGGCGAAGCCCACAGCAGAGAATAATTTTTATATTGAACTTGGCTCTCCTTTTTTACATTTATGTTTTTGGTAGGATATCATTACTTTTTGTAGGTAAATACATATCCTCGTAACGCCGTGGGTCCTTTTAAAAGGATCCTTAAGAAAACTTAGCAATTTCGCAGCATAAATCGCAACCTTATAGGTCAGATATCGAGAGACAACCGGACAGCAAGACGGCGCTCGCGCTTATGAGCGCGGCTGCCGCTCGCTCGGCCACGTTCGCGTCAACGGTTCGATTCGGTTGTCACAGCCTCAAGTCTCAAGCCTCAAGTCTCAATATATGAGCCAAATTTGATACGTTTATGTTAAATAGTTTTTGATTTATGAGGGGGTCAAAAGTGGCTCCAAATGGTGGTGTAATATTACACACGGTGCGGCTCGCCAGTTCTGTTTCTTGAACTTGGCCTGACACGCTCCCGCGTGTCTAGAACTCTAGAACTATTGATAAGTCTTGGTTGGTGACGGTGAACTCCTCCATCATCATTTGCAATTCTTCGTAGTACACCTCTGCTGTGATTGTTGTGCTAGGTTTAAAATTATTGAAGAGCGGAAAAACAAACGAAATACAGATTTTTTAAAGGAAGTCTTTCCTTAAAATCATCATAGATTATAAATTTTTATTTGAATTTGGAAAACTTAGTAGAATGAAAGTTATCGAACTTAGACTAGCCTGTTCTGAAAATTTGCAATTTGAAGTTATATAGAACAATTATCACACAATTGTCATGTCCCCGATATTTCCAACAATTCAAAATAAAATAAAGCAAAAACTATTCAACCTAAGACATTAACAAATTAACAGACAAATATACTCAATTTGAATTGACAATAATGAAAAAGACGGAAAATTAAGATACTATGACAAAAATACTGTCAATCCATAACAAGCCTTTATTACATGTACATAAAACACATAATGTTATAAAGCTAAGTACTGCCGGGGAGTAATTACTCATGGCTCGGAGCGTGATACCGATTGACTTTGATAAAACGGCCCAACCTACTTGTTTAACACGATTTATTACCTGCGAGCCGCGAGAGAGGGCCTGTACGTCCGCCACTATGATCACCAAAGAATTAGTGGATGTGACATAGGTGTGAAGAAATTTTCAAAAGAACAACGACTAAGGAATTGAAGCGCTTTGAATTTTTTCGGTCTCAATGTGACGGAATGTAATTTTGCTGATGATAGAAGCAGTAGTAGGGTCTTAGAAGCTTGTCATTCGAATTATGCTAGTCGAATAATAAAAAAACTTATCTATACTAATATTATGAAGAAGTAAAATTTGTAAGTTTGGACGTAGAAGTCTTCAAAATTACTGCTCCAATTTTGAAAATTCTTTCACTGATAGAAAGCTACATTATTCCTGACTGCTAGATTTAAAAAGTAAGTGAAACCGTCAGATGGGAGTTAGTTATGTAAGGGTGAATTTTTCAAGTGGGCGTGGATGGCCAAATTCTAAACTAAAGGGAATAACAAAAAGTTTTCTCAAAATCGACGGTATTTTTTCGAAAATCTAATGATGCAGTATAAGTTTTAATCAAAATCGGCCCGATGCTCCTTTCAGAAACTTTTGCTATTATCCTTAGTTTGGGATTTGGGCTACCACGCTTACTTAAAAAAATCACTCTGTATACAGACATAGTAAACGTTTCTGAAGTACCAACTAACAAAGCAATGGAACTAAAAGACTACACTCGAGAGTTAATTGAAAAACATTACATAAAAACAGTGGGAGAAGTCATGCACTAAAAAAGACCTCATGCAGAAATGAAAGGGTGAGTAAAGGTGGTATAAAAATTAAAATTTCAGTTACTTTCCATTGTGCAGAATGAATTTGTAAATATTTTATCTTTTTACTCATTGCCACGTCAATTAACAACAGTGTCAAGTTTAAATTTTTGTAAAAACTTCATATAAAATCATACAGTAAACATTTTAAGTATTAATTTAGAACACAAAGACTAGGGACAATTAAATTGCAACGCTTCATTAGATCGTTGAGGAAACAAAGGTTACTTGCAAATAAAACGGGTAATTCAGAACAAAACTAACGATAATTAACTCATAATATCCGTTTGCTGATTGTAAATGAATTAATATGTCACTAAAACAGAGTTCATCAAATTACTTAATTGCTCACTACTACTAGTAATCTTTTTAGGGTTCCGTACCCAAAGGATAAAAACGGGACCCTATTAGTAAGACTTCGCTGTCTGTCCGTCCGTCTGTCTGTTACCAGGCTGTATCTCAAGAACCGTGATAGCTAGACAGTTGTAATTTTCACAAATTATGTATTTCAGTTGCCGCTATAACAACAAATACTAAAAACAAAATAAAATAAATATTTAAGGGGGGCTCCCATACAAAAAACGCTATTTTTTGCCCTTTTTTGCTTGATATCATCACCAGGCTGTATCTCACGAACCGCGATAGCAAGACAGTTGAAATTTTCACAAATTATGTATTTCTGTTGCCGCTATAACAACAAATAAAAACAAAATAAAATAAATATTTAAGGGGGGCTCTCATACAACAAACGTGATTTTTTTGCCTTTTTTACGGAACCCTTCGTGCGCGAAACCCACTCGCACTTGGCCGGTTTATAATTTTTAATATTTGTATGTAGTTAACAGCTAGATGAACACCTACGATATTACTTTGAATACGGTGCTCTCGCAAATTTTTCACAATCTTAAACTTAGAAGCATTACCACATCCAAGGAGCACACTTATCTAAATCTAATAGTACTCCTGGGCCCGCACAACGCGATGATCTATCAAGTTGTCTACACAAGATTAATGCGTGTAGATGATTGACGATTCGCGTTGCGTCGGCGTCGCTCTAATGGTCAATTTGGGCCAGAGCTTGATCAAACATTTGTGACGGGCGGTATGGTACTTTGCTTTGATCAACTGTTCCTCTGTGTACTGAGACGGTTTTAACAATGAGTTGGTACTCAGAGCAATAACAAAGCTAGTGTTATTTAATTGTGGTTTTTAGTATTCAGAATTCTCTATATTTTTAATTACTAATGAAAAGCAAGTCAAATTATAAAAATAAGCAAAACTTGTTATATAAAAATATATGCCTAAATACTTAACATTGTTTCATAATATTTTCAATTGGTGTAATTAGATGAATTGCAATTTTTCAAAATGTGGGTTTGTTTTTACCAACATTGGCTACGTAAGTATCAAACATTGGTGGCCTATGTTTATAGTGGAATGTAAAAGCGTATTTACATGAGATATCTCAACAGATAGCGATGCAGACAGTAATGTGTGTAATTCTTAAATCAACTTGTCTTATCGGATTAAACATTACAAGTGATTTTGAGCTTTAATCTCGTGATTTGTTGGAAACGCTGCCAAAAGATGTTATATGTAAATCTAAATTAATATGTGAAGTGGGAAAACTGCCCGTCAGTTTACTGACTAATTGTTTGGAACATAAGTTTTAAAATTCTGTTAAATTTCCAGATGCTGTTGCAGATACTATGATAGGCAATGATGAAAAAAGAACCTTCCCACACTATAATAATACTTAGACATTATTCGATAACTTTAAGTAAGGCTAATAGATTTCTATATCCGCTTGGTTTGGGATCTGATGACCGTGTATGAAGAATTACTAAGAATATTATGATCACCTATTGTGATCAAAATAATTCACAATAACAAATCACTGGCAGCTTCATAATTTTACTGCTCTATTACTGAGAATTTTAAACGACAGTTGATTGAAAAAACAACATCAAGATTCCAAAGAAAATTAAATTACTGGCACACTTGTAATTATTTCCAACGTAATGGTAATAAATCTCGGAAACCATCGCGTGACGACAGACGAGTGAGATGCCAATCACTCGAGATTGTTACCATAGACCAGGATTGCGCTTAGAAATGAAGATTGTATAAAGCAAAGTGAAAGTGTAAACTTCTTTTAAATTAATGGCTGATGGGGAAATTTCTTTGATTAGGTACTGAAAAATGTAAGAACGTAGAACAAAACATAAATATTTTTAGATGTAATCGAATATACCCGAATGTTAGACGACACGATGACCCATAAAGAAGAAGTGGTACGGTACTATGTGGTACTCGACTGGCTGGCTACCACCCTCAAGTTGAAAATCTGTCGCCAAGCACCTGTTGGTGTGTTCCGGCAATTGCACTTGAGAGCCAGTTCGCCTTTAAGGCATTGTAATAAGGTGTACAACACATTAGCAATCCCCTGGTATTGCCAATGTCTATAGGCGACGGTTGTCACTTACCATCAGGTGACCCGCCTGCCTCGTTGTCACTTGTGACAAAAAAAAAAAAAAAAAAAGAAGCAATGATAAATAAAACAGCTGATTTTACTATAAAAATAATACATGAAGAGTGTACTGTAAATGTAAAGTCTGTAAAAATACAAATAATAAAATATTGAAAAAAAATAATGGATGATGTAAACTGAAACATAACCAAAATTAATTGTCTAAGACTACAAAACAGTTGCGCTCGACGATTGACTGATAAATAGCCGTGGCGATTGATCGATGCGTGGATTAATTGATTCGCTGAGTGATTGACTGACGTGACTGCTCAAATCGAGTTTGAGAATTGGATGGAATGAGGTTGAGAATAAATCTGAGAAGTGTTCTTATTTTTGCATGCGCCTTGAAGTAGTCTAGCGCCTGTATTTATCAAGATTTATTTATATGACAGCGGAAGCACGCAGCTAGTGCACGGTGGTAGGGTACTATGTGGTACTCGACTGGCTGGCTACCACCCTCAAGTTGAAAATCTGTCGCTAAGCACCTGTTGGTGTGTTCCGGCAGTTGCACTTGAGAGCCAGTTTCCCTTGCCCTTAAGACATTGTAATATGGTGTACAACACGTTGGCAGTCCACCTGGTATTGCTAATGTCTATAGGCGACAATAGTCACTTACCATCAGGTGACCCGCCTGCCTCGTTGTCACTAGTGAAAATTTTAAAAGGCATTAAGGTTTTTTTACGTGGTCGGTTACTAGAATAAAACTAAACATAAAAAAAAAAACAACAGTTGATTACTGAGTAAAAATTTATAGAAGCAAAACAAGTGACCAGTCTGCCGATAGTAATGATTTACTCTATGACTGCACCTGTTAATAAGCACGTAAATTAAACTTGTTTTGATGGCTGTCAGCCAGCGTGAAGAATAATGAAATACAAGAAAATGCCCGTAGTTAATCCAATGCGAATGTTAAATAACAAGTTGATAAGTTAATTTATTTGTTAACTGGCAACATTAATTTTGAAGTAATCATACACCTTGTTCTTAAAATGTCATTCTCATTTAGACCTAGTGTCCTAAAGCTGGACAGGGCTCTTTCTGAAAGTAGATAGGTAGTAAGTAAAAAACTTGAGAGGTATCAAGGGACACCCGGATGGAACGAAGTTATATAAGTTATATAAGTCGAGAGAGTATGTATATATATAAAAAAAAACATTTCTATATATATATATATATATATATATATAGAAATAGAAATGAAAATATCTGGCTTGCTTTCTATAAGAGAGAGAGAGAGAGACAGACAGAGAAACATGCGCACTCCGCACAGCTTAATAAACATACATAGTGACATCAAAAGTGTCGGTGACAAATTAGCCAGTGCATTTCGGATGGTGTCAATGTCAATACATTTTGTTACTTAATAGGTAGGCAGGTACCTATTGGATCGTTTCACTCTCAATAATATTTCAGACTAATAATACAAAAGTCGTGCGACATGCCCACTTTTTATTGTTAAGTCGCACGAGTAATCGTAAAAAATCGACATCGTATTTCACCAGGAGTCTTTACTCCCATTACTAGAATGAATAATATGGGAAGAGAAAAGGAGATTTTATCAATTTGAAAATATAAATTAATGAAGTGTGTATTTAGGTATAATACAATACACCTATTACTTCAAACTGATTCAACAAAAAAAATGTTATAGTAATGTATTCTCATCATCAGCACTAACTTATCTACATATTGCTACCAAAAGTAATCGGTGCCTCAACTTCATTATGTTCACCAAGCTTTAAGCTAATTAAGATAATACATTTTTGGAACGAAGTTCCTTATCGCACGTTGTGAAAGGGGGCAAGACGGAAAAAAATCTTACGAAAAGTTGTCACGACACTTTTTGCTATAGTAAGCTATTGTAAGCTGTGCGGCGTGCGCATGTTTCTCTGTCTGTCTGTCTCTCTCTCTCTCTCTCTCTTATAGAAAGCAAGCCAGATATTTTCATTTCTATACATATATAAATAGAAATGTTTTTTTTTTTATTTTTATATATATACTCTCTCGACTTATATAACCTCTCAAGTTTTTTTTTTTTTTTTTATGTCACAAGTGACAACGAGGCAGGCGGTCACCTGATGGTAAGTGACAACCGTCGCCTATAGACATTGGCAATACCAGGGGATTGCTAATGTGTTGTACACCTTATTACAATGCCTTAAAGGCGAACTGGCTCACAAGTGCAATTGCCGGAACACACCAACAGGTGCTTGGCGACAGATTTTCAACTTGAGGGTGGTAGCCAGCTAGTCGAGTACCACATAGTACCCTACCACCGTGCACTTGCTGCGTGCATAATATGCTATTGAAAGGTAAAATTTGCGATATGGGTACTCAATGTTTTATATGCATTGAAATTAAGGGACAGATGACACAGAAATAGTCCATCTTGTTCATATTAGAACAGCGCAGTCTCACCGCACTAAATCAAGACTGTAGTGTACATTGTCGGACGAATTAAACACGCGATTATAAATGAAAGCAACGCTACATACGTGCGACATGCAACACGACGTCGTTTAATCCAACACAGCGTCTTGACGTCCGCGATACAGTGTTGAAAGGTTGGCAGCGCTCGCTCGATTTATTAGGTCGCAAATAATCTTTATTTATGTTGTGGTAATTGAACGAGACTTTGGGAATGTTTGCGGCGTATTTGTGAATTTACTTTGTGTGTGCGTATGTTTGTTAATAACTGAGTCCCTGGGTGACCGAGCTTAGCTCGTTTTTTTTGGTAAAATTTTAATCGTTTTTCTCGCAAAATAAGGAACTTGAAAAGAAAAGGGGAAAAAAACATTGATGTGGACTCGATCCGGTGTCTTCTGATTTCAAGTCTGAGCTATTATAACCTGTCAGTTAGTGGTGAAATTTACCATCGTATTATAATGATATTGTAGCAGAGTTTCGTTGCCTGAAAATACGGATAAAACGACGTTTTCTAAAAATGAAACCTAACTAGATCGATTATACTAAATTTCATTAAAATCGGTGCAGCCGTTTCCGAAATTCAGATTATATAAATACATATATACAATAATTGCTCGTTTAAAGGTATAAGATTTGTTACAGAAATTCCATGTTTTTCTTTTCGACAATGATAAACATTTATATTGAAATCCAAATTCTAACACACATTAAACACATAAAAAAATGACACTCCATAAATTCGCCGGCAACCCTTCGTCACCGAGTTTCGCATCCCGATAACAGACAGCGTCGAAAAGTTATGTCACGTCCCGCGTCCGCCGCGTCCGCCGCGTCCGCCGCGTGTCGCGCGTCAAGCGTCATGACACGACAACCCGTCACCGCTGACAGCTGACACCGTGAAGCGCTGTCACGCTTGCGGCCAATGCGGTAATTAGCTAATTGCCCGCCAAGTTACTAACTTTCTAACTTCAATTTTATACTGTCAGTGAAAGAGCTCACTTTGGAATACAGCGTTATTTATGGTTTTGTTTCGCATAATTTTGACTCATTACAGCATTTGTGCTTATTATCGGTGGTTATTACATAACGTATTCCAATGTCAAAGAGTCCATTTTCAAATGAGCATAATAATGTGTATGGCTTGTTTTGACGTGTCAAACAATGGTAACGGATGTCATTATACGATCGTGGCTCGTAAATCCTTTAATGAGTTAATCTGACAGTTGTATTGATTGACGTTCAATGCGATCGTGATCGGGGGGATTAATGGCCGCGTTTATAGCTTTTTGTGCAAGGTTGAGAGAGTAGCTGCTTATAAGAATATTGTTTATTTTTTGCTTCTGCGCATATTTTTTTATGATGAAACTGTAATTATATTGCTCTGCTCTGCGATGTCAGATATTAACGAATAAATTTCGTGTTACATGTTTGGCATAAAGTAGTTGTGAAAGTATATCTTAATTAATTTTGCAAAGCTTTAACTACTTTAAAATTAATAACATTATGCAGCTCGTAGATTTGTATAAAATTATGATTTAGTATGAAATTTAAACTTAGATTTTAAGAGTGATTTCGATAATCTACTAGCTTTATGCTCTGTGGTTTCACCCGCAATCCCCTTTTTACATTCTCAGAGGTTGAATTAAAAAAAATAACCCGTGTGCAAAATTTCGACTTCTAACAGCGGGTTTAGCTGTACATTGATCTATTAGGGCAAGAGATTTTATATCTAATGTATCTATAAATTTACTCTGTACACGCGTGAGTAAATTGGTCAGTAGTACAATAATTTTCTCTCGCATCCGCCACTATGCAAGAACGCAATTGATCAATTTGATTGACCGCTGACAGCACAATCACTGTCAATGAATGTCAATTAATTGCTCTTTGTCAAGCAACAACAAATGTGTTATTTAACCCTAAGTATATTCTTATTACAATTGACATAGATTCTGAAGTCGTTTGAATCTGACGTGATTTTGAAATGCATTCTGGTTATTTGAAATTTAGGTGAATAGCTCTCAGATATAATGTCAAATAGATAAAATTCGTGAGTGATAGCTACATTATAACAATTTTAGCATGAATGAGTGAATATTAGATACTATCTTTGTTGTTGGATATGTGAATGATAGACTGGCGAATAATAGAAGACTAATGAATAATGAACATACCTATTTGTAGAAATAGAATCGAAATTCCTGGAATTCAATATTTTTTCATTAAGTTGGGGTCGCACGTTTCTTATGCGAACCGATCGTGTTCAAAATGAAACTGAAGAAAACTGCAAGCTCTTACTTGTTTAAACAAGATGAAATCTTGTCTATGAAATGAGCCTTCACCGAAATAAATAGATTTTTTTTTTTTCTCATGGATGGAAGGATATCACTAAATACACCTATAAATTCAAGTTCCAATTTCCTGAGAACTGCAGTAGCAGAATTCACGAGCGTGTCAAGTGTCCAGCGTGATAGATCGCCAGCGTGACACAGCCAGCGTGACTATCGCGATTATAGGGTTGATGATCAGTCTGACAACAGGTGATTTATCGTTACATTGTTTTGTAAACTTGTGGTTTAATAATCAAGAGCTCTAGTTGGTAACCTTTATGAAGTTCAATTAACAAAATGTGTGCAAAAATAGATACAATTGTAATTATTTTCTGAAGACATCTTGGCTGGTGGATGGGACGGTCGTCCCAAAATTACCTATAAATAAAATTGAATTCCAGGAATTGCGATTCAAGTCGCTAAGATACAATTTTATTAAAAATTTTATCACGTTTTATAAATTGCTTCGTGTGCGGCAAGGTTGCTACCTGTGGTGTCTTTGGAAGATATAAAACTGTTCCAACCCTATCTCAAAACATTTATGAGACGATGTAATCTCCGAACACCTTTGCATAATCTTGCATGTGCTGAATCACTCGATCGACACATTTGAATAGCACTCGGGAACGTTTCGTATGTAAGTATAAAATAATATTTTATTCAAATTCGTGTTAAGATAAACACGATCCGTGTACACGAATGCGGCGATGAAGACAGTTAATGCAAATTGATACCATAAGGGCTTTGTTCAGAATACATTTTATGAAATTTTAAGCTATTGTGCTTATATGTTTTATCGCGGGCTTTGATGGCGACCGAATCAAGAAATTTCGTACCTGACACCGTAACGAAAAAATCGAACACTTCATTTTGGCATACAAACTTTTCGGTAACCATGACAACAGTCATGTCCTTAGGCACCTAACTAAGGTACTGTGCCGACGGCAGTCGACGGCTGCCGTTGACGCGCCGATGGTAGTCGCCGTCGGCAGCCGCCGACAATGTGGTTGCAAAATAAAAGTGTCTTAAGACAACACACTTTTCTTATATTATTATTCGGCGGCGCGGCTCCCTCGTCGTCCTTTTCGAATAAATGGGATGATAAGTGTAATGCTTTTATTCAAACTCAATCTCAAAACTCTTCTTGTTCTTCGAGCTATGTGCCCCGCCCACTGCCACTTCAGTTTACTAATGCGTAGGGCTATGTCGGTGACCTTTGTTCGTCTACGTCCTCATTTATTATTCGGTCTCGTAGCAAAACGCCGAGCATAGACCTCTCCATAGCTCTCTGAGTGACCTTGAGCCTTCTTATGAGGCCCATAGTATATATATATATATAATAAATGTTTTTTTTTATATATATACTCTCTCGACTTATATAACTTCGTCCATCCGGGTGTCCCTTGACATCCGGGTGTCCCTTGACATACTAAACTTAGGTTAATGAACAAATAGAAATGAAAATATATGAAATAGCAAAAAGAGAGAGAGAGAGACAGAGAGAGAGAGAGAGAGAGAGAGAGAGACAGACAGAGAAACATGCGCACGCCGCACAGCTTACAATAGCTTACTACACACAACAGTGACACAAAAAGTGTCGTAAGATTTTTTTCCGTCTAGCCCCCTTTCAAGTATTTACTTACATTATGAAGTCCAATTTAGTAACAGGTATAAAGGCTGGTGCACACTGCAGTCTGCTAGCGTCACCATTATTATAATGACAGAATACATTTCAGTGTGCGCGGGTGTGACAAGATACGGCGTGGCGCAGACCGCAGCACGCGTCCTAATTGACACGTCTGTACCGGCCGGAACCATAGGGATGTGATGGAGTTTGTACGATAATTTGTTAAAATGTTTCCAGGAAATTATGGGTACAATAAAATAGAAATGATTATTACTCTTTTTTTTTAAATTTGATATTAGATTAAAACTAACCCTAAATATGTGTTACAAATAAAACAGTGCAATAGCCGGTTTTAGTTTTAAATATAACGATAAGTACCCATGAAACACTGTTACCTCTAAGTGACGTCGAATACCGCGACGAAGGTCGTGGGTTCGAATCCTACAATGAGCTTGAGCTTTCGGTGAAGGAAAACATCGTGAGGAAACCATAGCACGGTGGTAGGCTACTTTGTAGTACCCGACTGGCTGGCTACCACCCTCAAGTTGAAAATCTGTCGCCAAGCACCTATCGGTGTGTTCCGACAGCTGCACTTGAGAGCCAGTTCCCTTCTAAGCTTTGTGTGCTTACCACCTTCGGCCACATCATCACTTACCATGGTGAGATTGTGGTCAAACACAAGCTTATACAGAATAAAAAAATAAAAAAAAAACCTAAAAAAAAATACCAATCGCGTTTTATCATATTGAAAACAGTTATTTAAACCTTCCTATGAAACCAGCGCCAATCAACATAATTAAATGAATCGCTTACGATGTAGATACTTATCGTTGGTTAATTTTATCGATGGCCTTAACATAAGCATCCCACCCCTAGGAACATCGCTTCGCTGACAAGCGGAAGGCGAAGACGGAAGTAATGGCGCAGGCTGTCAAGAGTTGTCGCGGGTAGACGCGACGCGACTGCAGCGCAACTGTAGCGCGATTTCGACCGTACACTTGCTACAATGGACTTTGTTGTAAGTTGCCGCGGGGAGACGTCTGATAGGAGTGTTTGTTGGTAATGGTAAACTATTATAGTTGTGGTCATTGGTATTTTTTTAATGGACTTGCGTTTGGTCTCAGATTCATCCTTAAAATGCCTTAGTCAAAAAAAAATTATCCCACCAAAAACATTTTTATTTATTTATTTATTATATCACCAACAAGACACACACTATGCATTCAAAAACAACAGGTACAACATTAAGTATAAATGGTGCCCCAATTAGACGATTAGTGAAGACCACAATTAATATAAAAAGAAGACTGACAACAGAAACCGAAAATGAACTAAAATAAAATAAATTAGACGAACAAATTACATTTTTCATGTGAAATGTTGCCAAGACACCATTCTGCATAGGTACCACTGTCAAAAAGTAATCAGATCTCATATAGAGTCAACTTCTAACTCAACACGCCCTAACTCTACAAGCCCTAACTTCACGAACGCCGTTTCGTTACTGCAATACAGGACTATTGTATAACAGAAAAGTATTGAACAGTGAATAAACTTTTCGCCTTACGCCCCTGTGAATGTATTGGTTAGATCATCAAGACGTTGATTTTTGTTTTGTTATATAATAGCATAAGAATTGATTAGAAATTCCTCGCGAGTTTAGTTAATATCGTTGTCAAAATTTAAAAAAAAACTATTTATTTATCTAGTATTTCCTTGTTTAAGAATCAGAGGACTGCTTACAATTCTATAAAACTTTGTAATAATGGTACCACCTGTGGGTGCCATAAGTCGATAAAAATAATAAAAATGTAAAGACGTGTAAATGTAAGATCATCATCATCATCATCTCAGCCGAAAGCCGTCCATTGCCGGACATAGGCCTCCCCCAAAGTTTCCACATCGAACGATCCTGAGCTGCTCGCATCCAGCGGTTTCTCGCGACCCTCACTAAGTATTCGGTCCACCTTGCAGGGATCTGCCCACGCTACGTCTTCCGGAGCGTGGTCGCCACTCCAAAACCTTTCCCACACCCACTGCCAATTCGGTCTACTTATCCCGCAGGGCTATATCGGTCACTTTTGTAAGAAATGTATTTTTTTTTCACACACGGTTATCTGATCCCAAACTAAGCAAAGCTTGTAATATGGAAACCAGATGACTGATATACTACATAGACTGCTTTTTTTTGTTGTAAATACATACTTAAATAGATAATTACACCCAGACTCAGGACAAACAGACATGTTCATGCACACAAATGTCTGTCCTGGATGGGAATCGAACCCACGACCTGCGGCGTGATAGGCAGTGTGTTAACCAACCACGCCAACCGGCCCGTAATACAATAAAGAAGTTAAAAGCTGTATAACCTATAGTTTTTTTTATATATTTATTACTATCAGTGTTTTTATCTCCCTCCTCGCCATGTTGTAGGGAAGTTAGTGACCCGTTGAATTCAACAGAAAACTTACGCTCACAACGAACGGTCATTAGCCAAGAAAAATTCAAGTTTAGTAAGTACCTACATTCTTATTATGAAAGATAAAGTATAAATAAATGTATATAATAATGTTGAGTGACAGATCCTTTGTTTGTAAAATAATATATTGTAAGTGCGACATCGACAGGGTGACAGGGTGACAGGGTGACAGGGTGACAGGGTGACAGGGTGACAGGGTGACAGGAGAGACACATAATGTTCCTCTCGTGGCATAAAAGTCAAGTTTACTTGTTGATCTCGCACGCTCCATTGTTTCTGTCATAACAGACATTGGAGTGGTCAAGTGCGAGTTGAGTTTTAATGTATAGGATTCAAGAACAGAAAAAAGTATTTAGTTTCTAAAATTTTTAATTTTTCATAGTATTCTACTTGTAAATTTTCATTTGATACTCAATATCTATATTGAAACAAATTAGTAATATTTAAAAAATATAAAATATGGCATTTTGTGATGCCAGCCATCTTAGTATTTAATTTTTTCATAGTGTACAGTATTATACTTGTAAAACCCTTTCATTTGATACCTATAAAGAGGAGTTGTGAAAAGACATGTAATCCGCCATTTTGTTGCGGCGGCCATCTTGGATTTACAATAATACTGAATATATTAAATTATATTTTCATCAGAACTAAAAGTGCCAAATATCAGATCAATTTGTCAACAGGAAAGGGATTAAATTTTAATGACCCAAATAAACAACAAACAAGGTAAATAAAACCAAATAATAAAAAATATGGTCAAATCTGGTCAATATGATTTACGAATATAATTTGAAATATTATAGAAGAATCTGTTTAAAAAAGAACAAAAAATTACAAAGCTATGTGTATATGTAGAGAATTAGTGAAATAATAATATTTCAATTTAATTTAGAATTGGCTTTATTCTGGTCCCTTGGCGCACTTCTAGGAATGCCAAAATTACTTTAAAAAATAGAGTTACAGAAAACACCATTAAAGTTATTATAATAAATATTTATTTTACAAAACACAAAAAATAATGGCCCGGATCACTAAAACATGACAACAGCACCTGTCAAGATGCATTGAAGCAAAAATATTCATAGAAACATGAGTTTCATTATTCAGAATTCAATATAATAATATTTTCACAAGTTGTGTAGGTACCTACTTCATATATTTTACAGATTTACATAAGAATTTTAGTGATCTGAAGCAGACAATTTGGGATCCACTCTTTTTTAACTTACACAAGCCATAATCTCCAAGGATTACATTGAAATAATAAGTGGTAGATATGTTACACAGTCACAGGGCGTAACAGCAAAACTACATCTAGCTGAAGCACTGATACTCAGGGTGTAAACACTTTTACAGGATGACCTCTAGACGTGCGATGCCATCTGCTGATACCTAAAAGGATTTTTTTTTAAGTACCTATTTGACATTTATTGTGTGTACAAATTGTTGTGTGATATTATTATTTGTTATTGCTTAGAAAAAATAATAGGTAAATATATTTTTTTTTATGTCACAAGTGACAACGAGGCAGGCGGGTCACTTGATGGTAAGTGACAACCGTCGCCTATAGACATTGGCAATACCAGGGGATTGCTAATGTGTTGTACACCTTATTAAGGCGAATTGGCTCTCAAGTGCAATTGCCGGAACACACCAACAGGTGCTTGGCGACAGATTTTCAACTTGAGGGTGGTAGCCAGCCAGTCGAGTACTACAAAGTACCCTACCACCGAGCTGTGGTTTCCTCACGATGTTTTCCTTCACCGAAAGCTCAAGCTCATTGCAAGGATTCGAACCCACGACCTTCGCCGCGGTATCCGACGTCACTTACCACTGAGCTATCATCGCCTTGAAATACTCGTACTAATAAATATTTTAATATGCTATTTATGATTACGACAAAATGTGCCGTTCTCAACTATTTTATGATCTATGTAACAAATGAGAATGATTGATACAATAGGCTGGCTACCACCCTCAAGTTGAAAATCTGTCGCCAAGCACCTGTTGGTGTGTTCCGGCAGTTGCACTTGAGAGCCAATTCGCCTTAATAAGGTTACAAGGTTGCCTTTAAGGCATTGTAACAAGGTGTACAACACATTGGCAATCCCCCTAGTATTGCTAATGTCTATAGGCGACGGTAGTCACTTACCACCAGGTGACCCGTCAGCTTCGTTGTCACTTGTGATATAAAAAAAAATAAAAAATAGGCAGTCACCTGTAATAATGTAGGTAACGTGACAAGGATTATTATATTCTTGATCGGATTTTCCAAGAAATTATTGTTTTAATACTTATTAAGTACCCAAATCTTAGATTGAATCGATTGATAGATTAATTGGTTATGTACTATTGATAATTCATATAGATCTTTATCGATATTTTGCTCTTTTTATTTGAAACATGTTTCTTATCGTAGTTTTATCTAAGCCGCCTTTGAAGGATTAAACAGTCAAGTTGAATGATCTATACTTAATTGTTTGTTTGACTATTATGACGAATAGATATTTCTATTATTCGATTATATTTACTTCGAATTATAGTTTCTTTTTACTTTGGATAAGCTTGTGTTTGACCGCAATGTCACCATGATAAATGTTGATGTGGCTGAAGGTGGTAAGTACACAAAGCCTAACAGGAATCTGGCTCTCAAGTACAGCTGGCAGAACATACCATTAGGTGATTGGCGACAGACTTTCAACTTGAGGGTTGCACCGTGCTGTTGTTTTCTCTCGCTCATTGTAGGATTCGAACCCACGTCATTCGCCGCGGTATCCCAAGTCACTACCACTGAGCTATCATCGCCTTAATAGTTTTTCAATACTACTCGTATACCTAATCACCGAACGGGAGAAGTAAGCCAAGCCATATTTACTCTTGCAATTCGTTTGTTTTTGAGTCGACTTATCAGCTTTATTTGATTAGTATATAGATATATGCGTTAAGAAGTACATACTATGATTGATGATTTGAAATTACTTATCATGGAATCACAAAGTCTTATCCTTTAGGTGGAATATTTAACATAATTCCTATGAGTTTTAATCAATTTTAAATTAATTACTTTTCAGATAGTGTTTGTAGCAATCAATAATTTTCTCGAAAATTGTTATTGATTTCCTTTTTATTATCTTGATTATGATTAATTTGGTGTTGTCAGCTGTGTTACGGATATTTTTTTAAATACATGATGGCTGACGTAAGAACATTGGTGACGTAAGAACGTGCTTTAGAGTAAAAAATTAATCATAAATATAGCAATCACTAGTTCTTCGCAGTTCCACCCGCGTTCCCGTGGGATCTTATCTTTTCCCGGAAAATATATCTTTATGTTACTTAGGGATAATGTAGCTTTCTAATGGTGAAAGAATTTTTAAAATCGGAACCTTTTTGGTGTACTTTTGCAAAGATTTTTCACCTCGTGCTCTTTTGATTCCCTCGCTTACGCTCAGCTTACTTCGCTTGCTCGGTCATCAAAATTGAGCACGCGGTTAAAAAGCAACTTTACACTCCTGTATAACAAATAACATTTTTCACTCCTCTTGCTCAAAAAGACCGTCATTGTAGCGTACCAGAGCGGTGAAAAAATAGCAATTCATCCTCTAGGGGAAAAAGTATTTTTTATTTTATTTTTGTGTGTCAAATGACAATGAGCCTACAAAAACGAAAAAGTCTTTAGTCATAAGTAGAATAATCATGAAACTGTTTCATAAAAAAAGAACTTCATTTTAATTTTGAAAATCTCTGGTAGAATGCATGCAATGTGTTGCGGCTACAGAAGAAACAAAAAAACGAAATTATAAACTACATATTTCATATTGTATTGGATTGTTTTATTTTTTCGCAATCGTAGTGAAAAGTTTAGTGTAACACACGGCGCTAAAACCCATTAAAACTCGGTTTCTATTTAGTCCCTCGCTAAAGCTCGGGAGTAAAACTACCTCGTATATAATGGGTCATTTTAGCCCCTTGTATAACAATCTACTATTTTTATACATTTGCATTTAAAGGTTAAAATACTTTTTCCAAACAACTCGTTAATAGCTATTAAACCATGAACAAATTAACTAGATTTCTAAATCAAATGACAATCTAACAACCCTAACAAGAAACAGCTTAATACAATTGCACCCTCCCCTCTCTAAGTGAGTGATGGGCCCGGGTACCTTGGGTCTGTGATTAACGAGCGTAGGTCGCATTCATCACCCGCGAGTATGACGGGCCGATGTGAAGACCCCGGATTTATTGCCTGTGAATTAAGGTTCACTTTTGCATTGCTTTTTTTTTTGGGAATTATTTTATTTTATAGAGAAACTAGTGTCACGCGTGGTTTCACCAGCGAACCCTTTTCGAAAATTATTTCTTACCGTTTACCTACTCCCTATTACAAATCTACCAGCTTTGGTATTTTTACTTTTATATACTTTCAACCACTAATTCACCCTCTTAGAGAGGTAAAATTTTTAATAACACTTTTTTTTTTTTTTTTATTCTGGATAGGCTTGTGTTTGACTACAATCTCACTATGGTAAGTGATGATGTGGCCGATGGTGGTAAGCATACAAAGCCTAGATGGGAACTGGCTCTCAAGTGCAGCTGTCGGAACACACCGATAGGTGCTTGGCGGCAGATTTTCAACTTGAGGGTGGTAGCCAGCCAGTCGGGTACTACAAAGTACCCTACCACCGTGCTATGGTTTCCTCACGATGTTTTCCTTCACCGAAAGCTCAAGCTCATTGTAGGATTCGAACCCACGACCTTCGTCGCGGTATTCGACGTCACTACCACTGAGCTATCATCGCCTTAAACACTGACACATGTGTACATTTTTGTAACTAGATGCAGGTATACATTTTAAATTTCAGCCCCAAGTGGATGCTTTTAACATATAATATATCGACTGCGAAGGTTTCAAGTTTGAAGCCCCAGCGGTAGACGCTGAATCAGTCAGTCAGTCAATCAGTCAGGATAAGTAATTATATACCTTTGTATAGATTATGTGTAAGGGATTAGGAAAAAGAATGGGATGAGTCTTCCATGATCTACGTCGAGGCGTCAACCTTATTTGACTACGGTAGGAAACCAGAGGTAGTCATGGCCAGCGTCGCCATGACTACCAGCCAGCGTCCCAGTGTACTAGAGCCCTTACGCAAATTAACATGTGTGATCACCAGCACCTAGGCTGTCAACGATGACAAAGCTCATCCTCATTCAATCAAAACTAAACCTATATTAAAACCGTCAATCATTCCAGTGCTCCCGCACGATCCGGTGTGACGTCACGTCGGCATTACTGGGGCGGTATGATGAATGGTGCGTCGTTAATCACAGCGAAGAGATCATTCATCGTCAGCTTGAGAGGTGTAGAGCAGGGAACAATCATGATGTTTGTTAATTTTCTTGATTTTATTTTATCCGAAGTAATAGCACAGCGAAGGTTTGAATCCTACAATGAGCTTGAGGTTTCGGTGAAGGAAAACATTTTGAGGAAACCATAGCACAGTGGTAGTGACGTCAGATACCGCGGCGAAGGTCGTCAGCTCGAATCCTACAATGAGCTTGAGCTTTCGGTGAAGAAAAACAACGTGAGGAAACCACAGTACGGTGGTAGGATACTTTGTGGTACTTTTTAACTCTATTTTAGCTGCAAGCTTTCTATACGACATTCATCTGGATTTTAAGTATTTGTATTAGGACGTGTTTGGAGCAAAATCCAGTGATTTGTCCAAATATAATTGTAGTATCTATATATCTACCTAGATCTTGTGGCCCACGTCTCCTTAGTCTTTTGAACGTTGCACCAGGTTTTCTCTCCATCAGGTTCCTTGCAAGTTGATTTAGGTGGTTTTGCATACGCTTTACATAAGTTTGCAGTGAATCGGCTACTTCCTTCTTTAGTTCTCTATGCAGATGATCGTTTAAAATAGAAGCAGTTTGCTTCTCATAAAAAGTTGCGTCCATAATAAAGGCCCCTATTACTAATTCCTCTATCTTAAATAAATATGCGCAATGTTATCGCGAGCAAATACATAATATTTTAAATTTCACGTTTGTATTAGTGAGGCGATCGTTTGATAAAAACTTTACTCGTCCAAATATGGGTGCAGTGGCTAGGGCTGTCACAAAAAAAAAACAATTCAATCATTCTAAGCAGTTTATAGTACAAATACTTCAACGTTCTTAATATCATATCAATATGACGTCGAATACCGCGGCGAAGGTCGAGGGTTCGAATCCTACAATGAGCTTGAGTTTTCGGTGAAGGAAAACATCGTGAGGAAACCATAGCCCGGTGGTAGGGTACTTTGTAGTACCCGACTGGCTGGCTACCACCCTCAAGTTGAAAATCTGTCGCCAAGCACCTGTCGGTGTGTTCCGGCAGTTGCACTTGAGAGCCATTTCCCATCTAGGCTTTGTGTGCTTACCACCTTCGGCCACATCATCACTTATTGATGATGAGATTGTAGTCAAACTTATCCAGAATAAAAAAAAAACTCTTTAACGTTTTAAATTCAATTTTAATAAACAAAAAGCAAAAATATCATGTTTAATCTTTGTAAAGTTAATAATTATATTAATGTTGAATCGTCAGTAAACCTAGCGATGACGGATGCGTATTTACATACGCTCCTTTATTTGCTCCCGGCTGACAGGTGGGAGCGATTAGCTTTACGTACGTAGTACATACTGTTTGCATACAGTGTGACATTGAAATATGATTTTAATGATAAATATAAATACGGTGACAGTGTAAAAGTATATTCTATTTGCGTTATTTAACACTTAAAGCCTGTACCTCGGACTTATTTTTTACGACCCCATTTTAGTGTTTTTATGGCTTATATCACACCACTACGTCATAAATACATAATATTCTAAAGACATGATTCTGTAATGTTAGTGAATCTTGCTTATAACTAATGAGCCCTAAGAGGGCACTTATGAAGGTCTAGCTGCAGAAGTTACCACCAGTTTAGCCTACAACCAAAAATAACTGGCTAGAAACTTAATGTAATCGTTAGACGAACCATTGAACAAAATAAGAAAAAAACCGGTCCAGTACGAGTCAGACACCGAGGGTCCCGTACAAATGCAGTAGATATTTTTTTAAATTATTTTATTTTGTTTTTAGAAATAAATCATCAGTGAAAATGTCAACTGTCTAGCTATCACGGTTCATGATATACAGCCTAGTGACATACAGATAAACAGACAGAAGACTCTTAGTAATAGTGTTTCCGTTTTTACCCTTTTGGTACGGAACCCTAAAAACATAACAAAAAACGTACATCAGTAAACTTAGCCATCAAATTTAAAAACCATTAATTACCAAACATGGTCTTCGAAACTTTAATCACAAAACTAAAAAAGGGCACAAACTAAATTTTATATTGAAACAGTGGCAGACTCGAGTCACTGCCGAACCGCGCTCTTATATCAAATAATTCAAATATTTGGGCAGCGCTCATCGATCACTTACCAAACTTACCGATGATGGATGGACTTGTTCCTTTACTATCCACTTACAAAACGTCACAACAACTCCAATAAAATATACTATTGTATACCCTATCACGATCGAGTCAGAGTAGGAATTAAATTGAAGTTCAAATTGAAACGATGTAGGTTTTGTAAGCGCTGAGTCCTGGTAGGTCAATGTTTGTACAATTGTAAAGGGGCTCTACATTTATTTGACATTATCATTTATGTTTCACTTAGTTATAATTTATTGATGTCGTATGGATTAGATATAAGGCTAATTGATGAGTTAGGTGAAGTGTCATGATATGGGGTAATTTCTTAGAATTTCATGATATTATCTATCTATGCCTACTTCAAAGTCAAAGTCAAAACCATTTATTCAGTTTAGGCCCTAGAAGGGCACTTATGAAGGTCGAATTACAGAAGTTACCACCGGTTCGGAAGTCAGCCTTCAACTGAGAAGAACCGGCAAAAAACTCAGCAAGGTTACATTTTTTTAATATTTTTGGACCATCTGACTATATTGGCTTTTTTTTTCAAATGTTTAACAATTTTATTCTTAAACTAATACAAAAATACATAAAAAATTATAACCCGCATTAGTTACCTACATTCAATCAAATTCTTCAATATTGATTATACCTATTTATCTGTATATCTTCGGAAATGATAAAAGTGGAAATTATACGTTATTGTCATGGAAATTAGAAGTCGATCGATGGACGCTGAGCAAAAAAAATCTCTGAAAGCAACTAAAATATATCATATATTTATTTTTTATTTTTTTTATTCTAGATAAGCTTGTGTTTGACCACAATCTCACCATGGTAAGTGATGATGTAGCCGAAGGTGGTAAACACACAAAGCCTAGATGGGAAACTGGCTCTCAAGTGCAGCTGTCGGAACACACCGATAGGTGCTTGGCGACAGATTTTCAACTTGAGGGTGGTAGCCAGCCAGTCGGGTACTACAAAGTACCCTACCACCGTGCTGTGGTTTACTCACGATGTTTTCCTTCACCGAAAGCTCAAGCTCATTGTAGGATTCGAACCCACGACCTTTGTCGCGGTATGCGACGTCACTTACCACTGAGGAAATAGGAGAAATATTCAAAGAAGAACTCTTTATAATATTAGTATGGATAGTAGCCGGTTTGACTAAAATGTTACCATGTTAAAGGATTATTGAAAGAAAGAAAGAAAGAAAGAAAGAAAATCGTTTATTAGAACACAACACAACAACAAATACTATACATATAAGAAAGTTCAAGTGATATAAATAGGTTGTGGTCTAAAAGGCCTCAGCTCAGCATGTGCTGCTGAATAACAGCGCTGATTTTCAGCTGAAGCCTCGGGTGAATTACGGACAAATGGGCGGTCAAATACAAATATAATAATAATCTTTGCTGTTTTATTATAAAAACATATATGTATAACAATAACTAATAAGCATAATGACTTAATTACTATATACATATTATGTGTGTATAAACATAAAGTAATAAATATATACACAAACAATAACAATAAGTATCCACTAATATAACATAACAAACAATAATTTGAGACTCAGGGGAGAAAAGTGCATACCTAAGGTATTCATAATAGACCCTAAAAACTCTAAATGACAACTGATGGAACTAAGAGATGATTTAAACTTGAGGGTGGCTATTCAACAATAAGCTCTAGATCATGTTTATTGTAGGATTCGACATAGTTATTGACGTCACTCCCTATCTCTGAACTATCATCGCCTTAAACTCAAAACTGATACCCACAGTAATTCCTAAAAGCCGAGCATTACTTTCCAGTGCGACAGTTAACACCTCAATTTACTCATCATAAAAGATAATGTCGGCGCTTCTTGTTAAAATATACTATATAAACATAAAAAAAACTCACAAATAAAACGAATAAACATTGAAATACGAGGCGAGATAATAATGTGACAGCTTGGTGCTTGGTGGAGTTTCAACCATATATTTCTTTTAATCTACATTTTAATTCGTCGGTTCTTATTTGCTATGAGTAAAGTCGGCTTTAACAGGGATTATTGTCTGGGTAAACACTGCAGATAGATTTGGTTATCTAATACCTATAGCTAACGTGATTCGAGACTTTTTTAAAGAATTTAAATCAATTTACTTAGTATTTTAATCAAAATTTTACTGGTTCAAGACTTTAGCAAACAAACGTGAGTACGAGAGCAACTTCATCAACTCAGCCATCTAACGACCCTCAGTTCTCGTGGGTTCGAATCCTACAATGAGCTTGAGCTTTTGGTGAAGGAAAACATCGTGAGGAAACCAGAGCACGGTGGTAGGGTACTTTGTAGTACTCGACTGGCTGGCTACCACCCTCAAGTTGAAAATCTGTCGCCAAGCACCTATCGGTGTGTTCCGACAGCTGCACTTGAGAGCCAGTTCCCATCTACGCTTTGTGTGCTTACCACCTTCGGCCACATCATCACTTACCATGGTGAGATTGTGGTCAAACACAAGCTTATCCGAATAAAAAAAACAGTGCCAAAAATGTGGATGCTACTGTAGCTCCCGTATCGGACTGTACAGTCACTCTAAGCTCTGCCACACGGGCGATATTTAGATCATCTATTTAACATGTAAATGCAAATGAAAAAGATTTGTTAGAACTGACTGACTGACTGACTGACCTGTTAGCGTATAACTTCAACCACTGGTACCTATGTAGGTAACTAATGCGGGTTATAATTTTTTATGTATTTTTGTATTAGTTTAAGAATAAGATTGTTAAACATTTGAAAAAAAAAAGCCAATATAGTCAGATGGTCCAAAAATATTTAAAAAATGTAACCTTGCTGAGTTTCTTGCCGGTTCTTCTCAGTTGAAGGCTGACTTCTGAACCGGTGGTAACTTCTGTAATTCGACCTTCATAAGTGCCCTTCTAGGGCCTAAACTGAATAAATGGTTTTGACTTTGACTTTGACTGGGGAAACTTGTCAAATTAACCCACAGAAAACTCATCCACAGATTTTTTCCTTAATAAAATAGGCATCCATGGATCGCAGGTAACATCGCAGAGTAGAAAGCTAGCTTTAACCTTTACAGAATGTAAGTTATTCATTCTTGTAATATATTGTTTGACATTGCAAATTCTGACTACTTTTTACGAGGTCTTAAAACCATATCTACATTTTTATATGCAGAACGTAGTTGTTCAAACACAGTTAAGGCGTCTCCGTCTTTACATCATAGAGTGTGCGATAAGCGTATTTTATATTTATTACAGTGGCAATCCTGTAACTTTTGTAATGGTATTTTCCCCTTAAGTGAACCGATAAATGGTAACCTTCGTATAAATAAATATGAAATGGTACTATAATATATATATTGTCGTGCAGACACTTTTATGGAAGTTTATTTTACGTGACTTTGGTTACTTATGAGTAGGTATATATTTTTTTAATGTTTCGTAATATTTTGCTAGGTATGATCTAAAATGATATTTCACTTTGTATCTAATATATAAAATTCTCGTGTCACAGTTTTCGTTGCCATACTCCTCCGAAACGGCTTAACCGATTTTGATGAATTTTTTTGTGCTTATCCGGTATCTATGAGAATCGGCCAACATCTATTTTTCATCCCCCTAAATGTTAGGAGTAGTCCACCCCTAATTTTTATTTTTATTTTTGAGACAAAATTTCTAATTTCTATTTTTTTATGATACAACATACAAAAATACATACAATCCCCAATTTTCACCCTTCTACGATCAACCCTTATTTTTTAATAGCCATTTTAGTAATTTGAGTAATCGGTCAAGCCGTTTCGGAGGAGTATGGTAACAGGACCGATTTGGATGAAATTTTGTGTGTGTATTTCAATGGGTTCCTCGATGATTTGAAAACAAAATTGGACCCGGTAGATGGCGCTGGAATCGGGTTCTAAGTTTTGTTTTAATTTCAGGGCAGGACAACGTCTGCCGGGTCCACTAGTATTATACAAATTTTGATTTCTATTCGGCAGTTTCCAACCTGGGAGTCTTCAAGTGTGATAGCAAGGTAAGCGTGCACCATCGTAGACCGCATCGCCACCTATAATCAAAAAAAGTTTTGTTAGACTTATAAAGATTTCAGCTAAAACATATAGAATATTATTTAAAAAAAAAACCTCCTAGTGAGTATAAACCAGGTGGCCTTTTCCTTTCCAAAGGTAACTAAAATAATAAATCGAATTTATAACACAACCAACAATATATTAAATACACCAAAGGCGACAACTATTACGCGCATCTATTAAAAAAAACCCTTTTATATTCCCTTCCCTTCAAGGCGACCGATCATAATAAAGCTGCCGACGTGAAATGACCACCCAAGGGTCTTCACCGAACGACCGACAGTCGGCCAATCCATTACTTGCATACGCTTCATTCATAAAACCAAAAAATCATCAATACAATTAAAACCATTTAAAAATCACCTCTAATGCAACAGTTCCAAGATTAAATATCTATTGAAAACGTGTTGTTGGATACGTCGTTGTTAGTAGGACGAGATTGCACTTACGTTACTAGTGTTTACACAATCCACCAGTTTGGAAAGTGCAGGAAGCTCGGACTGTCTGTTTGTCTGTCACGATTGAGCGCGACAATGGGACAGTGATGGGAACACGTCTCCCCATTGTTGGCGGGAAATAGACGCGGTGTGCGGTTAAAGTTTGAAGACCCCAGCGGTGCCGTGATTCTCTTTTTTGAAGTGTCGCTTGGATGATTTATTTGAATTATTCAAAGCCTGTTTTGTATTACTTACTAGTAAAGTTGCTTGGCAGAGTATTATGAAAATTCAATGAGGAATCGGATTTCCATTCAATATTGGTTATACTAGCTTCAACCTCGTGGTTTCACTCGCGTTCCCGAGGGAATCTAAATAAAATATAGCTTACTAGCTGTCCTCCGCAGTTTCAACCGCGTTCTTGTGGGATCTTATCTTATCTTATCCTGGGATAAAAAATATAGTCTATGTTAATCTGGAATAATGTAGCATTCAAAACGTGAAAAAATTTTTGAAATCGGCTATGTAGTTTTTGAGTTTATTCGTTACATACACATACATACAAATATTTCCTCTTTATAATATTAAGAATCATATTATTATCTGTAGTTCCAAAGAAAATCTTTATCTCTTTATGAAATTAGTAGGTAGGTATAGACAAGCATTTGCGACTGTCTCCGCGAAATTTTTTTTACTGATTTAATTGATAAAAAAAAATAGTTTTTCTTACTAGAACTACCTATACATATACCTTCTTAAATAAAATAACTAATCGTACAATGTCTTTAGCTTCAACTTCACTTACCATGATATTTTTTCAGTTACCCACACAACAGCTTCACGAACACAATAACTTGATAATATTCTACAATTACTTTTTAAATCCCCATAACAACAATATATCGATAGAACCGTAGTCACAACATCTGTAAGATGTCACTATTATCCGACATGAGGGCAGTGATTCCATAGGTCGACGTGGATATAATAATCTGTCAGTCCCACGTCATCGAGTCAGCTGCGGCTGCGGTACCCACTAATAACGAATAGAGGGCGGAATGTCGACGAAATGAGGTGAAACGTCACCAGGCATGTCTTCACAGGTAATTCGAACTTATTGATTCGATATCGGGTTTCTTAGAAATTATTGGTATTATAAAATTTAATTGCAAGGTTATTCAATGAGAATCCTGCTTATTTTTATATGGGTACCTCAAGTGACATCCAGGCAGACCTGATGGTAAGTGACTATCGTCGCCTATAGACCCTATATATTTTCAAGTTGAGGGTGGTAGCCAACTGAGTACTGCAAATTACCTACCGCCGTGCTGTGGTTTCCTCACGATGTTTTCCTTCACCGAAAGCTCAAGCTCATTGTAGGATTCGAGTCCATAACCTTTGCCGTGGTATCCAACGCCACTACCACTGAGCTATTATCGCCAATTGAATAACGAAAAATATTCATATGACAACACAGCAAAATAGGGTTAATTACCGTTTGATTCAAATTTGTCACAAAATGGTCGTTCCAAAACTACATAAAGAGAACTTTCAAAACATAAATATTAACTATTTCTAATAGGCGAGCATAAAGTCATCGATAAAAAATAGTGTCAATATCATTTAATAGTGCTTAATGCTTGTATTTACCAGTGATAATTAAGGAAGACGAGATACATGAAGTATAAATAAAGGAGATCAAAGACAGGGATGATTGTTTCGAAGGTAAGAATTAGACAGTACAGAATTACGTTCTCTGAACTAGTAGCAATTTTAACATACAAAAAGGTATTTTTTTATTAATCTTACAAATTGTAATGAATATCCAAATTCACCAATCTTCTACACGATGGTGTCACTGCTCAGAAATGTTTACGAGCATGCAAATTACAGAGATAATACCCCATATATTTAAACCGGATCCATATCAAATTCACCACAATAGTATAGAAAATTCGCAACCGTGAAATTCTTGTTTGTTATCAGAGTCTTCACGGCATTTACCCTATTTATAGTCCCCTTTAAATCATTACCATTGTCGATTCACCACGCTTGTCTATCCTCTTCGCAACACTTATTACTATCGTTAAATTATCACCATACAAATTGAAACTCGATACGTTCAGTTAGTAAATATCTTGTACGTCTCGATTTTACTCTGTGCTGCGAACCATAGGGTAGACACCCCATTGTAGTGGATTTGATGAATCGATATAGTCCTTATTGTCGTGAACCCCGCAGCTGTCAGCTGTCACAAGAGAGATGACACTTGGACGGGTTTTTTTGACACTTCCCTTTGTGTCAACGCAGTGTGGTGCCAGACAAAATGAGCCGATATCGATCGCTCAATATTATGCTTGTCGAAGAGGGTTTTAAGTTGAATTGAGCTCATAAATAAATAAGCAGTGTCGTGGTGTGTTTCGACATTTTTTTGTATCGTGATGATGTACGCGTTTTCTTTGTTGGTAAGTTTCTGGGGGATCCGATATGGATTAATTTATTGCTCGAAATACGCGGTTACAATGGAAAAATTGCCGAGATAAAAGTATTATAAATGATTTTGGGTTTCGTTTCATTCGAATATACAAAACTGCGTTAATGGCGATTTGGTGTTAATTTTTCATTCTTTAATGTTTCGTACGAATCCTATAATCACCATATACGACTTTTGAATATCATTTTTTTTTATCACAGACAATGTTAGTTACTTTAGGTAGATAAATTATATATGATACTTCTAGCATATAAAAAAAACCAGCCAAGTGGATGTAGGACCATGCATAGGTTTCCGGAGTAATTTACCGAATTGAAAACAAAGTTGATCAAATACAAGACTCTCATTAGATCTGATAGTTGTTTTTGCAAGTTCAATCTTTGATAGCGCTATAGATTTTTTTTTTAAACTACGTTTTAAGCTGTAGGTTTTTGAGAACACGTAACTCAAGAAAAGCTACTAGCAGGAATAAGATTGTATGTTAGTATTTATAATGTATCTATACATAAAATAATATTTTTTGAAATTTCAACATCTTAAGGGTTCCTTCGGGAATGCGGGTGAAACCACTGGAGACAACTAGTTATTTATATACAGAGTGTTCAGTAAGTAGTATGACATAGGTACTTATGGGAAAGATAGGTGGGCGGGTCACCTTCTAAATAAATAAAAATGACCTTAATAAAAGTGTCACCATTTTTGAGATGTTTAAAATAAAAAAATCTAAAATCCATATATAAAAATCAGAAATATCTCGGAAATAGTGAACCTCGTACTGTGGTAATTTTGGTACCACCACCCACTTACTTTACCGGATACCTTATGCCAAATTTGGGCTAGCTTATAGTTTACAAATAAATAAGCTGTGACATTAAAACGGACGGACGGACGGAAAAATACTAGTTGTCCTTGTTCACTTCAGAACCCTAAAAACCGTATTTACCAAAACACGACCATCTCAAGTGCAAAATCATGAAATAAAACCCACCGCCCGCTGGGCGACGTCGCGCAGACCCGTAAAGCGGGCTATAATTTTGAATTATAGCTCGGTTACGACGCGTACGAGCGTAATGAAACACACTGTATATCACAATTTCAACCGCGCTCCGCCGCTAAATGGTGGCGGTAAATTAGCCTTTCTCTCTCTGTATGGCTTGAATAGATGATATTAGGTATTATTCTTTGGAATATGTGACAGTTCGCTATTGAGACACTTTTGTGAGAAAATGTTGGTGGCGTTTGAAGCTGCTTATCTGAAACGAAAACATATTTGCGTGATTCTATGGTTAATAATATAAATGTTTCGCATTTCTGTCTGTTTCTGTCTACTTGGTTTTACGGCTAAATGGCTAAACTAGTTTTGGTGAACTTTGTTACATGGATATCTTGAACCCTAGTGGAAAGGAAAGGTCAGTTAATAGGGATGAATATTTAATAAAATTCTATTTACGTCAAAATATTAATATTGGTCCATAAATGTTTAAAAAGAGTATATTTTCCAGTCAATCATTAAATTAAAACCACAGAATCCTCCTTTATTTCACTGTCGTAAATTAAAAATAAAGCATATTACCATGACACATTACCATCTGTCCCATAATGGGGACAGATAAAAAACAACACGCTGTACACACATAACCTAAAAAGTGTGCCATTAACCCGTAAAAACGCAACACATTGGTACACTGTTCACTCGCACCTCGGAGCCAAATTGAAATATACAGTCGGCCATATTCATTACAGCGGAGTCGCTCCGAGGCGATAACTCAAACTTATGGCCGCTTTTTACGAGTTTTAAGAGGTGCACTCATGGGAGACGAGGCCGGTAATGTTACCCTGTTTATGACCTGACGTTTTGACTGCTAATATAACGTGTGCCCGTGATGATGTCACGGACGTGGGTAGAATACCTTTTGTTTTAGGTACACCCTGTTAATGTTGTCAGTGTTGGTGGGTATATTTTTTGATGCTGCGTTTTTATTTTATTAGATTACTAGCTTTCCGCCCGCAGCTTCGCCCGCGTGGACCACATAATTTTGGCTGAATAGATTTACCATAGCAGCGCCATCTATTGATTACTTACTCAACCCAGTCGAAAGGTATCGACATCTGTTAGAATCATTTGGAGTTAACAGATAATTGCGACTGTCAAATAATAACAGACAAATAATCAGCAATAAATTAAAATTGCGACTATAATTTGAGATTTAAACTATCCTATCTCTCAAGTTGGATCGAACTGCACATGGTGTGCGAATTTTATTATAATCGGTTAAGTGGTTTAGGAGTCCATTGAGGACAAACATTGTGACACGAGATTTATATATATTAAGATGAAATTAAATGAAATGTTTATTCATCCAAATAGGCCTTCTTATGAATTGTCAGACTCTAATGCACGGTTCGGAATGTTGCTTTTGCTGAGAAGAGCCGGTAATAAACTTAGCAATTACTCTTTTCAAATCAAACTTAGAATGATTATTAGATCAGCTTTCTATTAGCGAAAGAATTTTGATAATGGGTTAACTTTTATTAATAGTTGTCAGACAAGCAGGTTAACGGATCACCTGATGGTAAGCGATTACCATCCTTTGAACATCAAGCTCTGCTTAGTTTGGGATCAGATAGCCGTGTGTGAAAAATGTCCCAGAATATTTATTTATTTTATCAACAATACCAGATGATTGCTAATCTGTTTTCCATCTTTTACCATGTCTAGAAGACAAATAAGTATTATATTAGTGCGCGTGACACTGGAAACACTAACTCAGATTAATGACAGCACATTATACGCACATTTTAATTAAAAAAAATACCTTTTCATAGTAAATCTTCATATAACAATAACTTCAAACGATACGAAGAATCTAAAAGACTCACAGCTCAGAATTGATACTGCGTAAACGCATCACCAACTTATTTTGACCTTCACAATATTCTAAAAGCGACTCTATGTATTTAGAGATAAGGTGACTCAATCTGTAAATTTAATTTGGCATGACATAACATGACAAACGATCGACCGAATCGCCTATTATTCTCTAATATCCCAATATATTATCTGGTCTTAAAAGGCCATGTTTCAAGTGATAAATTGGCATGCTATTGGCATCTTTGTCGCTTGGCTCACTGGCATATGTTGAATGGTACAAAAAGTGGCAGGTGACGGTTTTAATGGCATAACGCGTGTTAATTTATAATGGACGATTGATTTTAATTGTTGGAATTTTTTGTTGATATTTGATGTATGTTATAAGATGACATATAACATCTGCATATGATGGAACCTTATGAAATATACTTATGTTTTTTTTAATTGAAACATTTGTTATTAAGCAGCATTAATAAATAAGCAGAATTGTTAGTTTTTATCTATGAATAAAAAAGGTCAAGATTAAACTAATTAATAGTACAAGATAAGAAATTGATCAATTTGTAGTTTTAAATTTTATGCATCAGATAAAGGATGTGTAAAATGCGGAAAATAATAGGCCTTTGAAAGCAGCTACGACAGTCTAGACTTTAACGCACTGTTTATAAGGCTGTTTTTACTGAGAAGAGTCAGAAAAAAACTGAAATTACTATTTTTAAAAAGCAACATGAAACTATTTAGTAGTATTATTATATACGTTAAACAATTTCAGTAGATTGCGTCACTGATTCCCTACTTAAGGTAGAGTGAGACAACAAATAAGAGAGAGTAAACAACAAAAAGCAATAATGAAAGAAGTTAATTTCATGTCAAACGTGTCTCTGCAATTACTTGCGGGTAATAGACGCCAACTGACGCGTTCACGCTGACTGCTGACTGCTGACTGCAGATGTCGAGGATGGGTGTTATTATTTGTAGCGCTATCTTTTTATGTGGCAAGCGTTCATCCGCGGTTTGTAAGCATACAATATAACATTTAATTGTTTAGAGATATCCAAAGACCATACAATTTTTTTTATATATTAAGAAACATAAATTCGTTCGAATTGTGACCGTTTGTTATCTAAATAAATAAAATCGTCCACTGCTGGACATAGGCCTCCTCCATTTCCACATAGAACGATCCTGAGCTGGGATTGGGACCTGTATGGGCATTGCCAATGTACAGCTTATAACAATGCTTTAAAGGCAACTGGCTCTCAAGTGCAGCTGCCGTAATACACCGACAAGTGCTTGGTGACTTGACAATAGCTAGGCAGGGAGGTAAAACAAAGTACCCTATCTGATTTCCTCACCGAAAGCTCAACCTCGAACCCACGACCTTTACTAAGCTAAAGCAAATTATTCAATAAAATTTAATTTCTCATCCAACCTCTGCGTAATCTAAGTCATAACCCAGACATTATCAAGATGGCTAACCAAGTGTCGCACATAATAAGAGAACTGTCGAAAATCTGCGACCTAACCGACATATACGTGAGAAGATGTGAAAAGAATGGATCTTCAATTATTTTTGTATGACAGTCTACAATTATAAGAACGGATGTAATTTTAACATGAAATTGTAGAGATATAAATTTTAAAGACTATTATATAGGATGTTACAATAATAAATTCATATTAATCATACGATACATACATCTAATGAAGTTGTGAAAATCAATGTAAGTATGTAAAGGTAAAATGTAATTGTGTATCCAGTAATAATATTGAATAAACCAAGTAGAACACAAAAAAATTAAAACATACTGTATAAATCTCAAATTTAAACAAAATGCATAAAGAGCACAAATAAAACGATGATAGCTCAGTGGTAGTGACGTCGGATACCGGAAAACATCGTGAGGAAACCATTGCACGGTGGTTGGGTACTTTGTAGTACCCAACTGGCTGGCTACCACCCTCAAGTTGAAAATCTGTCACCAAGAACTTATTGGTGTGTTCTGGTAGCTGCACTTGAGAGCCAGTTCCCATCTAAGCTTTTTGTGCTTACCACCTTCGGCCACATCATCACTTAATATGGTGATGATTGCTGTCAAACACAAGCTTATCCAAAGAAGTTAAAAAAAACAGTAGGTACAAGTCCTTGACACATCCTCGACTAATATTTTGGGTGAAGCGGTGCTACGGCGTAGGTCGCGTAGCTCGTAGCCCGTAGCGCCGTAGCAGCTGAAATATGGCCCATGTATTATTCAAAGAAATTGCCACATATTTCATCCGAGGGAAATAACTCTGAGATATGTGTTATACGGCACGCAAAATGATCACTTAAAAAAATACCTTTAAACATTTTTTTTTATATTTTATTAATATTTACCTACTAATAAAAAAATATTGATAAACGTAGGCTTTATGAATTTTAAAATAATATAATTTTATTTATGGTTGACAAATCAATAAAAGTGATAAAAAACAAAGTCCAATCAGTCCAACTTACATAGTAAAAACATCTCTAAAAAAAAAAGATATACATCATCACATCATATTTGAGCTCAACAAACCATGAACCCCATCATACCAAAGCTAAGGCTGCTCGCAGACTGGCTTCACCTTATCTATGCCAAAGTGATTCCGCTCGGCAGCGCGCGCGATATTTATGCGATGTGCTAGATTTACGAGCGAACACCGACTGTGGTCGCGGAGCTTCGCGAACCGAGAAACTTGTCGAGACGATATCGTACCACCAGAAGTGTTGGTGTTTTTGTGGTGATAAAAAAATTAAGACGAGAGTTTTTGAGCTGTTGTTAGTTTTTTCAAATAGCATACCTCAAAAGGGAACCTAGTTAGGATTACTTCGTTGTCTATCTGTCTGTCTGTCAAAAGGTTATGCTGCATATTTTGGTAAAAAGTTACTACTTATGAATAGTCTCTAACGCACGGTTCGAAACTCATCATTTTTAAAGCAATTTTCACTATTACATAGAGTGTTTTTTATATTATAGTCTCACTGATAATAAGTATCGATATTTAGCTACTAAAAAATCGAATGCAATGACAAATAATGCATAATGACAAAATCATACAAATACCGAAACAAATTAACATATCGAAAACTGCATTACATAGTAATTTGGACCCCTACAGTTGTCATATTATAAACATTGAAAGCGATGCTGACTTCACACTTATAAATTAGACTTATCATGGTGCCTAAATAAACCGAGTCACCCCACACCTCCGACAAAAAATATATATTTCCTTGCGATGCATATTTTAAATCATCCCCTTACTTCATACAAAATGGCTGTCGACACTCGCTACCTATTTTTCCTACGGTCTGTGTTGCAAGTTATAAACTTAACTAATGTGACATTTATACTGTAGTATTTTTACAAAAAAAAAGAGAATAAGAAAAAAAGTGTTTTTAATTAGCTACCTACCCTACGTGATAAGAAAGAATCTCCAACCATGCAAATGCTCACTTAATTTTTTTCTATATCCGCTAAGGACTTGAATTTTGAAAAGAATAAAAAACTTTTAAAAGTAACTAATGTCAAAATTCAAGTTTTGATGAGAAGAAATCTAATTTACACTTTACTTTTTCCCTTTTATCAAACTTTTCATGTTTGCTAAAATAAATGAAAAACAATTAAAAAGCTAGTTAAAGTTTTCTAACATGACTAACATGTCCTAGGTTTTGAAAAAAACGCCATCTGAAACTATCCATCCAGTAGACTTGTCGTAGGTACGAGTATCACCCATTCTTAATAAATTCAAGGCCCAATTCATTTTTTTCTCTGCTATCACAACACATTAGGTACTAACCCTGTTTTGCATGTCTTTAGAAAGTTTGTTAACTGCAAACGCTTCCGCGTCAACTACAGCCTTGGACCGCGTCATGCGTGATATATTTCCTAGGAGTTCCTTACACTTGGTGAAGCAGACAAAATAATTTATGTACCTAGTTTAGTGGGTACTTTTCTGAATAAATGGCTGTTTCTAGGTGAATGACATCTTTGTTATGGCGGTACTGGAAAGTTACATAAGATTGATGGAAAAAAGGGAAGAGAGAATGTGGAGTAATTTTTACTGAAATACCATAAAACATATTTACTACAGTTCTATTCCTATTAATCTATAAATAAATTATATCTAAATGCAAAAATGTTTGTTGGCACTGACTGAGCTTTGTAACGGCTGAACAGATTTAGATGAATCGTGGCAGATAGATTTTACCTTGAAAAATCAGGGTATACCTCCCCCCAAGGACTCTGGTAAAACTGAAAAAAAATAATCTGTGTCATTTTGGCTAAAGATTATTAAAACTGCACGTTGAATTTATCATTTACATTTTTTTAAATTAAAGCAGATATAAAAAAACTCTAAATATTTCCATTTTGTTATTTCGCAACGACTGTAGTTTTTAAAAATAATAATAAAAAAATCACAGTAAAACAAAACCTTAAAGAGCAGTCCACGAGACCATTAGCAAGAGTATTTGTTCAGGGAGCTGCGATAGCATCGTTCAATGGCCGCTACCATAGATCTTTAAAATAGTTTAGAATTGACTTAAAAAATGTTTTTTTTTTTTAACCCAGCTTAAAATCACCGATGGAATACAATAAAGGGCAACTGCTAGCTCATCTCACTAATATTACAAATATAAAAGTTTGTGTATTTGCTACTCAATTCCTCATAAACGAATTTAGATAAAATGTGGCTTATAAATAGATTGATCCTACCTTCAAATTTAAAACTAGTAGTTCAGTTTAGATCCCAAGGCTTCTAAAGAACTGATGGTCAGGAAATATTATTTACACCGTTTTGCGAAGAACGATAGAACAAAATAAATAACAAAGAGTTTTTAGGTCGGGTCCGAAGTCAGACTTAAAAAAAAAAACTATTAATAAATACGCTCACTAACAAATAACATACATATAATATATGTATAAATCCTGGACAAAAAAATATATGTATTATAAATGATAATATGTTATGTATTATAAATAAATAAATAAATATTTTAAGAATGCGTGTTATGTATGCAGACCCTAATACTAAGGTAATGTACACATAGCCTTAATCATCGGCGGTATATTGCGCAAGGCTGAGTCGCCGCGGTTCTCACCAAAACCGAAAATGCTGATGCCGCGACATTCCTCCATCGGGCGGCCCGAGCAAGCCGTACAACAATCACCAATTCGGTACCAACATCGACCGAATTCACTACATTTTAAGTATAGCATAGTTTATTGTAATTTATATACATTAAACTAGTGGACCCGGCAGACGTTGTCCTGCCCTGAAATTAAAACAAAACTTAGAACCCGATTCCAGCGCCATCTACCGGGTCCAATTTTGTTTTCAAATCATCGAGGAACCCATTGAAATACACACACAAAATTTCATCCAAATCGGTCCTGTTACCATACTCCTCCGAAACGGCTTGACCGATTACTCAAATTACTAAAATGGCTATTAAAAAATAAGGGTTGATCGTAGAAGGGTGAAAATTGGGGATTGTATGTATTTTTGTATGTTGTATCATAAAAAAATAGAAATTAGAAATTTTGTCTCAAAAATAAAAATAAAAATTTAGGGGTGGACTACCCCTAACATTTAGGGGGATGAAAAATAGATGTTGGCCGATTCTCATAGATACCGGATAAGCACAAAAAATTTCATCAAAATCGGTTAAGCCGTTTCGGAGGAGTATGGCAACTAAAACTGTGACACGAGAATTTTATATACATTAAATTAATTTTAAATCACGTTTTTATTTTTTTTATATCCTTCAGCTGTGGCCTCCATAATTTGCTAATAAAATGGCAGGGTGGAAACAAGTTAAAAAAAAGTAAAATGTTAGTCCATCCAACTTTTTACACATCCATGGTCGCTAGTCCGCACGGCTAATTAGACGTCATATTTATACTTTAAACTTTTACTTTGTCTGTTAACGATTAACTCACAAGAGCTATGACGCAAAAGTACAGTTACTGTAAATAGTTTAGCAAATATAAATGTAAAGTTAATACTAATAACCATGGTTGGTGTCGTGAGGTAAATAGAGATAAGCAAAATAAATGACAATATGAAGAACTAACTTACACTTCGCGTTTTATTTTATGTTTATTATCAAAGTCAAAGTCAAAACCATTTATTCAGTTTAGGCCCTAGAAGGGCACTTATGAAGGTCGAATTACAGAAGTTACCACCGGTTCGGAAGTCAGCCTTCAACTGAGAAGAACCGGCAAGGAACTCCGCAAGGTTACATTTTTTAAATATTTTTGGACCATCTGACTATATTGGCTTTTTTTTTTCAAATGTTTAACAATTTTAATCTTAAACTAATACAAAAATACATAAAAAATTATAACCCGCATTAGTTACCTACATAGTGTATTATGAAAAGTATATTCCGTGATAAGACCTGCCTTTCATCTAAATTCGTTCAGCTTCGGCGAACATACATACTTTTAAGGCGATTATAGCTCAGTGGTAGTGAAGGTCGTGGGTTCGAATCAGCTTGAGCTTTCGGTGAAGGAAAACTTCGTGAGGAAACCATAGCACGGTGATTGGGTAATTTGTAGTTTTCGACTGGCTAACAACCTCAAGTTAAAAATCAGTCCCCAAGCACCTATAGGTGTGTTCCGACAGCTGCACTTGAGAGCCAGTTACCTTTAAAGCCATTAGTATTTATTGCTAGTAAAAAAAACAGCTACTTTTAACCATCATTTATGGTTAAAAGTAGCTGTTTTTTTTTACTTTTGGATAAGCTTGTGTTTCTTCGCAATATCAACATGGTAAGTGATGATGTGACCGAAGGTGGTAAGCACACAAAGCCTAGACGGGAACTGGCTCTCAAGCGTAGCTGTCGAAAAACACCAATAGGTGCTTGGCGACAGATTTTCAACTTGAGGGTCTCCAGCCAGCCGGGTACTACAAAGTACCCTACCACCGTGCATGCTAATATGTGTACCTTTTGTCTTATTCGCGGTGAAATATTCCCTTTAGTTAATTGGAGGAATTGGATAAATTGGAGTTTCTCCACTTTATACACATTTTAAGGCTCAGTTTGTATCAGAAATCTGACCAGCAGCAGAGCTCTGTTAGTAATTACCAATGTGTTGCTGACATACAATACGTAGAAGGTCAAGCGAAGAATAGTTAGTCCAGGTGTATGCCTACTACGAAATGATGAAAACGAGCTGTCGGTTAGGTGGTCGGGTAATTTGTCTGGCCGGCTATCACCCTCAAGATCTTTTTCACCAAGTACGTAACTTGTTCCGGCAGTTGCACTTTAGCTATTGTGCTTATCACCCTCCATCGGCAGATTCGGCAGATCGCTTAGCTTGCTGAGATATAGATCAAACACAACCTCGGACAAATATATTCTCGGAAATTTTTCACACACGGCTATCTGATACCAAACTAAGCAGAGCTTGTAATATGGAAACCAGATAACTGATATACTACATATACTACTTTTTTTTTGTAAATACATACTTAAATAAATACTGACACCCAGACTTAGGACAAACAGACATGTACACAAATTTTTGTCCTGGGTGGGAATCGAACCCACGACCTGCGACGTGATAGGCAGTGTGTTAACCAACCACGCCAAACGGCCCGTCAACCCTTTTCATATTATTAATCTAAAACATCTTAAAATTCCTGTGTCACTAAACCGATCTTGATGAAACTTGGCACACAAAAAGATTATATCCTGGAATAAGGGATAGGATAATTTTTATCCCGGGAAATGATAATATGAAGCGTGTGAAACCGTGGGGTACAGCTACTCTTACTAATGTTATAAATGTGAATGTTTGTATCTTTGGATGTTTGTTTCTCAGTCACGCAAAAACGGCTGAACATATTTTAATGAAACGGCACACAGGTAGATCATATTTTGGAATAAAATATAGGATAATTTTAATCCCGGAGAAAGATAAGGTAGTACCAATATTATTTAGGTATATTTGGCTTGTTCCAAACGACATATTTTTAGAGCTCTCGTTTTGCTATTGTGACGTTAGAGAGGGACGGATTTATTTAAAACCTGTTTTTAGAAGGTAGTTAAACAACTAAAACTCTGTATAGAAATCGTGAGGGAATTGTAATACAATATTTATCGTAAAGCAATGTCGTAAAATACGTATCGACTCCACGCCCACTGACAGTTAATCCTTTGGTAAAGTAAAGGTGTAATGAGTAAATAACAACAGAGGCCAAGTTTTCTTAGATGGCGGGAATATACTTTTGTTGCTTAGATAAATATCGTCGTACATTCTTCACACACGGCCATGTGATCCCAAAATAAGCAGAGCTTGGGCTATGGAATCCGGATAACTAATTTTTTATGAATATATAGTTACTTTTGACTGAGCGAGCGAAGCGTCTTCATTTCAGCTTTGGAAAAAAATGCTTTGATATGTCTGTTTACTACAGGTCACATTTCTCAACCGATTCTCGTGAAATTTTGTGAGCATGTTCGATAATTATATGGACATTTTTGTCGATTCAGTTTTTGAATTTCTTTACAAAAAAATCCTACTAATATTATAAATGTGAAAGTTTGTATGTTTGTGAGTTTCTATGTTTGTTCCTCAATCACGCAAAAACGGCTAAATAGATTTAGATGAAACTTGGCACATAGGTAAATCTAATATCCTGAAATAAAACATAGGATACTTTTTATCCTGGGAAAAGATAAGAGAGAGGAGAAAAACAAGTGCGTAATATGTTCAAAAATGTCACAAAATTTTCACGAGGTCTACAGCTACCAGAGCCACTAGTAAACACTGTCATCTCATATTTTAAATGTTTAAAGAGAGTTAGTCAAAGTTTGGCCTCTGTTGTTATTTACTCATTTAATAAAGATAAAATGAACAATGTTATAAACTGACTGCGTTCATATCTTTATTGTATGTTTGTCCATTTTATAAATGTTTTACCATTCAAATGGCGACATGCGGTTATTAACTGATTAAAGATATGTACAGTTTATAATTTATTGTTCACGAAACAAGTTATAATCGATTGGAATATTCTAGATTGGATTTTATTGATACAATGGTTAAATAAAACATAGTAATTATATCAATATGCACGGTGGTAGAGTACTTTGTAGTACCCGACTGGTTGGCTACCACCCTCAAGTTGAAAATCTCTCGCCAAGCACCTATCGGTGTGTTCCGACAGCTGCACTTGAGAGCCAGTTCCCATCTAGGCTTTGTGTGCTTACCACCTTCGGCCACATCATCACTTACCATGGTGAGATTGTGGTCAAACACAAGCTTATCCAGAATAAAAAAAATATATTAAAGAAAAAAAAAATGTATATTATGAATATTCGAGAAGTTTGAGAGGAACACCTTTGACGTGTGTATAGATTTGGATTACAATTCACACAGACTGGAGGAAGAATCAAATCCAGCGTTTTTTTTGTAACATTTTTTTAGTAATATATCAGTTATTTGGTATTCTTACGTACAAACTCTGCGTAGTTTGGGATCTAAAGGGCACACAAAACCAAGAATGACTAGATCTCAAGCGCACAGCACAAAACGCACTGATTGATGATATTTTCAACTTAAGGATGGTAACCAGAGGCAGGTTATTTCCTACACCAAAAGCTCAAGTTGATCGTAGGTTTTGAACCCAATCTTAGTCAAGGCATTCGACGTCCACCATCGAGCTATTATCGCCAAAATTACATAATAAACCTTCATTTAGTGTAATTCATAGTTACAATTACTCAACTCAACTGAATATTCATAATTACTAAAATTTCAACCTAGGGTTCATTGTAAATGCAAAGTTATGGAAAGTCCAAAGCTAGTTTAAGTAAAGTAAACTTTATTATCATAATTAATGTTTTGAATTGAATTAAGAACATTAAGTAAACAGAGAAGGAGTTAAATATAGTACCTAATTATAGTGATAGCTATAATCTTCATTACGGGCACCTGCTATTGCTTTTATGAGAAGGCTTCAGTGTTTTATCCTGAGGTTATATTTTTTTAGTTTTTTTTTTTATTCTGGATAGGCTTGTGTTTGACCACAATCTCACCATGGTAGGTGATGATGTGGCCGAAGATGGTAAGCACACAAAGCCTAGATGGGAACTGGCTCTCAAGTGCAGCTGTCGGAACACACCGATAGGTGTTTGGCGACAGATATAGAAGGCTTTGTTATAAAAATAATGTAAACTTTTAAACCAGAAAGAAGAATAAATAGAAAGCAAGAAAACTAAAGATTAGATACGCAATTCAAATTAAATGCATCTGTATATGATGATAACCTTGGCAATAAAGGAATAACATACATTTTAAAGGAGAATAAAAATTATCACGACATGATCAAAATTCTTCATTTCATTATTATTTTGAGAACCTCAAACAATGTTCGAGTATCCAGAACCTGACAGGAAACTACTAGCGATGATAGCTCAGTGGTAAGTGGCGTCAGATACCGCGGCAAAAGTTGTGGGTTCGAATCCTACAATGAGCTTGAGCTTTCGGTGAAGGAAAACATCGTAAGGAAACTATAGCACTGTGGTAGGGTACTTTGTAGTACCCGACTGGCTGGCTACCACCCTCAAGTTGAAAATCTGTTGCCAAGCACCTATCGGTGTGTTCCGACAGTTGCACTTGAGAGCCAGTTCCCATCTAGGCTTTGTGTGCTTACCACCTTTGGCCACATCATCACTTACCATAGTGAGATTGTAGTCAAACACAAGCCTATCCAGAATAATAAAAAAACAAAAAACTGTGCCCTTTGATTTATCACTCATATTCAAATATTCACGTACATACCACATCCTCGTTCAATTCTCGAATAGCGCAATTACCAACGTCCCATCTCGACACGCCACCGGTCGAGTTACGAGCTCTTTAGATTTATTGTTATTACCGCACATTTCCTCCGGGTAACGTTTTAATTACACAGATCGACGATAAAGCATCCTGGGGGCGCACTTTTCTTCATTAGAAGATGGATAGCCAGCATCTACGCTGCAGAGAAATTTATACCCGCAAAGCTTTTAATGGCTTATAGTCCAGCTATTGTTGAAGAGTCTAGTGATACAATAAAAAAAGAAAACGATCACGAAAGCAATATAGCAAGATGCGAATGTCATTCGGACATCGTACATCAAAACGTTAATATTATATTGGGACCCTCGGCAATTCTGGAAGCTATAGAAGATATAAATCAAGCACCTCATAAGCGAAAGGTCCCCTCTGCGACCGGACCTGACACTACAACATGAACTGGCGAACGGAAATCGCCATTCGAAAAACTTTTGCTATTTCCTCTAGTATTACAACTTAAGAGTGTTTTTCGTGAATCCGTACTGGATAAGACCTTTGATCGGTATCAGAGGGCGAACTGAGAAAGCGATCGACACTTTCCGCCTTCAATTATCATCCGTCGTCTAGACTTTTCCTCTAGCAACCAAAATTCAACCTTATCGTACCAATTAGAAAAACGATTTAATTATTATCGACAATCATTTGATTAATCAAGATTTAGATTAACAACATCATCAATTTTAATTAACAACCCATTTATATTTTTTATCTACATCAGTGATTTATTTGATAAAATTACAATTTTAATCTTATCTTTATATAATTTGCATGTTGATATTCTTAAGGACTAAGTTTGTTTGGCTTTAAAGTGGAGTTACATCGTTTTATTATCAGGATGGTCGTCCGCAGGCCATTTGTCACAGAGGCCATTTGTACTTGTCGAATCACAGCCATTAGACGAGAGTGTGTGACCGCGTGGGGTTAACCCTTGTTCCTATTCTGTTACATCACTATTCTAAGCTGCCACAGAGCAAAAGTGCTCTATATATAAGGAAAGGGATAAATCCAGATGACAAACAATATTGTAGTGTGATAAAATTTTCTATGGATAAGGATGTTAACAGATAGGTCGACAAATTTGAACAGGCGCTAAGGGAACACCGCACTTGTCAATATCGAGTTGTATGAGCAGAGCTGTCCCGTCGATTTATCTTACTTTGCGGCTATTGTTACAGACGGCCGAGGTTGCAGCTGATTTATAAGTAGCCTAGTTAATTACGACGAGCGTCGACGCATCGTTAATTTCTCTCCGCCTCTCATTTATCTTTGGGCTGTCGTTCGCGTTTGCAGCTTCCTATTTCCACCTGCCGTTACGTTACGTATATCTCACGGTCACAATATCGACAAACTTGTATTTTAAAGCTCGCCAATAAATACATTCGCATAAAACTTGAGTTTATCTCAGTTTCCTTTGAAGTACGGCCCGAGAAAACAAACAAAGCAATAAAGAAGGCCTTTATCGGAGCCACGAGTCGACACGCGAGCTAATTTACAACACAGCCGCGGGTTTTATCTTCATTAACCCATCGATTCACAATTAAGACGCGGAATAAATCTCCGGTAATGCGCTCCCCGTCCGCGCCGGTAGATTCAACTTCAAACAGATGTTATGTATAAATAAAGCCGAACGGAGGCAACCACTCGATATATTCCTGTCCGCGGCAAACTTTACAGATCTATCAGCGCTCGCTAGCCGGCGACAACTCACACATTGCTGCAAACAAACTTAAACCTTAATGCACCCCTGGTTTACCTTAATATTCGTTGCGGTTTCGATTCCAAGCTATAGTAACAGCCACCTGGCACCCGTATAGTTACTAAATTCAATATCGTCTATAATACAACAGAATGGAGAACCGGTTAGGTCTTTTTTACTAAGAAGGAGTCACAAACCTCATCTTATTTCCAGCGTAACGAGTCGATGCTCACATTCGATTATCTGGCTGCGGTATCCGAGGCATTACACTTGATGTATCGACGGCGACTGCGCGGGATTGTCGGCCGTCAGTTGATTTAGTGTGGCCATTCCTTCCTGGCACTCCATACGGGATAGATCCCCATCTGTCGCGAGCGGTGTGACGGATCGCGGCAATCCAAAAGCTCCGAGGGTACTCTAATGAATTGTCCCAAATAATTGGGATAGTATTTTATATCGGCGTCATTTGTTCTTTGATCGGTACATTTATCACGTCGCGTTGATTTGTGCGATGCTTTAACCTTTGTACCATATTAGAATATTTATCTCCGCTCTTCTAATGAGATCGACAAGATACCTATTTCTTTTATAAATCGTATTTTTATCTCTACAATGCAAGAACAATGTGTTTATCTGAAAATCTCTTCGAAGCAGATATGGACCAAGTTAATTTGAAAGAGTATTTTTGTATCTTGAGTTTAATATAAGCGTACTGCCATCTCAGATCAGTAGTCATGAGTTCAAAGACAATGCCCGCGTCACGTTGTATCGCATTCCTGATCTTTGCTTCTGGTGCTTCCGAACTACGTTTACTGCAGGAACGAGCCGACGAATTTTAAATACAAATAAAAATATCTTAAATACATTCATAATTGACACTCAAAAATTAATATTATTTGATAATATTATAAATTATAGTTGAACATCCAGTAATTTTGAATCTGGCATGGCGATAGAATTTAATACGATTACTAATAGTCCAAAAATCAAATCAAAATTACACTCAATCTAAATATACTAAGATAATTATAAACACAACAGTGTAAATGCAGCCCAAGACTGACTACTACAGTCGCAGCGATAAGACATGGTTGACTTTGATGTATGCCCGCTCCTCGCATCTTGATCGACGTTTGCACCCGTTTCAATAAGCATACGTCTGCCGCCTGTCGTCTGTCGCTGTCGATGTCGGCGCGTTTAGTACCAACGTCGATCTGGTATAGCCGACTCGACTCGAGTTCTATTAGCTTCTTTGAATTTATCATTATTTATTGCATCTCTAGAGTTTAACTCCAATGATAAAATGATAATTTTTACTAAATATCTCGCAAGGATCATTTTAACATCAGTACATATCTATTATTTTAATATACACTGCTTTTATGAGTGTTGTGGATACAAAATACCTATGTTATCTAATAGTTTCTTTATATAAAAATAGAAAATTTAAATCTCTTAAATGTTTAAAATCTATTTTATATTTATTATCTTTTATTTAAATCTGTTACCTACATTCAAGTCGCACACATAATATACGCAACAAGAAATATTAAACTAAATAGAATCGATTTCATTTTTGTGTTCAAAACACTGCTGTAAATAAAAAGCTTTAAGATCACTTTCTATTTGGCATTCATCACAAGCAGAAACAAAATATTTTTCCACAAAACACAAATCCCGTCACAATATTTGTTTGACGTTACGCCAGAGGGGCGCGATCTGTCATGTCACTGCGTATTAAATCGGATATGCCGTCAAGACACGCCAGTAATTAGAAGTGATGTTTAGCGAATGAGACTCGACTATTAATTCATTAAAAATTAACGCTTCATTTACTTCATTAATGAAAGTTAACTAGACGTAGATGCTATCAGTCATCCAAAAATTTAATCAGAATTTGTGTTAGTATTAAATGAAAGTATCAATGTAAAATTTCATTTTGGTGACTCTATATTGTGTTGTATCATTCTAAATATCATTACGGATGATATAATCCGTTTCGATGCTGATAACATCACTGTTCGACCAATTTCAATATTGATTACACTACATTCGATTGGTAGAGAAATTGATGGGGGCGAAAAGATAACAAATGATCGCTATTCTATATTTACATTCAGTGTATATGAGTTCGATTTATCATTCGGACGGACCGTTAAAGCTATAAATCATACTCGTTCACAAATACTTAGACCCAACTGTGCACACGTCAAAATAATGAACGAGCCACGGCTTCCGCTAGGAGTTTCACGATAAAACCGTCTGAAAGCCTTTAAATATAGAGGTTGTAATTACGTAAACAGACATATTGACGTATGTCTGAACGGTAATCATAAGCTAAAATTTATCACGGAGTGAATCATTCATGCGTTAAGACAGCTGACAGCGCGGCACATATATTATAATGATCGACAGCCTGACGTTACTTGTCACAGAGGGATAATGTTGTTGCCACACTAACTCTACTGAAACACTGGAAAATCAACCTCAAATCTGAACGTTAAAACACAATTTCCATTTATCCAGCGTACAGTACAAAAGGCGTTTTTGTTTAAAGCGCTCACGATTCTAACGAAAAGAACAAAGTTCTACATGAAATTGCGCAACATGAATAGAACCTTATTACAGCAACGAATGCTTCAGATTTAAATGAAAATTGCGCGCTTATTCAACTTGTTCGTGATGGGAAATGTGACTGAGTTCCAGATGTGATTGGACAAGGTGAATTGGACTTTACGATAGAAGATGAGAATTGAGATTGGAATATTAGAGAGTTAGTGATTTAAGTTGTTCTTATTTTGGAGTACATTGGTAGCGCGGTAGCAGAGAGACGTGTCGCGGCGTGTCATCGGGACGCAATGAAGATTTATGAACAGCCCGGTACTACGGTTCAGTCAAACGAGTCACACACGCCCGCGTTTTCTACTTTGTAGATAATTGTACGGCATGAATAAAATGTTAACATTGTGCATGCTTTGCACGTACGGTCTACTTTCAAAACGAGATGCTCTGATGACATGATAGAAAGAATGAAAAATAAAATTGCAGAAACATTTCGTGACTTGACTAACATTAAACTATTTTTAATAGCGTACATTAACTTAGGTTGGCAAATAAAAATAAAACATCTAGTTTAATTAGGTTATGCAAAGGTATTTGAACCAGTAAATTTAATGCGTGCAACGAAAAATATTTAGTATACATTATTGTTGTTTTTGAACATTCTAAAAATATTGAATTCTGTTTTATCTTAGTTGTAGTAGCAAATGTGTAATCAAAATAGCACTTTGTGCCATCATAATAATAAAATGAGAAGCTTGTTACAAAGTACCATCATCTCTACTAATAATTGACGGGCCGGTTGGCGTGGTTGGTTAATACACTGCCTATCACGTCGCAGGTCGTGGGTTCGATTCCCATCCAGGACACACATTTGTGTGCATGAACATGTCTGTTTGTCCTGAGTCTGGGTGTAATTATCTATTTAAGTATGTATTTACAACAAAAAAAGTAGTATATGTAGTATATCAGTCATCTGGTTCCATATTACAAGCTCTGCTTAGTTTGGGATCAGATAGCCGTGTGTGAACAAATGTCCGAGGATATTATTATTATTAATATAAATGTGAAAGTGTATTCGTTGGTTTGTATTTCTTTCATGCAGCAACAATTATGTAATTAATTTTGCATAGAGATAAGTTTAAGGTAAATGTCAAAAGTAAAATGATGCGCGCGTCTATTCTAAAAACGAAAACGCCTGTGACGTCTGTCTATTCTAAATATTAATAAAACCTTCAAAACAGCATCTCTATTTGCCATTCTTTTACACATTAGCTTTTTAAGTTTACATTTTTCAATCACTTCAATACTTAGGATTCATATTGAGATTGTATGTTACGGTAATAAAATGTTGCAACTGTTTTTCCCAACATTCTTCTTAATTACTTTTCTGACTGACCCGCAAAATTTATAACTCTCGAAGAAATCCAAAATTCGACCCAACAAATTTCCGTTTCTTTTATTAACATTTTCTGTGTTTAGTACTGTAGTAGCGGCAACGTCGGATCCTCTCATTATGTATTTAGGCGCTGCTGCTGGCATAAGCCGAGGCTTTCAAGTACCCTGTGCCATACCGTTTGTGCCCTCACTAGAGGGTGCTTCACTGTTGTTTTATTTAGCAAGTGATGCCGGGATAAGCACTCATACATTTTTATTTCAATTCACATTTCGAATGGAATAGGCTATTGAAATATTGAAATGGGGCTTGGTTTTTTACGATCTGTTTGTGCAGACGATTGATTGGTGAATCATGGATGAAGAATGTTTTTATTACAACGTGGATTACAGTTTAATTTACAGTAATAAAATTGTATTCTAGATGCCAACGATCTAGGTGAAAGATTTGTATCTACTATTTTTGGCAAGATTATTACATATTATATTTCTGATCAAAAATCGATACCTGTTTTATGTAAAAAAAATGAATAGATCGAATCTTCAAAATCATATCCCGCCAATGATTTATAATCTCAACATCCGACAGGATTTCATATCCATTAATAAAACCACGAAGATAATAATCACACGCTTGTTTAGAAAAAAATATATTAATACTAATTCAAAACTACCGACCTTCATTATAAACGTCATCGTTCAAAGGGAAAATTGATTTACGACACTGCATTACGCCATTATTTTATGACGCGAGAACGCCCCGAAATAAAATACTAACAAATATACAACCGGCATCCACGACTATTACATCAAGACCAACTAAGTTTTACAATCAACAAAATGTACTGCCACCTGTATATCAAGAGCAGTAGGATCTAATTTAGTAGAACTCCGTGTGAAATGATGAATAATGTTAAATTTGGAAGCGACCGTCATAAAGCGAATAAAATACGGGGCACAAAGAATAAGCGCTCGTATAAACGCTGTTATGTCTGTCAACATAAAATATTGTATCCTGTGAGCGACCGGGAGCCACGGTTCAAATTGTACTGCCTCTATTGCACCATTAATCTGGCGATGTCCACTAAAATCCATTGAAAAAATCCATGATGGATCTTTTCGCACTTTTTTGTCCACTTTAATCCTTTATCGTGGATTTTTTGCAAAGTGGATTTTTTAGCACTAACGAGTGTCTTAAAATCCATTGTAAAAATCCATTGATGGATCTTTTTGCACTTTTATGTCCACTTTATTCCTTTATCGTGGATTTTTTGCAAAGTGGATTTTTTAGCACTAACGAGTGTCTAAAAATCTCGAAATGGGCTGATTAACACATGCAATCTTCTTTTATCAACACTTTCAACTTCCCTGGCTGAATCATAAATTTTCCAATAAAAGTGTAGAACATAAGAAATTTTATTTTTAAACATAAACATTTTCTTTCAAAACAAACAAACATTCGCCTTGTGGTACAAAAAAAAACAAATCAAACTAAAATAGCGATCTTTTCGCACGATCAATTAATTAAGTATATAGTAATTTTTAGGGCTCCGTACCGCAAAAGGAAACAACGAAACCCTAATAGGATCACTTTGTTATTCGTCTGTCAAGACATTTTATCTAGGAAACGCGTGAAAGTATCTACTCGAAATTAAAAAGATATGCTCAGGTCTATAGACCATTAGAGCTGTGAAAAAATAAAACTTCTAAGTTAACGTAAAGAAAAGATACGGCCGTTTACGCCGCAAAAAACGACGCTCTCAAGAGAATCCAAATTTATAGGGTACTTCCCGTTGACTTAGAACTATGGAGGAGCGGGTTGTTAGACTCCTCCATTGAAAAAGGAAGATCTTCCACCAGGCTAGGTCATCGTGCCTGGGGACCGCGGTCCAACTGTTGATGTTAGAATTTTGTATATATGCAGATCGCATAGAAAACTTCGTTAGCGCGATGTAGATTATTGCATCTATGAGTCGTGCGAACTATATCTATGTGTAGATAAATGTCGTTACAGAACCATGAAATTTGGCAATAAGTAATGTGATATACCTACAAGTAAAGGGAAAAATCCGAAAACCATAAATTTGTTGCAAGAAAATCTTCTGGCTCGATTATCGTGATGAACAAACTATTTCCACATCTATAAGTTTTTACGGAACCCTCGGTGCGCGAATCCGACTCGCACTTGGCCGGTTTTTTATTTAATTTTTTCCAAGTAGTGCGCCACCGATATGTCTCCGTTTGTTAGTTCCATTTCGCAATCTTTAATAAATTTGTCGTATTTGATTTTGTCTTTCTTTCTTTTCTTACAGCTGTTACTTTCAATTTGTATTGCGCTATAGTTTGCTTCTTCTTGCAATTTATGTAATAAATATACTAAATTCGGGTTTTTGCGACCAACATTTTTATTTAGACCGGAATGCCAAGATTCGACGCAGTTGTTTGTCCGATGGCGTTCACCGAACACGGTCCAAATATTCTTGATATATGTGTTTTTAAGCCAGTACCGTTCCATGTAACTCTTTAATTTTGTAAAAATTGTGTCACGGTGCATTATTTCCCTCACATAAGACCATCCTTCATTGATCATTGCGGATGGTAAATGCGGCAATGCTGCACACAAATCAACTACTCTTCGACTGTACTTTGATTTTGAAAGACCAAAAGCCTTCCCCTTTTTCCTAATACTGTTTTGGAAATGGTATAAGCAACCAATAATGTTTAAACCACTTTGCAAAAAATCCACGATAAAGGATTAAAGTGGACAAAAAAGTGCGAAAAGATCCATCATGGATCTTTTCAATGGATTTTAGTGGACATCGCCATTAATCTTTGTAATGCACCGTGTGAAATGGCAGATGAAGAAATTGCACTACTTCGTCTTTGTCGTTTGCGTTTCAGGCATTTAGGTCACGAATGTAGTGCAAACGTTTTGGTACTATCCATGTAGAACCAATAGGAAATTCAAACAAGAAATGGACTACCAATACCTTATGTCCAAGGAGACAACAATTTCAGGAATGTGTTGTCGATCTTTTACGTAGTGCCTCAAAGACTGGCTTTGAAGTATAGCGCTCTAGATGCTTGGCGACTTTTCTCTTAGATTCTTTCTTTTTTCAATTATATACAAAAAGAACACTAAGTTTATTAGCCTAACATAGTTTTGCTTTTATATTGCCTGTTTCATTTTCTTCTCCACTAAGAATTTCCTTAACGTCTTTTGTAAATAAAAATCTTAACTATTTTACTTGACTCTCACCACTTTATTTCTATTCCTGCTTGTTTCTGTGTGACAGACGGCCACGGAGACGTCACCGCGGCGGGTGAGTAGTTTGTTCGCGGATTAGTGATAGTCTACGGAAGAGCGAAGTTTCCTAGTCTTGTTGGCGTGAGGAATCAGAGATGACGACAATGGTTGAGTAATGTTTGGAAAAACCATAGCTACTCTGTACCCCGCGGTTTCACCTACATTCCCGAGGGAGTTTATTTTTCCCGATACAAAAAGTATCCTTTTGCACGGTGGTAGGGTACTTTGTAGTACTCGACTGGCTGGCTACCACCCTCAAGTTGAAAATCAGTCGCCAAGCACCTGTTGGTGTGTTCCGGCAATTGCACTTGAGAGCCAGTTCGCCTTAATAAGGTGTACAACACATTAGCAATCCCCTGGTATTGCCAATGTCTATAGGCGACGGTTGTCACTTACCATCAGGTGACCCGCCTGCCTCGTTGTCACTTGTGACATAAAAAAAAAATCCTATGTTTTATTCCAGAGTACGGTCTACCTGTGTGCTAAGTTTCATCAAGATCCGTTACGTAGTTCTTGCGCGAAAGAGTAACAGATTTCTTCATATCCAAACCTTCACATTTATAAATAGTAATAATATAGTACTATCGCAGTTTTTTTATAATTAATAAAACTACGATAGAGAATAAGTACAAACAAAAAAATAAGTTATTTTTTTAAAACTTCGTGCTGACTTCCTTAAATGAGCCATTGGCTCGAGTATTATTAAAACGCATTTCTCTTGACTGTAATACAATAGAAAGCTTATTAAAATATTTTTGTCAAATCAAATGTCTCACCTTCTCGTAATTAAGAGGAATTTTCATACACCAAAGAATACACAAATAAAGCGGCGATTACCTTAATTATATGCGTTTATCACGGTTTTACCTTGGAAAAAACTTTCGTAACTGAATAACAATGGTTTTTATCGTCGGTTCGCGACGCAATTACTTGCAAACAATGTTTTGTTATTTTATAATTACTTACTTGAATAATAAATGTCACTTTATGTAGGTTAAATGTTGTATATTGAACAAAGAATGTCTGTGAAATTGTAGCAGTTGGTGTGCTTTGTCAAATAATGATAATTATTCTTTCCTTTCATTTTGAAAACAATGTGTCATTACTGATTCTTTTATAAGCGGAGATAATAATAAATTATTTTGATTTTTATAAATATGAACATGTTAAAATTCCATAGTTCCTTTTACAATGTCGGCTGAAGGAATAAAAAAAAAATAATGGTACCAAAAACATTATCATGTAATATGTTGCCAAGATGACACCATATGGCTCGCACTGTCAAAAAGTAATCAGATCTCATATAGAGCCAAGCTTCTAACTCTACACGCCCTAACTCTACAAGCCCTAACTTCACGAACTCTAAACTTTGTCAAAATATGTGGCAGATCCATAACAGTTGTAAATCTTCAGTATTGGAATTGGAGTACCTTTACTATAACTTTAATACAGTACAGCGACCAAAAGTTTGAAAGTGGAAAATATTGCAGTTGAATTTTCGAAATTCAACCCTATTGGGTTGACCATGGAGTTGAAATCTTTTCAAAATCAATCATATTAAAATATGACATTATCACAAAATGAAATGTGTCATATCAAGCGGCACTGTTTCAACAATCGACATTATTAATTGAATACTTGGCAGCCGATAATACGGTACAGTTTATTGTAATTGCATTTGTTGTGGGACCTTCAGCGTGTGGCAGGTTGTATACTAATTAAACAATAGTTGTTTGGTACAAGTGAAGTGATGTAGCGATTATATTTACTACTAAGTGATAGGATACAAGAATCTTTTATTTTCCCGGGATAAAAAGTATCCTATGTTTTATTCCAGGATATGATCTACCTGTGTGCCGAGTTTCATTGAAATCCGTTCAGCCGTTTATGCGTGATTGAGCAACAAACATCCAAACATACAAACTTTCACATTTATAATATTAGTAGGATTAGTAGAACCGCCGCGCTGAAATGAAATCCATTCAATCTCTGAACGTTTAACACATAGACTGTAGCCAAAAAATAGCCTTGTCATTTGTTCCCTTGTCGATACTGTCACATGTCGCGGTAATTAAGTTTCACCTTTCATTAACGGCTCGACAATAATCTACAGTTTTAATATTTATTGTCATAGTTCAGCGAGAACAGTAAGTAAACACTATTTTCAGGTATATAATAAAAAATGACATGTTATGCTAGTGCAGATTATACGCCAGGAACTAATCAAAAATAAATTAAAAATAATGCCATGTTTGTCATGCTGTGCATCAAAAACAACAATGGATTAATCAGAATTTCAAACCAGTGGTGACTACTTTACAAATAAATATTTTATTTTAATAAGAGAGAACAAGTAATCATAAAAATTTACCTTAGTAGTAAGGATTATGAAACTTTCATAAAAAAAATATATATATAATTTCAGTGCTCATGTTTGAGTTGTCTTACTATTCTCATTTGTACTATGACAATACAATTGTCACGAGTGGAGGCGGAAGTGGGACACATTGTCAAATTAATTATTTATTTCTCGATATTTAAATTGAAACTATTGTCAACTTTGACAACAGTTGGAATTATTAAGTTGCAATTTGTAACGTTCAATGAGGTAGATTAAAGTATTGTTTTTCTATACATTTTGTGATTTGTTTAATAACAGAGTAAAAAAACTTTTTTTTTTAAATAAATCATTAAATATGCATTATTTTCAGTATATTAAATCCAATCTGTAATATTATCGATTTACCCTGAAATGTGTACCATGATTTTGCTATGTATTAGATTACGGCAATAAAACTAGCTAACTATATTTTTAAGAGATTCAACTAATTTATAGGGTGTATTGTATAAGCTTTCTTATGCCTTGCATAGAATATATGCCTTATTCAATTTTTTATATTTTAATTAAGAATTATTTATATTTTATTACTCACACGACATACCATTTTAGTTTAATCAAAATTCCCATGATACTGTTCTTCATACAGTAAATGATAATTGCGGTGTTCCATCATTTCCGCAATCTCCCCTACGGCTATGATAGATGGGTGATGTGTTTACATTGCCAACTTTGCCCAGCTGCCCGTTCTGTTTGTTTATTGTTCTATGTTATGATTCGCAAACGGTTCGCTCTATCCGTATAGGCGTAAAATAGGGGCCCGAAGCACTTGAAATGTATTTTATTTATGTTGCCAATTGGATTATTTTCATTTATCTATTTATTTATGTAGATATAAGTACATACTTTTTTCTTTATTCTGGATAGGCTTGTGTTTGACTACAATCTCACTATGGTAAGTGATGATGTGGCCGAAGGTGGTAAGCACACAAAGCCTAGATGGGAACTGGCTCTTAAGTGCAGCTGTTGGAACACACCGATAGGTGCTTGGCGACAGATTTTCAACTTGAGGGTGGTAGCCAACCAGTCGGGTACTACAAATTACCCTACCACCGTGCTATGGTTTCCTCACGATGTTTTCCTTCACTGAAAGCTAAAGCTCATTGTAGGATTCGAAGTCACGACCTTCGCCGCGATATCCAACGTCACTTACCATTGAGCTATCAAATATACTTATTGTAGTTGTTGTACCTTTTATACTTCAGTGCTTTTAGAAAAGTATATTTTTACTACCTTAGAAATTAATGTTGTTAATTAAGTAGATAGTTACTAAAATAATAATTGCTTGATGAATTTTCGAGGCCTCGGGTGACCGCCGGGCAGGCCTCTAGGAGTATATGGGACCGTCCCAAAAACAAAAATAAACAGGAATTGAATTGTCATTAAATTATACAGGTACAATAATGGTGTTTTGATTTGATTTTGTATTTTATTGTGTACTCTTTTAATATAATTCGAAGGTCTTAAAAGCTTGATATGGGTACGAAAACCAATTTATATAAGTCAGACCACGCGAAATAAATCGTTCGTTCAACAAGATTAGCGACCTCTATTATATTCAGTAGGTACACTAAACTCCATTGATAAATATCAAATCAACCAGAAACTTAAACTAATTTAAATTTCGAACACAGCCGTACACAGAATTCACACAGACAGGAATAGAGATGATAAAAAAATACAATAAAAGAGATCCCATACTGTCACAATAAACTGTCATTAAACTTTAATATTCTAAGCGCACACCCATTTTCGTCACAAGATCTTTATCATTCATTCACTCGGTCACGCATTGTCAAATTTCCTGTCATGTTATCTGCTTCATCGGGTACAAAGGACCCGAAGCTTTCCGAGGGTTACATTGTGATTCAGTACCTAATGTGCCAATAAAATGTTGTAGTAACATATTGACATCATTGGAATTTTAAATTAACTCCAAATTAATAATCCTTATATCCTTACTAATATTATAAATGTGAAAGTTTGTTGTTCAATCACGCAAAAACGGCTGGACAGAATTAGATGAAACAGGGCATACTGATAGATCATATCCGGGAATACTGTTACTATAACATAAGATACTTTATATCCCGGATAAAGATAAGTTATTTATAAAATTTTATAACAACGTAAATGTTTTATTAACGATTTTATTATTTTATTTTAATATTCATAATTACTCATGAAATATAAAGTTCTCTTTAGGTGGTCGCCTAGCAGCTATACGCTATTAGCAATAAATGCTAAATGTCAAATTTTAATATAAAATTTCACAGCATGTGTTAATTCTTGCAAATGAGTCATTTTTAAACGACTTCAAAAAAGGAGGAGGTTATATGTTCGACTGTATGTATTTTTTTTTTTTTTTTATGTATGTTCATCGATTTTTCCGCCAATTGTCAACCGATTTCCAAAATTTTTTTTTTGTTTGAAAGAGTATACTTCGGCGGTGGTCCCATTATCACCAAGTCAGGATCTGATGATGGGATCCTGGGGGAAAACGAGGGCAACCCTCAAATTTTATAAGAAATGTCAACCGATTTTCAAAATTCTTTTTTCATTTGAAAGAGTATACTTCAGTGGTAGTCCCACTGTCACCAAATCAGGATCTGATGATGGGATCCTGGGGAAAATGAGAGCAACCCTCAAATTTTATAAGAATTTACAGTATTTTTCATTCATATACGTACTTATCAAAGCTATTTCCATCTGGTAGTCATCATCTTATGTTGCAGAGCTGATGATGGAAGGTACAACTCCTTAAAGGTTAGGAGTTACGGGATATTTCTTTAAATATTATATTCACGTTTAGACTCGTATCGTCGTCTCTTTGTATATTAAAATGACGTTGTCCTAGATATGAAATGAAACGCAATATCAAGTAGCTGCTGAGAAAGAAGCCTCAATCATTTAGGATATATATTCTTTAAAAGTTTATCTATTTATGTATTCCCTCATCTAATAGCGTGATGTTATTTAACTTATAGGCTTTCTCGATAAATGGGCTATCCAACACTAATATATTTTATGTAGTTCCTGAGATTAGTGCGTTCAAACAAATAAACTCTTCAGCTTTCTAATATTAGTATAGATAATGTAAATTAATAATAGGCTTAATTTGCTCGAAAACAATTAAATATTTCTTGAAAACATTGAAATATAAAAAATGGAAAAATAAAACTTTTTATAAAAAAATAAAAACGACTTCAAAGGCAAATGTTGCACTAAAAACCGAAAAATAAACTGAATAAGACATTAAATAAAATGGACAAAAATATTTCAATAACTAAATAGACCAAAAACTTTACTTATGTAAACTACCTACGCACCTATTCAAATTATTATTCTATAAATACCTTTTGATCTGTTTGAAGTCGGTGCCAAGCCCAAAAATACAATGAAATAAATAATAAATGCCTTCACTAGCATCGCCAGATGGCAGTTCAGCCTCCCAGGGAGGAGATTAAGTAATCCCTGGGTTCGGGAACTCACTCTATCTGCGGGCGGCCAGCGGTCAACCGTTTCACCGGATCTCCCTAACCGCACGCCAACATGCTGCGCCTGCACTACTCAATAGCGACTCCATAATACCGCCGGTCCCTCCGCCGTCAGCACAGTGCCTCCTCTAAGGAGCTCTGGCAACCTTACTCACCGCAGGAACACAACACCACTTGGCAGTGTTATTTGGCTGCGATATTCTGTAAGGTGGAGGTACTTCCCCAGTCAGACGGCCCCAATTATGAGCAGATGTTATGCTATGTCCTACCTCCTCAAACCGTACGAAGCCTATTAAACCTATTAGGCTTGGCACCGACTTCAAACAGATCAAAAGGTATTTATAGAATAATAATTTGAATAGGTGCGTAGGTAGTTTACATAAGTAAAGTTTTTGGTCTATTTAGTTATTGAAATATTTTTGTCCATTTTATTTAATGTCTTATTCAGTTTATTTTTCGGTTTTTAGTGCAACATTTGCCTTTGAAGTCGTTTTTATTTTTTTATAAAAAGTTTTTAGTTGTTAAGCGTCTCGCTACAATTAATAAGCTTGTTTGAATAACTGGTGATAGCACCATAATTCATTAACTCTTTTTTTGTAATTATTTAGGTACAAAGTGAATACAAAAAATTATATTTTAACGTTAGAACTACATAAGCTAAGGATGTCACGACTATTATATGTACCTAATAATAAATGTAGCGTCATTGTCGAGAAAAATTGTAACACACTTACAAACGACATCATTACCTTAAATGCATTCACATTACTTTTTCTGTATGGGTTAAATTAGATTTTAATCAGAGGCACGTAATTTTCATGTAAAATGTATTATATTGATACAAAATTCACTTAAATCCGGCGTACTAGAGCGCTATATCAAACACTGCATCAAAACCAACAGTATCTAATATTTTATTCATAAAATAATACATAGCTTTTTTTGGTAGGAGTTTAATTACAAGTAGCACCTATTGTTCTTATATCTAGCACTAAATAGCTTATATGTATAAACCTTTGTGGTTTTTTTTGAGCTATTTTATAATGAAATTGTAAAAATTATTAAATCGATAAATAAATAAAAAAAAAAAACTAAAATCCAGATAAAAAAAACCGTATCGCATTAGCATAATAATGAGTACATCGTATCTGAAGCGATTTTGACAACAATACCTGCTATAGGTTAAGCTCAACCCTCTAATTCGACACGCGGGGTCTATAATACCACGCTATGCATAATTCAACAACTGATAATATGTTAATTTACTCCACCTTATGTTTATGGTAATCGTAATTGGTTATTTCTCTGCACGGATTACTGCGGCATATCTCATCAGACTTCAAAGCATCTGTCACTTAATCTTACCAGTGAGAGGTCATTTGTACAGAAACTCAGAGGTACGGCCGACGTGCGTAAATAAAATCTACATCATTATCTCAATTAATATCTTACAATTTATTCCGTCCCCTTTTAAACATTTTAATGTGACGATTAATCACGTGGAACGTGTAAAAACGTCATTTGAGTTGAGTCATTATTTTGACTCGTTGACTTTTAGTTGCGTAAACGCCGTGTCGTGAGAGTGAAAACTTAAAATTATTCTTATTTTTTTTTGTTAAAATTTTTAAGTGAAGAATTCGTAAAAATAGTTTAAGAATTAATGTTGGGAATTAATAAATAAATGTCTTGGAAGATTTTTAACACATGACCATCTGATCCCAAACTGAGCAGAACTTGTTTTATGGAAACCAGATAACTGATACAATACCTACGTGAACTACATTTTTTAAATATATGCTATGTAGATTACATGATTTTTCATAGTACCAATTTTGGTTTACTTCTTGGCTTACGGATGGGAGGTTCGTCCCAAAAAAACTTACAAATAAAAACAAACAGAAATCGTGATTCAAGTTAACATAATTTTACTAATATATTAGTTTGAATTGTTTAAAACAAATGCAAACGATTAAATAATAATGCCTGACTATCTATCCTATGATAATAAACTTAATCAATTCATTTATGTATAAAAGCGAAATTCCACTTACTGAGAAAAAATAAGTGCTATAAATTTGAAATTTGGCAGTAGATTCCTTATAGGGAGTAAGTAGGTATGCTCTAAGAAATAATTTTAGAAAATTCAACTCCTACATGGTTCCCTTGGGAACACGGGTGACACCGCGGGGGACAACTAGTTACTATTAAAATAAAATAAAGCATTAAATAATGTCTATAAAACATTCTAAGTTTGAAAAATGCTTTGAGCTAGTTATAGTGCAACCAATTGTTAACAGATGGCGCTACTAGTACTGAATTCAACATTCTGCTACATCGATGTCAAATAATCTCTTATAATTATCGTATTGATTTAAAAATAATATTGTGCACCTATTATTCATATTACATGCATTTTATTTCAGAATAAAGAATTAACTCACTAAAAAAAATATTATTTCTACAGAGATAGCCTAAATCCTTCAATTTTAAACCTTCCTTTTTTATCACGAGTCTTGTCATGACCATGTTAGATGATGATGTGACCAAAAGTGATAAACACATAACCCCACAAAATAATCTTGTGATATTGTCTGCAATTACTTTCAAAATAATTAAAATACACACTTTGCAAAATATGTGTTTTTAGTGAAAATATTTATAAAGACTCAATTGAATAAATAAATGTATTGAATGAGGTGTCAAAAAACAGATTATAAATGAAAGTTACGCCAGCGGAGCGCGTTTACAGGGCTAATTCCACCCACGAAAGTGAATAAATACAGACTAATTATACAGTTTTATCAGTCATTTATATTCAACGAGATTAATTTTAGATGTTATTTTGATTTTAGAATGAATATATCACAATATGAATAAAAAAGCTGTAATGGAAACCAACAAGAAATATTGGAATTAAATGTATGCTTTACTCAATTTAAAAAAAACGTTAAAAAAGTATGTTGAAATGATAAAGTTATTTAGGATTATCATAACATTATGACATAATATAAAAAAAAAACAAGGGTGAAATGCATGTAGCTCAGAATCTCATTATCTTTAAAAAAACTTACGTGTTCATAAGTTAATTACAAGTTTATTATTCGCCAGCCTCTGTTTTCCATTACTCTGCCACCTGTCTCACAGCCTTTCCGTGCGACCAATTATGCTTTTGACAGTTGAATTTTCGACATGACATGGGCCTAATCAAAATAGCATTTATTAAAAAAAATCTTGACATTAACAAAGCTGACAGCTCACGGTTTTGTTATTAATGACGTGGAACGTCGGCTCAGTTGTGTAGCTTTTTTTTCTTTTATATTCATTCGATGTAATAAATTATTTTGTTACTCGTTTTAACGTGTGGTGGGTGGTAGCTCAGTGTTCTCGTGATTGCCGACTTGTTTTATAATGCTTCTAAGATTTTCTCAACGTTGATTGACAGCGCTAATGTGAATGTTAAAATGTGTTTAATCAATCATTACGCTTGGTTTATTGCGTTGTATTTGTATAAGTCTTTTAAACGAAAAGCTGTCATTGATCGTTTCATTAGACTTTGAATTTTATGTTAAACTGTTTGAACTTTATTCTAAAATACAGTTTAAAACTTTAATCTAATACAGATACCTCGATTTTCAGAAGCGAATATAATATGATTTATTGTAGTTTTTAATAATAAATAAATGAAAGAAAAAACTTTTAAATTGGTACGTAGATATTATATTTGAAATAATTCATTTAATATTAAACATAGAGATTATTATTTACACAAAACATTTTGGCCGTACAGTTCTCACATTGTTCAGACGTCACACGCTTTGAAGCAACTCCGTCGGCAAGTTCACTTAACTATAAATACTATATTTAAATTGCACTAATCACTAAATTTGTCATGGCGGGTCACGCCTTGCAATATGAATAAGAGTCTATCGATATCACAGAAGAAAATTGGACAATACAACATTAAATATATCAGTCCGGATGGTCATGTCACTGAGTCTATTGGTGAACCGCTGCTCCGAGTCTCTGCCCATACATGGCGTAGGGTGAGTAATAAGGTCCTAGCGCTGGGTTGAAAGTGCCATAAGGTGAAGCTCCAAGACTAGCTGGCAAACCAGATTTTGAATAAGGATGATACCGACTGGCTGACAGCGGGCTGAGAGGTGCCGTCGGATAAGCGCTTCGCAGTCCGGCCGTCGTGAATAATGGATTCAAATGATTTATTAGCGAAGCTTGTGTCGAAGATACCGATGCCGGTGTAGAACCGTCATTAGTGTGACTTCTCAAATGCTGAAGGAGCTCCTCGGAATTCCCAAATCTTTTTCCACAGTAAGATTCACCAACAATCCAATTACAAACGTACGGGCGGCTTAATTGGTGGTATTGGAGACTGCCGGCTGCGGCGCTTTGCTGGGAGAGAGCCATTGCCATTGCCAGATTATATTTCTGATGTTCGCATTGAGTACATCCAGCTGGACAAGATCCGTTGCTCATTAAAAGGTGATGGTTGTTCACAGAAAATTGGCATCCAGTGCAGTATGGGTCCTTGCAGACAGGGACTAGTGTTTCACCTCCAGCGGGAGTTTTAACTCTCGCATATCCAAGGTAAGGGTTTGGTGATGACCCGGGGAATGCAGCAGCGGCGGCAAGCATTGCTGCATGATGGGCACTGAACGGAGCTCCGGCGTACGGTGGTCTAAAAGCCGGATTCGCATGTTGTTCCATTCCTGGAGGGCAGCAAAGTCCCGCAAGAGGGTTAAATCCAGGTAAGCCTGGTAAATTTTTAAAAGCACCAAGGTGATCCTTTCCGTGTCCTAAAACTTCTAATCCGGAGCGAATTATTGGACTGGTACCGGAGGATCCTGCAGATGATTTAGCGTCATTTGATGGACTGCTTTTGCCGGTCTCTGTTGTTGGGGGTGTAGATTTGCGTCCAGGTGTGCTTTTTCCAGATTTTCTTTCGTCTGAACTATCTGAACTAGCTTTAGATGATGGCCGCGGCTCTTCAGGTTTTTTGGTCACAACATTAGCTTCGTACGGTTTGAAAGCTAAATGTTTATTGTCCGGGGTAGAACGGGGTTTTTCTGGTTTGGTTGACATATTGTTTGGTGAAGAACGACTGATTGAATCACTATTAACACTGTTCACTTTTTTCTTGTCAAGCGGCGGAAGCAGCGGCTTTGTCGGAGTTGTATCTGCGCCGATCTGGCTACAAGTTTGTGCCAAAAGCGCAAGCGGGCTTTTCTTCGAATCCAACTATGACAAAAGAAAAATACTGTTAGAATAATTCGACTTAAAACACTTTTTCAGTATTCTTATTATAATTTTTATAAAAACTTAAAATAATAAGTTTAAATACTTACAGAAGAAGGAAGCGGCGTTAAATAATCAGGCTGTAGATATTGGTTAGGGTTAGTGGTCATCATTCCTCCGTCTTCAAGTACCACCATTTGGAGATAACTTTTTACGATCACTTATAAACTTCACGGTGCGGTCACGAAACGCCTCTGGGAACACAACTACTCTGTGCCACTGGTGCGCGGATATAAGACTCGAACGCGTGCGTACGTAACGGCTGTCGAGACGACTGTGAGACACCGGACCCCACCAGCGCACAACGTGCCACCGGCCCCTCACCCCTCCGCTCGCCGGACAGGGACAGCGCTATCTCAAGGCTCCGTTAGAGCGAGAGAGCTATGTCTCACCGCTGCAGCGCTCGCCATAAAAAATAAAGCGGAAACGACACATAGCTGCATTGCGGTAGGGGAAAAAGGAAAGGCGGTATGGTCGGCAGCCGGGTGCGGATTGAGACGTGCGATGGTGTTGGTGGCTCGCCACCCATGACGGGCAGCGCTTTGAGCCGCCGCCCGCGAGTGTGACTGCGCGTCTACCTGACCGTGTGCCCGCTGCCCGCCCGCACCACTACACTTCCAAGTTCCAAGCGCTTTTTGTTTCACGCCACTTTTATTACGCCCCCGACAACGGCGCAGCATCTTTCTTTTGCTGGCGTCATCGCACTTTACCGCTGACACATTCGAAACTACTTACTCTTTTACGAGCCCGCTTTGTTCTGGGACGCGTCGGGCTCGCAGTTCAAAGGGGAAAATTGATCTGTTCGCTGAGAACACATCGTTCTATGAAACCGTTTGATGTGTCAACACGCTCGCATTTCAGCTTTGTTCGCTGTTTACTAGGAAACTCGTAAAGCTATCGATAAACACAGAGCCGCTCGTCGTACAAAAGGTTATATTTCACTTCATCGACATGGCTAAGTCCATAACGTTAATGTTAATCCGACACTAAAACCTGTCAAACACGGAACGGTCGGAGCAGACCCTCCGTAGCGATCAAATTAAATATGTCAATTTGGGAACCCATATCAACAGCTGCGAGCGACGGCGGCCGCGGCGAGGCGGCGCGGGGCCCTTTAGAAATATTGCTTATTGTGTCCAAACAAAGATACTAAGTATAACGTATGGGCGGACGACAGAGGTCGTAAATAACCCCGCGGGCTGTAATATATTTGACAGTGCGCGGACATGCGAAACAAAAAACATGTTTATTGCGAGATCGGGTCTCGCTCGCCCGCGCTCGCCCGCTCTTCTATAAATTAGGTGCGCGGCCGTTTTAGTGTTTGTTTAGGAGCGTAAAGGCGCCTCGCATTTATTGTTGAGGTCTAGTTCGTGACCGAATCATGGGTAGTGAGTTATATGTGAGATGACTGCGCTTTATCACAAAATATATTAGAAATTGAAATGTTATCTGTTTTGTATAAGTACCTACCTACTTACTTCAGATGCAAGCCATTTTTTTTGTATAGAAATGTCAAGTTTAATTACGTATTTTTTACAATAGTTACATCACTTTTTTTTACTGGAACAACTAGAGCCCGATTTATAATCAACCCTAAAGGTCTTCAACTTACATACCTACCAATATTTTTTTCTTAATCTAATCTAAATCAATCATGTTCGATATTTTCAAATTGATTTTATCGATTCTAGTAATCATTGGAGCAATAAATAACGTCGATAATCGATATGCATTATCATATAAGCCGCCAGATACCCTATTTATTGGATTTATGTGTAAGGATTATTCTAGTAAACAATTTAGGGCAAACAATGACGTAGGTATTATACGTACTGAAAAGTAAAAATCCTTCTAAAATTATAAATGTGAACGTTTGTTATGATGTGTTGATGTTTTTTACTCTTTCATAGTTTTTTTCGTAAATTTGGCACTTAGTACACAGGTAGATCATATCCTGGAATAAAACATACGATACTTTTTATTAATCTATCTATATATATAAAATTCAAAGTCCTGACTGACTGACTGAGATATCAACGCACAGCCCAAACCGCCGAACCTAGAAACTTGAAATTTCGCACATAGATACCTTATACAGTGTAGGCATCCACTAAGAAAGGATTTTCCAAAATTCACCCCCCAAGGGGATGAAATGGGGGTCCAAAGATTCAAAGATAGGATTTTTTGAAATTCAATCTCTAAATGGGTAAAAAAGGGGTACGCGGCTGAAACCGCGGGGCGGAAAGCTAGTAATGAATATTGAAGCAATTGCAGAACGTTTTCTTTAGAATTCATTATTTTTTTTTATTTATTTGAGTTTTAATTTTATTACTGCGGATTGAATAAGCATACATAGAAGCACAGACATGAGTGAGTGTATTGTAATGCGATAAAGGTAAACCCGTAATCCGGCACATCAAAATAGACCGACCACAAGTTCCATTTATAATTTCCGAAACCAATTAGTGCCCATTCAATAACACAATTTATTCACGTGTAAACAAGGACTATTATTACGACGTGGTTGGTTTGACGAAAACACGCAAAAAATATGTTTGGCTGGAACACGATGACTTGATGGAATTGGGAATGTGGTTCCGTAAACAAAATTTTTCAAAAAAGTCAATCAATTCTAGAGCAGAGTTCAATATTTTAGCTAAAAGTTTTAAACGACAAAGGAAATTTTTCCACTCATTCATGTCCATTTAAATATTTACACCAGACATGAAGGAACATTTCTGTCAATAGACTCCATAAACTACCCAATAAAATAAAATACCATAAACAAAAAAAAACTGACAAACAAATCCACTTATCGTCAATACCGAACCCTAAAAATTGATAGGCGAGTTAAACTAAACCAAGCGGGGAATGGAACCCGGGCACCCGAGATAGAGCGCCATTGTGCTCGGCGGATGCGGCGAGATCAAAGCAAAAGCCGAAAGGTACCGCCCGGTACCAAATTACTGTTTACAGACGGTGTAAAAAGCTTGACGGGTCCCACACTGACTTGACTAAAACCCGCGCTAGTTGGTCATAGATTAACAAATATTATATAGACAAGATTTAGACTACGAACTATTTTACTATACATAATAATGTTGTTTTTTACTTTGGATATAAAGACTGGTTCGTAACACGTTAGGTGTAGGTAGGTAATTGTTTAGAAATGAAGATCTTCATTCTCAGATCACCCCAAAAGATACAGCTTATGTAATTAGTGTGACAAGATTGCATTTCAAGTACAAAAGTGACATTGATTCTAAACACTCACAATATACTTTTTTTATTGTTCTAGAACTGGAAGACTGACTTAACCTAATTATTATTTAACTATCTGGGGGATTATACCTTAGACATTCACACACTCACACGGCCATCTGATCGCAAACTAAGAAAAGCTTGTACCTACTATGGAAACCAGATAAATGCAGATACACGTAGTTTCTGGACAAATACACGAATACGATCATGCATACAAATATCTGCCCTGGATGGGAATGGAACCTACGACCTATTCTACCCAAGTCATAGCCAGTATACTGCCGACATTTTACAATGCCCATAAGGTACCTAAGCATCCATCGAGGTCCTTATGAAACTTATTTTTCAATTACCCAATAGTTAAAGCTAGGAATATAAACGAGTGACATATCTGTTGCATCTCATCAATTGGCTCAAGATTCTCAAGCCAAGGTAATGTTATGGAATCCATCTCTTTGATGCCATGTTATGGTTTTCTTCGTGTTAATGAGTGATCAATATACACTGTGGAGACGAGAGAGGGCGCTGCGTGTGTTTATTGACAGATGCGTGAAGACTGCCAATGGGTGATGTTTTAAAGTTGAAAGGAACTTCGAGAACAATCGGTCACCTATTTTAGAACACCTTTTTTATGAAACGATTCGATTGTTAGTAGGAATAATAATTTTGTACCATTAATGCGACGTATTGTTCAAGCGAAATAACTCATTTACTTATTCATATACTTAGATAAAAACTGGCTTGATTAAATTGTAACTGTTAAAACCTATTTAATTGATATTTAATTATTTAAATATTAAAACAATAGTGGACGTCTTCCGGCTGACATGATGATGACGAAGTAACAAACACTCAAACATAAAAACTTTCACATTTATAAGGATTATGATTCAAAACGTAGCAAAATATGCCTCTGCAGTCATTTGCAGCCGACTTTAAAGTATGAAACATTCTTTCCATATTTTCCTCAATAAACTATGACTTGTCAAAATACACTGACGGAAAGATGAAAGGAAAAAACACATTTTGCATAACCAAAAGTAAAAAAAACGTAACCGCCGGACCCCCTAGGTGGAAAGTGCCAAACAGTACCCTGTCATAAAGCAATCCCTTTCGTTCACCCTTAATTGTAATATTTATTGGTATCGTAAACTGTTATCGGGACATTAGGCTTATTTGTAGATAAAGATTTCAAACAAAATCTGTTTTGTAAGGTGTCTTTAATTATCTGGCCAATAAAGTATATCTGTGGAACGAGGGTTGTACGTGATGCTTACGTTCATATTTGATGAAACATTTACCAATTACTAGGGGACTGTTTTTTTTTTAAATAATGATATTGCCTTTTATTTTCCACTTCTATAACATAACTAAATCGTTGATGTGGTTAGGTTTCTATGAATAAATTTTGTTAGTATTTGAATGGGTCGCTCTTGGTGAAGACCTGCATTAGTGTTTTCCACGTCTCTGTTTTTGCATTTAATTATTTAGTTACTCCTATTCTTCTTCTTCTTCTCTTCCTTATCCCACGCTAGGTGGGGTCGGCACAACATGTTTTCCTCTTCCACTCCGCTCTATCACTAGTCGTCTCCTATTAATGTTATTATTTAGTAATACGAAATCACAAAAATAATAAAATGTACTTAAGTAAAAAAAACTATGAAAAATTTTGGAAAGAGTAATTGCGGAGTTTATTGCCGGCTCATCTCAGCAAAAGAAACCTTCCGAACCGAGCATTTAGAGTCTGACTAATCATAAGTGCCTGTGAAGGCCTATTTGGATGAATAAACAATTTCATTTCATTTCATATGCAAAAATGGAAAATGCTTTTGAAAATAAACCTGTAATCAGCCATTATTTTAAGTATGAACTGTTAAAATCATACAAAAAGTTAATTATTGACATATAATGTATATTTATGTATTCTATTCCTTCCTATAATACATCATATTCAGAAGACTCTCGAGGCCTTCAAAGATAATTATAAAGATATAAATTAAAAGTATATTAATTAAAATACTCTTAATTTTATTCAAATTTAAAAGCCACCAGAAACGTCGTAAAATTTAATTCCTTCAAGCATATTAAAATTTATGTCAAGAAAGCAACCCTATTAAATTATGTATGTACCTTCTGATAACCTACATACAAAGTAATATAAACACTTTATTATTATTTTCCATTATAATTAGTTAAAGTTTTAATACCTTCGATAATAAAGTGTTACGACTGATGTTATCGGACAAATTAATACGAAAGGATGTGGTTATAATGTAAGCGGAATACCATAGGCGTCGGCTACGTTCAACAAACGAGCGATCCTTTTTTATGCCACAAGCCACAAGTGACAACGAGGCGGGCGGCACTTGATGGTAAGTGACTACCGTCGCCTATAGACATTAGCAATACCAGACCACAGGAATTGCCAATATGTTGTTGGTACACCTTATTACAGTGCGATTTTCTACTCGAGAGTAGTAGCCAGCCAGTCGGGTATCTACAAAGTAGGTACCCTACCACCGTGCTATAGTTTCCTCACGATGGTTTCCTTCACCAAAAGCTTTCGATCGAACAACCTTTGCCGCAGTATCCAATGTGCCACTACCACTGAGCTATCATCACTTAAAAATGTTACCGTTGTTAGAGGTATGCATTACCTCTAGCGCTGATGTAATTATGAACAAAGGTCATATAACTAATCTAGGCCACTTATCTATTAGTTACTCTAAATTTAACCTATAGTAGAGAGATATTGGCTATCAAATACAGCTGCTCGAAAACATTTAGCGAAAGATTTTTAACTTCATGCCAGACACTGCAATGCTAAGCATTTGCGAGCTCGCAACCTTTTGTGATTTGAAGATAGACGGTCCTTCTAATGGTAAGTCGTCACCACCTCTTATAGACATATGCAATACTAAGAGCATTGCCGATGTGTAGCCAACCTTGGAGAGTTTTTTTTACGCCTCTTTAGATGAACTCCATATCATAGGACCGAAGACAAACCGTTGTAGGCCCCAATCCATATTCAAAAAGAGCCACGAAAAAAGCTTAATCGGGCCTCATTCTGTATTAAAAAATCTGGTCAAGTGCGAGTCAGACGCGTGCACCAAAAGGTCTCCATTCAAACTTGTATGGTGTATGTATCTCAATGGTTCGTAAATCAGGAATAAGATTTTTTCAGTTTTATTTCCGATTATGCAGGACAAACAGGCGGACAACAAAATGATCCTAGAAGACGCACTTATAATATTTCCAGGGTTTAAAATGTATGCATTGTCAATACTGAATGATCTAGAAAACAAGTTGGCGCGTGGAAAAACCAGACCAACCGTTCATGGTAATAAATAAAAGGTGAGGCAAAATAAATTTCCCCCAAGTTGTATTAGTATTTATAGCGGCAATAAACACAAGGCAAGCTTTTGTGAAACGCCGCGCGCTGTAAATAATTTCACTGTGAGCCAGTCGCCTTGTAACACTTGTTATGTGCGGGCCATCACATCAGCGGATTTGATCGATAAGTGATAACGTCGGGGATAGTGCAAGTCCGCTTAACTAGCATGGAATATATATAATACTGCCTATCAGACAAATGTAGCCAATTAAAGATTTCGTTGGAAATGCACGTAAAATTCTGCGACTAAATTAATAACTTGAACCGAAATATATATTGTTAACAATACACAGAACACGAATAAAACTTTTGCAAGAATGACCCCAAAATTGGTGGAAATAAAAAAAATATAAAGTTTTAACCTTCTCCTGTAAAACTACTTGCAGTGCAATACACGCCCCTACCTGTAGTAGATTAGCGGATATGCATTATACCCGACGATGAGTAGGTTTACAATCTGTACGAATGCTTGTCCTAAACGACAGACCTATGAAAGCACTGCCTAAACTACTGAAGTTAGAGAGTTACTTAAGAAAGGGTATTTATCCTTTAAATGCATAATGAGGGCATGAAGAAGGAGATCGCGGGTTGACGCGGAAGAATTGTTAAATGTGACATTAAACTCAAGCAAAGGCACCAAATAAATTCTTTTGAAATATTTACTCACTTTCTTTTGAGTTTTCGTGCTTGTAATATTTAAAATGCTAAATTAATGATTGGGCACTAAGCCTTAAAATAACATATAATATGATTTAGACATTGAAATTCAGTTACAAATTAGCAACGAGTAAAGAAATCACTAAAGAAAAGTATCTAAAGAACTTACCGCCACCGGGCCAGTCAAAACTAGCTAATCTAATGGCCCGACGGCCGACACCGTGTCGGTGAAACTTGAAAGGTGACAAGACAATACTTAATGACGGCTATAATGATTAAGTATTGTTGATTCTGACCGTCAGTCCAATTTTGGAAACATTTGTTCTATTATGAATGCCGGCGCTAGCACACTGGCGACAGGAATATTTACAATACAACACCACCACAAAAAACTAGTAATATTTGTGAAACATTCATTTCTAGTAAATTTGCTAATAAATTGTAACTGTTTCCTTTTACCTTGCGAAAAGAAAGCTTTTGTTGCAGGCTTTGGAGCCGCATGTTTTAGTTACGGAACAATAAACCAATAAAGTTAATGCTAGTTTTTTTTTTAGTTATAGTAAAGATACATTTCAAGACATGACTAAAGCCGATTTGATTACCGTATCCATATCACTGATACGTATCATGATCGTATATCGGGTGATGATGCGATACAAGAATAATACGGATACAATAATCGAATCGAGCAATTAAAACATTTGGATCCGGTTTTAGAGAGAATGAAAGTGACGAAAAAAATCACAAAAAAACTGACATAGCTCAACTGGAGGGTTGTAGTGGTATACACTATACATTTATGATTATGTCGAAGAATGTAAGACTGATGAAGCAGGTGAGTCTCAGAGTGGAGACATTGTAAGCAAAAGCAGTATAGAATTTCACCTAGACTGATTTGAAGATGATCAAAAAAGTATGGAGAGGAATTTTCAGCAGCGCGTTCTATTGGAGGCAGAAGAGAGTGAACGGCTGATGATGATGAAGCTTATCGCTACGCATGATTTCATGGTGGTTGGTGATAAGATTGAGAGTGGTGTATAGACTTGAGTTCGAACGCAGTAGTTACTGAAAAGGTGGATAAAAAGTTTTTGATGCGGGTGAAATCGTGGGATTTAAGCTTGTTATTAATACAGATAAATACACACATAGCTGGTAAGGTTATGAAAGTTAACAATTGACTCTACCACTGGTTCGGAATACTCTTAATCTCAGGTGAATCCGGCAACTAATCTCAGCAAGGCAATTTCTTGCAGTGGATATTTCTTAAATTCATTTACTATTTAAAAAATACACAAGATACATTACCTATTTAACACTTCGCCAGGGGGATGCTAGTGCGGAGAGAAGCTACTACAACCATATATTTCTGTCTTCCATATAATGAGCCACCTTATAGTAGACTTTGTTCGTTAACCTACGTTTAATATAATTCTTTTTAAAATAAGACATCCAGTTACCTCACGTGGTATCCTATTGTAGAAACGAACACAGTTCCCGAGAAAAGATTTGTTGAATTTAGCTAGCGTGAATCTAGGTGTCACAATTTTATATTTGTTTCTTGTATAATTACCTTCTATTACTGCATGAATATTAACAATTGTCAAAAATCTTCACAGATAAACTATGGTTTATTTTAGAGTTTCAGGTAAATAAGTACCATAGATTGCATGGAACAAAGATAACGTAATAATCCCGGATTTAAAACTTAAGTTGAATACAAAAGAATATTGGTTTGTTCAATTTGTAGAAGAGATAACACGTTTTGAAAAGCTTTTGTTCTTGTAAGATAACAGTGGGAATTAATACTAATCTCAATAATCACTAGGAGATTTAAGTAAAGAGGTAATTTTTTTTTAGTTAATTCACTATTGAAGAAAACGTGCTCGATAAAAAAACAGATGCATCTAGTTTACCAATCAGCATTAAACTCACAGAATCTTTCTTGTTGTTAAGGGATATCTCACTATAATTATATTAAGAAAATAAACCAAACATAGCCCAACATAATTATATCAAAGTCAAAACCATTTATTCAGTTTAGGCCCTAGAACGGCACTTATGAAGGTCGTATTACAGAATTTACCACCGGTTCGGAAGTCAGCCTTCAACTGAGAAGAACCAGCAAGACCTCCACGCGTTCTATCTACTCTCCTATCAAATGTGAGTATATAATTTTGAGCGGTTTAAGCTCATAAACTTAAGGCTGTAAAAACAGCTGATAATAAAGAACATAAATTTAAATAAATATACCTTTAGCCGTCTTTACCGTACAAGAATAACACAATTGTCGTATAAACGTGTACGCATTACATATTTAAATGAAACATTTTGTAAGGACCCCACAGGCGGATAAATATAAAACAAAATCGTTGAGTGAATAAATATTTTACTATTACAAAACACCAGTAGCTTTAACGCATAACAAAGCATTAAAATATGTAAACACAGTCTCACACTCACACACTGCTCGCATAATAAATAACCACTTTTAACACACATTCTGAGAAATGCATCGACAAACTTACATTTACTTTCTAACACATACTAATCGTCTAACATTTAAGACTCAAAATCGTGCATCAAAGCTGTTGTTGAAAATTGTATTTTAATGCAGTCCACGATTTTCATTTAATGTTATGTATGACCTCTGGTGAACATATGTTAAGGGGTCGTGTCTAAAAAAGGTAATTTTATCTTAATTCTGGCAACCCTTTAAGGGCTGGTTTTATGGTTGACGGACAAGTTAAGGGGAGGAATGTAACTTGAATCATTAGAACAACCCATTTATTAATAATAATTTATTTACTGATTTTCGTTTGATCATCGAGTATTGTTTATCTATAAAAATTTACTAAAGATTTTCAAACATGTTATGGGGACTTTTTCGCCTAGAGGCTAAGCTTAATCATTCAGCGGGGCAACGCTGCTAGCATTATGGGTACCATGGACCATTTGGAAAATCTTTTATTGTAAATATATTTTTATTTAGGTATTTAAGTAGATTTTTTTTTCTTTGATTTACTTTTGTAAAAATAGCATAGTATACTTTATTTATTGTTAATATCCTAAAATTCATTATTTGTTACTCCTAATAGATTAATTAATATATTTTAATAGCATGGTACAGTCAAAAAAAAACATGTTACACAATATATAAAAAAATATGAATTTAAAAATATTGAAAACTCGTAAAGTTGTTTTGCACCGCAAAAAACATGTTTTACTAATTTGTGGGCTAATCATTCTGTTACCTATTCTAAACACACTTGATTACTTTTATATATTAAAACTACAATTATATACATACCTACCTAAATAGACGAATTAGTATCTCAGTTGAATTTTCGAAATTTTGATGCCAATATTGTACTAAAGAAAATCTTTTAACAAAGCCAATTTTGCTTTATTGATAATCTTAAATTTTGGATGTTTTAAGACCCCTGTTAAAACTTCCACATGATTAACATACTGTAATAAGAGATCTTTTGTAAATTTTATGAACCCTTCCAAGATTAACCAAAACGGTAAGTACAGAGGAACATAGCTTGTCCTTAACATTTTTATTTTATTACGCCTAACCGTATTATATTACCGGTCGTACACGTTTGAATAAAGAATAAATAAACGTTGGCCCACCATAAAGATAACGATAAACAAAATTCAGCCCCTCAGACTTCCCCTTTTTTATTGGCAGGGGGCAATTTGAGACGATGTATTCTGCCATTTTTACAAACAACTTCATACGTTTGATAAACTGACCAGCTTGAATTTTATAGACTCTGTTTTAAAGTGAATAAGATCCAAAATTAAATGGTGAAAAAAATTGATGGGGGTAAATTTAATTTTGTATTAATGTAATTTATATTCCAGTGATGGTTTAGTGAGAGTTTACGAAATTGTTAAAGACAGATAAAAGCTGTATATTTATATTAGGGGGTGGTGTTCGGGAGGTCCAAATGTTCGCCGCGTACGATAAAATGACATACATTAGGACTGTCACTAATAGTTATTAATATTATGAATAGGGGGAAAATTTTACACTAAAATATATATATAACAATAATCGTGTACGAATTTCTCAAGAATTAATACATAAAAAAAAGCAACAAAGTGCGAGAAAGAAAAAATCATGATTCCAGTAAGCGTCAATAAGTTCTATTTAGTGGGTTCGATTCCCATCCAGGACAGACATTTGTGTGCATGAACATGTCTGTTTGTCCTGAGTCTGGGTGTAATTATCTATTTAAGTATGTATTTACAAAAAAAAAGTAGTATATGTATATCAGTCATCTGGTTTCCATAGTACAAGCTCTGCTTAGTTTGGGATCAGATAGCCGTGTGTGAACAAAATAAATGTCCCAGGATATTTATTATTTTATTATTAAAAAGTTCTATTTAGAGATTTACTCAGAGGTTCTCCGTCCACGGTCTATTTAAATGCTGAATTTCATCCAAACCAGTTCAGCTTTTGACGTGATCAAGTAAATAACCCACACAAATGTTTGCATGAGCGTACCTATGCTAATATTAACAGAGTTAAAGTTTGTATGTTGAGATTCTGATCCAATTTTTAATATTCTACTTTTCATGTTAAACACGCGGGTGAAACCACTGGAAGGAATCTAGTTTACAACATTAGTAGGAAGCGGGATAAAATATTTTTTTCAAATATTTAGAATTTTCCAAAATTCTACTATATCATTAGAATACCAATTAAAAAAAACTGATATATCATGTAATTAAATTAAAATAAGTTTCGTTAAAAATATCAATAAAAAATTAATCGCTTTTTTATTAATTCAATACCAAGATTGATAAATACATAAATTCGATGATATTTAAAAAAGTCGTGGACATAATTGGCCATATATCATGCTTAATACAAGATATCAGACTATTAGGTAACATTTATTGCTAAAACATTATGTTAATCCAACACCGGACTCTGTCGATTTAAATAAAATATTACAGAAAACCTGTGACTTGATTGAACACGATACAAAATGTGATTTTTGACATTTGGCATAATTTATGATTCGTTTTTTATCGCCTTGTATAGGTGCCCGAAGGTTTTCGTAATAAAAATTCAATTTAAATTATTCAAAGCTTTAATGTCCATCATAAAATTATTGGTAAGTGATTACACTATTCATTCATTCAGTCCTTTCTAAAATAATTTTCTTTTCAAACGCTGTTACGTTATATACAATACAACTATTTCAAAGAAAATAGATGTATAGATTTCTGAAATACGCATTAGTTCTGTAAGTATGGAAAGATTTGGAATTGATATGGAAACAAATACTGCATTCATCTTAATATAACAGAAGCTAAAAATATGAATCGAGAAAGTAAAAAGTATTTAAAATTTAACTTAAACTTATAAAGATGATTTGATGATAAAATGGAAGAAATAAAAACAACCACAAGGTAATTATATTCAAGGGTAAGTTACTGAAAGGATTCCAATAACACGGAAGATGCAGATCAACCTCACACGATACCTTTTCCTTATTTGTGCCCCACATAAAAATAACGCTGAGAGTATCAGCACAAACACTGCCAAAACCACTATCAACATACATAAATATGTACCCAAATGCCATTATCGTAAGTTAGGCAAAAACAAACAAGTTGATCTCTCTGAGGTAATTAAACAACGCTATATAAATAAAACACATCAAATTTGCTCAGTGACACCGATGTTTGTCGTGAAATAATATCGGCAAATATTTTACGCTGTATCAACACATCAAAATTTATTATTGTGTGAATCCACCACGAGGGAAGGTCGCGACGGCGCTTTCCGGTGCTATTTCTCATACATCTTTCATTGCTTCTTTAATGAATACAACGACTAATGTTGAGGACGTTAAAGATGAAATAGATAATGATGATGGAGAAGATATCTAATAAACATAAGCATTTGATAAGGAATTTAGACAAGTCGGGGTTAAACATACAGTACGTGACGCTGTATAAGAAAGTTGTGGCAGAATGATTAATGATAGATCAAGGTATCGCCAAGGCCGAACAAATAGCGTGAATGGTTGGAATTAAAAGTTTTATTCAGGGCTGCAGATAAATATTACTGTAATATACAACTGCGGTTTTTTTATCGTGAGCGATAAATTTCGTAGTGTTTATAGAATTTAATTTTTCAATGTTTACCGTAGTTTAAGTCATGACATTTGACAATATAATATTACTCAGTGTCGCATAATCACTTGTTGTTACCATTTTAAAGTGACAGCAACTATAATTTAAAAGATAATAATGTAAATGATTAAGTTGATGCCGATGATGATGATGATTTAGTGAAACCTAATAAAAATACTACAGCGAAAACTATCACATATTTCTTGAAACTAGTTTGAAGGACAATAAAAATATAAATGCTGAGAATAATAAAATAAGCAAAAGATTTATGTATTCCCAGAACAAATAACATAATGCTAAGATGGTAAGTCACCTTTGAAGACGAAGCTTATTTTACGAACAAATTATCGTGTTTAAATATTAACTCACTCTACATGTTGTGGGTGCCACACAGACCAACGCCATTAAAACGTAGACGTGTCGGAGAAAAAAATACCAACATAAATAAACTCATTTTCGTTGGCGCGGAGCAAACTCAAAGTGAAATTACCGCGGCTCAACGCGACGTGTGCATGAAAAATTCATTGGGAACATAACAAGAGGGCGTCGAGGAATAATAATTTGAATAAATATCAAGAAGAGTCCCATACGAGTGATGTGACAAAGAGCGGGCTCAGCGACGCGTGCTTATTTGTTGTGATGGCGTAATTTGGCAGTTACACTTGGCATGGATCGCGTAATTCGACCCGACATATACACATACGCAAAAATGTTATTAAGTTTTTAAGGACACAAAGAGAAAATGTTATTCTCCGAGACGTACTTCAGCTTTTTCCCAGGAGCATCGGGTTATCAACTTAAGGATATTAGAAGAGGTGTCTCGTATAAATTACGCATTGTTTTGGTGAACTCTATGATTACTATTCTATTCACATGTCCTTTTTCATGGAAAGATTGTAGTTACGACCGCGACCGGTTCGGTTTACGAGTCACACATCCCTTGTTCCGAGAAGGTCCACGCGAACACAAAGGGGTGCTAAGTGCGCTCGCAAACACAAAAATAATAACAAAATCACCGTGTATTTTGACAACATAATACTCGACGATCACAAAAGGCGTCACGTCACGAGCAATCGGTTTCGCTTCCTCGCCGCCCTTTGATAAGGGTCCCAAACAAGTTTCGCAAATAATTTATTAAAAAGTTTTTTATGTGGTCGGGTTTTGAGGCAGTTGGCTCACCGTGCGCTACCGTTTGACGGCTCGGCGTTGAAAGATTTCGTGGAGATTATAATTGACAAGATCTTTGTTGGTTGTGACAATGGAATTTAGTATAAATCGGTCTATTGTGCTGGTTGAGAGATTAGCTGGAGTGGTCGGGCCCTGCGCTATTTCATCAGGTTTATAAATGAGTAATTGAATACAGCCCGTCGACGTTACATTGTGAACAATGTGCGCTTCTGCAGAACTTTATCCTAAATTCCCCTGTCGAGGCTTAGCAGAGATTATTGATATAATTCACTCACTGGTTTCACTATAACTGATCACATTGTATCAACACTTCTTAGAAAATTCTTCTATGAAGACACATAGATCTTTTGTAATAATATTGAAATTAAGTAAAGAAGTTCAAACACTTCTTTTATGACCATACTACTACTTTTCTATTTCATGATTTATTTATGTAGGTACTTATTACTTAAATCTGTATTATTAAATGACAAACCATATTACGCCCGATAAATAGTATAATTTCTTATTCTATTCACTAAACAGGTAATTTAATGATGTCGTAGCCAAAAAACCGAAAATTCAAGAAAATCCTTGTCCGCATTCTTAAGTGCCGCCACACACGAACAGAATTCACGCCCGGCTGACGTGCCATCATTACGTACGACATACGCAACACCACAAAAACGTCAGATTCGACAATAGCATTGCGTCGGACAATCGCCCACCCATGGGCAATGCTGCGCTTCTCCGAAACAAAAGTGCGGATTATAAATTTGCGTGCACACGGCGCATTCGAGTATAAACGGCCCCGTTGCATACAAATTCGTTGCTAGTCCGTCGCACTGTGTGACAATCGCTGTGAATCACCCTGATGTATGCGCTCGCATAAGGCACGATGATAGAATAATTTTACATGTCTTTTTGTATCTATTGTAAAAAGAATTATTATGGGAACTGTGCTACCCTGTCATAAAATAAATAAACATTTTCGCCGAATACATTAGGAAAATTATGGTATTTTAACATGATCTAGGTAAGCCTGCTATCAACTTATGAAAACATAAATACTTTTTCTTAGTAGAGAGATTTTCAAGCAAATAATAATCTTATTTAAGCTCAGTGAATATCAAAAATAAGGTACTTACGTAAAAGAATATTTTAGACACGAGATTAATGAATTCAAAAATATGTAAGTACTAGTTTTCCGCCCCGCGGTTTCACCTGTGTTCCTGAGGGATCTTATATTTTCCAGGTATAAAAAGTATCCTATATGTTATTCCAGTATATGATCTACCTGTGTAACAAGTTTCATTAAAATCCATACAGCAGATTTTGCGTGAAAGAGTAACAAACATCTTCACACAAATCCAAACATACTTTCGCATTTATAAGTTTAACAATTTTGTTTGATCCGTCCATCAGTTTCTGGTAGTATTTTCAGTTTAAACGTTCATAAATGCCTAAACTTGGCTGCTAGCGTTCTGGGATGACCTGGGCTGGTTGGAGTGAGAAGACACAGAAGCTTAAATACGTACAATGGCCCAATCAAGAGGCTAAGTGCGGAAACAGCCCTGCCAAAACAAACAAACAAACAAAGTGCCTAAACTTGAATTTGTTCCATGAAAAACCAATGAGAATTTTCTAGAATAATCGAGAAGACTTCATTATTTGATTCACGTCCCACGCTAACCGCAACGATACCTATTACCATTACAATCTCACATTTATGATAATTAATACCTTTTACATGTGCCGCTAAAAAAAGTGAAACTTACTGTCTGCTATCAACAAAGGGTATTCATTCCAGATGCCGTTTAAGGAGAGACAAAGGTCCGATGTTGGGATAAACATCGGGATTCTCGTCGATCGTCAAACGTCGGCGGATGTCGGGGAATGTCGGCAATCTCCGACGCCGGCTGAGTGACGTTGATGGACGTCCAACGCAACCGACAGACTGACGGTGCATCGAGACATGGTAATGGCGCTGTTTACCATATAATAAGTCGCGTATTAACAAAGTAGATGGAAGGTTCGAATTTAAATTTTATATTTAGATTTCGAATGCGTCTGAGAAACGTTTTTTATGTATTTAAAAAAAAACCTCTTCTAAATTCCTTAAGCCATATAAATTTATCCTATAACTCCGTTATATGTTATCCTGCATTGATGCATAATAACCCCATATTGTTGTTCCAAATGTGTTAAATAAAATTATTCTAGAGCGGAGTTGTCATACAATATTTCAAATGATAAAAATACGATAACATTTTTTGCATTCACAATTATTCCAAATTTTCATGTTTTCTTAACATCCGATATGGTCTAGTGGCTAGGATACCTGGCTCTCACCCAGGAGGCTCGGGTTCGATTCCCGGTATCGGAAAAAACTTTTTACAACAAAGCTTCAAATTTTGGACTATTTTGACTTTATTGGCATTTGGTTTTTTTTTTCTAAGTTGGTTTAACAATATAGATACTTAAAAAAACACACATTAAATAGATAATTACATAGTTACATCCGGATATACAGACCTCCACGGGTGGACCTGTGGCATGAGAAGTTGGGTACCAAAGCCAAAGTGCTCCTCAAAAAAAATACTTGTCTCCGATGATCCTGATCATTGTCAAAGCAATCTACATAAAATAATCACCTTTCATCAGTCCCATCGTATATCAATCGGACAGACAGACAGACGAACGAATGGAGACAATTATTGCTCCGTTATAAATCCGTATCACTATACCAATTTGAATTTACCAATATTAACCTTTTATTTAGATTTAAAACCTACAGCGAAGTGTTAAAGTTGCAACTCGAATGACAGAGTTGGAAAATGTAAATTTACATTTGAGTAGCAATCGAAGATTGGCAGATTTCGATACCCTATTCGACTGCAGTCAGCTCTGAATTAATTTTGACAGCTGAAAAGTGAAATTGGTAAAAGGTAAGCTATTTTTCGTTTAAAATTAAGGTTCAAAGAAGATATTTTATCGTTAAAATTCATTAGTTAAAATAATTTAATTTGTACGTTCGTTCAGATAAAAAATCATTTTATGCTACGGAACCCAAAAAGGTCCATCTGAAACATAATTTAATACGTTATCTATACGAGTAATACTAACAAATCAATGTATTACAGAACAAAATTATTACGCAAATAGCAAAATACAGCAATAGTCCTGACTTGGGCTACTTTATGGGCCATTGTGTGAGGCATTCATGTATAATAGAGTCGGTAGTCAATAAGGCGATGTCAAAACTGAACTAATGTACATTTGTGTTGATATTAGATTAGATGTGGTGTCAAATCTGACGTAGATTTACGGCTAAGCGCTCTATTCACGGCCTGTTCATTATTTCATTGTGTATAGCCCTTTTTGTACACAACCAGTGATGTAGGATTTGTTATGGTGGTTAAAAATATTAATTTTCAATTATGTTATAGCATTAAACAAAACATTTTTTTTTTACTTTAAGATAAGCTTGTGTTTGTTCGTGATAATGTGGCCGAAGGTGGTAAATACACAAAGCCTAGATGGGAACAGGCTCTCAAGTGCAGCTTTCAAAACACACCGATAGGTGCTTGGCGTGCTATGGTGTCCTTACGATGTTTTTCTTTACCAACAGCTCAAGTTCATTGTAGGATTCGAACCTTCGACATTTGCCAAGGTATCCAACGTCACTACCACTGAGCTATTATTGCCTTATTCACTTCCTCTAGAAGCAAAATTCAAACGTTCAACGTATGTTCAAACTGAACGAAGATTTAATAATTAAAAAAACAACTGAATAAAAATTTTATGACCTAATAAAAAATACGTTTTTGCTTCTAGAAGAACATAATAGTAAAAGTTGTATCTTTTTGCGCAACTTACAGGCTGCTGATCATTTTATGAGAAGTAAAAAAATAGACTTACACACTTTTGCAATGATTGTCAATGACATGATTTACATTTAAAGTTGTGCAAGTTAACTAAAAAAGATACTATAATGATATTGACCGTTGCCTTTTTGTGTATTTTTTTATTTCTAATAGGTACAACTCAATTTAATTTATGAAATTCAATTAGCATCACCTTTTTTATTTGTATTAAGCGTGATTAATGTTCCATGTCATCGCGAAGGTCAGCCTGTCACAGCTAAATGTTTTATATAAATGTAGTTTTTGTAACTATTACTCACAGTCGTGCTGGATTTATTGCATTTAGATAAAAGATCGTAGTTTTTAAGCTACAATGATTAATGCACATTTATTTACAGAAAACAAACAGACGTTCCGCATAGGTATTTCATTATCATTACCTACGCCAAAAATCCTCTTTTACATTAGCATCCTACCCATGGAATCGCATTTTTGAGATCAAAATTACTCTTTAGAACTCCATATTAGTGAATTTGTAAAATCAATTGTTTCGGAGATTACTTCCTTCACCCAAATATTAGCACTTTATAAGAATAGTATAGATTTATACTGAGTCAATTTATCATGATCTAATAGTTTCGTTGCTTTAGTTATGAGGACACACCACATAAATCCTACCTCTAACGTGTTTATAGGCGGGTCAAATTTCATCTCTTAGCGGTCCCTTTGTGCTTCACTTTTGTACTATTTTCATTATGTTCAGAAAGCCCGGAATCCGTGTTATTGTTATTCTATCAGTTAGGTGTGGTGTTTTTTTGGTTTGCTCATTGTAATTTATTTGGTATCTTTTTAGACTGAATTAAGTGGAGTCTCAACTGTCAAGATTTGCCGCTTATCGAGGGCTAGGAGAATCTTTAGAGATATATGTAGTTTAAAGCCGTAGCTATAAATAAAATTATAAAAACGACATACGTACCGTTACAATTGACTCTATCACCAAACCGGTAGAGTCAATTAATAATTGTAAAGTTCATAAGTGCCTTACCAGGGCTTGAACTGAATAAATGAGTTTTGATTTTGATTGATTTAGATTTTTGAATTCACCGGTTGACAACGTTGAAGCACACTACCTAGCATTCAGGTCATGGGTTCGATTCCCATCCAGGATTGGGTGTAATTATCAGTTAGGTATGTAGTATATACGATATCTGGTTATCATAGCATTAGCTCCGCTTATTTAAGGATCAGATGACCGTAGGAATGTCCCAGGATATTGTTGTCCTAGCAATATATGAAGTATGTAGTTGGTACTTACTGTAATGTATTCATTTTCAACCAAATATGATTTATGTATTACAGCTACAGAAACCCTCGATACAAATGAATAACTGGTTAAATCAATAAATTATAATATATCAAACTAGCTTTCCTTCGCGGTTTCACCCGCGTTCTTTATTTGAATCGGATTTGTTTACATTCTTTTTGCATAACATCAGCCATATGCTAGTGAAAGTCTCATCAAAATTAGTCCAGCCGTTTTGAAAATTAGCCGGAACAAACAGACTTTTTTAAAATTCGTTCATATGCAGTTTGTAAAAATCATTTTTTAATCTTTTGGTTAAGCTTGTGTTTGACCGTAATCTCACGGTAAGTGATGATGTGGCCGAACGTGGTAAGCATACAAAGCCTAGAAGGGAACTGGCTCTCTAGTGCAACTGTCTGAACACACAGATAGGTGCTTGGCGACAGATTTCAACTTGAGCCAGCCAGTTGGGTACTATAAAGTACCCTACCACCTTGCTATGGTTTCCTCACGATGTTTTCCTTCACCAAAAGCTCGACATTACAAACAGTCACTTCAATTTTATTTATTTGTATAGACATTGAGCGGTTAACGTGATTATCCTTTCCAATTAAGTTCACTCATGCATAAACAGGGTTATAATTTACATAAAGTTTTTAATAAAATACTGTCATTTCATAGCAATCACTCATTATTTAATTTTTTTAAAAATGATCACGTTTATTTGTTTCCTATTTCCGTATCGTTTGAATTTTTAATCCAATTTGTATCTTTAGTAATATTTATGAATAGAATACTTTATACATACAGTTTTGAGAATATATAATGAAAAAGTATAATTTTTTCTATCGAGCTCAGCCACAATATTTTTTAGTAAAATTGATCGCAAGAATTATTTACAATACATACATCTATCTTCTATCTATATAAATAAACATAGATGTTTCTTTGTTTGTTTGTCCTCTATGCGTTCCTAAACCATTAGCCCGATTGTATTAAAACTTTTATCGTAAGCAAAGGTTCTTAACCAAAAAAAAACACTAAATACTTCACTCATTACATAGCATTGAAATGCATTCCAAGATTATTTAATAAATATGACAACAAAGAATCAAAGTAATCGGAAACATTTGAAGAACCCCCAAGAACCTAATTGTGACATGACCAACAGAAGGGCCGGTTGGCGTGGTTGGTTAACTCACTGCCTATCACGCCGCTGGTCGTGGGTTCGATTCCCATCCAGGACAGACATTTGTGTGCATGAACATCTCTGTTTGTCTTGAGTCTGGGTGTAATTATCTATTTAAGTATGTATTTACAACAAAAAAAGTAGTATATGTAGTATATCTGTGATCTGGTTTCCATATTACAAGCTCTGCTTAGTTTGGGATCAGATAGACGTGTGAAAAAAAAAAAGACTAATATTCATTACAGCCAATAGAATATCCTGAAACAATGATTTGATCACTAAAGAGATACTGGTAGAAGTAATTATCTAAATTGTAAGCGTAGTTCGTGACGCACTTTATTTATAAACTAACTTCAAATAAAAGCCTTACAAGAAAGAAGCGCTAGTAATCTTTATAAAAAACCGCCCAAAGCACATTTAACGATTGCTTATACCCCACGTCAGGTACAGAGGAAACTAACAATAACAACTTCAATCCCATGTCAAATTACAAAATAACCCCCATTAAAAATATAACCACTCCACAACTTTCGTATTCTTTAATGTCTGACTCGGCGGCTACCGGTTTTAAGCTTCTGATTGACGGCTGTCGGCTTCGCTTACAAACCTGCAAACTTATCTAACTCACCTTCGCTAACTCTATTGGGTTGTCTTAGAGTCTATTCTTGATCGTTTTTGTTATATTTGTATATTTGTGTGGGAACATTTGCCGCGGCGCCGGTCGGCGTGGTCCGATCTCGAATATCATCCACTTATTCATTACTGGGCTCTATTCAGTTTTAATCATAATCGAGACTTTCATTACGGTGGTGTAACACGTTTTCTGGAGTCATCGTGTGGATTATGGGTTGTTTGTTGGTTTGCTGTGTCATTGAGCAACGTTGATTGGTCTTGAACACGTCGTAAGTGGTGTAGCTTTAGTTTGATGTAGGGATTACACGCTTGCCTACTCATTATGTTTTAGTTTTATATGATTTTTTAAAGCATTTAAATGATAATCCTCAGTTTCAACAACAGCAAAATTTAAGCTCAAATTTTATCCAACATATAAATCGTTATTAATAACAGAAATAACTCTTTTTTTAATTACTTTGCCATGTATTTTATTTAATAAATCTTTGTTAGAACATAGTTCTTAAACTTAGTAGTTATTAAACGCCAACTAAAAAACACAATAAATAAAACAAAATTTAGTTTTGCTCATAATATATCGTAATACGTAATAATTCTCGTCAAGTAATTAATTGATATCTGTCAAAAACATCTAGATGCAACCATAAAAACTCAAACACAAAGCACGCATTAATCATCCGCGCTGAGAGTATTTGATAAACAAAAGAAAATTGCTCAAGAAACGCGCACCAAGGTTTTGACTGGTGGAATTTATTAACAAAATTACTCAAAGACAATGAGGAATATTTAGAAGCGGCGAAGACAAATTGTCCGAGGTATTGTGTAGATAAACAAGCTGAGGCTAGATTGAGGGGAGAGGAAAAATGAGCATTGGAACGGTTTGAGTAACGAGCTCTCTATCTTTAAGCTCCATACTTGATAAGTTATTTAGTGGTACATATCATATGCGCGCTGTGTAGTTGGGAAATAAAAATTCGAAGTGCTTTTATAAAATCTTATGGAGATCATTATCCGCACGATTCTGTGCCGCCAGTGTGTAGTTTTTTATTTATTTCTACATTCTCCTGTTCGTCAACTACATTATTTAATTTATTCTCTCAAAAAACTTCAACATCAATTGATAATCAACTGTTAACCTTTTCAGATCACTCATGACTTACACCAATCCTTTACAGGCCATTCAAATAACGATCGTTCATAGTTGATGGATGGTAATGAATAGCACTTTTATGCACTCCTGAGGTGAACGTCGCTCATTGCTGGAGTTGGATTGATTGCAAAACCTCGCGGTTATTTGTATTGAGAGCTTTGAAATTAGTTTCAGCTGATTGGTTTTGAATGAAGCGTGAAATATTGCTAAGAATATAATGCAAATTTGATTTCTGTTGAGTAATTTAAGGTCAAATATATTTTATAAAGGTTATACATAAAAGAAATATCTCCCAATTTTTTGTCTTTACAATACTCTTCACTATTGACTTCGATAATTTTATTAATAGTTTGATCTTACGGAACCTATGTTTCAAAGGATTGAGTTCAAATTTTAAAAATAAAATATTTTGAACTTCAATAGACTAAAAATAATTTAGCCTGAATTAAGTAGACTAATTATAAAACTAGATGAATAACTACCAAAACAATAAACCAAACTAGTACAAATTATGCTAACAGCAATTACAAGCACAGCGAGTAAGGCATTGTGAAGGAACAAAGGGAGCAGATAGATGAAACAAGCGGTGCTAATTATTCATCATTAGCAGCAATCGCGGCCCTCGGATGATGTATGGTAGCCGGGGCTATTCATCATTTCAGAGCCTTTGTTTCATTGACTTGACGAGATTGGCAAAGAACTACGTACGTTGGATGAAACAAATATGTGCTAGGGCTTCACATAAAATCTGATAAGCAATAATAGAATTTTAACTTATGAAGCTTGTGAAATATTTAGAATTGAAAATACATATTGTGTTAAAGAACTTTCACATAGCACAGTTAATTAAATGCTAAGAAAATTTGTGACAAGAAAATAGCTAAAACTATGACGTAGCAGTAGATCAGTGTCAATATTTCATTCTTTCATTTTTTGCACCAAATACAAGAAAAACAAACATTAGCATATGACACTACTCGACTTATTCATTGCTAGACGTGAGACATAACTAGTTTTAATGAACAACCATAAAAAATATTACAAAACAGCTCGTTATGCGTTACCCTCATCAAGAACTGTCCAATTAATTGACAGCTCATACAGCTGACAAGTATTGCGAGCCGTTTTGAATTTAAAACAAAATTAATTATACAATCAATCAGAAGACATGTCACGGCCATAAAGGTGTTGCTTTTCGCGCGGCAAAATGCCAATCAACCTACAAAATGCTCACCCAGGCGGCTATAAAACAGAAAGAGTCTTTTACATCATTTTCTCGTTCATCAAAAACAACTTTAACACTTTTACATTAGAGTTGATAATTGTCCTAATATAAAAGGTCAGTTTGGACCATGTCATCGTTATTATTGTCGGTAGTTTAACAGACCAATTCGCCACACTTTAATCGAGTCACTCAATAAATTGACCTCCCCAAGGTGAGAACGGGCCAAGTCAAAAGCCGCATTTTACAAGGAGAAATTTTATGTTTCGCCTGTCATTTCACGCGCATTTAAGTTTAATTCGCATTTTTCTTGTCTTTCGTTGGAGTGCGTTTTAATTTTTCACCGTCTCGGAAATCGGCTTCAAATTTATGTGAGCGCATGTTTTATGTCGGGCCGTCATAAAATTTACGATGTAAGAAAGAGATGGAGTAATCTAATTTATAACTGCTTGTAATAAAATAAATTAACGCAATATGAATCGAAATCCAAATAGATTGATGGTGCATTTTGGAAAGTGGTTGTTTTCCCACAATTAACCACAGTATGAAACGTCTCATCTCGTTTGAGGAAAATTTAATGAAAATTATTATAATATGTGAAATAACGACAATTAATCAATCGATACAAAACATGCGGTAGCTAGAAAGCAGGTTGCAGAACAAAACTATTCTCGTTATCAAAATAGCGATATATTTTATCAGGAACATTAATGACTTTGATATTTATGTTCCTTCGATATAAAAAAAATATAAATCACTCGATTGGAAATCGTAGATCCCATATATTAAATAGTAAAGTTACTGTTTTATGTCTCACCGACGGCCGTCAAATGCATTCGATTGAATAAAGCTACCTAAAGCTAGCTTTTGCACGGTGGTAGGGTACTATGTGGTACTCGACTGGCTGGCTACCACCCTCAAGTTGAAAATCTCTACCACCCTCAAGTTGAAAATCTGTCGACAAGCACCTGTTGGTGTGTTCCGGCAGTTGCACTTGAGAGCCAGTTACCCTTGCCCTTAAGGCATTGTAATAAGGTGTACAACACGTTGGCAGTCCCCCTGGTATTGCTAATGTCTATAGGCGACGGTAGTCACATACCATCAGGTGACCCGCCTGCCTCGTTGTCACTAGTGACATAAAAAAAACCTACGCTTTGTAATGAACTTGCTGTTTCTGTATATGACTCGAAAGTATTAATAATATCACTAGCTGTCCCCCGCGTGCTTACTTTCACATTTATGATATTAACTAGGATTAAATTTCTGCTTTACAGGATTTAAATTAGCTGATGAGCCGTATGAGCAGACATAATTGAGATTAATGTTGGTTTTATCGGTTTTTCTCAGCAAAAGCCCACTCCAAACCGTGCGTGTTTTTGTCATATTTTTTGCAATAAATATCATAACCACTATCAATCTAAATTCATTACTAAATTTGCCTTAGAAATAAATAAATGGTTGTAAATTTAAGTTTAACACTGACTTCCTTGCTGTTACAGTAACTGTGTATACGTGTCAAAACTTCTGTACAGTAGATAATAAACTTTATAGCCTTTGAATAACATCGTTAATTCAATGCACTTTATAAATGTTACTATGGTAACCAGAAACAACTTATATCGCAGGCCTACTGATTATCTCATTTGAATTAATGAATGAAATAAATTAACCTGTTAAGGACAGTATTTCAGTGTAAATTAAAATGTAAATTAGTTAATTTAGATCCTTTCTCACGTCCCACGCGCAATTATGAATTTTAAAATTTGACGCCGCAAGTGCGGGCATTAAAAGCTTCACTTTAAATTCTGACACGTTTATTTTCAAGTTTAATAGAAATAACTTAAAAGCCTTTAAGAATCCGTTCTCTGTTCATAAATGGAACTTTATCTTTTTAAATTTTTTTAGTTTTTCATAAACACTATTTGACTAAAGTTGATCGTGTCAGCAGTTAAATGAGCAAATGGACTGAATATTTAACATGTTCTGCGGCTGATTTTATTCTAGAAAATAGTTCATAAGCTGTAGAAAGAAACGATTAGTATCGGCCATTTTTTGAATTTAACTAGTAAAAGTTTATAAGAAATATGGCATCATTTAAAAACCACAATCGAGATTCTCGAGCAGACGGAACTAGCTGTATCCATTATTCATCGGATGCCGCTTTCTTGTGACTCGATTCTTTCGATTCTAGATTCGCTTCGGTATCAATGCACCAGAATCGATTTACGCTTGTTAGGCATCAATAAAGTCACCGCTTTGCTCAGTTTATCACCCAATTTGTTGTCAATTGTTGCGGAAACATTTGATTATCATCCATAGATAACGTTTTTTTGTTTTTTAATTGACTTAATTTAATATTTAAGTCCATTTTTTACATACATTTACACATTAAATATGTGATAGTATACATTTTTAATAATTTATTTATATCATCAAGTAACCATACATAAGAATGTATGCTTAGCTCATTCATTTAGCTAAATTCATTTAGTTTGGCAAAAGACTAGGATAATCTTCCAAATAAATAAAACATTATAGTAAGTAACTGATGGAAATCCAAATATTTTCATACTTCACCTAAACCCTGATAGATTAATAACAATTGATTTTTAATTTAATAAAATGACAAGCATTCAATTAAAACTAAAAAAAAATGGTACAAAAAAAACAGTAGCTGCAAAATTGTGTCTTCATGTCACGCATTGTCCGGACAAACAGTACATTCGCATTTGTCATGATACGGTCGGCCATGAAAGTGGTGTGCCAGTTTTGATTTAGTTTCCTAGTCATCGAAAATTACAACAAGGTTCAAACTAAAAAGATATCACTTGAAAGAGATGCATAATAATGACATGAGTTGTCATAAGTTGTCAGATTGATCTGCAAGCGAAACTAATCTTTATCACCTATGAATCTGCAAGCGACATTCAAACTTAGGGTGGTACACCACTTTCTTGGCCGACCGTACCTATTTAGGTAAGGCTGCGTGGGCTTGACAACCGTTACAAGCATCTATTTGTTCAATTGAAAACGGTAGATATAATTTGTTAGGTATTGTAATCTGATTTCGATTATTCGCATTCAATCAATTTCCTGTTGCTATTACATGTGCGTGAAATGTATATTTTTTGTGTAGGTTTTATGTAGGTTTTTATTAGCTTCCGAAATGATTCTTATTATTGGCAACAATGATGGGGTATCTGTCAATTTTGAATTTAGAATCATTTTCATTATTGTTTTTTTAGATTCTTTTGTTAGTTAAAGATAGACTATTAGATGTTGTAGAACAAGATATTCTATAGAATGATGAAGATTTTATTTTCATGCATTTTATAATGCAATCATAAAGATATTTAATCAATGCTTATTCTAATTCTGTTAAAAATTAAATAATAATTAATTATGTTTAGCAAACAATTACTAAAATAAAGTATTTTTAACTAAAATAAAGTAGTCAAGATAATAATCTGCCCAAATTTTTAAACCACATACTATCATGTGATAAACTATGTATTTCCATAGTAATATAGATTGTTTTAGTAAAAATCACTAATTTTCATATCGCAAAATCATGCCTTTGCATACACTTAAGGTATTCTTCTCCAGGATATAAGGTATATCCAACGAAATTTTATCAAAATCTGTTAGGACACCTATGACATTGCCTGCCAATTTGCACAAAAAAGTTAAAAATATTTTTTTAAATATCTAGTTTATTTTTAATAAAGTCGAGATTTCAGAGCATCGATATATCAATCGCCGCAATCAATAATGACATTAGTGCGGGGCACTACTAATTACTGCGGCTTTAATTTGTTTGTTTCGTAAGTCTCCGTCGATTAACCATAATGATATTTCAACATTACCATTTTACAGTGTACTGAATATCAAGCTCCCGGATTTGTTTTGTTGATTTATTTGACAGTAATTTGGTGCTTATTATCATATTTTCTAAGGCTGTTTCCTTTTCGCTGTGAGTGTTGAGTTATTTACTGTTAATTTACCTTGGAGTAGGAATGGATTTTCTTTGTTTCGGCGATGAATTTACAACGTACGCACAACTCATAGCCACGATCGTATATTTTTTCAAGTAATATTGGATGAGTAATAATGAACAATGCTAAATGCGGTCTCTGGGCCGATTTTGATGAAACTACATCATTAGATTTTTGAAAAATAATTTCCCAATCAAAGAATCAAATCCGTTTTATATCTATGAATATCCAAGCATATTTTATTATTAAATTGAAGTAGAACATACGACTAATCACAAATATACTGAATTATGTAGATAAAAGCATACTTTAAACTTATTTAAGTGACCTTAATTCTAGTAAATTCACACGCGACATAATTATGATACACGCTACCTCCCACGCCGTAACAACTAATCCTTCCATACAAATCTCTGTATTTATTCATATTCAAGATTCCAATTTAATTATTATTAGTGATGTTTGTGTATCGATACTTGCATTCGATATAAAAAAATAATTGTAATAGAAGCAAATTAAAATTGTATTACTAATACTAATCTGATGATGATGATGAATACTAATCATCCTTTTTAACTGTGTCAAAATAATTATAATAATTTGACTCTACAATTTTGACTCATACATTAATTCTAGCCTAGGTTCATCGATATCAAAACATACAGATACACCCAACCAAAAATCGTGAGCTTATTAAAAAAAAATATTTTGATTATGATCTGTGTACAGTCCACTAAGTGAATTCTATCTGATACCCTTGGCGAGCACAAATTAATCCATCAAGGCGTATAATCCGAGCGAGCGTCAGCGCCGCGCCGCCGCGCTGTCAAGCGACTTTTCAGACGAGCTGTCAAGCGACCTGTCAAAATTATGACGCATGACTGAGCCCGCCGCGGAGTCCGTCGTCGGCGGCTTTACAAGGATTTTTTACCACTTGTATTTTTTCCGCCCAAGTCTCGAATGACGGTGTAATCTGTGAAACTGGAATCTGGTACATTATTATTGGCAGTTATTTTCGTTAACCTTCAATAAATGTTCTAACGGTTAATTTATTTATGGCTATGAAAAACATAAATTTTATTTTAATCAATTTTGAATTCTTGTTTTTTCTTTGATATAATGCTTGTGGTTTCTTGGAGTTTCTTTTCAGTTTAAGTGTATTTCAAACCGGTGGTAGAGTCAATTGTAAACGTTCATAAGTACCTTACTAGGGCGTGTAATGAGTAAAAATTTTGATTTTATATAAATAAATATGAATACAAATCTTTATCTTCAAAGTCTATCAAACAAACAATATCTGCATTACTTTAGGGTATCAAAACTAAATTAAATAATTTTATGAGACTACATGAAATTTTAAAGCACCATAAAATATAATATTTACGAAAGCTGTCATGTTTCGATCCCTCTGTCAACTTGTCAAATATTCACAATACAATTATTCATTATTACTGTCAAGCTGTCATCTTCTAATGATCCCGCTGTTCTCTTCGTAACATGCATTTCCGCTAGATTTCGTAATAAAACAAATGATAAAAACATGTTTTAAATCATTATTGTAAAGATATATTTGTTTAGTTAAGTGCTTAGCAGATTCTAAATTCAAATTATCCGTAGAAAATATGAATTAAGAATTTTCTAAAAAGTTGCTTGATAAATCGTCGATTTTTTTATGAATAAGGCCAATAGTTATGCATAGATTAACTTGATAGTTTTTTTTTTATGAAAGTGAAGTGAATCTACTCTATTAATTTTCAACAAAAACACTCTCAAATCAAATTACCTCCACGGCAAAATTATTAATCTAGACAAAATGACATCACTGCATTGCAGTGAGATTATGTTTTTATCATCCCATTGATTATTTACGTCACCGTGTACGGATGTAATGTGACATAATCCGCGCGGCCGCAATCTGTCAAGTGGACAGTCACGTGGCACATCAACTGTCACAGTGACAGCCGTAGTTACCCGCGCTCTTTTGTAAATACGTCATGGGGAGGTAATAGGAATAATGTTTTCACTTGTGGATGTGTGTGTGTGTTTATTCATATTATTAAACTCTTTTTTTTAACTCGTAAATGTTATCAGTGAGAATATTTTATATATTTTAGCCATCGCACGTGGATTCAACCACATTACCGAAGGATCTTATCTCTTATTCCAGGAAATAGTCTGTTTGTGTGCCATGTTTCATCAAGATCGGTTTAGTAGTTCATAGTGGACCAACACAGGTCTAAGTTGCTTTTGAAAAGAGTAATTATTGAGTTTACAGCTGGATCTTCTCACCAAAAGTACCTACTTGCGAACCGTGCGCTAGAAAATAGAGGATTCACTGAATTGTAGTAATTATTTTAAAATATTATTGCTATGTTACAAAAACTTACAAAATATTTAGAATTCGCAAAAAGTTGGCAACATATTGATGGCCCTTCGGTACTATTGGTATTAATTAAACTGCCTTACAATCTTTATTTTATTTACAAGTTATGTTGTTTTACGTTATAATGTTTATGTTCTTTCAAAACGCAACCGATAAAAAACTATTACTCAAAGCTAGCAGATTTTTTTACATGTGCGAGTATCATTTTAGACGTGTATGTATCCTACTCATAGGTTTGAACCAGATTCTTCAGTATTGGCCTTGGGTTTAAACATGTAAATTGCATTGCATTATGAATCAAGCAAACTATGTATCTTCCGTTTATTTCAGAGCAAGGTTTAACGTGCTGACCTCATTCAATCACGTCATTTATCATAATCCGATTCTAATCTATACATACAAATAAATAAAATTGAAGAGTCTCTTTGTAATATGCATAATGGTACTTATAACAGAAATCAAAATTTAAAAAAAAAACTGTCTGTTTGTTCCCGCTAATTTCGAAAAAAGCTGATGCATAGCTGATGTTATACGGAGTAGCTTGGCTACTTTTATTTCAGAAAAATAATTAGGTTCCGCGCAATAAAAATAAAACTCATGAAATTGTGAAAAAATCCGATTTCAATAGGTAACGCGGGGAACAGCTATTCAATCTTGTCTGTCAGTCGTAATTAAATTCTATAGATCACTATTTTTGCCGCCATAACACGCAAATATTGTCAGTGAGACTAGATAAATAATTATTGAATGTAATAGGTGTAAGTTGTTTTTAAAAGAGTAATTGCTGAGTTGATTGCCGGCTCTTCTCAGCAAAAGTAACCTTCCGAACCGAGCATTTAGAGTCTGACTATTCATAAGTGCCTGTGAAAGCCTATTTGGATGAATAAATATTTCATTTCAATAAATAAAATACTTTGTCATTGAATTCGCTAAAATTCACCCAATTTTTACGGCTTCACACTGACCACATTCATCACCCCAATCGCTGTCATAAAAATGAAAAATAAACTACCAGTTAGATAACTAACGTCACATTTTTAACCCCCCGTGCGGCGACGCGCTGTCAACGTGACATGTCACGTGTCATCCGTTGTGACACGACGTGACAGCCGCTGTCACGCCAACACGTAGTGTTTATTGTCGCGTGATCCGCAATTTCGGGATCGAGTGTTTAATAATTTCTTCGTCGTTGCGTGCAAACCGAGCCCTGTTAATTAGTCATTTTGTTGATAAAATTGCGGCTATATTCGGTTATTTCGATTTTATTAGTATTCACCATATTTTTGTAACTTCACCAGAAGAATAATAATGTCTTATTTAGTTTTCAGTACTTTATTTTCTTTTATTTTACTCTTAGTTGTTAGTAATAGTTAGTAGTGACATACATGTAAATCTCTCTATTTATTTTCAAATAATTTCTGACTAAACCAGCAGTAACACATATAAATTTATTAATTCTAGACGTTTTTAACTGTTTCCGCAAACTATTAGCGTCTTGAGGTTAAGGAGGTAAACGTAATTTTATTATATTTTATTTCATAGAATACAATCTGGCTGCCTGAATTGAATTTCATAATATCATTTAAATAAACGAGCAATTCTTGTATATATATAATCTGAATCTCGGAAACGGCTTCGATAATTTTCATGAAATTTTGTATGCAGGGTCGGGGATGATAAATTGATCTAGCTAGGTAAAATTTTTAGAAATCGTCGTTTTGTCCGTTTTTTCAGGCAATGAAAACCTGCTACAATATCATTAGAATACCAAGGTAAATTTCGCTACTATCTGACAGGTTATAATAGCTCAGAGGGAAATCGAGTGACACCCAAACCAAAGTATGTACCTCGGTTCGAGACCAGAAAATTTTTGTTTTCCTTTTTTTTCAAGTTCCTTCTTTTGTGAGAAAAACTATAAAAATTTTACCAAAAAAAAAAACGAGCAAAGGTTCCATCCAGGGATTATTATATAAATGAATTTCTTTTCACTTACCCTAATATTATTTCTATAATAAACAGAATATGATTAAGTATTGTAGTTTTAGATCTAATATCAATTTCCTTTTAAGATAAACACCAACCCGCGGCACACTGATACTCCTAAGTCGGGAGAAATGTACCTACCTACTCATTAATACACTCATTATATTTATCTGCATAGTGTATACAAGGTGTCAAGATTGTCATCTACCTGTTAATCTCTTCAAAGACACGTCCACTCCGTCTAACACTGATACATACACGAGAACCAGTTTAGGGCTACCACGTCATATATCTTTCATTTGCAGTTTTAATTAAAAAAAATCTAGCACAAAATCTTTCGACGCTTTGATTATTTTCCCAATCCAATGTAAGTGCTGTGAGTGTTACTTCTCTTTCCAAAAATATACAAAAAGAGTTCTTGAAGGTAAAGGAGATCAACTACCCCCGAAACAGAATAGCAACTGCATACTGTCGTACAAATATAGGTCTCCACTCTCCTTTAGTAAGGATCTGCAATAAATATAATGAACTCCATGCTAAATGTCCAGACCTTGATATTTTTTACGACCCGATAACTATTTAAAAAAAAAAAATCTGACTCCATCTACCTAATAATTGATTTTATTTTATCTTAACCCATTCTTATATTTTTACATGTATTTGTATTTCTGGTCAGAGATTTAATCAAAATTTTGTTTGAAATTTTAAACAGATACTTACTTTATTAAGTCTTAAGCTTGTTTTTTTTAAGAATGCTGTCAATACTTTTAATTGTTGTGTTTACAAGTAAAAAACCCATAACATTTTGTAATTAATAAAATTTAAGCATAATGTTAGTATTGCAAATAAATAAATAAATAAAGATCAAGTGTTTATTGTATGGCAAATAACTAGGTGGTAACCCTGAACAGTACAGTGTAGGTACCGTTACATGACGTGACCGAGCGCTGGTTGTCAGCTGGTATGAGTGATGGCGTGCCGCGTCGACGTTAGCACCTGATTTATTACTTCCGAGCTCCCTCCTCCCTCCTCCCTCCTCCCTCTCCTTACATCACACGTCCCCTCCAACCCTCGCGTGTACCGACAGCAGCCGCAGCTCTAATATAGTAATTACTCTAAGCTCTGCAAAGTCTCGAGATAACATATGTTTTTGCAGCAGGATAAGTTATGGCACCCGTTGCTTAGCTTGATGACTGGAGATGAGGGAATTTGATGGTGTTTGTTCTTTCTTCTGATATTATTTGGCTATGTTGTAATATGTTGCTATTGCTGATTTCTGCCATATTTGCCCACTAGAACTTAAACTATGCCAGCTGCCAAATTTTCCCAAAATAAATTTTAATTTTAAAACCGACAAACAACTTTACTTTTGCAATATTGCAACTGAGCCAAATAAATAAAACCAGAGCGTATAAGAAGAAAATTAAACATAGTAACTCGAATCTCGCATGGATTCAATCGTTTGGAACACAAGATCATAATATTTCTCCACCGTGGAGTTTAAACAACTGATTCTTTAAAGTCACAATTTCGTACTACGTAATAACGTAGTTAGCATACTGTCTAATTCTTCTAGTATTCCAGGTATACTTTCTCAACGTGTCTATTCGGAACATAAAATTTATAACAGCGTTCCATCTTCCACTCGCCAAATCTCTATTAAATCAGACAGGTGCGTGACATAATGTTGCCAGCACCGCTTGAAGCAATGTTTAGATAAAATACATTAATCGTATATAATATTATTGGAAACTGCATCTTTTTGTAGATATTGCTAATTCAGCATGAAATTTCTTTATCATCTCGAATGCTAGAAGTGATTCCAACTGCTCGTGGGCATGGCAAAGTAAACAAACGTTTCCGTCACGTGACATGTGACAGCCAATTAGACGCTTCCATACTATTATGTCCTTGTTCAGATTTCATGCGAAGAAGAATTTTTGAAGTTTTGATAATTGTAATTGTTCCCTACATCTTTAAAGAGATCTCTGTACCGGATCTTCAGTGTAATTCTAATCATGAGAGAAACGTATTTCTTACCTACTTATCTTTCTTAGTACTATTATAAAATTGAAATTTTATGCATGTTTATTACTGCACAGCTCCGTAACTGCTGAACACATATGAATGTAACATGACACGCAGATATATCAAGTCCTGGAATGAAACATAGCATACTTTTAAATAGAGAAAATGTAAGATGCTTCAGCGACGCGGGGAGCTAGTTGTATATATTTTTTGTAATTTATTCACAAGACGTCAATAACAAAATAGTTTAGCACTAACAAAAGTCGGTTGCAGTAAAAGTCGTGCCGTGGCAATCCACCACCGCGTATATCATTCTGTTTTATGAATTGTAAATTTTACGTTATATAGTCTTTAGTGGGCCATATTTCAGCTTGTATTAATGCCCCGCCGGCAGCGGTAGGGTTGACTCGAGGGTTCATTTCATTTAAATTGTTCCGCTATTTTAAAGCGACATTTTTTTATAAATGTTATGAATATTTAAAATAATTTTATAATGTTTTTTATTGAAACGTATTGATAAATGCAATTTAATTTTAAAAATGACCTGATAAAAATTTCATATTCCTTTTTGCATCATTGAATATAATGAATCATTGAATATAATGCAAAAATAAAAATATTTATATCAAATGGAAATGTTATGTTTCACCACGTTACGACAGCCAAGTAAACGGATTTTCATTTTTTCGTTAACTGATTAACTTTTTGTTTGCAAAGTATAATTAACAAGTAGGTTAGCCCATCCATCAACGTCGGAGAACGATAAATCTTTCATTCCGCCACGAAATTTCATTAAATTAATTTACAAAGTTACATCACAAAAGTTAATATTAAAAAAAGAACACTTAAGTAAACAGGTCGAGCAAGAAATTATTTGAGTAAACCATTAGTTTAGTTTTTTGTTATTTAAATTTCGAGCAATTGATTCATTTATTAAAAGTGAAATTAATTTTTATGTATAGCTCAGATTTATTTCAGTTTGAAACGATTTATTGTAAATAATGGTGAATTTTTATGTTCTGTATTTAAATATTTTAATGACTTTAAAACGACATAAAGAATATTTTTTATGATCCTTGCTTTGATTATCAATAAAGTTATCTTGAAATTCAATAAATTCTCAGTAAAATAATCATTAGTAGTATAATATTTTTGCTAGAATGTGAAGTTGTGTGTTACTTACTCTTTTACGCAAAAACGACTGAACAGATTTTTATGAAACTTGACACACATGTAGGTAGATTATCTCCGGGAATAAAGAAAATTTAAAAACCCTCGGGATACACGGGTACGACAGATTGGTCAATCACATCTAAATCTTTGCACACTTTTACCTTGAAATCAACAAATTCATCAAGTTCTACAACACTACAATTGAATTGTGTTTAAAACGTCTTTAACATGACTCAGATTAAGTTCAATGATTGATGTGAGCCGTAACATAAGATTGATATCATAAATTTTGTTTACATTATGATTGATTGACTAAAATTTACAAAACTCATGCATCAAGCAGTCACGATCTTTAAAGTAAATTTGAGTTTTTATACCGATTCAATAAATAATATTCATTAATAAATAAATAATAGATCGTGCAAGATAATCAATAAATTTTAATGGTTAAAATCGATAATGGTAATCGCTTGCATCTGTGGCCGAGCTCACAAGCTTAGCGTCTCAATACGCCAATAAACAATACAAATAACAGCGATTAAATTAACTACACTCGCAACGGGGGACTTTTTTGTAATGATACATAGCGACATTAAGTTTCTCGCTCTAAATAATATAAAGAAAATAAATTATGATGTTCAAAGCACTGGCTATAAAATAAAAATATATTAGCAACCCTACGCGAGGAGGTAATAAACAACTTTTGTGTGGAAGGCAGCTCTCCGGCCGATTCATAAATTTCGCGGCGCGCCGTTTAGTTTTATGTACGATATTATCTATCTGCACGCACACTACTGGACATTATACCAACAGGCTTACACGAAACAAGGCACAACAGACACATGTTGTTGCGCAACATTGTCACTACGTGTCAGGTTGTACAACGAAATGACAAAAACTCTTATATGATTCTTAACGAACAATACTCGTATATCCGACTTCGTAACATTATGCATAAACATGAATTATTATAAAACAAAAGTCGAGAAAAAGATAAGAGCTCATGCGAGTCGGCAAACAATCCATTAACGGTCGTAGACGAAGAAGATATGGTGAACGAGCTCCTTGTACGGACGGCATTAACATAATCAGACACATTCGTCGAAGTAATGTATGTAAAGAAGTTTAATGAAACGTCCCCGATAGCAAGCTCGGCGAGTCATGAAATAACTATCATTACGCCCGACACGATACGGACGATAATCATCGACTACGGGCAAAAAGCTATGGCATCGGCTGTGATGCAAATTGCACATGCCATAAATCAAGTAGTTAATCACCGTGCCGAGACTCCGGCCCGTAATAATGAGATTACTTGAAAAAATATACACAACAATGTTCTCGAGATGTTTTTTATAGACACATCGTGAAATGCGACGTGGAGACGGTGACTTTAAACAAAACAAATATTACATAATATGTGTTATAATTCATAAGAGTAGAAACACTGGGTAGTTATTGTTGAAGTAAAATAAAACCAGATTGGTAATGTTGACGTCAGTGAAGATGTAAAAGGCGATAATAAGAAATTGAAGCCTGTGAAGGTTAAATTTATAGTCGGAGCTGAAAGAACAAGCGATGACAATAATTCACCGCATACGATAAAGAGCGCTATTGATCTTGCAGAAAGCGAATCGGTTCGTAACAGAGAACAAAACACGCTACCGCCGAATGTCGCATAAATCTTTATTATTGCCGCAACAAGCTTATATCGAGTCGTTTCAGGTGCTCCAACCGGATCTCACTCGGGTATAAACTCACGACTTCGAAGCATTTTTTCGCTCAATGAAATATGCTACATCGCCTCCGGCCCAGAGGAAGGAAACCCATAAATAAATAATAATACAACCATTTATATTACCGAAGGGTTTCACCCGACGTGTCTATTATCATCTGAATTGTTTAAATATGATAATGTATCAAAATAGCAGGCAGTTCGTTCGCGACCGCGACTTCTGTTCCGACATTATCATAAAGATTCACTTAATAGACTGTTTCAAAAATTATTATAGTACTCTGACACACTGTTTTATAGCCGCATAGGATTACGGTGTTGACTATTTTTTGTTGCTCGTAGGTATTTTAATATTTGAATTGGATGAAATTTAAATTGCTTCTTGTTAAAATTAATGCTTTTATCACGTGCACAGACTACAGACTCAACAGAACCAGAAATTGTTAACGAGGTAACCAAATAATAAAAAGTCTAATCCAACGCCGTTAAAAGCTATCAGCAATCTCACAATTCAGTCATAATTTTTAACGAATCACAGAACTGCTTTAAAGATTGCAACGTAATAACGGAACGTGTAATCATATTCACAGATTAAAATCAAATTTAATTATCACCATCCGGCCGCTCAGTCGTATTAAAGCTTGAAGGCAATGTTTCTGCATTAAGACGGCGTATAAAAGGGGTAATAAAGTACCCCTAATAAACCCCGAAACGCACTGAGTTGCCTCGCAATAACCGTACGTAGACTAAACAAATGATTTTCTCGATAATAAAAACTTCACAATAAAAGCGTTCACGAAATGTCGGTCATTAAGTGTATTTACGCAGCGAAACGGATATAGGGGCCGTAAAAATGTAGAGCAGCTTATTGAGACGTTGGCAACAGTCTCACAACGAGATCCGACTTAATCTATGGCCTACACGCCTCGTCGGGCTAATTCGGGACTTCGGACGGCACCCCGACGTAAGAAGATTAAACGTGGCTTAAAATTTTCTGACAAATTAAAATTTCAACACGGGAAATACAATGGCGGAGAACAATATTATCAAGATCGCATAAAGAACGTACGTCCTTTGTATTCCATATTTACGAGCATTGCCAAGGAAAAATCGTTTAGGTAAACACGAGGGTAATAAAAACAAGCGGGCATGCAATTCGCATTCGTGAGCGGCCAACGTGAACCGTATTTAAAAGTACAATTTATTCAGTTACTTTATCACTAACACATGAGTTTACACTAGCCGGTAGCGGCCAATTAAGTCGGTTGAAAGGCGAGGCAATAATAACTTTATATGGATTAACTGTGTCAGATGCATTTAAAGATATGGCATATACTAGTCTATCGCTGACGTGCGGCGCGGCTGAGCCCGTTTCAAATGCATAAATTATTACTCTCGGTAAAATTTCACTCAGGGCTGTACCGCCTTCAATAGACGCAACGATTAATATATTTCTTGATAACAATAAAGATAAAATGAACAGGGTGACGTTGAAGCGAATCGACCGGAAGGAGAGGCAAGCTTACAGCACAAAAGAGTATTACAGAAACCTATATTTATAAGTCTATTGTTGTACACACAACTGCTTTTTGTTGAACTCCAAACACGTCTCGATGCTATTGAATCGGGAATTGTTATTTCATTCATAATTTATCACTATATCGACCTTTGTATTTAAATGTCTGGAAATGAATTTCATGTGGACAAGCAGAGATTAATGCGGCAGCGGCCCTCTACAAATTCATATTTTTCATTATGCGATGATTTGACATAAAACATGCGCGTCATGGTACTGTTTTCTATTAGGGTGTCGGTCGTAGATTTTAAAAGTATTAGAACGGATTATTTTTTAAACAATTAAATGTTCATTCTATGTTTAAAAATGATCAATAACTCTTTCATCTTCATTAATAATGTCAGTTTCGTTGTAAAGTTTATCATAATTTGAATTACGAGAATCATTCAAGCGTTCATTGTGATCGTCTATTATTGCGAGACGTGTATTGCTGAACAAGGTAATAAATTTGATCGGATCGTCTTATGATTTCCTGAGGCCAACAATGCGATAGTTTGTCAGTTCTAGGCGGTTGTTAGGCTGCGTGGGCGTGGAGCGGGCGTCATCAATCACGCGCCGTGACTCTTTCAACCTGCCGGCGTCGAGGAGGGGAGGCAGGGTTGCTCCACACATAAATTATAGCCCGTTTTTGTCCAACTGTCGAGTGGAGACAAAATTTGTTAGCGACACTGTTAATTAATGACACGTTTAGTGTATTTATCATTCTATTACTAAACCCATGGATATATTTATTTTATTTATTTAGGTATTGCTTTATTTGATATTCTTTTTCCTGTAGAATATTTTTTTTTAATTTTATATTAGAGTATCCATTACTAATGTAAGCAATAAATTATTTATTCTTTATCTAACTGATTAAAGAATATTTTTTGCATTCCGTTGACAATTTTTTTTTATCAACGCTAAAAAGATTGATTTTAGCGTTGAAAAGTTTCCCTTAGTTTTTATTATTCGCTAGCCCTAGAAAGTTGTGTAAGGGGGCATACTTGATCATAGTCCCAGTTGGTGCTCGTCTGACGTTTTTATACCGCTGCGGCACGATGGATCGACTCTGTCAGGTGCTTACGAAAAATTACTTTCGAACCCCCGCGCCTGTTTGCTCAAGGCACCCCGTCGATTGATTCCAGCCGACTTGATTAACGCAAAGCTTATTTGGATGAGCGGACTTCCATATAAGGATGACGTTCGCGACAGAGTAAGTGCTTTTTTCTCGCGATTTATTTCTTGATCAAATTGGGAAGGCTGTATAAGTAAATGAGTACAGTATGTTATACCTGTAACGAACTGACATTTTTTTAATGTATTTATTACAATAATACAAAAACCTTAACGTTTAGTCCCTAAACAATTGCCATCACCCAAGTTAATGAAGCAAGCTTCGTTTATTGGACGTTTTTTTTCTGTTTAAGATAACACAAAGTTTATAATTGCCAAATCAAGCTATCTATAAATCCATTACTTAGACCTTGTTATGATAGCAATCACATCGACTTTTCAATCAATACTTTACTAAAACGCAACTCATACAAGCAATACCATTAAACCTTTTCAATTCAATACAAAATAGATTTCTTTTTATACAAACACAATGAAAGATTAACCAGGGTGTCAAGGAAAGAGTAATGAACTAAAGAATGCATTTGACAGAAGAGAGCCATGGATGTTATTGAATATTTTAAAAGGAAACACCCGTTGGGGAATTAAAGCGCTTCAGCTTTGGACAGAGAGTATTAAAACGTACATAATAGATTATTTAGAGAAGTTTATAATACAAATGATTTTTGGGGCGATAGATTCTCGTAGATACATAACCAAGTTCATTATACTAAAATGACAATTAAATTAACTGTTTTAGGCGGTAGATGTAAAATTGTTAATTTTAAACTAAATCAAAAGCATCAAAACATCACCAAGGAATCAAAACAAAATCTTTATACTACCTCTGTTGAAAATGATCGCCAGCACCAATGTGAAATTGTAGTCTACTGAATACGTATAATATATTAATGAAATAATAGTTGAAATGAAACACCTTTGGCACTGAAACACAACAGACCACCAACGAAAAGACAAAGAGAAAAATGTAAAACAACAGAACATCCTTTAAAAACTGTGATGTACACAGCACCCCGTTGTTTCGCCCGGGAAATTAAACATTTGATTTAGTAGACACATCCGTATACTGCGACGTGACATCCCGTGGGAACCGCCCCTAAAAATATTCACAATTCACATACATTTGCTTTTAAAAATGTTCAACACGCATTTCGCGTTACGAAAGCAGTGAGAGACCTGAGTTGTTAAGCATTGAATCTTACTGCAACTGCCGACTTGTCAATGTTTTACGCCATCCTTAACATTTTATTTCAAAAGTTAATTGGTAATTACCAGAAGCGTAGGTCGAGTCACGCAATAAACTCTGAATGTTTTCAACAACAAATTAAACAAGCTCAAAATGATTCAGACGCTAATGATTCAATCAAGAATTCCAAACATGTCCACGTCACAATAAAATCACGAGCGATCCCTATCGTTGAGCTATAAAATATTTTTATTTATTCCACTGGCGCTTTGTAAGATGTCAGATATAATGAATATATTACCGGTAGCAGCGATGGAATATTCTTTTTAAAGGGTAATTATTTACAGAAACGATCGTCGTATAGCGATAAACAACCGCGATAACAATACATCTCCGACAGCGTTCACGCATTCCCTATCCTCATCCATTACTGATTCATCTTCAATAACACGTTTTGCTGAGGCAGCTCGTACAAAATTAATTATTTTTGTAATGTCAACCTTACTGCTCTCATCACAGAGTTCAATAATTGATAAAATCTCATCGGCTTTGTGGGAGCGCTAACTCTTTCATCTATCATAATCGTTCATGCTGAAAACAATCAAGATTGTTTTTTTTCTCGTTGGAAATTGAGCTCTACGGTGTCTGGGGTATGTGTTAAAACGGATTGGATTAGGCGAGTTCTATCTGTTGGTAGCTAACCACCGTCGGAGGCGGCGGCGGCGTAACGAAGGGACCTACGGATCCAGGAAAATGACAAATGACATCTGCCTACCGCCTGTCAAATAACGGACAGATAATAAATGACCCCGATTGTTTATCATCAAATATCGCATATATCATTATCGTGTACTCGGCGCTCGTGGAGGGACGCGGCCGCTTTGACTACGGGGAGTATGATTAATATTGTTGGTTAATTTTGAGACTGGTCGTAATGTAAATACTTCGAGGGTAGTTTTGGTGCCGTCATTGCGGCTTGATTACTGGTATAGTGGTTTGGCTGTTTTGATTTTTTTATGATATAATTATGTTAATGGTATTTCAAATAGAAAACAATAAATAAACAAAAACAATTTCTAGTAATCCTTAGGAAAACTGTAAAATCATCAAAATCCATCCAATATTTCACTCAAAGTACTACTGCAGTCACATGTTTGTTTACTAACATCCTTGTCTCTGTGATATACTTGAATACCAAATTCAAGACAATCAATGCATTCAAAATACACTTTTATTTCATTGGGGTAAGAGCCATAGCGACTGCAGTATTAACATGGGTTCTGTTGTCAGGTGACATAGCAGGGAAACGTTGGACGTAAGGTGATTAATTCACATCTGGTCTGCTTTCAGTATTTCCTAATATCTTGGGACTTGATCCGAGTAATGGAGCTGCTCGGTGTACTTGACAGCTTCACGTATTGTGAACTTACGTGAAATATTAGTTAAGACGAGGCAAAAGCATTTTGAACAGACCCTGAAGAAATTTGATATCACTAATCTAAATAATTGTATGTTTTAAGAATCACATTTACCTAAATATGGAAAAAATGAATGTCAAACAAACAAACCTTTACCACTTCCTTGAGAATCAGTAACTTTTAGTTAATTACGAGGGCGTTTAGACAAACGCTTTCAAATATCATGAGCAGAGCTTTTCAGATTCTTTTACTGGTAAATCATTTTTCATGAGGCCGCGCCATAAAGCGATACGTCAAAATCAGTGTTCGCGTAAATTTTGCCCGCCACCGCACACTATTTAGGCACCGACGTAAGTCATGAACTGGGAACGTATAATAATTATGTGGAAAACTTTGGAGGCCTATGTCCCCAGCAGTGGACGTCTATCGGCTGAAATGATGATGATGGTGATGATCATGATATAAAATAAAAACTTGAGAGGTGTCAAGGAACACCCGGATAGAACGAAGTTATATAAGTCGAGAGAGTATATATATATAAATAGAAATGAAAATATCTGGCTTGCTTTCTATAAGAGAGAGAGAGAAAGACAGACAGAGAAACATGCGCATGCCGCACACCGGTCGGTGACTTTTGTCACTGACACAAAAAATCACGTGTCGGTGGTTTTTTTTCCGTCTAGCCCCCTTTCATATTTCATAACGCGCGATAAGGAACTTCGTTCCAATAATTATTAAATTATACGTGAAAAAGTTTGTCAACTGGTTTTTACTTTATTTAAGTTTAGTTTCTAAGATACTGTGTAATATACGTTGGCAAACCTAATAAATAAAATACAAGACTAAGTGTTTGTTATCATTTAAAAAAATGCAGTTTTTTTTTTATATGGTAGAATTTAGACCATTGGCCGAACATCTTATAACTATTATAAATATTAAAGTTTGTTTGACTGTGAATATATTTGTTAAATACTCTGTTACGCAAAAGTTGCAGATCGGATTTTTATAAAATCTGGCAAAATAGGTAGATCATATCCTGGAATAAAACAGAATATTTTTAATCCCTAGAAAATATAAGAGCCTTGGAAACGCTGGTGATAGCTAGTAAAGTATAAAAACGGCTTCTTTTTTCAAATTCGGCTTCCTTCGCTGTGCTTCACTTTAAGTACGTGAGGCTCTGTCTACTTTTTTCTTTGGTCTGAGCTTATTACAAGTATTTTTGATGGTCATAAAGGTTACCTACATAATTTAATGTAACTATTATATGTGTCTTAACATGTGAAAATCGAAAGAATGCACGGTTTGGAAAGTTGCTTTTGCTAGAAAGCCATATTTTAGAAAGAAACATTTATCATTTATTACCGTCGAAAGCTTTAAACTTGCATCGCAGCATTAATTTTCAGAACGGAACAGTAAGCTTGATAAATGAGTGTCGGAATTTCAAAGGGAGCACAATGGGAACCTGACCCGCAAGACAGATCGTTAATCAAAAAATGTCTATGACGTCAAGGTAAAGGGGAGTAAATAAATAAGTGGAGGAGGTAACCTGCTCGCAGGAGAACATCAATCTTCAAGTTTCAGCGAAGTAATGAAGATATTAGTGAGGGAATTAGAGTACACATAGCTTAAAGAGTTAAAGGACAAAATAAATCAAAGGGTAGTTTAATGCGATGATGGCTCAGTAGTAGTGACGTCGGATACCGTGGCAAAGGTGAAACTTGAATCTTACAATGAGCTTGAGCTTTCGGTGAAGGAACACATCGTGAAGAACCATAGCACGGTGGTAGGGTACTTCGTAGAGAACTTCGGGTACTTGAGAGCCAGTTCCCATCTAGGCTTTGTGTGCTTACCATCATCGGTCACATCATCAATCTCCATAGTGAGATTGTGGTCAAACACAAACTTATCCAAAAGTAAAAGAAATGATCCACTTTAAGTGATTTAAAGAAAAGACATGATTTTGTCTAATATAATAAAAAACAAGAAACTAACGATATGAACTCTTTGACATATAAAAAGCCACACATTATTCTGGATAAGCTTGTGTTTGACTACAATCTCACTATGGTAAGTGATGATGTGGCCGAAGGTGGTAACCACACAAAGCCTATATGGGAACTGGCTCTCAAGTGCAACTGCCGGAACACACTGATAGGTGCTTGGCGACAGATTTTCAACTTGAGGGTGGTAGCCAGCCAGTCGGGTACTACAAAGTACACTACCACCGTGCTATGGTTTCCTTACGATGTTTTCCTTCACCGAAAGCTCACGCTCATTGTAGGATTCGAACCCACGAACTTCGCCGCGGTATCCGACGTCACTTACCACTGAGCTATCATCGCCTTTCCAAACCAACATTTCTAACTCCATGTTCATTAAGAGCCACATCTAAGACTGTTCCCTTTAGCACTATGACGGATTGACGATCAGTGTCACGTGTAATGCGATTATCTGCTCCCTCCTAATAGGGGGTTCAATTCAAATCCGTGACAATACTTGGATTCTTAGAATTGTCTAACTGTTTGCCGCCTGTAGGTTCAAGATAAATATTTTAAACAATGCTTTTAGCTCATCTGTTGTATGCTTTATTTATTTATGCTTTTTTTTTATTAATATGAAAGTATATAGGTACGGTGCTTATAACATTTTTGTTGTATATCTGTCTATTTGTTGCAAATAATCTCCGAAACGGCTAAACAGAATTTCACAGAAAATTTCACTGGCAGATAGATTTTATAAAGAGTATCTTTTCCGTGCAAAAAAATGTAATCCATGTAAGTATGCACAAAATCAGTGGAACGTGGAAAAACCCGCGAGTGACGGCTAGTCACAAATTTAATAGAACCACTTGTTCTAATGATAAATATAAAGCTGTGTACATACATGAGTGATTAAACAAATGACAGATCAATAACAAATCACTATTAGATCCGCAATTATTTTTTTTTAGTTTACTATGTAGGTAACTAATGCGGGCTATAATTCTTTATGTATTTTTGTATTAGTTTAAGAATAAAATTGTTAAACATTAGTAAAAAAAGCCAATATAGTCAGATAGTCCAAAAATATTTAGAAAATGTAACTTTGCTGAGTTTCTTGCCGGTTCTTGTCAGTTGAAGGCTGACTTCGGAACCGGTGGTAACTTCTGTAATTCGACCTTCATAAGTGCCCTTCTAGGGCCTAAACTGAATAAATGGTTTTGACTTTGACTTTGAATCAATAGCTAACCGACAGTACCCGACACTAGATCCTGAAACAAACAGGATAGTATTGACTAAGACTTTTTACGAGACAACCCGACAGACATCACATATTTATCGACTGTGGTGTTTCGTAGAAAAGCGTTGTTACTGTACAAACAGGATGCGGGGCGAATAAAGTCGGACCGGATACGAAAATCGCTCCATCGACAAATTTATGCAGTTGTAAAGGCAGATTTATATGTGAAGATGCGACGTGTGAAGTCATGATACACACTGACGCGTTAAATAGCAAGCTTATACGCTCGAACAGTAATAAATATGGAGAGATTATGTTAAACCCGATGAGTATCGATGATTTACTTGCAGATGTTGGCTATCGAAATAATACAAATCTTACGATTTTGATTCATCAATTGCGAGTATTTGCGAGCATAATCCTACAGATGTTAAATGTATAAACATATAAATGGACTTTTTGGCGGGAACTTGCAGAGTGACGTTGCGTTTTCGTTTTATTTTCCTTAAATTCGTGTATTTTGAGTTTTATTGAATAATTTTGGTGGTGTTTTATCCAATAATGATCAATCTAAGTGCACAAGTGAAGTGTAATGAAATGAAAGCGTGTATCGTGACTTTCCAGGTTGTCCCAAAAAGTCCGTGAATGTTTTAGTGGAACAACCGCCAATTTCACTAAAGCTTGACTGGACATGTATGGACGAGGACTGGACATTACAGTGAGTTTGAGAATGTGACTATAACATAAAAGAAGAAATTGAAACTGAAGAAAATGTATGCGATTGAAAGACTTTGTATTGACTAAATACTAAAACTGTGACAAATAGACCAAGACCATTTCAAATACTTTCACATTGGCAGAAATATCCTAAAAGGATGATAGCCAGCAACAAAAAAAAAACATATAAATGTTAAATCCTATATGTTTGTTCTCTATGCCTTCATAAATCATCATCAGCTGTTGCTAGTTGTTCTGCGTACGACCGCGAAGGTGATGCAAAAAAAAACCTTTTTTGTTTACATTGAATTGCAGCGTATGCTAGTACACACATAGCTACATAATTAATGATAATAATATCTTTATTTGACATATATATTAAGCTTACAAACGCAATTCTTTTTTAAAAAATTAACGCTTTATATATAAGAGTACTTAGGTAAGTGTTCGATTGAACTCTGGTACCCAAAGTAAGATTTAACTTGTGTTATCATATGGGTACCAGCGCTCTCACATTATATAAAACTCATAAGTTATTATTACAGTATAAAATGGAGGAGTACAATAATTGTATTTCTAAAGACATTCAAGATAAATATGCTATAACTATGTAAAATTATAAAGGTTTTTTTCAAATATTTTCAAGTTCACCAACAAATTTGTCTGATTTTCGTGAACGATGTATGTCACAAAACGATTTCCATGTCTAATAACGCGTAGAGCTCTTAATGTTACGCTGAATTTATTGAACAGAAAAACAGCATCAAAGAAACAAGCAATTTGGGTGATATTATCGTAAATCTAGACTACAATCATTTCTTTCAGCCTATTTGCATTATCATCAGAGATGTTAGAGTAGTAAATTAGAAAAAAAATGCGTAGGAACTCCAATTTTTCTCGATTAAAGATAAATCTAAAAGCTCTGGTATATTTTGGGTTACATCTGCAAAGAAAGAAGATAGAATATCAAATTATAAATCTTGTTGACTTTAATAAGACTATTTAGCATATCAATAAAACAAATTCTGAAATCCTTTTATTCTACTTTGTACTAACCTAACCTACCTATGTTTGGATGTTTGTTACTCAATCACGCAAACATGGCTTAGCGGATTTCGATGAAACGACGACACAGGTAGATCATATTCTGGATTAACATAATAGGATACCTTTTATCCCAGGAAAAGATAACATTCTTTGGGAATGCCAATCTTATTAAACATAGTAGTCATAAAATATCTAATTTGGATCGATTTAGTGAAAGAATAAGATAAACATACCAAGTTCACTGGAAAACGATGTTATTTGTATCATTCGACGACCCTTTGAAGAGTTGATCTCAATATAATTATGGATCTGGGAATTATAACGTTTGCTTAGCACTGATTTATGAGATCCGCTTTAAGTTTCACGCTTTTAAATAAAATAAATACCATCCGGAAAGTGGGAGATGCAAACGTTTTTACAGGAAATAAAGATGATTTTACTGTATAATTTATGGTTGCGGAAATGACCACATGAACTAATATTAAGAATAAAATATTTGATCAATATATTATTTATGTACCGGGTGGAAATTATGTTGAGTTAGTCTAAAAACAACTATGGGGTCCAAAAAGATTTTCATAATTTTTGCTCGAGCTGAATAGCTGATTTGTTTTCGAAATGCTTGAATTTATTTTTGAGGCACCCACATAATAAGGTGTACAACTCATTGGCCAGCTGGTATTGCTACTGTCTATAGGTGACGGTATTCACTTACCATCAGGTGACCTGCCTGCTTGGTTATCACTTGTGGTAAAAAAAAAGTTCTACACCCTACCATATTTACATAAAACAATATTGATGAAATTTATAAAATACACAAACTAATTAAACAACGAGGCAGGACTTAAAGATTACGGTTAGATCAACGTAATCTGGACGTATCTCGAGTGGTTGATCCGAAGCGGTTCACGATGTCAATCAAGTAAGACCAAGCAGTAGCCACGTACTCTGTAATTAGCAACACACGCCTGCTGTGGACTTTGCGATACGTCAAGAGTAAGCTGATTTATTACTCCACAATTACCTTACAATAAATTGGCTTTGCAAGGGTTTTGAGTTTGCGTGATTTTTGCATGAAATTATTCAATAGGTATGATAATTTTTTTGAGCTGCGTTAGATAGTGTATTGATAATGTTTTTTATTCAAATAGGTTTTAATCAAGACTTATGATTTTGAGACTGTAATGCACGTTCAAAGGATGTTTTTTTAGGGTTGCGTACCTCGAAAGGAAAAAGCGGAACCCTTATAGGATCACTTTGTTGTCCATCCGTCCGTCCGTCCGTCTGTCAAGACCCTTTTTCTCAGGAACGCGTGGAGGTATCAAGCTGAATTTTATACTGTTTACTGTTTTTTGTAGCTGTGAAAAAAATCAAACTTCCAAGCCAACGCAATCAAAAGATACAGCCGTTTATGCCACAAATTTTCGCAAATTTTCGAAACTCGCAAGGGAATCAAAACCTACAGGGTACTTCCCGTGAACTCAGAATCTTGAAATTTGGTAGCAACGTCTTATAGCACAGATAAAGGAAAACTTCATAATGCACAACTCGGTGCTGTACGATATTCAACTTTAAATGTTCCTCATTAAAGTTCACGACTATACGTAGTCTAGAGTTCAGCCACAAACAAATGCAAAGCAGGTTACAAGCTTATTTTTAATATCAGTCACCTCAGTGTGATGTCCATGCGTTTCACCGTTGGTAATGTCACGTCAGTCAACACGCTCGGTGTCGGCTCGCTTTGTGTCGTCTGTCGCCGACGTGTCACGCGACACGCCCGTGACAGCAACATGCGACGCGACAACTGCGTGTCAGCATTGGTATTTACTCGTATATGTCCACAGCCACAGGTCAACTTGTAAGTACGCGGCATCAAAAGAATAATGGAACATCACACAATCATGCTCTTTAAAATTGTGAAATTTTGATACCATAAATATTGGAACGAAGTTTTGGAACGAAGTTCCTTATCGCGCGTTGTGAAAGGGGCTAGACGGAAAAAAATCTTACGAAAAATTGTCACGACACTTTTTTAGTCACTATTAGTTTATTAAGCTGTGCGGCGTGCGCATGTTTCTCTGTCTGCCCCTCTCTCTCTCTCTCTCTCTCTCTCTTATAGAAAGCAAGCCAGATATTTATATATATATAAATAGAAATGTTTTTTTTTATATATATATATACTCTCTCGACTTATATAACTTCGTTCCATCCGGGTGTCCCTTGACACCTCTCAAGTTTTTTTCTTTTATAAATGCGAAAGATTGTTGGGATGTGAGGATGAATGTGAATATGATTGTTACTTTTTCACCTAAAAATTATTAAACGGATTACATTAATTACATAGGATAAGTACCTTCTTATCCAAGATTAGATCCACCTAGAACGCGGTTGAAACCGCGAAGGACAGCTAGAATAAAAGGATACTTGAATACTCGTCGTTTCATGTTTGAACAACCTTCAAACAATTTGAGCCTTGTTAACAGCTTAATTACTTAATCAATTTAATAGTACTTAAAAATAGTTTCCTCATCATAAAACACACAGAACCAAACAAAGGCAGTCATTTGATCATATTCAAATGACTGACTTTGTTTGGTTTTGAACAACAATTATGCGAGTTCAGTTCTTGCTCAATTAACATCAAAACAAAATATTTTCGAACACGAAATTATGCAGAAACATGATCAAACAAACGCACAACCGATTAAGAATTCAAATTGCTCATTAAATTGTTCCAGTAGAACGCAGATGATTTTCATTATTATTTCAATACAAAGCATGGATGGAGATCCAACCAATCAAACTCGGTGACGATTTTACTATGTGAATCAAGACATTTTATGTAACTAGAAAGCTGATTTTTTCATAGGTGTTGTTTTTAAGATTCGTAATTCAACCCCTAAATTTATTTATTAGCTTTGTTTAATCCCTTACATAACATTTTTTTTAAAGTACTATTGTATATTTTATTATTTATTTATTTGTAATTTATGTTAGTTTGTTCTTAATTAAGGTTAGTATTGTTAACTGTAAGGGCCGCCTTTTGCAGTGAAAGCCTCCTCCAAACCATTCCAGGTGACTCTATCTTTTGCCCGCCTGGGCCATAAGTTTCCGGCTATTTCTACGATGTCGTCACTCCATCTTTTGAATGGTCTACCCTTTCTTCTTTTTTTGTATATTGGGTACCAATTTGTGATGATTTGTGACCATCTTTCATCCCTAGCTCGCTGAATATGACCTGCCCATTTCCATTTTAATTTCAGGACCTGTTTGACCGCATCTCTCGGCATAGTTCTTTTCCCCTAAAGGGGTATAAAAGTGTACGTAAAGTTAAGGGTCTGTCCTCCGCGGTTTCACCCGCGTTACCATGGGATCTTATCTTTTCCCTCAATAAAAATATAGCCTATGTTACTCAAGGATAATGTAGCTTTCTAATGGTGAAAGAATTTCTAAAATCGGCCCAGTAGTTTTTGAGTTAAATCGTCAAACAAACAAAACATTAAAACTTTTCTCTTTATTATAATATTAGTTTAGATTAGGTGAATAAATTGAATTCAATGAAATCGTTTCTCAGCATTCAGATTCAAGCGAAACAGTTTTAGATTAGCAATAAATATTGGATACTAATACAAAACCCACAAAGACACGGATTGTTTTCGAGGCAGGTTGCTAAATAATAAATAAACATGAAGCGGTCGGCAACCGCTGATTATCCCGAGACTTGCAGATTACAGATGGGCCAGCAAATTACACAGCCAGCGGTATAATGAATGGTTCCTCTTACATTACGGAGAGCGTTTAGCGCGCATACGTGACTCTGTACTGGGAAATTATAATAAATTTCGTGTTAAATTACAAGCACTATCAAAAATAAACTCTACCGTGAAGAGCGCACGGCTGAAATTTTAACAAACGCTGGTGGACGATGAAATATCGCATATGATAGAATGTCTACGCTGTTTTATTAAAATTGGAAAGTGTTTTAAGTGGTCGATGAATTGATATGCTCAGACTTTTAATTTTACTTTATATTGTAGGTAGATATATAAAATCTATATCTATGTGAAATTATTTAAATTAAGTAGTAGCATTTGTTAGACGTGCCATCTACATATCGATACAATCATCGATCTACAATCGATTGTTTAGCAAAATCGTTCATATCGGACAATGAAGGTAAAAAGCTATTGACAGTATTTACTCAATCTAACAATAATATAAATCGATACCTTACTTCCACCACTATTTTATTAATCTCACAAATTGCATTCATAGGCATACATTTAATTTTTAAAAATAGGTTTTATTTAAAGGACAAAACGATATGAATTTTATATATTGTTTTGAATGTGGAAATAAAATTGACAATCCAGTTATCGATTCAAATGACAGTACTTATTTCGATAGTGTGATCGATTTTATTTGAGGCGTAGATAATTTTGGGTCGGCTCCACACTACGGCCGTACGGCTCTCCACACAATAAGGCATGTAATGGCCTCCTAACTGCACATAATTCCAGGCTACATGTTGCTTGCGAGCAGCCTAATCATAGTCATGATAAAACTGAATTACTGCCTTGGAAATATTAACTGAACACATATAATTTGTATTTCATTATTATGAAAAAAGGCCTTCATGATGACAACATCTCTAATACGAAAACTGGATGTAGAAATTATTTTAAGGCGATGATAGCTCAGTGGTACGTGACGTCGGTTACCGCGGCGATGGTTGTGGGTTCGAATCCTACAATGAGCTTGAGCTTTCGGTGAAGGAAAACATCGTGAGGGAACCATAGCATGGTGGTAGGGTACTTTGTAGTACCCGACTGGCTGGCTACCACCCTCAAGTTGAAAATCTGTCGCCAAGCACCTATGGGTGTGTTCCGACACCTGCACTTGAGAGCCAGTTCTTATCTAGGCTTGCTTCGTGTGCTTACCACCTTCGGCCACATCATCACTTACCATAGTGAGATTTTAGTCAAACACAAGCTTATCCAGAATAAAAAAAAATAAAAAAAACTGCAGCACAATAAACTCAAATTAATTATCTGGGTAAAGAAAATATAGTAGAAAACAAATCAACAAACAAAAATGATCTGTCCATATTCCAATAAACAAGACTCGATGAATGTATCTATTTGATCACGACAAACATAATTAATAAGTACCATTCGATTCTATAATTACACGCATTCGAGTACAAATCGATTGTAATAAATCACACAATATAATGATCGCAACCGTAATCATCGGGATCCGTAATAACCCATCGGTTGTAAACACTCGCCGGTATCAATTCAATCGATTCTTTGTATCGATTGGCGGCGGATAGATTGCTGTGAATTATGTTGTAACTTTTGTGCCGCTGACGTGTTTTTCCAAATCGATGCTCCGTTTTATTAACACCATTCCATTTTATGATTACAATGTATCGAGTCGGCATTTAACCCTGTATAAGAATATTATAAAGCGTGTTACAGTTTTATCTTGTTTCTTCATTCTTTATGCATGTCTCGAGAGCTCAATAAATTGTTATGACTAGATATGATGAATATAGATGCTCGTATAATGTTATTTTATTTCTCCCATACAGAAGTTTATTATGAAGCAGTTTTATTACGTGGTAACTATGCCATTATTATGTATCCATTATCGCATATTCAATGATAAACGATAGTCATGTAGTTCTGGAGACATATTTTTTTTTTTTATATTCGATAGGCTTGTGTTTGACCACAATCTCACTATGGTAAGTGATGATGTGGCCGAAGATGGTAAGCACACAAAGCCTAGATGGGAACTGGCTCTCAAGTGCAGCTGTCGGAACACACCGATAGGTGTTTGGCGACAGATTTTCAACTTGAGGGTGGTAGCCAGCCAGTCGGGTACTACAAAGTACCCCACCACCGTGCAAATAACAAATGCTATTATTATAATATGATTGTAAATTATATAATACCTAGCTACTGAATATGTATTTAAATGCTAGACTGTAGTTGGGAGCTTTCCTTCATCCACTGTACTCACCTCCCTTACGATATTTTTTAATTTCATTTTTAGGGTTTCGTACCCAAAGGGTAAAAACGGGACCCTATTACTAAGACTTCGCTGTCTGTCCCTCCACAACAGCGAGGCTGTTTGTAAGCATAAGACTCATTTTTCTCCATAAAAAAAAATCACTTTTGTTGTATGAGAGCCCCCCTAAATATTTATTTTATTATTTATTATTAAAGTGAACATACAACTGAGTATTTTGTGAATATTTCAAGTGCCTAGATATCAATAATGACAATAGGTAGGATTGTCATTATTGATATCGAGCAAAACAGGGCAAAAACATTGCGTTTGTTGTATGGGAGCTCCCCTTAAATATTTATTAATTTTGTTTTTAGTATTTGTTGTTATAGCGGCAACAGAAATACATAATTTGTGAAAATTTCAACTGTCTAGCTATCACGGTTCATGAGATACAGCCTGGTGACAGACAGACAGACGGACAGTAGTCTTAGTAATACGGTTTCCGTTTTTATCCTTTGGATACGGAACCCTAAAAAAAATAGGTTTCATTTCATATCACACACATACAGATAAAACGTGAAGGTAGTTAAGAGAATTATTGACATAATACGTGAGTGGGCCGCGGGAGGTTATTAAATTATTGCGGACACGAATTAAAACATTAATGGATGTCATTAAATACACGACCAATGCTGCGGTTCCCGATAAAGGTGCGGCCTCGGTGACAGCGGGACACGTTTCTTGTGTAGTCATTTAGTAACAACATTGCTGTAATGCGATAATTTGCATGTTTATCAGGTACTTTACTCGCTCGTTGACAGCCCTATCTCTTACTTCAGTATTGAAACGTCAAAACATTCTATTATAAGTTTCTCATAATAATTTATTGATTTTATAGTCAAGAAGGAACTTTACAGTTCTATCAAGACCGTCCGATTGTGCGTTTGTCTGTATGATATAGCAAATTTACTTTAAGGCGATGATAGCTCAGTGGTAAGTAACGTCGGGTACCGCGACGAAGGTCGTGGGTTCGAATCCTACAATGAGCTTGAGCTTTCGGTGAAGGAAAACATCGTGAGGAAACCACAGCACGGTGGTAGGGTACTTTGTAGTACTCGACTGGCTGGCTACCACCCTCAAGTTGAAAATCTGTCGCCAAGCACCTGTTGGTGTGTTCCGGCAATTGCACTTGAGAGCCAGTTCGCCTTAATAAGGTGTACAACACATTAGCAATCCCCTGGTATTGCCAATGTCTATAGGCGACGGTTGTCACTTACCATCAGGTGACCCGCCTGCCTCGTTGTCACTTGTGACATAAAAAAAAAAGCATCGAGCAGATAATCCATGCCATCCATACTTCGATCCATCCATAATATTAATATTATAAATGCTAAAGTGTGTCTGTTTGTTACCTCGTCACACTTAAACCGCTGAACCGATCTCGATGAAATTTGGTATAGAGATAGATGAAACCTTAGCAAAAAACATAGGATACTTTTTATCCCGGGAAAAGATAAAATCGCTCGGGACTACGGTGGGGCAGAAAACTAGTTTAATAATAAAACAAGAAGCTTTTGTAATCGCTCGCACTCGCACCGTTCAAAGCTCAGTTTGATTAATGCCCATGCATAGAGAGTACACTTGTTATTACCAACATGACGTCTTACGTTACGACATGTCCACCGACCACCGGTCACTTTGACAGGCTTCAAATTATCTCCATAAATAATCACCAATATAATACTCATTACAATGTACTTACGTATAAAATATCTGATATAAAGAAGTGTAATTGAATAACAGATTATAAATCTATGATTAAGTAATAAATAACTACAAAAAAATGTGGTAGGGTACTTTGTAGTACTCAAGTGGTTTGGAATTCTATCACCATCCTGTTGGTGTGTTCCGGCAGTTGCACTTGAGAGCCAATACATTGGCTATACCCCTAGATTTTAAATATGCAATTCTATTGCAAAATATTTGCATGTGTTAGACGTTTGGCGGGATCATGCGAAGTGACGTTACATTTTCATGTATTTTCAGTTTTTTGTTGTTGAGAAGTGAAATGAAAGCGTGTAACGGGACTTTTTAGGTTGTCTCAAAAAGTCTGTGAAAAGTTTTATCGGAACGGCCACCAATTTTACTAAAACCTAACCGGACTTGAACGTACGAGGAAATTACGTACGAATTTACTGTGAATGTGATATAACATGACTATAACACAATAGAAGGATATTAAAAATAAATCATGGTTTGGCTGATAATCTTGTAACTAAAGCCGTTCAAATAAATTAGAAAAAATATTGCATGTGTCAATTGCAACTCTTGTAAATATATTCAGAAACAACTGTTTATATAAATAATAAAACAACTTAAATATTCATTGAAATATGTAAGTAAAATTAAAATATATGCAAGTGGACAAATATGATTACTAATATTAATCACTTGACACTGACAGTATTTGACAGTGACAAGTACTCACTTGAATATTGCAAAGTGGATTGCTCAACAAAAAGTATTTAATTAATTTCATTTGGGTTTGCTTGCGTATATATAACTAATTAATAATTTACCAATGATTTCAATTGTTTTTTTAACCTCAACCGTAGCCAAAGTATTGCCAACTTTAAATATTTTTTTTACGCTTGATTTCTTTATTACAAAAAATATTAATAAATTATTTGCCGTATGTCATAACTGCTGAGAATTTTATCCTTATTAACAACATTATGAGGTGATGGTTGATAATGATTACAGTTTGTATATTTATTTCAAAATAAGGGGTTACCAAGCCAGGACTTGTCTTGGAAATTTTTTCAAGAACCTTTCAGTATTTTTCGCTATTCCCTTTAATTAACGATTTAGGCATCCACACTCACTTAAAAATTCACTTCTTATATTTATGTTTAACACAAAAAAAGTACAGAAATATAAAATGACATAACAATGAAATTATTACAAACATCGACCTAACTTTGAAATAAATAAAATAGCTACCATGTCATTTATAAAACAGAATTATAGCAGTAATATAGTTAATAACCCGTAACAGTTATTATGCTATACGTGAAATTAAGGGCAATTCGTTTTATAGACATTCGTGTGAGCGACTAACTACTGTTTTACGTTGCAACTATGTCTTATACGCTATGTACTGCGTCAGTTTATTTTGTATGCAACTTGTTGAGCATGTTTTTATGACAAGCGATATTTGCTACATTATTGACAGTTGTTTTAGTTCCAATATATGTAATTTTTTTTTTTTATTCTAGATAGGCTTGTGTTTGACTACAATCTCACTATGGAAAGTGATGATGTGGCCGAAGGTGGTAAGCGCACAAAGCCTAGATGGGAACTGGCTCTCAAGTGCAGCTGTCGGAACACACCGATAGGTGTTTGGCGACAGATTTTCAACTTGAGCTTATTAGCCAGCCAGTCGGGTACCACAAAGTACCCTACCACCGTGCTATGGTTTCCTCACGATGTTTTCCTTCACCGAAAGCTCAAGCTCATTGTAGGATTCGAACCCTCAACCTTCGCCGCGGTATTCGACGTCACTACCACTGAGCTATCATCGCCTTAAAATAAAAAATATATCAGTATTTAATTAGAAGAGCAACATTTTTTTTTAATTCAAAAATCTATCTGTATATTATTATAGGTTGTATCACAACGTATTAGAGAAAATAAAACAAAATGATTCGATATTAATAGGTATAAAAAAAATAACCATCAAATTCTGAAAAAAAAAGAAACAGAAAAGTAATTATTAAAAATATAAATGTCATTTTAGACATAGCGTGTGTAAAATAATGATGGCGTCATTATCATGAACTAATAAAAATACAAAATAAAAAATGTTAATATCCTATAAACATCCGTTTCACTTTTATTTCACCCACACACTCGCCACGACATTATTATCAAGTGGTGCAGTGATTGTCAAACTTTGACATCTATAAAGTTGTATACGGATACAAACTAATTTATTAAGATTCTTTGGATTAATAAAAAAGATAAATATTTATATCTCAAATTATAATTTAAGATATAAATTTTGAAAGTTAATTAATATAATTTGAATATCTTGACAATCGAAATTTAATTAAAATGGTTGATATCATAAATCGTACTTTATATTTTTAAAACTTTTTTTTAATTTTTTTTATAAATATATTGTGGTATGTTTTTTTAACTTGTCATCATCCTCCATCTTGTGACGAAAGCCATTTAAAAAAATGCAATGCTTACTAGTTTTCCGCCCCGCGGTTTCACCCGCGTTCCCGAGGAATATTATCTTTTCCCGGGATAAAAAGTATTCAATATCCTTCTCAAAGGTTCCATCTATGTCTACACAAATTTTCTCTCAATCGGTTCAGCGGTTTTAGCGTGAAAAGACAGACAAACTTTCGCATTTATATTATTAGTATGGATACAAAAAGTTTTCAAATGAAAACAATCACAATAAATTCACCACAAAAATGGGGGACGAAAAGTTTAAAGATTGAGAATCTCACAAACTAAATTATACGCCAGGAGCTACAATGTACAGAAATGACTATGTCGTCGTGAATGAACCCACTGAGCAATAAAGACATTATGTCTCATTAAAATATTATTAAGGGACTTGGGCGAGTAATGAATGTGCCGACGATATGATTTCCACTTTAAATTGATTATGCTTATACAACTTAGTGGGTATTTTTACGCATGCTTGGTTACTGTAGTGGAATCAAAACTGGCTTGGGGTTCGAATTGTTTGAGGCTTATAAAAACTGACGTTGGATAATTAATAATAAGAATGTTACATGTATTCCTTAAAAAAACATCTAACTCTAACCACAGTAAAAAATGTTTAGAAATAGCGATTATTTTATTTTTGTTTACCAATTTAACAATATTAGATCATTTGATGATGTATATTTATGACGTCACAAGTCAGTATGCTATACAAAAAAAACTTGAGAGGTGTCAAGGGACACCCGGATGTAACGAAGTTATATAAGTTATAGAAGTCGAGAGAGTATATATATATAAATAGAAATTAAAATATCTGGCTTGCTTTCTATAAGAGAGAGAGAGAGACAGAGAGACAGACAGAGAAACATGCGCACGACGCACAGCTTTTAGTGTCAGTTGGTCGAGTGACAGCAACTGTCACTAAAAGTGTCGTGACAAATTTTCCGTCTAGCCCCATTCACATTCACAACGCGCGATAAGGAACTTCGTTCCAAAACTCCATATCGTTTTCATATTTCATAAAAAGAAGCTGATTTGACATGTTAGTCAATATCCCTGAATTTATGTAAGTACATCCCACAAATTATATAAGTGTGAATGTTTTGAACGGCTTAACCGATCTGGATGAAATTTGGTACAGAGATAGATTATAGTCTGGAATAGCACATATGGTACTTTTTATCCCAGGAAAAGATAGGATCCCACGGGAACGGCTAGTATTTTGTTCAAGTAAGTGTGTAAAAACCTTAAATCACTATTACTCGTATATTTTGATAACGCAATCTGCTCAATAAAATCACAATACAAATTATTTAATAGTTTCAATATAACATTGTTCTGTTTGCCGTGCTTCGCGCCCAATCCTACGTGTAACAGAACAAATCATCGACATTGACAATAAGCTCGCGACACGCGTGACAGCCGAGTGTTGTGACAACAATGAGTGTCGCAACACTGCCCTGTCAATGTTTCAATCGGTAAGTGTCTGTGTTGACAGCTGACATGTCAATTATGTGTCGATTGCCCAACCTGCTTATGATTTTGTTGGGATTAGTCACAAACCAAATAAAAAGGTAGACAGAGCCCCGCGCACTTAAAGTGAAGCACATTAAAGGAAGCCGAATTTGAAAAAGGAAGCCGATCCCCGTTATTCAGGATATCGTACGTGCAGGTAAAACAACGTCGTGTGACGTTGCTTCACTTCATTGGAGACTATTGTTTACATACGCTCCTTCTACCTTTTTTATTTGTTCAGTGGAATTAGTTTGTTATTCTTGTATGATGTATTTGCATTGCTGTTATAGACATTAAACATTTACACCGTGTTATAAATACATAGGTAGTGAGTTCGAATCCTACAATGAGCTTGAGCTTTCGGTGATAGAAAACATCGTGAGGAAACCATAGCACGGTGGTAGCGTACTTTGTAGTACCCGACTGGCTGGCTACCACCCTCAAGTTGAAAATCTGTCGCCATGCAGTTCCCATCTAGGCTTTGTTTACCACCTTCGGCCGCGTCATCACTTACCTTAGTGAGATTGCTGTCAAACACAAGGCTATCCTAAAAGTAAAAAGTAACTATTTATTTCAAGTTTTTAATAAAATAAAATAGGTAGGTACGAAATTGATACACATTTTTTTAGTTTTTAGTTTATTAGTTTTATTATGTTTTTTCCGGGATACAAAGTTTTCATTACAATGTCTATCTGAGTACAACATTTCATACACACAATTTCAACAATTATACAGAAAATGTTTTTTTTTGTTGTGAGATTTTTTATGTTAGCAATACCAGGGAGTATACCGATGTTATTCAAACTTTCACATTTAAAGAATTACTGAAAGAATATCTAGAAGAATAATTAAGTAAGTAATTGTAGCCCGAGACTCCATAAACAATCCTAATAAACCATTAATTTAGGTCCACTTTAGACTGGCCGTTTAGAAACTAGGTTAGAAATTAACATGTTCATATAATAGTTATTATTAAACAACTGTATTTATACACATATAATTTACGACTGAATGCATGAATAAATTTAATATGCAGTTTTATGGTGTATAATTACAGTAATAATACTATTATTTCTTATTTTATTTTATTATACAGACATAATTGATTGCTGTAAAAACTTTTATGGATTGCTATTTTATAACAAAATTACAATCTTTATTTTATTATTAACGATCTGTCTCCCGCGGTTTCACCCGCGTTCCCGAGGCATCTTATATCCTATACTAGTGGGCCCAGCAGACGTTGTCCTGCCCTGAAATAGAACAAAACATAGAACCCGGTTCCAGCGACACCTACCGTGTCCAATTTGTGAATCTAAACCATCCGTCATCCCGATCTCGGGACATGTCAAAAAGTCGTTCTATACAAAATGTGTGACAAAAATAATTGTTTTCATTATAATTTTTTTTGTGCATTTTTCTTATTTTTTAATAGTTATTCTGCTATTCCGGGCGGAGACGAATCAAAAAAATCAAAAACCATGAAAATCGGTCGAGCCGTTCTCGAGTTATAAATAGTGTAACTAACACGACTTTCTTTTATATTATATAGATTTTACTCCAGGATATGATCTAGCCGAGTGCCAAGTTTAATCAAAATCCGATCAGCCGTTTTTGCGTGATCAAGCAACAAACATACAAACTTTCTAAATAATATTAGTAGGATTGCAACGAAATTGATACAATTCTATTGGATATGAATTATATTAAATTCTAGCTAATAATATAAATGCTAAAGTAAGTGCCAGTCTATTTAATTGGATTTCACGCTTAAACGGCTGAACAGATTTTGACGAATTCTGTTTTGGGTATACCTTAAACTCAGTGAAATGACATAGGTTTACTTTTTAAATAATCACTCTTAGCTTAATTAGCTAAATATCCTCGGACATTCTTCACACACACACACGGCCATCTGATCCCAAACCAAACAGAATGTTTACTAGTTTGATAATTAATAAACAAACTTACCTTGTGACGTTTGACCATAATCATGCTAGACGTTGCATCCGAAGAGATTTACAACCCTCCCATGCCCTAATTTACCTAGAGGTAAATTCATGCCCACGTCAATATTTCGAAATAGAAAGAAAGAAAGAAAAAAGAAAGAAACATTTCTTTTCACTTTTACATTAAGAAACTAGATCAAAGTGGGTAAATGATTACACACCTCTCTCAACTCATGAATATATTAAATAAAATATAATAACCTAGCGCCATTAATGATTACATAGATATAATTAAAATTTCATAGAAGAGTGCCACCGTTTAATAATAAACAAGTTTTTATTTAGTTGAAAAATTAAGCTATTAACGGAGAATATAACCCAGTAACTTTAATTATTATAGCTTATAGCAGACTACATGAGCTGTTAAAACAATGAACCATCTATTTGATGAGATGCAGAGATAAAAAAATGGTTTGAGAGTGAGATAGTTTCTTTTTTCTGAGGGTCCAGTATATTATTATATATAATTATATATGACAATTTATATATGTACTCTATATATTTATATGTATTTATATATGTAATTATATGTAAAAAACTTTATTTGTGTACCACATTATAATAAACAAAAACGAAGTAAAAGTAATTTTAATAAATAAAAAACTTGGAACGAAGTTATATAAGTAGAGAGAGTATGTATAAAAAAAAACATTTCTATTTATATATAAATAGAAATGAAAATATCTGGCTTGCTTTCTATAAGAGAGAGAGAGAGAGAGAGAGAGAAAGACAGACAGAGAAACATGCGCACGCCGCACAGCGGTTTTGTGTCTTTTGTCACCGACACAAAAAATCACCGACATTAAAGTGTCTTTTGATTGTTTTGGTGATTCGGTGATTTTGTTTTTTTATTTTGTCGAAGAATTTTTTCCGTCTAGCCCCCTTTCACAACGCGCGATAAGGAACTTCGTTCCAATTGCATAAACATGAAAAAAGCTGCTAAATAAAATGGGCTTATTATAACCAACTGTTCTTTAAAAAGTTGAGAAAGTTATTAAAATAGCTATCTATCCATTAAAAGCTTATCTACCCATCTCTAAGGAACCCTAATGAATGGAAAGGCACCAGTCACCGTCACTTATGACTAATTATGATAGTCCATCCAATTATATGGAGTCACGACGCCCAGGAAAATTATAATGCAACTGTGACGCCACTTTTTTATGGCGAACGAAATTAACCGACCGGAACCGAAGGGCAAAAAACTAGTTATTATTTTTTCACAATGAATATCACCTTTATTACGATGAAGTAGAATTCCAATTCACTTATTCTGAGTGTTAACTGTTATGATACAGTGTGTTTATAAATGTTGAAAAGTTATTTTGTAAAATTGCATATTTTTAATGACGACATCTTACCATAATATGTGTATAATATTGTTTTTGTTTTATTGTCGCTAGATGGCGTTATCTTTTTGTTTTCCATTTACTAGAACGCGATGTTAAGAGTCTCGCGCGAAACATGACCCTTCTTTAACACAATCTGAAATATATACCTTACCTATATTGTATGAAACCTGGTTGTTTTATTTAGAAACCCTAGTTCATACATTAACACTTAGGGTCCAAAGGCACAGTGTTGTTCATGGTCCTTCGTGTGCCGGATATATTATCGGCAGGGCATCTATGTACTAGATTATTAGTACTTAGTGCATTTTTGAGGAGTGACTACGGATGGTGGATCGCCATCGGAACGAGTCAGGCAGTAAGTCAGGAGTTCAAGGTCGCTAGTGTGTTGATCTTCAGGCGGTACCGGAAACGTATCGGTCAGGAATCTGGTGAGAGGAGGTGACGTCATTGAAGTTAAGTGTTGGAGCGTTAAGGTGAAGTGAGACGAGAACTTGTGAGTACTTTTGAAGTTATTTCGAAGATAGAAGAATATTTGAACTTTTAATAGTAGATGTAACTTAATAGTTTGAAAGTGATAATATAACTTAGACTGTTTAATTTTAAAAGGTAAAATTTTAGGACTTAGAATAATTTCTCTAAAAACGACGGAACGGGGAATCTATGCCCAAATTTTTGTATTGGAATTTGTGTAAAAGACTTGTAATATTTTATGATAATTACTCACTTGTAAAGTTCGCGCTGTAGTTTAAAATATTGTGGTAAGAAATTAGAACTTGGAAATCTTTGCGGATATTTTTACATTGTAAGTTTTAAGTGTTGGATAGTAAGCGAACTTGTAAAATTTAATAGCGCTACGAAATTTCATTTGTAATTTTTTGCAATTAAATATTTCCTTTGATATTTCCGTCAGTTTACTTTTGGAATCTTGTTTGAGGATTGATTTGATAAAAAATGGAGCCAATTTTAAATTATCAAATAGATTTACATTTACGCATTTCTAAAGCTTACAGTAATTTCAAAAAGAGTCCAAAGGAACGTATTACCAAGGAATATTTAGAGGGTCGATTAGAAATGATAGATCAACTATGGAATGCATTCATGGCTGGTCATAAAGATTTATTACGGGGTACAACATCGAAAGATTTAAAAAATACAGATTACTATAAAGATGATATCTATGATAGCACTGAGGAAACTTATATGGATTATAAAACGGAAATGAAAACTGGGCTGTCAAGGTTTAGTTCTGTTAATTCGAATGTAAATGTCATGTCAAAGGCAAAATCTTCGCATGTAAAATTACCTAAAATTCATATTCCTTTCTTTTCGGGAAAATATTTGGAATGGTTAACATTTCGAGATCTTTTCCAATCATTAATTCATGGCAATGAACAGTTAGATGATGTTGAAAAACTACATTATTTAAAAGGTTATCTGGTGGGAGAAGCCGAGCAATTGATAAGACACATTCCAATTAACAGTACAAACTACATTCAATGTTGGAAATTACTAGTAGAACGTTACGATAATAAAAAATATATTTGTCATCATATGTTAAAAAGGTTGTTTAGTCAAAGAAATCTGATAAACGAATCAGCTGTAGGCATTAAAGAACTTATAGATAATACTAACGATTGCTTAAATTCACTGAAGAATATCGGTATTGATGTATCCACTTGGGATGTTCTAGTCATATACATCATTACCTTGAAACTTGATCCGGAATCACGAAAACAATGGGAGTTCAATATTAATGCTAGTTCTTCCGAAGAACTTCCTACATTTAATCAGTTCAAAGAGTTTTTGACAAATAGATACAGAGCATTAGAATTTATTGGTACGAAATCGGTTACCGGCCCAAGAAATCAAGGTAATCCACAAAATGCCCCAGGTAAAACTACTACATTACATGCCACAAATATTCAATGTCCATTTTGTTCCGAAGAGCATAATCTTTACGCTTGTAAAATGTTTTTTAAGGAATCAGTAGATAATCGTCGTAATTTTGTACAAACAAATAATGTTTGTTTCAATTGTTTGGGTAACAATCACTCGGCTAATTTTTGCCGAGCTAACATACGGTGTCGCATTTGTAAAAAGAAACACCATTCACTTTTGCACCCTAAGGGTAAGGTATCCTCTGAAACTATCGAAGGTGAAAATGAAAAATCGACAGAACATATTGCATGTACGTCTGCTGAAAATTTAGAACCAGCAGAAGTAGATGAAATACCTTCACCGGGAATTTCTTGTTTTTCGTCGGGAAAGGTTTATAATCAGGTTCTCCTAGCAACAGCCTTAGTCAGGGCTTGGTCAAAAAATGGAGCGCTGACGATCAGGGCTTTGCTTGACCAGGGATCACAGTCATCCTTTGTAACAGAATCGACTGTTCAACTGTTAGGTCTTAAGAAAACTCCGGCAAAAATGTTGATTTCTGGTTTGGGTGGAGACAAAAAGGTCGCTATCAATGGCATGGTAGATCTAGAGGTGTGTTCGCGGGTCGATCCAAATATTACTATTAAAGTAAAGGCATACGTAATGAAATCTATAACAAGCCTTCTTCCTGTATGCAAAATGGCGGCTATAGAATGGCCAGAGCTAGGTGACTTGACATTAGCAGATCCTGACTTTCAAACTCCAAATAAAATAGACTTACTGCTCGGAGCGGAAATCTATGGAAAAATATTAAAAGAAGGAGTTAGGAAAGGACCGCTTGGTTCACCAGTCGCTCAAGCTACAAGCTTGGGCTGGATATTATCTGGCGAGGTTAATAGTCCAACCAATGCGGGCAGCGTCGTGATGCATTGTCACGTGAAAGAGAATGAACTTCTCAAGAAATTTTGGGAGCTAGAAGCTGAGGTTGAGCCTCCTAAAGAAAGGTTCTATAGTTATGATGAAAGGCGATGTGAGGAAATCTTTAAGAATACCACTAGTAGAGATGAAGAAGGTAGGTACATAGTTAGACTTCCTATGATGGCAGAAAGTCCTAAGGTGGAAAACTCGTTGGAGATTGCTATGAGTCGTTTTAAATCATTACAACGCAGACTTAACAAGAACAGAAACCTGAAAGAAAAATACACAGAAGTGATTAATGATTACATTCAGTTAAATCATATGGAGCGTGTGCCAGAAAACGAAATTAATAATCCAAATGCTATATACTTACCTCACCATGCAGTTATTCGTGAGGATAAGGACACCACTAAAGTGCGCGTAGTGTTTGATGCCTCTTGTAAAGGAAAAAATAATATGTCGTTGAATGATAATTTACTTACTGGGCCTACACTGCAACCTGATTTACGACATCTCATCATGAAATTTAGAACTCATCCTATTTGTCTAGTAGCAGATATTGAAAAAATGTATAGACAAATTAGGATTAACGATGCTGATGCTGATTTTCAAAGACTATTATGGGAAGAAGGTGATAATATACAAGCTTACAGACTCTTAAGAGTCACATTTGGGACTGCCTCAGCTCCATACTTAGCTGTGAGATCACTTCAACAAGTAGCAAAGGATGAAGGCATTGAAGGTTCATCAGCAGCGGAAATAATATTAAATGATTTCTATATGGATGATCTTATGACTGGCTGTCAAAATTGGAAGGATGGATTGTTATTATACTCGGAAGTCAGATCTATTTTACAAAAGGGTGGATTTAAGTTACAGAAGTGGTCGAGCAACAGTGAAATACTGTTAGATAAGATTAAGAAACAGGAAAAAGAAATGCAAGAAACAGAAGGTAATGAAAAATATATAGGAGAGGGAATAAATATTAAAATGGATTCAGTGATAAAAGTTCTAGGACTTACCTGGAACCGATGCGATGACTCCTTCCGATACACGGTGAAAATCCCGATGATGCAGCAACCTGTAACAAAAAGAAAAATTATTTCCGACATATCTCGTTTTTATGATCCCATGGGCTGGGTAGGACCCAGCATAATAATAGCAAAAATAATTATACAGAAGCTATGGTTAGCTGGGATACAATGGGATGAAGCAGTACCAGGTCATATATTGAATGAATGGTCGACTTACCGTGAGGAATTGATACAATTATCAGAAGTTTGTATACCTAGATGGGTTGGCACTAAAGCAAATGATGTACACGTAGAGTTGCATGGTTTTTGCGACGCCTCAAAACTGGCATATGCTGCAGCGGTTTATATTCGCGTTATTAACTGCAACAACAAAATACAGGTTAAATTAATTTCGTCAAAAAGTAAAGTAGCACCAGTAAAACAGATTTCAATTCCAAGACTGGAATTGTGTGGGGCTGTGCTACTAACGAAATTAATGACAGAGATAGCCAAAGTGTTAGAAATAAAAAAATGTAACTTACACGCCTGGACTGATTCCACCGTCGTGCTTGCGTGGATCAACAGTCATCCCAGTCGATGGAAGGTATTCGTGGCTAACCGTGTGACAGAAATTATAACTAACTTAGATTCACATAATTGGGCGCATGTCACGTCAAAGGACAATCCTGCTGACGGAGCATCACGTGGTCTTCGCCCGTCGGAATTGATTAAAATGGACGCGTGGTTTAATGGTCCAAAATTTCTGTCCAATAGCCTGATAAATTATAAAAAACCAAGCAATACGACTACTACTTTAGAAGAAGCAAAAAATCATTGTGCTACAGCTGTCGAAGTAACTATCTGGGAGAGATTTTCGTCGATCACAAAAATGGTTAGAGTAATAGCATATTGTAGACGTTTTATTAGAAGATTAAAAAAGGATCAAACCATAAATACTAAGTATCTAACAACACAGGAATTAACAGAAACTTTAAATATATACATAAAGGAAAGTCAAGCTAGTAATTTTGGTTCAGAAATATCAAAATTAAAAAAGAAAATGGACTTACCTAAAAGTAGTAGTCTCCGTATGTTGAATCCGTTTGTCGATGAAGATCAGTTGCTTAGAGTTGGTGGTAGGTTAGAGCAAGCGCAGTTCAATGAAAGCAGAAAGCATCCCATCATCATACCACGCAATTCTCACTTGGCTAACTTGATTGTAGCAGATGCTCATAAACAAACACTTCATGGTGGACCCCAGCTCATGATGTGTTATATTCAATCCAAATACTGGATTCTGGGTGCAAAACAGCTTGTCAGGTCATACTTTAGAAAATGCGTAACGTGTGTTAAAAATACAGGTGTCACTCAATCTCAATTAATGGGGCAGCTACCCTCAGTAAGAGTCACTCCCACACGTCCGTTCAAGAATAGCGGCGTAGACTATGCGGGCCCAATACAGATAAGAACTACAAAAGGACGTGGTAATAAATCACACAAGGGATACATCTGTTTGTTTGTCTGTATGGTGACAAGAGCGATACATCTAGAGGTGGTAACTGATTTAACTTCCGAAGGATTCCTGCAGGCCTTTAAAAGATTTGTAGCCAGGAGAGGACCTTGTACTGACCTTTGGAGTGATAACGGTACCAATTTCATTGGGGCAGCGAGTGAATTGAAAGGTTTGCTAAAAATGGAACAGAATTCTATGGCAAAAGATGTAGCAGAATCGTTAGCAAATCAAGGGTGTAATTGGCATTTTATACCTGCTAGGTCTCCGAATTTTGGTGGTTTGTGGGAGGCAGGAGTCAAGTCCGTTAAATACCATCTCAAGCGTGTTATTGGGCAATCGACTTTGACTTATGAAGAAATGGCCACAGTTCTGACGCAAATAGAGGCGTGTTTAAATTCCAGGCCACAGTCGGTTCTCAATGATGATGCAGATGGTGTAGCAGTCTTGACTCCAGGGCATTTCTTGGTTGGGGAACCGCTTGTGACTCTTCCCGACAGAAATTTCGAATCTTCGAACGTGGGTTCTTTAAGAAGATGGCAATATACGCAAAGGATGATGCAAGATTTTTGGCGTTGTTGGTCCAGAGAATACCTTACTAAATTTTACAATAGGTACCGTGGCTATTCACAAAGACCCCAAATAAAGATAGGTGATGTAGTAATTATAAAAGAAGACCATTTGCCACCGTGTAATTGGTTATATGGCAAAGTGATTGTTACTCATCCTGGTTTGGACGGCATTATTCGAGTAGTTACTTTAAAAACCAAATCCGGAACCCTCAAACGTCCAATAACAAAAATATGTTTGCTTCCGATCTGTGAATAATATTAAGTATTTTATTGAATAGTTTAAAATATTTTTAAAGGTTGGTGATTTTATTTAAATGTTTTTCGGGTTTTATGTTTAAGTTTTGTATTTTTATTTTAAAATAGTTTTAGGTTAAATTAATGTGTTATGGTGGGCAATTTGTAAAAGGACAAAGGCCACTTTGTCCTTGGTGGGCAATATGTATAATATTGTTTTTGTTTTATTGTCGCTAGATGGCGTTATCTTTTTGTTTTCCATTTACTAGAACGCGATGTTAAGAGTCTCGCGCGAAACATGACCCTTCTTTAACACAATCTGAAATATATACCTTACCTATATTGTATGAAACCTGGTTGTTTTATTTAGAAACCCTAGTTCATACATTAACACTTAGGGTCCAAAGGCACAGTGTTGTTCAATATGTTTATTGATGATGTGACCAAATATGGTAAACCCACAAAATCTAGCATAAGACCAGGTTTCAATAAGTCTCAATTAAACAAACAACCATTGATCTATGTTTTTTAACCGACTACGCGTTTTCAATACCTACTCATTCTTTGTGTGTTTTATATAAACAACATTAAAAAAAAAACAATATAGTCAGATGGTCCAAAAATATTGAAAAATGTAACCTTGCCGAGTTTCTTGCCGGTTCTTCTCAGTTGAAGGCTGACTTCCAAACCGGTGGTAACTTCTGTAATTCGACCTTCATAAGTGACTAAGTGATTTGACTTTGAACCTGTCTATACGTATAAAATATAAGTTTGTCTTAAAAAAAATAGCAATCACATTACCATGCTATCCTAAAAATATTTTTGAACTACTATTAATCGCAAATTAAAAATCATGCTGTACATAAATATTCAATTCACATTTTTGGGGTGGTAAAAGCTTTTGTTCGGTATCATCGGGCGATATAATTTATAGGGGATACATGATTAACATTATTTATAGCTTACCCTCTTTGTATCACATTCAGAAGCCTTTTATGTAAATTAATTTATTACTTTTTTTTTTTTAATGCGACACTAATTGGCACAGTGAGTTATAGCTACAGGATGAGTTATTAAATGATTATTATCAAATGAACATTATCAAATGTATACATTTTATTATAACTCTAAGCTGTTAATATGTTTAATTGGAAATTTAATCATTATTCAAAAAGCGCTTAAAATAGTCCTGCTAAGTTAGATTCTATGAAAGTATAGAAAACGTGCAAGTTGTTAAAAAATATTTAGATATGATAAAAAAAAGCGATGATTTGAAATGGACGGAATAAAATATTTGACGCGATATGTGACACATAAACTAAAATAAAAACAGAACTAGAATTAGCGTTATCTATGGAAAAGCGGTAAACATATTTTTAGTCATGTTTTGTTTATTTCTGTGCACAACCTAATTGACAGTACTCTAAAATTAAATAAAAAGACGACGAAGACAACAGCTAGGGAGGCTAAGAAACCAGGTTAGCGTAATTATTAATTTCACATTCAACGTCAGATTTTTAACCTTATTTAAGACCAAATCAGTTCGGTAGATTGCTAACCACAGGGCCGACGTGCTCGCAGACGGCTTACGGCCATTATGCCACACTTACGTGACTCCGCATAAATCATTCACACAATGAAAGAATGACATTAAAAAGTCGCCAAGTGAGAATATGTTATTGGACGGCTGTATTCTGTAATGAGCAGTTTTTTATATTTGACAAAATATCGACTAAATCTACTTTACTATTTTATTATTAACTAATTAGTTTAATTAAATTCGCCTAAATCGCTGAACCATTTTTTATGAATTTCAGTATAGATATAGATGGGGTCTTGGAAAAGGACATAGGATACTTTTTATCCCGGGGAAAAATGAAATCCCTTGGGAGCGCAGGTGAATTCGAATACAGAAAATAAAAGTGTGTAGGTACTTTAAAAATACCATAGTAGTAGCTTCACAGTTTTTTTGTTAACACAATTTTGTACACGTTGCTTCACTTCATTGGAGATTGGTTTAGGTACACTCCTTCTACCTTTTTATTTGTTCTGTGCATTGTAAGTAAAATATACGAGACTTTACCTTCTGGAAAACTTTCAATACCCCTGGTATGTTAATAGACAAGTTAAGAAATAAGTATAAAGTATATTCGTATGGTATAAAAGTACTTTGATTGAACTCACATATAAACGAAAATGCACCAATTTTTGTAACCAATTAATTAATTAAAAGCTTGAAACGTCACAAATGACAACGCGGAGGGACTAAAAAAATAATATGATACCGAAAACATCGTCGCGTCGCGTCCTGTTTGGTTTACTGCATATGGTTTTCAAGGCGCGCCGTTTGCACATTTCAATTTTTATTGCACCTCTCAAAAGAATACTGATTCGCCGACGGCCGTAAATATGGTCCTTTTCCTTTTTTAAAACTCCTCAAATGGGACGTGAGTGCTAAAAATGTGCGAGTGCATTATCAAAAACATTTTGGCACCTGCAAACTGTACGGTGGAATATATTATAAGACAATAAAGTTGATAATTACAAATAAAAACAACAATGTATATGTATAAATTGGTCACAGTATTTTGAGTTTTAAACTAATTATTTCCGCGGTTAAAAATCGTTTCAAAACAACAGTATTTGTGTTTTATGGGAACCCTGAATTACATATATGTATTTGCACCTTTAAAATCAAAGAAAGCTCTGCAATTATTTTAAACAAGCTTTCCCCGCGGTTTCACCCGCGTTCCCGAGGGGTCTTTTCATTTTTCGGGTTAATATATAGGTAGCCTATGACACTCACAAATAACGTGGCTTTCTATTGGTAAAATAATTTTCAAAATCGGTTCAGTAGATCCAGAGATTACCCCCTACAAACTCACAAACATTACCTTTTTATAATATTAGTATAGATTAGTATGTACCTACATAATATGCATAGTATAGATAAAAGACAACTATTTTAACAGCCTTTTGGTAATTCGCTATCAAACCGATCGAACAAACAAATATAGAATAGAATAGAAAAACTTTTATTCAGCTCAAAACAGGAAATTACATAAGAGATTTAATTACAACAGAAGACTTATTATATGTAAGGAGCTGAAAAGGTCTCCCACTCAGCATAATGTCGCAGCACAAGGGTAGACCTGTTGCTACGACGCTGGTTTTCAGATAGACAAGACAATGATGCAATAAAAAGTTAATAATTTTAATGTGAGAATCATATGCTATTATAGTATTAGGCGTGGGATAAAATATTTAAGCTTCAGCTTAAATGACAGCTTGACATTGGTAAGCAGTATTTTTAATTGAATATTACGATCTGATTTGATCACAAAAAAAGTCACCTATTAATTATGCTGAAGGTAATGTAATGCCTAGTCGGGAAATGACTTAAGTGCAACTGCTGGGATAAACCAATAGGTGTCTTGCCTTGATAGCCAGCCAGGCAAGAAAATTAAAAAATGTTTGATTCAAATAGGCTTCATAGGCACTTATGAATATTCTCGGTTTGCAAGAGCCAGCAATAATTTTTATGTTTATTTTTATTTTTATGTCACAAGTGACAACGAGGCAGGCGGGTCACCTGATGGTAAGTGACAACCGTCGCCTATAGACATTGGCAATACCAGGGGATTGCTAATGTGTTGTACACCTTATTACAATGCCTTAAAGGCAATAAAATTTAATTATTTTATGTAAAATAAACTCTATATTACATAAAATAATTAAATTAATTATTATTTAATCTGCCAGCACCTGTTAGTGTGTTCCGGCAGTTGCACTTGAGAGCCAGTTGCATTTAAGGCATTGTTATAAGAGGTTATAAGCAATATTGCTGGTAGGTATTGCTAATGTATACGACGGTATTCACTTACCATCAGGTGATCTGACCTGCCTGTTAGTGGTATAAAAAAGCCAAAATAGATTGCCACGTATTTATGGTATGAACATTAGTACGGTGGTAGGGTACTTTGTAGTACCCGACTGGCTGGCTACCACCCTCAAGTTGAAAATCTGTCGCCAAGTACCTATTAGTGTGTTCTGACAGCACCCGAGAGCCAGTTCCCATCTAGGCTTTGTGTGATTACCACCTTCGGCCACATCGTCGTGTGGCGGGTCGCTCACTTCCCTATAATATGTGCGAGGAGGGCGGTGGCTGCCACACGCGTCATACTTGTGAACAGGTGCTGCTTGTGGGGGCTGGTCTGCTTGAGTTTGTTGTTTATTAAGTCGGTCATAATTAAATTCTATAGATTACTATTTTTTCCGCCATAACACGCAAATATTGTCAGTGAGACTTATTGAATGTAATATGTGTAAGTTGTTTTTGAAAAGAGTAATTGCTGAGTTTATTGCCGGCTCTTCTCAGCAAAAGCAACCTTCCGAACCGAGCATTTAGAGTCTGACTATTCATAAGTGCCTGTGAAGGCCTATTTGGATGAATAAACAATTTTATTTCATCATCACTTACCATGGTGAGATTGCGGTCAAACACAAGCTTATACAGAAGTTTTTTTTTTAATAAGGTCAATAATAATACCTATACCGAAGCCTTACGGGTTGTCGTAAAGAGTATCTATTGTTCACAGTAGTTCCGTTGTTCAAAGTAACAATATTTATTGTTTCCAAATGCCAAAGTTTCAATAAAAGTTGATTCATTACTCTCCGAATACGTGGTGATTTTAAATGATGATTATTTCATAAATCATGTCAGTGAAATACCACATATAATTTATTAATATGCTTAGCTAATGAAGTCTTGAGAAATTAAATGTTAAGTTAAATATCATTTTTATTATTTATTGTGCAATCGTTGTGGTCATGTGAAGGCGGATATAAGACGTAATGTGAATAATTTTAAGCAATTTACTTTTTATACTTAGAAATATTAATTCAAATGACAATTTTAAATTATGGGAAAGCATGAAGGAAATTGATACCTTATACAATTAAGGCTATGATAGCTCAGTGGTAGTGACGTCGGATACCGCGGCGAAGGTCGTGGGTTTGAATCCTACAATGAGCTTGAGCTTTCGGTGAAGGAAAACATCGTGAGGAAACCATAGCACGGTGGTAGGGTACTTTGTAGTATCCGACTGGCTGGCTACCACCCTTAAGTTGAAAATCTGTCGCCAAGCACCTATCGGTGTGTTCCGACAGCTGCATGTGAGAGCCAGTTCCCATCTAGGCTTTGTGTGCTTACCACCTTTGGCCACATCATCACTTACCATACTGAGATTGTGGTCAAACACAAGCTTATCCAGAATAAAAAAAAATACAATTATGATTACTAAGGCATAATTTTTTTTACAGTTGAAAATACTTAAATATTTCTTGCACATCTAATACATAGAATCATACATATTTTACATCCTCCACTAAAGCTGCGTTCAAACCATGGACCCCATCAAACCCGACTTTTTAAAGCCCGCTACACACGGTCGCATATTTACAAAGCATCACACAAATCATGTGCAGGCGCAGCCATCAATTACACAACGAGTGCAAAACGAGCAATAGTGCAGGCACAGGGCTGCGGTGACGGGCCGCGGCGCGTGATTTACCGGCGCGCCTCAAAACGCTTCCACCCACAGCTCAGCTCGTAAAGCAGAAACATTAAGCTACACTTACCGAGGTCACGAACACCAAGTCAACGTTCAATTGGAATATAGAAAGTAAAGAAACTGGGGTTTTTTTTATTTTTTATTCTGGATAGGCTTGTGTTTGACCACAATCTCACCATGGTAAGTGAAGATGTAGCCTAGATGGGGACTGGCTCTCAAGTGCAGCTGTCGGAACACACCGATAGCTGTTTTGGCGACAGATTTTCAACTTGAGGGTGGTAGCCAGCCAGTCGGGTACTACAAAGTACCCTACCACCGTGCTATGGTTTCCTCACGATGTTTTCCTTCACCGAAAGCTCAAGCTCATTGTAGGATTCGAACCCACGACCTTCGCCGCGGTATTCGACGTCACTTACCACTGAGCTATCATCGCCTTAACTGGGGATGGTATGTTCAGGTTTCCTGATAAATATAGAACAGGATTACTATGGTAGTCTGACCGTCAAGTTAGAGTGGAATCTGTGAACTGCGAGCTCACGGGTAAATTTGTGATTTTTGTGTGAATTTTTGTTTCCTGATTCCTGGAGTTAGTTTTGTGCGAGCTTAGGTCTATTTTTTACTACGGTGATGTACAGATTTTTTTGTGATAAACGTTAATATTTTGGAGTACTTAGGCTACCCTTAACATTATTTACTACTTATTATGAAAATAATAACAAATAGCCAAATCAAGCCATTAAAATAAGGTTAAAATTATGCTTAAACTGAACAAAACCTTACTCTTTCCGTTCAAAAACGACATACTTAACTTGTCTATCCATGCGTCGCTTAAAATCATTAAAACACAAAGCCATACATAAAGATGTAAGTCACAAAGAAACATTTACACTACGTTCAGTATATCACGTTCTTTGTACGTAAGACTTAAAAGTAGCTAAACGTTAGGTTAATAATCACTATACATCAATCGTCCGGTCAAAGGAAACCGTTGCAATTGGCCTTTGAGTCCCCGCTCATTAACGACCGGGTTGACACTTCAAAGAGAACTGCTGTCATTATGCGTCAACTGTCACTGTCAACGGTGACAGCCGCTCGAATATGATAAATAGTTCCCGACGATTATTTGGCTTGGCCGTTTTTCTCTTTTTTTCTACGCTTTGTCAACACAAAAGCTGTCAAAAAACACGTGTGTTTGAATGGAGGATGGTTGTTTGACACGCGTGGTTAATGTCGTGACAAAACTATGTCGATAGGTTTTTGGGACTTCCTAATGTCTCGTACACAAATACTTTAAACTTATACTACTATATTTAAATTTCTTTGCTCGTACATTAGGATTTATAGGTAACATTTGTGACTTCAAACGTCATTTTTATGTCAGAAGTCTGTAGCAGGCAGGCAGGTCACCTGATGATAAGTGACTACCGTCGCAATATTAATAAGTAGGTTCACACATTTTACAACGCTAGAAGGTAACTGGTCTTTAAGTGCAACTGCTTGACACCGATAGGTGCTTCGCGACATATTTTCAACCGAAGGGTGTAGAGGGAGCCAGGTGAGTAATACAAAATATTGTTATTGTTTGTGATTGTTATTGAGATATCTACAGTTTAATTTGTCACCATTCCTCTTAAAACAAAACAGAAGCATAGATCTATGAGAAAATAAAAATAAATTATCGACACCTTGACCTCCACAGAGTGCATCCCTAACAGCTTTCAGACATAAATTACTTCAAAAGTGATTTACTCGCGCCATAGAAATCGCCGTCGACTAGTCGTTGCGGCCCGTCTCCGCTTGTCTAGAGCGCTCAAAGGGGCTGAGTGACAGGTGTGAATGATGGCCGCCTAGACGCACGTACACTGACAACGCGCTCACTAAAGGGGTTTGGTGTGTTCTTTGATGCGAAACGTTTTGTTTTTGTTACGTTGAAATCCATTTACTTTTCTACTATCGATAAGAAAACTAAATATTACATTGTACATTATGCCACAAATAAACCAAAACTATTTATAATTTCTTCGAAATATAATTTCCGAAGAACGGTGTTATGTTGAATAAAAAATGGAGGCTCGCATCAAAAATTCAACTGCGAAATCGTTTCGAGCATTATAAAATTCCCGGTTCTAACGTCGCGTCGCGTCGCTCAGCTTTTTTACTTCAGCCTCTTGACGAGCGTGTCACGTACACAACTCGCAAAATAAAACACGTGCGGAGTGGCAGCCACAAATCACATTTTTTAATCGAACTCACGTCTCTGCTCTTACACAAAAGTGTATTTCCGACCGCAGGAACCTTTGCTGGAACGGTTTAAAGGCTACATTTAAGTTTTATAATTCAAAATGTCAATTTGCCGCATTTCAATGTGCAGTCACGTCGCGTCGCACCGCGCAGAATGCTATCGACATCCGCTAAACTATCGACGTTGGCACAACACTAATTGCACTTTTTGTGGCCCCATTATTTCTCACAATGATTTACGTGGAGCTACATCAAAGAGCGTAATCGTATAGTTAATGCTCAAAACGACTTTAACGACCCATTCTAATGATTAAGATTGATTACACGTTGCATACATAAATTAATTTGTTTATACTTACATACTAGAAGCACCTCACACATGTTTAACATATTTTTCAACAATAAGCCTTACCAAAAATGTTATAATTACCATTATTCTTTGGCCTTACTTAAAAGCCCAAAGAATAATGGTAATTATAACATTAAACACTTAAAGCTGCAGGTTAGAACATATCAAGTTGATTGCAGGGTATCACTTGCGTTCTCGGATAAAAAGTATGTTAATTTAAACGTTACAGAGCTAAGTGACAACAAAAATACCTACACACAAAAACATGAATAGAAAAAAAAAACAGTCGAATTGAGAACCTCCTCCTTTTTTGAAGTCGGTTAAAAAGTTTGAAGTATGTAGGATGAAACACCTAATGATAATCATAAAACCTGCCACTGGAATTATACTAACAACAATTTATTACCGACTCCATTAACAGGTAGCTGTTTGATATCAAAATTAAAATAAGAGCCGACAACACAACATTTGTCATGTAATCTTGAGGATAAGGGAGAGCCCAATTAAGAATTTATTTTCACATAATGTAGACGGCGTAATTAAGATATCTCGTGAGCATGGATTATTCGAGTTACGACGTGTGTTTATCTGCGGCTCTGGCAGGCGGGAAGCGATTTTCATTTGTAATTAGCGGCTCGACTGAGATAAGCTCGTGTAGATGTTAGCTTACACCTGCCTACTGGTTTACTTTAAATATAAATTAAAAAAACAGTTACAGCTGAAATAGATCTCTCCAAATAATCAAAAGACATACTATTGAATATCTAGTCGCAGTAACTGTGGTGATTTCGGAGAGTTTTATCCATGAGTAACTTTTTACCTACACAAGACTAGGTTTAATTTTTTGACAGATTTTCTTCCTTGCATAGAATATTTCTAACTTTATTTATGTACAGATGAACTTCTTGAAAAATATTATTATGAGTAACTTTAATTCAGTTAAGCGATAAGCTCTTCATATAACGTATACTTTAAGTGGATCAGTGGCACCATCTATACTTTTATCAGCGTTATCTTTCTTGACTCCAAGTTGGTAATTGCGTGTGGCGTTTTTAATAGATATTAACTGTGTAAAATATTTGGAATGACATATATTTATTCGCAGATAACCAGAAAACAATAGAAAACTTTCTCCATGAACCTGAAATTTGGTCCTTGAAGCTGCATTGCTGAAAAATTTACTCAGTGGAGTGGAGATGTCTAATAAAAATCCCATGTATGGCCTTTCACACCAATAATGCAACCTTCAAAGATCTTCGAGTAATGTATAGACTCTCGTCTACAACTGCAAACTCAAATTCTTTGGCCATATCTCCAGAAATTAAAATTCTATGGAGAGACTTGTTATCCAAGGTCAGGTTGAAGACAAGCGATTCTATGGCGGAACTACCAACTGTTGGAAGGATCCCATAAAAACTGCAATCCATAAAAACGCAACGACATGAACCCTCAAAAGTGGAACACCATGCGAGGCCAATTGAGCCAACGAGACAACCGCGACTGAAAAGTGTGCTCGAAAAGAATTAACTCTGCTGTTAGATAAATAATGTCTAATTAGTGTTAATAACTTTGACAATTGACATGTTGGATATGTGAGAGATGGTTGAAAGATCTAATTCTTTGTTATTGTCATGAAGATATTATTAAAGTGTGGGTTTCTGTGAAACATTTAACGTTTTTTAAATTAAAATTATTTAGTTTAGTTTCGTCCAGTAATATAATTTTCTTATGAATCGCGACAACACTCATAAATATTGCTTGTTTATTGGAAAAAGTTTAAAGTAGCAGTTACGCAAGTTATCTATAAACTTTTATTTATCTGCGGTCACCTTCCCACAACCTGTCCGTACGGTGTTTTCCGTTTAACTAAATGATAAACTTGGAAAATTTATTTCCTACGCATATTTTAATCTGCCGATTAAATTCTTTGCCGGTTTATTTCCTTGGTTATTTCTTGGGTAATTAAATGTCGCTACATGATACCGTTATCTTCTAAGTGTGAAAATAAACAACATGTGTGTGTTGGTTTCTGTCAAATGGGCGTAAGTTGGGCCAACGACTGATTCTAAAAAGAGGCCGAGGATGTGGCACTCTTGCCCAGAAGATGCCTATTTACTTCTGGCCTTCAAGGCATTTGCGCTATATGTATAGTACCGAATCATCATACCATATTAATGTACGACCTGTGGATAGAAAGGCATTGTTCCAACCACACTAACCAAAATACCTATTGTAGATTTTGTATCAATTAATAAATAATTAACAGCTTTTTGTTCTGGATTACATAATGGTAATTCACTTCAAATAATTATATAATCGAGCTAGAAATAAATAAAAAGCCATTTAAACTCAAGACATTGTTTTTTCTCGAAACAGATCCAGGGCCACAACTTACCCATAAACATGATCCGTGACAATATAATTACAGTAATTGTTGAATCTAACAAGCCTACCGCCCTGCAAGCTTGGGCGTAATTACTACCTACTGTTTATGTACAAATAATTACGTTGGATAAAATGAATAAATCGTACTCTTGGAGTGACAAGTGGGTTGCCTTACACGAAATTCGCACTACCGGCCGGTCTTCAAGCGTCTAGCCGCAAAACCACAATCAAATAAATCTAAATAATCTACGCACACAAGTTACACACTTTAGTCTAACTAAGGTTTCACTAACTAAGGTGAGTTTATGATTGCACGATTAATTAGTTATTTATTTTTGCAAAAAAGCGTGATAAAAGCTCATTCGGGCCTAAAAAACGAACAACCCAGGATGCAAGTTTTTATTGGATGCGATGACCAATCAATCAAATTAAATCACTAAGACTATCCATAACAATTGTTTTTATACCACCAAACAAGCTTACGGCCCATCTGATAGTAAGCGATTACCGTAGCCTATGGACGCTTGCAACACCAGAGGCGTCACGAGCGCGTTGCCAATATTATAAACAAAAGAGGTTCAATTTGTAGGTTTAAATGAAGGAGGTTATGCCTAAAACTACAAATCCAATTTTAGGCTACGTTTTATCTCAAAAATCACAGAACGGAAGCCATAACAAGAATATAACTATACGATCAATTAGATTAGACGCCTACCTTTTAAAAAACGACCTCAAATAGGTCGACTAATTTGATTTGAATGAAACCTATATTAATTAGTGATTCAAAAAAACAAATCAATAATAACCTAGATGAAGTTTTTTTTACAGCTAGACGCACATTTTCATTGTCGCAATACTCGCGGAAGCTTGCGATTGGCCGCGTCGTGCGAGTGACTAGTGCGAATTATGTTTTAAAGTGGAGCACGTAAGACCTTGTGAGTTGTGGCTTTGATGTGTCAACGCCTTGGGCAATTTGCAGCATATTATGTTTGATTTGACTAATACGACATGCTAAATACGTTCATGTAATTCTCTATATCTCCCAACTGACTGACATAGCCAAAATAATCGCTCGAATAAAGTGGAAGTGGGCTGGCCAGATTTGCCGCAGAGACGATTCTAGATTTCTTTTTTTTTTTTATACCACTAGATGGCAAACAAGCTTACGGCCAACCTGATGGTAAGTGGTTACCGTAGCCTATGGACGCTTGCAACACCAGTGGCGTCACGAGCGCGTTGCCGACCTTGCATAAACCTTCTTACTCCTCTTTTGAAGAACCCCATGCTGTAGTCAAGAAATAGATGGGGCAAGAAAGTGCTCGAATGGAGACCTAGAACGGGACGGAGACATGTTGGCAGACAACCAGCAAGATGGACCGATGACCTGTCCAGGGTGGTGGGAAGGGACTGGATGAGGAAGGCCCAAGACCGCGAAAAGTGGACTGCATTAGAGGAGACCTACACTCAGCATTGGGTGGAAGCGGGTTGAAGAAGAAATTATCTATATTAAAAACTATAAGGCGATGATAGCTCAGTGGTTGCGACGTCGGATACTACGGCAAAACTGTGGGTAAGAGCTGTCGGTGGGGGAAAAAATCATAGCACGACCCTGTTGTTGAAAATTTGTCGCCAAGCACCTTTTGGTGTGTTCCGACAATTGCACTTGAGACCCAGTTGTCTGGCATTGTAATAAGGTGTAAAACTCATTAGCAATCCCCGGTATGGCACCATCAGCATCCGCCTAACTGTCACTTGTGGTATAAAAAACAACAGACATTCATCTGAAACATACTTTATTATTTACATAATTTTCTTCTTAAAATCTTTTTGGGGTGTATCGGTTCTTCCGTAGGTATATTAACAATTATCTACGTTAAATTAAATTTGAAATTGTTTCGGTGTATTCCTGTAAAAAGAGGCTCTTAGCCTCTTTTTACCTAGGCTTCGTACCATATTGTGCAAAAAAATATGTTAGATCACATTATTCCCCGAAACTAATTGAAAAAACTATGAGTAACTCTTTCTATCTTTTACCATAGAGTATCATGTTATTTCCTTCTATAATCAGAAATATTTTTAAAAAATTATATAAAAGTCTAAGTCTAAGTAAAGTCGGCTACGTGTTAGATATTTTATAGCTTTTTTTATTTATATGCAGATATTATCTGTACGCATTAAAATATATACGTTACGACTGCCAAGATTTCCTAAATGAATCAATTTGTATGCTTCAATGTGTATAATAAATTCTTAAGGCATTTATTTCCGTCATTCACTCATTCTACATGCATACCTTGATAGATATTTTGTTATACTGGTTTTGAGAATGTTTTTGCATTAAATAAAAAAATAAAAAATTAGAGGCTAGAAATCAGCCTTCATCTGAAAGGAACTCGCAAGAAAATACTCAAAGTACCTAATTATTTTTTAAATTTTCAATATAATAACAATTCAAGACGTAAAAAAGGGAATTTATAATAGCAGATTCTCTAATATAGATACACCAAATAAATCGCCTAGTTTATCTAAAACCATAAACAACGTTCAATACATAATTCAGACGATATTTCAATGAACAATCTTAAAAATGTGATGTTAACTCATCGCTTGAAAGAACACATAAACAAAACACAATAAATCATACACGAAATCAGGTGTAAGTGGGTCTAGTCTAGACATCTCGTGTTGTACAGAAACTTGTAATTTATCATCGTTAAAGCAATATTTTATCGATATTTACGGACATCACTGGGAATAAATTTTGGCCGTGGTCATGTTAGTTAGTTGAGGCCGTGCGGTTGGCATTATTATTTATTTTTCTCCACTCATTACTTGCTATGAATTGTGTGCAAGCTACGCGACATGGAGAGGTAATGAACGCCATCAAAATGATTTAGCTGAGATCATGACAATAAAATTTGCTTGCTTTGAAACTGAAGGCTGGACGTATTTCATAATTTTAAGTGTCCGAAAGATTGTGCTCGTTAAAAGTGAAATATTGGTATATCTACACTAAAGTCATAAAGACGTAGTTAAAATATGGTTTCAGTTAATATCAGAGTGTTTTAATTTAAAAAAAGCAATTTTAAACTAAGGTTTATTAAGATTTATTTTTGAATTTTATCTCGCAGAAGTACCAAGACTGCAGTAAAAAAAACCAGGAATTGCGAATCAATTTGGAAAATTGATATAAAGCCCGTGATTATAACAAAAATAAAATATTGCTGCTGTTTTTATTGTTAGCCAACTAAAGTAACTTAATCTCACTTTCTCTCTTAAAAATGAAATTAAAGATAAAATATATCCTGGCATATAGTAATTACGATGGTGACTAATGAACAAAGTCTGTTTAGATGCAAACAATCAATATTTAACACTCATTTGACAGGACCATTATTTTTTTTTAACTTTTCTATAAGTTTGTGTTTGACCGCAAGCTCATCATGGTAATTGATGACGTGGCCGAAGGTGGTAAGCACACAAACCTAGATGGGAGTGCAGCTATCGGAACACACCGTTAGGTGCTTTGCGAAAGATTTTCAATTTGAGAATGTTACCCAGCCAGTCGGGTACCACAAAGTACCCCTCCACCATACTATGAATTCCTCACAATGTTTTCCTTCACCAAAAGCTCAAGTTCATTGTAAGATTCGAACCCACTACCTTCACCACGGTATCCGACGTCACTATTACTGAGCTATCATCGCCTTAAGTCTTACTCCTTTCCTGAATATTTGTCACAAAGAGGAGATATTGAGCCACAAAATTTGTTCGCTCACAAGAGAGGCAGCATTTCAAGCGTTAAAATAATGAATCTCTGCAAACACTGAACTTACATCCTTACGGTTGACGTCGGGGGCAAAAAGCGGACAGTAGCGGTTTATCTCGAGATCGCGACACGACGCCGTCGGGAATCCGGCGAAACATGCCGACAATTGTGTCTAGAGTGAAGAATGCAGTACGATTGGATGCGGCGGTTGGAAGCAGGGGAATTATGACTTTACCCTGTCATTCCTTTATCATTCCCCTGGCACAAATTCGTAAAGTTTGCCGATAATTGTGTCGAATGTGAAGAATGATGTACGATTGAATGCGGCGGTTGGAAGCAGGAGAATGATGACGTTGCCCTGGCATTAAATTATCACTCTCCTGACACTAATTTCTATCTAAATTAAAAGTTTATTTTCAAGTATGAAGTACCAGTTATGATTGTTTTTTACCAGACTAGAAGATTCAGTGTTGCTGACTTAATCATTATTGGCTAATTTGTATGAATAAGGCCATAAATGTTTAATTTCTCTTTATTAAAAAATAGCTACTTTATTTATATCGTAGATAATATGAAAGTTTATGATAGCAATAAATCTATATTCGACACCGTTCCAATTAAAGTTTATGTGATTTCATAAACAGTATTTTTGTTAAGATTAAAATGTCAAGAAATGGACACAAATATAATTTATCACTCTTAAGAAATGAGTACTAATACAAAACTAAGAATCAATTAATTATTTGGATACGTGATTTTTTAATCTAAATAAAAATTACATGAATTAAACACCACCTTTTCCGAGAAATGTCAAAACGACTGGTCGACGCATCTCGTGACCAGAATGCTGGCATATACCTCGCTCAACGAATCAGCATTGCCATCCAACGTGGCAATGCTGCCAGCATTCTGGGTACGTTGCCTACTGACAACGACTTTTTTATTTAGATTTATTTAAATTAAATGGAATAAGACTTAAAAAATATATTTATTAAATTTGCAAAAAAAAAAATCTAAATTATATAATGCAGTTGAAAATTACAAGTCAAAGGGATTAATAAAAGCCAGGTTTTATTTTTAATTCAATCCATTAGAAACCACATTAACATATTTTTAATTATCATAATGACTTGAATGTAGTATCATAAAACGAATAAAAAAAATACAAAGCACCTATTTGCCATTTTATTATATGCAATAAAAATGTAATGAATAGTTTGCAACCAATTAAGGTGATAAGTACCATACATTCTTGTAAATAGACTAACTTTTTCCATGACCATGTCCACTTGGAATAAGTTTATCATACATTCGTATTTTTTGTAACTAAGGTGTCGATTTAAATAATTTAAAGTATTGTCAAAGTCAAAACCATTTATTCAGTTTAGGTCCTAGAAGGGCACTTATGAAGTCAGCCTTCAACTGAGAAGAACCAGGAAGAAACTCAGCAAGGTTACATTTTTTAAATATTTTTGGACTATATTGGCTTTTTTTTCATAGATAGTGCCATCCACAAAGAGGCGCCCCACTCTTTTTAACCGACTTAAAAAAAGGAGGAGGTTCTCAATTCTTCTGTATGTTTTTTTTTCCTAATCCCTTACAGTGCTAGTATGCATCCTTTGCTAGTGTTGTAGTGCTGTCGATAAGTCGATACGTAGATATATGTATACAACACACAACAACTACAACGCACTACAAAAAAAACGGAATTTCATCAATATAGTTCAGCTGTAGAAACTAAGCAGACAGACTGAGATACTTTCACATTTAAATTATGATAGTATCAATTTATTCTGATAAATATTAATGTTGGACTTTTTGGCGGGAACTTGCGAAGTGACGTTGCGTTTTCATTTTATTTTCATTAAATTCGTGTATTTTACATAATTTCAGTGGTGCTTTGTCCAATAAAGATCAATCTAAGTGCACAAGTGAAGTGAAATTAAATGAAAGCGTGTTTCGTGACTTTCCAGGTTATCCCAAAAAGTCCGTGAAAAGTTTTTGTGGAATAGCCGCCAATTTCACTAAAACTAGACCGGACTTGTACGGACGTGGACTAGACTTTACAGTTTTTTTAATAGTGACAATAAAACGTGACTATAACATAAAATATGAATATTTAAAACCTTCTAGAAAAAAAATATTTATGTTACCGAAACCCATACACACAAAGCGTATGAGGCAACCGACACAAATTCAACTACCGATGTGACATTTTTTTAAATTGTCGCAGATAGAAACGGACGGGTACTATTCCGATTATCGAACAATAGTCTAGTACTGTACTAAAATCCCTAAACATGTCATAAATCAGTGCAGTCGTCCACAATAATGATAGCAATCATCACGTCCCACAGAGTGAATCATCACTCGTCATCGTAAGCTAAAATAAAACGAATCCCTCATTAACATTCACAAGTGATGTACACAATATAAATCATTATATCAGAGTCACAATCGATGCCGCATCCATTCCGGACACAGCGCGCCGCGGCCGGCAGTCGACTCCCGCGCACGTCACATAAATCAAGATGGAGGCGATAACAAGCCACCACTCATAAACGCAACGGCGAGAACGGTTTTACGATTCATAATTGTACTTTATTAAATAGCCGCCACTTGCATTTTAATGGAAGAATTTTGAGCAATAAAACTTTAGTCGGCTGATCAACAGACCAAAGACTATAAAACTTTAGAGGAGGCAATATTTTGTGTCAATTATGTGTTAGTTAATTAATTGGTGTGTTCCGACAACTGCATTTGAAAGTCAGTTGTCATCTAGGCTTTGTGTGCTTACCACCTTCGGCTACAACATCACTTAACATGGTGAGATTGCGGTCAAACACAAGTGTGAAGTTTTTAAAGAAAAAAACCTGTTTGCAAAATTCAGAAATCTATTTCAATAAGCTCAATTCCCATCAGCACAGTAACTTTGAGTTGAAAACTGCTTTACGGATTTATCTTAAAGATGCGTTAATTTTTTTATTTTTATGTCACAAGTGACAACCAGGCAGGCGGGTCACCTGATGGTAAGTGACAACCGTCGCCTATTGACATTGGCAATACCAGGGGATTGCTAATGTGTTGTACACCCTATTACAATGCCTTAAAGGCGAACTGGCTCTCAAGTTCAAATGCCGGAACACACCAACAGGTGCTTGGCGACAGATTTGCAAATGATACTTAAATTACGTTTACAATTTCAACAGATTTAATGAAGATGGTTGAGTAGAATATGTGACGCTATATACAGTCTAATATACAGTCACACAAGAAGAGTTTTATCAATGGAATTATTTATTATCATTTCACACGCAATAGTTAAGGAAAAATAGAATGGAAATTATAAACTGACAATACTGTTGTTTATTTTGTAACTTTTTCATAAAATAATATTGGCATAACATTGCTTGAATGTTGCGAATTCACCAGGTGCATTAAAATAGTTTAGCATTAATTTCATTAGAAATAAGGTTTCTTTTTGAATGTAAAACAATCTTGTAAAAGTTACAAGAAGTGTAAATTTGTCCTGTCCCCATAAAATATTACATAAAAGCAATATCCAACACTGTTGCATTCAAATCTATTTACGTTCACTAATTGAATTATAAATCTTTCGAACGCTCGCTTTCACGTACAAACATATCTTGTAAGCTGACAAAACAAAGAATTGGGACTGTCCATTAAAATATTATTTATTGCTTGATAAAGTGGGTGTTATGGTAATAACAAACTAGTTTACGCCCCTCGGATTCACCAGCCTTACCGAGGGAATTAAAATAAAACATAGCCTACGTATTTGAATTAACAGCAGATTATATTATATGCAATTTATCAAATAAGTACGAAGTTGTTATTTAATTTAAAATTATTTTATTTTCACCGATAAATATTGGAAGTAATAATTGTGTCAAAATGCTTTTTTATCAATGAAAAATGCAGAATTTACTTTTATTTTAAACCTACCAACAATTTTGTTGGTAGGTTTAAAATGCATTGCACGCATGCTTTTTCCATTTTTGTTTTTTCAATATACTAACCGCCTACCGATAGCTCAATCAAATTCCGATAAAAATTAAATTTAAATATTGCATAAATACGTTCCATTTTTGTAAATTAAAAACCCAACCTTAACATTTTAATGCCGTCAGCAAATTATAATGCTATAAAATTAAGGAGAATCAGGTTTCAGATACAATTATCGCAATGCGCGTTGTTTATACTTGGTCGTACACATTTATAGAGGGCTATTAAACTGACTTTATGGGCGTGAAAGGAAAAATAAATATGGTTTATAATTTACATTAATTAAATCCGGTTATAACAATCACATACACAGTTTTTTTTTATTTAATTGAAGTTTATTTATATAATTTACTGTAATAACCACGTGTATTATATAAACTTGTGAAAATTTAATTCTGCCATTTTGATGTTATGTTATTTTTTAGTATTCCGCAATATGCTTATAAAACGTATACTATTATTTGGGATAGATATATCGAAATTTTAATTTGCTACTACCGTACACTAGACACTCGAAATCAGGTTGTATCTTTAATAGGATCGTATCAACTCCGGTGTTATAAAAAAAGTTTTGCTCATCCATATGACAGTTGTGACAAAATGGCGGCAATATATTTCTAAGCTGAAATCTCGAGTTTGAGATCTTTCACGTTATGATGTGTTCATATTATTAGCGTAATCTCGTAGATATTTTCCATATCTATAAAAAATCATTGCAAACTTTGTACGAAATCTTCATGTACTCAACGCAACCCACGCTTAGGTAATTTGAAACAGTTTCTTTATGAGACGAATGTTCCTGTGTAATTAGAGGAAGTTATAATTACATGTAATATAAATCACAGTTATCTTTAATCTAACGATCTGACAGTTAACGCAGCGCAAACTATGATTATTAAAGTAACTGCAGAAAATTTACATTTTAAAGTAATTTTTGCTAATGCCGTATAATTCACTTTTGTTGTGTTAGTTTTTAAGATTGCATCGTTGAATTTACGAAACGTGAAGCTATTATAAAGTGAAAAGTGTGCAGTATTTGATGTTATAATAATTTCTAGTGTTTCATTTAAATCATGCGATTCTCTAGCAAAGTGTAGGTGAGGCGTTTTGCAATTCAAACATTAAATAATTATAATATAACAAAATATCCGTTAATTATTTTGATAAAGAACCATCGTAAGCCACTGTCAAACCACAAGATTCTCGCTCATAGGTACCTAAAAAAAGTAAATTTAAAAAGTATTATCTGTAAAAAATCATTAGTGTAGTTTTCGCGTAATGTTGAATATCTCAACCACACGTACCTCTGAGTTATTTCAAAAAAACATAAATTATGGTTTCTTCCAAAAATCTACATCTTTTAAAACCTTTCAACGCTAAAATACCACATGATATAGGAATTTTAATCTTGTCAATCCCCTGGTTTTACTAATGTTTAGAAGCGACAGTAGTCACTTACCATGAGGTAACCTGCCTCCCACTAAAAACGACTGCCAATAATTAATGCAATGTAAAAGACCTCATAAAGCATAGAAACTAATTGTAATAGCTGATGTTAAAGTTGTCTTAAACAACATGACTGCAAGTTCAGACAAGCATCTGACATCAAGATACAAATCCTCCAATCCATTACGTTAAAGTAACCGCTCACAAAGAACTCAAACTAGGCTCGCATACAAATTGCAACTGCTGGCAATTAGCCCCGTACATAATAGTAACGGCTGCTGCAAAGAATACTTGCGTTGCGACAGATGGTGTAGATCTTTGTGTGCCAAATATAGGCAGGGAAACTAAAAATGTCTCACTTAACACCTTTATAACATCTATTGTTGGTTTAAAGACAAGCTTGATGTGCTTGGCTTCAAATTTGTGAAGAGCATAATTGCAGCAATCTGAAATGTTTGAAAAGAGAGTATACTAGTTTTTGACTCTATTACTTTCATTCTTCTGTTATAAATTAGTCCTAAACAGATCTTAAATGCAGTATAAGTCTTTGTTCTAAAATTTGCAATTTCATCAGTATTCAAAACACATCAAAAGTATTTCTTGTACTTCTTTTTTACTTTCACTACATTTAGGGAGCCCAAATTTTAATTAATATTCAACACAGACTAGCTGTTGACATTTTAGGTAAATTTATGCATGACACATGACTTCAGTGCAGGGGTCAAACGTTTCGCTATTCAAATATCTGGAAGTGTCTCGAAATCATGAATATTTAAAGGGAGCATGTCTGATAACCTTTTTAATCTATGATGATATCGTGATCAGTGGCCGTTCGTCGCGGCATTAGCATATCGGAATTATTCCATTACAGCGTTAATAATTTAAAAATAATACGCCGCCAGCGCACGCGACCAAGAGTTATGGGACCCTGGAGATGTGCTTGCAAAACCTACGGTGCGTTAAACAAAAACGTACTTCATTACCCAGACATACAGTTCACAATGCAGAGATTAATGTTTGTGTACATTTCAGAGGTTTACTACCTCTATTACTACAGTTTCATGTTATGAACGTGGACAATATGACTTACGATTATTTCAATTTAACTCGCATAAAGATCAAAACCGATAAACCATTTAGGGTTGATATACGAAATAGTACAATTTAAGATATTGATTCATAACACATTTGAGACCTTACTGACTGGATATTTGTAAGATTATTCTCATTGAAACGTAGAATAGTGATTCATAAATTAAAATTAATAGATTCTGCTTAACCTTAGCAAAATATAAACTTAGCTCAATAAATCAAATCACAATAAATTGTTATTTATCACGACTCCTTTGATTACAAAGGAAGCAATTAGAGCGGATAATTGAACCGCGTACTTTTTAAGGACGCGTAGAACCACAAAGGACTACAAATCATAGGAGCAAAACATCAATGTTGGAGCAAAAGGGGTGAGCGGAGATGGTAAAGTAAAAAGAGAATAGTAAGTCAATTTCTACAAGGGCCCATTTTTTTAAACATAATCAAACAAATTCTAATAAAACAAGAACAGTTTAAAAACCGTATCTTTTTTGCTTCCCTAATAAGGTGTTAGAACTACCGGCTCTCAAATTACTCGAATCAAAAAGTGCTTTATCGGCATATTTTCCCAATTATTTGAGGTTGTGGATAGTGTGTAATTTTATTCTTCCATTCGACCCTTTTCGGCATTCACTGTTTCCTTTACTCGTATAGGTATAAATTGTATTTTTATACCAGTCTAGTTATTTATTTACATGCTCTGCTGTCACTAGACATTCATAATTGTTACGAGGAATTATGTCATCATGTACAACTATTAAGTCTTCAATAATTTCTTGAATTCTTATAGAATTATTAGCTATATTAAGTAGGACATACTCTTGGTATATATCATGTGATAGTTGACTTACTATTATTTTTTTGTACTGTAACAGAAAGCATCAAGCCTGTAGGTAGGGTTGACGGCAACCAGTGGTGGGGGATACAAACTGTGCAATAAATCAGCCGCGAATGCCGCCTGCAGGTGTTGCTCCACTACGGAAACCCATTGAAATATTACACCATAGATCAATTCGTTAACATTACAGAGGTTTTTTGTTACGTTCAAGTTCTGCCTTCGTGATTCTTTGCAAAACTGAAAGATTAAAATATTGGGTTCTTGTCAGTGTAAGTTTTTCTACTGCATAATTTTATTTATTATTTGAAGTTATTATGATGCGACGTATATTTTTGTCTTCACGCATGTCAATTATCATTGTTTTAACACTTTCTTGGTTTCTTTCTTATTTTTCGTCTATCATGTTTTAGTAGGTATGTTTTGTAACTAAATTTGGACTTAATTGTACAGATCAGTATATTGGCCACCCATAGCACAGGCTAGCCTAGTTTGGGGGCCAGAAAACATCAAACACATGTTTTTCTTTTTTGTTTACCAGATTATAATGTGAAAAAACTGTGTACATTTTGGGCAATAAAAATATTATTATTATTATAATTATTTTAGACTTCCCTTGAGTAAGCTGAGAATTTATTTTACATTTTTTGGTAATTAGAAATAAATTGGATTTATTCTTTTTGTATGTTATTTTTTTTGGTATAATTATCTCATCCACAAATTAAAAAAAAATCACTTGCAGTTTTTCGGGGATTTATCAAATTTTTCTTTCTCTAAAAACCTCAGACTAGGGAGAGACAAGATAAAATGTGTGCAAAACTAAGCGTAAAAATATGGTGTAGCATATCTGTATTTTAGTCTATGGATAAAATATTGCCGCTGTCAGCTGTTGCGGACTAATAATTGAGATGCTAGTTTTTTGGGTACTTGAAATTTAATGTTAATAAATGAAATGAAAATAATGAAATGAAACGTTTTATTTATTGAATTGAAAACGAGATTTTGTATCGAGATAATAATTCACTACGGTACTTAATTAAATTTGCAAATTCTCCCCTGTATTGTAATTTAATACTAAGCTCCGTTTTAGACGGTGTTACGTAGAAATTTTGACTACGTAAAAATTTCATAGTACTTACATAGTTTGTGGGATCATTCCATTAGTATATTATATTACTACATCATTATGTGCACATTTGGGCACTATTTTCTCATTTAAATATGATAATATATCATAATTTCACTTTTTATAACCTTCTTTGTTTTGATTAGGTTGGCAGATCGATTGTGTGAATGAACTGTCAGTTTGACGTACTGAAGTGACGTTCCGTTGCTTTGAACGCTACGGTCAAGGTCTCATTCACATAGTCGAATGCATTTCACCGTATTTTTTATCGATTCGTTAGGAATTGAGCGAATGAAGAGTGATTGATTTGTGCTAAGCAACATCCTTAGCGGGGAGCAATGACTCTGTCATTTCCTTCTTCTCGATCGCCGAGAGCACTTCGGCGTCAAGCCCTTATCTATTTTATTTTGTGTTTCGTGTGAAATTACGGCCGGCGCGTGTCTCGATACTTGAGACATCGGACACGCCACGCTATATTTTCGTTCCTGATTGGTATGTATCTCATGGATATTAACTGCAATGTTCCCGGCGTGCTTTATTTTGATTGAATATTAATTAAATTCGTATTTTCTTGACAGCGTGCAGAGTTGACCTTGCGACTAGCACGTGGTGTCACCGGAGTCGACATTGTCCGATCTCCTCACGCCTGGACATTTTCCTCCATAAGGTATTTATGGTGCTTTATAAATTAAATTCCAAAATCATTGTTTTACGGTGTAATTCCGAACATGCGGGTTAAGCACATGGCAGGTGACTTAACCTATGCATGTTGTTCTTATATAGTAGGAGTGTTGTAGGGATCCCTCTCATCAATCTTCAATTGATGCCGAGGCATCTTATAGATATTTTGAGTATCTTTATACATAATTTTCTGGAATTGGGACGCTGCTTGACCGAGCACATGGCCGACATCGGGGGCTGATGTCCGTCCTTTGTGTGCTCGGGCTGTGTAGTATTTCCATTCTAATGCCACCAATTTTGGGCCAATTCCAGGAGGTGTCTGGAGAGGGCTAAGCACCTCCATTGTCTGGAGAGGGCTAAGCACCTCCATTGTCTGGAGAGGGCCGCGAACCCTCACTCTTGTAGCGGACTACGTTCCGAGGACCACGTTCCTCCTTCATCAGAGAGGCCACATCCTCTCATTCATCGGGGAGGCCACATCCCCTCATTCATCGGTGCAGGTTTCTTCATAGCATCGGTTTACGTTTAAATATTATATTTTTTTACGGACTGTCAGCCGTTCTGACAGTGGCGCTCAAATGTAACTTTCCCATAGTTTAATATAGCATCCAATCAAATTAAATATTACCCCAGGCCCACGCCTGAGTCTAGCTGGCTATAAATAAATACCTATGTATCGTTCGGTTTACATAACCTTTTTTTTTGAATATTATTTAATAAATATTTTTTATAATTGTTTCCGGGGAAATTTTAGTTTTATTTTACCACCTCCCCAGAATAATTGTAACATTGGCGCCCAACGTGGGGCTCGAGAAATTCTGGGGTAGTTGGTGTGTCAGTTCGCTACACTAAAGTTTTTTAATTTGGTTGGATCGTTAAAATTTTTTTCTTGAATTGTTAGTTTTCTCATAAAACATGTATTATTGTTTTGTTATTTAAAATTTTATTTTGTCATGGCCTCCTTTGAGCTTGCTTTTTGCGCTCGCCTTTTCTTTTATTTAAACCGAAGCATTTACTTTTAACTTTTTTTACAATGAAGCTCAAGGGTGGTTCATTTATTTTAAATGATTCGTGTTATTATTAATTTGTAAATTCACAATCATTTTTGTATTTTTACAATCATGTAAAGCCAGCCCGACTTGCCCCTTCATTAATTTATTTTAAAATTAACATTTTTATGGAGCGCCCAATTAACTATAATCTCTTAGACCTGCCTCACTTAATTTACGAAGTTGAGATTCGCGATGTAGTACCGGAAGCTACATTGTCGGGTGTTCGTGACCAGTTGCGGGACCTGACTAAACGAGTTCCAGCGTCCCAAATTTTAAAATGTTCGCGCTCACCCGCTTTGGAATTTGCTGCCATTCGGGATATTTTAGATTTATTTGCATCTCGCTTTGAAACGGATAAGCATGTTTTTAAAAGGGTGAACCGATTTCGATCGTTAGCTCACCATGCTTATCATCGGTTGCGACGCATCACCGGTTCAGGTCACATTAGCGACCGGAAGCTTGCGCTTTATTTTGAGCTGTGCGATTGCCTTGAGGAAATTGACGAGGTTTATGGCAACTTTCTGCGTTCCTTCGAGCAGGTCCCTGAGCCATCGTATGCTGATTGCATTGACGTGCTGAGCTGCTCAGGTCATGTCTACGATGGCGTCTCGTCAGTTCACGCGTACCTTCTGCGTCTGGACGAGATTTGCAGCACTCATCGGATTCCCGAGTCTGTGCTTTTGCAGGCAGCTCCCATCCTGTTCTCCGATACCGCACTATTCTGGTTCCGCAGCGTTAAGGGCTCCGTTTCAGATTGGTCGTCCCTTAGGCAGTTATTGGTGGATGAATTCACGCCCTATAGCTGCTACGATGCCGACATGCTCAAGAGACTGTACCACTCGTTGAACAGCGTACCATGTGCTGCACCTGAGCCGACTCCGTTACCAGATCCGTCCCCTGAACCTGTTCCGATCCCTTCACCTTGCTGTCCCTTGCCTTTGTCGACCTCTGTTCCAGAACTTTCCTCATTTCCTGAACCTACGCCTCCGCCAGTTCCAGAGACCGTTCCATGTGTCCTCTGTGATGAGGTTGTGCTTGACAGTCTCGTCGAGTCGCCCGTGAAAATTTCTGCGCCTGTGGCCGGTAAACGGATTCCTCTGAGACAGAAGAGTAATAAGAATAGGAGACGGTTCCGAATTTGTCGTCGGAAATCTATTCCCCGGATTCCTGAAGTCAAGGTGGTGTCTGTCATTCCTGTTCTTTCAAAGGAAGAAGACAGAGCAAGACACGTCCACGAATTGCTCAAATTTGACAGGCTTGTTCACATCAAATCTGACAGAGTTAGCTTGAGGTCTTCCGGTTGATTTTTTTTAGGGTCGCTTCAAATTTTTTTATTGGGCTTGTTTTTCGGAAATCGATTTTTACTTTTGTTTGGCTTTACGTTGATCGTTTTAAAGAGTTCCTTTTTAGCTCTTATCGATTTTTGGTAGGCGGTGAGTTCCGTAGGCCTTGTAGCATTGGACCACAATTGCGTGTGCCAATGATGCCGAGGTGCTCGTCGCCTCCCCTTTTTGAACTCGTTCGTGGGTTCGATCCTTTTTACTTCTGCTGTTTTAGCAGGAGTACTTAATGTTGCTTTGCAATATCTTCCCTTTTTGATCAGCCAAGTTTTTCGGTTGATCCCCTTTTTGTTTCTGCCCACTTTTGGCAGGAATTGTTACTTATTTAGTAGCAACTTTTGGTGATCAGATCAGTCTGATCCTTTTTTTACTGTAGCCCGGACCGCAGAGATTAACAACGTTTGGTAACATTTGTCCTGGCTCGTTGGCTTTATTTTGGAAAGAGATTACTGATGGATTAGCTTTTATTTTAGTTTGCACTAGCCCGGACCGCAGAGATTAAGAACGATTGATAAGATTTGTCCTGGCTTGATGGTTTTGTTTTGGTTTGGAGTTACTGGTGGTTCAGCTGTTAATTTTTTTCACTCCTGAGGTTACTCAATGAGATTCTTTTTATTTTTATTTCCCGGTTACATTATATTGTTTGACGAGTTTGTTTTTATTGGTCATTGACTTTTTAGCTTTTACTATTTGGTTAGCCCCAACTTATAGTGAACATTAGTTTTTCTTTTGGTTCTCAAACCTACGTTAACGTTTCATTTAACGTGACTTAAACATTTTCAATGGCAGGAATTTGCTTTTTTTTATTTCTTCCAGTTTGGTCGCCTCGTTCCTTCGAACTTGGAATGCTTCATTTTAGTTTGGATTCCAAGCTAACTTTATAGGTGGTTTGTGCCCCATCTTTATTTCTGGTACTCTTTTAGGTGGTTTGTACCCCATCTTTATTTCTGGTACTTCTTTTTAGGTATCCACTTTGTTCGTTGGGCTCTTTTGATCAAACTGTTAGGAACTTTGAAGAGTATTGTAGTTTTGCGTTTTCCTGAGTTTTAAGTTTCACTTATCTTTGTTGTAGTTCTGGACTTGTAGTTGAATGATCCCAAGGTACAAGCTGGAGGGCCAGCAAGAATTTTTCCTCTTGTATCGTAAAAATTCTGGAAAGGAAGGGAGCACTGTTACGTAGAAATTTTGACTACGTAAAAATTTCATAGTACTTACATAGTTTGTGGGATCATTCCATTAGTATATTATATTACTACATCATTATGTGCACATTTGGGCACTATTTTCTCATTTAAATATGATAATATATCATAATTTCACTTTTTATAACCTTCTTTGTTTTGATTAGGTTGGCAGATCGATTGTGTGAATGAACTGTCAGTTTGACGTACTGAAGTGACGTTCCGTTGCTTTGAACGCTACGGTCAAGGTCTCATTCACATAGTCGAATGCATTTCACCGTATTTTTTATCGATTCGTTAGGAATTGAGCGAATGAAGAGTGATTGATTTGTGCTAAGCAACATCCTTAGCGGGGAGCAATGACTCTGTCATTTCCTTCTTCTCGATCGCCGAGAGCACTTCGGCGTCAAGCCCTTATCTATTTTATTTTGTGTTTCGTGTGAAATTACGGCCGGCGCGTGTCTCGATACTTGAGACATCGGACACGCCACGCTATATTTTCGTTCCTGATTGGTATGTATCTCATGGATATTAACTGCAATGTTCCCGGCGTGCTTTATTTTGATTGAATATTAATTAAATTCGTATTTTCTTGACAGCGTGCAGAGTTGACCTTGCGACTAGCACGTGGTGTCACCGGAGTCGACATTGTCCGATCTCCTCACGCCTGGACATTTTCCTCCATAAGGTATTTATGGTGCTTTATAAATTAAATTCCAAAATCATTGTTTTACGGTGTAATTCCGAACATGCGGGTTAAGCACATGGCAGGTGACTTAACCTATGCATGTTGTTCTTATATAGTAGGAGTGTTGTAGGGATCCCTCTCATCAATCTTCAATTGATGCCGAGGCATCTTATAGATATTTTGAGTATCTTTATACATAATTTTCTGGAATTGGGACGCTGCTTGACCGAGCACATGGCCGACATCGGGGGCTGATGTCCGTCCTTTGTGTGCTCGGGCTGTGTAGTATTTCCATTCTAATGCCACCAATTTTGGGCCAATTCCAGGAGGTGTCTGGAGAGGGCTAAGCACCTCCATTGTCTGGAGAGGGCTAAGCACCTCCATTGTCTGGAGAGGGCCGCGAACCCTCACTCTTGTAGCGGACTACGTTCCGAGGACCACGTTCCTCCTTCATCAGAGAGGCCACATCCTCTCATTCATCGGGGAGGCCACATCCCCTCATTCATCGGTGCAGGTTTCTTCATAGCATCGGTTTACGTTTAAATATTATATTTTTTTACGGACTGTCAGCCGTTCTGACAGTGGCGCTCAAATGTAACTTTCCCATAGTTTAATATAGCATCCAATCAAATTAAATATTACCCCAGGCCCACGCCTGAGTCTAGCTGGCTATAAATAAATACCTATGTATCGTTCGGTTTACATAACCTTTTTTTTTTAATATTATTTAATAAATATTTTTTATAATTGTTTCCGGGGAAATTTTAGTTTTATTTTACCACCTCCCCAGAATAATTGTAACAACGGGCCGGTTGGCGTGGTTGGTTAACACACTACCTATCACGCCGCAGGTCGTGAGTTCGATTCCCATCCAGGACAGACATTTGTGTGCATGAACATGTCTGTTTGCCCTGAGTCTGGGTGTAATTATCTATTTAAGTATGTATATATGTATTTACAAAAAAAACTTGTATATGTAATATATCAGTCATCTGGTTTCCATAGCACAAGCTCTGCTTAGTTTGGGATCATATAGCCGTGTGTGAAAAAATGTCCGAGGATATTTATTTATTTATTTTACCCATGTTCCTGGTATAAAAAGTAGCCAATGTCTTCGTTCTATAAACTATCTCCATACAAAAAATCACCTTACATGTTGCTCCATTGCGGTGAAAATGAAGGACAAAAATACAAAAAAGGATTAAAATATATAAAGCTATGAAATTAGCAACGCCATTGACATTTAAGGGAAAACAATCGTGACTAAATTGTAATCTATTATATAAAAATTAATCCCTATTTCCTTGGTCACGGCATCACGCCTGAACGGCTGGACCAATTTCGCTAATTCTTTTTTTGTTGTGTTTGTTATTGTAAGGAGAAGGTTCTTATGAAAGAAAAAAGTATGAAAGTTGCGCGGAACATTAGAACATTTAAGAAAACTTAACGACCATATTCAATTTTCTAAATATTGTTTAAAACTGATGGTTCGAAGTTTCTATTTATTTTCATTTCATGGCAGGATAACGTCTGCCGGGCCCACTAGTGGTAAATATATTCACTATAAAAAAAGCAGCTTAACTAAATTGACATGACCAAAATTATATCCTTCTCTTATGTTCTTTGTAAGAAAAATATATTTTTTTTAACGATTTGATATGTCTATCAACAATGTCACTAGGGTAAGGCTGATGTAGCCAAAGGTCAGCCTTGAAATGAGTTAGCACAAAGCCTATAATGGAACTGGCTCTCAAGTGCAGCTGTCAGAACTTATCGGGTGCTTGATTTTCATCCACTGCCGGATAAAACTTCCCACAAAGATCTCCACGATGGCCGGTCTTCCGCTACTCGCATCCAGTGGCTCCCGCGACCCTCACAAAAGCATCGGTCCACCGCGTGGGAAGCCTGCCCACCGTACGTCTTCCGGTTCGTGGTCACCACATTTTTTTTAACACATAACGTTTACGTTTGATCACCAACTCGCCTGATGGTAAGCGACGATGTGGCCGAAGATGAAGCAAGCAAATTAGAATATACCAGTTCACCCTGACCTTGACTTGAGAACCTATCTACCCCATCGGCTGTCGATTCTACAAAAACAGAAACAGAATAAAAAAAAATACAATCTTTGTACGGAACCCTCGGTGCGGGTCCGACTCGCACTTGACCGGTGTTTTTTTTTATCAGTTTTTAAAAGTTACAGATAGGTACCTACATAAATTAAACAAAATATACCATATCTCAACTCCTACATCTAATTGCATTCATAAACCAACAATTCCAAACACATGCGCGATATTCGTGGGATTCAAACGACTATAAAAAGAACAAAACAGTTAGTTTAAGTCATTATGGCTGCACTAAAACAATATTATTAATTCGATTGCCTTAATAATTGGACAAAAACCAATAAAGAACGGAATTGTTATGAAAATATTAATATTTATAAGCCAGTGGGTGTTTATTGCGTGTTATTATACGGATTGATATAAAAAATAACCAATATTAACGCCAATTAAAATATCGAAATTGTTCTCACAAAATTGGTTTTTGTATAATTATGATGATTTTACAGATAAAGTTTCTATTTGTACACTCGATTGATTGTTGCGAAATAATAAATCTGTCACAACGGCTTATCAACAGCAAGATACTAAACAAAAGAAAACATTGACTATACAGAGGAGAAAGGGGTACAAAGTATTCTTATAATGAAGGATTTTTTAACTTTGGATAAGCCTGTGTTTGACCGCAATCTCACCACGATAAGTGATGATTTGGCTGAACGTGGTAAGCATTCAAACTCTAGGCAACTGACTCTCAAGTAAAACTGTCAGAACACACCGATAGGTGCTTGGCGACAGACTTTCAACAGCCAGTCGAGTACTACAAAGTACTGTACCTTCCGCACGATTTTTACTTTACCGAAAGCTCAAGCTCATTGTAAGATTTCACTGAGCTATCATCTTCTTAAAATACATATTGTAAGTAGAAAGAATTGGAATTATCAGAGCTTAGCTCTTAACTCACTGATAAGATCTAATGACTAAATCGCTATAATACGAGTGTATCAAATAGTTTCTCCGTATAAATAAATATGATTTGTAGCTCATGCATAATGTAATTAATCTGCCAGTTTCTTTACTGCACGTTATTTTTATCTTTTAAAGTGTTTTAATTAATTAAGTGGACCATGAAGCTGTATAAGTGTTCTTAAATGCAAATAGGTTTAGCTTTTTCATCACCATCATCATGTCAGCCGTCCACTGCTGGATAAAGGCCTCCCCTAAACATCTCCACGATGACCGGTCTTGCGCTATCCGCATCCAGTGGCTTCCAGCGACCGTCACGAGATCGTCCGTCCACCGTGTGGGAGGCCTGCCCACGCTGCGTCTTCTAGTTCGTGGTCGCCACTCGAGAACCTCTCTGCCCCATCAGCCCGTTCCCCTCCCACTGCCACTTCAGTTTAGCAATTCTACGGGCTATGTCGGTTAGTTAGATTCGACTGCGGATTTTGCTTTACTTTTTAGTACTGATAAATTGACTGAAGTCTAGCTTTTTTTTCCTTATTTTCTAATGGTTGAATTTTGACCAGTGGTCACTAATATAAAAGACCTGATTGATTAACTGACTGAGATATTAACATAATATGCAACGATAAGTGCTTGACAGATTTTCAACTTTATTGTGGTAGCCAGCCATTCGAGTACTACAAAGTACCCTACCATCGTGCTGTGGTTTCCTCACGATGTTTTCTTTCACCGAAAGCTAAGTTAACTAAGATCCGAGCCCATGACCGACCGTGAATCCGATGTCACTGAGCTATCATCGCTTCAGTGATAATTCAATGAATACTATTTCACTTTTATATTCATAAATTACCCCTCTGTTTTTATGAGCTGTGGCTACGTCATAAAGAATCATAATAAATTATGCCTATTCCACGCGAATAGACTACGGCTGGTGTTGTAACAAACCGTCAAGCTATCTAACACGATATTAATTAAATGCTGAATATTTCTTCATACATAATTAATTACCATTACACGCTTAAGGCTTTGTAAAAAGCTTACAACGCCTGTATGAAATCTTACTTGCTTAGAATATAACTTCTAATGCATTGTTTTAAAGTCTTAATTCGATCAAATTAAAGTTTTTCATCAGTTGGTCTCGATTGTAAAGGTATACGATGGTTATACATCATTCGAATAACAACCTAACATAAATAATAGATTTAGATGGTATGTTCCACTTTCTACCAAAAGATTTTATCTATTATAAAGTATTAAAAAAATAAACATAAATGTTTTGGGACATTCTAAGCATACGGCCATCTGCTCCTAAACTATGCGAAGCTTTTTGTATACTCTTACTACTACTTTTCTAAAAACCAGGTTGTTACTTTTGGTTCTTAAGTGGTACGGCCGTACTATTCAAACAATGACATAACAATTGAATGAAAATTCCACGCGAGCCTTATTATTAAGAAAAACAGTCAATTATTCATAGATTCAAATGACTGTCCTAAATGGGAATCGAACCCACAACCTGTGGCGTGGTAAGATAAGTAGTGTGTTTACCCAACCATACCATTTGATGGTTCAATTATAATTTTTATTAAAAAGGTACTGCAAATTACTGAATCGTAACAAAATACCATTGAGTTAAAAAAAAATGTTATTTGCAAAGTGCATTAAACCAATCATACTTTAAAATTAAAAACAACTAATTTCCTGTATATTAAAATAAAATTGCCAAATATGAAAATTAAAACAAGAAACGACATAACGTACTCCAATTAAAAATTAAACGCATCCGTATCTTTATTATTATAATACATTTAAATGGCCAAGATTGAACGAGACTCAAAGTGGAGTGCACCATAATGGCCATTCAAATCTTCATAGCCCGATATTCCGATAACAAGGTTATATTACAGCTATTAAAGCACTATTTTACAACTGGCTTTATTGAGCATTAATGAAACGTGAATTTTATAACAACCGCACCGAAGGTTGAATATTCATGCAGTAAAAAGAGAACAGTAAGGAAACTCGAGAACTACTACTAGGAAAGTTTGATTCGAATTCAATTTGTCGGCCGGTTGGATTAGTTGGTTTTCTAATCCAGCCACCTATGACGCCATAGGTTGTGTGGTCGATTTCCACCCAAGACAGTAATTTGTGGGCATGTTTATGTCTGTTTGTCCTGAGTCTGTGCGAAAGTATCTATAAAAAAAAACTATATATATACTTAGTAGTAATATAGGTTCTGGTTTCCATAGTACATTATTTTTTTCGTTATTCCAGAGTTGTTCCTATAGTAAATGTGGTTCACAACATGTATTTCAAAAAGATATCATATTGAAATACATGAATGAATTAAAAATACAGAAACAAGTACGAGTTGAACTCGCGCACCGAGGGCTCCGTACAAATTTTGTAACAATTTTTTTTTTTGAGTTTTTTTTTTAGTAAGTATTTCTTGTTATAGGGGCAACAGAAATACATCATCTGTGAAAATTTCAACTGTCTAGCTATCACGGTTCATGAGATACAGCCTGGTGACAGACAGACGGACAGCAGAGTTTTAGTAATAGGGTTTCCGTTTTTACCCTTTGAGGAAGGAACCCTAAAAAACAGGAATTCATGCTTACATATCATCTACATAATAATATGTATGCCAAATCGTAGCGTTTATGATACTGTTACTTTTATTTACTGTGGACGTCGATGGATGACGTGCCTTTCCCAGTAGTTGGAACAGAACAGTCTATGACATCATAATAATGTGTGAATCAGGCCATGAATTAAATTTGAATTTGAACTTTATTTATTGATGAGTGAATCTGTCTGCGTTCGGTTACGCATGTATCCTTTATTTATATTCGTGGGAATTAATTTGCAATAAACATAAATTAAAAATAAATTTTCAGCTTAAGATAATCTATATTGCAGTAAAATATTTAAATAATAGAAAATTGAATGTGTATGCCAAAATACTATAATTTTAAGCGTTGGATTACGTAACTATTTTGTAATCAGTTTCAATTAAAAATAATCTCAAAATCAATAAAAAAATATTACAATACAAAACTACAGTTACTGGAACGTAGAAAATAATCAGTAAACTGTTTCAATAAAAAAACATAAATTTTCACGATTGCAATAAGTTACGTAATTGGCCCGCTGATGTTATTATTGTACTTACTGCTACATCATAAAGTTAAACTCAATAATTATTGTATTTTAAAACAATAAAGTTATCAGAACATGTATAATATTCATGAACCATTCTGGATAGGTTCAAAACAAAGAAAAAAAGAAATCAAAGTCAAAGTCAAAACCATTTATTCAGTTTAGGCCCTAGAAGGACACTTATGAAGGTCGAATTACAGAAGTTACCACCGGTTCGGAAGTCAGCCTTCAACTGATAAGAACCGGCAAGAAACTCAGCAAGGTTACAATTTTAAAATATTTTTGGACCATCTGACTATATTGGCTAAATGCAAATTAAATAAAGATGTAAAAAGGTATACTTGCTCAGATAGAACGTAAACAATAATGAATAAAAAAATAATAAACGCAATCCATGAATAAAGATTGAGAATCGCTGGGTATTAAGTATCGAGACATAATCGATATTTTATTATTTATACATCGTAAAGTGCGGATATATACGGAAAATGGCTTATTGATGTGTTTTAATTTATTTACTTTTACGACGCTGTATTTTATCGGCCTTTTGTTTCGATCGTACGTTCTTAATAGTTATTGGAGAGCTTAAAATGTACTTGTAATAAAATTTTGGTTCACTACAAGCTGTTAATATTATTATGCATGCACTCGGAAATTTCAAATAAAATGTCCAGACATGAAAATAATGTCTATCAATTAACTAGTTTACTAAATACATTTTTGAGATTTATTCATGAAGATATTGCAAAAAAGATAAGCAAATAACACCCTAAAGGGCTCTTTAGTACAGCTTCATCATAATTTCAACCTGAAACTTTTAACGTTGGACGTACGGAATTCTAAAAAATAATACATCCACTTGAATAACAAGGTATGTGCCATTTTTACCCCCTACGTATCCATTATTCCTTCATCGGAAGTTCAATGTTATTGTGGATTAAAAGTAAACTGTATTTTTTTTTAAGTTTACAAATCGATTAAAGTCTTTGCTGTTTGGAGATTATATAATAAAATTCATAAAAGGCCTGAGCGTAGCTGTATATCCCAAAGGCGCAAGGAAACCATATAAACGATCTTCATAATCCATGCAAATATTCTGGAGGTGATGATGCTGGATGTAATTATTATTTTATTCAAACAATTTAATAAAAATACGAATGTGTCATTAAAATGTGACAGACAGGCAAACCAAAATTATAATTTTTATATTTCAGTAAAAATGAAGTCTCAAAATTACTCATTAAAACCTTGGCATAGCCACATTGTAGGATTAGAAACAACGACCATTATTATTATTATTATTATTATTATTAAAACGCTATTCCTCGTCAAACAACTAATATGTAAAATGGTATATTTCACTATTTAATAAAATAAATCAATGTTAATAAATAGAAGCAGTTAACACAAATATATTTCACATTTAATATTACAATAGACATGGAATATGTCTTTAATACAACCATTAATCGGTATAATCATGTTTTGTTGTCGACAGGCCCGCCCACTTCAAATGTTTATAGTTCCCCAACCATCAGTTTTCTGTATCTTATTTAAACGTGTATTTTTAGTGAGTTTCACATTAACGTGCTCTATTTTGACAACGATGACAGTTCGCTAGATAAACGTTGATATTTTATTGCTGAAATAACATTAAAATTTCTAGTTTTTTTTAATCGTTTTTGTGTCAAAACAGAAAATATGTGTAATTTAAATAGCAGTTTATTAATATGAATAGTTTTATTAATATTAATTAAATTACTTATAATAACAAAAAAGTGGTCTATTTCATAAAAATCTGTTCAGTCATTTAGCCATAAAAACGAAGCAGACAGACAGGCAGATTTAGTTTTAGAATTGTAATATTATTATGAATTTGATGAGCAATAAAAAATATCAAGAAAATTTACAAAATTTAAAACATTTTTAAATATTGTTTTAACTAATGCAATATTATGAATATTTACACAAAAAAATCTAGTTTCCAATTTTATAGAAATAAAAGTTATATTTGAGATCCATTTTACGATAATTTATTGATATTTCAAGCTCTTGGCGACATGTCCGGCATCGCTGTTGACAATCGTTAAAGCAAAACGTTACAATCATTTTACGATGTCAAAGATGGTAGCTATTTCATAAAATTAATTATTTATTACAGAGTTTAAGTCGTAAATAGAATGTAAATACTTTCGTAAGGGCTACAGAATTTATTGGATGTTGGATTCTGTACAAAAATGGTATAAAAAAATACTAAATTCAAATCTGTTTATTTCATTTAGACCCTAGGATGACACTTACGAAAGTCAAAGCTTCTGAAGGTACCACCGGCACAAAAGACAGCCTTTAACTGAGAATAACCGGCAATCAACTCAGGAAAGTTACATTCATCTGAAAAAACAAGAAAACCGCATCAATTTTGGTCCAGCCATTATAGTGAAGAATGGCAATAGATACTTTCTCAATTCTCCAGTCGTTTGGAGATACAACGTTTGGAATTTAACGCTAAACTATTTGTTAGAACCTGCTTTGACGTTACATGTATGCAATCCATCATAATAAAATTCATCATAATCGATCCTTTCGTTTTACCCCAAGCGAATTGAAAACTTCTTCATTTTTTGAATTTGATCAAATAGTACTTAGCTAAAAACCTCAAAAATTATGGCATTCATTTAATAAATAATTACCTTAATCATTAAAAATATTGGTTACATACACAAAGTGTCGCTTCTATCTAATTTATAACAAAATAATCTTTGAGTGAAATCTATTTCATATAAAACAGTCCAACACATAAAAGTCGTAAATTTAATAGCCGTTTTCTAAAATTAATAACGCATAATTCTAATATTAAACCTTAATGAGTAGCGAATAAAGCTATAAACGCGTAATTTATTGACGATAGGTAGTAATAAAAAATACATGATAGTCATTTGAGAAATGGAAATCAATTATCATGTTTACGTTCCGTTTTTTAAATATTATAATATTCAGATTTCAGAGACAGATTGGGATGTTCATAGATTTGTTTTATTGTACGCGAAGTCATTATAGTTTATGCAAGAGAATTTAATACTTTAATTAAAATTGATTGAAAAACTATGTAGGTAACTAATGCGGGTTATATTTTTTTATGTATTTTTGTATTACTTTAAGAATAAAATTTTTAACATTTGGTCCAAAAATATTTAAAAAATGTAACCTTGCTGATTTTCTTGCCGGTTCTTCTCAGTTGAAGGCTGACTTCTAAACCAGTGGTAACTTCTGTAATTTGACCTTCATAAGTGTCCTTCTAGGGCCTAAACTGAATAAATGGTTTTGACTTTGTCTTTGACTTTGTAAGAATGATTAAATTAACGATTATGGATTGCTTCTACATATATACATATTAAGTCTTCTAAAGAATAGGTTTTCAAGTACAAACTGATTTAAAACAACGTTTTTGTACTACGCTTTGTGGAATTACCACTTAAAAGTGATATTGAAGCGGGAATTAGAAACCATACCTGTCTTAACGTGAGATGGTATAAACAAAACATGTTCTGGTTTTAAGGAAGCCCCATCCATCTCTTTGTTTTATATGGTGTTAGAAAATTACGGGTATATTTTAAAATCTTTGGTTTTACTAAACTTGCTTAATTAACTTTAATTGTGAATACTGTTTTTTTTTTATAGTTTAGGGACTATAAATTTCCATTAGTCAGGAGATTAAATCTTAGAAGTATAAACATACGTAAATAACTTGCTGATGTAGTAGTGCAAAAGTGCATTAAAACGATTACAACCTTGAGTATCGAAATAAAATCCGCACTTGCGATTCAAATCGATTAAATTGTCTTTTTACGATATCGTAATTATGCTGTAATACAAATCCGGTACAAGTAAATATTTTAGTATTTTTAACTGCATTTTAAATGGTGGTGCATTTTGTAGCGGCCTCCAGATTTATGGACAATTCTATGATAATGTAAAAATAAAAAAAATTATATGATTGAGGTATTAATTTAACATGAAATGGACAGAACACAAAAATAGGCATTTTTCCATTTTATTCAACCCGGTTAGCAATGTATTTTTCTCTATAGGAATGAAAGAAATCAATACATGTAAAATACTTGTCCTGACTGACTGAATTTCACCACTTTTGTAATAGAGGAATCTACTAAATATAACCCCTAAGGGACAATATAGAAGACTATTCGGGAATACAACTGCGGAGTAGAAAACAAGTTTTTTTAGAAAAATCTGCTCTTTGTAACAAAAACTTAAATAAGCTATTTCCTATTTACACTCTACTACTACTAATAGTTAAGAATCGAATTACAAGGAAATCGAATAATCTAGTCGATAATCGAAAGTTTATCCGGCACGCTGGTGAAACTTGGACATATTGGAGACATGCGATCGGCATCCGAGCGATTTTACGACGTGTGCTCGGCAGGTGGACATTACATTATCTACTTAAGGCGTTAGTGTTATTAGTACGGCTTTCTTGTAGTTAGAAACGTGGTAATTTACTGAAAACTAAATTTAATAGGTATTAATTTAAGTCTTTAATTTTAATTCAATATTGAAATTAGTAAAATTGAAAAGAATAACATTTAATCTTTGAGTTTTTTTACTAACAGACGAATTTATGGTGCCAATATTATGTTGTGAATTAATTGAAATATCCAGTCATTAAAATATAAAGTTTTTTTATTTCAAAGTTATTTTTTGTTGTTTGCTTCAAATAAAAAAAAATACAGTTTTAAATCTAAGCCTTTAAATTCATGTTTAAATTATTCTACATATGCTACATAATTGCAGATCTAGTAGATATTGATTAAAAAAATAAGGTTAAAACGTAAAATGCCAGATACCAAGTCTTACGGCACGTAGAAAACTATGCCACCAGCGCATTCTATTACATTTGCAGTGTTCCGGTTATATTTTGATGTTTTTGCAACAATTACACATACCGCTAAGTTGCAATTGGTGCACCATCAGCGAATAAGGATTACATTGGTATTTTTATCGTCTCATTCTAAGTAAACCTATTGAATTGAAATGTTGGACACGCTCCACACTGCCATGGTACGCAATAGTTTTTTTGATAAAGGAAGGTAGTCATTATGTGCTGCAAGTTTCTTCTATTGAAGTTATTAGGTTGAAATTGTTTAACAGCCTATATTGGCTTTGTTAAGATATGTAGGAATATCTTCTGGTACTGCAATATAATTATCTGGGTACTCTGCAGGAGGTACAGTCAGTCTTAAAAGCGGATCATTAATTCGCAGTTTTCATACAAACAATCTAGATGATGCCTTTATACCACTAGGTGGCAGACAAGCTTACGGCTCACCTGATGGTAAGCGGATGCTAATTATTATATAAGGGTGCAAAAACAGCCATCTATTTTTGCGATAGATTGTACACGATCGAGGAAAGTGTCCATCAAGCTATGTCGTTTATTCATGGAGATAACATTAAATTTTAAAATTACGATAATGTATATAAATAATTTAAAATTCCAACAACTTGTACAGCTAATAATTAAAATTCCAATTTATAGTTTGTAATCAAGCATAAAATAAAGTTAATAATTGCTCTCGTATTACATTAATCCCTAAGTACCAAATGGTTGCAATTCTTATTAAAAACATACATTTTTAAGTGACGTCATTATAACTGCTAACAGCTGCAAATTGGCTCGGTAGAGCAATAATTCAAAAGTATAATTATACAGACATGTTATATTGTACGTGTCTAAACGATTGGTAGTGCGGGAGCCAAGTTTTGAAAAAAAAAATACAACGGTGTTTAGAAGGGGTGATTTTGGTTGCGTGTGTTATGCTGAATCTGCAGATAGTATTGTAGTTATGAATTCTATCAAATATTAGAATCTTGAGACCTACAATTATGAAATTATGGCAATCAGAAAATTAGCAAGACGCCATATTTATATCTATTTATGTTTTTTTCGTAAAATATTTTATTTAATGATTTATTTTACAACTTAAATCTCTTCTTATCTCTATTGAGCCCATGTCATAGAATCGAAATCAAAACAATTGAATGTGCTTACCAAATTTAAACCTTATTTCAAAAATACAGGATTCATATTCAATTTCGGCACTACTTATTTTGATTGACGTTATGATATATAAACTTTGTCATATAGGTATCTATTATTAAAGCTAAAATATTACGGATTTGTTATTTGCCCTTGTTAAGATACCCATGTCAATCTCTGGAACCATGAAGATCCACTTTTTTGCTTTTTAAATGGGCTTTACACGTAAGTAACTTGGCTCTATTTTCACAGAAATGTTTTCGGTGGGATATAAAACACTATTTATGATACGTGAGGTATTCACTAAACATGTTGATACTTGCATGAGTAGTGAGTTTCGTGAGAATTGGCTCGTTGATTAATCATTTCCTTTCCACGAATTCATAATTATAGTGCGATTGCGTAAATATCTGTTGGAATCGATTTAATGGAACGAAATCTTTATTTTACTACACTTGAGAGCCAGACACCTTCTTGGAATTTAAAAAGTCGGCTATATTGTCAATGCGCCTCTGATATTGCTAAAGCCTAAGATACTGTCACTTTCTATCCATCAGGTACCTAGCCCGCCCACTTATCAGACTTATGACATAAAAAATATAACAAAATAACTGCATTCTAAAACCCAGTAACAGTGTTCATAGAAATAAATTGATAATAAACATTTTAACAAAAAAATAGTTTTTTTATTATAAAAAATGCACATGCTCAATACACATTAACTTTAGTGCATTAACAGGCTGGCCGCTTACAATAAAATTCAAAAGTAATTTAATAAAACATAAGCACTATTGCGCACAAGGTAATTCTTTATAAACCCGCCATCGCGCTTATCGCGTTTTTGCGCCGACATTCACTGCGTGTGTAAATCATTTTATTATAGTTTAATTAACGTTGTAATTACATATTTCTTGCAAAGCAGCGATGCGAATGTGTGAACATGTTTGGATTTTTTTTCTAGCGCTCTTAACGTGGTTCGACTATTTGTCTATTCTTTATGTGATTGAGGATAATAATAACTAATTATGATATGTGTTGAATCATGCTCGGTTAAAGTGTTTGCTTTTAAGTATTCTTAATTTGATTTTATTCTATAGTTTATATTTATAAAAATAAGTCGGGTTTTCCTTCCTGACGCTATAACTCCAGAACGCACGAACCGATTTCCACGGTTTTGCATTCGTTGGAAAGGTCTCGGGCTCCCTGAGGTTTATAGCAAAGAAAATTCAGGAAAAATTCACAAAAAAAAAGAATAATGAATAAAATTATTTTTGTCATACATTTGGTATAGAACGATTTTTTGACATGTCTCGAGATCGGACTGACAGTTGGTTTAGTTTCACAATAGGTGGCGCTGGAATCGGGTTCTAAGTTTTATTTTCAGGGCAGGACAACGTCTGCCGGGCCCACTAGTAGTTTATATTTATGAAATTATTATATGGTATACAACTAGATGTCTTCTAAGCACTTAATGTCCATAAGCGACGATAGATAATTTCTATTAGATAACCCGCCTGTTAGAATGTCACACTTATGACATAAAAAAATCGTTGTTTCATATTTATTCTTGTTATTACTTCCATTGCATTTTCTTAAGGCCGTGGACTATAGTTGGATAGTCATTTCTCCAGCAGAATTGAGACGTGTCTACGGTCACAAAATCACTATACTCTATCGATAGGTAAGCAATCATACCAGAAATGTATATGCGCTACTCTAGGTACCATTTTGCAGACTCATCATGTCGATGAGCTTGCTTTTCGAGAATACTGAGTTATACCACCAAGTCTGATTACAATTGAACATTTCCTGAACTTAATTGTTTTTATGTCACCTTAGGCACTTACTTTTTTCTTTTGATTACCAGTATTGAAATTACCTAAAAACTAATTTCGTGTATTTACTCGTATTCAAAAACATTTAATTTGCAAAGTACACAAACCTTCAGGGGATTTTTTATAACAAATATTGATTCCCAAATGAAGAAATAGAACAAAAACTAGTCAAACATTCAGCAAAAAGCAAATAAAATAAAAATGACTGTGAGTAAACGCAATGCAAAATTAAAGTATTTGTTGAATAATATTTTATTTACAATATTTTAATAGGTTTTTGAAATGGCCTCGTGACTGCGAATATTTGCAAATGATCAAATTATTCAAACATTTTAGATGAAAACATGATAAACTGTTTTTTGTTCAATATTTGATCAATTTAAGAACCAAATCAACAAATTAGTATTCCTTCGTTTCGTTAGCACACCAAACTAGATTGGAATAGCAGAACAATGCATTGTGGTGTTAAAATTCTGAAAACCTTCCGTAACCACGGTAACCACATGCCGGCCACAGGATGGCTGTAAGCCTATTTGCCGTCTTTGACAATAAACTAAGAGCTAGAACATTATTCATTATATATAGTCAAAGTCAAAGTCAAAACCATTTATTCAGTTTAGGCCCTAGAAGGGCACTTATGAAGGTCGAATTACAGAAGTCACCACCGGTTCGGAAGTCAGCCTTCAACTGAGAAGAACCGGCAAGAAACTCAGCAAGGTTACATTTTTTAAATATTTTTGGACCATCTGACTATATTGGCTTTTTTTCAAATGTTTAACAATTTTATTCTTAAAGTAATACAAAAATACATAAAAAATTATAACCCGCATTAGTTACCTACATAGTATACTAAAACAAAAAATACCCAGCTAATAACAGCGTATTAGAAAAAATGGCAATTAACAGTAAAAAAAAAAACAATGTGTAGGTACTTGTACAGAGTGCAGCTACTTCAGACATCTTTATCCTCAATATATTGGGCTACCTTGTAATAAGCTTTTTCTTGTATAAGTTTTACAACACTAATATTTATAAAACAACTTACAAAAACTAGGTTCCATTTACAATAAAGCAAATTGAGATTGATTTGTTAAAAAACAAAACAATTTCATTATCAAATGCAGCAACATTGAACAAATCAAATAAGTGGAAGGAGCGTTAGTAAACAATAGTCTCCAATGAAGTGAAGCAACGTGCACCAAGTTATCCCGTGTGAGTTGCGTCAAATAGAAACGCGATCGGCTTTCTATTTCAAATTCGGCATCTTTTACTGTGCTTCACTTTGAGTGTGCAGTTTACTTTTTTAATTTGATCTGAGTATTGCAAAGCAACCAGCGAAGAGCTATCTCTCTGAACAAGAAAAAAACTTGAGAGGTGTCAAGGGACACCCGGATGGAACGAAGTTATATAAGTCGAGAGAGTATAAATATTAAAAAAAAATTAGATATATATATATATATATATATAAATAGAAATAAAAATATCTGGCTTGCTTTCTATAAGAGAGAGAGAGAGAGAGAGACAGACAGAGAAACATGCGCACGCCGCACAGCTTACAATAGCTTACTACACACAACTGTCACCGACAGTGACAGTGACAGTGACACTAAAAGTGTCGTAAGAATTTTTTCCGTCTAGCCCCCTTTCACAACGCGCGATAAGGAACTTCGTTCCAATAATTATACTATACACAAAACACAACTTTCCAAAAGCTGTTATAAATGTAATTTGACAGTAGCTGTATTCATTAATAAAGTGTCAGTTAATCAGCCACAAGTACCTAACTCGGTCGTGTGCAATAAATTCAAATTGACAATAAATAAATACACACATCAGTTGTACTAATTGACATTTACAATCTGCTTCGACGCAGTATCAATAAATATATCGGTACATGCCGTGTTTTACCAATGACATATCGAGGTGAGCGGAACAACTGTTGATTTATGTTACAAGTCATAAGTGGACAGAGATTTCCTTAAATAGTTGTATATTCGAATGCTACTACAGTAGTACTATTTCTTATTATGCATGGATTTTGTCGCGGTGGAATAAAACATAACAAAAGTCATTTTTAGGGTTCCGTACCCAAAGGGTAAAAACGGGACCCTATTAGACTTCGCTGTCTGTCCGTCTGTCTGTCACCAGGCTGTATCTAAAGAACCGCGATAGCTAGACAGTTGAATTTTTCACAAATTATGTATTTCTGTTGCCGCTATAATAACAAATACTAAAAACAAAATAAAATAAATATTTAAGGGGGGTTCCCATACAACAAACGTGATTTTTTGCCGTTTTTACGGAACCCTTCGTGTGCGAGTCTGACTCGCACTGGGCCAATTTTTGTAAGTAAGGTCACGCTGTGCATTATCATTTACTATTTCACTATCTGTTAGTTGCAGAATTAACTAAAAAAATTGTGTTGATTTCAGTAGCATGGTGATAGGTGATTAATGTTTCTCGCTATTCTATTAATTGATTTTAGTTTCTCAGAAGAAAAGCTTCATAATGTTTTGGGACTGGCTCGCTTTTACAGTGCCTCTAGCATGTTTGCTCAGGCGCACGTTTACAACAGGTGAGAAGAAAGATGGCGTCTCTTTTGGCGAAACCTATTTGGTGTGTTTTTTTTTTCATAATTTGATTTTCCAATTTATATTGGTTTTTGATGGATTATTTTTGGATTTTTGAGTTTAATTTCATTGTCACTTTAAGCATAGCATTATAAAGTTTATATTTTTAACTAACTTCTAGTTCGTTATTTATAGCGCAAAAATAAATTACTGATATTTATAAAATTCCATTACTTTTACAATAAATCGCTTCCGCTACCTCCTCCGCTTTTGTATGACGCCATCAGCTTATAACATCGAAATGACTCCGGTAAATATTCATAATTCATTCGCAATTAAATGTTGACCGCTGTAAAATATAGTGTTGCCCACTAAAACGTGTGCAAATGAAGTTGTTAATTACCCTCATCCTGGCTGGCCGGAACGCGCTCGTTTCATATTCATACGTGTAATGCCTCATTTTTGGATAAATTGCATTAATGTAGACGTTTTAATTATGTTGCTAAAATGACGAGTCAGGTGGCTGGTTTGGTAAGAACACTGCCTATCAGGTTGTGGGTTTGATTCCCGCCCAGGGGATTTTTTTTATATCTGACTCGCTTGTCTGCTTTTCATGAAATTTGGTTGAAATGTAGGTACTTTTCATCCAACCTAGAATACGCTATTACAAAATATTTTTTTATTATATACTAAGAGTTTCTATATTTAACACATTCCTACCTTGTAAGACGTCGCTTATATTCGTCACGGTGATAATCTCTTTAAGCTCGCCGCTCATGGTCGGCTGACTACTAAATCTGCGCTTACGCATGTTTTGACAACTTAATACCGGATATTGGCTAAGTCATAAATACACAGAAGCTGTTTTTATATATTACTGTAATAAAAATAGATTTATACTTATAATATTTTTGGATATATTTAGAGTTTGCGCTGGAATTATTTCAAAGTCAAAACCATTTATTCAGTTTAGGCCCTAGAAGGGCACTTATAAAGGTCGAATTACAGAAGTTACCACCGGTTCGGCTTGTTAAATATGATTCCATCGTTTTTTTATCATTACCCAACTTTGCCAAAAGCAGGGATATTTTCACACCGAATCAGATCAAGAATATGAGAAAATTTCAATAAAAAAATATTTATTAGAACTTATTTCCAACGTCTGTGTCTCCTGACTTCTATAACCAGGTATATATTATTAGCGATATTATAGTGAGTAATATTTTCTGGGCAAACGGAATAAATCCTCAACTTTGTCATCCTCTTGTAGTGGGAGTCTTGGACATCTCAAATACAGTAAAACTATACTCGTGCTGATGTGATGTTTAAATTTAAAAAAAGTACCCTTCAAAAATACGTATTATTGAAATTGCTTTATTAAAAATACTAATGGCATCGTAAATTTCATAAAAATAAATTGTTAAACTTTTTAATTTTTGTTTGCGGTCGACATCTCACGGCACAGTTTCCTGATTATTTAAACATTTACAATTTAATATTAAAATAATGCTAATAAACATTATAAATTATGCGATAATGCTTAATTAATTTAGCATACAGATTAATTCTAGCAAATTAAACATTTTAATGTGAATTTTATGACCAAAGAAAATGTAGCAAAATAATTTTACCACTCCATGTTTTTAACGTACTGTAGCGGTATTATTGAAACGAAATAATGGACGTAACAAAACAACGAACCGTAACACTTATATTATTACAATATTATAAATGCGAAACCGTCTGTCTGTCGACCTGAAACCTTGGAGGAGACAAAAACATTTAAGGCGATGATAGCTCAGTGGTAAGTGACGTCGAATACCGCGGCGAAGGTCGTGGGTTCGTATCCTACAATGAGCTTGAGCTTTCGGTGAAGGAAAACATCGTGAGGAAATCATAGCACGGTGGTAGGGTACTTTGTAGTACCCGACTGGCTGGCTCTCTCAAGTTGAAAATCTGTCGCCAAGCACCTATCGGTGTGTTCCGACAGCTGTACTTGAGAGCCAGTTCCCATCTAGGCTTTGTGTGCTTGCCTTCGGCCACATCATCACTTACCATAGTGAGATTGTAGTCAAACACAAGCCTATCCAGAATAAAAAATAAATAAAACGTTTTTAAAATTTTCCTCTAAGTGGGTGAACAAAATGTGATAAGGCGCGATTCCGCAATAGGCGAATTTCACGCGGATGTAGTATCGTGCAATAGCTAGCATAGCACGGTGGTAGGGTACTATGTGGTACTCGACTGGCTGGCTACCACCCTCAAGTTGAAAATCTGTCGCCAAGCACCTGTTGGTGTGTTCCGGCAGTTGCACTTGAGAGCCAGTTGCCCTTGCCCTTAACGCATTGTAATAAGGTGTACAACACGCTGGCAGTCCCCCTGGTATTGCTAATGTCTATAGGCGACGGTAGTCACTTACCATCAGGTGACCCGCCTGCCTCGTTGTCACTAGCGACTTAAAAAAAAAAAGCTATAGTCAATGTATTATACAATGGGCTGGTTGGTGTAGTTGCTAAGATACCTTTCTTATAATGCCATATGTTGCGGGTTCGGTTTTCACCCAGGAAAGGACGTTTGTGTATTTTTTGTATACAAGCATAACATTACTGTCATCTATAAAGTCGCATCATGATGCAATTAGCTTTTAGAACATTTTGTTTCCCGACATCGCATCTCAACATTCGTGAACGAATAATATTTACATAAATTATTCGGCGAAATCGATGGCTAATTAAAACCAAACATATTTTAACGACATCGTCAATAAATTTATTACAGAATTAATTTATTATGGGTAACTTTTTATGTCAACTCTTGAATATTAATGTGGTAGTAATTTATTCACGCTCTTAGTGTTGGTATGGATGGACAATCATAAACCTTTTCGAAAAAAGCATTTATTAGTTTATTAAGTTGTAATAAATATGGAATTTTAGCCATAACTGATTAATTTGTAGAAATTTTTCATTGAAATATCACAATTTAAGAGGAAAGTTTGTTTGAATGATATTATTTATATATTCTCTCAATATTTGCAAATTTTTAAGGTCCCGTTTCAAATATTTTTATAGGCATATACTCGATTTTTCAAATCACAAACTTTGCTGTGAATTATTCCAGTTGTACTCAGTTAAAGAATAGATAATTGCACCCAGGCTCAGACAAATATGCCCACAAATGTCTGACATTAATAGGAAACCAACCACGCTAACCAGTCAATGTAATGAAGGTAGCATTTACGTAGTTACATAGTATATATAATTCCAGTGTCCATAATTAAGTTCTCTTCACAACACCAAAGGAACTTGTTAATATTTTCTATTTATAAGGCGAACAAGTCATTTGTTAAGATGCTATCGGCTCGAGGCAGTTTCCTGTGACATTAACAAACGGACATGGCACATTGTATGTTAATTACCTAACTGATATAGATCGAGTGCTTGATCTCCTTCTATCTTTTACATCGAGCATTCTTTATTCACTTTTGAATATACAATCATGAAGGTTTCATTCTTTTTGAATTTATATTAAATTTTTAATTTAAAACTCATTTATTATATTCAATAGACGGCATTGAATAAACATGTCCGAATTTGTCCTCGCCGTTAACAATAAACATCAATAAAACAAAACCCAATAAAGCCCGTCATTACTGACACGAATATCATTTGAAATATGACAGCCAGGGTTAACTTTTTCATCTGTCATTTGTCATAACAATGATGGCAATAGCAATAATCGCCTTAATTACGCATCGTCTGTGTCTCATCATGATGATATATCTACATTGCCTTTAATTATACAATTTTATTAATCTCTTCTGTATTATTTCGTCACAAGTGTAAAAACTACATTTTGTTTTCGACTCTAATGTAAAAACAATTAGGTTAAAAGTTAATAAAATTACAAGTACGATTAAGGACTATTCGTTCTGAGAGAATATTTTTATTGCATTTTGACATGCGACAGTTTGACAACAATGACACTCATTAGCTTAAATTCAACTTGTCACACACAAGTTTGTGTGGTGAATTAATGTTTTATTATTAACATAGCGTTTGTAACACTTCAGTGTTGTGTCACTGTTGTTCATAAATTAATTGTGTGGCCTAGTGATGTGATGGTATACAAATATTTTGTGTCAAATTTGCCTTGTAATTTCACAATTTAAACAGAGTAGCAAAAAAATCTAGGCATTTTAGGTAAATAAAAATTAATTATTTTTAATATACATAACATAACTTAAAATTATTTGTACAAAAATGAATAATACAGAAGGAAAATATAAAAAAAGAAATGAAAATAAATAACAATTTTATTGTGATTTTTATTTTTATTTTCAATAAAACATTGAACGCATGATTTATTTTGAAGACTGAACTAAAGTTTAAATTAAAAATAAACAAACAAGATTCACTTTCATTCGTATTAGTGTCGACAATAACTCATTCTCCTAAACACGACAACATTCGATACATACAGTATGTAACTCGATATCGCCAGTATCGATGTTATAAAAACCGTTTCAAAAAATGCCCGCGTCGTATCTACACGATTTATTGATATGTAAATCATTTTAATTGGTGCCCACGGACATTTTTTAGTGTAATTGGCAGTTGGGTCGTTATTCATACGAACGATGAGATATATCTGCCGCCGGTTGTACACGGACGGTCGGTTTTTGTCGTCGATTTATACGGTGGCGAACAAATAACCTACTGCAATTTTATAAGGCCATTATTACGTATTCACCTTGAACGGTAATGCGTAAGTAATCTCTCTCAATGCAAAATAGTTTTTTTGTAGGTAGGTATTACGTATAATGGATACTTTTATCGTCATTATTAATTAACAATGTTCTCAAAAATTAAATGAATCTACATGTAATGTATCTAATGAACAAGGTATATTAAACGCAACGCCATGATAATATTTTCCGAAATCGCAAGTGTGAATGCAGCTTAAAGTAGATTTTCTGAGGTAAGATCTAAATTTATTCGCATTCATAACGACCCACTGCTATTCGTTTATTGTCGAATATCATTCGAATCTGTGAAATATCATTCCATTTAGTCGATAATTTGTTTTCAATTTTAATACCATACAAATTCATATTCTTATAAATTGAACCATGTTACTAATTATATGAAATCTGTAGCAGCGCCTCTAGCGTCGATTTTTTGAACTTACGACTTAACAGTGTAAACTTCATGTAAATCCGCCCTGCAGTAACACCCAATTTGCCCTATTAGTGTGTAAAACATTAAAAAAATATATAGCCAAAATAGTCAAAACATAAAAAATATTGATAGACAATGATAAAGATAAAAATGTGTCCTTGCTGAGATTCTTGTCAGTTCTTCTCAGATAAAAGCTGTCTTCCGAACATGTGGTAGCTTCGATAAATTTCAACATCATATGCATTGGCACCGAAACATCAGACACGAAATTTAATCAGAATAGTTAAAGTAATTTTAAATTCAAACGTCAACTCAACAACTCAAATAAATGATGTCCCATCACTAGCAATTAATTCATCTAGACGATGCTCAAGCGCAACTTTACGACGCTATCGCGTGTTCAAAGCTCATAAAACATGTATGCAACCATCAGTTTATAGGAGATATATCCCCTTTGGGTACAGTGCCAGCGTAGCTAATTGCACATATTATGGGATATTCTTACTTATTTACGCCACGAGTAATGATAAGTAGCTGCAACATTGTTTATGGTTTTAGATCTTTGATAAATTGTCTATTATGATAAGTATTTATTGTTACTGTTTTAATATCTTGTAAATCTGGGAGATATACGTATTGCTTCATAAACTATTAATTTGCCTTTCATATGTACCATCCATAATGTTTATTTTTTTGTTTTATCGATGAAGTTTTTTTTATTTATTCGTGTTCAATGTCGATGTTTATCGAACTTTGCTCTATGACCTTTTAATTTGCATTATCTGTATTGAATACCAAACAAATTATTAATTGATTGAATCTTTTAATTTTAAACCTTTTGTCTCTGGCAACAAAACACAAAATGCTGAAGCTATGAAAGGTACAACTGCAAAAAATAAAGAAGGCACCCAATGTGGACTCATATTTGCAATGAATGGGGCCAACATGGCTCCAACTTTAGAACCAGCAGAGCTTAACCCATAAGCCATGTTCCGTAATGGTGTTGGAAATAATTCAGAAACATAAACAAATAATATTGCAAAAGTTAAACATATCGTTGCTATTCCAATTACACCAAAGATAGTACAGGCCCAATGTCCTCGTGGAATGAAGATCAAGCAAGCCATTGAAGTACCAGTTAGAACCATAGAGCTGATCGTCATCACTTTCCTCCGTAATAGCTTACTAAGCACCATTGCTAATGGTATCATTGGAATCTGTAAATACGCAATTATTTCTTCAAACAAATACAAAAACGACTACAAAAAAAAATAGGTTATAATATTTTACCTGAGTCAATCCCAGTAGACTCACTGTAATATACAAATTGGTTCCAATAATTGTAATGTACTGGTTGATCCCAAAATAACAAAATCCACTCGAAGTCCAGATTATAATTGAAGAAAAAATCTTTAATGCTATTTCTTTAGAACTCAAAAAATCCAAATACGTCGGTTTTATACATTCTCTTCCACTTATTCGTATATTTTCGGTTGTTTTTGTGACAATGTCTTCAATATTGGTCGTATTTAATCCGTTACTGCAATAAATATATTAGCTGAATAAGATAGAACAATTCAAAAGAAATATTCAATCATTTATATTAAATACATTTACCGTTTCGCAGCTTTAGTCATAATACCAATAGCTTTATCAATTTTACCTTTAGATATCAACCATCTTGGTGATTCTGGTAAGAATACTAAGAAAATTAAAACGTGGAATGATAGTATGCTATAACTGATAAGATATACCATCCAGTTTGGAGAAAAATAACCAAACGCTACTAAAAATAATTCGGCAAAACCATCTGGCATCAAAGCGCAACATCCTGCTACTTCTCTATATTGTGGTCCAACTACTTCTAATACATAAACCACACCAATGATTAAAGGTCCTCCAGAAGCTGCACCGACAAAGAACCGTAAAACATTGAATGTCCAATAATTTGGTGAAAATGGAGCGGCAATCATAAACAATACATTCATGAATGATGATATTAAAAGAGCTTTTCGACGCCCAAACCTGAAATTATATGAGTCGTTAAGCTACGTTTATTCATGTACTGAGTTATAACCATGTATCTTAATTATTTAGCATTTACCTGTCAGATATCCATCCAAATATCGATACTCCTACTAACAATCCGATCATCAAAACAGTTTGCGTAAAGCTCGCGAGCCACGCATCCTCACAAATCAAACCGAAGTCTGAAACCAATGTTTTGTCAAACACGTCTTGATAAAACTCATATTCGATACAACTTTTATAGCACGTGGAATAATTTGCGTCAACTGTTGCATTATCATCAAATTTAATACATTTAAATTCAGTTGCTGGTGTTAGAAAAAATATTGATAGCATATTCCATATGGAAATAAATCTTGTTGATAAAGCAATTGTACAAACAGATGCTTGCCATGGACCAAATGCTCCTATAGATTGTACTATATAGTCTTCTTCTAAAATTACTTCATTAATATCTTCTGCACTTTTACTTATTATTGGATCTAGATCACTAGACACTTCACCTTCCATTTTGCATTTAGGGTTCACTTTCAAAGTCACAATTTTTTTAAATAAAAAAAGTGTATTAAAATCAATTTTCAAACAAATAAATCAGTGGAGTTACCCGAATGAAATAAATAGCTACAATTAAATGGGTACTTCTATTTTCAGAGTATTGCAATGAGTTATTTTATAGATAGGAGTTGTTTTTATACATCGGAAGGGTTAATAACCGTTAATTGAGATAATGTTTGTGGACTAATTGACTTACGATAACTCAATGACATAATTTCTATCGACGAAATATAACAATGTCCAAAAATACCTGGTAAGTAAAACTTCGGAGTTGAACCAGTCAATCATTAATTCTAACATTAAAAGCGTGTTTCTTGGTTTTTCCTTTCAGATTAACATGATTTTTGCATAAATGGAAAGTAGACATAGGTTTCTTTTGAACCCAAGAACGCGGGTGGAACCACAGGGCGGGCTAATATCGTGCCTCCTAAACGAATTATAAACATGGTCTACATAGTAAGTCTTTCATTAAACCATTTATTACCCGATTACTCTTTAAATAAAGCACGATCGATCAATTAAAGTAAAACAACTTATCATTCCCACCCAAAAAAATACACGAATCCATTAAACAAGCGCATTAACAAACAAATGTTCACACTTAACCTTTCTTTCGGGCGCACGATATACATCTCTCGGCGAAGGCTCATTATTACTGACCGACAGACTTCCTTATTCATCCAACTTCACCTGTATTACAACAGCTTAAAGTTGAAATTAGACTGTGCAGTCGGCAGTGGTAAATTCTTGTGGTTTTTACCACGGGGGGGTATCTCAGGTGTCGTGGAAAACTTAATTTATGTTAAACTCGCCTGGGCTGCGATTATTTAACTGGCGACCGACGATTTGAGAGATAAGGAAGATTAATCGAGCGAGGGTTCGAATAAAAATGCGAGGACAAGCGACTCGTGTGGTACTGTCTGCCGAAATAACGATCTGGACAATGGGACGGCTACGGGTTACAGAAGGAATTTGTATTTTTTAAATTGGTATGGTTAATTTTAATTTTGTAGAAACATTCTTCGATGTGCTTAATTAATAGCTTATCTATGGTGGATCATGAAAATATAGTTATGTTTATTCTTTAAAAATATATTTATACAATATATTACGTCTTTATATAGCATGAACACATTTGATAATATAATTGAAAAAAATTTAAGCACTAAAAATATTTGTTAAGATTAAAATAAAACAACTTAATTCTACCGAAATTATTGTTCTGTAACATAAGTGCCGATGCAGGTACAATAACCCGTAAAGTTCAACAACAAGGGTCGGCGCAAAAATGCCCTTTGAGCTGATAATCTGAACCAACGTCAAGTTAAAAGCCGCGTAAATCTTTGCATGGAACAGGGAAATAAATGGAGTAGAATTTTTGGACGAACTATTTGTGTAATTAGTTTTTCATTTAGTGTGGGAAATAGAAACTTGTTGAAGATGAAAACTTTAAACTAAGATTGATACTAAAAGTCATACTTAGTGTAATAATACATCGAATTTCACAAGAAGTATGAAATGATAAATCATTATCGATTTTCCTTTCTCAATATTTAACGAAAATTTAAATAAAGAATAAGCTTGAACCTAGAATATTATACATTTTTTTTTGTGATTAACCGAAAAAGCAATCGATAGTTACACAAAAGATAAATATTACACCACATGTATTGGAGTAGAATGTTCTGATTAATAAAACTCGTGAATAGCGACTACACAAAAACAGAGGGGAAAAAGTAACTAAATGTTTTGTCTTTGTAATCCTAACACCAACTCCATATCATCCCTATTCTGTAACATCCGTATCTCAACTGTTACTTAGTCGGCGTCGAGTGAGTTACAAGTTACGCCGCGGGCGGCGCAGGCGCGCGTCCAGCATCACCGATGGCTTTCAATTATATTGTCATTGGGAGAATAAATAGCACTTAAACACTTCTCATGGGTGCCATCAAATGGAGGACCGTTGTTCATCTACAATGTTGAGTTATGAAATCGAATTCAACTGAAAATATTAACTAGCTCTTGCACGCATCTATGTTCGAGTGGAATTAGTTGAAAATGAAATGAAAATGCTTTATATACAAATAGGTCTTTACAAGCACTTATGAATAGTCTAGACTCTAATGCACGGTTTGGAAGGTTGCTTTTGCTGAGAAGCGCCGGCAATTAATTTTTTCAACAACAACTTAGGTACACAACAACATAGGTATTTATTTAGATAAAGAGACTAGTCTTACACTGATAATATTTGCGTGTTAAGGTCGCAAATTAATAATAAATAGAATTTAATTATGACTGACTAAGTAAATAACAAACTCAAACAGACCTGAAAAATATTTCATAAAAATCGATCAAGCCGTTTCCCCCGAGTTCGGTTACACTTTAGAATGATGAGAATTTTATATATGTATATAGATATGGATGAATAAATATCCTGGGACATTCTTCACAAAACAAACATACATACACATATTTAATACCTAACCATTTAATGTATCCAACACACTTTCTATCTAATTAATTATTCGTACTCATTCGACATTCACACTTCATTACAAAAACACTTCGTACACTCAAGTGTGGTCCAAGTGAAATTTAAATTTCAAAAGCTCATTAACAACACCATGTATAAACATAGCACAGCAACGCTAATGCAACCAAATTGAAATAACTATTGTTAGTATGAACACTTCAAATATTAGAGGCACGAGCGTAACTGGCCGGGTAATGATGATAATTGATTTGGCCAATTTTCGTAACTGACTGTTTTTATTGACCGTGTAAACACTCCGCGTGTGGAAAGTGACTTAGCATGTTCTATTATTGACATACTTGTTGGTTCATTGAAGTGTCTGATACACCAATTATCATAAATTTCAGGGTGCTAATTAAATGACTCAGTGGGTTTCAATCATACAATATGTTTGAGGTTATGGTGATGTAAAAATCTCAAGGAAACCATTGGTCGGGCACTAAGTCTGTCCTGAGTTTGGGTGTTATTATAAAACTAGCGTGTCGTTTGATGCAAACAGCAATGAAAATGAGATTAACAGAAGAGTAAATACTACATGGAAAAAGTACTGGGCACAAAAGGAAATCCTGAAAGGAAATTATAGTCTAGATTTTAAGAAGCTTATAATGGACACTTGCATCCTTCCCTGTCTAACCTACGCAAGCCAAACATGGGTATTTTCCAATAAAATAATGAACAAAATTCAATCCTGTCAATATGCAATGGAAAGAAGCATCCTGAAACTGAGAAGGACACATTAAATAAGAAACGAGAAAATACGCAATAAAACCAAATTTACAGATGCTCTTCAACATGCTCTCGAACTTAAGTGGAGATGGGCGGGCCACATATGTAGATACCAGGACAAAAGGTGGACACTACAAACCACAAAATGGCCGGGTCCCTCCGGAAAGAGAAGTAAAGGACGACAAAGGAAAAGATGGGCTGACGACCTGATAAAAACAATGGGAACACAGTGGATGAATGTTGCCCGCAATAAAGAAAGATGGAAGGAGATGGAGGAGGCTTTTACCCAATCAGGGACCATGCAAAAAAAAATAAAAAAAATAACTAAACATTTGAAATGTAATAAAAAAATTGTATGGGAAAAATAAAACTTTAATAATAATAAAACTAGCTGTCCTCGCAGTTTTACCCGCGTTCCCAAGGGATCATATTCTTTCCCGGGATAAAAAGTGTGTTATTCCAGGATATGATGTACCTGTGTGCCAAGTTTCATCAAAATCCGTTCAGCCGTTTTTGCGTGAAAGACAACAACCATCCATCCATCCATCCATATATCCAAACTTTCACATTTTATTATATTAGTGGGATTAAGACATAAAAAAATCCAAATATTGAAATACCTCGAAAATGGTGTCATTTTTATTGAGGTCATTTTTGTATATGTTGGTAGGTGACCCGCCCTATCTCCCCCTTCAGTTTGTTATACTACTTTCCGAACACGCTGTATGTTTAACTAGCTATCTTCCGCGGTTTCACCCGCGTTCCCATGGGATCTTATCTTTTCCTCTTTATTATATTAGTTTAGATATGACTCAGGGATAATGTAGAATTCTAATGGTGAAAGAATTTTCGAAATCGGTCTAGTAGTTGTTGAGTTTATTCGTTACAAACATACCAAAATACAAATCTTTCCTCTTTATAATATTAGTAAAGATATAGATTACCAGCCGTCCCCCGGTTTCACCCGCGTTCCCATGGCATCTTGTCTTTTCTCGGGATAAAAAGTAGCCTTTGTCTTTTTCCTAGGTCCAATCCATTTCTATTTTAAGGCGATGATAGCTCAGTGGTAAGTGACGTCGAATACCGCGACGAAGGTCGTGGGTTCGAATCCTACAATGAGCTTGAGCTTTCGGTGAAGGAAAACATCGTGAGGAAACCATAGCACGGTGGTAGGGTACTTTGTAGTACCCCACTGGCTGGCTGGCTGGCTGGCCGGTGTGTTCCGACAGCTGCACTTGAGAGCCAGTTCCTATCAAGGCTTTGTGTGCTTACCACCTTCGGCCACATCATCACTTACCATGGTGAGATTGTGGTCAAACACAAGCTTATCCAGAATTAAGAAAAAAAAAAACAAATTTCATAAAATTGGTTCCGCGGTTTACGTGTGAAAAGGTAACAGACAGACAGTTACTATCGCATCAATAATATCAAAATTTCGTATAATGTTGTTTGTTCGCGATGAACTCCTAAACTAATGAACAGATTTAATTTTTTGCATTTTGAGCTTGAGAGATAGGATATTTTTTGTGAAACCGCGGGGGTCAGCTAGTATTAGTATGGATTAGTCTCAAAATATTTAAAAGTAGCACCAAAAGTTAGCATTTCTACTTGTTAATCATCGTGCTTAAACATAAGTTACAATTGTAATTAGCACTTCGTGTCGGAATTCAAGCTTCATTTATCATACTTTGATGGACTGTTTGTCTGTCTATTAGCACGTTTCTAGGCAACTTGTGCGTAGGTTTATGGGTATTTTTACCGATTTTTAGAGTTTTTGTTAAATTGCACTTTGAAAAAGAAACTGAAAATAACGATAAATATTTAACATGATTCTTTGTAAAAAAAAAAAACCAGAATTGAGACGACAAAAACAACGTCGAACCTACGTCCTGTCGTAACGATCACAGAGATTATCCGAAGTTCGCCAAATGCCGATCCAATTTTCTATGGGTAACCTATTATTATTATAAAAATACATATAAACGTATAATATGATTTATTGTAAAATTTATTGAGGATTTAAAACATATATTTTTTTATTTTTAAAAATATTATATTTAGGTACCTCTACATCAAATAACCGACATAAATAAATCGAAAGGTATCGATTCTATTTTCAAACTGGAATAATATTTACGTAGTAAATATTAATGTTAAGTAAAATGTCACAGCTCAACACATGCATGTACAAATATCGGTGTCTTTGTTATCCTTTACGAATTAGCGAGTCAATATTAAAAATAGTTCAATAATAGAGCGCCTTACCCTTCGTGACGGCCTTTAGCCGGTCGGTTTGCTCAACTAATTTTGAAAATCGAACACTTTTTAAATTTAGAATGTCATATTGACAATGTCCTTCTGGGAACGCATGTTCAGTCGGAGGGTGCACTCGCGATTTTAACGTGACCATGCTAAAGATGGCCGAAGCGGTTCTCGAAGCGCAAAAGAAAGCTAACATTTGTATTTGGAATGCTCTAATGACATTTGTAATTCTGCGGAAGGGAGTTAAATTCATGTTTGTGGCTACCATTTTAGTTTTTTTTTCTTCTGTTGGACTTTAGTAAATATTCTTGACTTATACGTGCTAGGACGTGTCTGTAAATAGAAATAAACACTATGACAAAATCTTTTCTTTTCTTTTCTTTGAACACCTCGATGATCTTTAGAAGTAGGTACTTGGTTACAATTATCATATGATGATTACTTACCTATATTATTTTATTTATTACACAATGTGTATTTTTTTAACTTGTTTAAACGAAATGTGCGGATGTAAGACAAAAACATATCTATAAAAATCGAAAAAAGAAGTTGCATAATCAACTTTTTTTTCCATTTTTTTTCGAAAATATATCCCAAACTAAGCAGAGCTTATACTATGGAAGCCAGATAAGTAAACCAGTAATTTTTAAATGCATACTTAAATTACAACCAGACTCAGGACAGACAGACATTTCAACACACAAATGTGTGTGGATGGGAATCAAACCTACAACTTGAAGCATAAAATATCGTGTATTGACCATCCATACCAATCAGTTTGAAAGGTATAAATTCAAATAATTTGTAAATATTTATCACTTGACAACTAATTAAGGTTACGAGAAATCTCTAAATGAACGACCTCGCAGTATTTGCGTACAACTTAACGCACAGTTTCAACTCAAATTAGCGGAAGTACACTAAAATACATGTGCAAACTTGTGTGCTTCACTGTGATTTATTAATGCCTGAACTATGTTGTTTGCGCGTACGTGTAAAGGAGATGTATTTGAAAATTGTTAATTCATATAATGTAGGAAAATTTAATGAATGTTCACACCTACTATCGGTTGACAAAAAGTATTTATTTAATTGTTTGGTATTTTCATATTTATATTATATGTGTAATATACTTACACACAAAATTACACTTAAGATATCAAATGTACCAAAAATATCAATGAAAAACCAGTATTATTGGAAAATATCGAGAACTATAACGTCGTATTAAAATTTACTGTAGGTGCCTAATTTAATGCTATTTGAGACCATAAAATCTTGAACAAAAACAATAACAAAAGAAAACAATATAACAATACTCTTTGGAACAAAGCCCAAAATGTGGTAAAAGGCCCAAAATATTGGAAAAACTCTTAACTGCTTCAGAATCGATTAAACTTTGACACTTTCAGAGACTGTCATTTGTACACGTCATAAAATACGAGAACTCGATTATAATTCGAACGGTTCGTGTTCAAAATCGAAGACGCCGCGTTATTAAAAAAAATGTTTTTTTTTTAAATTCTGGATAACTTGTGTTTGACCGCTCACTATGGTAAGTGATGATGTGGCCGTAGGTGGTAAGCACACAAAGCCTAGATGGTAAGCCTCTCAAATGCAGCTGTCGGAACATACCAATAGGTGCCTGGCGACAGATTTTCAACTTGAGGGTGGAAGTCAGCCAGTCGGGTACTACAAAGTACTTTACCACCATGGTTTCCTCACGATGTTTTCCTTCACCGAAAGCTCAAGTAGTAGGATTTGAACCCACGACCTTCGCCGCGGTATCCGATGTCACTACCACTGAGCTATCATAGCCTTAAAAGGTAGTCAGTTTAACCTTGTATCATAAAGTTAGAAACCTTTTCATTGACAGTGTTAGTATATAAATTCCAATGCTCAATATTTTATGTTGCAGGATTTAGCTCACACAGTAGCGGATTGAGAACAACAGCTGTAACTGGCCACAAGGGAGCCACAACATTGACCGAGCGTCGAGCGGTATAAAATACCAGTTTCCGACTCGATACAACCACCCAAACAGTTTTATTACCGATAATACTTTTTTCCAAAACTATTTTGCTGAAACATATTTTCCTGCAATTTATTTGTGGGTGTATGAGTGATTTTATGTAACAATTTTTTTTATTCTTAATAAACTTGTGTTTGACCACAATCTCACCATGGTAAGTGATGATGTAGCTGAAGGTGGTAAGCACACAAAGCGTTGATGGGAACTGGCTCTCAAGTGCAGCTGTCGAAACACATCGATAGGTGCTTGGCGACAGATTTTCAACTTTTTGAGTTCAATTAAGAAAACTGTCAATCCTAAAACATCTTCTCAATTTTTTTCACTATGAAAATTTTCACGAATTGAAGTTGTTATTCAAAAAGTTATTGTAATAATACACTAGTATTCAAACATTGTCGTGTTCTTTATTAACAGCTTTTAAAATTATGTTCTTGAAAAAAGATGTTAGTAAAATTCTAAACACAGCTATTATAAAATTATTTAAAAATAAAAATTATGTTCGTCGTCTACAGTAAGCTTTGTGTGCTTACCACCTTCAGCCACATCATCACTTACCATGGTGAGATTGTGGTCAAACACAAGCTTATCCAAAAAAAAGGACTGTAATTTGAATGGATCAATAAACCTTTAAAATATGTGAGAATCGAACCCAGAACAACTGTGGCGTGACAGTCAAAGTCCATACCAAACGCCTATTATAATACTATTGGGAAAGTTTTCGATTTGTTAATATCATATAGCCCATAAAATCGAATCACCTATATCGATAACACAAAGCACAACACTATCCGAAAGCTTTGTCAGCTTATCTCGCCGTAGCTTTAACAAGCAGAGGGATTTGTTACAACAAGATATCTCCACGCGAAAACGAGAGGCAAGGTATTCTACAAGAATTTCTTCTTTTTACTGAAATAGGAATGGGAAATTAAACGATAATTTTTCTTAAAATTATTTATTTTGAATCTATTTTTTGTTGTGAATTAAAAATAGAATTTCAGGAATCACGATTCAAGTTAGGAATTGAGAAAAATATATTTTAAAAACCAAAAAGACACAAGAATAACCTCTTACCGTAAAGGAGCATCTCCGTACTCCTTTAGTTTTGTATCTCTAAATTATGAGTATCTACGTATCGCCTCTTAGCGGCCTTTAAAACTAAAACATGCTCTGAAGTGACACTTGTGTAATACAAACAACACATCAAAATCGATCCAGCTACTTTGGAAAATTAGACATACCAACACAAACAACCTCTTCTCCTCATCCTTTTTTTACTAAGTATAGCGAGTAAAAATCCAACAAACTAGCATTAAATTCTCTATTCACCCCACATAACAAAATCGCTCAATTGAATACAAATATCAGAAGATTTAATAACGTCACCTAAAAATCCTGTCATAACCCGAAAACGCTTGGGGCGAGCGAGCAAAAATCCAAGCGAAAACAAAACACGCTCGGAACGTAATTCCGTCCGGCGAATCGCCTCAGGTGTCAGTTTTTAATAAAGGCCCAATCAGTCTACGGCAGGATGCGAGGCCGTGCCGCTCTTCCGGCGCCGGAAATGGAGCTCGTGTTTGCGAGCGCCCTCTGCCGGCTTCCTGCGAGCGTCGGAAACGATGGTGTCGCCCCCGGGCTGCAAGAAAGCCTGCAAATGAACTTTGCGTTTCATTTTTCTACCGCTACCGCGCGCTCGTAGGGATGTCAGCGGTAAATAACAATGTATCGATATGGGTACATATTACAACAACTTTATTTATCGATAAAGTCGCCAAACACCTGTCGGTGTGTTCCGACAGCTGCACTTGAGAGCCAGTTCCTATCTAGGCTTTGTGTGCTTACCATCTTCGGCCACATCATCACTTACCATGGTGAGATTGTGGTCAAACACAAGCCTATCGAATATATAAAAAAATTAAAAAAAATACAATAGTTATATTTATACAAAATACCATTATAAGAAACCATTAAGATACCATTTATAAGAAAGCTGAAATGTTTTGTTTATTTTCATAATTTTATCTCGAATTCGTAAAATAACGATTTTAATGTATGTTTAATAGGTTTTCTTATCCACAAATATGAAGTAAAACTAGTTTGCAAAGTGCATAGCGTAGATAACCATACGAATAAATACATGTAAATTGAACACATTATTTTCTAGTCATTTACTAAGGTATAATTTGGTGATAAAACCTGATTTGTTGCTTTAGATAAAATAATATTAAACAATAATACTAACAGATAATCCGATTTATAAAAATGAAACTTTTGCTATTGTATGAAATAAATACTGACTTGTCACGTCATAAATATACGCTATCAAATGATGTACTCTTTGACTTTAATTGGTAATTAAAAATCTTAATAAGATGGAATTCAAAAGGTATATTTTCGAGTATTTTTAAATGTTGGAACGAAGTTCCTTGTCGCGCGATGTGAAAGGGGGCTAGACGGAAAAAATCTTACGAAAAATTGTCACGACACTTTTAGTGTCAGTGTCACTTTATTGTAAGCTGTGCGGCGTGCGCATGTTTCTCTGTCTGTCTCTCTCTCTCTCTCTCTCTCTCTCTTATAGAAAGCAAGCCAGATATTTTATATATTCTCTCGACTTATATAACTTCGTTCCACCCGGGTGTCCCTTGACACCTCTCAAGTTTTTTAGACAATAGTTAGAGTTTATTAAGGCACCATCGGCAAAAAAAATGTTAATTCAAAATATCGATTAACTCTAAAACAAACCATAATAGTCACATCACTTTTCGCTTGCAATAAACGGTCTCTGTATTAAATTGTTTTGTTTTTTCTTTCTTTTTCAGCAGTTTTGGCTTGTGTTTTGTCACTGTTGGCACTTTGATGAGGTTTCGTTTGATTTTAGATAAAACGGTTTATATGGAGTAATAGCTCCCATGTTCCTTTAAGGGGAAATATTTACATACGTAATATTATGAAATATCTTTTATTGTTAAGTAGTTACTGATTACTAAACCTTTATAAAATACTAGCTGTCACCCGTGGTTTCACCCACATTCCCAAAAGATCTTATCCTATATTTTATTCCAGGATATGATCTACCTGTGTGCCAAGTCTTATTAAAATCCGTTCAGCCGTTTTGCGTGATTATGCACATTCGAACACAATTTTTCGCATGTATTATATTAGTAGGATTAGTGCCGAACTTGTATCGCAAATTGCAATTCATGGTTTGTTTTGTGAGTATTTTCGAGACGACCGGGATGGATCCTCGAGAATGGTTCATTATGCTCCATAAAATATCATAGTCTATATTAAAACTATAAACAGGTGTAGTTAATCACCTACAGTGACGTGCAAACGCCACCTAATGCCCTCACTCCACTAAAGTCGACGCGAGCCGAGTGACTAATGCGAGCGTCGCGCGAGCCCGCTGTAACAATCCGTCACGGAGAGCGCGATGGATGCCCGCGGATTTGTCACCGCGGCGCGGGGGAAACAACAGAATAACCTGTGAAATATGATGAAAATTAGTATCAAAATTAGTCAGAAATAATATGGCATAAAATAATGTTAAAAGAATTTCCTTTGCAAAAAGGTTATGGGTTCGATTCATACCCAGGACAGACGTTTGTGTGCATAAATGTCTATATTTGTCTTGAGTCTTGATGTGTTTAAGTATGTATTTTTGGTTTCCATAGTACAAGCTCTCGGTTAGTTTAGGATCAGATGGCCATTTGTAAAGAATGTCTCAAGATATTAATTGAATTTTCGTGGATATTTAATATCATAATCGAATCATTTCAAATAAAAGTCATTTAAAATTAATCCAACATAAATTCAGCCATACTATGATCACTAAACACATAGCCCGTTAAAGTTCGCCGCACCTAGACTTAAGTGCCGCACCGTCGTCAAGATGTATCGATAAAATATCAATTTGAGAATCGATTCCACCTTCGAGCGACACGATCATAAAGTTTTATGCGCCGTAAAATGCAAATAGAAGCCGCATATGTGATAATGATACAAAAATTATCGACAATAGTAATACATTAATTGGTCGCTGGACGCATTTCCATTGCCCACATTGAGACAGCGCAAGTTTTTTTTTGAAAATTTAAAAATCGAATATTACAAGTTTTTTTTTAAACACAATAGTGTAAGTCAGGCAAGAACAACAAAGTATGCTAATTAATAGTAGGTATTATTTCATCGTAATTAAGAATAATTGATTATTGCGTGTGAAGCTATTATTAAACATGAATTGTTTAATAAATACAGGGTGTCGGGCAAGTAGTACCTTTATGGATAAATATCGAAATTTCTCGAAAATGGTGACACTTGAACAATGGTATTTTTTGAATATTTGGTAGGTGACCCGCCCACTTATCTCCCCTTAAGATTGTCATACTACTTACGGACACCCTGTAAGTGTGTCTTATTATTACACGTTATCTTATACCTTTAAACTAGCAATTCTTGTATATATGTAGATATGTATATATATAATCTTAATCTCGGAAACGGCTTCAACGATTTTCATGAAATTTTGTATGCACGGGGTAATTTCGGGGACGTTAAATTGATCTAGCTAGGTAAAATTTTTAGGAAACGTCGTTAAAATATCATTAGAATACCAAGGTAAATGTCGCGACAATCTGACAGGTGATAATAGCTCAGGAAGAAATCAAGCGACACCTAAATCAAAGTACCTCGGTTCGAGACCAGGATCATATTTTTTCTTTCCTTTTTTTTTTCAAGTTCCTTCTTTTGTGAGAAAAACTAATAAATGTTACCAAAAAAAACGAGCAAAGCTCGGTCATCCAGGTACTATAAGTTAATAGCAGCTTTCATTTATAAATAGTATTATTAATATTCATAAATTAAAGATAAATTATGATAATTATAATCAACGTTTTTATATCGGGTTTTACAAAATTGTACCTATATCAATAAATTAATTGCTATTGAGTTGCATACTCTTTAAGCCATACAATTAACATTTAAAGGTTGATATTTTAATCTAAAGTATAATTTATAGTCTTGAAAAGAGACTACAAAGTGTTCAAATTTACTTACATACTAATTTTCCTCACCGGTTTCACCCGCATTACCGAAGGAACTGCCAGGGTTGTATTAAAAAAATACTTTTTCACTCCTCTTGCTCAAAAAGACCGTCATTGTAGCGTACCAGAGCGGTGAAAAAATAGCAATTCATCCTCTAGGGGAAAAAGTTTTTTTTATTTTATTTTTGTGTGTCAAATGACAATAAGCCTACAAAAACGAAAAAGTCTTTAGTCATAAGTAGAATAATCATGAATAAAGACTCGACTTATTACTGTTTCATAAAAAAAGAACTTCATTTTAATTTTGAAAATCTCTGGAAACAAAAAAAAATAAATTATAAACTACATATTTCATATTGTATTGGATTGTTTTATTTTTTCGCAATCGTAGTGAAAAGTTTAGTGTAACACACGGCGCTAAAACCCATTAAAACTCGGTTTCTATTTAGTCCCTCGCTAAAGCTCGGGAGTAAAACTACCTCGTATATAATGGGTCATTTTAGCCCCTTGTATAACAATCTACTATTTTATCGGATAACTATTTACTGTAAGAATTCTACCTACTGAATTTCAAGTTACACGTTTATACTTTCTGGGATTTTGTGACTAATCAGTAAATGGTACGTATTACACTTTTAGATATACAGGATGTCTTGTAAGTAGTACAACAAGATTAAGGGGGAGATAGATGGGTGAGTCACCTGCCAAATATACAAAAATTTGCTCCATAAAAATGTCTTCGAGATATTTTGATATTTCAGGTTTTATGTAATTGATTTTGAATTTTAAATATCTTGAAAATGATAACACTTTTACGAAGCTCATTTTTGTATACTAGCTGTTCCGCGCGGTTTCACCCGCGTTCCCGTGGGATCTTATCTTATCCCGGGATAAAATATAGCCTATGTTCATCAGGGATAGTGTAGTCTCCATCGAACTACACGACGCCGGGAGGGCTTCCACCCTTATGTTGTTGACACCCAGTGTGTGCGCACGAAGCGTTTTGCGTCTAGCTTCATTGTGCGAACAGCTGTGTTGTGGAACAGCCTTCCGGTGTCTGTTTTTCCTAGACGATACAATCTGGGTGCCTTTAAGGCTAAGGTAAATAGGCATCTACTGACTGCGCGTGCTTCATCTTCGTCCTCATTACCGCTTTCCATCAGGCGTAATCGAGGACAAACGCGCTTTCAGTGTAATATAAAAAAAAAAGTTTTCCAACGGTGAAAGAATTTTTGAAATCGGTCCATTAGTTTCTGAGCCTATTCAATGCAAACAAACAAACAAAGCTTTCCTCTTTATAATATTAGTATAGAAGTGTAGATTTGGTAGGTGACCCGCCCACCAATTTCCCCCTTAAGCTTGTCGTAGTACCTACCGGACACCCTGTATAGTTAGATATAGATTTTGTACCATAATCTTATTGATATATATTTTAGCTATTTCACTAAACGTATCAGTAAACCGCCAACATTATAAAATTCAAATGATCAATATATTATTTTTAATGACAAAATTGTAAACCAAAACGCCTTGAGACAACGGCCATAAATATTAAAAGATATAATCATTAACATATCTAATATACACACAGACAGTCGGGCGGTGTCGTAAATCTTGTGCAATTTCGAAATTTTAATTGACCACCGTATTACACTGTTACACGTTAAAATTAACCGAGATGTAACATAGAAAGCTACAGAGATTATTCAATTGATAAATATTCAACGAGTTTTTTTAAGTTTAAATTAATCACATAACAGTGAATATTTCTGTTATCATATGAATAGTGTTAATTTAGAAATTTTAATTTTATTAGATAATTAGAAACTTTTCATTTTAACAGCTTAAAAATTAATACTGTTTTATATAACACCAAATATGTAAATATTTTAACAATGGTGTTTTTATATCAATTTCTAATGAGCTTTCTATAGCTTTATAATATATTATCTATTAATAAAAAACATAAAAAGCTAAATAAACATAATTAACTATTATTGTAGTTATTAATAGGGTATTATACTCATTTTTGAAAAGTGTCTCAAATGGATTCTATAATTCTGATAAACCACTAAAAAAACACAAAAAAATTACATTTTCAAATTTCGCGCGTAATTTGACGAAAACGCTGGATATGACGTCAATTTTTGAATTGAAATTAAAAATCTATTTTGTAATTTTATGAACTAAAATTAACATTTCCCGACTGCTTTTTGGCTAAGCTATCTCAATAATATATTTATAGTTTTTTTTTCATATAGAGTAAAATACCCTATTGAATAAATACGCGTAGGTATATAATAAATAACATCGTAGACCTAATTTACCTAATATAACATTTTATAAAAATATAAATCAATCGGGTAATAACTCTATCCCATCGTGAATGCGTAAACACCTCCGGGTGACACCGGCGGACATTAATTTCAATAATTTAAACACACAACCGGTTGGCCCATTAAAACACTATTATTGTATTTGCATATATCGATAAACATTCGACACGTCACACCACTATTAATTTTGTGACTTGGTAGTATTACTGGCCATTCACACTTGTTGTTTATTAACTGACCCTAGATAAAGGGTCAAATTGAAATTCGAATGGAACATAATTTAAAAATACGTTAATGAGATTTTATCGTCGGAAAACCTATGTAAACTTAAAATTGATGATCATTTTAAAACCATGTACAAGGTTCAACATTTATACATTAATATGAAATTAAAAGTAGTTTTCATTGTGCGAATTGTGAAATCCTCAACAATTCTGCGTATCAGCTCTGACGCGCGACTGGAGTTTACTCTTTGCAATGCGCCGCCATCATTTTTTTTTTAAGGCATTACGTTGACAACCAGGCAGACGGTCCACCTGATGGTAAGTGGTCACCGCCGCCTATGGACATTTGCAATATCAGGGTGATTGCCGATGTGTTGCCGACCTTGAAAACATCTATTGACAGGTACGTATATAACCTACTATAAAAACATAACGCCGTAAGGTGTAAACTTCAATAAAATACAATTTTTAAGCTACTATAGGATGTAATTAAAAAAACCGGCCAAGTGCGAGTCGGACTCGCGCACGAAGGGTTCCGTAAAAAAGGCAAAAAAATCACGATTGTTGTATGGGAGCCCCTCTTAAATATTTATTTTAATTTTATTATTTATTAGTTAAGTAAAAATACAACTGACTATTTTGTAATAATTTTCAAGTGCCCACCTGTTGCCATTATTGAAATCGAGCAAAAAAGGGCAAAAAATAGCGTTTGTTGTATGGGAGCCACCCTTAAATATTTTTTATTTTGTTTTTAGTATTTGTTGTTATAGAGGCAACAGAAATACATAATTTGTGAAACTTTCAACTGTCTAGCTATCGTGGTTCTTGAGATACAGCCTGGTGACAGACAGACGGACAGACAGCGAAGTCTTAGTAATAGGGTCCCGTTTTTACCCTTTGGGTACGGAACTCTAAAAAGTATTTTTTGTAGAATCCAATGTTTATAAATAAATATGACGCCAAAACAGCCAGACAGTGCTACATCATTCTGTTTACTTATTAACATTAATTTATTAAAAGCGTAATAATATTAACATACAAAAATAAATCTGTGCATTATAATTTGATGATTTCAAAATATGAATCCTAAATCGACACCCATCAGTTTATAGAAGTCAAATTATAATAATGTTTATCGTTATTTATGGTCACCATAAAATATAATTGTCCTTTTGATATTTAGCTGCAGGTTTTTTTATGTTTTATGTAAAACTAACTGTCCCCCGTGGCTTCACTCGCGTTCCCGTGGCATCTTATCTTTTCCCGGGACTAAATATAGCCTATGTTCATCAGGGATAATGTAGCTTTCTAATGGTGAAAGAATTTTTCAAATCGGTCCAGTAGTTTCAAAGCAAACAAACAATCAAATCTTTCTTTTTCATAATATTTGTATAGACTTGCTATCCCCCGCGGTTTCACCCGCCTTCCCGAGGGATTCAAACTATACCAACATAGGTTTAGGCGTAAAAAGGTAACAGACAGACAGGCAGACAGAGTTATTTTCGCAATTATAATATTAAGTTTGCATCTATCTTTTTATAGGAGGTAGGACATAGCATATCATCTGCTCATAATTGGGGCCGTCCGACTGGGGAAGTACCTCCACCTTACAGAATATCGCAGCCAAATAACACTGCCCTCAAGTGGTGTTGTGTTCCTGCGGTGAGTAAGGTTGCCAGAGCTCCTTAGAGGAGGCACTGTGCTGACGGCGTAGGGACCGACGGTATTGTGGAGTTGCTATTGAGTGGTGCAGGCGCAGCATGTCGGCGTGCGGTTAGGGAGACCCGGTGAAACGGTTGACCGCTGGCCGCCCGCAGATAGAATGAGTTCCCGAACCCAGGGATTACTTAATCTCCACCCTGGGAGGCTGAACTGCCATCTGGCGAAAAATCCCTGAAGCAGTTGTCGTGCCGGAGAAGGAGACCGGAGTGGACCCGACTACTGCGTCAGGGGGGGACCGGGGGCCCTTCCAACTGCCGCGCGGGCAAGCTGCATATCCTGCCATTTACTCTTTAGCTGCTCAATATCGCACTATTTGCCTCTTTTACCGTCGGCACAGTGACTCCTTTTACCTTCTTAAAAAAAAAAAAATGGTCACACGGAAAAAAAAAAGTAAGTTTTACTCAGCGGCATCGTCCTCCACGGTCATAGTGGATTTTTGCAACATCAGAGGACTTCACTCAAATTTAAACGCAGTCCACCAACATCTCGAGACTGCAAAGCCGACCTTGCTTTTTCTCACGGAGACGCAAATATCTTGCCCAGCCGATACGTCTTACCTCTCCTACCCCGGGTACAAGCTCGAGCACAATTTTGTGCGTCGTGCTGGGGTATGTGTGTACGTTCGGGAGGATATTTGCTGTCGCCGTCTTCGTGGCCTCGAAGACAGGGACCTGTCGATTTTATGGGTACGCGCGGACCATGGCGGCCACACCCGAATCTACGCGTGCCTTTACAGGTCTCACAGCGGTGATTTGGACACAGCTCGACTTTTTGAACACCTGCAAACTACGACTGACAAAGTTGTTGAGCAGTACCCTTCTGCAGAGTTAGTGATTTTGGGAGATTTTAACGCCCATCATGTTGAATGGCTCGGATCTCGGTCCACTGACTATGCGGGGAGGGCTGCTTATGAATTTGCCCTGGCCTATGGATTCTCGCAGATGGTACATTCTCACACGAGAGTGCCAGACATCGAGAACCACACCAGCTCTTTACTGGATCTTCTGCTGACTACGCGCCCGGACGGATATTCCATTGCAGTGGATGCGCCTCTAGGCTCATCGGATCACTGCCTCGTTCGGGCCCAAGTGCCATGTTCGCGACAAGATTCACGCCGGCCAATCGGATGGCGTCGCGTCTGGCACTACAAAGCAGCAGACTGGGATGGATTGCGTGAATTTTACGCATCGTACCCGTGGAGGCAGATATGTTTCGCTTCAGATAATCCTGACACCTGCGCAGCTGCCGTCGCTGAAACGATACTAGCGGGTATGGAGTGTTACATTCCAAATCCGTTAGTTGCTGCAGGAACAAAAAAAAGACCGTGGTTTAATCGGCCTTGCAGAGAAGCTAGGCTCCTCAAGCAATCTGCTTTTGAGGCTTGGACCACGGCTAACACTAATCAGGACCCCAACATATCTGTTGCGAAACGCAAATTAAATGCTGCCTCGAGGTCCAGTAAACGAGAAATTGCCAGGGCTAAATTCGAATTCGTCGGCAGAATTTGGGAGCGACTTGCAAGCTATCCTTCTGGGAGCCGTGCTTTCTGGTCCCTCGCCAAAGCTGCCGAGGGAAACTTTTGTCAGTCATCTTTGCCACCACTCCGTAAGCACGATGGCAGTCTGGCCCATAGCGCTAAAGAGAAAGCCGATCTCCTGGGTACTCTCTTTGCCTCGAACTCGACTTTGGATGATGGAGGGACCGAGCCACCTTCCATCCCGTGGTGCGGCATCTCCATGCCAGAGATTTCTATTACACAACGAGAAGTCCGGCGGGAGTTGAGCTCTCTTGACATTCATAAGTCGAGTGGGCCGGACGGCATTCCTGCAGTGGTGCTTAAGCAGTGTGCCCCTGAGCTGTGTCCTGTACTGACGCGTCTTTTTGCGCTCACATACTCCACACAAACAGTCCCAACTTCGTGGAAGACTGCCCACGTGCACCCAGTACCCAAAAAGGGCGATAGATCTGACCCATCGAATTACAGGCCTATTGCTATAACCTCCCTTCTTTCTAAGGTTATGGAGCGTGTAATTAATACACAGCTCCTCAGATACCTGGAAGAACACGAACTGATCAGCGACCGCCAATACGGCTTCCGCCATAGTCGCTTGACGGGTGATCTTCTGGTGTATCTTACACACCGCTGGGCTCAAGCCATTGAGAGTCAAGGTGAGGCATTAGCTGTAAGCTTAGATATAGCGAAGGCGTTCGATCGGGTCTGGCATCTGAGTCTTCTGTCGAAGTTACCATCTTTTGGACTGTCCGGGGGTTTGTGCAATTGGATTGCCAGCTTTTTGTCAAATAGAAGCATAAGAGCCGTGGTTGACGGTAGTTGCTCTGATAATTTGAACATAAATGCTGGTGTCCCACAAGGCTCCGTGCTGTCCCCGACTCTCTTTCTTCTGCATATCAATGACATGTTATCTATTGATGGCATTCATTGCTATGCAGACGACAGCACTGGGGACACGTATTATACGGGCCGAGCAAACATCCCTCGTACTAGTGTGGAGGAAAGTCGCAGACAACTTGTGTCTGTAATTGAGACCACCTTGTCCACTGTCTCCGATTGGGGATGTGCCAATCTGGTCCAATTTAACCCCAACAAGACACAAGTGTGCGTATTCACCGCCAAAAAAACCCCATTTTCTGTGGCTCCACAATTCCTCGACACACCCCTTTCCATCTCAAAGAGCCTCGGGATCCTTGGTGTCGACATCTCCAGTGACGTTCAGTTCCGTAGTCACTTAGAAGAGAAGGCCAAGTTGGCTGCTAAAAAGCTCGGTGTGCTCAATAGGGCTAAGCGGTACTTCACTGCGGTGCAAAGACTACAATTATATAAGTCGCAAGTCCGCCCCCACATGGAGTACTGCTGTCACCTCTGGGCTGGAGCACCTAAGTACCAACTTGAGCCTTTTGACTCGGTTCAGAAACGGGCTGTGAGAATTGTCGGCGATCCTGAGCTCACAAGCGGTATCGAGCCTTTAAATCTAAGGAGAGACTTTGCCTCCTTATGTGTGTTCTACCGCTTGTACAATGGGTTGTGTTCAGAGGAATTGTTCGATATGATGCCCACGGCAACTTTCTACCATCGCACCGCCCGCCGTCGACAGGGAGTTCATCCTCACACCTTAGAACCAAATTGGTCGCGTACAGTGCGGTTTGAGAGACATTTTCTCCCGCGCACGATCAGGTTGTGGAATGAGCTCCCTGTAGAGGTGTTCCCTAAAGACTACAGTATGGGGTTCTTCAAAAGAGGAGTAAGAAGGTTTATGCAAGGTCGGCAACGCGCTCGAGACGCCTCTGGTGTTGCAAGCGTCCATAGGCTACGGTAACCGCTTACCATCAGGTGGGCCGTAAGCTTGTTTGCCACCTAGTGGTATAAAAAAAAAAAAAAAAAAAATCTTAATGTGTGGGTTTGGCATTTTTAACGTCAAAATGCAGTTTTTAATAATGCTGTAAGGTTAACTTTCTCAGATGCAATGGTACGGTATAATTAATGCACACGGCAATTCAAGTCGTAAAAAATAAATAACATTATTAATAACTAGATATAATTACGAGGTAACATCACCATAAATTATTCAGCTCTTATAGATTATCAGGTCATATTTACACAGAAACGTAGAGAACATTTCGATGCAAAACAAATTATCATTTACGACTTACGATAACAAATAAAAAATAATTTTATTAAATAAGCACGAAACGACAATAAAACTCGAAAATTAAGCTTCAATAATCTTTTAAGTTGTCCAATAATCGTAAATTATAAAGTTACGATCGACGGAATCGTTAAGTGCGGAAACACCGACGATCATATTACCTAGATACTTACTAAAGTGGGGATTATCGTCAAACTTACATGTTAGAGTATACGATATATTTGCCTTTTCAATTTAGTAAAGTAAATAAATTATAATATAAATTATATTAGACCGACGGGCGGGGAGCTCTTTCCGCCAACGCATCAGCCTGGCCATCCAAAGAGGAAACACTGCCACGCCGGCAGCAGCGGTGGCCCCGAGTGAGTTTTATTATACTAGATTGTATATTTGGTACATTTGTTGTAAATATCTCAAAGTGAAAAAATATAGAGGATATATTAAGTCCGATGGAGGCCTCGGTAATTTTTCACACACATCTGATCCCAATCTAAGCAAAACTTACTCAAACTCAAAACTCATTTATTCAGTTTAGGCCCTGGTAAGGCACTTATGAACGTTACAATTGACTCTACCACTGGTTCGGAATACCTTTAAACTGAGAAGACTCCGGCAAGAAACTCAGCAAGGCAATTTTTTTTTCAGCAGTGGAATAGACTTGTCCTATGGAATCCAGATAACTGATACTGCATATTATTATAGTAATTCAATTTATACTGACTTTCTTGCCGGAGTCTTCTCAGTTTAAGTGTATTCCGAACCGGTGGTAGAGTCAATTGTAACGTTCATAAGTGTCTTACCAGGGCCTAAAATGAACAAAATGAGTTTTGATTTTGAAAATTTTAAATACATTCTTAGATAAATAATTACACCAAAGTCAAGATAACACACATGTTCATGAACACAAATGTCTGGATGGGAATCGAACCCACGCCAACTGGTTTGATTTGTCACAAAAAATAATTTGTTTTAGAAAAAAAGCACTCTCTCCTTTCACATACATCTGTAAATTGCCTAATTCTATTAGCGATTATCTATTTGCTATAAATAAAAACTTTAGAATTAGGAGAAATAAAAAATGTTGAATATTTCAACGAAACATTCTGCTGAGAACTTCTCCAATTCTGATTTCATTTCTCATAATTGCGATAATATAATATCGCATAGTAATAAAATATAATGGTTATATTATACAAAACCTCATACAATATTCTTTCTTTACGTCGAAATCATAATTATATTTTATTGGCCAATTGAATTTCTTGTTTTATACCGTGTCGTTAACGGATCTGGTTCACGCGATCTGTTTTAATTAAAATATCTTGGAAAAACATGCACACGAATGCATTTCAAGTATTATTTGCTCTGGGTTCACCTGGGCACTCACTTTGGTCAAATATTATTATTAATAGGCATTACTGAATTAAAAAATAGTTAATAAACATTTTAATAGTCAGATGTATTCAATAAATTATATTCGAGGACTTTAAAATTACATTCAACTGGGAGCAAATAAATTATTTAATTTAAATTTTTAGGTAATTTAATATTTTGCGATGATGGCTTAATGTCAACATGATTTACGTTTTTGAATCCAGCCAAAACAACTTTTTAAATAATGAAGTAATGATAAAACTAACCCAAGCTTGCTCATAAAATATCAGTCAAAAACATTATTACCTTGTTCTATTAAAAAACCAAACACTAAACATAGTAAAAGCCACTTTCTAAAAAACTAAGCGCAATATGATCACACAAATAGACGAAAATACTTTTCATAATATTAGCAAACACGTTCATAAGGATTATCAGCAGAATCTCCGCTGTAACTGGCACTTAAAGCGAATACTGTCGATTGAGATAAAAGGGTGGAATGTCAACGGGCCTCTTACAAGCGCAAATGGAGTCACAATTCCGCTTAACATTTTTATGACGACGTTAATTTTATTCTTATACGGCAAGTTTTTATAGGTATAAGCAAAATGAGTACAACATATTCTTGCAATGTTATCAGTAAGTTTTAAAAGACTTCAAAAAAGGAGGTTCTATGTTCGACTGTATCTTTTTATTTTTCTTTTTTTTATGTATTTTGTCCGATTTTTTTAGGGTTTAATTATTATTTTTTATATTATATTTTGTTTTGTTTCTCATAAATATTTACGCTCTTATTATTTCAGACATAAAACAGATTATAGAATAGTTATTCACTAAATTAATTAATCAATAATATTGCCACGCCATCATAGTAAAACATAAAGGACCTGAATGTATTTTTTTCCATCAATCAATTTATTTACCATGTTTTTTGGCAAATAAATAATATTATAATTAAATAAACAACAATATTAATAACAATTTAGTATACCAATGGTCACAAAAACTTAAAATTTCGATCTTTTAACAGTCACAAAATAATATCCTTTTACGGTTTAACGATATTTTAATGTTTCTGAAGCCTTCCTTTGGATTGCATCGGAGTCTTAATATTACCTAATGACACCTACAGGATATCAACAAATACAGATAGGGACAAATGGCCAAACAAAAGATTTTATTGCCAATAAACATTCATTCTTACAATTCTATTAAAAATAACTCCTTTTGCGTTTGATATTAATGAATATTGAGATAGCTGGTTAGCAGCTGATTTGATTATGGAGTTTTGTTGCTGCTAAGCACACAATACAAAAAAACTGTCTCTTAAGTTTTTTTTTTTTTATGTCACTAGTGACAACGAGGCAGGCGGGTCACCTGATGGTAAGTGACTACCGTCGCCTATAGACATTAGCAATACCAGAGGATTGCCAATGTGTTGTACACCTTATTACAATGCCTTAAGGGCAAGGGCAACTGGCTCTCAAGTGCAACTGCCGGAACACACCAACAGGTGCTTGGCGACAGATTTTCAACTTGAGGGTGGTAGCCAGCCAGTCGAGTACCACATAGTACCCTACCACCGTGCTATGGTTTCCTCACGATATTTTCCTTCAACGAAAGCTCAAGCTCATTGTAGGATTCGAACCCACGATCTTCGCAGCGGTATCCGACGTCACTTACCACTGAGATATCATCGCCTTAAACGCCTTTTAGTTCACGTTTATAGTTGAATCTCCCTTGAATATAATGTTATGAGAAAAAGAGTACGTAGTAAAAAAAAACCGAGCTTGTAACTTTATGGTAAAGAGACAAGCGGTAAAAAGAAACATTGAAGAAGAACAACATAATTATGTTAATCAAAATATAACTATAAAAAACTATATTAAACCGAAAACACTGAAAATATATAGGAGAAGTTAGATAAGATACGAGGAAACGCTGCCAGCCTTCTGGGAACCTTGCCGATCGGCAGCAGCGGCAGCCTCGAAGATGTTTTTTATGTATTGTAATTGTACATTTGCATGTATATTTTGTACATTTGTTGTAAATATTAGATACGAGAAAGGTTTAACGATAATTTACGTAAATAAGATCAAAGGTGCAACTTATAATGATTAAAACTAATGATATGCACCTTAAAAGTTTGCCTTAAGTGAATAATAAACAAAATAATATTGAGATAACGTAAATTTGAAATTTTATAAAAAAGAACTATACTAGCAGTGGCATTAATATCATCTTACTATGTCAATGATAGTTGCAAAAAAGTATAATCTGCTTTACATAATCACATGACAGAAGTGAATTAATACAATTTTAGAGATTTGAATAATAATTTGAACACCCAAGCAAAAATCTGAACTGCAGCAGTAAAATGTAAAAACAAAGTAGTTAAAATACTTTTTAATGAAACATATTTCGATAAAGGAGTACTTAAAAATGTTAGTGATTGAATTGAATTTAAGGCGATGATAGCTCAGTGGTAAGTGACGTCGGATACCGTGACGAAGGTCGTGGGTTCGAATCCTACAACGAGCTTGAGTTTTCGGTGAAGGAAAACATCGTGAGGATACCATAGCACCACCATACCAACTACCACCCTCAAGTTGAAAATCTGTCGCCAAGCACCTATCGGTGTGTTCTGACAGTTGCACTTGAGAGCCAGTTCCCAACTAGGCTTTGTGTGCTTACCACCTTCAGCCACATCATCACTTACCATAGTGAGATTGTAGTCAAACACAAGCCTATCCAGAATTAAAAACAAAAACAAAAAATTACACGAGGCATTAGCAAATAAAAAAAGATAACTGTAAAAATTGTTGCTCTTTATCTAAGCTAGCCAGACTGTTTGTCTGGCTTCTTTAAATGCATTGAAACACACAAAACTAGATACTAAATAAAACATAAAAGTTAGCACTTGACAAATGATCCAGACGCTGCACTCTTTAGTGTCAGTGTCAAGCATTAATGTGGATACTTGAAGCCAGACAATACACGGACACTTATTTATAAATCTGCAACTCAATAATGCAGGATAATATGGAAATTTGATGACAACGATAAAAAAAACTCTGCCGAAAAAGTGGGAGACGACAGATTAATGGAGGCCAGAACTTATGAAAGATTCAATAGATGAAAACAATGCAGTTGCTAGTGAAGTGTGAAGTGTAGTTAAAATTCTCTTAGTAACAGCTCGGCTTTATTTTGAGACAGATTTTGAAGGTATTTGAGGAACTAGAATAATTCTTACTGATAATACTTGTTAATTATTATAATTAAAAAGTTACAAAAAAATGCTGTACCTATTTAATGTTCAGTTCTAATTTGTAAATGGATTTAGATGTTAATCATGATTTCTTCCATTTTTAGTTGTCTTTATTAAATTTTGCAGAACCGTCGCTTTCTTTCACCACTGCTGAACTAGTAACGTGATTTTGTATTTTTTAAAAGGATTGATCAAATAACATTTGTATTTTATCAGTTAATTTGTTTAATTCATTGATGTTTTTTCAAGATTTCCAAAAATATATTTATTTTATCTAAATGTAAAGTATTTTTTTAATAAGGTCTATTAAAATGTATTAGTAACAATGTGTTGACGACAAAAATAGAAGATTTTAGTGGCCCGAACTGCACTAACGACTCCCGGGATTTATTGATGGAAATATTATACCATAAGTGGACACAGAAGCACCTATCTAAAAAGCTAATGTTTCATTCATGAAAAACACCGAAATCAATGTTATAGCCGACATTTACTTGATAAATGTACGGTGTCGGGTATTATATGCAGTTTATTGCAGTGTGCGTTACGTATAATTTGAACATTTGGACGTCCAGGTCATTGCTGCATAGTAAGTGACTTTTGTACATTGAATAAATATCATGACCTTGGTTGCTGCTTACCTACTCCGTCTAAGGAATTAAATGTATTATTTACTACAATTCTTTTTAAATTGGATTAAACACGTATATTGTTTATGATAGTCGTATTAGAAACAGCCTCATCGCGGTTTAAATCGAGACTAGTATATCTTGTAGTTTGTCTGTAACTGTCTATCGTCATATATCAATGAGAAATATATTTAACAAATCATGATTTTATGTTACACTAGCTGTTCCGCGCGGTTTCACCCGCATTCCCGTGGGATCTTATCTTATCCTGGGATAAAATATAGCCTATGTTCATCAGGGATAGTGTAGAATTCCAACGGTGAAAGAATTTTTGAAATCGGTCCAGTAGTTTCGGAGCCTATTCAATGCAAACAAACAAACAAATCTTTCCTCTTTATAATATTGGTATAGATAATAAGACCGAGTAATTCTAAATAAATATGTAAATAAACCAATACATAATGATGGAAAATGTGAAATAGAACAAGACTTATAAAATGTTATAGGTACATTAAAGAATACACAAGTGTATTATAACTGATTGAAATTTATTTTAAGCTGCACAAAATTCACGAAATCAACATGATATCACCAACCAAAATGTTCAAGGCTTGATTGATGCCCCAGACATTTATCTGTACTTTGACTTATATTTTAGAGTACATTATCTTGGCGGCTCTTAGACATTCTGCATAATACACAAACAGTTCTTATAAAGTTTTTAGTTTATTGTCTATTTCCTGGATAACTATTATTTTGCTTGGTGTGTTTAATGAGAGTAAGACATTGACAAGTTACATTGCTGCAAATTCTAGTTTAGCATTTATTCAGGTATCAGTCGTTGGAGGATTAAGATTCGTTTGCTTCAATTATTTTTATTAAATTTACATCTTGGCCTTTTTCTTATTCTTTGGCGCAATTTAAAGGCCCCTCGTCGTGGGCTCCATCAAGGTTTGCATATTTACCTGTCATGTTTACTTTGGAGAGGTCTTAATGACCGTAAGCGGAGGCACCGCCATTTTCTTTTGGCCCCATTTTTTATACCAGTTTGATTGATGGCCGAAAGGTGTTGTTAATTAGTTGGACAATTAGCGTCTCCTGACGTTTCCTTCTAATTTATTTTAAGTGCCAGTATACGATCAAAAATATATATATAGTTATATTATTTACTGTTGAGAATTTTTAGTTTTATTTCTGTCAGTAATATGACAACCAGGCAAGCGAACATTAGCAGTACCAGGGGGATTCCGATGTGTTGTCTAATGTTCCCAAAAGGAAAATAGATGATAGCTCAGTGGTAAGTGACGTCGAATACCACAACGAAGGTCGTGGGTTCGAATCCTACTATGAGCTTGAGCTTTCGGTGAAGGAAAACATCGTGGGGAAACCACAGCACGGTGGTAGGGTACTTTGTAGTACCCGACTGGCTGGCTACCACCCTCAAGTTAAAAAATCTGTCGCCAAGCACCTGTTGGTGTGTTCCAGCAGTTGCACTTGAGAGCCAGTTGCCCTTGCCCTTTAGGCATTGTAATAAGGTGTACAACACGGTGGTATTGCTAATGTCTATAGGCGACGGTAGTCACTTACTATCAGGTGACCCGCCTGCCTCGTTGTTACTAGTGACATTAGGGTTCAGCTTGAGGAAAGTATCCATCCAGCCACGCTGGTATTATAGGGTTACTGCCACGTTTTACCAAAAGCTGATACTCATTGCAGAGTTCATACGGACGACCTTCTTCATGGCTCTCGCCGTCACCAACTGACCTATATTTGCTTTCCAACTAACCATAGATAATGTAGAATGATTGACAACATTTAATTGACGCATCACAATACAGAGCACGAAACCGTCAACACCAAGTTTCGAAGCAATACTAAACATAGTGAAAACACAAGAGCATGCAAATTGTTAAGCAAATTTACATTTCCCTTCGTGTCCGATAACGCTAACACGCCGAGGCTGTCCGGTGTCCGTGTATCCGTCACACCGGACATCTTAATTGCAACGCGACTGTAATGTATACCGGACGGTTTCGTCCGACAAGTATTTTAACTAAGCAAACAAATTCGAAGGAGATAACTTTATGGTGAACAAGCCTTACCAACTAGACAGTGAACACCTTGTTTGAAATTATTGTTCGAGTGTCCAGTTTAGTATCTACAACTGTTATGACTATGAGACAAAATATATTTATCTCTGCTTCTAATATTTTTTCAATGGGTTTAGTTTGGCGATGATAGCTCAGTGGCAGTGACGTTGGATACCACGGCGAAGGTCGTGGGTTCGAATCCTACAATGAGCTGGAGCTTTTGGTGAAGGAAAACATCGTGAGGAAACCATATCACGGTGGTAGTACCCGACTGGCTGGCTACCACTCTCTAGTTGAAAATCTGTCGCCAAGCACCCATCGATGTGTTCCGACAGCTGCACTTGAGAGCCAGTTCCCATCTAAGCTGTGTGTGCTTACTACCTTCGGCCACATCATCACTTACCATGGTGAGATTGTGGTCAAACACAAGCTTATCCAGAATTAAAAAAAATAAGTTTAATGAACAGGAAATAGGGTGCTATTGTTGAATGTTAACAATTTTGTAAACGGTATAAGAGAATTTGGTAGTAGTAACGTTCTTATTAAGCCGCTGGATGCGGGTAGCCATCGTGGACATCCTTGGGGGAGGGAATGCTTTGATCATGCCCATCTCTAGGTATATTTTCCTTTCTATTCCTTCATTTCAAATTTAAAACATGACATCGCTCTTTGTAACACATTTCATTGGTTTTTATACAGTTATTATCTAAGTGGGTACTTGAGAAAATTTCATGTCTGTCATTGCAAATTAAAGGAAGATGATCATTCACCGTTTAGTGAAACAAGTCAGAAATAACTTGCACACTAGAGTAGACTTACAATAAGAATACAGTTTATTTTTCTCATTTCGTTACCTTCGCAAACCTATCTGTCTTACCATACGTGCTATGAATACTTGTAGTAAATTTAAACCGAACTTTAATACAAACGTGCCATAAATGAAGCCCATTTCACATCATACGTAGATTCTCAGAATTTCCGTGTACGGTCGGCCAAGAAAGTGGTGTACCACCCTAAGGTTGAATGCCGCTTGCAGATTCATAGGTGATAAAGATTAGTTTCGCTTGCAGATCAATCTGACAACTTATGACAACTCATGTCATTATTATGCATCTCTTTCAAGTGATATCTTTTTAGTTTGATCCTTGTTGTAATTTTCGATGACTAGGAAACTAAATCAAAACTGGCACACCACTTTCTTGGCCGACCGTACAATACGTTTCGTCATAGTAAAACGGCGTGCGAAAATCTCAGCTGTAATCATTCGACAAGAGCCAACAATGCATGGTAAATCGTCGGGAGACATCGCAACAAGCAATCGGATGAATAATGCAGGTACACGCTCGGCGTCTCGCCGATAAATAACGATTATAATTTTATCGCGATTCGCAATAAATCCAGCGATTGAATGTCGTGGTGTGCGCGAGGCCTAACCGTTGATGCTCGGTGCAGTGGGCGTTGGTAATTTTCCTTTTATAGCTTGTGACATACGGCTAATGAGCGCATCGAGCATGTCATCGTATTTAAATGCAGCGATCTATTTCTTGAATATTAAACACGTATAAAAACTTGATACGTTTTATCGAGCAATATGCTTCAGACTCCATACCCTTTAAAACATTGTTACGAATAGTAGATTCTTGATTGATTGCAATGGTAAAAGTTTTAATATTGAATTTATTGTTACCATTAGCATTTTTAGTAATTTTATTACATTTTGATACCTAAATAAAATATTTACGCCTCAAGAACAAATACGAATGAATGTACCAGGAGGGCAGCAATTAGAAACTGTGATGCTTTAAAAAAAATTGATAATGAGCCGTTTCTTGATGTTAAATTACTTTTCCAATGAGCTGAGCTATCGTCGCTTAACTTATGTCACTTGTATGTAATATGGCTCCATAGCGGACGCGTCAGTATGTAGGTACTTTAATATAAGAGGAACCACGTTTTTGCGCAATTGTTGGCAAAGATTTATAGTGTGAAGCCATAGATTTATGAGTGACGGAACCCATACAATGTTGAATTGATCAGACGTGGAAACAGTGTTACTTGAACGTAGTTATAAAAAATAATGTATGAAGTGATGACGAGCCGGAACAAAGATATAACTATGACATTTCTATACGCAGTTCTTCATAAATATTTATAGGGTGATTGTTAATACTAAGAAGATCGTTATCGTTATGAATTAACTGTTGTTGCAATGCATCCGTCAGATGGTAAAGATTTGCGTCTTTTAAGACATTTATTAAATATGGAACATGTTTCTTACTACATATAAAAGATAAAGCTTTATACATCTGGTACTTTTCTGAACATCAAATTAAGCACGTAATTTTATTATAGTAACTTTTAGAAAACCTAATTCGATTACGATATCGATTAATTAAAAAATTCTGGAAATATACGAATCTAAATTTACAAAGTGCTATAAAAATTGTTTGTAAACTTTTTTTGGTAACACAAAAAAAGGAAAAAAAAGTACCTTTTTTTCCTTTGTCAAGCGATTTTCTTTGGTTTTTATGTAGAGCTTTACTACATAAAAACCAAAGAAAATCGCTTGACAAAGGAAAAAAAGGTACTTTTTTTTTATACCACTAGGTGGTAAACAAGTTTACGGCCCACCTGATGGTTAGCGGTTACCGTAGCCCAGGGGTCGGCAAACTTTTTAGACAAAGAGCCAGATTCCAGAAAAATATCGACTTCTCGGAAGCTCAAAGAGCCGCAGTTTTAGGTTTTTCACTGTATTCCAAAATTTAATAAGACTGTAGTAAACTGTGTTTGGGTTCAAAATAAAGACAATTATATGACTCGCGGTATTTACGAAATATATTTTGATCTCATATGTACCCCAAAAAAAATATTTTGAGGGGAACTTGAAGAGCCACAACTGACCCTTCGAAGAGCCGCGGTTTGCCGACCCCTGCCGTAGCCTATGGACGCTTGCAACACCAGAGGCGTCACGAGCGCGTTGCCGACCTTGCATAAACCTTCTTAGTCCTCTTTTGAAAAACCCCATGCTGTAGTCTCTAGTGAACACCTCTACAGGGAGCTCATTCCACAACCTGATCGTGCGCGGGAGGAAATGTCTCTCAAACCGCACTGTACGCGACCAATTTGGTGGAAACCTAAGGTGTGAGGATGAACTCCCTGTCGACGGCGGGCAGTGCGATGGAAGAAAGTTGCCGTGGGCATCATAACAAACAAAAAAAAAATCTATAATTTTTTTTTTTCTTTGCCTATTTATTTATAGATAATGGTGAACCATGAACTGCTCAATGATTCTAGTTCCATTACCTTCTACCTACCTTAAACATTAATACAACCTTTCGAAAAGTAAATCAACGGTAAAAAATTGGTTTCAAGTTTCTTCCTTACCGTTCATTTTTAATGTCTTTAATATTATGCAGTATTTTTTTAATGAATGGTAATTACCAATTACGTGACACCCAATAAAGTGAATGGCAAAGAGGTCAGTGCAATTTGTCAATCTCATTAAAAAAAGGTAGTTATGTGATATAACTCGTCAATAACATTAATTCGAATTCGCCATAATTGTGTTGTGACTAAAACAGTAAACAGTATATCAACGTCACTTTAATTTTAATTGCAACGTTACTTCACAGCGCAGATAATACTGCGATTGTTGTTTTACCGTTTTCAGAGTTTACTGTGGCTTGTTAGTTCTTTGAGTATCTTGTAATTGTATTTTTTAAAAGAGTGTAATAATAATAATAATTTTATTTCTTTCTCCTTACAAACTAACCAATATTACAAATCAGACAATAGACAAAAGACAGAATAGGCATTTTATAGTTTGTAGGAGAAACTAGTATCCAAGCTAAGCCGAAGCCTGTGTTATGGATAACCAGCCTCTTCCACCACGGACTATTATAAGTGTCTATATGAATGAATAAAAACATGCATGTGATAGATGATCTATTAATTGTCAGGGGATTCACACTCGGCTACTTTTTGCTTAGGCCAGTTTACAGTGGTTGGACCGACCACACTTGGGTGTTTATCTATCTATGGTCGTAGATTATGCTGTCTGTGGATCCCTATCATGGTAACATTCAAGAATGATATATCGTTCTTGGTAACATTACTCCATGCGATTAAAATTATACTTTTTCGCTTCCATTATGATTAAATATTGCTTTTTAAAGAGGATTTTGGTTATTAATTATGATTATAAATAAAATGAGTAATTACAGTTTCAATGACATTTTCTTTTGCAACATATTTGAAGTAATATTTATTCAATAATCGGAAGTGGTTAGTCGCTTGTTCGTTCAGCCTTGGGAAATATTGAAGTCAATGAGAATTGTTTAAAACTATTACATTATAAATAATGTATGTTGAAATGTATAAATAATATATATTAAAATATATATTATTAACTTATGTATAAATTTGATATAATACATGTTTTTATGGAATTTACTTTATTTATAAGCAATGTTGACTACCAAATGTTTTGTAATATTTTGTGATCACGCCTTGTGATTGGACAAGCCTTATTCAATTGATGTGATTGGCTGAGGCTATGATTGGCCGCTGTTTTTTGCTGAAATGTCCCGCCAATTTGGTATAAAACAAACCCCTTTTTGGAACTGATTCACTAAAATTCGTCCATTATTGAACGGGAATTCAGCGAATAAAACAGGTGAGATGTAATCATTTCAATACTATAAATTCATGTGCAATTGAATACCTACATAATGTGATTTATGTATATTTTCCCTTTGTTTTATATTTGAGTAATAAACCTTAATTCTTAGACTTGGGTAATTGTTTTAGGAATTTCGTTTTCTTTTGTTAATTATAATACATTATTTATTTCTCTTTTATATAGTTTCATTGTGTCTAACCCTCTTCCTGAACATACTGAATTAGGATACTTCTTGGAAATTAATAGTCGTAATTTATTAGTTAAAAGATTGCCATTTACAAAGTCAGGATTTTATAGGTAGTTAAAAATAAAGATAATATTTTATGATACTAAAATATTTGATTAACAATTGGTTTCCATTTATGCTATTACATGCTATGGGAATGATATTAAACATTGAAAAACTGCGTATCTAATACAGGGTGGTGACGACGTAACGACATTAATTTAAACCACATATTGGGTACCGCGTTAGTAGTTCGTACACCAAGTTTCATCAAATTACATTGAACGGTATAGCCACAGGAAATTATTTTCACTTTAATCATTTTAACACATGCTGTGAATTCATAACGATTACGCAACGATTTCATTCACCTAGCTAGAGTAGCTAGACGAAACAAAATTCAGATTTACCTACATGCTTAAAACACAACCAAATAAAATGTGCGGCTCAGAAATCGTCGGTTGATGAAATTTAGACCTTATAACCATAGCGCTAAAATCATTATTAGCGCGGTACGCGGGCGTCGATGCCTACTTGCATGAATGAAACAATACACCTACAAAGGAACCGCGGCGGCCGGTCTTTGCTTAAAACTGTGCCCGTAGTGCCTACAGGTCATTTGAGGTCAATAGGTAATATTAATAAAGAGTGTTGTGTTTCGTTTAGATTATTTTCGGAATTAGGTTGTTTGAAAAATTCGCTTTTTGTCTGTTGATGTAATACCAGATTTAATTATCACAAAGTATTTTGATTGACTAGTAGTGACCGTGTTTTAATTTAATGTCGTTACGTCGTCACCACTCTGTATATTAAATGAAATGGTTAGGTGTGCAGTGTGGAAATGTGCGTGTGTGCATGTGTGTGTGTGTGTGTGTGTGTGTGTGTGTGTGTGTGTGTGTGTGTGTGTGTGTGTGTGTGTGTGTGTGTGTGTGTGTGTGTGTGTGTGTGTGTGTGTGCGTGTGCATAATTGATATACTATTTAAGGCGATGATAGCTGGTAGTGACGTCGGTTACCGCAGCGAAGGTCGTCAGTTCGAATCCTAAAATGAGCTTGAGCAAAAAATGCGACTGAAAGACTTTGTATCTATGGACATGAATAAAGATTTAAAAAAAAGAATCTCAAGTCACTAACGAGGAAAACGCATCAACTGAAGATCTCTCACCTTTTGTGGAACTGGAGTAAGTACAAATAAAATAGACATCTCTATACATTCCAGTGGGTCATAAAAACTGGAATGTACTACTGGATACCGTGGATAACAAAATAAAGGCAAGCGCGAATCGCAATTTTGTTGTGGGTTCTTTTTTTAATTGTTGTCGCGCGTTGTGAAAGGAGGCTAGACGGAAAAAATTCTTACGAAAAATTGACACCGACACTTTTTTTATGTCACTATGTATGTTTATTCAGCTGTGCGGCGTGCGCATGTTTCTCTGTATGTCTGTCTGTCTCTCTCTCTCTCTCTCTCTCTTATAGAAAGCAAGCCAGATATTTTCTTTTCAATTTATATATATATTACCTATATTTTTTTTGGCAGTATATTTAAATAATTTTAGTAACTATCATGTAATAGTTTTAGATTATTATTATAATACTGTCAAATAAAAAAACTATTCTATTCTATTCTACATATAAATAGAAATGATTTTTTTTTATATATATACTCTCTCGACTTATATAACTTATATAACTTCGTTCCATCCGGGTGTCCCTTGACACCTCTCAAGTTTTTTTTTCTGAATAAAAGTACGGTAGTACTTTTGATAACGGTTTACAATATCTACTACCTACTCATGATCTTCATTTAATTAACTACCAAATCGTATGATTATAATATAATACTAGCTGTTCCGCGCGGTTTCACCCGCGTTCCCGTGGGATCTTATCTCATTCCGGGATAAAATATAGCCTATGTTAATTTAGAATAATGTAGCATTAAAATGGTGAAAGAATTTTTAAAATCGATCCAGTACTTTTTGAGCCAATTCGTTACAAACAAATCTTTCCTCTTTATAATATTAGTATAGATTTTACACCTAATCTGTCATTGGTTTCATTTATTATCCTATTTGTTGTTTATTTAAATGAGCACGACAAATAACTTATAAAATTTGTGAAATTTTACTCCTGATCTCTGAAACAGAACAGAATTAATAACATGAATGACATAAAATTACTTTGCTGAGTTGTTGTGGGTTTTTTTTATTTGGTTGAGTCAATACATCAACGGTCATAATGGCCTAAACCAAGTTTGTGAGTTATGAGTCAAAAATAGATAGATATAGGTACAATGTAGATCTCGACACGGAACCCTAAATAACAGCGAACAATGTGAATAAATTCATTAGCACCATCCCTGCATGAAGTAAGGAAATACCAGCTGTCTAGTTATTTAGAACTCGTTATTGCCCCATTCACACATGCCTGGGTGTATGGGAAATTATGCTCTAATATTTATTTTTCTGCCATTTTGAAATCGCTCACGTATTCTCGCATAATCTTCATGTTTTTTACTGGAATTTCAAATGTAGTTAGAGAAAGAAATTTAACAGAATTAAGATTGACATTGAGAGATGCAGAGGAAACAGTGAATAATAACAGAATTGCATTCATAAGACCAAAAGAGAACTTCTTTAGAAGATGTAGAGTCTGAATAGAGCAGGAAGAATGAAATTTAAAAAAAAAGTGACATTAAGTCACATTAAACAATAAATATTAAGTTTTAATATCTTTTCCATTCACCCATTCAAATTTTAAATTTCGACTTTGTATTGTTTAGATCAAAATTTTGAGTCGGAAGCTGTAAAGAAAGCTCAATGAAATTAACAGGATAAATAGCTGATAAAATGGACAAGTTTTTAAAATTGGTTTGAAAGAAAAAAAATGTGTAACTTTTATTATTAAAATGTCCTCAAACATTTTAGATAAAATCTGAATTTCCACTTTCTTGCAAATTGATTTTTTTTAAAGCTTAATGGTCTCAATTTTAGTAAAAAATGTTTATGCATCTACTAAGTTTATTATTCAGGTAATTAAGAAAAAAAACTCAGACCTGTATCACAACTACTCGCGTGACTGCGACTAAAAATGTATTGAAAATTGGAATTGGTTAAAAAAAAAAAAAGTTTTAACTCGTAAACTACGAAAAATCGCGGAAAATACATGGAGTGATACGGGTACCTCTAGAGGTGCTCTACCTCTGGGCTTCCGCTTGACACTGTTTTCTGGGACACCCTGTATATGTACTGACACAGTCTAATTATTAGTTAATCCATTAAAAAGAAATCGCAAAAAATGTTGTTCATATTGTAGCCATGTTTAATAAATTAGCTATAATGTTATAGTTCGTTTCAAGATGAAAATTAGGTATTATAGTATGCAGAACTCTGAGATACTGCAGCTCTGAGAGATCAGTGTAAGAATTTTCAAAATCGAATCACATCGAACCTAAGTAAGGTTTACAATACAGGCGATTGATGATTGATTGATGAATTATAAGACGATGATAGCTCAGTGGTAAGTGACGTCGAATACCGTGACGAAGGTCGTGGGTTTGAATCCTACAATGAGCTTCAGCTTTCGGTGAAGGAAAATATCGTGAGGAAACCATAGCACGGTGGTAGGGTACTTTGTAGTACCCGACTGGCTGGTCCTATCGGTGTGTTCCGATAGCTGCACTTGAGAGCCAGTTCCCATCTAGGCTTTATGTGCTTACCACCTTCGGCCACATCATCACTTACCATGGTGAGATTGTGGTCAAACACAAGCTTCAACAAGGTCAACAGAATAATGATTTAACTTTTTTAACTAACTTTTTTTTAAAGTTTTTTGACTTGGTTTCTAACCTTTAAGTCACTTCTTCATTTTTGATCTTCTTAAATAAAAATACCTTAGAATTCTCATGGAAGGTAAATATAGGAATTTGGTTCCTGACTATGTTTACGCATAGACCCTTTGGCAGAAAAAAAAACAAGAATTAAAACGGTCTGATCCTGGTTTTACCATATAATACGATTTTAATTAGCCTCCACTTGCAACTGTTGCAAGCATCCAGCGCATATGGAATCACTCAATGAAGAAATTTAAGGCCAAGAGTGTTTATGTCCAGTTTGAATTTGAATAAAATGAAGTATTACCTACTCTTTGAGCAGGCAGAGTTATAACTAGCTTTTGTTGCGCGACTTTACCTGCGCATGAACGGCATATTTATAATATCTATTAGTTTCTTATACCACAAGTGACAACGAAGCTGACGGGTCACCTGGTGGTAAGTGACTACCGTCGCCTATAGACATTAGCATGCCAATGTGTTGTACTCCTTATTACAATGCGTTAAGGGCAAGGGCAACTGGCTCTCAAGTGCAACTGCCGGAACACACCAACAGGTGCTTCGACAGATTTTGAACTTGAGGGTGGTAGCCAGCCAGTCGAGTACTACAAAGTACCCTACCTCATTGTTGGATTCAAACCCATTACCTTCGCCGCAGTATTCAACGTCACTACCACTGAGCTATCATCGCCTTACTTTTATACCAATAAAAGGGAAAACAAACGGCCTGGTGATATTAGTAGGTGGTTACCGTAGTCCAAGGCTACTTCTTTGGAATGAAACTGACGAAATACATTTTGATAGTAGATACACTTAAAAACCAACATTAGGTAGCATTCATTCAGTACAAATAGATAAAGGTAGGTATGATAATCAACTGAGATTCAGTCTCGTCCCCCGTAATTAGCGGTTCGAGCTGCACTCAGTAAACCGACCATCCCCTAAAACTCCTCTAAATCACTTATGCGAAGTCCTTCCCCACTCTTTGTATCCCCTCGGCGATGCCCTGAGCCGAGGTCTATACTAGACTTGGGGTGCCCTCAAGTTGAAAATCTGTCGCCAAGCACTTATCGGTGTGTTCCGGCAGCTGCACTTGAGAGCCAGTTCCCATCTAGGCTTTGTGTGCTTACGACCTTCAGCCACATCATCATTTACCATGGTGAGATTGTGGTCAAACACAAGCTTATCCAGAATAAAAAAAAAACTTGAGAGGTGTCAAGGGACACCCGGATGGAACGAAGTTATATAAGTTATAGAAGTCGAGAGAGTATATATATATTACAAAAAAAATCATTTCTTTATATGTATATATAGTATATAAAAATGAAAAAAATATCTGGCTTGCTTTCTATAAGAGACAGAGAAACATGCGCACGCCGCACAGCTTACAATAAAGTGACACTGACACTAAAAGTGTCGTGACAATTTTTCGTAAGATTTTTTTCCGTCTAGCCCCCTTTCACAACGCGCGATATATAATGAGCTTGAGCTTTCGGTGAAGGAAAACATAGTGAAAAACTAGCACTACTCACTTTAGAAGTCTTTCGGTAATTACCTTCTAGGCACTGTAAAAAGTTGTTTACACTTTGGGAATCCCCATCGTTAATGTTATATAAGCGACGGTAGTCACTTACACCTTTTTTTTTCAATAGCCTCAATAGCAAAAACTTGATAAAAATTGTTCAATCCATATCAATTATTTCCATGTTAACATGTAATTTGTCCGTCCGTACATCCATCACAAGATGGCAGCTGTAATAACGACTACTTAATATAATAGCAATTCTGATGGACAAGTGTCTTGTATGGTACAATGTGTTTCTTTTTATATACCCGTATGGTAATATGTGGTCATAATAAAAATAGTGAAATGTAATGAGGCTCCATTGTAATTTTTTTTATGGAGACTACGACGATGTACTGTTTATTATCTGCTAATAGCATTGAGAAATAGCTTGGTCGTGTTTTTTTATTTGCTAATATCCATAACGAAGTCAATTAAACTAAATGGCAAATAATTTAGAACATAATTTTTTAAGGCAACCACTTTCTGAAAAACGTTATATAATTGAATTTGGATAATATAGTCAACGCTTATTGAGTGCGTTTTAGAGTATTATATAAAGGATAAAATATAATTACATTTAATTTCGATGTACCTACGTATTATTTTAGTAATAATATGTATAATCTACCTTAGATTACAAGTAAAATTTTGGGCTAAGCGAAGTCAAAGATTGTAATCTTCTCTTCCAATCCCTTCTGTGCGAAGTTTTATTTTATTCAAACTCAAACTCAAAATGTTTTATTCAATTTTGGGACACTTAAGGAACACTTATTGAACGTCTTATTGCTATTTTTAATGCTATTGTTACTGTTACCACCATTTCCAAATAAAGACCTGTCAGGAGAAGAAACGGCGAAACTAACTCCCCGTTTTTTTTTTTACAATAGTCCCTCTTTTCTCTTTTAAATATAATAATGGATACCTATATTGTTTTATATACCCTAAAGGGTTATGCCACGCGAAGGTTATCAGCAAGAATAATCCACGACCCAGCTGTGAACATTTACTTGCAAAATTATTAGATAATATAATCGATAAAAACGTTTATAGCGTTACATTTTAATCATTATTAAGACGTTCCACGTTATATTCTTTTCAATTATTCAGTAGTTTCGATACATTAACCTTTTCAACAAGTTTTTACTCGTTGGACGCGTCGAAGTATGTATTCTTTATGAACTGCAATGAATGATTTGAGCAGCTGTGTTGAGGACACGAGAAAAAGTGGTTGAATAAATTGAATGTTATATGATAATTGAAAATTGTAACAGACTTTACAAGTTGATATAGAAATAAACCATAGCACGGTGGTAGGGTACTTTGTAGTACTCGACTGGCTGGCTCGAGTCTCAAGTTGAAAGTCTGTCGCCAAGAACCTATCGATGTAATCCGACTGCTTCTCTTGAGAGCTAGTATCCATCTAGGCTTTGTGTGCTTACCTCATTTGGCCACATTTTTTTTTGCAATGTAGAAACTAAAGAATTTTCAAAATTCGTCCTCTTAGCGGTGATGTAGGAAATCACGGGGAAAAACGATAATTAGACCTAGAGTTTGAAATTCACATCAGCCTTTATAAATCACTTCACGTAAACTTAGCCCCTTGGCGTTCAGAGGGGACGGTCGTTCCAAAAATACCTAAAGAAATCCAGAAAATTAAATTGCAATTCGAGTAATTAATGTTATGTTACTAGAATAAATAAATTGTTAATAAATAACTATGAGCATTGTGCAAATGCTAACAATAATCGTTAAGAAACGTAGGAATCCACAATGCAATTAACGCTGAACATATATGGATAAAACTATTTGTTATTCACAGTTGTGTTACAAGGAGCACTTACAATAACAATGCTACAGGTGAGAATTCTAGTATGAAATTGTTAAATATTCTTTTTTGTATTTATTTAAAAGTAAAATACTTTGTTTAAGGCCAGAAAGTCGTTTTTACAAGTGAAGGTCCGAAAATATAAGTATTGTACCGGCCATTGCGGAGATCCTTGGGGGAAGCCTTTGTCCAGCACTGGACGTCTTCTGGCTGACATGACGATGGTGATGAGATTTACATTTTAATTGTATGGTGGTCAGTACGTCTGGGTCGAATATTGCTATTGAAAAAACCAGTACCACAGCCGCCTGTGCTAAAATTTTGACACTGTAGCGACATCTATCTACACATAGATATAGTTCGCACGACTCCTAGATGGCGCTTCAATAACCTACATCGCGCTTACGAAGTTTTCTATGCGATCTGCATATATACAAGATTCCAACATCTACAGTTGGACCGCGGTCCACAGGCACGAGGACCTAGCCTGGTGGAAGATCTTCCCTTTTCAATGGAGGAGTCTAATACCTCGCTCCTCCATAACACCATAGACAGACAAAACAATATTGTATAGTAAAAAAATACTTTTTTTAACGTAAACTTATGATTATATTAATGAAGAAGATATACATTTGTATAAAAAAAAACGAAAAATAAAAAAATTGAAAATTAAGGTAAATGGTACTTACAAGTTTTCGCGAAAATCTAAATTTCCCCATATCTTTTTATCGTGTTGACTCAGGACCTTGATTTTTATACACCTGATAGGGACTATAAACCTCAATATCTGGTATAAATTTGCTAGTCCACCCGTACCTGAGATAATCAGTGGTGACACACGGACAGACGGACAAGAGAGTGACCTTATAAGGGTTCCTTTTTTTACCTTTTGAGGTACGGACCCCTAAAAGTCCCTCTTCGCAACCTACAAATTAAATAAGAAAACAAAATCATTCACAACTTTTACTACATTACATACAATTGAACATTAAATGAATGTGACTCGATTGTAAATACTCAACCATAACATTAACTTCTCAATGACGGTAGTACCTAGGTATAATACCACAAAACATGGTCTAATGACTCAGCATTCCCAGTAATTAATTTCATTACCATTCTACCATGGTATGGCGAAACGTCAGTTACACCACTTTGGCATAGTTATCAAGAAGTAGCCAATTAAAAAGGCATTATTGGTCAATTCATTTTTGACTGCTCTGTGTAAATATTTCCAAGAATCGGCCGGTTTGTTACCTTCTTTTTAGGGTTCCGTACTCAAAGGGTAAAAACGGGACCCTATTACTAAGACTTCGCTGTCTGTCCGTCCGTCCGTCCGTCCATCTGTCTGTCACCAGGCTGTATCTCAAGAACCACGATAGCTAGACAGTTGAAATTTTCACAAATTATGTATTTCTGTTGCCGCTATAACAACAAATACTAAAAACAAATGCTTTGCTCGATATCAATAATGGCAATAGGTAGGCTCTTGAAATATTCACAAAATACTCAGTTGTATTTTTACTTTAATAATAAATAATAAAATAAATATTTGAGGGGGGCTCCCATACAACAAACGTGTTTTTTTTTTCCTTTTTTACGGAGCCCTTCGTGCGCGAGTCCAACTCGCACTTGGCCGGTTTTTTCTTATATAGTTAAGGTTTAAATTGCTTGCATTGTTTCCGTATGAGGGATAATGTGAAACAGCGGTGATTTATAAATGTTAGTTGTATTAAATTGTACTTGCGGAATGGTGGCGTTTTAAATTGTTACGATGTTAATTTAATGCGTTCCTGAAATAAACGTTTAAGGGTTAATACAATTTAGTTGACTTGATTTCAAAATAAACAGAATTAAAGAACGGAAATTCCATTATTTATTCTTTTATTTTTTGTAATGATGTACAACCTTATTAAATTTTACAAAACTGAAAAATATTTGCATGGAGATCGAAGGCTTGGAACGAGAAAGTTTCTGCCCCAAATTTACTAAAGCCATGTTTTTGCGGTAAAAATATATCAGAAAATACTTCAATAAAGGTAGCTTTTGGTATCATTTTTGAGGCGTACCTATAATAAGTTGGATAGATTCATCTACATATTTATCACATGTATTCAAGATATGGAGGATGGAACTCAAGATGGAACTTGATACCCAATCCAAATAACGTGGTAGGTTCTCGTGAAATACTTAATTGATATTGCACCATGCCCTGCCCTTAACTGCAGGACACCAACGTCGCTCGGATGCCAATCATTTTCTGTTTTTTTTTTTAACTTTTAACATTTTTCAACCCTACCGAAGCCGGCGGTGAACAGTACCGCATTGCTAACCCGTGCCGGAAATTGTCATCGAGAAAATGTTGGGATTAATTACTTTGTCGTTTCAACCTTTTTGTTTAAATTGTATTTTATTTAATACTCCTTTAATTATCTACTTTAATGAGATTAAATAACGGTTCATTTTATAATGGCAGAAATTACGTGGATCTCATATGGGTTATTTTTATATTATTACTAGCTGTCCCCCTCGGTTTCACATTCCCGAGAGATCTTATCTTTTCCCGGGATAAAAAGTAGCATATGAGCTATTCCAGACTATAATCTATCTCTATGCTAAATCATCCAGGTCCGTTCAGCCGTTCTGGCGTAAATGAGTAAGAAACATCCATCCATCCATCCAAACTTAAACATTTATAATATTAGTGGGATAGTGGGAGTGGGATAGTGGGAGTGGGATAGACCAATGTCATTTATCAATGATGTTTATATTTATCGACAATTACACGATTAAAGTAAATCCCTTAGGTATTTGAATAGAAGAGCTGTTTATTTTGTCTTTTTTATGCCCCCATCTTGAGTCATGAAGGATGTGAAATAATTGTTCACGTTCGAGCTTTTGCTGAAGGAAAATATTGTCACTATATCATGGTGGTACATTCAAGTAGAAAATATATCGCCAGATCGAAAGATAAGGGAAGATATTGCAAACACATTCCAATCCAATATAAAAAAAAACAATCAAATCAAATCTAAAAATAACAAGTAAAACATGCCAACCAAAAATGAGAGTAAATAAATTTAAACTTTAACACGACGGCAGAACTAGCTCCTAGCACTCCATCAGCGAGTGAAAAGCAAAGAGGCAGCAATTAAAATTCTCATCGTCGCCGTGCAGCGGTCGCATTGTGGGCAGTAATCACGGGGCGTTTTTCAATTAGGCGCGTTTTCACGCTGCGGCGGACGGCGGCAGCGGTCGGTTAGCGCCGTGCTTTGTCCACGCCGCAGGGCTGGCACAAATGAGTCTTGACATGATAGAACTAAAACACAATTATGTAGATGAGGATATTTACAACAAATGTATACAATGTACAAACTATAATATTATGAAAAACCTTCCTCGAAGCTGCCGCTGCTGCTGATCGGCAAGGTTCCCAGCAGGCTGACAGCGTTTCCTCTTTGGACGGCCAGGCTGATGCGTTGGCGGAAAAACTTCCCCGCCCGCCGCCGGTCTCCCGAGCTTCGATAATTTTCTTAGATAAAATACTTGTGAAACGAGAAATTTCAGACCCCCACGGATCATGGTCTCGACCGCAAAAAGCATAAATTGATAATTTAGACCAATACAGATCAATTTTTTTACAAGCGCCAGACAGTTGTAGCTGCAGTAAAAGCTGCCTTCTTGTCAACATTTTCACGTAAAAACAATCGTATCAAATATAACAAATACAAAAATACGTCAATAGTTACGTGCTATGTGTTCAAAACTTGGACGAATAATAATTCGTCCAAGGTTCAAAACCTACAAAACTTGAGTTTTTGTTGAAGGCAAACATTGTAAAAGTACTTTGTAGTAATTCACCTGATACAATACAAATATTTAACACGTAACAAAAATTACATGAAAAAACAAAAAAAAAATTGTAGGTAGGTAATCTGTTGCTAAAACCCAAGCTTTTATAATGCCCATAGGCGACGAGTGTCTCTTACCATCAGGTCTGCATGCAAACTTAACATTATAACACTTAAAAAAGCACACATCAAACCTTACATACCATCATCAATAAAATGTAAAAGCTATTTAAAAATATTGACGACTCACAAAAACTCTATAAATATTCAGACCTCCCTCAATCGTCACTTGGAACACTTGCACTACATATTTTCAACCGTTAATGTATTAAGTGACAGTTATAAAACAGGAACCCACAAAAGGGACAAATTGACAGCCCTATTAGAGTGCGGGTGGCGGGCGCCCTGTCTCAAACAAATCGCTTCACCACTAAAAGGGTTTGACGGGACGCGTCGCGCACCGAAAAAGAAATTAGTCTTAACACAACACTTTGAAGTCGTATCGTGTAACATCGACCTAATTGCGTCATCTTTGATCTCATCGGTATTTCTGTCTTGTTTTTATTAGGCTAGTGGATGGGAATTATAGTATTCAGTTAAGTCATTTATCGATGAAATAGGTGGATTATGACAGATGATGAAAAAAATTGCTGTCACCTTGGTATTGCCTTTAGGCGACGGTAGTCAGTTACCATCACGTGAAATGTCGAGTTTTCTGACATTTAATAGAAAAAAAATTATTACATAGGTCTGTACTTAATTCTACCCGTATATCCATACCCATGACTATCATACCTCCTCACATCAAAAGACTTCCTCTCAACTTTTCAGACACTCGTGCAAATTCTAAACATCTTATGTACTCGTTCCTAATCTAATCTCATCAATCTATGTGCACCAGTAAAGTGAAATGAGCAGATTTTCTCCGAAAGTCTGTGTAAAGTTTTAGTACAACCTGACCTCTTTTTTACATTGGTAAAACCTGCATGGGGTATCCATGGGGGGAGGCTGCTGGGTTATGCGGCAGACTCTTACAGACTAAAAACCCTCGGTGTTTTGCCTCTCGCCACAGTGGCAGGGCTACGTGACCAAGATTCCTAATTCCCGCCTGCCCCGATTGTGAACTTATATAACGTGATTATAATTTGGAAATTGGCCATAATGTCCTAAATCACAATACTATAAGAACATTTTGACGTTTGAATTTTATCGACACGATCCCAGCACTAGTTTATAACGTGCGAAGGTTGACGGGGAGCAGTCGGCTCGGTAATGGTTCTGTCACTGATAGCTGATGTTTGAATGATGTGTTATACTTTACTGCTGCTCGCCATCATAATGATATGACTGGGTTGTGTGACAAATTACATGGTGTTTTTTTTTAATGTGGAGTTAACAGGAATCACACGATGGTCTTAGTTTAGGAGGGTAGAATGTTTTGGTTAAAAAAATTGTTTTAGGTACCACATCAGACAAATGACAGAAGACTATCGATAATCGAGAGAGCCAGATAGTTGCGTTGTGCCCAGCATCTTTAGGTGCCAGTTAGCCAGGGGCGCCAAAATTTCAAATGCGGAAAACCATTTCGATTCGACTGAAAAGTAATTTTTATGGCGCTTTTTAAGAGCCACTTCAATAATGTTGATTTTTGAAGAAAAAAAAAGGTAATTATTATTATCTATAGGTAATCTATACTATTATTATAAAGAGGTAAAGTTTGTGAGGTTTTAGGGGGTAATATCTGGATCTACTGAATCGTTTAGAAAAAATCTTTTACCAATAGAAAGCCACGTTATTTGTGAGTGTCATAGACTTATTTTTATCTCGGGAAAAGATAAGATCCCACGGGAACGCGAATGAAACTGCGAGGGACAGCTAGTTTTTCATAAACTGAAATACAATTTAAGGCGTGAAAACGTGGACTAAAGGGCCCCGAAAAACATATCGCTCTACCTCGATTATGGACTTGGGCTTGCGCTTGGTTGCGTCTCAGTTAATATATACTGATGACGCTAATTAAACGATTTAATTCCTTGGCTCACATGGGACGGGCGGCCGAAAACTGGTTATAAAAACAAATAGAATTCCAGGAATCCAGGTTTAGGATACCATATAAGATTAAAAACATAGTTAATACACAAATGTCTGCCCTGGAAATTTTACTATTATGTATTTGCTCAATTATCCTGGGCGAGAATCAAACCCACGACTAACTTGACCGTATATCTCACCAACCTAACATTGACAAAATTTGTTTGATTTTTAAGTATTTTCTTTATACATTAATTATTGCCAATTACTAATTGTTATAAGTAGGTTAGCTGTTATCTTTATTTTTAATGGTACATGTGGTGTTTACCTTGAAGTAATTGCTACACTGTTGTCATCAATAATTTCTTGATTTAGATGTAAGCGTAAACAATTGTTGGCAAGCCTGAAATAAATAAATAAAACCTCGTCAACTTGTCGAACTAAACTTTTAGTGTTGTTGTTTCATGAAGTCCTTAATTAAAGCTCGTTTTTACACTAACAATGTATTTTTATTTTTTTTATGTCACTAGTGACAACGAGGCAGGCGGGTCACCTGATGGTAAGTGACTACCGTCGCCTATAGACATTAGCAATACCAGGTGGACTGCCAACGTGTTGTACACCTTATTTCAATGCCTTAAGGGCAAGGGCAACTGGCTCTCAAGTGCAACTGCCGGAGCACACCAACAGGTGTATGGCGACAGATTTTCAACTTGAGGGTGGTAGCCAGCCAGTCGAGTACCACATAGTACCCTACCAACGTGCTATGGTTTCCTCACGATGTTTTCCTTCACCGAAAGCTCAAGCTCATTGTAGGATTCGAACCCACGACCTTCGCCGCGGTATCCGACGTCACTTACCACTGAGCTATCATCGCCTTGTATATCGCGACTGTGACATGAATCAACGTTATCGATGCGATAAAGTGACGGAATCGACACGATAGCGTTAATAGAGTTGTGTACTCACGCGCATTGTTCATGACGAGTACGCACGCAATCTGCGGCGCCATTGCAAGTAAAGTGAAAAGTTAAATAAATATATTGGATATCTTGCCACAAAATTACATGTAAGATAAATATAATAAAGAGTTAGGTACATAATTCTTTGTAGCGGTAATCTTTGAAACTACAGAACGGATTAGAAAAACTATTTAACATCCTACTAATATTATAAACGTGAAAGTTTGTATGTACGCAAAAACTACTGAATGGATTTTAATGAAACTTGGCAAACAGGTAGATCATATCCTGGAATAACACATGGGATACATTTTATCCCGATAGAAGATAAGATCCAGGGGGCAGGGTCATCTAGTGAAGTGACTACAGTCGTCTATGAAAATCAGTGATACCAAGAGATTACCAAAACATTGACCAAACTATTAGGTAGATATGTATCAACTTAAAATTTAAGTCTCTTTCTATAATAATATTACCAAACTATCAAGCAATTAATTCGACCTAAAAAGATTTTTAAAGTTAGTAAATTTATGGAAGAAAATTACTCGGCAATCAGGTACAAAAACATCCTAAAATCTCAAAAACACAACCGCATCATTAAATATTTACGTAACTGCAAAAAAGATCGTTTCCAAACGTCAATCCATCATTCGAGCAATCATTTTACGACACGTAACATTTGCCATAAAAAAAATTGACCGGAAATCGGTATTTTTTGACCACTTAAAACACTGACCGCGTAACCGTGTTAAATTAAAGATGGAATTATAAATGCGTTTAGCTAGACACTATCATTAGTGCGGCGGATCTTTTAGGTTAAACCACATCAAAAAACATCATCAATCATCGCATTAAAGAAATCGGTTCCTTTGAACGATGACGCGGCATCAGAGAGGCGCCGTTTAATTGATAGTTTGGGGTATCTCATTAAAATAATCATTGGACCCCCGGGTATGAATAAATATTGTATTTCTGACAAATTAACGGCAGAGCCCAATGATATTATTAGTAAAAAGGTAGATAGGTTATAAGTGTTCCGAAAGCGGGAGGATAGTGTGGCTAATTACCTTAACTTGACCTGTGTCGCGTCGCCGGCATCGATGCACTTCACTTACCGAGTGCAATCTACATTAATATTATAAAGAGGAAAGATCTTTTTGTGTATGTAACGAATAAACCTAAAAACTACTGGACCAATTTAAAAAAAAACACCATTAAAAAGCTACATTGTCCCTGAATAACATAGGCTATATTTTTATCCAGGCAAAGGATAAGATAGCACGGGATCGCGGGAAAACCGCAGAGGACAGCTAGTTAAAAATAAAAGTGACCCAAAACAACCAAAAATGCCATTGTGTGTTATAAGATATCGTAATGTAGTGTCAATATTGGAATATTAAGTTATTTATGTGTGCGTTAGAGTGCAATTTCTCGGTCATTTTTCAAGATCGCATGTTGTATTATATAGCTAACCTATCTACACCTTTTTAAATTATGATATCATTGGAAGAGCCGGTTTAAAATCGTGGTGCCGATGAGACGTCCGTCCACTAGGTAGGTAAATACGTCGGAGATGATAAAGCTTTTTTTTTGCTTAGTCGGATATAGTTAAGTTGAGTTTGCATAAGTACTTGTTAGTTTTATAAGTTCACTAGCAAAATATACTTTTCCCATGTAACGCTAATAGTTTCTATAGGTGACAGTTTTTTTTTAAATCGCTTATTTATTTATTGTGTTTATCCTTAACAAAAAATCATATGTTACTTATATGTATTAGTTTAGACTTTACTTAGTCTAATCTAGTACAAATGTAGAGATGATTTTTACACTTTACAATTTACATACATGTAAGTGTTATAAATGAAAAATTATTGATATTTATATATCTATTTAATATTTATAAACAGTTCTTTTTGGAGTCGGTGCCAGCCAAGAAGGACAGTTTAATTCTGCCTTTGTAACAAACTTTCGAAAAGTAGGGGAGCGACGGTGCAGACCTAAGGAACATTACCGTAAGGAGAGGTGTCGTAAGACGTTTTCTCGTATGAACACTTCGTGTCGAATTGTGAACCTCCTCCTTTTTTGAAGTCGGTTAAAAAATAACACTTTCTGTCTGTTGCTTTTTAACGCCTAAACGGCTGATTAAATTTTAGTATAGAGATAGATGAGTCCTTAGAGAAGACATAAGATACTTTTAACTCGGGAAAGCGGTTGAATCCGCAGAGGCCAGCTAGTGGAATTAATCGAAAGATGAACGTTCTTTAAAACTTCAAAATTAGAACGTCTAAAAAATATGTTTGATTGAAAGCAAAGAGATTTAAAGATAGTGCCTCAGTAACTATGAATAAACTAGACTAGACTGAGCGACTTATGTCCACTGGACATAAATATCGGATTACGATTTTGTTCGCAATGTCCTGTCTATTAGTATCAGTTAAAAGTCTTTGATTGAAAGTATTCCTACGTTTTTTCGTAATCATCATCAATTGCTTGCCCTGTTCGTAATTATTTGGGGTCGACGCAATGTGTAGATACTTTTCTTTCCTTCGGTACTTCTATCCGTCATATCAGAATTTACTGCTTTTTAGGGTTCCGTACCCAAAGGGTAAAAACGGGACCCTATTATTAAGACTTCGCTGTCTGTCCGTCCGTCCGTCTGTTACCAGGCTGTATCTCAAGAACTGCGATAGCTAGACAGTTGAATTTCTGTTGCCGCTATACAACAAATACTAAAAACCAAATAAAATAAATATTTAAGGGCTCCCATACAAAAAACGCAATTTTTTGCCCTTTTTCGCTCGATATCAATAATGGCAACAGGTAGGCATTTGAAATATTCACAAAATACTCTGTTGTATTTTTACTTTAATAATAAATAATAAAATTAAAATAAAATAAATATTTAAGGTACAACAAACGTGATTTTTTTGCCTTTTTTACGGAACCCTTCGTGCGCGAGTCCGACTCGCACTTGGCCGGTTTTTTACTCATATCATCTTTCACAAACTCAATCCACCCCGTGTATCCATCCACTTTCATAATCATAACTCTTTTGGCTACATGACTATCATCCCTCTTCATAAAATGCCCGTAATTTTTGTTATCTTTTCGTAATATAGGTAGGTACATAATTGTGCCGGAACCATGTTACTCCATGCACATAATGTCGACATTCGACACTAAGCGAAAGTATCGATATCATTATCGAACAGACAACCGTTAACCCCGCGCGGCTCGTTTGATGTTGCGGCATGTTTACACTAAGCTAACTGAGAAACAAGTCATTTCAGCGGCGTCTGAACATGCCGCCGGCTTTGATCTTGCCGCTGGACGCTTTTTGCCCGCCATGTTGAGTTATTGCCGACATGTTTGGTGCAGTGACGAGACACGTCTGGGCTCGACTCCCGGGTTACGCTAAATTTCAATCACCTTGCGTGTGGCGAAACCAGAATAGATCTCTTTGTTTTTAAATGGGACGGTGAGGTAATTTCAAGGTTTATGATGACTTTCATATTTTTAATTCGTTTTAGTAAATTAACTACACGTTCTCGAGATAAGACACCCAAAATTATTGGGGCCATATTTCTTTAGAGAATCGGAATAGAAGAACAATTTATTTCTTATGATTTTTTGATGACTTGCTGTGGAGAGTAACGATTTGTCAGCCTTGGGCTTAGACCTTAGACCTGGTGTTGCAAGTGCCTACATTATAGGCTAGGTACAGTAACCGCTTACCATCAGGTGAATATTTATTTAAAAAATGATTGGTGCTGCAATCTAGGTTAGGAATAATAAAACTGTGCTAGTCGTGCCCACATTAGACTAAAAAAGAAATTAAGTTATTCCTCATTTTTTAAACAAATGGTTTATATTAAAATCTCCATCATCCCTAGCTAAGGATTTAACTTTTCATTTTTCATACAAATAATAGAGTATTTATCTATAGTTATTTTCTATTTCTCTTTAGTACTTTAAAGTAACGTTCCCAATTAGAAGAAATCCTACAAAGACTTTCAAAAAAATCCTGTGAAAACTTTCAGTAAGTTAACACTAAAAAGTAGTATGAACACGTGAGGCGGTCGCCGGGGCGGAGCGCGCGTGACCCCGCCCAGTGACGTCACGCGACAACATGGCCGCCAACAGATGCAAACTGCAACTGCACTGTTGACAGCTCGGCGTTGACAGCTCATAGTGTATTTATAACGGGATTTTTATAAATGAATTTTATATGTAGCTTTCGGCTATATTCTTTAGTTTAAATATTTGGTCATGAAACGTGTTTACCAATAGGGATGTTGACTGACATATCAAATCTGCTTCTTTTTATTAAATGTCAAAACGCGATTTACTTACATGGAGTTTTGTATGAAATATATACTTGTGACGTCATAAATATACACCATCAAAAGACCTACTCTTTGTCGTTAAATTGGTAATTAAAAATAATGAAGAGTCAGAATTTTACAACGTGTTCACAATTTTGGATTATTTTATATGTTTCATAAAATAGTAGGGGTTGGGTATTTTCTTTTGAACATATACTTCAACCCAATTACGTACCTACTTTTGTTATATCTACATGGCTAGCCTATCAAATTGATCTTGAAAAGTACTATTTTCAAGCAATCCGTTTCATGCGATGACAGCTCAGTGGTAGTGACGACAGTGACGTCGGATATCGCGGCGAAGATCGTGGGTTCGAATCTTACAGTGAGCTTTCGATAAAGGAAAACAATATGAGGAAACCACATCACGGTGGTAGGACACTTTGTAGTAGATACTTGACTGGCTGGCTTCCACCATCATGTTGAAAATCTGTCACCAAGCACCTGTTGTTGCACTTGAGAGTCAGTTGCCTTAATAGGCATTTGCAGCCCCTCTGGTATTGTTAATGTCTACACAACGGTACTCACTTACCATCAGATGAACCGCCAGATTGCTTGTCAGATTTGTGGTATAAAGAACTTCATCATGTAGCGTCATCTATCTACACACAGATATAGTACGCACGACTCCTAGATTTAGATGGTGCTCCAATAACCTACATCGCGCTTACGAAGTTTTCCATGCGATCTGCATATATACAAGTTTCCAACATCAACAGTTGGACTAGCCTGGCGGAAGATCTTCCCTTTTCAATGGAGAAGTCTCTAGCACCTCGTTCCTCTATAATCATTATAAAACCAAAGTTTGATTCGTCATAATGAACAACTTGTTTCTAAATCCTGAATCCTACCTATAGATATCTAAAATTTTTTGGACTTTATAACCTCCAACAAATCCTTACAAATAAAATAAGCAGATGGATCACAAATCATGATCTAATTTGTGTAATACACAAACTAGTAGGTACCAAGACTCAGCTCTAAGCTATACTTAAGTGCAATTCTCAAGTTAAGTAATGGTCATTACAGATCCGGTCTGAGGTCTTAAGTAAAAATACTTATGTTAACCGCAGTCTGGTCTCTAATCACGTAATTATTGTTATTATTATGGTTTAAGATTGAAAACTGGCACGGATTTGGGTATCAATATTACTTTTTTTTTTATATTTCATTCAGTTTCATAATTTGATATTAGTTTGAAATTATAATTTGTTCCAATGTGTGACCTATTTGAATTTTATTAAATCCCATTCAGATGTTTAATTGTGATTGGGAAAAAAATTACAGCAAATTTGGTATGAGGATTCCTTGCACCTTATTAAAGATGAACGGACATAGGCTTCATTTTAAATAAAACTTTTTTTTTTTTCTTCTCTTCCTTATCCCACGCTAGGTGGGGTCGGCACAACATGTTTTCCTCTTCCACTCCGCTCTATCACTAGTCGTCTCCGTACTCACACCTTTCATATGCATATCATTCTTCACGCAGTCCATCCATGCCTTCTTCGGCCTTCCTCTACCTCTATATCCATCCACACTCATGCTCAATACTCTTTTTGTTACATGCCTTTCATCCCTCCTTATGACATGCCCATACCAAGCCAATCTATTTCCTTTCATCTTTTCAGTCACTGGTACTACTTTCAAGCTTCCTCTGATATACTCATTCCTTATCTTATCCATTCTCGTAACGCCACACATCCACCTCAGCATTCGCATCTCAGCCACATGTACTCTTCTCTCATTCACCTCTTTCATTGCCCAACATTCAGAACCATACATTACGACAGGTCTTATGACGGTTTTATAAATTTTCCCTTTAAGTTTCATGGGCATTCGTCGGTCACATGTGGTCCCAGAAACCTGCCGCCATTTCATCCATCCTGCATTAAATCCTGTTCGTCACATCTCGGTCAATGTCACCGTCGTTTTGGATCAGGGAACCAAGGTACCTGAAATCTGAACAGACTGGTAGGAATTCGCCATTAAAGGCTATATGGGAAAAACTAGATGTACCACCGAAGTCGCAGAACAGGTGTTCAGTTTTTGTTCTGCTGATCCTCAGTCCGACACTTTCCAATTTTTCCCGCCACTTTAAGGATAGGTATAAAAAAAAAAAAACAGTTTATTTACTACAAAGTAGTACAAATTTTACTTTAGAAAAAGAATAATTCAGTCAAATCGCAGTGCTGTTTGTCAACAGAATAGCCCCCGTTTTTTTGTCATTTTAACATTATCTTCGACACTAGTGACTAATAAAAAATAACAATTTAATAACACTTAAATACATACAGTTTTATCCTCTTCTTTTAACAAAAATATTTTTATTCTGCTCTTAATCTGTAGATACTCTAGATTTGGATGAAGTCACAATTCCACGATACACATTTTTTTTTAAATAGAAGCTACCAAGAGTAAGTTTATTTTTTATTGCAATAATATTTAAAGTAATCATGCTCACTCCATGCCTGACCATCAGTCATAATTCGAAGTACCCCTCAATCACGTAATAACCGCTCGTCCAACGAGGCGCCAACATTCGGCTTTCGGCTTTTGGCCCCGACAAAATGATATGTAATTTGCCCAAACCACAGACGGACAGATAGACAATCACGTTTCCATTTCCATCGGACCTCAAACCAATTAGAAAATCCAAACGCGGCGCGAGGGTCAAATTACAGATACCAATACCAAATTGGCCGTTTACTCAAGTATTGGCGTGACTGTTTGCCAAACTATACATTAGCGTAGATATTGGGGCGCAAATTTGCCAAATTTGTGTGTCAAATGTTTGATGAATGGTTGTGAACATTAAAAAGCGATTTTCTGGCGCCACTAAATAACTGTAAGCGGCAATATAACAGATAATTGTCTTACCTGACGCTCCTCTGTCTGTTTATTTTAAAGAAGGTTATTAAGAACACTTCCTGGGTGGTTCTAAAGTTATGAATGAAGATGGTAAGCTGGTTTCAACGAAAACAATGAGTTATAATAACAATTTTAACACTAGTTCAAGATAAATAGTTATTGCCGATAATCTTTTTAAAAAGAGACAGGTCTAAAAAAACAGTGTAAAAAGATACTTGTTTGCAGTTCCTTAATCCCATCCTATGCTAATTTTTATAATAATAAAGATTAACACAAAAAAGATATTAATCGTTTGAATCCATTGTTGCGTTACAGAGCTGAGTAGGGTCTACTCAAAATGTATTCCGAACCGGGGTGGTTGAATCAATTGTAACGTTCATAAGTGCTTTACCAGGGCTATTAGGCCATTATGATTGAGTTTTTTGTTTATAATTTTGATACTCGTCGCTTCCAAAGGACTGGAAGTACTTAAATAAATAAAAAGTACATCACTAATCTGATTTGATGTAAAGTTATTAACAAAAACATCATCTAACTTAGAAGATTTTGCTGAGATATGTAAGTCAAAATGACAAACAAATCCAATCACTTCTACTACCAAAATAAATGAAAGAGATTGCAAAGACCTTTCAAATTTGACGGCACTTATAACAGCAGTGGACGCGAACAATAAATTTAATTAAACCTCAATAGCGAGACAAGGAGCCTGTGTCATTATATCGCCTTTATTGAACCTTCAAACGCAGTCTCCTTCCCTTATGCAGACGTTCTATTCATACTTCCGATCGCCTCCGAACGAACACTCGTGTCCTCCAAACGTCTCAGACGATTTGAATTTCAAACGATACGATTCTAAAATCAAAAGCGCCGCATGGTCGTGACTCGCGGTTACCAATCAGCGATTCCATCGCTTTTTACGGTGACAAGTGTCCAATTATCTTTGATTGAAATAATAATAGAGGGCTTGAGATGGAAGCGCTTGCAGCATTCGAAATTAGACTCAGAGCGCTGAAGTTCCAGCTTAGGAATTCAGCTTTTTACTATGCCCCACCCGTGAAGGGTTTGAAAGACAAACTTGACATTTTTGGACGTGGCGGCAGGCTTGTCGGCGGCGTCCGCGAATATTTCCGATGTGTTTTGTCCTATTATTTATTCCGGCGGCACTTCTTTCTTTACCAAATCGATTTTAAAGAATTTCGCAACCATAGAAGGAAAATAATTCGGGATTTCTAGCAGAAACGGTTTTTATGTTAGTCTTAATCATTCGCTGTCAAGAATTAGAGAGATTTATTGCTGAAAGGCACTAGCATTGTCTTATATGGGCTCTATATTGTCAAAGAAATAATTTATTTAAAACATTTTATTTGTAATCTTAGTGCAGAAATTGTTCCTTTTGAAAATAAGGTTCAACTTTGAGAGACTAAGTAAAAAAATTGGAAAGATAATCTTACTGAATATATTGATCAAAATGCATCCTACGAATGCAATATCTTGCTTTACGTTGCAATTCTAATCGATATTCACATTGATGTATACGGACAGACAGACAATCGACTTGCTTTAGTATTCGACGCAACAAATGCAAATCCACGTACATTTGCATGCATATTTCATAGCATCTGTGTCTGTATCTGGAACACTAATTAGTTAGGACCTCCCGCGTTGTGTAGTACGTCGTCTTACTGCGACTCATAGATCTTCCGTTTTTGAACTAAAGCCTAGTTATTCACTTCACTTCATTCAGCAGTCACGGTAAACCTAACTAAAAACCTGTCAAATGTGATAAAAAATCTTCTAAAAATGCCATAAATTTCACAAAACTATTTAAAGATGATGTATCAAAGATGTATCAAAGTTCTAAATAACACTAAATACAATCATGGTCAATATTTAAAGGGGAAAGCTAAGGCCTAAAGTTCTTGCCTCCTTTGAAAAGAAAAAGTCTAAGATTTTCTAGAAATCATCCAGCAATACAGCCTTAAGACTATCTTATTCATCAAATTTGAAGCTGCTTAAATTGACATTTTTTCCAATGAATAATGGTACTTATTGCAAAAGTCCCAAAAGCCTTTTTAGACTCCCTGTAGATGTAAATACTTACATACTAAAGTATCCTGTTACATTGAGCATCAAATCGCAATTCGGATCGGATGACAGCGGATGTCGAGCTGTCAGGAGCGGGCGCACCGACTGACGGACGCGTCTGCGCCTGTCACTTCCATTTTTTGCAAACGCTCGGTGCATTTCGCAAAGCTTCGGTTCGCATTCGTTAGGTTCGTACGCGGCTTGAATGATATGCGTCTTCTGAATCTGATTACGAATCGTTTTTTTTAAGAATGTTGGTGATGTTTAGATATAGCCGAGTTATTGACCAGAAAAATTGGTTTCTATCGGAAATGAAACTAGTTTTACGAACAACTGTAAGCACCTTTATTAATAGGTATTATAAATAAAGCATACAATCTAACAAAATTTAAGTGCATGTGGGCTGATTAGATGTAAGTACAGACACATGTGTTTGCAATTATGTTCTAAGTGGCTTGCAGTGAAATTAGCATTGTTGCGGGTACGTAGGAAGGTTATACTAAATATAAACTTGACACCGGATGGAACGAAGTTATATAAGTCGAGAGAGTATATATATAAAAAAAAAACATTTCTATTTCTACATATATACTTATATATATATATGTATATATATATAAATAGAAATGAAAAAAATATGCTTTCTATAAGAGAGAGAGAGAGAGAGAGAGAGAGAGACATACAGACAGAGAAACATGCGCACGCCGCACAGCTTACAATAAAGTGACACTGACACTAAAAGTGTCGTGACAATTTTTCGTAAGATTTTTTTCCGTCTAGCCCCCTTTCACAACGCGCGATAAGGAACTTCGTTCCAATAGTCTTTAAACCTTTAATTACCTATGTTGAAATTGTGGTCGAAAGTAACAAAGAGGTAACAAAATTCTTGCAGCACAATGAAACCTATGATTGAATACACTAAGTCCATTCTTATACATAGCCACTCAAATTAAACTGAACTGGTTACTATGGAGGAGCGAGGTGTTAGACTCCTCCATTGAAAAGGGAAGATCTTCCGCCAGGCTAGGTCATCGTGCCTGGGGACCGCGGTCCAACTGTAGATGTTGGAATCTTGTTTATATGCAGATCGCATAAAAAACTTCGTAAGCGCGATGTAGGTTATTGGAGCGCCATCTATATCTAGGAGTCGTGCGAACTATATCTATGTGTAGATATATGTCGCTACATTACTATCTGGCATTAGTTACTTTGGAAATAATTCAATTCTTTTGGCAGACAGAATATTTGGTTTAGGCAGAATGTAGATTGGCGAACAGCACTCTACGTCACTTGAAACTAGTTAGCTGCCTTGAAATACTGTACTAGTATAAGCTAGAGATAGTAGATAATGCAAGATTGGAATTGGTTTGGAATGAAAAAAAAATTCTCGGGTGAAGACCGTACGTATCTTATTGATTGGCCACTCTCCAGACGTGATGACTGATTAGAGCTGGAATATGAAAACCACAAAACACTGCTTATTTCGAATTCTAATATAAAATGTGAATTTTATCGATAATCAATTAAAAATTAATGTGTATAGGTTAGTAATCAACTCGAAGCATCTATACCAAAGAAAGCGACATCAATATGGTATTAATGTTGCCGTAGTTATATGGACTCGGACAAAGGTAGAAAATACTATGCCGAACAAAAATAAACAAAATACACAAATATGGTTGAAAATATTTAGATACCAATTTTAAGGCTAACTTTGAGGTGATACATAATTCAGTGCAGTGCTGTAGTTTTAGAAGGAAGGTTCCCAAAAGCTAACTTAATTGATTGTCGTCAATTTACATTCAGACCAAATTGTTGCAACAAGCAAATTAAGAGCAGAAGATGTAAAATTACATTGTGACCGGTCATTTCACGCAATAACGGAATTCCTGATTTTACAGCAACATTAACACCGGAGTCTTATCCATCAATGGCACCGCAAAAACGCTCACAAAGTCATGTCGTTTCATTGTGTGCAAAGTGCTCGGCAAACGACCCCTTGATACACCCTTTAATCAAAACCAACCTTAATACTTGGAATTAAAATCCCTTTCACCTTGACTGTTGAACGAATTGAATTTAGAAATGTAGTTGAGATATATTCGAGTTTAAAGTTAGGGAATAGAGTCTAAATTAGAATGAGGTTGTAATGTTTGTTAAGACGAGTGCTCAATCCCAGATATTCACGCGACAATGCGGTGGTGAGTAAAAAAGTGATATCAATCATCTGTGACGATGATGAACGACATGTTGAGGCATAAAGGTGCTTTCAGACGGGTCTTAACACATGACTGGTATATATTTGATGCGAAGGGCCAGTTGGTGGGTGAGTTAAATACGTGCTACGCTACAGGTCGTTGTTAGATTCTCATCCGACTAGGGTTGCCAAGTGTCCGGTTTTAGCCGTTTGGCTTTCTACCGAGGTGTCCGACCAAATATTTTCCGGATTATGTTAGCCTTTTTGTCACGAGCCGAAAGTTGAGCGCAAGTAAACTAAAAAAATTGGTTTAGATATTAAAAAAGGTATGTCCGGCTTTTAGGGTAAACTGTCCGGCTAAATTAAGCCACGAGTCCGGTTTTTGTTTTTTGGAATTGGCAACCCTGCACGCAACGTCGGATCTACCCCACAGTACACAATAACCTATTCCAGAACCTGAAATAACTATCTATGCACTATGCATAGCATAAGTTTTAAAAAAGTGTAATATTTTAAAAAGTTTATCAATTTATAGATTAGTATTAGTATTGATATTAGTAAATAGTAAAGTAATTATTTATTTTTATTTAGTTAGCATTTGCTACAATATAATAATATTTTTGTATAATACTAAAACCATTTTATGCAACCTTTACAGACTCGTAATAATATTTCCACACATTGGTTCTTTGTTTAAAGGTTATTTAAATTTAAAACGGTAAAGTAAAACGATACGTTCAAACGGTAGTAAAAGAAACGCCACTTAATCCGATAAAAATTGACGATATAATTTTTTATCGACTTTTATCGTAAATTGGCGACAAAGTGCCGCCGGGCCGCATGTGTCGACATATCGATAACATTTAAAATTAAGTTTAAAGCTTTGCGATAAGCGACGAGTGTAGCAGCGGGCACAGAAGAATTTTTTTAGAGTTCCTCAGGACTAAATATGAAACGTTTTCTAGTCCATCTTTTTAAGGATAAGTTAATATGTAGTTTTAGGGTGAATCCTAAATTGAGATTGTTTTTTTTAGTAAAGGAAAATATACCTACTAGGATGATAAAGTAAAAGTTTATATGTTTGGAAGTTTATTACTCAATCACGCAAAAACGATTAAACGGATTTTGATGAAATTTGGCACACAGGTAGATCATATTCTTGAATAAAACAAAGGATACTTTTTATACCGGGAAAAGATAAGATCACTCGGGAACGCGGGTGAAACCGCGGGGAAAAGGTAATCAATTCTCTTGACGTGCGGCGGCCGGGGCGTGGTGGTCAGCGCTCAGTTTATAATATTAGTTACATTATAATCTCACCACAATAAATAATTATGTGGCTGAAGATGAAATAATAAAGAAACTACTGAATTACCTAAAAAAATACATCAGTCTTTAAAAGTGTACGGAACACGCAACGGAAATAGTCTTAATCACTCTTAACGTATTTTAAATTTATGACCGTGTCCTAATCCGCCATATCTTCATTTTGAGAGCTCCTCGTGTGTTATCTTGAAATGTTTTTTTGATCCTCAGAACCCGGCAAATGGTTTGAATACTCAATAGACTTTTTTATTTCATTTAAAAAAAAAGTTAATACTAAAGTAAAAAAATCGACATACCCAGTATGTTTCAGTTGGAAGCATTGTATGCATATTTTCCACTAAAACAGATACATTTCAACATCGCACTAACACCAAAATAAACTATCGTCAAAATTAGTAATATTAAAAACATATTTACACAACACTTCAGCTGCCAATTAAAAACCTTTTACAATAAAAGTGTTGCCACATTCGCAAAAACAAAAAGGCACGTACTCAAGGCTCTGCGGGTAATTAAATATAATTACAATAAGGTACATAATTTCCTGTCAATTAATCATGTCACACGTCCATCAACGGGTTTGTTGGCGTGTTTTTTTGCACTTAATACCAAAATAGGCGATGGTGGACTTATGGACGAACAATTGCAATACATTCAATGTTAATTATGTCCTTAAATAAACTCTATGGTAGGGGAGGCATTGATGCTAAATTTGTAGTTACTCGAGCGTCTTTGGGACCTACTGGAATTTGAAGATTAGGTGGAATAAAGAAAAAAAGGTTATGTGATATTTTCCCCTTCAGCGATGGGGGGAGCGTCTACAGGGTTTCAAAAATGTAAAAAAAAACAGTCACCAAGAAATACTCGAGCGCGTCAGATATTAATAGGGTAGTCGCGCCACGTCTGTCTGATAACGGAAATATAATAATCTGCCGTTTTGCGTGGTGGGGGTGGCCGTACGAAGGGGTCGAAAATATTAAAAAAAAAAATTTACTCGAGCGCGTCAGACATTAATAAGGGATGTTAAGTGAACCCTCCAGTAGCTCCTATTTTAAAGACTGACGATTTGGACGCGACCATCAGTCAGGGCCGATTTTTAAAAATGCAAAAAAAAATCGTGACCTTGATTTACTCGAGCGCGTCAGATTTTTATACAGGCGGTTCTTCTTGATGGCCTTGTTGTACTGACCCATAATCTGACAATTATGTTAAGGGATTTCCTTAATCTGACGGTTTGAAAAAAAAAATATGTAAAAAATATCGAAATCTCGAAAATGGTTCAAGATATCGAAAAAATGTTTGTACAAAAGTTGTAGAGAATTTAATCTTCTACAACATTTATTATGAATACATATACCAAAAAACCCATAGGAAACGAGATATTTGCAATAAATGATTTTTTGACCTTTGACCTCGAAAAATCAGTAGTCGCGGGCACCCTAAGATAAGTAGCTTTTGAGACAAGTTTTAGGGTGTCAAAATAAAGGTTTATACAAGTTAATAGCTGACTATTTCTCATTCTGAGGTGAAACTCATAATATTCCTGGACTATACACTTAATAATGATTTTAGCCACTTCGGCTTGTGCAAATCGGCAGATTAAGATATTTCCGTGATTCGTGACTAATTTCCTTCAAAATAAAAAAAAAACCAATCGCGCTCGAGAAAATCCAGGTGACGTTTTTTTTTTGCAACTTTGCGAGTCTCCAATTTTCTTTCGTCACGCCCAATTTGTCAGATTATTGAAATGTACACTAATTTGCATGTAACTAACTTACCTTACCTTAATCTGACGCGCTCGAGTATTTCAAACCATCGATTTTTTTTTACTAATCTGACGGGCTACCCTAGGCGTTCGACACTACATAGAGGGCTCAGATTTGGTGAGAGTACTTCACAAGGTGCAAGGTTGTCCCCCTTATGTTAATCTGACGCGCTCGAGTAAATCCCGAAATCCCCTATTCGCCTCCCCTACCACTAGGGATATTTACATCGTTGTTGTTCGTTTGTTTTATGGATATTGTCTTTTTAGGGTTCCACAGTCCGATATCGCTCTTTGAATGTTACTACTAGGGTTTCCTTTGTTTAATTTATTAAATTGATGATGATATTATAATGTAAATTTTTTATCACATCGCATAGACTTTGAAGTTTGATTTTCACAGCTCCAAGGTATTCCAGATTTGAGTCAGTAATTATATACGTTATAGCAGTATGGAAGCTAGGCTCAATTATTAAAATAATTAACTACGCTCGATTGGAGTCCCCGTAAGTTACGTAAAATCTAAAAAGTCGGTTGTGCAAGTCGCAACGCATATAACGCGTTCACTGCTTAGTACCTCGTCAATGCACATGTCTGTGTAACTGCATCGTTTTGAACGGTTTGTTCCTAGTTTCCATACTGCTTTAGCCTATATTTTTACTGTGTTTGAGTATTTGATATTAATTTCAACTTGATAGGTACCACCACGTGGCGTTGCCAGGCGTCCGGGTAAAAGCCGGACATACCTAGTTAGGCTTTTTGGGCAAAATAAACGGTGTCCGGCTTTTAATAGGCTTTTTACGTTTCACAAACGAGCGAACGCCGAGCTTGGCCAAGCGCAGGCGAGTCGACTGTCAGTTACATTAGAATTTAACAAGATTTATGGTAATAATCTAAAAAGCTTGATTTTACATACAATTGTTTTGTCGTAACTATTAATACTAAGACAAAATCCTCAATAATGAAGGCTGTCCGGCCTTTTTATCCAAATGTCTGACCAAACTGGATGGTCTGTCCGGCTATTAGGTTTTGACAATCATTTTTTATAGACCATTATTTGAATAATAAAATTAAATTTTATCTTACATAGTCACTGGGCATGGATACGCATATCCTATTGAAAGACTATCCGCTCACGAAAAACGACCGCCATCGCCATGGCAATGGAGATTAGAAGAATTGGACAAACAAATTGAAACATTACACCAGTGCCTACATGGAATATCAATAGTTGAATCATGTGTTGTAGAGAAACACTTAACCACATCAAAGGCGCAGGATGCACCAATCACTTAGGTGCTATTTTCTACTCAGCTTGTGCACTTGAGATTCTTAGAATATCTGTCAAGTGTATTGCAACTTGTTTATAAAGTGATAAGGCTCCATATAAGTCACTATCCTGAAATAATCCTAGGTATTTGGTTTGAATAATTTTTCAATGCATTTTTACCGTCTAAATTTCTAAAGACAAAAGTCGATTAATGTTAACAATAATGTTTATTTTATGCCACAAATGACAACGAGGCAGGCGGGTCACATGATGGTAAGTGACTACCGTCGCCTATAAACATTAGCAATACCAGGGGGATTGCTAATGTGTTGTACACCTTATTACAATGGCAAACTGGCTCTCAAGTGCAATTGCCGGAACACACCAACAGATGCTTAGCGACAGAATTTCAACTTGAGGGTGGTAGCCAGCCACTCGAGTACTACAAAGTACCCTACCACCGTGCTGTGGTACGATGTTTCCTTCACCGAAACCTCAAGCTCATTGTTGGATTCAAACCCATTACCTTCGCCGCGGTATCCGACGTCACTGCCACTGAGCTATCATCGCCATAAATATATGATTTAGATTTCGAGAAGATTCGAGAAATTCTTTATGAGTTTCTTAACCAGTCACAAACTCAAATTACCTACTTGTCTTACTGTCAGTGTCTTTATTCGCCCAAACATTAAGGTTAATGGAAGGGCAACAATTTTATAGACGATCTTAATCATTATACTTATTTCTCGAGATAATTGCACATCAAAAACCGCCAATAACTGGGTACCGTCGCTCTTTGTTCCACTTGGCTTTCGTAATTGATAAAATGGAGTTTACATGCCGTTATACTTTACTAATATTAATATCCAACAGTTTGTGCATATTTTTTATGGATGTCTTTTCGGATATAGATGTGGATGTTGGAATTATGTTGAACTAGTTATCCGCCCCGCGGTTTCACCCGCGTTCCCAAGGGATCTTATCTTTTCCCGGGATAAAAAGTATCCTATGTCCAAGGTTGTATTTATCTCTATATCAAATTTCATCTAAGTTTGTTTAGCGGTTTAAGCGAATTTATAATATTAGTATGGATTTTTTTAGACTTGGAAAAACAGTAACTTGGCGGTTTAACTCTTTATTACTCGCACGATGAAAATACACAACTGTTCGCATGGGGTCTTAAGAGAACCCATGTCTTTAGGACAAAATTTAATGATTTGTTGTTACATACAATAAAAATATTACCTATAGTTACAAGCTAGCAGGCGCCCGGGGACGATTCACGGAGCGCAAGCGCAGCAAAGGTTAATTCGCTTGGTATTCAGCAGATTCAGCCTAGATTGGCCTAGAAGATCCCCGACCTCATGAGATGCAGGTGTATGATTTTTAAATTTTTTTCGTAGCTTTTCACTTTTCTTATAGGCGCTCTTTTTTTCAATAACAACATACATTTAATATTAGCAGCTTTTTTGTTTTTTTATAGATTTTAACATAAATTCTTCAATACAATTAGGTAGATAGAGTACTTTCGTCAACGATATAGGAGACTCAAATTCTCAAAATCAGAGCTCTTTATAACACTAAATAGACTGGTTGCCATTAAAGATGTTCCCTATATAAAGACATCCATGTAAACCATTCTTTATCCGCCTTGCCTTGCTTAGGTAGGTGTATCATTATATTTTTTGTATAGCGTTTTTGCTTCAATTCAGTTGAAATAAATGCCGATTTGGACCGATTGAACCGATGACGGATGGCAGATCGTCGTTTTTTGTATAATAAGGGGCTTCTTGAGTACTTTACAATTATTTACACGCAACTCTTTGGGTTAGCTCCATAATAATTCCAACGTCGATCTTTATTTATTAAGGTTTTAAAGTAACCTCATAATAAAATATATGTTTGAATCATTTTATATAATTCACGTGAGAGGAATTAATATTTTATGGCGTTGATAGTTGCAGTGACTAATACGGTGACTTCGGTTTTGGGTTTGAATCCTACAATAAGTTTGTGCGTCCAGTTAAGGAAAACTTGTGAGGGATCCATAGCATGGCATGGTGGACTTTGTAGCAGGCTGGCTACTGAGGTAAGCTATTTATTGCCAAGCACCTATAATCTATATGTACTAGTAGCTGTGCTTCAGAATCAGCTTATTAAATTGAAATTTCCTGTTGGTTAATTTAGTACGGTTTTATGCATTCACTAGCCCCGTGGTTTCACCCGCGTTTCCGAGGCATCTTATCTTTTACCGGGATAAAAAGTATCCTATGTTTTATTCCAGAATATTACCTATCTGTGTGCCAAGTTTCATCAAAATCCGCTCAGCCGTTTTTGCATGATTGAGCAACAAACATCCAAACATACAAACTTTCACATTTTACCTAATAGGATGGCTATTACACGAGGACTAAAATATACGAAGCATTGCACCTTTTTTAAAACCATAAATTACATGTTATGTTTATATTTAAAACTGATTATTACATCGACAAAATTGAAATATGTCAGACACTCCATGGAGTGTTTACACTACTGTGGAGAAGTGCTCGAGCGAGTCAACTCGACCGCGTCACGGTAGCGCGGACGAGTATTATGTTTACGGTGCTGTGTAAACACCGATGTTGAGAGCAAGTGAATAATTGTGCGCCATTGTTGGAATAGACAGCTAGTGATGAGCAATATTAATTTTAGTTTATGTTATCAGTCAAAAATAAATGTTGACACTGATAAATGTTTTATTCTATACTAGCGACCCGCCCGCGGCTTCGCCCGCGTGGACTACACGTTATATCGCGCAAGTGGGGGTGGTGGAGGGGGGATAAAAGATAGCCTATGTTCTCTCCTAAGGTCTACTCTATATCTGTGCCGAATTTAATCTAAATCGGTTGAGAGGTTTAAGCGGGAAAAATCACTTCGTAAATAATCACTTTTTAGTAAAGGATAAAAAATGGTTATGGTGGGTTATCCCTAAGAGATAGACATATACCATCGCGGACTTTTTTGTTGAACTTTTTAAGGTGGACAATACTGTAGTACATTATTTTGGTCTATCTCGAAGGGTTCAGCCAGCGTTTGCAATATAAGCGCAAAAAAATGCTTAATTACGACATCACATTAGAAACCTCTAAATTTATCAGTGTTTCGCTACTATATTATGCATGTATTATACATATAAACCTTCCTTAAAAATCACTCTATCTATTAAAAAAAACCGCATCAAAATCCGTTGCGTAGTTTTAAAGATTTAAGCATACATAGGGACAGACAGCGCAAGCGACTTTGTTTTATACTATGTAGTGATTGTTAAAATTATTAATACTTACGCGTGAATCTAAAGATATTTTTTAAATTATTTTATTCATATTATACTTTGATATCTAATTATAAAATATCAATGATATTATAATACATTTTTTTAATTTAAATGAACTTATGAACAAAATAGTTAGTAGGTTAGTTTTAACAAATCTTCCTACTTTTTTTGTATGATCGTTGATCGGAACTCACTATGCGTCTACTTAATCGTGTTTACAAAGTAAACACTTGTAATAGACATTTTAAAAATCCGCGGGTGGCCAGCTACTGTTTGCCTTTTACCTACGATTAGAATGCGCCTTCGTTCCAAACTTAAATAATAATATTATACATTCTAAAATAGACCATATCTCATTGGGAGAAGGCTGGATATCTAAATAAGCGTTTGTACATTATGACTAAGTTAGTTATTTAAAAATATATCTTAGTGCTATTGGAAATAGATTTATTGTAGAATGGTCTTACTTTTTTTTTTTAAAAAATATGTGACTATTTGATGAAACAATACTTGAAATAAGTAGTAAGAAATAACATTGAGACCTCATCTGCTGCGATGTTTATATAGGCGGTTCAAAATAAAACAATCGAAAAAATATTTATTTTTACTGCGTAGGTACTAGAAATAAGTTTTATTCATATGAATATTAATAATAATTTACAAAAGTGCCTGTTACTTAAAATACTATGTAGGTTCTTATAGAATTTCGGGTAAAGCGTTATTCAACCGCAAACTTTAGTCGAAGTCTATAATGCCATTTTCTGCATGATGGTAAGTGACTACCGTCGCCTATAGACATTTAGTAAATACCCATGGGTATTGCCAATGCTATGGATACCACAAAAACTTGAACTTATATAAAGTACCTTCCTATATCAGAAAACTATCTGGTTTCCATGTTTTCCATATTTGTTCATCATTGTGTAATTTTGGTATTGGACGGCGACGGAAGTCACTTACCATCAGATGATCCGCCTTCCTCGTTGTCACTTGTGGTGTAAAAAAAATGTGGGTAGGTAAAAAAATATCTCAGAATATTTATTTATTTACAAATAAGTAAAAAGTGCGGAATCCTTAAGATTGTACCTAACCAAAGAAGACGATTAGACAGACGTACCCTGAGGCGAAAACAATATATAATTTGATAAACCCAAAGTCCGTCCATTACGGTATCGTTATTATGATTAACCTGTTGTTTTTTTATTTTAAGGCAAATTACTCACTGTTTAAGGTTATAATTTGATGAAAACGCATTCTTGTGTGAATTTTTGATTAAAAATAATAATTCTTTTTTTTTGTTTTTTTAATGTGAATTCCATACCTTTAAAACTTACGTTACAGTATGCATATCATAAAATGTATATAAGTAGATATTATTTAAAAAAAGCGCCATGATATAAATTCAAAAGCATAAGTATTGAAAAGCAAAACAATATGAATCGTTTGGAATTAACAATCTAGACTTGACGATTTTTCTTGCACGTCTGTATTTTTTCTTCATGCGAAGCAAATTCTAAAAGGAAACATTTAAATTAATTAAGGCAGGAGGCATTTGACATTATCGGATGTGTAATTATTCTCAAAATCAATGGGTTCGATTCCTGGCTTGGGAAATTATTTAAACAAAAATTTTATGATGCTGTTTTAGTTTGCATAGAGACTCCTTTTAGCATTTTTCGCTATTCCTTTTAGATAAAGATATGACCATACTTGAAAAATTCACCCAGATTAACACAGGTCAAGATATACGTTGACATATACTGTTGACGACTTCTTGACTTGACAAATATAAAAACCGGCCAAGTGCGAGTCGGACTCGCGCACGAAGGGTTCCGTAAAAAAGGCAAAATAATCATGTTTGTTGTATGGGAGCCCCCCTCAAATATTTATTTTAATTTGATTATTTATTATTAAAGTAAAAATACAATTGAGTATTTTGTGAATATTTCAAGTGCCTACCTGTTGCCATTATTGATATCGAGCAAAAAAGGGAAAAAAAGTAGCGTTTGTTGTATGGGAGCCACCCTTAAATATTTATTTTATTTTTAGTATTTGTTGTTATAGCGGCAACAGAAATACATAATTTGTGACTGTCTAGCTATCGCGGTTCTTGAGATACAGCCTGGTAACAGACAGACGGACGGACAGACAGCGAAGTCTTAGTAATAGGGTCCCGTTTTTACCCTTTGGGTACGGAACCCTAAAAATGACAAAACAATTTGTAATATAATTTAATTTGTATAACTTCGTTGACTTAGTAATTGTATATTAAATGTGTGATTAATTGAATTGAATTAAATCTGAATAATTAAATGTAGTTACTATTTGCACGCCATCATGGTAAAACATGCATGACCTGTTTATAATTTTTTTAAGACCAATGTATTTACTATGTTTTTAGCAAATAAATTTTATTCAAACATTAACCCATAAATTATAATTTCAAATATAGATTTAAAAAAAAAAAACAATATTTATATTTAAAACTTTAAAAAATAGCATCCAACCGGCATCGGGAACAAGGTCCAAGTGACCGGTGGTCAAGGCTCCAGAGAGAGGAACTCCCTCACAATGCGTGCCGTCTCCAGGAGTACTGCCTTCTGAATCTGGCCTTTGATCCAGCTACCTAACGCGAGCCTCTTAAGGTGTTTTTCATTATTATTATTATTATTATACCTGAGAGTGAAGTAGTAGAATATCTCGACGAGGCTGAGGAATGAGAAGCCGAGGAATACTCCGAGTAAGCCACCGCAATTGGAGAAGAAATCAGTTAACCCGAACATTTCCGAGCGACGCATCGATATGTAACGAGAGTGCTTGAAATACAACTCTACACGAGCGTAAGACAGCCTAAAAGTAAAACACCATCAATAGTTAATTATCTGTATTAATATTGTGAAGAGGTATGATTTATTTTTGGCTTTTTTGTTTGTATGTAGGACAATGATAATTATAATTTAATGTAGCTATACCTACAAAGCATTCTCTCTTCAAAAACGCACATATAAATAACGTAATACAGCAATATCGCACTAAATTACCATATCTTATAAATAAAACACACTAGCTGTTCCCCGCGGTTTCACCCGCGTTCCCGTCGCGGATCTTATCTTTTCCCGGGACAAAATACAGCCTATGTTCATCAGGGATAATGTAGCTTTCTAATGGTGAAAGATTTTTTCAAATCGGTCCGGTAATTTCAGAGCCTATTCAATGCAAACAAATAAACAATCAAATCTTTCTCTTTATAATATTAGTACAGACAACGGCATTTGGGTCACATTTAATTGCAATCGGTACGTAAAGTACATCCGATGAAAAGCTACACTAACACTTTCTAATGCGGGTGAAGCCGCGGGGTGAAAGCTAGTAAACAATATAAAAATATCAAACGCGCGGAAAATCTGAATATAATTTATTTTTAGTCTAAACTAGCTGTGCCCCGCGGTTTCACTCGCGTTCCCGTGGGATCTTATCCTTTCTTGGAATAAAAAGTATCCTATGTGTTATTTCAGGATATGATCTACCTGTGTGCCAAGTTTCATCGAAATCCGTTCAGCCGTTTTTACGTAAAAAGTAACAAACATCCATCCATCAAAAATTTCACGTTTATAATATCACATAGCTGTCTCCCACGGTTTCACTCGCGTTCCCGTGGGATCTTATCTTTTACCGGGACAACAAGTAACCTTTGTGCTATTCCAGACTATAATCTATCTCTGTGCCAAATTTCATCCAGATCCCTTCAGCCGTTCTGGCGTAAAAGAGGAACAAACATCCAAACTTTCACATTTATAATATTAGTAAGATTAGTAGGATTAGTGGGATACCGGGCTCTTATTAAACTCACCCTATCTTAGAGCTTTTTCTTTCAAGATCAATGGTGTTACTTGTTACTTCAGCTTCGTATTCCACACTGTTGCACGCTGGCAGGCAATTGCAAGGATTCACCTCAGAATCCTCCGTATCCAAATTCAGCTCTTTTTTAGCCAACAAAGCTGAAAAGAATATGTTTTTAAGATCGAAACTGCAATAAATTAAGTATTTGACCCGCAGAGAACTGAAACTACAAATACGAATTTTTATGGTAAATCATCATCATCATAGCCGGAAGACGTCCACTGCTAGACAAAAGCCTCCCCCAAGGATCTCCACGATGACCGGTCTGGCGCTACTCGCATCCAGTGGCTTCCGGCGACCCTCACAAGATCGTCGGTCCACCGTGTGAGAGGCCTGCCCACGCTACGTCTTCCGGTTCGTGGTCGCCACTTGATAACCTTTCTGCCCCATCGGCCGTTGGTTCTACGAGCTATGTGCCCCGCCCACTGCCACTTCTGTTTGACAATTCTTCGGGCTATGTCGGTCACTTTGGTTCGCCTGCGGATTTCCTCATTTCTGATTCGATCTCGCAGGGAGACTCCGAGCATAGCCCTCTCCATTGCCCTTTGGGTGACTTTTAGCCTTCTTAGGAGGCCCATAGTAAGCGACCACGTCTCTGTTCCGTATTTCATCACTGGCAACACACACAGGTCGAAGACTTTCGACTTGAGACACTCCGGTATTTGGGACGAGAAGATGTTACGCAGCTTCCCGAACGCTGTCCAGCTGAGTTGGATGGTCTGACCTAGGTAAATATAGTCGTCTACAACTTCGAGTGCAGAGTCTCCAACCTTTACTAGAGTGGGTGCAACATGGACGTTAGACATGATTTTCGTCTTGTCCATGTTCATTTTTAGACCCACTTGTTAAGAGGCTCTGCTGAGGTCATCGAGCATTGTGCCAAGGTCTTCCAAGGTCTCAGCCATGATTACGGTAAATGCCACAGAAAAATAAAGAGAAAGAAGGAGCGTACGTAAACAATAATAGTCTCCAATGAAATGAAGCAACGTGCACGAAGTTGTGTGCGTGACCTTTACGATCGGCTTCCATTTTCAAATTCGGCTTCCTATACTGTGCTTCACTTTAAGTGCGTGGGGCTCTGTCTACGTTTTTTATTTGGTCTGAGATAAATTCATACTTCAATAGATAATAGGGATGTTGAGTGGAATTTTGTATGAAATAGTACCACAAAAAAGTACCACCAAAAGATATTCTTTTTTGTGGTTATATTGGAAATTTAAAATCATCAGAAAGACGAATTTTATAACGTTTGATGTTTTAGACTGTTTTTAGGTGTTTTTAACTAGTTATTGTTTGATAATTTTTCTTCAGTAGGTATAGACTCGGGACAAACAGACATACACACAAAATGCCTGTCCGGAACGGCTATCGGTTCTCCCTAACTGTGGCATAGTAATAATATGTCAGAATACAAAATACAAATATTACCTTGAACTTTTTTGAAACAAATTTGTTTACTTGCGGTGCAGATTTTCCTGCTGTTTTCATCTGAAAGTAATATCCAAAAATTGCTAAAATTGATCATCAAAATCCATGGATTGAAGCCTCACATTTACCTAAAGGCGAACTATACGGATAGACGGACGGATATCTATAATATGGGGTACGGAATATGCCCCATATTGTAGATTTGTATATAAATAATAAGTATTAATAAATATATCAACCTTCGTAAATACACACATAGAAAGGCGAGACCACGGTATAAATATATTCGTATATCCTAGTGAAAATTAGCACCTTTCAGATAAGTAAAGACAGCCTTTTGTAAACTAGCTGAACTGGCAGACATTGTTCTGTCCTTAAAATAGTTCTAAGATATAAACAATTCCAGTTTTTCCCGAATTTTCCAATTAGCCGCTCGTTTTTTCAAAATTAATAAAAGAAATATTTTTTCCTGAAAGTTTTTAAATCGGTCGTCGTTCCTTACCTTTGAGTATGAAGCCAACAAATTAATATAGATTAATTAGGTACTAGCTGTCCTCGCGGTTTCGCACGAGGAAACCCAAGGAATTTATTTTCAAAAATTAATCCTTTCATAGCGGATACCTATGTAGAAACCTACCAAATTTAATGTTTGTAGCATTTATACTTTCTGAGATTTAGTGATTAAATTAATGAGTGTATTTCCACGGAGTAAAGAAGTAGAGTGGAGGTGCCCCAATGTAAAATCTCTTAAGAAAGATGCGTCGCTTAATGCTGGTGAGAGGGGGACGGGGGTACGGCGATCCATCTAGCGGTGAAGGTAATTATTACAGTGTAACTGAACTGAACTATTTTTAATTTTAGTTCGTCTACTCACCACTATGGCGTAACAGAGCATGACAGACCTTCCAGTACAATATATGTCCGTTTTTTTAATAAGACTTTTGGCTTGGTATCTAGACCTTTAAGCCATGCTATGTCCGTAAGAAAAGCATGGCAAGTAGGGTAGGGATTATTCCTGTTTATGGCAAAGCCCAAAATGATTTAATATATAATATTTTTTTGGTTATGTGAAAAGCAGAGTTTAAATAAATTACACAAACAAATAAATAAAAATAAATTACGACAACTACGCGTGGTTATAATGTATCTACTCGACGACAGATGGCTCTAGTTATAAGCATCGGTGAGAGCGGGGGTGAAGGAGGTAAGAAGGGCGAAAACTAGGCGTGGTTATAATGCATCTACTCGACGACAGATGACTCTAGTTATAAGCATGGGTGAAAATGTGTTTTAAAATGAAAATAAAAATGATAATTAAAATTATAGGGACTTGCACATGAAATGTAATGCCGTCAATATGTTTCAGTTTTGAACCTGAGCAATTCTTACACCCAACAACAGTGCACTTCATTGTCTAAACGAATTAACAATTAAATTACGTAAGAACCTAGTACGTACAAACACGAGCCGATCGCGGTGACGGTTCTCTCGATACTAGAGATCGCAAGCCCCGCCCGCTGTGACGTCATGACCTAGTTGAGGCACCTGACCTAGTTGCCTTGTGCCAGCTCCACTATACTTCTTTACTCCGTGGGTATTTCACTTATAACTTCAAAAAAGGAGGAAGTTCTATGTTCGTCTGTATGGCACCTACCTATGTCTTTTATAATGTTCACTGATTTTTTCGTCAACTGTTGACCGATCCAAAAGCAGGAGATGTTCGTCTCGAATATGTTTTAATTTTTTTATGCGTTATAAAAATTGTATTTGCATAATTACAATAACATTTTGTAACATATTTGCCTTGGCACTGACTTCAAACAGATAAGTAGGTAAAACGAGATTAGACAAAAATAAATAAAACTGCGTTTTTGTCTTTTGGATTAAATCTTAATTCAATTATTTCTTGCTTTTTAGTGATTGTTTTAAAACCTTTTTATGTTTTGTTTGAAGTCGGTAAAAAAATATCACTAGGTATGTTAAAAATGTAAGTAGCTTTCGCTGTAGCTATACTTACATGGCATGTGGAACCAGACACATCCACATTTTTGATATGTGTAATTTGTCTGACACTCAAGTTTGCAATTATCCAATGTGTATATTTTGAAGTACTTGAGAGGTCGTTCCCATGTATAGAAGCATTGTCGTCTGCATACAAAATAATATAAGTTTCAAATATTGACTAAGGTCTCAAAATTGGTGACACTTTTAACTAAGGTAATTTTTGTGTGTTTAGCAGGTAGCCCGCCCATCTATATCACACTTACGGACATCTTGTTATATCAAAGAGACACATTACATCCGTTACAAGCGATTTTTTTACATTCAAATAAACAAATAATTTTATAAATTTTCCAAAAATAATCAATTTTTTTCGGAACGAAGTTCTTTTCGCGGCTTGCAGGGTGAACTTGTGGAATTGTCACGTAAGGAAACAAAGTTATGCTAGTACCTACCAGGGTCTCAGAAGTTTAAAGGAGTAATTTGTTACTGTTAATAGCAAATAGTGAAAAGAGGCAAAATATTATTGGGTATCAGAATTACTGTCCACTAACATTAAAAAGGAGTTCTGAGCTATGCTACCAATTGTCTTGATTCTGTCAGTTCTTTATTCTAATATGAAAAAGGTTTTTAAGGATTTTAGTCTAATGATTATGAAATATTCGGCCAAGGAGTAAGTAATGGGTGTAATGACTTACATATCAGGGTGGTAAGTCATTAATTCCTGAGATGAATCCATGATGTTAACTTTGATCGCTAGTGAAGTCACTGAAGTAAGAGCTATGGGGTATACATGCCTCGATGATTGAGGCATATCTGTCGGATGATGTAGGTACAGCTAAAAGTTAAATATTAAATTGACAATAGGATTCGGAAATTGTCGAAAAATCGAGTCTATAAATATCTATTACCTATTACGGTAATAGGTAACAATATTACCTATGTTATAAGTAAGGGTAAGAAAATACTTTTAAAACTTTCGCGATTATACCGGGTCTATTCGCGCACGGAATAATCAAAATATTATTTCGACTAACCTCGACGTTTCGATCAAGGGTAAGATAATTAATGATACATCATCTTCGGTACATGCAACACATAGTTAACCTTAGTAGAACCTATTAGAGTACAATATTGAACTTACTTGAAATCCATGCATATGTATCTGACACTTTTCATCACGATCGTTTATATTTTCTGAGATAAGCAAACTTAAATCTGTGTCCATTGTATTTGCCTAAAGAAAGAGTAATGACATTAGCAATACCAGGGAGTTTGTCAATGTGTTGTCGTCCTTTTTACAATGAATCTCTTATACAGAGTGTTCGGTAAGTAGTACAACAAACATAAGGGGGGGGGGGGGGGGATAAACTCAAAAACTCAAACTCAAAAACTCATATATTCAGTTTAGGCCCTGGTAAGGCACTTATGAACGTTACAATTGACTCTACCAGGTGGCATAATCATCTACTAGATATACAAAAATATTTTGCATGGTGGTAGGCATTGTAAATAAAATGAAATGAAATGTTTATTCATCCAAATAGGCCTTCACAGGCGCTTATGAATTGTCAGATTCTAATGACTCTATGACTCTAGTGCACGTAGTGTAATAAGGTGTACAACACATTAGCAATCCCCTGGTATTGCCAATTTCTATAGGCGACGGTTGTCACTTACCATCAGGTGACCCGCCTGCCTTGTTGTCACTTATGACATAAAAAAAAATGACTAGTAAAAGTGTTACCATGAAGAAATATCGAAATATCCCGAAAATGTTGAGACGTTTAAGGTCATTATTTTATATTTAGTACACCCTATTACAATGCTTTAAAGGTGAACTGGCTCTCAAGTGCAAATGCCGGAACACACCAACAGGTGCTTGGCGACAGATTTTTAACTTGAGGGTGGTAGCCAGCCAGTCGAGTACTACAAAGTACCCTACCACCGTGCTGTGGTTTCCTCACGATGTTTTCCTTCACCGAAAGCTCAAGCTCATTGTAGGATTCAAACCCACGACCTTTGCCGCGGTATTCGACGTCACTTACCACTGAGCTATCATCGAAAAAAAAATTTAGGTAGGTCATAATCATGACGGAAAACAACACATTACATATTTCCGGCTTATTTTGAGTATGAGTTGTATGACATATATTTTAGCTAATATTCATTTTCTCAAACATACCATTCCACGCCTTGGGTATGGGTTTTCTTCGTTTTTATCATACCCATTTGTTAAAGACCAACCTTTAGCTGTTGTAGTTGCGTTTAAGTACGGAAACTTCTTTTGAATACTGCAGACATATTAAATAAACACCACACAATTAAATATCAGTTAAATCTTTTCTAAATAGACGTATTGTATTTTCTATCGGCGCCTGTACAATATAGAGACCTTTGAGGAACTGATTCTTCTCATTTGGGGTTATAGGGGGCTACGTGGGGTTATATGGGGCTACATGGGGTTATAGGGGGCTACTTGGGGGTAATATAGGGATCTTCAGAAGTGTTATTACACTAAAACATGGTAAATCTCAGCAGTGACCACTTACCATCAGGGCTATGTACCTGATATCATATTGGTGTAAAAAATCAATTGCCTAAATCAAGTGAAATTGTGATCAAACAAAGCTTATAAATATGAAAGTAGCTTTGTCTGTCTGTCATCTTTTCACTCCTAAGCCGCTGAATCAGATTTTGGATAGAAGGGACCTTGGAGAAGGACATAATAATACTTTAGAAAAGATCGATCCCTCGGAAACTGCGGGGGACAGTTGGGGGCTGTTGTAAAATAAATATCATAAAATATGACCTTACTTGTCCATTCGTAGTATTTCATTAGCCGAGAGAGAATTGATATTGAAACAGATCCCTGCTTCAAGGATTACTGTTTCAACTATTGTGTTACATGTGCTTTCGTACATAGAATCACTCCAAGAGCAATATTCGAACGTTTCCGAAATGGTTGGAGCCACCTTCAATTAAAAAATATATAATGATGAAGTTGTATCCATTATTTTATAGTATTTTAATTGCCTCTGTAATCTATGTAAATAAAAATGGATCTTCCAAATGTATGTACGCTCTTTCGAATGACTGCACCAAATTGGATGATTCTTTGTTTTGTGTATTCGTCAAGGACAAGGTTTTTATGAAATTAAAAAAACCTGTGGCACTCGGGGACTGCCGCGGTAAAGCTATTGCATAGCATTATACTTTTTAACCGACTTAAAAAAAAAGGAGGAGGTTCTCAATTCGTCTGTATGTTTTTTTTTTTTTTTTTTTTTGTATGTTTGTTACTCGATTTCTCAGCCAATTATGAATAGATTTTGATGATTCTTTTTTTGTTTGGTAGATCCTACTTCAGAGGTGGTCCCATTTAAATTTTGTCGAAATTGAGTAAGCACTTTTTGAGAAAATCAACAAAAACGAAAAAAAATCTATCTCGTTTGATAAACCTTAGTGAATCAAACTGAGTCGTTGAGCGTGACTTTTTGGATTTGGATGAAATTTCGTGTGTATACTTCAATGGGTTCTTCGATGGTTTTAAAATACAATTGGACCCGGTAGGTGGCGCTGGAATCGAGTTCCAAGATTTGTTTTAATTTCAGGGCAGGACGACGTCTGCCGGGCCCGCTAGTTATATATTATATTTTACCGGCCAGACCCGATTTCAGGACAAACTAGTTTTGCCTAGGATAACATATAATAAGGAATAAACTTTAAAAATTAAAAAATAAAATTATTTTTAAAAATAAAAAACAAAAACCGACTTCAAAACTGTAACCTATACCTATGTACAAACATAAACTAAAAAGTAAAGAATAATATTTTAATTTCAAAGCAAGAGCCTTAAAGGACAATCAACAAAATTATTGATATTTATATATCTATTTAATATTTATAAACAGTTCTTTTTGGAGTCGGTGCCAGCCAAGAAGGACAGTTTAATTCTGCCTTTGTAACAAACTTTCGAAAAGTAGGGGAGCGACGGCGCAGACCTAAGGAACATTACCGTAAGGAGAGGTGACATAAGACGTTTTCTCGTATGAACACTTCGTGTCCAGTTCAAAACTGTCCTTCTTCTTGACTGGCACCGACTCCAAAAAGAACTGTTTATAAATATTAAATAGATATATAAATATCAATAATTTTGTTGATTGTCCTTTAAGGCTCTTGCTTTGAAATTAAAATATTATTCTTTACTTTTTAGTTTATGTTTGTACATAGGTATAGGTTACAGTTTTGAAGTCGGTTTTTGTTTTTTATCATCCCATCTATTCGAAAAGGACGACTTGGTTCGCCTTTAAGTGCACCCAAAGGTGGTGTTTTCTAGCGGGCAGTTATAGTTCAAGAGTTGTCTCGAAATGAAGATTCAAAATTAGAAGGATTTTTTAAAATGATTGTTTTATGTTCCAATTGATTTCACTACTTACTTCTAGTAAAGTTTGAATACATTTTTCATTAGTAGGCTTACGAATAATACTGAATGGTAGGGGTGTTTTACATAGTAATAAAATGTCATCAAATAATGTCCCATTGAAACCGACCATTGGATGCGGTCTGAAAAATAAAATAATTATTAAATTAGTTTGTAAACTATTACTGAAAATATATAGGGTGTCCGGTAAGGTCATCATTTTCGAGATTTTTAGATTATTTCTGATTTTATGTACTGATTTTTGAATTTTCGAATATTAAATATCTCGAAAATGGTGTCAATTTTTGTCGTAATACTTATCGGACACCCTGTCTATTAAATTTCGACCTGTTTCTTAATTTTCTTAGTTCGGCCGTGTAGTTGTAAATCGAGGCTTTACATTTAATTCGAGGACATATCGTCACAGATGGAAACGGGATCTAAAAAAAGATAATTATGGTATTTTATTATTATTTTAAAGTATTTTAAGGACAGGTTCACATTAACAACTGAATCGCCAATTTGTTTCAGTATACAGAGTGGCCGGAACATTGACGTCCAAAAATAAAATTTCGGTCCCTCGTATCGTGGGGTATTCGAATCACCCCCATGTATGTTCCGCGACTTTTCATAGTTTTCGAGTTATGAATTTTTTTCTGAATGTTTGAAAATTTTCGACCTGACTAACCTAAAAAAATTCTAAAAAAAAAAGTAGAGGGTTTTATCGAGTTTCTTTTTTTGCAACTGAATTTTCATAAGTAGTACTTTTATGCATAAAATAATCAGCTTCGTAACTGTGATGAAAGTTATGAAAATGTTGATCTAAAGTGAAAAATTTACGTTCGGTAAATTATGACTCAAATTTTCAACTTTAAATTAAAATTCTTAACAGGTGACTTCATAATTCCTAAGTAGGCTTCAAGAATGCGCCAGACTCTCAGCTTTCATAATCATAAAAAAAATGAAGTACTTAATAGGGCTACTTTGTTTAAAATCGGCCTTCAAAGACAGCGAGGTGGAAAAATTCTTAAAATTACCCATCTGAGTAATTATTTTTTTTTGGCTATTTTCTCGTTCCTAAGGTTAATTAATGATAAGAATACTGAAAACTAACCAACAAATAGTTTCAGAGTTGGGTAAGAAAAGTTTTACGTAAAAAGTGGTTTTGAATAAAACACAGATGATAATGTGAAAAAAGTACTTAATTTATTTTTAACATTTACAAAAGGTTTTCAAAGTGGCCACCACCAGCAGCAATACACATTCTACACCTACGTAAGAAATTGTCTGGCAATCGTCTAAAAGCGTCTCTGTTCTCTCTCACAACACGTTCAGCTTCTGCAATCAACTGCCTCAGCTCTTGTTCACTTGAACAGTCTCGGGCGTATGCTATTTCCTTGTAATAGCCCCAAATAAAGAAATCGATGGGGTTGAGATCAGGTGAGCGTGGAGGCCACCTAATTGGTCCGCTGCGTCCGATCCATCTGTTGGGGTATGTTTCATCTAAGTAATTTCGGACCTGGGTTGCATAGTGACACGGGGCGCCGTCATTTTGCAACACCATGGTTCGTCTGAGTTCGAGATTCACATCTGCCAGCAACAATGGAAGTTCATTTTCCAAAAAGTTTTTGTATGTTTCTCCATCAAGTCTGGACGGCAGTTCAAACGGACCAATTAGTTCGCCATTGAGGATACCAGACCACAAGTTAACGCTGGAGCGATGTTGAAATGTCGAAGCTCTCACTTCGAGTGGATTTTCATTCGCCCACTTGTGGTAATTATGAATATTGAATATTCCGGATCGCTCAAATCGTGACTCATCTGACCATAAAACTTTATTGAAAAATCCAGGATCCTCTTGCTCTTTTCGTAACATGGTTTGGCAAAAATCAACGCGCAATTGGTGATCTGTAGGCAGTAAAGCTTGGACTCGTCGGATGTGGAACGCGTGGTATTCTTCATCGTGAAGAATGTCTTGGATAGAAGTCCTTGGGATGTTCAGAGCACGAGCCATACTTCTCGTACTCGTAGACGGATTTCGCTGAACTTCTTCCAGCACCATTTCTCTGCGATCCGGGTTAGCTCTAGGGATTCCTTCATGACTGCCGCGTCGACCAGGATTGCGGCCTGCCATCAAAGTGTTGTGCGTGTTAATAAAAACACGATGGTCGGGATATCGCTCAGGTTGCGGCCCACCACGACGTTGAAGTTGTTCGCGATACAGTCACGCTGCTTCATGGCCGTTTCCTTGTGCAACTCCATAAAAATAATGCATTTCTGCATATTCACTTAACGTGTAACTCATTTTTTACACTTCCACGTAAAAAAAGTCCAAATCAGAATGCAAAACACAGTCCAATAAACGAGCAAAGTAGTCAAACAAGTAGGCAGCGGAGTCCGTAGGCAAAGCGAGTGTGGTAAAGACAAAATGGCGACACGCGTATAGCAGTAAACACAATGTGAGTACGACTGAGGTACTTGTTTTGCGTTGGCTTCGGTTGCGCGCCTTGCGTGAGAGAGATAGCAATAATTCGGTCTCTTTTCCTCTCGGTCCATTGTTATTGCAGGTAAAAGAGTTGCACCCTCGTTTACAACCCATAGTCCACGAGAACGGATCGCGCAAAATTCATTAAACTAACATTTAAAAAAATCTCCGTGTTTAAATCTTAGCTTTCCTGCAGTCATTTTTGGTTAGCAAACTAAATAACCTTAGGAGCGAGAAAATGGAAAAAAAAATTATTAATCAGATAGCTAATTTTAAGAATTTTCCACCTCGCAGTCTTTGAAGGCCGATTAAGGCCAAAGTTAGCCCAAATAGTCCTACGTTTTTTAATGATTATGAAAGCTGAGAGTCTGGCGCATTCTTGAAGCCTACTTGAGAACCATGAAGTCACCTGTTTAGATTTTTAATTTGAAGTTGAAAATTTAAGTCATAATTTACCGAACGTAAATTTTTCACTTTAGATCAACATTTTCATAACTTTCATCACAGTTACGAAGCTGATTATTTTATGCATAAAAGTACTACTTATGAAAATTCAGTTGCAAAAAAAGAAACTCGATAAAACCCTCTACTTTTTTTTTTAGAATTTTTTTAGGTTGGTCAGGTCGAAAATTTTCAAACATTCAGAAAAAAATTCATAACTCGAAAACTATGAAAAGTCGCGGAACATACATGGGGGTGATTCGAATACCCCACGATACGAGGGACCGAAATTTTATTTTTGGACGTCAATGTTCCGGCCACCCTGTATACCAAGGTTAATTCGTAAATAATATGAAACACAATAATTATTTGAATCGTATTTGAGATTGTAATAGCATGAAAGCTTAATCTACGATGTAGGTAGGTACGATAAGTATCTAGGACAGGTAGTTATATAAAATAAATAATTATCCTTATACAAAACAAACAGTGTTTTTTTTGCGGAAACTTGCGAAGTGCTTTTCTGTCTTTGCTTTTTTATTTATTGAAAAATGTCGGTAGCATTGTGTCCAATAAAGTTCAATCTACGTAATCTATTTTCCAGACTTTGGTACAACCTGAAAAGTCCCGAAACACGTTTTCATTTCATTTCAATTCACTGGTGCACTTAAATTGAATATTGTTATTGGACAAAACCCCGCCGATATTATTCAATAAAACTCAAAATATACGATTTTGATGAAAATAAAAAGAAAACGCAACGTCACTTCGCTAGATCCCGCCAAAAAGTATCTACACTTTTACTATTAAAAAAAGTCAGGCGTACGGAAGCTGTTAATACATAAAGTTTTGGTAATTCATACACGTACATACCATCCCTACTGGTACAGGTTGCTCGCTAACCGTTATAATTACTGGACTGTTTTTCCATTTGATCCATACATTGCGTATTAAATAACCACAAATTACGACACTTAACAAAAACGTCATAAGCCAAAATATTCTGAAAAAAAAAATGAATTACACTGCGGAAATTACTCATGAAATAAAAAAAATAAAGCTGTTATTATTGATCACCATAGTCATTGTTCGATGAATTTATATTATACATACGATAATTTAAAAAAAACCGGTCAAGTGCGGTGCGAGTCAGACTCGAGCACCGAGTGTTCCGTACAAATATTGTAGTTTATTTTATAGTTTTTTTTTGTATTTGTTGTTATAGCGGCAACAGAAATACATCATCTGTGAGTAGATTAGTAATTTCAAATGTCTAGCAATCACGGTTCATGAGATATAACCTTGTGTAAGACAGACGGACAGCAGTCTTAGAAATATGGTTTCCGTTTTTACCCTTCGGGTACGGATCCCTAAAAAAACAATTAAATTCTAACTAAATACATTTTCAAAATTACCAACGTGAAGAAAATATCTTACTTTTCTTTTGTGCTCAGAGTTTTTTCAGTTATGTATCTGAGCCCATGCAGTGAAGAATTAGATGCAAAGTCACTAAACACTTGAGTGCCACTTATTTTGTGACGTTTTCTTATTCTATCTCCATGATTTATGCCATTGTTGTCTATGTTTTCAGATCTGTAAATATGAAAAAATACATAGTCTACATCTCCACTAATATTATAGAGAGGGAAGATTTGTATTTATGTACGTTTGTAACGAATAAACTAAAAAACTACTGGGCCGATTTCAAAAATTCTTTCACCATTAGATAGCAATTCCCTCAGATACGCGCGGGTGTAACCCTAAAAGACATTTTTTTGTTTGTTTGTTTGTTGTGGGTAATCTTTGGAACTGAACCGATTCTAAAAAATCTTTCACTAATGGAAAACATAAAAGTAAGAAAGACAAAAAAACGATTGAATATTTTTTTTTTAATTTTGTTGATATCTATTAAATAATATTTTTACTTACATTGTTTTAATGGAATTTTCTTTTGAATCCCCCATTTCATTGGTGGTACATCTACTTTCACCAATATATTTGACTACAATGAGTTATTTTGTAGGCCGAAACCATACTAATAACCAATGATATTATAAGGAAAAAGGTGTAGATAGGTTACCCACACAACATTCAGTCTTCAAAAATGACACACTAACGCTGACACTCTAACTAACAATGGTATACATAAATAACTTAATATTGCAATATTTATTCTACACTAGCTGTCCCCCGCGGTTTCACCCGTGTTCCCGAGGGATCTTATCCTTTCCCGGAATAAAAAGTATCCTTTATGTTATTCCAGGATATTATCTACCTGTGTGCCAAGTTTCATCAAAATCCGTTCAGTTGTGTTTGCGTGAAAGAGTAACAAACATCCATCCATCCACCCAAACTTTATAATATTAGTGGGATTACGGTCAATTAAACTCACGAAGGCGTTTTTGATTTTTTTGAGTCACTTTTACTTTTAATTGCACACGATACGTGAAGTACGCCTGGAGACGCGCCGGGGCGACAACGCGCCACGAGTCAAAGTTGGCTAATTAGTCAGGTTTTAAATACCGTACGCGAAGCGGTTATAACCTATCTAACACCTTTTTATTTATAATATCATTACTAATAGCGCCATGTTAATTCACTTCGGAAATTTAATTAGCTTAATTGATTAAAAACTTTTATTACCGTAAAATATGTCATCATAGTCTGATGTCCTATAACCTCTTGCTGTGGGGTTCAGGGACTGATTTGGATACTGTTTTTATTTTACAGAAAAGGGCGATTCGCGCGATCTATTGTTTGGGTCCTCGCGAGTCACTGAGAAATCAATTTAAGGAATTTAAGATATTAACGTTGCCCTCGCTGTACATATATGAAAATATTATGTATGTTCGAAAAAAATTAAATTTGTTTGAAGTAAACAGTAATCATCATAATTTTAATACAAGACACAAAGATAAAATTGTGACCCCTAGATTCAGGCTAGCGAAAGTTAATAAATCTTTTCTCGGGAATTGTGTTCGTTTTTACAATAGGATCCCACGTGAGGTAGCTGGAATGTCTTATTTTAAATTTTTTTTTTTTATTAAACTTAGGTTAATGAACAAAGCCTACTATAAGGTGGCTCATTACATGGAAGACAGAAATATATGGTTGTAGTAGCTTCTCTCTGCACCTGCATCCCCCTGGCGTAGTGTAAAATATTTGAAAATGTATCTAAATGTACTTATAAAAATGTAAGAAAGATCCACTGTTAAAAAAAAATTGCCTTGCTGAGTTTCTTACTGGAGTCTTCTCAGTTTAAGTGTATTCCGAACCGGTGGTAGAGTCAATTGTAACGTTCATAAGTGCCTTACCAGGGCCTAAACTGAATAAATGAGTTTGAGTTTATGCCTTTAGTTTATTTGCAGTTATAGGTTTTTTTTTTTTTGTATTCTGGATAGGCTTGTGTTTGACTACAATCTCACTATGGTAAGTGATGATGTGGCCGAAGGTGGTAAGCACACAAAGCCTTGATGGACACTGGCTCTCAAGTGCAGCTGTCGGAACACACCGATAGGTGCTTGGCGACAGATTTTCAACTTGAGGGTGGTAGCCAGCCAGTCGGGTACTACAAAGTACCCTACCACCGTGCTATGGTTTCCTCACGATGTTTTCCTTCACCGAAAGCTCAAGCTAATTGTAGGATTCGAACCCACGACCTTCGCCGCGGTATTCGACATCACTTACCACTGAGCTATCATCGCCTTAAAATAGGTACTCGTATACATTTTATTTGTGAACATTAAAGGAAAGATAGAAAACGGAATGTCCATATGGTAAAGATACCGCGGCGAAGGTCGTGGATTGAAATCCTACAATGAGCTTGAGCTTTCGGTGACAGAAAACATCGTGAGAAAAACACAGCCACCACGCCAAGCACCTGTTTTTTTTTGGGGCAGGGAAAAAGGTTGCGCCCTGAGGGACCAAGTACACCCTTATGCGGACTCTTCGGCAAGCGCTCAACTGGAAATTCGCAATAAATTTTTTTTTACTCAAAAATATATTGCAATTACCTAACTTGCACTTTGTTTTTTTCTGCGGTTTCGAAGTTGGTGTTGTTTTTTTTATGAAATCTTATTTAGCTTGAGTGTTTGAAACTTGATGTTTTTTTATATAATTGCAATTGATATTTTTTTTAATTTAGATTATGCTTGTGTTTAACAATCCAATGTTTTACTTGGTAAAGCACATTTTTATGACAACTTCAAATGGACTAATATTTTAACGCAATGTATAATTAAAAAGCAGAGTTTTTCAATATTATAAATGTGAAAGTATGTTTGGATGGATTTTTGTGAAGATATGCGAGAAGGTGTTTGTTACGCTTTCACGCAAAAACGGCTGAACGGATTTTGCTAAAACTCGGCACATAGGTAGATCATATCCTGGAATAAGATATAATTTTTTGCTTCGAGGGTTCCGTACAAATATTATAGTTTTTTTTATTATTTTATTCTGTTTTGCCTATTTGTTGTTATAGCGGCAACAGAAATACATCATCTGTGAAAATTTCTACTGTCTAGCTATAGGGTTCATGAGATACAGCCTGGTGACAGACAGACGGACAGAAGAGTCTTAGTAATAGGGTTTCCATTTTTACCCTTAGGGTACGGAACCCTAAACTAATAAATAATACACGAGTGAGTTATGTTGTTTTTCACTTGGATAAGTGGTACCTATGATGTCACAGAACTCGCGAAATATAGACGAATGGGAACATACCTAGTTTGTTAATTAATTAACATCTATATATATAAAAGGATAAGTCCTGACTGCCCAATAACGCCCAGCCTAAACCCTTAAACCTAGAAAGCTAATTTTTTTCCCAGGTGTTGTTTTTAAAACTTGACCGAGGAATAGAACGGATTTTTCGAAATTCAACCTTTAAGGGGGTGAAAAAGGGGTTGAAAGTTTGTATGAAAGTCGGTCATTTTTGAAGCTAGAATCATGAAACTTTGTTTTTAGACTATTAATTAAAAATAAAGAAATACGTGTTTTAGCGTTTCCTATAATTCCACCTCTGAAGAGGTGAAACGGGGGTTCAAAGTTAGGAGTTATTTCCGTTTCTTGGTATGAAAAATGAGAAGGACTGACTCATCAACGCCCAGTGTTAGACCTAGAAAGCTGATTTTTTCACAGGTAATGTTTTTAAGATGTAGTCGAGGATTAAGAATGATTTTTTGAAATTCAATCTTAAAGGATACGCGGGTGAAACCGCGGGGTGGAAAGCTAGTATTACCTATAATTAAATTATAAATAATGTTGCTTGTTACTTATCGCCTGCTATCTGTAATAAAAACTACTCAACTACTTTCAATTAATGTATTAATTAATTAGCATGTATGTAATTTGTATATACCAGTAAGTTCTAAAGTAAAGTAAAAAAACCAGCCAAGTGCGAGTCGGACTCGCGCACGAAGGATTTTATTGCCGTAAAAACGGCAATAAAATCACGTTTGTTGTATGGGATTTGTTTTTAGTATTGGTTGTTATAGCGGCAACAGAAATACGTACATAATTTGTAAAAAATTCAACTATCTAGCTATCGCGGTTCTTGAGATACAGCCTGGTGACAGAGAGACGGACGGACAGACAGCGAAGTCTGAGTGACCCTATTACGTTTTTACCCTTTGGGTACGGAACCCTAAAAAAATGTAGGAATATATTTTACCTATATGTTATACCTACTATACTAGCTGACCTAACAGTCTTTTTCCCGCCCTAAAAAAAGAAACCTACCTTTCCACTATGAATCAAAAGTCAAACAAAAAATTCATCACAATCGGTCTAGGCATTTAGGATGAGTTCAGTGATAAACACGCGTAATATAGTATTATATAATACAAACAAACTAGTTGTTCCCCGTGGTTTCACCAGCGTTTTCTGCCCTTCTAAAAATCCTTGTGTTTACCTAATCCCTACCTATTAGGAATCTACTTGCCTTTCATGTTTGTAGCAGTTATAGAAATTGCAATACTTTGACATAAGAGGAGTTCAATTAAATCTTTTTACTGACTACTTGACTGATAGGACTAAAAAGTTAAAATTGCTAACTATACCAGTAAGTGATTACCAGTTACATATGGTGTACCCCAGGGTAGTATCTTGGGCCCTACGCTATTCTTAGCTTACACAAATGACCTTAGTCTGCTCGAAATTGATAACTATAAAATTATTTCAAATGCAGATACTACTCTAACATTTTACGGTAATACTTGGAATGATGTGTTCTCAATGGCTCAAACTGGATTTAATACTGTCTCTAATTGGCTGGCTCAAAATTACCTTTCACTTAATTTTGATAAAACAAAATTTATTCCTTTTTCAATTCGCAATTCTCTATATCTGTTATCTCGTGGCTATAAAATAATTGCTCATACATGTAATAATCCAAATTCTAACGTCTGTAACTGCTGTATTTTATCTCCTGTAGACTCAATTAAATATTTAGGAATTATAATTGATAATAACCTCAATTTTAAGTCGGTTGTCCTCTTCGGTTTCACTCGCATCCCCGATGGATCTTATCATTTTTGAGATAAAAAGTAGGCTATGTTTTATTCCAGGACATGATCTACCTGTGTAAGTTTCATCAAAATCTGTTCAGTAGCTTTTGCGTGAAAGAGTCAAACATCTTTACATCAAAACATACTTTTTCATTAATAGTATTAGTAGGATAGGATTACAAAGATCTTGTACAAGATCTATTTAATTTAGCTCTCCAAGTGGAGTAACAGATTTTAACTTTTTTTTTATTACATCATTCTTTCGTAATAGATAAAAACTAAAAGTAAAGCGTCCATAAGACAGGAGCGACTCCGAGCGACAGTGACGATAAAAACCGCTCATTTATTACATTCATTACGATAACAGTAAAATGATGGCGGGTGATTCGTTACATTTTATCCGGTAGCTGATTGTGGTATGCCGTTGTTAAAGTAAGGTCAGAATATTCAATAAATATAATATTAATATTTTAATAAGTACATTTTATTTAATTCTAGGTAAGCGTGCACCATCGTAGACCACATCGTCACCTATCATCGAGTGGTCAAACGCGATACCTATATATAATTTAAAAAAATCATTACCTAAATAAAAAGTAAAAAAAGTTATTGCATACATCGTATTGTATTCTGTGAAATATAACTGTTTCAGAAAATTAAAAATTTAAAAAACCCCCGACGCAAAAAAGAAAAGCGGACATTTAAAAAGTCAAAAATAATACCTATCGTTGAGCCATCAAATTCGATTGAGTAATACCTATACATATTTTAATTATAGAAGTTGATGGATGGCACGATAAGGTTTGCTCATTGAAATGGCGCTATAATGTCACGGCGGGGTACCGCACGTAAGTAAGTCAGACCCTTCACTTGATTGACTATCTATAAATGCGGTACCCCGCCGTGACATTATAGCGCCATTTCAATGAGCAAACCTTATCGTGCCATCCATCAACTTCTATAATTAAAATATGTATAGGTATTACTCAATTGAATTTGATGGCTCAACGATAGGTATTATTTTTGACTTTTTAAATGTCCGCTTTTCTTTTTTGCGTCGGGGGTTTTTTAAATTTTTAATTTAATTTTTATTTTAAAATTTTTAAACTTAGTTACAAAAGAAGTTAAATATGATAAGTACAATTTTTAAATCATCTTTGATCTTATTTCAAGAGTGTTCTGGATATCCTGGCTGCAGCATCAGCTCCTCGTGTAGCCACCGTTGCATTGTATGTAGAATCAAATACTGATCAAAACGAATCCAAACACGACATATCTGCTTTCATTTTTTCAAGAGTGTTCTAGTGTTCTGGATATCCTGGCTGCAGCATCAGCTCATCGTGTTGCCACTGTTGCATTGTATGTAGAATCAAATACTGATCAAAACGAATCCAAACACGACATATCTGCTATTATTTTTTCAAGAGTGTTCTATTGTTCTGGATATCCTGGCTGCAGCATCAGCTCATCGTCTTGCAACCGTTGCATTGTATGTAGAATCAAATACTGATCAAAACGAATCCAAACACGACATACCTGCTATTATTTTTTCAAGAGTGTACTAGTGTGCTGGATTTCCTGGCTGCAGCATCAGACCAAAAATTCCATAATCTTGCATAGTTATATAGCATACATGGATGTTTCAAATTTTAGGTCACATCTAGGTTTGAAAGTAAAGTAAATACCCATTACGCGTCTAAGATCCCTACCACAGTTAACAAAAGAGCGGATAACTTTGAAACGGCTGAACCGATTTTGATAAAACATATCTAAGAACCATCGCTGGAAAACCTGCTTTTAAATAAAAAAAACCGCATCCAAATCGGTTCGCCCGTTTAAGAGCTACGGTGCCACAGACAGACACACAGACACACAGACACACACACACACACACACATAGCTGTCAAACTTATAACACCCCTCTTTTTGCGTCGGGGGTTAAAAATAAATGCTGACAGTTTTTGCATAGATGTTTGGATGTTTGTTCTGTTTTAACGGATTTTGATGAAACTTAGCATGCAGTTAGATCATATCCTGGAATAAAACATAGGTGACTTTTTATCGCAAAAAAAATAAGATCAGGGAATGCGGGTGACAGCAAGTTTTTTATATTTCTCATAATGAGACGCAATTAGTATTTATTATATTTATAAACAAATCGCTTTCATATAAAAAAATCTCACAAAAAATGTATTTTTTTTATTTTTTATTCTGGATAGGTTTTTGACCACAATCTCACCATGGTAAGTGATGATGTGGCCGAAGATAGTAAGCACACAAAGCCTAGATGGGAACTGGCTCTCAAGTGCAGCTGTCGGAACACACCGATAGGTGTTTGGCGACAGATTTTCAACTTGAGGGTGGTAGCCAGCCAGTCGGGTACTACACCGTGCAAATTGAACATTAACAATTCAATCATTTAATATACTGTCCGTACCAACATCAATTCGAGTATCGGAAGATCGACTGTGACTGCAACCGGTTGCGCAGCCGCAGCGCAGACCGCACTCACTAAATGATATACTTTTGACAGTTACAAAGATATACAACCGAGATAGTATTGACGTCGGCCAATCCACTTACAATAGCATTAGATAACTGATAATGTTATATAGCTAATGAAAGTGGCTCTACTTGAAGCTATTGTTCGATGCTTTGTTCATAAATTAAATTGTAATTTGTAATGAAATTATGAGTTTCCAACTGCCTATCTGCCTTCGTTATAAATAAGTATGGCATTTGCCAAAAAGCAAGGTGAATATCTGAGAATTTCAATAAGTAGGTCCTACAATGAGCTTGATGGAGGAAAGAGATAACAGACATCGAGAAGAGATAACAGACAGACAGACAGACAAACTTTCGCATTTATAATATTAGTATGGATTAATAAACTAGCTGTCCCCCGCGGTTTCACCCGCGATCCCGTGGGGTCATATCTTGTCCCGGGATAAAAAAGATATATATATATATAGCCTATGACACTCACAAATAACGTGGCTTTCTATTGGTAAAAGAATTTTTAAATCGGTTCAGTAGATCCAAAAATTACCCCCAACAACCTTTAACTCTTTATAATACTAATATTAGTATTATAAAGAGTATTAGAATATTATAAGTATTAGATTTAAAAAATTAAATGCTTTTTTTAAATACGTACCTGATAGCAAACATACGGGAATGACACGCATAATATATATTATTTATTATAATAATTCATAAATATAATGTTCAACCATTGTGGGAGCAAATTTTTTTTTTTTTTAATATGATTTATGTTTTTTTTTTAATTCTCGATAGGCTTGTGTTTACCACAATCTCACCATGGTAAGTGATGATGTGGCCGAAGATGGTAAGCACACAAAGCCTAGATGGGATAATAATATTAAATTGGAGCTAAAAGCTATTGGTGCCCAACTTCAATACGACCTTAAAATATAAAAAGTAAATTACAAGGAGCCTCATTAGGAAATGTCTATCAATTCAACTAGTTACCACGAGTATAAATTGCTAACTTCCTTTAAACTCTGTTCACTAATGATATTTCGTAAGTAAAAAGGTGTAGATGGGTTACTTTATTTTATTTATTTATTTGTTTCTTTATATCATACAATTGTCCATATGAGTTAGTATCAAAGCTTACAGACTATATTAGTAACATTAAACAATTATAGCCAGAAAGCGAAACTCTTGGTGTAAAAGAGTATTGGAATGGAGACCATGGGACCAGAAAAGACCTCGAGGGCGACCACAGATGAGATGGAAAGATGACATCAGAAAAGTGGCGGGCATCAACTGGACTCTAATTGCCCAAGATAGAGGAAAGTGGAGGGGATTAAAGGAGGCCTACACCAAATATTTGGTCGATTAAGGCTAAAGAAGAAGAAGAAACAATTATAAATTAAATTAATATTAATTTAAAAACATGCGTCCACCATCTGGTGCACCAAACCCGCAGCAATGCATACCACACAGGTCCAGTGCCACAGAAGTGTCACGCTTCTCGCTAGTTACTCTCAGGATACTGTTGGCGCTCCCGAGTATACGACGCATCAGGGTTGCAGACCTTTTCCGCATTATAGCCTGGAAGCTATCCGTGCTAGCTTCCACAAACATACCTGACGTACTATCTTTGTACTTACACAACATTCGATATTTAAAAATGACACACGTAAATAACTTAATCTCATCTTGATATCTCATAACACATGACGGCATTTTTTGTAGTTTTGTATCACATTTACTTATAATTGCACTGTACCGAGTGCCTCGAGATAATTCAAAGTTGGCTAAATAGCCAGGTTTTAACCTATCGCTCTCGGATCACTTTTATGCTATCTACTTTTTAATTATAATATCATTGCTGTTCACCATTTGATTTATAACATGTTTATATGTTTAACACGCATAATTACAATTTTATTTGACGGCCGCCCAAATGTTATTCGTGTTCTAAACCGTTATTACAAGGGTACAGAGTTCAGATTCGATTGAATGGTATATTTAAAATGCAAATGTTGATTTACGACATAATCTTTGTAGGTCGCACCTGTGTTTTAATTTGACAGGTTTGATTGGTTGGAGTTGTCAATGTTAGGTAATTCACGGCTACCAATTAATAATAGTTATGTTTTATAGTAATTTATATATTATCTTGTATCAAGTTAATACCTATCTAGAATCTTAACTTGGAATGAGCTCCCTGTAGAGGTGTTCCCTAGAGACTACAGCATGGGGTTCTTCAAAACAGGATTAAGAAGATTTATGCAAGGTCGGGAACGCGCTCGTGACGCCTCTTGTGTTGCAAGCGTCCATAGGCTACGGTAACCGCTTACCATCAGGTGGGTCGTAAGCTTGTTTGCCACCTAGTGGTATGAAAAAAAAACTTTATTTGGCTACTTTTTATTACGGGATAAAAAAGATCCCTCAATAACGCGGGTGAAACCGCGGGGGACTCGTAGTTTTTTGTGCGGCTCTAGTGCAGCTATTGGAATACACCAATCATTGCGTTTCCATCAATATCAACTAATCTGTAAAATTATAAAGAGGTAAGGCTTGTGTTTTTAGGAGATGTAATCTTTGACCGATTAAAAAAATCATTCTCCAATGTAAAGCTACATTTTTTTAATAATTTTTATTCATGACTATAGATACAAAGTCTTTCAGTCGCATACATTTTCAATTTCTTCGTTTATTTCATAGTCACATTCTCACATTCACTGTAAAGTCTAGTCCTCAAACATCCAGTCAGGTTTTAGTGAAATTGGCGGCTGTTCCACTAAAACTTTTCAAAGACTTATTGGGACAACCTGAAAAGTCACGATACACGCTTTCACTTCACTTGTGCTCCATTTGTGCACTTAGATTGATCTTTATTAGACAAAACACCACCGATATTATTCAATAAAACTCAAAATATACGAATTTAATGAAAATAAAACAAAAACGTAACGTCACTTTGAAGTTTCCCGCCAAAGAGTCATAAAGCTAACATTATCATCACAGTCTAACATAAGCTAGGTTTATTTTTAAATCCCTCAGTAAAGTGGGTGATACCAAGGGGCGTAAGCTAGTCTGTGTTCATAGTACCTTGATATGCGTGTATATAAAATAGAATCAAACTGACAAGGCGACGCGAAGTCGTCAATACGGCCTTAAAAAACGAACAAGATTTATATCTTATTCAATTTAAAACTCACGGGACAAAACCGGGGACAGACGGGCTATAAACCATGCTTTATGGTGAAGAGACGATGGTACGACTTTGACGAACGTGGAGTCGACATTGTCTGTCAGAGAATTAGTTACCACTAGCTGTCCCCCGCGGTTTCACCCGCGTCCCCGTGGTATCTTATCCTTTCCCGGGGTAAAAAGTATCATATGTGTTATTCCAGGATATGATCTACCTGTGTGCCAAGTTTCATCAAAATCCGTTCAGCTGTTTTTGCGTGAAAGAGTAACAAACATCCATCCATCCAAACTTTCACATTAATAATATTAGTGGGATAGTAGGACTAGCAATTTTAACTCACCTATTAGATACGTTTTCTGTACAATGTCAAGTAAAATAACGATAGATTGGTTCTGTACCAGAATCTTACCATGGTATGTGGTGATGTGCGCAGCTGCCGGATAATAACGAATGATGCTTGGTGACAGACCACGATGCTACTTCTGTTTAAGATTTTATTCGATTGAATTCGATTATTCTTGGATTTGTGCCTTTTTTGTTCTGTATTCTGAATGTCCAACTAATATTAGAAATGTGAATGTTTGTATGTTTGTTGCTCAATCACGCAAAAACGGCTGAACGGATTTTGATGAAACTTGGCACACAGGTAGATCATATACAGGAATAAAACATAGGATACTTTTTATTTCGGGATAAGATAACATTCCACGGGTGAAACCGCGGGGCGAAAAACTAGACATAATTCATGCAAATTACGGCATAATGGGCTGGTTGGTATCATGCCGTAAGTGGATTCGATCCCCATCTAGAACATACATTTGTGTGCATGAATATGTGTGTATGTCTGGATGCAAATACCTATCTATTAAAGTACGTATTTAAAAAGGTAGTAGGATCTGGTTTCCATATTACAAGCTCTGCTTAGTTTAGGATCAGATGGCCGTGTGCGAAGAATGTCGCAGGATATTATTATTTTGGAATTTAATGTTTGATTTCATATAAAACACTGTTTAGTGGTTTATTCGATGTTTTAAAAAATGTTGACGTCACGTTTTTTCAAAAGGAAGAAGCTCAATTAGGTTTACATCAACGCAGACTTTACAAACGCTCGCGATATAAAATGCTCTATGCACATAACCAACAAACAGTTGTTCGATGTAACCTCGTTATTCAGTCATATTTCCATCAAAAAAAGTTTTTACAAAGCGTCTTGGAAAGCTAAATAGCACCTGTCTACATTCACGACTAGTTTGGAACCACTTCTTGTCGGTTGTCTACAAACGCCACCGAGCCGCAGACACTCTTGATCTATGCTCTTTCGCGTCCACATTTTTATCTTACAAAGTGCTCGGATAGACACCGAAAGAAGTTTGTGGAAAATTCATCACTTCAAACACTTTTGAATGTAACAACAGCCTAGGGCAAAACAAAGAAAATTCAGTTTAATCTTTAATGTAATAGAACTTATTTTCCACTGTGCCTTGTAGGTTGTAAAGGTGATGGACCACTAGCGTACGGCTTGTTGAGCACGAGAGCCGGGTATAAATGTATGAAGGTACATTAATCCAAACAGACGTGCATTCCTTTGTGGAGGGCAGAGTTGAAATGGCGTGAAAATATGAGTCGTTATTTATGTCTGGTGTCAGCGAGAGATGAAATTTTGGCGCGGTCGCCCCTCTCTTTCATTTTATAATATACGACGGGTGTACGCTTGCATACGTTAAACCCTGATTCAATTATCAGACAAAACAAATTCAGTTGGGCATTGATCTTTTAATCCCATCCACCCAGTTGACCGTTACTATTAAGTTCGTGGTCAAAGAAGGTCGTGGGTTCGAATCCTTACAATGAGCTTGAGCTTTCGGTGAAGGAAAACATCGTGAGGAAACCACAGCACGGTGGTAGGGTACTTTGTAGTACTCGACTGGCTGGCTACCACCCTCAAGTTGAAAATCTGTCGCCAAGCACCTGTTGGTGTGTTCCGGCAATTGCACTTGAGAGCCAGTTCGCCTTTAAGGCATTGTAATAAGGTGTACAACACATTAGCAATCCCCTGGTATTGCCAATGTCTATAGGCGACGGTTGTCACTTACCATCAGGTGACCCGCCTGCCTCGTTGTCACTTGTGACATAAAAAAAAAAAGTTCAAATTAAGATAATTTTTAGTGCTCCAAAAATAAGCTAAAAAATGTGTGTTCCTGAACCGCTGCTGTCGGATCGGCATCACCACCTAACTTTATGACGTCATTACGCTCGCTGCTCTAATGCAGCTCTTTTTCCACCCCGGCTTTACCACCGAATTTATTTGACAATTATTAAGGTGTCCGCATTAAGGGGCATTACCGCCGGCGTACGGGAGGAAATTCATGTTTTTCTTGGGATGTTTTCACCAATAACTCACGAACAAATGCCGACACGTGCAAACTATTAGCTTCCCGCCGTTGGATTAGAAAATAATTCAGCTCTCTGAATGTTATTATGGAGCCGGGCGGATTTATTTTATCGCCCCGCGAGATATATTCGAGTCTTTCGTTTATTGAGAAAGCGGCTGATATAAACGCGTGTAGCAAATTTTATAGACGGTGGGGGGACCGTTTGGGACTCACTGTTTTGGCGTAAATCTTATTTATGTTTGGTACAGTGTAATTATTGCTTTATTCGCTTGAGTGACTTGCATCCTAGATGTTATTGAATGCTCGCTATAAAATATTATTGATCGCCGTAATAAAACATGGTTTATGGTCGTTTGCTATTTTTGTTTCCTGGTAGAAATGTTGGAACGGATCTCATGTATTATATCGTTAATAAAAATGCGTTGTGGAACGTACGTACAAGGTTTGTTTGATATATTAGGCATAGTTTTTATAAATAACTGATTTACTGTGTGAAAAGTAATCTGACAATATATTTTGATATAGAATATGGTACGAGGCATAAATGATTTTCAATTATTTTTGAGTTGTTTGAGCGTATTGTAAATGCCTTTCTGTGTTTCATACCAAAATATTACCTGAACTAGATTATTGAAGAAAATTCGTGAGTAATTTTGAAAAATGAACTGCATTCTATAATTATGTTTAAGAGGCCTTTTTAGCTGGTTAACAAACGCTGCGCTTCTCAATTCCTGGAACTAAAATGAGTAGTAAAACAATAATCGAATATCATACTTTCACCATAAAACTAAGCTCACGTAATGTCGTGCAGTGTTGCCAGCTAGCGGCGATATTTCCAGTGTTACCACATTAGCGAAGCTGTAATTGCTTGCGCAGGTGCTCGTAAATAATACCCGCTCCTACTTCGCGATATATGGCGGATGCATGGTCTGTTTTACTTTTGTGCTTCCGCTCTTTGTTTCACTCTGCTTAATGGATGCATTTTATCATTATTAGTGTTATATTCTTGGAAATGTGTAAAAAGCTTGTTTGAAGCTACGTACAATACAATTATCATCAACTCTCCTTTTTAATTGTATAAACTCTAAATTTATTTATGAATAGCGTAGTTGCACTTTTATAATTTTCCATAACTACATAATATATTTTATAATTCGTTTTAACAACTGTGTAACTGTTTTTGTCTACCCTAATATCATAAATATAAAAATTTTCGCCTATACAAAGCTCCATTATCAGCGAATAACATGAACGATATTATATTTTAATTCTGCGGAAATAAAAAAAATACTCAACATTATAATATATTGAAAATAACTTTATTTAAAAAAAACTCCCTAAATAAAGATAAACCTGATACAATACTAATCAAAGAGATATACCTACGCCCAACTACACCCTAAATAACAACTTTTTCACTAAACATCGTCCATAAATTGGACGAGAAGCAACCGTAAGCTGAAACTACCATAACTTGATCCGGCTCATAATCCACAGGGCCTATAATTTTGGTGTTACAGATGTTAAGGTTAGCACACACTGTCGTACCGGCTTTAAGGCTTGTCCTGTGCCCCTAGCATGAGTTGCCACCAAAAACACACATCAGACGCTACCGGAGAAACGCGCATCGAATAGTTTTTGGTTAAACTTGTTCCTACACGCTAGTAACTAACGTTTTTTATCCATTGCTTTTAGAATATCGGTACCGTGAGTCACAAATTTGACAGATGTCATCGAGAAATACCGTCTCGAGTATAGTTAAGTAACTCACGGGCAAATTGAACCGTGAGATCTTCGATCGTATAGTTTACGTAGTGTTTATATACCTACTCTTTGTAGTTTTTAATGAAAGTTTATAAAATTTGAGTGTTATTTTGTTGTACTTGTAATGAGTTTACTTAATAAAGATATATTTGAGTTTGAGTTGAAATAATGTGGGCAATAAGTTATTTAGCATATTTTAGTTTGGAAATTCACTTGAACATATCAATGTGGTTTATAGGCCGTGATATTATTGAGAACAATTACATAAAGGAATAAATACTTAGGTACTATTACTTACATACAATTTTAATCCTAAGCCACATTCCTCAACTATAAGCATCCACTTGAAACATTCACAGACAAACACATGTTTCTATAAAAAAACCTACTTATTTAAAGTACATTATGTATTATTTATTTACAAACGTATTGTTTATAAACACACACCACAGCAGCACACACACACACACATGCGCACGACCTAGTGCGCACGATCGACTGACTGACGACGGGGCGTGCAGCGCAGCGAGCAAGCGGGACGACGCGACGCTCCGTCTCACTGGCTCACTACATGGTGACGGTATACAACCATATCAATTTAAAAATCACTAAGAATAAAAACAAATGAGCATTCGTCTATGACGTTTTCAATTAGCAGGGTTATAACTGAATACTTAGATTTTTTGGGAGTATATAACTTACTCTGCCTTTACAGTATAGTTAGAAAGAGGCAGCATTATTCGGTGTGAAGTAAGAAACGTTGCTCGTTGTGAGCAAACACTAGAGTGTACGTAAACCATCACTTGACTCATGGTGCGTACTACCAATTTTAGTTCTTTACGTGACCGCTAGTGGCGCTGTGCACATTTTCCATACAAATATTTTACGCAGTCGTGAGCGTGTGCGGATTTGGAAAGTCATGGTAGACGTACTGGGCAAAACACTGTAAAATTAGGTATCTTTGCAATCGGTTTTTACGTTACCCGTAGTGTTAATTAATCAGAAAAAAATAAGCAATAATCTACAAGATATGTGAAATTATGTGGTTTTCTTTGAATTCTATTTTAACTTATGGAACTGAAGAAAAAAATTACTAAAGTTACCCCTATTTTTTCTAGTTGTACGATATTACTGCTGCATTTTTTATCGAAACTGTATGAAAATTTATACACTAATTAAAAAACAATATTACATTATGTGGTTAACTTACTTTTTAAAAATAAATAAACAACATTTCAGTCGAGCAAATTTTGCACCCCGCTCTCGTCCATAAAGTCAGTGCGGGGCAAGTCGTGTTGCTAGACAGACCTGTGCTGCGTTGTGGAAGGAGCTTATCAGTTTGCCGAAATAATTCTTAGTCTTTTGCGTGTATTTAGAGTAAACAGATACAGAGGCGTCGTAACATTTCATGAACATAATTATATTTTAGATTGGTATTATAAGTGTTTATTATTACGAGTAGTGTAGTCATTCGAGGCGAGGACGTAGCATTATTTTAGATTCAATAATAGTTAATTTAATATTTGTAGTTTCCTGTAGTTTTAGTGTTTTCATAGACAGACATTTATAGGCTAAAAAAAAATAAAAAAATAATAATAGTAGGATGAAACCAATTAGAAAAAGAAGAGAATGTAAAAAAATGAAAGGAAAAATAAATTTAAGTTCGATGAATTTTATAATGTTGCTCTCAGCCCTATTAGTTTATTTATTTATATACCTAGTACTATATTCCGCCCGGCTGTTTCATCCGTGTTCCCCAAGTATAATTTGATGTCCCGGCATAAAAATTCCTAACAGGGTCCCAAAATTCATCCAAATCCATTCAGTAGTTTTTGTGTGAAAGAGTAAAAAACATCTTCACAAATTATTTATGTACTTACATCCTTACAGACTAACACATCTATAATTCTAGTTTTGCGCCCTGCGGTTTCACCCGCTTTCCCAAGGGATTTTATTTTTCCCCGAGATAAAAAAAAGTAAAGCTTCAGATATTAATTATCACTGGTTTAAAAGTCAGCATTCCATTGGGAAGTACTGACCGAATATTCAATTGTGGGAAATGAGGACAACTGCGAAAATGTTATATGGTACAACGTTGATATTTTAATAACTTAAAACGCAATTTCTGGAATCGTATTTCTTGTAGGTAGTTTTAGGCCGACCGTCTCATCGGTGAGTCAATCTTATGGCTGATGTTACCATTACAAGCATATATTAAAACTCCTTCAATCACATTATCTATCAGAATTTTAGAGTAAGATAACTTTTTTTTTTCCGTGATAAGTTTTTAAACGAGGAGTAAATGGGTATAACTTTAAATAGTAAAGTGAAAGTCACGACAATGTTTGTTTTTTGGCACAAAAATATACATACTAACATTATAAATGTGCAAGTGTGTATGTATGTCGGTCTGTCTGTTGCCTCTTCACGCTTAAACTATTGAACCGATTTAGATGAAATTTGGTGTATAGATAGATGGAACCTTGGAGCAGGACAAGTAATTTTATCCCGGGAAAAGAAAAGATCCCTAGGGAACGCCAGTGAAACCGTGGGGTGGAAAACTAGTTTTATAATAAAAGCTTCAGTCCACGGGCTTCACCTGTGTTTCGGTAAAACACACTTTCACGTGTATAATTATTAATATGAGTATTTTAGTACTGATTAGTAAACCTAATGGTTATTTTTAAATAGATTTAGAATAATAACGAAACTGAAATATAAAATTATCCAATATTTTTTATTCACTGCTAGTCTACACCAACCCTTAAAAGCTTTACAGCTGAGTTAACTAACGGGCGAGCAGCGAGTTACGCGCCTAATCTATTGTTGTAAGCGAGATGGAAATTATTTTTAAAAATAAAGAAAAATTATGTTTTGTTAAAAAAATTACGTACTTAAAGGTAAAGTAAGGAATTTTTGTACCTACGTCGTTAAATTGATAATCTTAAATAATATAAATTTTATAAGGTTTTCAATATTTTCGAGTGCTTATACACTTGTCAGTAAGTACCTAGATAAGTATTAGATCATTATATTTCTCTCTACAAAGAACCAGAGTGTATAAATTACCTAATTCTGCGAACAATGCTCAATTTAAGTTTAAGCATAAATTGTAAAAAAAAATGTTTAAAAAAATATCTTAGATCGTCCAAAAATATTTAAAAAAATGTAACCTTGCTGAGTTTCTTGCCAGTTCTTCTCAGTTGAAGGCTGACTTCCGAACCAGTTGTAACTTTTGTAATTCGACCGTCATAAACTGAATAAATAAATGGTTTTGACATTCACTTTGACTAAGACGTTCATAATACTTTTAAATTTATTTAAAAGTAAATATCAAGCAGCTAAAGCAATCAATCCTTATAACACGCATATAAAATCACAGTGCATGTAACAGCACGTAACGTTGCGCTAACAAATAAGCGTTTCAAGCGATTTATTCGAGCGATAAGCGCTAAGTACTGTACAGCGTAAATATTTCGCGTCGACGTCTTCCTTGCGTTAGTTAGCGCTTACTTACACTCGCTGACGCTAGTTTCGCGTGATCTATATTAATGGCAGTTTAAGCGATAAGCGGAAGCGTTTTGTGACTTAGAAATCAAGTTGCTTGAAAAACAAATGTGGTGCATTACTTGCAACAAAGAATGATTTAAATATTATTGTTTTATCTTTTATAAATATCTTATCTTTGTTCGGGATAAAAAGTCCTTTGTTTTATTCTAGGACATTATCTATCTTTGCGCCAAGTTTCATTAAAACCCATTCAGCCGTTTTTGCAAACTTTAACATTTATAAAATTAGGAGAAAGTACCTATTTAAAAAGTGACCGTTTTTATCCCGAGATTTTTGTGATTTACTTACTTAATATCTAGCATAGAAAGCCATTATATCGTAAGCGGTAAGCGTACATATTCGGCCTCAAACGAATTCCAGAAGTCTATTTATCTATGATCAAATAATTTTTGAAAAACGCGGTCAGTTTAAAACTTGAACCGTATCTCTGTCAGTCTTAACTAGGTTGTCTAGATTTACATTCAACGTTATTTGACTATCTAAGGTACTTATTAACATCTATTCCTACAACTAAGCAATAAATTTAAAGTGTTAAGTTTACGATTATTGACGAACATTAATTAAATAGTCAGGTTTTATCTTTAAAGGCTTTACGTAACTTTAGGACAGTTTAAGTCATTGGAAGTAGATAATATTAACGGTGAGGCTGGTACCCAGCCAGTCACTATGGTTTCCTCACGATGTTTTCCTTCACCGAAACCTCAAGCTCATTGTAGGATTCGAACCCACGACCTTCGCCGCGGTATCCGACGTCACTACCACTGAGTTATCGTCGCCTCAAATAATATCTACATTAAAAAGGATGGAAATATACAATACATAACTTTTATCTTGTGAGTCACAGACGGAGTATTTATTAAAACCAAGATTAGTCGAGAATAATAACAAAAATATTAGGACCTCACATATGAAATTGATGTTTTATGTGGAAAAAGCAAAATTAAATGGCGCGAAAAGAAATAAATTGCAAATAGACTAGCTTTAAATTGAAATAAATTTGAATTTGGTATTCTTTACCAAACGCCGGCTTTCTGAGATCAAAGTAGCCAGTTCTATAAAACATCAATTTCATATCTCAGCGGCGCGTGGAGAGGGCCGCTGCCCCCCTTGAGCGGGTGGGTATCCTATGGCAATTTCCCAACGTAAAAAAGAGCTTAAAAGAAATAGAGAGAAATTAGCCAAGTCGGTTTGTTCTTATTTTGAAAATCTGTGAGCTTTCTGTGTGTTGTGACCTAGTGTGGAGTGAAGATTGGTTCTGACTCTACACTTGGGAGCCAGGTATGTGCTTACATTTCATTGGCTTCGGTAATATTCATATCGACATGAAGAATGTATCACTAAAACCGGTCAAGTGCGAGTCGAACTCGCGCCCCGAGGATTCCGTACAAATTTTGTAGTATTTTTATGTATTTGTTGTTTCAACTGTCTAACATCACGGTTAATGAGATAGGTACAGCCTGGTGACAGACAGACGGACAGACGAACAGACGGACAGCAGAATCTTAGTAATAAGGGTTTCTGTTTTTACCCTTTCGGTACGTAGAAAAAAATAACACTAAAACAAAAGAATACTAAAAATGTAGCAACAATTCATCATTTTCTATCCTGACATTTCTGTATGAGAGAGTAGTTAACCTAATACCGTCATATTAAAATAAAATGAAGATAACTCGACAATGTCACCGTGGACACTAGTCAAAACAACTTAATACAACTCTGTGATACAACCTTATTCGTTCTAATACTCACCTGAGAACATTCTTATCTTTATCGATAATGGGGAATTGTGCCAACACTATTCGCCCATCTACACTTCTCAAAGAAAAACGACCGAAGTCTCATACGACGGTATTGTAAAAGCAACGTTATGTAATTACAATAAAGAGGTATTTACTATGTGCTTCGACCAATTAGTTCGTGTAAAAGCGACAAGGTTGTATCCGTCTCACGTGCGGTTGCAAATTGGAACTTTGCAATAATAAATGCAGTTGAATCTTTTTGATATTCAACCGGTGTTGCTATCAACATGGCCATTCGGAATCAGATATCGGGTAGGCTCTCGCATCGAGATAAAATTGAAATCGTTAGAATTGAATAAAGTATCGATTGTCGATTCGATATCCCTTACAAGGATTTTTAAATTACTTACAATTGAGCGTTGACTTTTTTACAATACGCGTATTTAGAATAGCTTTAAATGGTTCATAATATGTGCAATTAACATTTTTATTGTTATTTTAAACTAGACTAACAGTAGAACAAGTTTAATGGATGGAAGGATTCGACTTAAAAAATATTACCAGATGTCGCTAGTAGTTGTAGTTGGTCTCAACTTTATAGGGAACGTGCAGGGACTATAATATAGGTGCCAGCACTAAACCGACAAAGAGACACTATGCGGACACTTAAAAGAAACTTACCAGAACTGTCATCGTGCTGCCAATATAAGTAAATAAGGAAAGAAAAGTATGAAAAATATGGGTTCCGGTCAATTAAGTATTGAACAACAGCGTGGCAAAATATGTTAAAAGGCCAAAAGCTTTTCAAAGCCAGCCATGTATTAAAAGTGGAAGAGAAAATAAATGTAGAAAATGAGGTGTGATAACTGCCAAAAATGTCCTCAAAATTTCATCTGAATAGATTTTACATCCAATTTTTATTTTAATCAAACTGCCCTGCGGAACTATTTGTCAGCTCATTTCAATGTGGTGGTACCTTGGTGCTTACCATCTTCAGTCAAATCCTCCAAGTAACCAGTATTAAAAGGCATCCACGGATTAAAAAACTTTAACTAAGTAAGTACTATATCCCTTTGTATAAAGTTAACAATCTTAAACAAAATAGTTTGTATAAACATTAGGTAGATTGGACTTGCCAACCTATCAGATAAGCACTGAATCTGTTCTGAAAATCTGGTTAAATTCAGGGCTGACTAAAATATTAGGGATAGATAAGAGATTAATACACCTTAGTAATTCAATTAAATCATTAATTAAAATTTACATAAAAAGGCACATGAGGTTTCTTGTTCAAACTCAACAAAATAAAATAAGAAAATCTATGCCTAGAAGGGAACTGGCTCTCAAGTGCAGCTGTCGGAACACACTGATCGGTGTTTGGCGACAGATTTTCAACTTGAGGGTGGTTGCTAGCCAGTCGGGTACTACAAAGTACCCTACCACCGTGTGGTCCTGGCGATGTTTTTCTTCATCTATTTAAAAAAATACTGTATATCAATTATATTTCCAAAGTATAAGGTCTATTTAGTTGGGTATGAGATGGTGTGAAGAATGTCCCAGGATATTGATTACTTTAAGTGAAGGATAATATGGTGAAGATACCATAGTTTGGCAACAATATTAAGAGCTAGATTATTAGCTAACTTCCAAATACGTGACATATAAAATAGCTAAAACTAAATAGGTGGTAATTATTGCACCAGTATATTAATTAACAAACTAACAATGTCATTATTTAGATACTTATTAAAATTTTAGCTAAACTCAAATAAATGTAAGTCCTGTGCGGCACCCCTAATCCAGTTTAAAGCAGAAACACGCTCGTTTGGAGCGGGAAAAGCGCTGGATTAAACGGATGCCTCAATAACATTTACATAGAAATGGCGTTTTACACAGACACATTTTTACTGACCCCATTCACTGGGGAGTATATTTTTTACAGTTAAACTACTCTCTTTTATGTGACTTGAATTTTTATAGAAGATTATTTATTTATATTTTTAAATGATATGTAATTTTGTGTCACACAATAAAATTCTTAAATTCAATTTTTGAAAATTTATACTTTCTTAAAGGTCGATGCAACTCATTGACAATGCCTCTGGTATTGGTAGTCACTTACCATCAGATGACACGACTGATGTCAGACTCCACAATAAAATAAAACTGCGTCGTAGTTTAATTGACTAGTGGGTGGATTATTAGATGTTATTCATACATCTACAAATGCCAGTAGCATTTCTTTTATAACAAGAATTTCAATTCATGGAACAACATTGCGGTTTCACCCGCGTTCCCGAGGGATCTCCTCTTTTCCCAGAATAAAAAGTAACCTATGTCCTTCTCCAATATTCCATCTATCTCTGTACTAAATTTCATTTAAAATGGTTCATCGGTTTAAGTGTGAAGAGGTAACAGACATACTTTCGCATTTATAATATTACTAGGATTTACTAAACTAGTGACACGCTATGAATGCCGTTTTGACAGCCCGTTTCATCCTATGTGCCAAAAAGAGACAAGCGTAGCGAGTCAAAGAGAGACACCCTCTTGTCAAAATTATCATCATAAGTCTTAACGTGCTGCTATTTTCGTTGGAGTTGTAACTTTTCAACATTTAAAAGCTATTTTTCATGTAGTTAAAATAATCCAAAAAGTAAATAAATAAATGTAACCTATCTATCTGAGTTTATCGCTGGTTATTCTTATTCTAAGCAAACTTCATAAGTGCCCTAGACTCATTTAAAACACCCAGGTTAGTACTCTGACCAAATAATCATCTCCATCGTTCATAACCCCATAAAGATTAAAACCAACCCCATTTAGCATAATTTAAACTAACCCGAATCCGCACCATTTTTCAACACGCCCCATCCAAACAACGGGTTAATCTCGACAAAATCCCGTCCCATAAAGCGTCGCGTAAACTTATCCACGCAAGTTTGAAAAACCCACCCTATTTGTATGGTAATGATATTAGATAGTGCCTCTAATCCTGGTTATGTTTTGTCGGATGATGCTGCTCGTTTAGGAGCTTGATTAGATTGAATGTGTTTTTAATAAAGTCATATTAATGAAGCTTTTAATAGGCTCTTTAGAGATAAACACTTATCTTGAATCGGTAATCATGTAGTGTAGTGACAGGTCTTTATTTGGAAATAGTGGCAACAGTAACAATAGCATTGAAGACTTTTTGGCGGGAACTTGCAGAGTGACGTTGCGTTTTCGTTTTATTTTCATTAAATTCGTGTATTTTGAGTTTTATTGAATAATTTCGGTGGTGTCTTATCCAATAATGATCTATCTAAGTGCACAAGTGAAGTGTAATGAAATGAAAGCGTGTATCGTGACTTTCCAGGTTGTCCCAAAAAGTCCGTGAATGTTTTAGTGGAACAACCGCCAATTTCACTAAAGCTTGACTGGACATGTATGGACGAGGACTGGACATTACAGTGAGTTTGAGAATGTGACTATAACATAAAAGAAGAAATTAAAACTGAAGAAAATATATGCGATTGAAAGACTTTGTATTGACTACATACTTAAACTTATGTAAAAAAAACATTGTGACAAATAGACCAAGACCATTTCAAATACTTTGACATTGGCAGAAATATCCTAAAAGGATGATTGCCAGCAACAAAAAAAAAATAGCATTACGAGTAAGAGATAGCAATAAGATTACGTTCAATAAGTGTTCTTTAAGTGTCCCAAAATTGAATAAAACATTTTGTATTTTGTAACTATATGTCATATAAATATTTTATGGCGATTATGTGGTTGTTTTGATGGATCCTTCGATAAGCTTGAGCTTTCAGTGAAGGGAAACAACATGAGGAAACCATAGCACGGTCTACTTTGTAGGACTCGCCACCGTGCTATGGTACCAGCCTCTATTGAAAATCTGTCGCCAAGTTTGTTATAATTATACATTTATACACAATGTATGTACACTTTCTATTTATCTAAAAGAGATAAACATAGTGCAAAATAAAGATGCACCTTTTGTAAAAACGGCAAAAATTGTGTGGACCCGAGAAGACCTGAAAGTTCTCTAGACAAAAGGAAATCTATATGACTCAGGAATAATGTAGCTTCCAATAAGTTTATTTTCACAATCCATTCAGTAGTTACCTCCTACATCCAAACTTTACCCTCATTATATTAGTATAGACCCTAAGAGAGCACTTGTGAAGATTACGCTACAGAAGTTACTACCGGTTCGGAAGTTAGCCTTCAACTGAGAAGAACCGGCAAGTCTACATATTTAAACGAGACACAGAACAAAATACAGGTAAAACTACAAACATACACTGTTCTAAACTATTAAGATACTGTATTATGTGGGTAGTCAGTAAATTCCCGGTATACCACCAAACTCGCCGCACAATCCCGGCTGTGACCACACGAGGTGTACTAACTTACTGAACCAATCCCGCGGCAAATCCCGGCTAATGCCGGCTGCCTTGTAATTCAGTCCCGTGATTCCCATTGTCCCGGTATGCGTTCAACCCTCAATTGCGCACCGTATTATTGGGGCTTGCTACCAATGCTTTGTCCAGGTCTTAGGCTTTTTAGCGTTAAAGCTGGGTATTTCTCAAATGTTTTTGTGGTTTGGATTATTTTACGCCATTGTTGACGGGCCGGTTGGCGTGGTTGGTTAACACACTGTCTATCACGCCGCAGGTCGTGGGTTTGATTCCCATCCAGGACACACATTTGTGTGCATGAACATGTCTATTTGTCCTGAGTCTGGGTGTAATTATCTATTTAAGTATGTATTTACAAAAAAAAGGTAGTATATGTAGTATATCAGTCATCTGGTTTCCATATTACAAGCTCTGCTTAGTTTGGATTCAGATAGCCGTGTGTGAAAAATGTCCGAGGATATTTATTTATTTATTTATTGTTACGGAATAAGATGACGTTTAGCATGTGATATGTATTCTTCTAGCTTCCCCGAGGATTTACCAGCGTTCCTAGTGTAAAAGGTAGTCGACGCAACTTTCAGGTCTATAAGCTGCTGAGGAACTGCTATAAGAAATAGGAACAAACCAACTATGAAATGAAATTGTTTTGAAATGAAATGAAATTGTTTATTCATCCAAATAGGCCTTCACAGGCACTTATGAATAGTCAGACTCTAAATGCTCGGTTCGGAAGGTTGTTTTTGCTGAGTAGAGCCGGCAATAAACTCAGCAATTACTCTTTTCAAAAACAAGTTACACCTATTACATTCAATAATTATTATTTATCTAGTCTCACTGACAATATTTGCGTGTTATGGCGGCAAAAATAGTAATCTATAGAATTTAATTATGACTGACTTAATAAACAACAAACTCAAGCAGACCAGCCACCACAATTATGTATTGATTTTTCTGCGGCAAGCATTAAAAAACAAAAGTTATTCCAAAATTACATAGATTTTGATACAGATAACAACTATGATAGAGCCATAGCTAATAAAGCAAGGAAACTAATAATGTCTATATTGAATGCTCCCCTGTCTCAATATTGGTCGAATATAAAAGCAGTTAAGGGCGATCCCTTTAATTTAGTCGTTGGAAACCCTGATAAATTGCTTACACCGACCGCGGCCACACTGGCTACTATTAAATCTATAAATCTTGTGGTCAACCCTATTGAGACCGCTCGGGAAATTAAAGGCTAGTTTGGATACATTGTCGGAGATACAGGAGACTTATTCGAACGCTGTTTAATCCTATAACGGGAGGGTATTCAAGTAATTGCTTTAATATTGAAACAATTGCGATTGTCACTGTGAAAGATTGAGTATATGCATCAGACCAAGTAAATAATAGGCTTAGGAAAAGCGTTTCTAGGAAAAAATGAATGTAGTCAAACATAGCGATTATTTTAAAACAAGTAGTATCCTTATGGAAGAAGGTCAAGGTGACGCTTTTAATTGAATTGCTAACTCTTACCCGCGTGACATGTTTATCGCGTGACATTTCACCCAATTAGTTTGATTAAAAAAAGTTTCTTTGCGTTTTTTCGCGAGGTATCTCCATACCAAATATCAAAATCTGTTTATACAGCCATGATAACTTGGTATTTATTATAATTAGTACGCTTTTTTATCTAATGTATATAAAAAAAATGTTGTTAGGGTTCCGTACCCAAAGGGTAAAAATGGAAACCCTATTACTAAGACTCTACTGTCCGTCTGTCTGTCACCAGGCTGTGTCTCATGAACCGTGATAGCTAGACAGTTGAAATTTTCACAGAAGATGTATTTCTGTTGCTTTTACAATAAATACTAAAAACAGAATAAAATAATAATAATAAAATTTGTACAGAACCCTCGGTGCGCGAGTCCGACTCGCATTTAACTGGTTTTTGTTTTAGGAATACTTTAATAAGATGGCGTCCAGGCGGACCCATATATTATCACGTGGTACGAAATTCACCGGGCCATCTAGTATTCTGAAACCACCAAATAATATCAAAGACAACATAGCAAGATCCAGAAACTAGCCCACAACATAATTTGATACATCCCAACCAAGATGGCGCCGCAGCTCTACGACAAATGTACTAAGCCGACAAGTTTATCCTCGTGGGCCCACAGAAATCCCCGAAACCACCCGAAACAATGGCCAACATGTTAACTACCTCGGGTCACCGCAAGGCGGGCTGCAGATTACTGCTGGAACGAGACACACGTATTACATTATAAGTGGGTAGAGGGAGAAGGAATCTGTTGCGTGTTAATTGAATTAAACGGGTGGCGAGCTATGGGTTAATAGGGAATGTAATCGCGGCACGATGCTTGTCTTGTAGACGTTTGTATTTATTGTGGTTGTGTTTAATTTATGCCTTACTATCGGTTTGTGCTAGGTATTTAACGTTATTTTATTGGAGGTTCTAGATCTCATCAATTTTGTATTAAAAAGTATGGTACAGAATGTGACAGGATACCGCTGTATGCGAGCAGCACAGGACTAGTCGTTGTAGAGAGCTTTGGGGGAGACCTATGTCTAGCGTATCCATCTATGGACGTCTTTTGGCTGACATGATGATGATGATTATGATTATTATGATGATGATGATTATGACGGTACAGGTATTATATTCTGTTTTAATAACTCGAATCACGATTGCTGGGATTCTTGGAGTTTACTCTTTAAGAATCAATTTCATTTAAAGCCGATACAAAAATTATATGGGTAGTAAAATCGTGCGTTATTTTTACAGTGTTATGCGTACCCAAAAATAGATGGCAGCATATTGAACCGCACTTAAAGAGTGATCCAGTCGCGCGTCGGAGTGTCACGTTTTTATTTGTAGTTATTTTCGGGACGACCGTCCCACCTGCGAGCTAAAGGGATCGCCTGTAGACATTAGCAATACCAAGGTAACCTACCATTACACCTACAATCTTCACGTATTTTTGTTTTAGTTGAGGCATAAAATTGTTAAACAGTTTTTCAAAAAAGGCAATTTAGTAAGTTTTTAGCCAGTTCTTCTCAGTTAGCTGACTCCCAAAGTTATGGTAACTTCTGTAGCTCGACCTTCATAAGTGGCCTCCTAGGGTCTGAACTGAATAAATGGTTTTGACTTTGACTAACACTGAGCTATCATCACCTTAAAAGATTACTTTCTTAAAATTCTTTATCTGACTTTGCTCTTTCCATATTTACTCAATAAATGTTACACTAGAATCGATAAATTAATATTCCTATATTTCTTATAACATGTATATGATTATTCAAAACTTTTCCAACCCCCTCAAGGAGCACTATAAATATCTCCGTACAAAACATTCGATAGACGTCGCCCCTCAAAATATGAATTAATCACTTCGCCGTCAACAAAGTGAAGTGTCATCGAGCTTGGAGCGAGGGCGCCGGGCCGAGTTCATAATGGAATACCTTCGGAATAAGGACATAGAGTAAATTCGAGTTGGTGAATTGATGTAACTATAAAAATACATTCTGAAAATGCCTTTAACATTTTTATATGCCTTAACCGTAGTACGGATAGTGAATATATTAGAGGATATACTATATCAATGTTTTCAACTGCAGCATCGCCGAATGGCCTTTTTCGTTGTAATCAAGAACGGAAGAAATTTAATTACAGCCAGAGAGAAAAGAAAATATAATTCTCTTTTCCATTAATTTCATAAATCTCAATATTGGTATGATACATCAATAAGTTCAACCTCTTTCAACAATACATTTTATAATCGTGATCTCAATAAAGGTTCAATAATCGTCATCCAGGGAAGTCAGTCATCATCATCATCGTCATCCTTTAACGGATGATTATAATCATTGTCATTGGTTTTCATGCTTTTCTTAATAACTTCAATAGCTATTCCGAGAATTCATTATTTTGTATCTGCAAGCCAATGCTACGTAGATTTTTTGTCGAGTAAACTATCAGTTGATCCATGTTGGACCTCCACAAGAAACTGACACTCCGCACATTATGTGTTAGTCTATGACGAATCTCAAGCAACCTGTATCACAATATAAACAGCCCTCAGAAGGAACGCCCGTAGGGTAATTGAAATGAAATGAAATGAAATGAAATGAAGTTTATTATTAATCAAAAGCCTGTAGTGTTACATTGCCATTTTACATACATGCATAACAGGCTAGTAATACTTCTGTGAACTCCTGGCTCCCAAACTAAGTAGTAACTTGTGTCTTGGGAGACAGCGGTCCTCTGACATTATACATATAAAGTTAGCCGTTTACATTTTATAAGGCGTATATGGAAGGCAGAATCAAATAAAATAAATTAAATAAGTTATACAATTTTAAAAATTAAATAAATTTTGAAAAGACACTAGGTTGCATGCGATACAATAAAAAATATTGAAGGAATTATTTAACAATAAGGATGAATTTTTCTATCTCTTCGTAGGACTGAGTAAGTAGCCAATTTTTTACCGATTTCTTACAATTTGTCTTAGTGAATGTATATATTGATAAAATACGATTAATTTTGTTATACAGGAAAGTCCCTATATAGCGGGAAAATTTAAAAGCAAATGAAGTTTTATGAGAGCGATGGGTAAATACTCTGTCTTTACGACGTTTAGAGGTTACAAGTTCGGCTTCATACTTATGAGAGGTATGCATCAAGAGGACTGTTTGGTGAATAAAAAATTACCACAGCCGTCATACATAATGTATGCGATGACTACAATTTTAAGCCAATAAATAACACCCCGCGTAATACAGACGAAAATATGGTAACGCATTTATTATACATCTCCCGTCCCGGCTTAATGGCCGCTGTGATGAGGAATTATATAGAAACGATAGTGTCCTTGAGATGACACTTGTAGTTTTTTAATCAGATATCTGAAAGGCAGGAATTCTGGTTCATCATCATCATTTCAGCCGAAAGGCGTCCGCTGCTGGGTTTAGGCCTCCCCGAAGCTGCTCTTATCCAGCGGTTTCCCGCGATCTTCACTAGGTCGTCGGTCCACCTTGTGGGGGGTCTGCCCAAGCTGCGTCTTCCGATGCGTGGTCACCACTCCAAAACCTTTCCGCCTCATTGACTATGGGTTTTTTGGGCTATGTGCCCCGCCTACTGCACTCCAGTCTACTAATCCGTAGGGCTATATCATTGACTTTTGTTCGTCTATGAATCTCCTCATTCTGGCTTTGTGGTTACTGGATTTACCAGGAAAATTTGACGGTAACTGTAGGTAACTCTCATTCAAATGCAACTGCTATAACATTTAGGGGCCAAACAGTTAAAATATCTTAGAAAAAAGTTTGTAATAGTGCCCCTTTTTTAACAGCACTTGAAAATTATCAGATACATTAACCGTTACTTTATAACAGTTAAGGAACATGGACGGGAAATGCTTCATATTAATAGGTGAATTTAATTTTACTTCTTGATATTAGAAATTAATACAGGCTACGTTATATTATACTACACACTGAAAACTAACGAAAGTTTGAATATCATCTCTAAAGAGTGCCACATAAAATGTAGACCGCCCATTTCCTAAAATATTATCGCCCCCAACCCGAGGGCTTGTTTGTGAAATAATGGATTCATTCCATATTCATTTACATCCCTAATAAGATCGCCCCGACACTGCCAGTGTCGCCGAATTACCCTGTCAAATATAATAATCTCATTGCCCTGTTTAAATTCGATGTAATTCGGTTACTCGTGCGTTAGAAAGAGACAATCATACAATGTGTTTCGTCTTTTAACAAGTGACGTGATCCAATTTGAATTTTCGCCTTTCAGATTTTGTTACGTAAATTTTTTGTTAATTTAGTTTTTTGTCGACGCGTGCTGGAATTGGGTGTGAAAATAAGAGGGTGATTGGTAATACAATTTTTAACAGGCAGATTGACGTAAAAATGTATGTAATAAGTTTTGAGTTTTTACGTATAATGCCTGAGTAAACCTTGGTAATAAGCCTATGGCTAAATGTCTGTTTGCTAACCTTTCGTAGACTAAACTACAAAACCAATTGTGATGAAAATTGACACGTATAAGAGTACTCTAGAGCTTGAATTATTCCCTGAAAATACAATATTCTATTCCAGATTATTATCTGTGACACGTTTATTCTGGCCTCTGGGTCTTTATTGCTATTAGTTTCAATTAAAAACTACCTGTAAATCAAAAAAAGAAGGTTCCATTCGCAATGAATCAGTTTTGCATTTTATATATGCAGTTACTAGAATCATGGTCGGATATAAAATAATACCCTTCCTCAAGAAAGCCACGACCTTCGCCGCGGTATTTGACCTCACTACCACTGAGCTATCATCGCCTAAATACAACAATAATACAATAAAATCCAATGAAACTTCTCAACACGCCATGTTTAAACCATTCATCTTAACCAGGCTATCCATCAAGCGGTGTCAGCCGAGCTAGCCCAGTGTCAGCTACTCGTTTATCCTGTCTTAGATTATAGATGCCTGTGGCCGTGAACTGTGGAACACTTTGCTCTTTCCTGTCGTTACCTTGGCATCATTTTATAAAGTAGCATTTAGTTTTTTTATTAAGTTTTTGCCTTTGTAAGCTTGAAATATTTATTATCAGGTCTCGGATTACGTAACTTTGTTGCTATCTTCTTCTTTTTCTTTTTCAACCCACCTCCACCCAATGCTGAGTGTCGGTCTCTTCTAATACTCCAATGGAGAATGTTAATAGGTATGCCAAATCGGTTGAAAGCTTGTTACAGTAAAGCTTGTATGTATACAAATACACTAGTTATTGGTGTAGTAAAAAATACCTATTAGTTTTGATTTTACAGGCATTTAAACTTACGATAAAATCGAGTCCCGCTAACAGTCACGTGACCGCATGTGACGTCAATTTGCAGCGCTCCTCTATCAACGAGTGTTGCAAGATGACGTCACACCGTCACACGAGTACGTCACATCGAGTACGAGTCCGCATCGCACGTTTACTTCTATAAATCGGAAACTAATTGACGTATCGAAGTAATTCTTTCACTTGTATTTTTTATTTTTGCCAGGTTATATGGAGAGCTAATATTCAAAATTAGTTAACATTCTTCATTCTCGCGGACTTGGGTCTTCCTCATCCAGTACCTTCCCATTCAATATTTCCTTTAATAAATCGTTTAAAAATTGAAACTGATTTCAACAAGTTACGTATATGACCCGCACTGAAGTAATACATGTCGTAGGTTTCAATGTCCAAACCCATAGATTAATAAAACGTCGCGCCGCTCCCGACGTTATGATCAATCTATGGTCCAAACCATTCAGGTTGAGGCCTAGGCACTTATAAAGGTCGAGAAGAAGTTACCACCGGTTCATTAGCCTTAAACGGAGAATAACCGGCAAGAAACTTAACGAGGTAAAATTTCTGTTATATTTTTATAGACCTGTTTTGGGTATTGGCTATTTTTTTCATTAAAATGTTTAACATTATACTTTTTATTTAAGACAAACAAAAAAAGAAATACAAATACAACATGAGCTAATTACGTACTTAAATAAAAATAAAACGAGTGTTTTTGGTACCCTTGAAAGTTCAGGATTCATAATTTATTAATTATATCTAACGAACGTTGCCATTCTAAGAAAAATGTAGCTCCTATAAAGTATTGCGACAAAAAGGCACTAAAGCAATCACAAATAAATCAAGCTACAGAACAAGTAAATTCTAATTTATTGCTAAAGCCAACATTATCAATAAATTCACGATCATAAATATTAATGATCACACCCTCCTTTCACACGGAAATAATGTCAACACAGAGAAACACGACAGATGGGCTTTCACATTTTATTGAATCGATTAAAATATCTCGTATATCGATAAAATTAATCGAGCGTCATTAAACACAAAGCGCCGACAATGCTCACCGATAAATAAATTAGATTTTATCCCCGATGTTTCGATAAAATTTCGTCGAAAGCGTAGCATAATTGTTATTTAACGTTACTGAAGTGTAGAGATGCTGAATTGATTTCAATATTTTTACGATGTATAAGGATATGCTAGTCTTTAAATACGTTTGTATCTTTTTTGACGGTTTCATTACCTAACCTACGAGTTACAAATAAGTGAGTTAAATTGCTTACAATCAATTATACCATCATATATTATAACTTAAAATAACGGTAATTTAAATCTTTATTCAAATCAAAAATATCCACTATTGAATTGAATTTACCCTAGACCTAATCCTTTCGGGTTCTAAAATAATTGCTTGTAAATTTATCTCTTGGTTACAGCTCAACCTGATGGAATATCATCACATTCTTATTCTCCCTCATCTGTGAGGATCGCATTCAATTTCGGGTCTTTTGGAGCGAAAAATCTGCCTCCATTGGTCCATCGAGTCCCATATGCCGGTGTAAAGTTTAAAAGGCAATCGTTCCATTTTATTGATGAACACATATTTAACTAATAACATTAATGATAATTCAAATCTTAAGATAGACCATACAGATATATGAAAATTGGAAAAGATTAATCCGAGTAAATCGCTTGTACATAGAACCATAAGCGATAAAGAGGGTGGTAAAAGCGGTGTTTCGTAAAAATTCGTAGGGTGCCGCTCGTTTTGAACAGTACTTTGTCATCGGACAGCAGTTTTATGGGACTCCTGGTCATCTGGAGACCATTCATTACATTACTATTGAGCTTGGGTAGTAGTAGATGCCATTGAATAATAAAATCCCTCTTATTTTAAGTCCCTACAGTGGAATAAATTGAGCTGAAAACAGCAATATTATAGATGCAAGATGGAATTTGTTTGAAACTACTTAACAGAATTTGATGATCTTATCTATTTCAATCTAATCTAATAGATAAAAATCTAGAAAATATCCTTATATTTTATTGGAGCATTTACCTAGCGGCGCTCTTTGACAGCCTTATCCTTCTATGTACCAAAAATCTACAAGCCTAGCAAGTAAAAGAGAGACACCTCATATCAAAACGGCCATTATAAGAGCCCTAGTTTAGTAAATCAGATTGTAAAGTTTCTACAAAAAGATTCTTAGTAAAACTGGCTTTCCTTAAATTCTGGACGTTATTCTTACTCTTTGCCCTCACTTTGAGGTCCTACTGCTAGTACAAAATACCATGTAAGTTTCATAGCAAAACTAATTCAAATCAAATTCGCATTTCCCCTATTAAAGTACAAAGCTATTATAAATCAAAAGCACTTAGCTGTCACGACACTCAGCATCTAAACCCTTCAAACTCAAACAATACGACGGCCATTTGTAATGTCATTTGTTACACGAAGTAGTGTGACCATACATCAAGCTAGGACCGGACACACCGCGACACGGTTGCACAATCATTTTTCATTATGCACGATTCATTAACATGAGGGGGACGGCCAATTATGTCCGCTCCATCAATCACGTCACCCTAGCTTTTGATGATGTCGCTGGACGGATTTTAAGTTCAACGTTTGTTGAAATAATCGTTTTGGAATTAGTAGAATATTCAAAATTAAAGATCACCTCCAAGTAAAATTTATTTTTTGTTAAAAAGGCAATATTATAAGTTATGGATTTTCGTAATGATGCAGCTATAATGTCTGATAGCCTCCCACCAAGTAGCAAGAGGAATAAGTGTTTAAGATTGAGGCTTCAGACCGTTAATTCGGGAGGAGTGTAGTAAATGAAAAAATTCCAGACGATAACGTTTTAAACGAATTCTGCGGGCACATAATATGCATCTAACTGAGAAATCTACAGTAGAAACCGTTGCTACCTTACATAAAATTACAGTTGAATAGTAATCAATCTGTCAAAAGTTTATTAAATCACCACTCCGTTTCCACTTCTAGATGTTCGCTTCGTATTGCAATTACAAACGCCTGTATCTTTTTTTATTAACGTTATTATCATTATTTATAACGGGTGCTCGGATTGTGCGCGTCTCATAAATTGTTGCGATTTATGTGCGTTTGCACATGTCGCCGTCGTTAATGCATTAAAATTGAAATTGTATTAACAATGATTCATTGAAACAGTAGCTTACCTACTAGCATTTCTAGTTAACTAGCTGTTCCCCGCGGTTTCACCCGCGTTCCCGAGGCATCTTAACTTTCCCGGGATAAAAAGTAGCCTATGTGCTATTCCAGACTATAATCTATCTCTATGCCAAATTTCATCCAGATCCATTCAGCCGTTCTGGCGTAAACAACATCCATTCAAACTTTCACAGTTATAATATTAGTAGGATAGTAGGATTACTTTTCTATTGTTTAACAATACATTTACTTATGGAAATTAAAAGGTTAGGAATAGGTTATTACCTGGTAGAAATCGCTTCAGTGATAAGGCCGCCCAAGTTTTTAAAGTGACACTCTGTAATTGTAAATGCAATGCCATGACGATTGGTCGTGGTTTCGACTCTTATAATGGTCTTGAGCTTTCGGTAATGGAAAACATCGTGAGGAAACTATTGCACAGTGGTAAAGTACTTTGTAATACTCGCCTGGCTGCTACCTTGGTGTTCTCTGAGAGTTGGTTGTTTTCTAGACACTGTGCAAGATTGGCACCTGGCAACACATTGGAAATATGATTGTTAAAGACCATAGGCGGCGGTAGTAATTTACTATCAGGTGACCCGATTGACTGTTCGACAAAAAAAATTACGGTAAATTTTTTCTCTTTTTTTTCTCCTGTTTCTTTAGTTATGTGGTGTAAACAATATTTGTATTGTATTATTAGTTTTGGTTCTTTCAGCACACTCTATTACTTGTCATACATTATTAAATCATATTCTTACTCCAGCTTTAAAATCTCAACGTAAATATAAAACGGAGATTCACAGTCAAAATAATACTGTAACATCTCTCAAAAAGGTTGACACTCCCATAAAGTCTCAACTTCAACCAGCATTACCTCAATGTCATCGTGAGAAATTGTACAACCACCCCTTACAGTCGTTGGCGAGATGTATGGCCACCATTAAATAAGCACGCCACACAAATCATGGGGTTCCAACCACTTGGTTCAGCTTGTTTCATTTCTGTGTATCCCGAAGACAAAACAATCAAATTTCGTATGAAACAGTATGAATCAAATGTGATTTGATAAAGGGGATATCAGAGAGGTTGATATTAGCAATCATTTCTAGATAACAGTTTAAAGTTACTAGATAGTTTCGAGAAAATTCTCGGAAGTGATTAGCGCTACTTTCTTGTTTTGTTGAAAATTTGGGTTTCTTTTAAGTGTGAACTAGAGTCTGTCTCCAGTGGTGTCTACCACGTTTTAGTCCAGGTTATGACCTACCTGTGTGCCAAGTTTTATTAAAATTTGTTCAACCGTTTTTGCGTGCTTGAACAACAAACATCTTTGGTAGATATATGGAGGACGGGAATATTATAAAATGTAGGTACAGACAAGAGCACATTAAGATTTATACAGTGGACTTGGAACTTAGGTTGCTTTGCAATAGGCAAAAAATTTTTAATGTCTAGGGCAGCTTCCCCTCTCTGCCCTTCTTGGCGACGCCCAGGATAAGAAAAAAGCTTGCGTCAGTGATTTCACGTCACAAATAATCGCTTAATCATCAATTTATTTCATCCACAAAAATAATGTCGAGGGTGAATTGCAATAAAAAGGACAAATAAATAATGAAAAAAACGCGTTACGGAGCATTACATGCGAATTGAGAGAGTGGGTACATTAGTTATTATAACACGACAAAATATGTGTAATAAAACGTAATTTATTGCGCAAATAAAATATAACAGTGGTTAGGGGCGGCAGATGGGGCGAGATGCTGACTTGTGGTACAAGCTATTGGCGTACAGCGATTTAAATTTTAACGTCTATTATTGCTATAGATACTTTTTTTTTATTTTTCTATTTTATTCCGGTATCCATGGTAAGTGATGATGTGGCCGAAGGTGGTAAGCACACAAAGCCTAGAAGGGAACTGGCTCTCAAGTGCTGCTGTCGGAACACACCGATAGGTGCTTGGCGACAGATTTTCAACTTGAGGGTGGTAGCCAGCCAGTCGGGTACTACAAAGTACCCTACCACCGTGCTATGGTTTCCTCACGATGTTTTCCTTCACCGAAAGCTCAAGCTCATTGTAGGATTCGAACCCACGACCTTCGTCGCGGTATTCGACGTCACTTACCACTGAGCTATCATCGCCTTTGTGGTAAAAGGATGTTTATCGTGTTTTTATTCAGGATAAGCTATTGTTTATCTCAACATCGTAAGTGATGATGTGGCCGAAGGTAGTAAGCACACAAAACCTAGATGGGAACTGGCTCTCAAGTGCAGCTGTCGGAACACACCGATAGGTGGCGATAGATTTTCAACTTGCCAGCCATTCAGGTTTTCTGATGATGTTTTCTTTCACCGAAATCTCAAACTCGTTGTAGGATTCGAACCCACGACCTTCGCTGCGGTATCCAACGTGACTACCACTGAGCTATCATCGAAAACTTGGGCTAATAACACCTTCTATTATACTATCTTTTGTAATTGAGATAAGAAGAAAAAACCCTACAGTAGATCCTCTAAGATACTTGCTATAAGTCAATAATCATCATGTAGTGATTCCAAATTGAATCTTATTTGAACCTGAAAAAGATGTCAAGATCATTGTCTGCCACCTTAACCAACTCCTTTGGTTATCAAATTACACCGCCACGTTCCTGTAACTTAAGCCACATTCTTCCATGGATATATTGACAGAGTCCTCGGCTACGGATGCCGTTGAAAAATGGCGGTCATTTGTTGGCGTCACCGTTTTGTTCTGTTGCCTTCGAGAGGCGAGATAATGGCTGATTTATACGTGCGATTACGTGTGACGAGCGCGGCGCGTCAGTGGGCGGCCTTATTGCTGGGGTTATTGAGACCCCATGACGTGAACGTGCCCTGAAAGAGTATCGCACATTTTATGACGTCCTGTATGTGTTAATGATGTGCCATAAGAGCTGTCAGATGATCACGTAGGTTTAAGAAAAAGGAATTGTTACGATGAACAAAGAAAGTACACTTTGTGGCAATGAAAGAGCATGTTATTTATATTTTTTTCGTCTATGGGATGGTCGATCACGATTCAAGTTGGTAAAATATGTTTAGAACTACATTGAGTTAAGAGTTTGGTGAAGGATAACATCGTTAGGAAACCATAGCACGGTGTTAGGATACTTTGTGGTACTCGATTGGTTGGCTACAAACCTCAAGTCGCCAAACACCTATGTGTTCCAACAGCTGCATTAGAGTGACCAAATTCTACATCAACATTTACCAATTAAAACAAAAATAGATTCATAATTATGCTATGGATTATTTTGAAGATAATCCTACTAATATTATAAATGTGAAATTTTGTATGTTTGGGGGTTTATTGCTCCATCACTCAAAAACGTCCGAACGGATTTTAATGAAACTTGGCACATAGATAAGATCATATCCTGGGATAAAATATACGCTACTTTTTATCCCTCGGGTGAAACCACGGGGAGCAGCTAGTTCTCTATAAGCGTATCAAAAAGCATCATAATGAATCATTTTACATAAATCCCTGATGATATTCTCAAGCCAGCTCGCTCAATGCTCGTATAACAGCTGTAATAATGGGTTGTTAATGTGGTAATGCACAAGCCACATAAATAACAACAAAGCGCGTAGAGCTTTAATGTGAATTGTAACATAATATCAATACTTGAGAACCATTAGCGGGCTCGTGAATGCGCTGTGACGAGAATAAGGACGTGTGGAGTATTACTATATGTTTTGCTTTTCGCCCGTGGTTTCGCTTTTCAGATTACGTTTTTTTTTATTGAATTAGTAGTTTCAGAGATTACCTCGTATATGATTTCGATGATAGCTCAGTGGTAGTGACGTCGTATACCGTGGTGAAGTTCAAATCCTACAACGAGCTTAACCTTTCGGTAAAGTAAAACATCTTAAAGAAACCATAGCACCATAGCACGGTGATAGGGTAATTTGTAGTTATCGACTGGCTGGCTACCATTTACCTGTTAGTGTGTTCCAGCAGTTGCACTTGACCCTTAATTGCTCATTATAAAAAGGCCATGCATCTGGTTGTCCGATGATGAAATGGGCTTGGCGGAATTATGTCGTGTCCATCGCACACTCTCTGAAATGTATCCGAAAAAAAACCGATACGCTGGCAACTTTACGTCGATGCTCAAGGCTCTGAAGCCTGCATCATTGTCAATGAGCCTCTTAGCTAGTCTCTCAATTGATTCCTGTGCCTCAAGCAATGAGAGCAGTACTCCACACACGAGCGAACTTGTGCTTGATATAAATTGAGCAACTGTTCCGATGTGAAGTACCGTCTCATCTTCGAGAGGATGCAACATCACGAAAAGTAGGAGTCAGATGGAATCCACTCCTTGTATTGGAGAAGAGACACGCTTAGGTATGGTGGCATTGAACTTGACCAAGTTAGCATCACCCCAATCGGAAACAGGTTTCAAGGACAAGTTAAAGCGTTCGACCATAGCTTCTCTGAGACCCACTAGACCGTGCACTTCTTCTTCCTTCTTGCCTCATCCCATTATTTGGGGTTGGCTCTCGTCGTTCTGATGCGCCAGAATGGTCTAACCTGGGTTGTTTGGTTTATAAGTTGGGCACGTTCCAAGTCGTGGTTTACTGTAGACCACCATGTGGCTTGGAGTCTTCCTCTTTTTTTGTTTCTATTCGGTAGTGCCAGGGCTTGCCGAACCACGTGGTCTTCAGAACCGTGCACTAGACATGTAAATCTCTACAAGTGTGCAATCTTCTGCATACCGGGCTTTTGCAGATCATTCAAGTGGAGCAGTAATAACGTCGTAGAGAGGACCGACCCCTGAAGGACCCTGGCATTAATAGCCAATTAATGTAGTGTAACATACATATTTTTTTATGTTAAGAATCTGAAAATCATTCAGACGGGTCACCTGATAACAATGTCTAGCCCCTATAGAGTTTTTTTTATACTACAGGTAAAAACGAAGCTGACGGGTCAACTGGTGGTAAGTGACTACCGTCGCCTATAGACATTAGCAATACCAAGGGGTTTGCCAATGTGTTGTACACCTTATTAAAATGCCTTAAAGGCAACTGGCTCACAACTCAACTGGCTCGGAACACACCAACAGGTGTTTAGCGACAGATTTTCAACTTGAGGGTGGTAGCCAGCCAGTCGAGTACTCCAAAGTACCCTACCACCGTGCTAGGTTTCCTCACGATGTTTTCCTTCACTGAAAGCTCAAGCTCATTGTAGGATTCGAACCCACGACCTTCGCCGCGGTATCCGACGTCACTACCACTGAGTCGATTAAATGTCTCGATATACCGAAGTACAACCCTAAATAATGCAGCTGCTTACCTGTCGATTTGCGTTCCCTCATACAGAAACTTAATACATGCAAATAATTGTACAGTTTTAAGTGACGATGCACTTGAAAGTAAAGACCGGTTGCACAAACCTGAAGAATTCATTAGTAGTAATGTGTTAGCGTCATTTAGTGCACTTATTTGAAATTTGACTTTTTTTAAAATTTGATTTTGAAGTTGTAATTCGGGATTATTTCGAGAAAATACTAAATTCCCAAATATCTCAGTAACGGTCAACATTTGTATCATGCAATATAGGGTTCATTTCGTAGCTTACAGTGTATACTATCACGCCCTTAAAGGAATGTATCGAATAACCAGTAACCCTGTATATTATTATATATTTTTATACCACAAGTGACAACGAAGCGACGGGTCACCTGGTGGTAAGTGACTACCGTCGCCTATAGACATTAGCAATACCAAGGGGATTGCCAATGTGTTGTACACCTTATTACTATACCTTAAAGGCAACTGGCTCTCAAATGCTACTGCCGGAGGTGCTTAGTGACAGATTTGCAACTTGAGAATGGTAGCCAGCCAGTCGAGTACTGCAAAGTACGCTACCACCGTGCTATGGTTTCCTCACGATGTTTTCCTTCACCGAAAGCTCAAGCTCATTGTAGGATTCGAACCCACGACCTTCGCCGCGGTATCCGACGTCACTAGCACTGAGCTATTGTCGCTTTATATCAGGTTTACATATAAATATGTCAACTTTGGCTTTGTTTTCACTATGTTATAGACCTTATTGTAAAAGAGAATAATGGTGAAATTACTTTACTATGTGGCTAATGGTGTTTAGCGCAAACAGGAAAATGACTCTCAAATGCATCTGGCAGTTGGTAGGTATAAAAATAATTGGTTGAAGTCAGGTTGGGCAGATGAGTTTAACCTAATACTTGTCCCTGTTAAGTCTATTAAGCATGTTGGCAGTTTTCCTGATGGTAAGTGACCGCCATCGCCTATGGAAATTAGCGTAGTGCTAATAGGACTCGAACCCACGCGCTTCGTCATGGCATTCGACGTCACTACCACTGAGCTATCATTACCTAAAAGGAATAAATACCTTATAAAAACTTGAGAGGTGTCAAGGGACCGGATGGAACGAAGCTATATAAGTTATATAAATAGAAATGAAAATATCTGGCTTGCTTTCTATAAGAGAGAGAGAAAGAGAGAGAGAGAGAGAGAGAGAGAGACAGACAGATTTTTTTTTTTTTTTTTGAGGAGGACTTAAAGGTGGCGGTCTGAAGGACCATAGACACCCTTACGCGGACTATTCGGCGAGCGCTTAGGGCTCTCAGCCGTGTTTGTTTGTGACGACTCACCGCTGAGGGCGCCCCAGTTGGGGCCCGAACCTCGGCTCAGGGCGTCGTCGGGGGACACAAAAAGTGGGACGGACTTCGCCTAAGCGATTTAGAGGAGTTTTTAGGGGACGGTCGGATTACTGACTGTGGCGGCTCGGGCCGTTAACGACTGACTAACGGGGGGACGAGATTGAATCTGAGTGGGACGTCGCGACGGGCCTCTCCGGCGAGGGCGGAAACGTGGGCGTTGTTTCTCGAGGGCTGCGCGAGCCTCCCTATCCTGAATTTGAGCTAAAGTTATGGGGTCATCCGGTTCGCTGAGGGCGACCTTAGGCCTACGGATTTTTGAGATCTTTGAGGGAGTATAGTTGGCAGTTTTGACTATTAACGGATTCGCGTGGTTTAGGGCACGATCGTAATAACGGCGAGATGCGCACTTAATGAATTGCTTAACTGTGGGCAGATTGAGGTCTATGTGTAGATCTAGGTTACGCATGTACCACGGGGCGCCCGTGGCTTTGCGCATGAAGCGGTTTTGAACCACTTGGAGGCTATGGATCAGCTTGGGGGATGCATGTGCGAACACAGTGCATGCATAGAGCATAATGGGGCGGATGCAAGACAGACAGAGAAACATGCGCACGCCGCACAGCTTACAATAGCTTACTACACACAACTGTCACCCGACCAACTGACACTAAAAGATTTTTTTCCGTCTAGCCCCCTTTCACAACGCGCGATAAGGAACTTGGTTCCAATAATACCTTTGATACAAATAACAAAATCGCAACCTCAATTTGAAAATCTGTCGCCAAGCACCTATCGGTGTGTTCCGACAGCTGCACTTGAGAGTTAGTCTCCCTCTAGGCTTTGTGTGCTTACCACCTACGACCATATCATCACTTACCATGCTCTCTACGGTCTTGCATAATTCATCAAAGAGTAGGGCTTTTGATGGTGTAGCTATATCTATATTTATGACGTCAAAAGTATGTATTTCATACAAAACTCTTAATAAATCATCGTTTTGAAATTTTAATAAAAAAAACAGCTTATTTGATATGTATGTCACCCACCATCTCTATTTTTTCTTAGCCTATTTTACGTAAAATGCGACATACCTACTCAGTTTCTCTTTCACTAATTTTATACTTTTATGTGATAAGAAGCAGTTCAGTCAGGACAAATAAGCTTTCATAAACATAATAATGAACCGTGGGGGTCTGAAGCTCGTCGTTTCACAGGTATTTTATGTAAGAAATTAATCGAGACCTCGCGCACACCTCGGGTGACCGGCGGGCGGGGAGCTTTTTCCGCCAACGCATCAGCCTGGCCATCCAAAGAGGAAACGCAGCCTGCAAGGAACCTTGCCGATCGGCAGCAGCGGCAGCCTCGAAGAAGTTTTTCATATATTATAGTAGTACATTTGTTTGTATATTTTATACATATGTTGTAAATAAATATTGTGAATATAATAATGAATAATATTGATAAATCTATCGGTTCACAATACGTGAAGACTCAGATACCTTTAAATAAAGTTCTATAATAAAGAAATAAAGGCGATTTATAAAGGTACGCTACATTTACGGAACGCTAAAACTAAAATCGTCGACATTCATCAATAAATAACAACAATTTAATTTCAAGCTATAATGTACCCGCGCCAAATAAACAACATGCTGTATTAGCTAACAAAAAACAACACAATAGCGTTATTTTAAACAGATAATTTATTGAAGCGCAATCCGCAGATTTATATGAAGGGGCAACACCGATGTTTGTTGCCAAACACTGCCAAATAATGTTATTTATACGGCTTTGAGAGGCAATATGTTCTAATGTTTGCGCCAACGTTTTTGCGCATACAAATCTAACGGTGTGAAGGCTACGACGGTATTATGAAGTCTATTTAGGTCTAGATTGTTATTTATACTAATATTATAAAGAGGGTTTTTGTGAGGTTGTAGGGGGTAATCTCTGGATCTACTGAACCGATTTTGAAATTTTACCGATAGAAAGCCACGTAATTTGTGAGTGTCATAGGCTTTATTTTTATCCCGGGATAAAATAAGGTCCCACAGGAATGCGGGTGAAACTGCGGGGGAAAGCTAGTTTACTATATACATACATATATTATACATACATACTTACTTAAATATATAAATACACCCAGACACATATATCTGTCCTGGATGGGAATCGAACCCACGATCTGTAGCGTCCACACACCACACCAACCGTCTCTCATTTAAGGCGATGATAGCTCAGTGGTAGCGACGTCGTATAACGCGGCGAAGGTCGTGGGTTCGAATCCTACAATGAGCTTGAGCTTTCGGTGAAGGAAAACATCGTGAGGAAACCATAGCACGGTGGTAGGGTACTTTGGAGTACTCGACTGGCTGGCTACCACCCTCAAGTTGAAAATCTGTCGCCAAGTACCTGTTGGTGTGTTCCGGCAATTGCACTTCTGAGCCTTTAAGGCATTGTAATAAGGTGTCCAACACATTGGCAATCCCCCTGGTATTGCTAATGTCTATAGGCGACGGTAGTCACTTACCATCAGATGACTCGCCTGCCTCGTGGTCACTTGTAACATAAAAAAGGGCAAAAAAACTACTTCTGTAGCATTTAAAGCCGCTTTTATATATAAGAATGTTTGTAAAGTATGTTAATAGAACGGTATGGCATCGTCAGAATAGCAGAATACGTGATTAATGTCAGAAAATTTCTATAATTGCCGTACTTATTCTCAGTTTAAATAGCACGTCACACTGGGACTTCAATTAAGTGTAATTACAGTAAAAACTGTAACGTGTCGCCATTGAAATGTAACTGTAAGATGTAGTACTTCAAGTTATTTAAACTCGTTCAGATCCTTCATTGACACAAAAACGTTTTATCTACCTTAATTATTTTTATGTCGAACCCTACTAAACTTAATTTATATGAAAAAAAACTAATAATGTCAGTTGATCCAAAAATATTTAAAAAATGTAACCTTGCTGAGTTTCTTGCCAGTTCTTCTCAGTTGAAGGATTACTTATGAACCGGTGATAACTTCTGTAATTCGACCTTTATAAGTGCCCTCCTTGGGCCTCGACTGAATAAATGGTTTCTTTGACTAAAGTAGCTAACTTAGCTTGGTGCGTCAGTATTTTTTTATTTTTAAACTCAATACACATTTGACATGGCTGCTTTTTTTTTCTCACTTAATTTGTCGCTTTTTGGATGGACATACAATAATAATATTTCATAGCAATATCAGGGGGATTGCCAATGCGTTGCTGATCTTTTGCAAAGCCAAGTTGTGTTGCCAAATCTGCCAATATACAGTGAAAGACTCGAAAGTTTTTCAAGTCGTTTCAAGATTTGTAACTAAAATAAAAAACTGAAATATTCTAAATAAAAAACATAGTTCGTAATACGTCAAACATTACGATCAGCAAACAAAATAATTATACCGCTTAATTAGTATAACCAGGTAACTACCATTTCTCATGTGGAAGAATTATAATAATAAAAAATCAACAGAACTGTACCTCGTCACTCGTAAAGTAATGCTACTTAACCACCAGTTACTTGGTGGCTGGTGGCAGTAAAAAGCTGACACACTTAACGAGCGGTGCCGCGTCCGCGTCAACGCATAATTACGTCGCGTCAAAACGACGTCGAGTAATTGCCGCTTGACCTGCGCCTGCGGTAATGAAGGGGTAATTCATACACTCAGTGCACTTACTGAATTAATAGCTTTTATAATTGGTGAAAATGTTAGAGTGCTTTTGATACAATAACTAGCTTCATTTACTTTTATTCGTATAGTTTTATTGCTACAATTTGTAAGTTATATACTAGTGGAATCTCGATAACTCGAATTTTAAGAGAAATGTAAAAATAAATAGTAAATAAAAATCTCAATAATAAAACTCATCAACTATTTTTTTTTACTTGACAAGAATTTCGAGATACAAAAGATTTCACTTCAAAAATTTCGACTTTCCAAGAATATTGTTCGAGTTGTAGAGTCATAGTTAAACAAAAATTCGATTTAAGGATATTCGTTTTTATTATAGAAATTATTTCGTCTCAAAACTGTAATAATTTTTTGTAAACTTTTGTTTAAATGCAAATTAAACATAATTTATTATGAAAATACTAGCACTTAATCATTCTACGAAACTTTATGTATAATCTGCGATCAAAAACAACAGCACAAATACGAAACAAGTCACAAAATAATTAGTTGACGTCTAAATCCCTTTCGATTTATGTCACTATAAAGTTAATATATTCAACACGTTCTCATGAGTAACTAACTTTGGCCGAGCGTCGTCGGATTAACGAGGCGTGACTGTGACATTTGAATGTCATTTGTGACATGACGCGCCAACTGACAGTCGTTGTTTGTGACAAATCCCGCCCATAATATTGTTTCTTTATTAATGGCTGCGTGACTAATGAGCTATAGGTTACACTGGTTGTTTATTAATCTTTCTAATGGACGTTTGTTATATAATTGAATGGGAGTTGTGACGGAGTTATTACAATTTATTGATGTGTTGCAAGATTTATTAAACTGCATGGTTTTACGATTTGCCTCTGAGGTAACTTATTCGGTCATTGGGAGATGAAATATGCACTTTTCTTGTTCTAACAGTTGTGTAAGTAATTTTTATGAGTTTCCGATATCTACATACAACTGGATTTTGTATTCTTTATTTTATGTTCGTCGACAATATTTATAATAATGAAGATGCTGTCTGAATAATATAATAATGTAACTCAGATAACAATAATGTTTGTTAGGAGTATAATTCAATCTAATGGCCCCATTAAAAAAAGAAACTGCTATTATCATAAAAATCGCATCTAAATTTTAATACTTTAACTACATTGCGTCACCAGCTATTTTTAATAACATAACAATAAATCGTTGTCCAAGGAAAATGTCTAGTTAAATACGTTATAAAAGAATAATTGCGTACGCCGTTTCAAGGCCAGTGCGATCAATCTTTCACACGTCATTACCGCTGTCGCTTCAAGCTTGGAAAGGCGTTGCTCTCACCAACATTTAGGGCTGCCTGGGTGGAAATTTGCTTTCTACTTAGGTAGACTTTGATGTTTTTTAGTATACTTTTTTTATTTTTTATAGCTGTCCCGGCAGACCTTGTTCTGCCCTATTTCTCTAAAACGCGTCTTTGTTTTGTTTCAATTGACGTCAAATGTTTGACAGCTGGGTGTTTGTATGGGAAAAAGAAAAGGGCTGTTTTTAGGGTTTTCCCGGCAATTATTCGATTTTTTCTCGCCGTAAAAACCATCCTTGGACTTCAAAGAACACTTAAAAAAAGGAATTGGCCAAATTGGTCCAGGCGTTGTTGAGTTATGCGCTTACCAACACATTTTGCGATTCATTTTTATATTATAGATTATTGAGAAATTATGTTATAAAACGCAACTTCTGTTTGTTTCTCATTACATTTTTGTTTCAAAAACTGTATTAAAATTGCTATGGTAAAGTCAGTTTTTACACCTACGAAAGTTTCCATAGAAAAATGCATATATATTTTTATTGCGTAGTACAGAGGTACAGAGTACAGAGGTACCAATAAATGTTTATAATCAGAATCATGAATCTTCAAACATCCATTTTTGTAACTTTATAGTAGTTTTCTAAAAACCTGGCAACCCATGTAACATGACGTGAAAGGGCTTCGTTCTACCGCGTTTTTATATTTCGCTCATCGCTCATAGAGCTGTCACCTTAATGGTCATCTAACATTACATTTATCACGGACTTTTGTGTGTTGAATTAGTTTGAAAGGTTCGATGGTGTTACGTCAAGTTTCTATGATACTTACGCCTACGTGTAGTACCTAAATGACAACTTTTTATATCATACATATCATACTCCACGGTTTTCCCCACGTTTGCGAGTGAATTAAATTAAAATATAGCTCATGTTACTCATTGATAATGTGGCTTTGTATCAGTGAAAGATTTTTAAAATCCGTAAAGAATTCAGGCATTAGAAGATTTAGGCATAAGACTGTTATTTAATTTAAGCTAAATAAAAAAAAAACAGTTTAATTAATTAATAATTTAACATTTTAACGTCGTCGGCCGCTTTATTACTTTATCAACAAATGTACCGTATTCTTTAAAATAAATTATTATTATTATAAGTATTTTTTGAGTTTCTCCATTACAAACAAAATAGATTTTTTTTATGAAAACAAGAAAAGAAAACATTTTTTGACAAAGTCAAATGATTTCTATTAATCTTATATAATACTAGTATTTTTGAGCGACGATAGTTCAGTGGTGACGAATTCCGTGGCGATGGTCGTTCGTAGCTTTGAATCTTACAATAATCTGGAGCTTTCGTTGGAGGAAAACATCGTGTAGAGTTGTATCGCCCATCAGGCTGGACGCCACTCTCAAGGTGATGAAAATCTGTCGCCAAGCACCTACCTGTAAGAATCGACAGCTGCGTTTGATTGCCAGTTCCCTTCTCAAGTCATCATTTAACTCACTTCAGGTCACATTATAATATAAATTGTAATATTCTGTCGCCAAGCACCTATAGGTGTGTTCCGACAGCTGCACTTGAGAGCCAGTTCCCATCTAGGTTTTGTGTGCTTACCACCTTCGGCCATATCATCACTTACCATGGTCAGATTATGGTCAAACACAAGCTTGTCCAGAATTTAAAAAAAGTTACCTATTTTAGTTATAATGTCGTCCAATACGTTTTTACTTTACACAGTTAAAAATAATGAAAATATTGAGTTAACGTTACGCCTTAACTAATTTCAGAAAGTTACGTAATTTCGTAGTGTATTTTAATATTTAACTCACCTCGTAGAAGGGTTAAAAGAATAACATTTTCCACGAAACGTGCAAGTTAAGCCCCACGGACCATATTTTACAAGAGATGCCCAAAAAATTCACACTCGAGCAATAAATTAAAAACATTTTTTGTTATAACCAGAATGTAAGACCTACCCACCCTCCCGTTAATCTTGCTGAAGCTGATGACAAGGGGTTGTTGAAACAGGGGCAGAGGTCAAGCTTTCTGGTCTTTTATTACAGCGCTTAGTTGGAACTTGGAAACGGCCACTTAGTAATTTTCGCTGTGTCGAGTGAAGTTTAAAAAATTGTTGCTGTAAATTACATAGTGCAAAAATTTTAAATTGTGTACAAAGTAAGTACATTAAAGAATGTTTATGCACATACTTGACTTAATTACGGTATATAAGTACCATTTTTGGGTATCATCACTGAGGCTATAATAAGAGCTATAATGGAAACGAAAACTTTATCTTAGATCAAAAATAAAAGGTAATCTATAAATCCTTTCTATCCAATTTATAGTCGATACTATCTCCAACGCACATCAAACTTGGGAAATAAATTTTAAATCAGCTATCAATAATCGTTCGGCAAACAATCACGTCCCGGTACAATGGCGTACAGAAGCTTAAATAAATACTGGCGAGACGTCGCATAGTCGCTGTAAAGCCGGAGTCTTACGACCAATTACAGCGAGAGATAAAACCTTTGAAACGTTGCTCCGTTTAGCGAACAAAATACGACTGGCTTTCCCCTAGAAATGGAAAGTCCAAGTTAATCTCGCAGTCTATTTGAGTGGCAACAAATTTTTGTTAAAATATCTCTGGGAGATTGTACTCATAAAGCTGATAAAGATATTGGGATTTAAGGCTCTTTGGATTGTTGGTGAAGTTAATGGTTGTGCACGATATTTTACTTTGGGTGAGATTTTATTTTCGCAAATGATAATGCTTCCAAATAATTGCCAATAATACTTTTTCAAATATCCTCCCATAAACCTTTTACTTAAATCGTAACAACTATTTGACCCTCAGTAAAAAAATAGGATTAGAAAAGAAAATGTAAAAACATATTACTAAACACCCAAAGAATATCGTTCAAAATCGGTGCAACATCTGATAACAGTCATGCTGTCAATACCAAAAAGTAAGCACATAAATCAAACTAAATAACCGAATGTAGTGGCCCAAGTGGCAGCCGAGACCGAAAACGTACCAGTGTGCCATCCGAGTGCACTCTCCCGTCTCACGAGTCGTAACGTTACAATTTTACGACCACTTTTATTACTAGACGCTTTCGTGCACGATTACCCTCCAGAGTGAGTTCTGCTGTTAGATGCCCCCTAACTACAACATCGCCCCAATCCGGTCGCTACTCTATCTACAGTTTTCATTACCATCGCTGTTTTACTTTACGTTCTAGTTTCCAAAATGTTTGTTTTACTAGAAATGTATAGTAACCTTAGCGTTTGTAGCGAACAGGGTGGGATGGATGTCAGCAATTACATTTTAATGCTTGTTTTATTATCACGAACCGTCTAATGTACTAGTGCATTAATTTATCACCTCCCTCTGTTTACGAGTTACTGCTTGACAATTGAAATGGCGTATACTGAATTCAAAGACTGACAGCCGACCAGCCGTGGCAGAGCTTCCGCGTCTCTTGTGCGTCTTTGCCATTTGCTAGGTGAAGGGGTTTGGGGTAATGAAACGGCAGATCATGATTCTCTGGACATGTCGTACAATCGTTTGGACAGACAAGCGATGGACGTATCAAAGGACTGGCAACTGGAAATGCAGTTGCAGTTTCGATTGAATCGAGAGACGTCTGCGGCATGCCTGTGAAGTAAAGGTTGATTGGGACGTGTCTACACAACTGATACGTTCTGTGTGTTTGGTTTAGCAATGATGGAGCTTTCAAGTTAGCTCTAGCGTTGCATTGTTACTTTATCTCGTTTACTTAGTAATTGTTGTTTCTGGCGATGAAGCTTTGACTGTCGTCTTCTGTTAAACAAGCCTTAACCCGATAATTTTGGTAATTTTCTCCATTACTAAGAAATTTACAGATTTTAATTCTCATTCCACAATGTTACGGTAATGATGTAGCCGACGTAAAACAAGCTTAGAAAGAAATTGACTAAGATCATTTTAATTTAGATTAAGATTTGTTACCCTACCCGGAAAACATAAAACAGACATTTGACTTCATGGGATCTCTCCACGATAATGCCATGTCATTACCGTAAAACATAAGACAATAAACATGAACAAACATGGACAATCAAATTAATTCCGCTTATACAATTTCCTCAATATGCATCGACAAATTAATGGTTACGACCAAAAATACAATAATATTGGTGAATTATAAATTGTTGTCAATTCATATGCTTGTTATTAACTGCGGGCGGTGTGTCGGCGTAGTGTGACACGGTAACGATGGGCTGACACGGAGATGACACGCTGACACGCGACGTCGGAAGTTGAAATTAATGCTTTCATATCTCAAAATGGTTATAATACATCATTATTACTATGCAAGGTTTAACCAGCAACTTGCAATATGACTGATCGATGCAATAAAACTAAAGTATTGGCTAGCATAGAATTAATAGTATGATGTTTATTCAGCTAAAGAAATAAATTACTTCATTTCAATATTAAATACCGATTTTATTAGTATAAATGAAACTAGACTATAAATATAATATAACACGGAATTTTGTTGCGTCATATCTGTGACCAGGAGAACCAAATTATTTCGATAAGTTTGCAGTTTCATAGAAAATAGTTACTGTATTTTTTTTATTTTGCATTGGAGAAAACAATTTCAAAGCGTTTTGTGAAGCAGAGTTACAACAATACCAAATAGGTTACCATGGCAATTATTTACTCGAAAATTAATACACAGAAGCAGCTAGTCGCTATATAAAGTTGCAAATGTGATGAAATTAGCCCACATGAGTCACAGAACACCGTAAACAAAGCTGCCACGTTTCAATATTATCATTTGTTTTATTGATCAATTCAGGTCGAGTTTGTAGTCAATCCTACGCTTTTATGATATATGCACGCGTGTTTGAGCATCATAAATCATAGACCAGTTCTAATGGATAACCAGATATAAATCTATTTATGCAAAGTTTTCAATGCATATTTCGCATGTCAGTAGACTGTTTGCATCATCCCGTATTCTATTACTCGGCTATGCTAGAGGAACTATGGCCAATCATTTTTATAATACCCAATGATTACGGCAAGTCTATAATTCACTGGAAATTATTATGTACGGTGTATAATTGAGTTTTTATTTTATTCTGCTCTACATTCCCGTCTTGTCATTGAATTTAATTGATTGATTATGATTCCTTTAGTTGGTTTATGCATTAGTTGACTGGTTTATTAAATTTATATTTGTATAATATTCTATTCTATTCTATAATAAGAAGAGCCTATAAGCTGCAAAAAGCTAATTTATTTTACCCCTTAGGGGTTTAATTTTAATAACTTTTTCTAGATGGCTACAAATTTCATGTTCAGTCAGCATAAGTCTCTTGAAACACATAAATTTTGATGATAAAGGAAATGTATACTAACAAATCTTTCGTTTTTTGCTCGGAAAAAGCTTCCCACAATATAAACCATAGATACCTAATTAGCAAAATGATAAATTGTATCAAGGTTTTGTTGGCATAATTTTTCAATAGTTATACGCAACTGTAGAGATAAAAGGAGTCAGTTTATTTTAGCTGTTTTGTATTTATACGCCGATGCTTTATGGGGGACAGGTGCGGTCGCTGAATAGTGTTGTGCACTTGATTACTAGAAAACATCGATGAATTTAGGTTTACCCACGGCTATAATAAAAATAAAATGGTTTTTAAATTAGTAGCGGACAGTTCTCATTATTATTATTTTTACTTATTTCCACCATTAGGCAGACGCCAGCAAGCCTGCAAATTTTATAATAAACTTTTAGCGAGTACGGGCACGACTATTTTCGCTTATATAGCATTAGTGTTATAGACTAATTTGACAGGATGAATTTCTTTTAACCCTTTCCTATGTTAGAAAAACTATGGTGAGATTCGTTTGGTTTGTCACAGAATCAGCCCCATTGTCACAATTCAGTATCTTCTATTATCGTAAAAAGGATTAAGACTTATCTATCATAAAATTAAATATGACTATAAGTAAATTATTTCCCTATAAATTCCATGACATCAATATTATTACGCACATATTGCAGCATCAATTTTTTTTTTGTTTGAGAATAAATCAATAAAATTTTATGAATAAAATATCGATATTAAAGATACCGACAAGGTCCCATCACCAATAGAGCTGTCTATTTCCACATGCAATAACTCATACACTACGCTGCCCCTTATTAATGTATCAGTATCAAAGTACGATGACATATTCACTGCAATTACTCAGTAAGCCAGAAGGAATATTCACAAACGCCACGTCATTTGCCACAGTATATAAATGTTCAGTATACCTACAACTATAATATACAAGATTTATAATGACAAGTCTTGGAGCTTAAAAATGGAACAAATCAGGCAGATTTAAGGCGATGATAGCTCAGTGGTAGTGACGTCGGATACCGGGCGAAGGTCGTGGGTTAGAACCCTATGATCAGTTTGAGATTTCGGTGAAGGAAAACATCGTGAGGAAACCATAGCGCGGTGGTAGGGCAGTTTGTTGTACCCGACTGGGTGGCTACCACCCTCAAGTTGAAAATCTGTCGCCAAGCACCTATTGGTAACTACCATCTTGGCTTTGTGTGCTTCGGCAACATCATCACTTACCATGGTGAGATTGCGGTCAAACACATCTTATCTTCTTGTTTCTCTCGTCTCTTTCTTTATTCTATACTAAAAAAAAACAAAGTCTTGGAGCTTAAAAAAATGGAACAAACCAGGCAGATGATTAGTCTTGGATATTGACTAACCAACCACAGCATTTATAGAAAAACTTGATGTAACCCGCGATTTGACCCGCGTTCCCAATGGACCTCTTTATGGGTTGAATTTGAATTGAATTTTAAGGCGATGATAGCTCAGTGGTAAGTGACGTCGAATACCGCGACGAAGGTCGTGGGTTCGAATCCTACAATGAGCTTGAGCTTTCGGTGAAGGAAAACATCGTGAGGAAACCATAGCACGGTGGTAGGGTACTTTGTAGTACCCGACTGGCTGGCTACCACCCTCAAGTTGAAAATCTGTCGCCAAGCACCTATCGGTGTGTTCCGACAGCTGCACTTAAGAGCCAGTTCCCATCTAGGGTTTGTGTGCTTACCACCTTCGGCCACATCATCACTTACCATGGTGAGATTGTGGTCACACAAGCTTATCCAGAATAAAAAAATAAAAAAAAAGAATTTGAAAACCTGCCCAATTTCAAGTCTGTAACATATGCTTGTAGCAATGTACTTTCTGAGATTTCCCTTGTTTCTGCAAACTTACCTTATAATAGGTGCTTATACCAATAGTGTTAAGGCTTCCTTGTAAGGTAGATACTCTGTGGCAATAGACATCCATCGGGATTAACTCGCGTTCGCGTTCGAAACGATTTATACCCGAATGATCGCATTCACAAAGCTTTGATCACGGAGGCGGGCTCGTATCAAAGTACTAATTAAACCGACTGAGCCGAACAAACGTTACTCGTAATTAATTACTGGCAATAATGAGATATTATGAAAAGTTTAACCGCTCGGAAATAATCAGTGAACACGCCACCACCTACAATACAATTAAAAGACGAAAACCAGTTCTGAAGTCAGGTGCAGGCTTAGTTTCACTTCTCGTAAATCTTTCGTTCCTACTACATTAACACTAAAATATCATTTTTTAAATCCTGCCTCGTAAATGCACGCCCAGGGTCCGACGGACCACCTTGTCAGCTAGCGCGTAAATTAACATGAAAACGTCATACAAAGAGCCTAACCCTTCGCCGCCGCATAATAAACTACTCCGACTGCATCTCACCCGCGGCGCGTTTACGGAGCCGCCTATTCAAACGGCCGGACATTATCGTAAATATTGTGGTATTTATTCAGATTTCGGTCACAAACAATTCAATTCTCGCAACGGCTGCTAATTGGGCATAAATTGTGGTAAAAATATTCAATAAGCTTCACACATCGATTAATATTTTAAATGCCTTCATTTGAATTCGTATTAAGCGACGCGTAGTTAATTCGGTATGTCGATTTGTCGTTGATCGTTTTATTGAAGGGTTCTTTATTGTTTTTATTATGAACAAAGAATGTTCGAGAACACATGTAGGTCCTGTTGAGACCAACAACGTGATTCGTTTATTAAACATGGTTAATTTGTTTTGTTTTGAGCTCACTTTGCATATTATTGTGTTCGTTCAACTAGAATTAATTTACCTTAATAGGGCACGTTACGTTCATGCAAACCGAATGTTGTAAATCAAAAGCGCGAGATATGAAACTGGACTTTAATGGGAGGCCGTTAACACATTTATTGGGTTAAAAAAAACGTAACACGCCAGACGGCCAACATGAAAAACGTCAAGTTGAACACTTTATAATAGAAATAATAACGCAACAGCCGCCATGAATTATTGTCCACATTTCATGTTAAATTGTATGTAAATGTGGGGCCGCAACGACACGGCTCCCACAATAACATAATAATGGTGGATTTGTGACTCACGTCAGGTTGTTAGTGTGTACTTAACCCTTTATCGGGACACGCACGCGGGACGTGAGATCATTACTCGGGTCGCGGCGGCCGGGCGGTACAATGAGAATGTACGTCTTAGACCCTGTCGCTTTTGGGGGGTTACACTCTTTTTGTGTTTCGTGATTGAACAGTTAACGTGTTATGGTTTATTGTGTGTGTTTATTTTGACGATTACCCAATACCGGTCCTCGAATACTTATTTGGATGACAAAAGGCTTTTTTGTATTCAAATTAAAGCAGAAAGGATGTCGTAGCGAACTGAGAGCTACTGGAGCGATTAAATATGGAATTTATGAATAGATAAACATACTTGTACTAAGCATGTAGTTTTCTAACGGCTATATTTGTTTTAATTATTAGGACTAGTTACTGCCTCGCGGTTTCACTCACGGTTTTGAGATGAAAAGTGTATAGCACTTAGGGATGATGTAGCTTCTAAGTAGTGAAAGAATTTTGAAAAACGCTGGTCTCGTATATTTCCTCCTATATCCAAACTTTACCACTTTATAATGTTATTGTAGGTACATTATACAAAGGTGATTGTTAGGTTCATGCAAAATCCCAAACTTGACGTTTTTGTTTGCATATTCGAGTCGCAGGAATCAAATTATCATCATCAAAGCGTCGAGCACAAAGCACGCCCGCTCGTTACTGCGGCCATTCCGAAACAATCGCCCGAGGCGCGGAAATTGCTTTCCGATCCTACATCCCCGAAATCCCCCGACTTTTACCGACGTCCCCTCGGGGGATGGGATGACGTCACGCACATTTTTCATCGCCGACGTTGCGCCGCCGGCGAAAATAAATAATTCAATATCAAAACTGTTATAAATTGTAAAATAGTCGTTCGTCAGAGGGTTGACTTACTGTACTGACAGAACATGCAATTTATTTAAATTCCTGGGAAAAGTTTAACATTTTTATTTATGTTACAAATCTAGTATCTATTATTTTGCCCATTTTCATAACCATTTCTTATAAAATGAAATGAAATTGTTTATTCATCCAAATAGGCCTTCACAGGCACTTATGAATAATCAGACTCTATGCTCGGTTCAGATGGTTGCTTTTGCTGAGAAGAGCCGGCAATAAACTCAGCAATTACTCTTTCCAAAAAACAAGTTACACCTATTACATTCAATATATTCTGGCAGCGGTTTTTAACCAATGCATTGATAAAGGTGTTTTCCCTGACTTAATGAAACACAGTAAAATTGTTCCAATTTTTAAATCTGGTTGCAAAAATAATCCTTCCAATTACAGACCTATCTCTATTCTTCCTGCACTAAGCAAAGTTTTTGAAAAAATAATTTTAAACCAATTATTAGCTCATTTCACACATAACGGGATTTTGCATACTAACCAGTTTGGATTCACTAAAGGGAGATCCACGACAGACGCAGGGGCTAAACTTCTTAAGCATATTTTTGAGGCCTGGGAGAATTCTCAAGATGCGGTCGGCGTATTTTGTGATCTTTCTAAGGCTTTTGATTGCGTGGATCATCAGACCCTAGTTTTAAAACTTCATCACTATGGAATCCGTGACACGGCTCTTTGTCTTGTATCATCATATTTATCTAGTCGGCAACAAAAAGTAGGTATCGGTTGTACTACGTCCCCAGGGTCTTTAGTTAAAACGGGCGTACCGCAAGGATCGATTCTAGGGCCATTTTTGTTCTTGGTCTATATAAATGATCTGCCTTACATGATAAATAACTTGTGCGATATAGTTTTATTTGCGGATGATACTTCCCTAATTTTTAGAGTAGATAGAAAAGACGCTGACCTTACCCATCTCAATGAGACCTTAGCAACAGTGTCAAAATGGTTTGCCACCAATAATCTTATGCTTAATGCGTGCAAAACCAAATGTATTAGATTCTCTCTTCCAAATGTTCCTAAGAGCAGCACCAACGTACTAGTTGATGATAGAACACTTGAACTAGTTGACAAGACAGTTTTCCTTGGTACAACTTTAGATAGTAAATTACAATGGGGTCCTCATATAGAAAATTTAGCTAGCAAATTGAGTTCGGCTGCTTTTGCGGTAAAGAAAATTAGACAAATAACAGATATTGCTACAGCTAGGTTAGTTTACTTTGCATATTTTCATAGTCTGATGTCCTATAACCTCTTGCTGTGGGGTTCAGGGACTGATTTGGATACTGTTTTTATTTTACAGAAAAGGGCGATTCGCGCGATCTATTGTTTGGGTCCTCGCGAGTCACTGAGAAATCAATTTAAGGAATTTAAGATATTAACGTTGCCCTCGCTGTACATATATGAAAATATAATGTATGTTCGAAAAAATTTAAATTTGTTTGAAGTAAACAGTAATCATCATAATTTTAATACAAGACACAAAGATAAAATTGTGACCCCTAGATTCAGGCTAGCGAAAGTTAATAAATCTTTTCTCGGGAATTGTGTTCGTTTTTACAATAGGATCCCACGTGAGGTAGCTGGAATGTCTTACTTTAAATTCAAAAATTTTATTAAACTTAGGTTAATAAACAAAGCCTACTATAAGGTGGCTCATTACATGGAAGACAGAAATATATGGTTGTAGTAGCTTCTCTCTGCACCTGCATCCCCCTGGCTTAGTGTAAAATATTTGAAAATGTATCTAAATGTACTTATAAAAATGTAAGAAAGATCCACTGTTAAAAAAAAATTGCCTTGCTGAGTTTCTTGCCGGAGTCTTCTCAGTTTAAGTGTATTCCGAACCGGTGGTAGAGTCAATTGTAACGTTCATGAGTGCCTTACCAGGGCCTAAACTGAATAAATGAGTTTTGAGTTTGAGTTTGAATAATTATTATTTATCTAGTCTCACTGACAATATTTGCGTGTTATGGCGGCAAAAATACGAGTAGTAATGTATATAATTTAATTATGACTGACTTAATAAACAACAAACTCGCACAGACCAGCCCCCACAAGCAGCACCTGTTCACAATGCCTATCATCTATTCTAAAACATGCATCGAAGGTATCAATAAAGATTCCCAACTAACCTGCTTTAACACCTGAAACACTGAAGGGACAGGGCAGGTCACGTCAAGTTTTCATTACCATCGTCCAGGGGTCGGTCACACGCTCGCACGAATCACTGCTTTTATTGGTCCCTGTTTGTGCGGAAAAGGAATCTAGCTCGTATTACTAAAGTAGAGAGAAAAATCTTTTGTTTTAAAAAAATCCTTAAAAGAAATGTCTATGAAAGCGGTTTTGATGTTGAGGTTACCATCGCAATTATATTTAATTCCATAATATTCTTATTTTCATCATTCCGTCATTGTCCGTACAAGTCAGGTTTTAGTGCAATTGTTGGCCGTTCCGCTACTTATAACTTTTCACGGACTTTTTGGGACAAACGAAAAGTCACGATACACGCTCTCATTTCATTTCACTTAGCAACCTTTATCAGAAACGCCACCGATAATCCCACTATTATTATAAATGTGAAAGTTTGGATGGATGGATGTTTGTTACTCTTTCACGCAAAATCGGCAGAACGGATTTTGATGAATCTTGGCACATAGGTAGATCATATCCTGTAATAACACATAGGATATTTTTTATCCTGGGAAAAGATAAGAGCGCGGGTGAAACCGCGGAGGAAAGCTAGAATTCAATAAAACTCAAAAATACGCGATTTAATAAAAAAATAAAAGTATTTCTCTTTTTAAATATCTCGGTGTTGCTATAAATAAAAATAAAAAATAAAATTTACACGAATCAATTTTGCTATAAAAACCTAACACGTGTTACTCAACAAACTTCATAATTAAAGTGCAATAAACATATGAGACAGCTCAAATCCCCCGGGTTTGCTTGTTCTCGCTGTCGAGACCACGATATGAGTAATCCTAAAGATCTGGGCTGAAGCACGCACTCGAGAGGGGAACGCTTTACTTACTTAACATTTACCTTCTTTGTTATAAGTTCACTGAAAATGTTGAATGAGTTTTTTTTACTTTTAGATAAGCTGTTTGACCACAATCTCACCATGGTAAGTGATGATGTGGCCAAAGGTGGTAAGCCCACAAAGCCTACATGTGAACTGGCTTTCAAGTGCAGCTGTCAGAACACACTGATAGGTCAACTTGAAGGTGGTAGCCATAGCCAGTCGGGTACTAAAAAGTACCCTACCACCGTGCTATGGTTTCTTCACAATGTTTTCCTACACTAAAAGCTCATTTAGGATTCGAACCCCGGCCTTCGACGTGGTATCCGACGTCACTACCACTGAGCTATCATCGCCATATTGCATTTATAAATGGTTCGAATTGAAAAAATATTTTAGCGTTGGATAGCCTATAAGCAAAGGCTATATCACGCTATGTTGCGAAAATCCTACGGGAACACGGGTGAAACCGCGGGGAACATGTAGTTTTAAATAAACCGCAAAAAAATACAAAAATATTTCAGTTAAAAGTTACTGTAAAGCGTATTTATTTAATTAAATTAAGGCTTCTTCATTATATTCATTTTTTTATAAGGTTTAAAGATAAAAAGTTACATTCAGTATTACTTATTCATACAATTAATTTCCTTTGTAAAGATCCTAATGAAATTCACACTCACGATGAAAATTTGCATTATTCCGTCTTCTCCCAGCAATCAATCATTCGCCGGTTTAAAAAAACTCACATTCAACAATAGACCTTAATCGCTTCATGCATCGTTTACTTTCATTTAAAATTTATTCTTACGCAAATTAGAGTATCAGCTGTCGGGGTAATCAAAGGAAAATATCCTTTATGGTCTTAAAAATAGAGTTGCATGAATTTGTTTACTGAGTATGAACTGGATCATTTCCTTTTGACAATTGACGTGTTGAAGGGTCTATCCATCTATGTCAGTTGCTTGTATTGTGAAAATATACTTAGCGCAGCATGTCGTGGCAGTTGCATTTTTTATTTTTTGGAATTTTTCAATGTTAATTTTCACTGCAATTTTTCATAGTCAGTACAATTTTGATTGCATAATACATTGCATTTTTTATGTATTGTAATTGTACATTTGCATGTATATTTTGTACATTTGTTGTAAATATTAAATGTTTAAGTAAAGTTAATAGAACTAATAACATACATCTCATTAAATTAAAGTCCCAAGATCTTATCAACACTTATATTTTTACGCAATCATTAGTTTTTCGGATCAGAATAACCATCAGTCCGCTACCCTTTTACTTTTATTATTATCTACGAGACTCATCGACTGTCCGTCGCTCTCGTTGGTGTTGCCACCTCACTAAAGTCCAACCATCATAGATACAAATTATAGAACAATTAGCAAGATTTTTCTAGGCATTGTAGAAATATTAACAATACACCGTCAATTCCTCTGTTATTTTTAATATCCTTAGCCGACAGTAGTCACACTACCCGACATTTTTTTTTATTGTTATTTTTTTTTGACTCGACTGCCAAGAGACCCAACACAAAGTATACCACAGTCACAGAACAAGACATTATACAGTTTAAACCCGCACCTCACCGCACGGCGAGCGCACCAACCCGACCGTAAAATGGTATGTTGCTATAAACAAATTACGCGCATTGAAACCCGATGATGGATTACACGCTGTATAGTTTCCTTTAGCATAGGGTCACCATAAATCTATACTAATATTACAAAGAGCTTTTGTGAGGTTGTTGGGGGTAATCTCTGGATCTACTGAACCGATTTTAAAAATTATTTTACCAATAGAAAGCCACGTTATTTGTGAGTGTCATAGGTTTTTATCCCGGGAAAAGATAAGATTCCACGGGAACGCGGGTGAAACCGCGGGGATAGCTAGTCATTTATAAATCGGGACAATTCATAATTCGTTGAAGCAATCGTTTTTAAATTTCCTAAAATACCTACGTATAGAGATATTACTTATGTTTTTTTTTTTATATTCGATAGGCTTGTGTTTGACCACAATCTCACCATGGTAAGTGATGATGTGGCCGAAGATGGTAAGCACACAAAGCCTAGATGAGAACTGGCTCTCAAGTGCAGCTGTCGGAACACACCGATAGGTGTTTGGCGACAGATTTTCAACTTGAGGGTGGTAGCCAGCCAGTCGGGTACTACAAAGTACTCTACCACCGTGCTATGGTTTCCTCACGATGTTTTCCTTCACCGAAAGCTCAAGCTCATTGTAGGATTCGAACCCACGACCTTCGCCGCGGTATTCGACGTCACTTACCACTGAGCTATCATCGCCTTATGTATTTTATGTAATAAGCGACCTTATAAGCTGTGAGCTCATTAGAAATCCATTTTCAGTGTTAGAGTACAACAAAAACTGTCATTTTCCAATATCATTAAAAGCCCAATAGAAAAACTAGAAGTGTCCCGATATATAAAAACGTATGTTAACCCTATCATCGAAGCATCGAAGGGGTCATTTATATTGCTCGCCATTGTGTTGTTACGTCGAAAGTATTAATTCTCGATATATCATTACAATAATACAATGAAAACTTGTTTCATATCTTGCTAACGGTCCCTGTCGTGGTTAATTATGTTGTTTATTAAATTATAGACCTGTTGTTTAAGTTACTTACTAATAATATTGTTGACTTAAGGGGGAGATAGGTAGATGGGTCACCAATCAAATATGGAAAAATTCTCTTTGTAAAAGAGTCACAATTTTCGAGTTATTTAATATTTACAATTAAAAAATCAGTACATAAAAATCGAAATATTTCGAAAATGGTGAGCTATTTACTGAAGATTTTTTTTTGTATATTTGGTAGGTGACCTGCCCACTTATCACCCCCTTAAGTTTGTCGTTAAACTTATCGGATAACCTGCATGTTATGTATATCGATATGTAATAATTATATCGATGTGCAGTACTACAACACTAGGGAAAGAATGCACTGTAAGGGATTGCATCACTTGCATTGTAAGGCCCGGACTCCACCAAAGCTGAGCGGAGCCGAGCGGAGCCGAGCGGAGCCGAGCGGAGCGGAGATGTGTTTTAAACAACGAATAGAATTTCGTTATTCACACATCTCGTCACCGCTCAGTATTGGTTGTTTAAAAAACATCTCCGCTCCGCTCGTCTCCGCTCAGCTTTGGTGGAGACCGGGCCTAAGAGATTAGGAAAAAGAGTGGAGCGCGTCTTCGTGAATGGCACTATCTATCATCATCATCATGTCAGCCGGAAGACGTCTACTGCTGGACAAAGGCCTCCCCCAAGGATCTCCACAATGGCTGGTCTTGCGCTATCGCCATCCAGTGCAATATGTATGCCTTCTAGGAATTCTAAAAGAAACGAAACACATTGGTAGTACTCCTGGTATTGCTAAAGTTTATAGGTGACGGTATGACTTCCCTTATGTAAGGCGATGATAGCTCAGTGGTAGTGACGTCGGATACCGCGGCGACGGTCGTGGGTTCGAATCCTACAATGAGCTTGAGCTTTCGGTGAAGGAAAACATCGTGAGGAAACCATAGCACGGTGGTAGGGTACTCGACTGGCTGGCTACCACCCTCAAGTTGAAAATCTGTCGCCAAGCACCTATCGGTGTCCCGACAGCTGCACTTGAGAGTTCCCATCTAGTTCCATCTAGGCTTTGTGTGCTACCACCTTCGGCCACATCATCACTTACCATGGTGACATTGTGCAAACACAAGCTTATCCAGAATAAAAAAAACCTGGTGACCCGCCTGCCTGCTTCTTAGATTTTTGACAAAAAAACAACATAGTTTCTACATGTAACTTTTAATACTATCTTGCGATGTCCAATGTTTTTAATTTGAGCAAGCTATACCTACATGTCCTACGATGTCACCCAGAGCTCGTTAAGACGAACATTTTGTCCACTTGCCGACTGGTTACAATTACGTATCGTAATAACGATTGAAACAGATGTTATTTTGATTAAAATTTTAATGGGTATGTACGTACAGATAATGCCGTTTATACTCATATCTTATATGTATAGGTAGGTATTCATAATTATTAAAATCATAAAAAAAACTGAAATATCCAAGTAGAAAATAGAAGTTCTGAAAGTTGTAAAGTCTATATGAATAAAACATAATAGTTGGACTATACAAAAATTGTTTTTTTTTTGTGCGTCAATGAAAGTTTCCAGAAAATTTTAACTTTTTTGAATCTGCAAAATAATTATTTAAATTTTTGCATGCAGTTCAAGCAACATTTTCATGTAGACTTCCTGTGCCTACTTAAATTTAAACTGACAAAAAAGGAACTGCCACCCATATTGCTTATTTTTTTTTCATTCTAATTTCAACAAATCGCTGCACTCATAGCCACTATTTCCATCACCACACGTAACACACGAATCTGTCCGCAATTTGACACAGGCGCCGCACGGAAGATCAACAATTCCACAACACAACGCAATACTTCCCTTCATTACGGCCTTACGACGAACAGGGGTCGGCTAATGTCGTGCTTTCGCCTGTATGCCACATCTAATTGCTTTACTGTGGCTACGATATCTCTGTCCACGCCTGTTTCATTATATGAAAGTGTTGGTTTTTGTTTATGTGAATATCTACCATCTAAGCCAAAGACTTTTAACTGATACTAATAGACAGGACATTGCGAACAAAATCGTAATCCGATATTTATGTCCAGTGGACATAAGTCGCTCATTCTAGTCTAGTTTATTCATAGATAGATGGCGTTACTGAGGCATGGAATGGGATCACAGTTTTTCTATGACATTTCTTCTGATGGCCGCTCTATTGTATCTATCTTTAAATCTCTTTGATCTAAGCTGACACTTTCTTGTCCATCTAGACGGGCCGGTTGGCATGGTTGGTATATCACAGGGAAACCTAGTTTGAGCTCCTGACTCCTACAGTAAAATGTATTCCTTAGTTAAAATTCATAATAGCTAATAATGTTCAACCATTGTGGGAGCATATAAATAATTTTTGAATTTTGAAAAAAAAAACTAGGCGGGCTGATTGGCTTGGTTAACTTCCTATCACACCACAGGTTCGGGTTCGATTCCCATCCAGGAAAAACATTTGTGTGCATGAACATGTCTGTTTATTATGAGTCTGGTTACAAAAAAAAGTTGTACATGTAGTATATCAGTTATCTGGTTTCCATATTAAAAGCTCTGCTTTGTTTGGGGTCAGATAGCCGTGTGTGAAAAATGTCTCAGAATAATTATAAAATGGTATTTTGACTATTTTATTAACATTGTTTTGCTACTCCGTTGGCTGTAACTTCCTGGCTGTGACGCCAGTAGTTTTAAGTAGATTTAAATTTTAAGTAATACTTCTTACTCTCAAGTGCAACTGAGCGGATAGGTGCTAGGCGATAGATAGACTTTCAACCTGAGGGTAGCCAGTCAGTCGGGTAGGTACTACAGAGTATGGTTTCCTCACGATGATTTCCTTCATGAAAACTCAAACTCAATGTAGTATTCGAATCCAAATTCCACCGCGGTATCCGACCACACTACCACTGAGCTATCATCGAAAACTTGGCCTTGTTTCACATTAATGTTTTTGGTGGGATTATAATTTACATAAGAAGGCCACATTAGTGGTGAAATTTTGGACAACGGGTAACAATTTGGCGCTCCGACTCAGCACGGCCCCTCCGTTAATTCTTTATGATTGATTATCTTCCGGCTAATGAGCATCAAGCCAGACTTGCTGGGCTGGTGCAAGGCGTAAGAATTTGATTGTATTTGACATCCTAAATAACAGGATATTTCTTCGATGGAAGTCTGACAAGATGGTCCTCCTACAATGAACTTGAGCTTTCGGTTAGTTCGCGCCAGTAGTTCCTGAGATTAGCGCGTTTAAACAAACAAACTCTTCAACTTTATATATTAGCATAGGATATGCAAAAATTATATTTTTTCAACTATATTTTTTTGGTTATAACATTTCCAGCACAAAACAAAAGCCGAGTTCTATAATATAGCAACCTAATAGAGAGGGGTAAGACCGGACGGTGACGTATCTCAAACACTCACAAAATTATACTTTGAGAAAGGAAAGTAGGCATCAAATGTGCTTGTTATGTTTATAGAACACTTGTTTCTTGATATAAGTAAAAGAGTTTTCAAAAATAAACATTTTTTGATAAATAATGTGACAAAATCGCTTTCACTTGTAACATGAACTGTAACCACTATGAATTATGATCGCTTTTCCTTCACAATAAGTGCATAAATAGGAGCCGCCTGATGGCCGGGTATAAATCACCCGCGGCCATCCATCACCACTGCCAGGCGGCAAGCGGAAGCAATGTGTGCCAATATCCACACACTTACCGCGCGTGTGCTGTCAACCAACTTATATTGGCCTGAATATTCGTGTTTTCTTTGAACAAGTAAAATTGAACTTGTTGCTTCAATTTAGGGTCGCCGTGTTACCCATGACCGCTTACCATCAGAGACATTTAAAAAAAGTATGTAGCGCAGAGTAAATCTGTTAATTAAAATACTTATATTTTATACTAGTTTTCCGCCCCGCTGTTTCACCCGCGTTCTCGAGGGACCTTATCTTTCTCGGGATAAAAAGTACTCAATGTTTTTCTCCAAGGTTCCGTCTATCTCTATACCAAATTTCGTCTAAATTGGTTCAGCGGTTTAAGCGTGAAGAGGTAACAGACAGACACACTTTCGCATTTATAATATTAGTATGGATTTATGCCCCAACTTGTCATGTGATAGCATATCTATCCTACTAAAGTATACCTATCCTTCTAATATTATAAATGTTAATGTGGATGGGTGTGTGTTCATTACCGTGACTGTACCGATTTGAATGATGCTTGGCACAGAGATAGATCATATACTATTTCACTTTTTAACCTGGAAAAACAAAAGATCCTCCGGGAACGAAAGAATCCTTCGGGATAGTTAGTTTCTAGCAGGACTTTTCAGCTTGAAAACCAATTCCTTCCTAGGCTGTGTGATCTTACCACATACAACCACATCATTGTGGTAGATTTGTGGTCAAACAATGTTGAGATGTCATTAAAAATATGCGCTTTAACCTCAATTAAAAACTACTTGCACATAAAATTACAGCTTAAGTTGAATTAAGTTTAAATTTTCACGTAAAAAGGTGTTTATGAGGAGTTTTTCGCGAACTCGGGCTGCAGTCGTTAATTTCCTGGCACGTTTTACAAATGCTCGACTGTACCACGTTGTTGGTGAGTGTACTTGCATACCCGTTTACCACAAGAGGCAATTAGGGCCGTTAATGTTATTTACACTTTGAAATTGCTGTAGAAATGTAATGGGTTTTTTTTTTAATAATAATTATGTTATAGGTATTTCGAAGGAGTAATTTTTGACACACGGCTATCTGATCCTAAAAGCAGATCTTGTATTGGAAACCAGATGCATATACCTACAGCTTCTTTTTAAAAACATAATAACCAGACAAACAGACATGTTCATGGACAAAAATGTCTATCCTGGATGGGAATCGAACTCACGACTAAAGGCGTGAAAGGTTGAGACCAATCGTTCTGTGACGCACCACACACCTTTTTTTATCGTTTAAACTACCTGTTAACTTAACGTGGTATTTTTGTCCATTTTTATTGCTTAAATTTTGTAGCTAGAGTTCATGGTTTTACTATTTGGGATAATCCCAAATTCTGATCCCGAACTCAATTCCTAGAAGCATTACATTATTTTTGCGTTGACGTCATAAATACCCATATTGTATGAAAATTACGTAACATCTCGTAAAATGTACAAATAGCCAGGAACAAGACGTCAGCACGCTATCTCGACTCACTAAGCAAATACATCGCTTTAAGCGCCCCGTCTCACTTGGAGCGAGAAATGTCCGACAACCACTTAGTGGCTGCATTGTGACTACCGCAGCGATGGAACGCGCTGTAGACTTATAAAAGGGGTTTTAACAGTTTCTTTAAAAAAAAAATATAGTTTAGTTATTTTATACCAGGTTTCTGTTGGATATAGTAATTTATTTTTATCTTGTCAGCTAGGTGGACTTTCTAGCTTTCTAATGACACAATTTAGAAGAAAATACATAGTTTACTTAAAAAGAAACAATGACAAAACCAAAAGGTGAGATTTACATTTTAAAAAAAAACAACTAAAGTGCGTTAGTTTTTGAGATTGCTCATTTTTTTTATAATCATTTTATTTTCGATATTTATCGATAATTTTTTGTCTTACATCCGCACATTTCATTTGAACAAGTTAAGAAAATACACATTGTAGAAGTTGCTATTATGTCATTATCCTACTTTCTATCCCACTAATATTATAAACGCGAAAGTTTGAATGGATGTTTGTTACTTTTTCACGCAAAAATGGCTTAACGGATTTTTATGAAACTTGGCACACAGGTAGTCTATATCCTGGATTAAAACATAGGATACTTTTTATCCCAGGAAAAGATAAGATCCCTCGGAAATGCGGGTGAAACCGCGAGGGACAGCTAGATTCTCTCTTATTCCAGAATATAATCTATTTTTGTGCCAGGTTTCATCAAAATAGGTTAGTCATTTTGAAATTCATCACAGACCAACATCATGGCACGGGAATTTTGATATTTAATTTATTTTTAAAATACAGTAAAAGATAAGTTCAAAAATATTCAAAACAAAAAAATATGCGTAAAATAATTAATTTATCTTGTTTTCAAATATCTAATTTGAATGTAGGTAAAAAATGCACAGTAATTTGACCGTACAAAGCCTGATGAGTATGAAGGAAAATTAGAACCAAAGCTAAATAGATAATGAATAGGTAACTAACATAAAATAATTAAAACTTAGGAACATTTTTGTATCCAATGGCACATTTTCAGTTATTTTAAAAATTTACCCATTCTATACATTCATAGCTCTCCGCCAGTGAGATGTCTGAAAGCAAGTCACCGTGTGACTTCCGTAGATACGAGTGCACCGTTGACACAAACATACATACAAGCGCATATTTACATACTTACATGTATGAATATACTAGCATTACTATGATATTCCTATCTTTGTTTAACATGAAGTTCGGAGATTAGTCAAGAATAGTAAGTTTATATATATTTCTTTTGTTATATTGTTTATTTTTTAACTTTTAGGATAAGCTTGTTTTTGACCGCAATCTCACCATAGTAAGTGAGGATGTGGCCGAAGATGATAAGCACACAAAGCCTAGAAGGGGAACTGGCTCTCAAGTGCAGCTATCGGAACACACCGATAGATGTTTGGTAACAGATTTTTCAACTTGAGGGTGGTAGCCAGCCAGTCATTATGGTTTCCTCACCAAAAGTTCAAGCTCATTGTAGGTATCGAACCCACGAACTTCGTCGCGGTATCCGCCGTCACTTACCACTGAGCTATCATCGCCTTAAATCTATCTATCTATTATATGTGGTGTGCCATGTAGTATATATTACTAACCACGCCAACCTGCCCATCAAAAGATATATAAACGTAAACAAATTAAAGATCAGCAACAAAACTAAAAATAAATCCACCCAAATCTCCACAATCTAAAACCAAACCTCATACAGAATGCACAGCACGTCTGCAGTAAACGTTAATCTGCTCTCGCTATGCGCAGATTAGTTTTGGCATCTGAAACTGAAGCAGCATGAGGCTCTTGAGCCACGTGTGATCCGCTTGAGATGCTCAAGTCGAGCTCAACTAATCCCCGAAGACTACAGCCAGATAAGAAAGCCACTAGTGTAACTAGATTCTGCATACATTTGCTTTAACGTTATGGCAGTTAGAAGCACTGTTTCAAATGTTATGTTTAGAAGATTTGTTTTGTTAATTATGGATATTGGGGCTTACCTACAGATCGCATTGAGATTTGACCTTTAAAACTAGCTTTACATTCAATGGTTTCACCCGCAATCATCAGTTTTACCATCTTAGGAGTTGAATTTTGTTTTTTTTTTTACTTTATATGGAATATTTGTGCAAAATTTCATGTTTTTAGGCCTTACTGTTTATAATGTGCGTTGATTCTACCAACCAGTCAGTCAGGTTAAGTCCTTTCATATGTTTAGATTTTCGAGATAATTTCGTTAATTCGTTCGTTCAAAATTTCATAGTTCTAGGTCAACGGGAGGGAAGTACTCTAAAGGTTTTGACTCCCTTGCGAGAGTCAAAATATACGGCCGTATCTTTTGATTGCTTTGACTTAGAATTTTTCACTGCTCCTAGGGTATTTGATATTAATTTCATCATGATACTTCCACCACGCAACCCTGAGAAATAGTATCTTGATAGATCGACAGACGGACAAGAAAGTGATCCTATAAGGGTTCCGTTTTTTCCTATTGAGCACCCTAAACATGACGATAAGATAGTTCAAAAATCATAACAAAAACAAATTTCAATTTAATTACAAAAACATAAGATAATACTTAACCTGCATAATACAATTAATACTGCACTACACGTGTATCATAAAGCAGTGGTGTTGAAACTTCTAACATATTAGTCGACGCAACGATATATAGATAATAAATCGAACATTTTCGTCAGGCACACATGTTGTTACAATCTTGAGCAATTAATACTCTCTGTCCGCCCCTCTACGGCAACTGAAATACAGCCATTTAGCTGGTTAATGGCGGTAAGGAATGTTCGGGTGTTTGTTTAGTGGTTTTAGATTGTCGTAAGCTGATTGTAAATAGATTTTAAACCAGCATTCGGTCACGGCTGTGATCCACCTAAATTTATGATCGGTTAATCTTTTATTGCCATCTTATGTGATGTCAGTACTTTTTTTCTATTTGGTTGAGCTATTTATGTTTAAATAGTGGGCCCGACAGACGTTGTCTTGCCCTTAAAATCTATGAATCAATCCAATCTCGAGATACCTAATTGTCAAAAATTCGTTCTATGCCAAAATGTATGACAAAAATAATATCCTTCAGCTTTTTTAAGAATTTTTCCTTTTTCTAGGGTTCCGTACCTCAAAAGGAAAACGGAACCCTTATAGAATCACTTTGTTGTCCGTACGTCTATCTAAAAAACAGAGGAAAAAAGGGAATTGAACTTTTTTTGTCTTTGCCTACCTAAGTATCTATATATAAATTAGATGAAAAGGCATTTCATTAGCCGATTCTTTTTTCCAAAATTAAGAATAAAAAAGGAAGGGTTGTACCCTCCATAAAACGAATTCGGCTCATAATAACAATACCTAAGTCAAAAGTTCCAACTCAAACCAAAAGTTTGTTTACTTCATACAATGTGATAGTCAGAAGCCGGTTATCTCGGTACATTAGAGCGTATCAATCATGACACATCAAATAAGCGATCGCATCCAATCACTCCCCCTTCCCCCTCGACGGTAGTCGCTACCATGACAAAGGACGTCGGCGCGTTTGATCCTGTCACGATAGGGCTATCGCCAAGCCAAGCTCCATTAACTTGGTCTGATTTTGAAAGTGGGTTTAGATAAGTTTACAGCTGTGCGGAAAATTTTAAAGCTTGGAAAGGTCATCCGTTGTGATTGGGGCGGTTGATGTTGGTAAATACACTCAGGTTGTGAGTTCGATTCCCACCCAGGCTAGACTGTGTATGAACATGACTGTTTGTCTTGAGTTTAGATGTAATTATCTATACTAATTATAAAGAGAAATTATTTGTATTTTTGTATGTTTTTAACTATTGTGATTATGTATCTATTATTTTTCTTTCATAGCATTAATACATACAAGAATAGCATATAGCAATTAAGCACTTTTAAGCATTTTTGAGTGTTATTTCTTACTAACTTTTACGCTACGGTTATGTAGCTAGCTATAGGTGTATATAATGTTAATATGTTTTATTAAAACAAAAATAATTTAACATGAATATTATGTTATGTAATAACTAAGCAGCAAAAATCGTTTTAGATAGTTTCAATAAAAAAAAAATATATTAAAAGTGTCAACACTACGCGGTCGGCCATCTTGTCGTGTCAAATGGTGTCGTGCTGAGCTGCAACTGGCCTGTTAGCCAACGAGCGTTGCGTGCTACTACATCGATACTATATTTGTTTTAACTCCCACCGATTTGACATTTCATAGTTTAGGAGCAACAAAGTCGTAAAAGACGGCTAGAGCCAGTAATTGGGAACAAACCTGCCGTCGTCATCATCAGCTTCAGCTTTCGGTGAAGGAAAATATCGTAAGGAAATCATAGGTAGAGTAGAGTATTTTGTAGTAAACGACTGGCTGGCTACCGCCCCCAAGTTAAAAATCTATCACCAAACAACGATCGTTGTATTTCAGCGTGATTTCAGCAGTTGCACTTGAGACCCAGTTGCCTTCAACACATTGTAGAGAAACCGAGTTGGACTCGCGCACCGAGGGTTTCGTACATTTTTTTTAAATATTTTATTCTGTTCTTAGTATTTGTTGTTATAGCGGCAACAGAAATACATCATCTGTGAAAATTTCAACGGTCTAGCTATCATGGTTTATGAGATACAGCTTGGTGACAGACAGACGGACAGTAGAGTCTTATTAATAGGGTTTCCATTTTTATCCTTTAGGTATGGAACCCTAAAAAAGGTCGACAACAACTTATTGATTAAATAAGTGAACTTCCTGGGACATTCACACACGGCCATCTGATCACAAACAAAATAGAGTAAGTAATCTGATTTGCTACGAAATCTCGTAGACCTCACTACGAGATTGCTACGAAAATTTACGATTATAACATACAAATTCGGGACTTTCTAATAAGCCTTTTAAAAGCACGATAATGAGTCAATTTAATAAAGATGTTCTACGTTTTTCATAGAATGTTACTTGCTTTTCTTATGTTATTATTATTATTATTTTAAGTTAAGATTCACCAATTTAGTTCAGGCAAAAAAAACATGTGCATTTCCAGGCGTCTTTATCTTCAATACCTACCTTGTAAAAAAATCTTACCTTCAGAGTTGCCTTAATGTCTGATTTAAATTTATAAACATACATTTTAGTCATCAAAAATGGTTTATTATCCAACTACCATTCGCAGATGGTTTTAAAACATCTCTTTGGTAACATAGCACTCTTGTTTTTTTTTGTGTAAATAACACTTAAATATCTTAAGCCATCTATTTCACACATACCATAAATACATTCTAAAGAATTCTTAGATATGCAATGAAAAGATTATTTTAGAAGATGAAGAGATAATCCTTTTGTGAACAATTTCAAAGGAATACTTTGGTACTTCCAGCAATTAATGATTTCGCTAAAAGTGATTTTTAGCTGTGTTTATTTAACAATAAGGATATTTTGTTATCAGTTGATAAACCCAAAGATAACAAAAATTGCAAGTTGTTAAAAAGCAAAAGTTAAAAATAATACCTACTTACTCATAATAATAACAAAAGATTTCGGAGATTATGTAAATTGCGATGACTAAGCCACTTGTTTACTGAACAAACAATGAAAGTGCATTTTACGGCCATAAACGTCCTAGGTGGTCTCACAACCTTCGTGTTAACTCGAACCTTCGAAAGTGAACAGTAAACTTAAATATATTATGTAACGTTACTAACAAAGAAACCATTTCGTATGAAAAGTGAACATTAAGCTGTCAACACACTCATATAAATTATAGCGTTGACAATCAAACAAATTGCGCTGAAAAATGTGTCGACCCACATTAAACTAGTCGATAGGCAGCACGCGGGAGCGCAAGACGACGCTAAAACTAAATTATTACTAAGCCCCCGTTTACCAGCTTCGCAGCTATTCAATTTCCTCGGCTGTGCATCTCTGTCGCCGCATCGGCAGACTCGAGCTCCTTTGACTGCTCGATGCATATTTTATATAATCCTTTCATCAAAACGCCGCGTTCACGGAAAGCGCTTTGGTAATTTTTCTCGCGAGCGAAAGAGACGGAAGACCGCCGACAAACGGGGTGTCAAACAGCGGTGGGGATAAGACGGCAAAGCTCCCGCAAAGTACACAGAATGCAAAAATGGCGCGGCGGCGAGTGACAAGGTGTCAGGGAGGGGGGCACGTCACGCTCGCCTCAGTCTAACACCGTCCGTCGCGAGCGCCACACGTCCCACACGTGTTCTCAGTCCGCGACAAGTGTCTTGTGTATGGAATGATGTGCTGACATCGAGCGTTGGATTAAGTGTTGTGCTATTGTTAAGTGTGTGAAGAATTTCATAAAGCTGGCAAAGGATAGCGCCCTGTGGAGCAATATGCTCACTTCAAGCAATCAGTATTTGAGACCGGATTACCTGTCGCCCCTTCCGACCACGGTGAGTTCATTAAGTTATTACAAACTTACTTCATGCTCTTTTTAATTTAGTAATATTCCCGTCGCGTACGTACAAGCAACTTCTTTTAATAAACTTTATTATTGGAATGGTTTGCCTTTATTATTGGAATTTAACCTACCGTAAACTGAAAAAAAAGTAAATGAAACCCATTAACTTTTTAACAATTAAGTCGCGTACTGAAATTTATAAAAAAACGTGTTCAGAGAAAAAAATACTTGTTGAAAGTACAAAGTGATATCGAGCAAATTGCAAATACATATAATGAAAAACAAAATGGGAGATTTCTTTTATTTGTGTATCATTCAAATAGAAGACAAGGTAACTATCAAAGAGTGATGACTCAATAAATGGTGTCCAACTAGGAAAACACGTCGTAAACTTGCGTCAACAAGGTTGTAAAGTATCGATCTTGTAACAATAAGCAATCAAATTATGAATAATAAACAATAACTTATAATAATATTACAAACAGATAACCTTTCAAAATGGAGTTATAATTTACAGGTTTATTATAAACATAGTCTATATATAAATGTTGAACTATTCTCAATGAATAATACCAGTTATAATAAATTGACAAATGTTTTTATAGCACGGGAAGAATATGTCAAAATAAAGATTCACATAGTCTTGAAAAAATAATATACTACATATTAATCAAAATTAATTTTTTGCCTGTTTTAATTTTTATTTAAGTTCTGTCTTCTCAAATGATAAAAGTAAATGGTCTATATAAAACATTTTCACACGTTTTTTGTTATTATAAACGATTTTAACTTGAGAAATAAATGTTATGTTTTGATATAGCTGCAAATTTTATTAAAAGCATAAATTATTTAGTAGTTACCTGAATAATAGAGTCCAGACGGTTTCTACTCTATTGCTTTTTTTTAATGTATCTTTAAAATATGATTAAATAAATGCTAAGTCGTTTTTTAATCGAAGTTTTATAAATATTTGATTATAACAAAAAATAAATTATTATATATAATTGGGAATAGTAGCATGTAATGTCTAATACAAAATAATGGTATTAAAAATCGTTGCAAACGGTATTGAAAGTCATTTTACAACAAAAGAAAACGTCAAAATGCAAGGATAAAATGAAGTCAATAATATTTCAATAACTGACGGTGAAACGATAAATTAAATTACTACGACGAAAACGCGAAAAAACATTCAATAACAAAACAATAAGAAATTGTATTTGTTTCGCAAACTTTGCAAACCGTTCAAGTTGATGACATAAAAGAAAGGCATTTATGCTATCTAGAAAATTCAATCTAGATTCCAATAAGAATTTAGTGGCAACCAAAGGCATACCACTTCACCGGTATGACTAAACGCAAAAACGTAAATAGTTTTCCCCAGTATTCATTGGAATGGCAATATGCTAGTCCCGTGATAATGGACGTGACGACACGCCGCAAGTTCAGGCAAGCCGCAAATTCAACGGCACAAATTGCCCTTTTCACTGCGAGATTACATCATGCGGGAGCCGAGTGAAATGTCAAGCAGAGCCGACGGCTGCCAGACGCGCGGATAATGGCACGGCGGCCGCGTGATTGGATGCCCGCTCCACCCCTCTCGCTCCCCGACAGCACGTTGCACCCCCGCGGTCCCTTTGTACGCCCGTCACTTGCAACCTCGACCCGACGTTTCATTTCATAAACTGCCTCTCTTTGTTACAGCTCGACGCGAAAAAGAGCCCGCTGGCGCTTCTAGCGCAAACTTGCAGCGCTATCGGCGCCGACACACCGAACCCCAAATTGATCTCCGCAGCGGAGAAAGCTAGCAAAAAATACGACGACAAGTCGCAAATTATACACATGCCTGACAACAAGCCCAGTTTCAAGCCTTACGAATCGTGCCTCACAGCGAGAGAAAAGACTAGGACGCCGGAGGATAGAGCTTCGGTCAATGCGCACTCAAAAACACCGCTATCTTCTAAAGGAAGTGCTTCTACTACACCGGTGCAAGCAAGATGCGGGAGCAATCAGAGCTCCTCTTCACAAAGAACTCCACCACCGGCTCATCGCAAAACTCCATCAGAGAAATCGGATGAAAGAAATAGCCCTCTCCATTCCCCAGCACCGACAAAATCGAACTCTGAATCTAACAGCAGTTCTTCTACATCGAAGTTACCATTCACGCCCACCTCGTTATCGTCCAGCGCCGACACCAAAGAACATTCAAGTTTCAAACCGAGTATACCTGTAACATCGTCAGCTTTCCTGGGCGGGCTACCACCGACCGGATTTCCTCTCCAAATGGATCTAATGACGAGTAGCCTTATGGCGGCGCAACATCATGCGTTAAAGAATGGCTTAAATCCATACTTAGCCTACGCAAGAATGAAAGCTCCGGGTAGCGATTTAGGCATCTGCAGAGATCCTTACTGTACGGGTTGTTCTTTGAGTTCACATTTGCTCAAGTCTGCTGTGTGTCCCGCGGGATGTGCTCAATGTGATCACGCCAAAACGCCTTTTTCGCTGCCGCCTGGACACCCCGCGGCGGCCGCATATGCTCATGCACAACTGGCCGCCTTGGCAGCGGCTTCACAGCTTCCCTTCGTATGTAGTTGGATGGCAGGGGACTCGGCATATTGTGGCAAGAGATTTGGGACATCTGAGGAATTACTTCAGCATCTTAGATCCCACACGGCTAGTGGTGAATCGAGTCCAAGTCTATCGATGCTGAGTGCAACACATCCGCTGCTACAAAGAACATATCCAACACCACCATTATCTCCCCTTACTCCGAGGTTCCATCCGTACAGCAAGCCATCACATCTGCTCTCGTCCCCACAGCTGCCGTTCCCGCTACCTCCTCACCCATCGCTAGCGGCATACTTCCCGTCGTACCCATTATTCGGTCCACGGCCGCTGCATCCTTGAGGACCGTCGGCGCTCCACGCACACAAAAAGGGGGGCGCCGATCGCTAACGCCCATGCCAAAAGGACAATCGAAACCGGAGAATGTGTAAATATTGTTTAGTGATCTTCGTGTTTCTAGTCGGCTCATATCATCGACGAAAGTGAAAGTGCCCTCGACTCGAGGGCTGCGAAGCTGTGATCTCTAACTCGTAATATTCATAAATTAGTGCACCGAACGCTTCGTCGTTCCGCCGAATGTGGAATTAAGTTTTTTAGTTAGACTAACGAAATTTTATGTACCAAATCTATAGATTTTAATTATGAGTTCTTTTTTATTTAAGTTGTTGCAATTAGAGGGTTGTTAATTGTGTTTGTATTTTTTATGAATATTTTGGTGACGTACTCTTGATCACATATCTTAGTAATTTAAATGTAAACGAGCATTGTGACTGAATGATTCCAATATGAGTGTACTCACATAGTGTTCTGTATTACTTAATCAAATGAAACTGTTACCGCAAATTCATTACTCGTTGATTAATAAATATCTATAATGATCATTATTTTCTCAGACTTTACACAATTGTATAGAATCTCATTTTTTTTTTAAACTTACATTCATATGCTTGCAAGAAATGCACTTTATTTTTATTAAAACCATGTTTTAAAGTACACTGTCAAATGTAGTATATTATTGGACATAGACACCAATGAATAATTTTGAAACCTAATTATGCGTGTACTTATAAGTAAAACGTTATCTGCATTGATATCTGTTGACATAAAAATGTTGTTTAAACGGGCGTAAAGCGAAAAAAATATACGTAAATATTTAATTTCAATCACGTTTTTAATTTGTCTTTCCTCTAGTTATTTATTAACTTGTAACATTTAAAAAGTTATAATCTTTTTTTTGACAGGGGAAAAGTCGGATAGATGCCGCACTTTTTGAAATCACTTTACATCTCTCAGTACAAAAAGCAAAATATTTCATTTATGATTAATATTATATTCAAATTTATGAAAGGAAAAAAATATTATCTTTAATATTTCCAGAGTATTGGCGATTATTGCGGATCTATAAATTTTGAGACATCTAATTCATATAGATAGAGGATAGCCTATCCTACTAATATTATAAACGTGAAAGTTTGGATGGATGGATGTATGTTTGTTACTCATTTACGCCAGAACGGCTAAATGAATCTGGAATAGCACATAGGCTACTTCTTATCCCGGGAAAAGATAAGATCCCTCGGGAACGCGGGTGAAACCGCGCGGAACAGCTAGTACTATATGAATTACGTTTAGGATACATGCTCCGCCGAGAAAGAGGGCATTTATTATTATTATACCTGCGACACTGTCAACTTATTGGTAATTATTATAGAGGGATAAATAAAATAACTTGTGATTCTTAACTCGGTTGAGAGCCCTAAGCGCTCACCGAAAAGTCCGCGTAAGGGTGTCTATGGTCCCTCAGACCTCCACCTTTAAGTCCTCCCAAAAAAAAAAAAAAACACTAAAGCAGAGTAAATACAATCGAGGCGACTATACCCCTGAGGCAACTAACCTGGTTTTACCCTACATACATATAATCCAGTATTAATCAAGCGTGGACGTACGTAATTAGGACTATTGCGACTTCCACTATAATAAATTATAAGCAATTTATCTGTCTGTCTGTCGCCATACATCACGTTCTGCGGTGCATTTACTAGCGTTGAAATATTATGACCACTGTATAAAGACTCGCTCGCTCATAGACGCATGTTCTATGAGGTCATAATAATTTTACATTTACATATTATTACACAAATGAGAAGCTTCATAGATCAAAATAAATGTATGATGCATTTTTTTTTATTATGCTACGTTTCATAGTTAAAAATATTTACACATTTTTGAAAATTATTTTCTAATAGGATTTTATTTTTATCTTGTGTAATTATTATTATTTATTAGCTTTGCATTTCAAAATTGTATATAGGTATACAAAAGGTAACTGTTACTGACTGATCTAACAACACACAGCTGAAACCACTGCTCGGATTGCGCTGAAATTCGGCACGCAAATAGTTATTATGACGTAGGTATCAGTCAAGAAAGGATTTTCCAAAATTCACCCCCTAAGAGTATGGGGGACCAAAGTTTGTATGGAAATACACTGTTGTAGGTACCTAATTAAGACAATAAATAAAATATTTATTTATTATAATTCCAATTATAAATAATAACTTGGCAATTTATAACGTTTTAACTTAACTCGGTTATTGCAATAAAGCAATAAGTTTTATGACAGATAATATATTGTTATGAATTCAAAACGTACAATAAAACTTTATAATGTCAAGGAAATTATTTAGGTCAGATAAAAATAAGCTGAGGAATTACCTTATAATTTATTATGTGCATTTGAGAGGGTTTATAATTTATTTATACATCATATGGATGAATAAAAATCAATTACCAACATTCATAACATAAATCCACTAATAATAATCAATTCAAAAACGTATGTATGTTTGTTTGAGCTAATATTACTGAATAGATTTAGGTAAGATTTAAAATTAAGATGGATGAATCCCGGAATCAAATTAAGAACATGTCTTTCAGGAATAAAATTTAAACTAAAACCATTAAGGATGTTTACTGACATCAAATCAGCTTCTTTTTAATAAAACGATAGCTTAAATAGATTACTGGCTTTTGAGCTAATAAATATGAACCATCAAAAGATCTGCTCATTGTTTGTGATATGATAATTTAAAATCATAAAATAAAGGATTAGATTTATTTAAATTAAATGGTTGTAGTAGCTTATCTCTTAATTATTAACTTATGTTATTTTAGAGTTATCTTTCGATATTAAAATCAAAGTATTAAAACAAAATGGCTGAAAACAAAGTAAAAAAAAGGATAAATTTGACAAAGTATTTGCTGGCTACCTATTTAAAAACACTGATTAGTGTTAGATATTTTATCAACATACAAACCTCCATATAAACTGTCGTTTTGACATTTCATTAAAAGAAGCTGATTTGATACGTAAGTCAACATCTCTATTCACTTCCTATTACCAACATTTTAAATTCAAATAAAAGAACGCGCTATAGACATGATACGTAACTATTATGTATATTAGAAGATAGTTGGTATCAAAGTTAAATTGGCTTCCGTCTGCCAGCAGACAGGCATCCCATTGCATTTACATTCTAGCTCAGAAACGCGGTGACATGAATTTATGACGCATCGCTGCAGATTATTGAATTAATAAGATGTTGAAACACGACTTCACGCTTTTGCATACAGACGCGGCATATTTTGTATTGCAGATACGCAGCCGTAATATTGCACGGTGAAAAAATGCGCTGATGATACGCATTTGTGAGTAAGTTTTTTTTGCTAGATATACATTAACATTTAATAAAAGAACGTGGTTTTTTGTAATCATGTTAAGTTACTAATTATTTTCAAGGCAATAATTATACACACACTGTAAAAAATAATTGTGTACGCATGAATTATGTGTTAATTTACTAAATCAAACAATTAAGAATTAACAAAAAATGTGAATAATGATTTCCGTGGTGCCGCATCAAATTAACGCAGCATTAGTGTGCTACCAGCATTTATCATTCCGAATTCCTCAAAAGTTAATTACAACTCGTAATTTATAATGATTATTTAAACTGTGCTAAGAATTAAATCACTAGTTGCTATTATAATTTTATTGTCGTTAATCAAAAATAGCATGGTTATTCATGATTATATTTTGAATTATAATTATTATGGCGCTATTTTAACCGCATATTATTTTATAGCTTATCTTGTATTCATTTCAGATACCAGATTAGTTATTGGAACGAATAATATAGCCCAAATTACCCCACTTTCTTATTGTCAACTGTAATTTATTTTACGTTTCTATTTAACTTTTTAATTAAAAAAAAAACCCTTTCTCAATGGACGCCTACGTTATGCCTTCTATCTACAATTTCACGTTTCTAACTTTAGGCTGTATGTACCTACCTACCTAAAAGGTCAGTCAATTAGGACAAGTCTTTTTTTATATTTATTTATTGCCGGGTCTTCTCAGCAAAAGCAACCTTCCGAACCGAGCATTAGAGTCTGACTATTCAGTGCCTGCAAAGGCCTATTTGGATGAATAAACAATTTCTTTTCATATATGTGTAGACTAGCTGGCCCCCGCGGTTTCACCCACGTTCCCTATTTGAACCGGACGGGCCGGTTGGCGTGGTTGGTTAATACACTGCCTATCACGCCGCAGGTCGTGGGTTCGATTCCCATCCAGGACACACATTTGTGTGCATGAACATGTCTGTTTGTCCTGAGTCTGGGTCTAATTATCTATTTAAGTATGTATTTACAAAAAAAATAGTGTACGTAGTATATCAGTCATCTGGTTTCCATATTACAAGCTCTGCTTAGTTTGGGATCAGATAGCCGTGTTTGAAAAATGTCCGAGGATATTTATTTATTTATTTTGTTGTACGAGAATGGATAAGATAAGGAATGAGTATATCAGAGGAAGCTTGAAAGTAGCACCAGTGACTGAAAAGATGAAAGGAAATAGATTGGCTTGGTATGGGCATGTCATAAGGAGGGATGAAAGGCATGTAACAAAAAGAGTATTGAGCATGAGTGTGGATGGATATAGAGGTAGAGGAAGGCCGAAGAAGGTATGGATGGACTGTGTGAAGAATGATATGCATATGAAAGGTGTGAGTACGGAGACGACTAGTGATAGAGCGGAGTGGAAGAGGAAAACATGTTGTGCCGACCCCACCTAGCGTGGGATAAGGAAGAGAAGAAGAAGATTTTATTTATTTTGTTCACCTAAGTTACTCTTCATAACATCAGCTATCCGCCAGTGAATATCCAGTCAAAATTAGATAATCCGCAAAACTAGATTGATGCAAGTATTAGCACAACTTACCTATTTATACTGTGGTAGTAGAAAAAAGTATTCCAAACAACAATATCTATGGAAAAATAAAGCAAATGACACAATGTAAAACAAGCTTTACATTCAAATGGACTGTGTACACATATTTAAGTTCTAGCCCATCGACTTTGATTCATGGTATGGATTTAAGGAAACTTTGTTGGCGGCCTGTAGGTACAGTCGCCGACATTTTTTTTTTTATGTCACTAGTGACATCGAGGCAGGCGAGTCACCTGATGGTAAGTGACTACCGTCGCCTATTGACATTAGCAAGACCAGGTGGACTGCCAACGTGTTGTACACCATATTACAATGCCTTAAGGGCAAGGGCAACTGGCTCTCAAGTGTAACTGTCGGAACACACCAACAGGTGCTTGGCAACAGATTTTCAACTTGAGGGTGGTAGCCAGCCAGTCGAGTACCCTACTGTGACAATGTCAAAAAACCCTTTTTATGTCACAAGTGACAACGAGGCAGGCGGGTCACCTGATGGTAAGTGACATAGACATTGGCAATACCAGGGGATTGTTAATGTGTTGTACACCTTATTACAATGCCTTAAGGGCAAGAATACTGAAAGACGAAAACTGAAAACTCATTATATTACTAAAAGGGAAAGATTTGATTGAATAGGCTCGGAAAATACTAAACCAATTTGAAAAATTCTTTCACCATTAAAAAGCTACATAATCCCGCTAGTTTAAAATAACTACATGTATATTAATCCATCATCGCTGTCGACTGCGACTGTACCTGACCAGCCACTCATTCCGCTACGTGTCGTTTACGACGCGGTCGTGTTGATACACCCGCCGCTTCAAAGATGCCGCCTGCTTTGATGTCGCCGCCCGACGCCATGACAGTTAGTACAGTCGCATAAAACTTTGGTAAGGTCATTTTGTAAATGACTTGTACATTTTCAGTTAATGAATGTGGATTTTATAGCCAATTAGCTTTTAAAAATGTTTATGAAGACATTTAGTACGTAAGTTTTATCGTTTGTAATAAGGCTGATTATGATATGATCGTTTTGAAAAATAAAGCACTTAAGAGGTGCTCAGAAAGGTCATTATTGCCTGTACTTGGCCTTCCGAAATAAGCAAGCTTCTAGAGTTGTGTAGCTCCTGAGTGAATGATATAAAAGAACTATATCCCGTACACCGAGACAATGTGTAAACTTCAAACAAAGCTTAACTTCAAAGAGGTAATCAAAGTTACAGTAGCTACACATTCTACTTATAAGACCCAAAATCATCATGATGAGAATTGAATACGTAGTCGAGTGATTTACAAATAGGGTTGCCATCCGTCTTGCTGAGTTTATTGCCGGAGTCTTCTCAGTTTAAGTGTATTCCGAACCGGTGGTAGAGTCAATTGTAACGTTCATGAGTGCCTTACCACGGCCTAAACTGAATAAATGAGTTTGAGTTTGTCTGTATTTCCCCGAATGTTTCTTAGTTAACAGTCAGAATAATCCGGGGAAGTTATTTTAATTATAATTAATTTACTACTTATATTTTTATTTAGCTTAAAAAAAACGCTTTTGTCCGGGTTTTGAGATCCGAAATCGGATAAATCAATTTTATTATAATTATAAAACATTTTTTATTTTATTTTACTCTGTAACTTCACATTCTTAGGCTTCGTCTGGGTACGAAGCGTTGAACGCTTGTCCTGGTTACCAGATTTTAAAGATGGCAGCCCTACATTGACCGAAAAACAAATGATCATAAAGTTGCAGCTGACACAGTCTGTGGTCGGTGGTCGGTGGTCAGTGTCCGATGGTGAGGGAAGTGGACGCGATTAACTGCCGTGACCGCACCACCAATTATCCGGTACAGTGTACAGTTGACGCGCTACTTGACACTTTAGTGGTACAATTGCCTTGATACCACCGAACTGCGGCTGTCTCTTTGTGAGACGTGTTTTTTATTAGGGTTCCGTACCTAAATGGAAACTCTATTACTAAGACTCTACTGTCCGTCCGTCTGTCTGTCTGTCACCAGGCTGTATCTCATGAACCTTCGGCACTATCTTTACTTTGTAGGAGCCTGGCTTGCTACCACACTACCACTCTAACACCAACTACCACTTGACCACATCACATAACTATGCACCACATCGCCACAAAACCTATGATAATGCAAATTTATGTTATAAAACCGGTCAAGTGCGAGTCGGACTCGCGCACCGAGGTTTCCGTACTAATTTTGTAGTTTTTAGTATCATAGCGGCAACAGAAATACATCATTTGTGAAAATTTCAACAATCTAGCTATCGCGGTTCTTGAGATACAGCCTGGTGACAGATAGACGGACAGACAGCGAAGTCTTAGTAATAGGGTCCCGTTTTTAACCTTTGGGTACGGAACCCTAAAAAGATGATAATATAATAATAGATGGAACTAAGAGCAACGAGATATAGCTTATTTGACGTTTACAGTATAGTAGAATTAGATCCAGGGAATTCCCCGCGCAGTTCAAACAACACTAATTAGTAATCGACCGATGTTTGAACATGTCTCCCAGTCTACTAGAAACTTCACCAAAGTGTCACACAAAAAAATAGGTCAAGGCCTGTAATCCTGCTAGTTGACATATGTAACCTCGTCCAGTCTCTACGGATTTTTGTTGATGCGAATATAAAGATACTAGTTGACCTCGCTGTTGCGCCCGCGTTCCCGAGGGATTTGTCTTTTCCTGGTTTGAAAAGTATCCTGTTGGATTACTTTCAGGATTGGTTCTAACTGCGTGCTAAGTTTCATCAAAATCCGTTCAGTAGTTTTCGCGGAATTGAGCAACAAACATACAAACTTTCACAGTTATAATACTAGGTAGGTGTCCCCCACGGTTTCACCCGAGTTCCGTGTGATTTTTTCTTTTCCCGGGATATAGAGTATCCTATGTTTTATTCCAGGATATATTCTACCTGTGTGCTAAGTTTCATCAAAATCCGGTCAGTAGTTTTTGCGTGAAAGAGTAACAAATATCTTCACATCAGAACAAACTTCGTAGTAAGATTTTCTGTTCCGATGGGAGGTTCCAAATTTAAATTACATTATCAACAAAACATTTATCGAACAACATATTCGAATAACTTTAAACTCCATTAAAGTTTATCGAATCATTATCCAATATATTGAACAATCTCAGTGAACACTTGATACTTCATAGTAGAGCGGGTACAGTCGGAGTCAATAAAATTTCAAGTGGCGCATAAGGCAACGGGCAGATAAGCATCGTACAGTCGAGTGGAAGAGTGATTAACTTTGGCTCTTCGCGTCTGTTGGCTGCTGCCTGCCGCGATGCCGCCGCGCCGCGTGCACGCGTTGTCGGCTTACATTAGTGTTGCTACTGGCACCTACTGGGTTACATATGGGTTATCTTTTTTATTTTTGCTTTGATATTACTTTTCGTTTCGATGTTACTTTTATTCGAACTATTCAAATTTGGAAACTATTCAACTGTTTCTTTATAATTTTTTTTTAAATATGTCTCTTATCTTACTAATAATAAGCAAGCGTCCATAGGCTACGGTAACCGCTTACCATCAGGTGGGCCGTAAGATTGTTTGCCACCTAGTGGTTTAAAAAAATGTGAAAGTTTGGTTGTATGTGAAGATGTTTGTTTCTCTTTCATGCAAAAACTACGAAACTTATTTTGATGTTTGTCGCGCAGGTTGATTATATCCTGTAAGAAAGCATTGGATACTTTGATCTCGGGAAAAGAAGATCTCTCGCGATTGCGGGTGAAACAGTATTTTCATGTCTATTGTCCATTTAATATCTCGAGTAATCTATTTAAAAAACAGATTTTCAGGAAAACACGTACATTGTTCATGACTTGAAATGATTGATGTTACGGAGAATATTCGTTTGTGTCGTCTGTCTGTCACCACGGTTGAATTCTACATAAACATATTTATATGTGGAACCCCTCAAAACCCACTTTGTGTTCTCTCCAAAGAAAACATCATAATTATCGCTATGCGGATTCAATTTAACTGTTTTTTTTTTTTGTGAAATATAAACATTTTTGATAAATCCATTAGATGCAGACACGAACAGACGGACTGACAAACAAGTCTTGACGTGATTTGTAAAAAAACAGTGAAAGACGTCTCGTAATTAAACGGTTTTTGAAATGCCCCAAATATTTTGCCTGCACTATCAAAGAGTACGACGTTAATTTCCGTTTTTACATTTATGTTATTAGCTTTTTAAATATTCAATGTTTTTAACGGACTACATACTTGAATCGGTAAAACAGGAGTTAAATCTACGAAGACGCACCCCCACTCATTTGCGTAATTCCTTACAGTGCCAGTGAAAGGGATTAGGAAAAGAGGAAAATAGTGTTGTAGTTGTTGAGTCTTGTATTCAATTTTTTTTTATTCTGGATAAGCTTGTGTTTGACCACAATCTCACCATGGTAAGTGATGATGTGGCCGAGGTGGTAAGCACACAAAGCCTAGATGGGAACTGGCTCTCAAGTGTAGCTGTCGGAACACACCGATAGGTGCTTGGCGACAGATTTACAACTTGAGGGTGGTAGCCAGCCAGTCGGGTACTACAAAGTATGGTTTCCTCGCGGTGATTTCCTTCACCGAAAGCTCATGCTCATTGTAGGATTCGAACCCACGACCTTCGCCACGGTATCCGACGTCACTACCACTGAGCTATCATCTCCTCAAAACTAGCTCTTTAGCCGGCCAAGATTATATTTTTAAAATATTCAGTCAACAAATCATCTGACAGTTGCAGATACGACAAATTAAAAACTCAATGACAGACGAAACGACACAATGACAGACAAATCCTTTTTTTTTAATAATGTTTTTTATGACCACAGACACAAAGTCTTTAAGTCGCATACATTTTCAGTTTCATCTTATTTTATGTTACAGTCATGTTATATCACATTCCCTGTAAAGTCTAGACCTCATCCGTACAAGTATGTCAGGTTTTAGTGAAAGGTTGTTCTACTAAAACTTTTCACGGACTTTTTGGGACAACCTGAAAGTCACGATACACGCTTTCATTTCACTTTACTTGTGCACTTAGATTGATCATTGGACAAAACACCACCGAAACAAATCTGTCTTAAATTACCTGACTTGCCAACTGGCATGCATGACTACGTACTATCTTTATCCTTTCAACCGTAGAGGCACTATAAACAGCCCTGTTTACGAGTTCACCCTGTAGCTGATAAAGGAAAGCCTTTTCTTGTGAAGTGTACGGATCAGATAACACTGACGCGGCGGAGAGCTTCATATATTCTTAGCTGATTTAGACGTGTACTGTCGGCTACAGAATTGTTACATTTACACCTATTTATAAATAAAAATAAAAAAAACTTGAGAGGTGTCAAGGGACACCCGGATGAAACGAAGTTATGTAAGTTATATAAGTCGAGAGAGTATATAAAAAAAAATTATAACATATATATACAGGTTCATTATTCATTATTACTGCTCTATTGAGACTCTACATCTTCTAAAGAAGTTCTCTTTTGGTCTTATGAATGCAAGTCTGTTGTTTTTCACTGTTTCCTCTGCATATCTCAATGTCGATCTTAATTCTGTTAAATTTCTTATTTCTTTGGCGTACACTCATTATTTATTGTAACCCCAAACGAAAAAGTATGAGGACCCTGCTGGCCACGCAATAGACCCACCGTGACTAATCCACATTTCAACCAAATCGACAACTGGCAAGGTGCACCTTTTTTAAATGTCATGTTTCTGCGCAGTTCTAAATCTACATAGTAGAAATATAGTGAAATATTTGAAAATGTATCTAAATGTACTTTTGAAAATGTTAATAAAAAGAAAGATCCACTGCTGAAAAAAATTGCTTTGCTGAGTATCTTACTGGAGCCTTCTCAGTTTAAGTGTATTCCGAACCGGTGGTAGAGTCAATTGTAACGTTCATAAGTGCCTTACCAGGGCTTAAACTGAATAAATGAGTTTTTGAATTGATTTGATTTGACATCTTCTAATAATCCATTTAGGTCTTGTTCTAAAAAAGATTAATTGAAATTTGGATTGATCACGGTTTTTGCGTGGCAGGTACCGTCCCCAGATCTTAACCCCATTGACTTTTTCGTTTGGGGTCACTATAGAGAATGCCAAAGAAATAAGTTTAACAGAATTAAGATTGACATTGAGAGATGCAGAGGAAACAGTGAAAAACAACAGAATTGCATTCATAACACCAAAAGAGAACTTCTTTAGAAGATTTAGAGTCTCAATAGAGCAGTAATAATGAAATTTAAAAAAAAATGTGACATTAAGACACACTAAACAACAATTATTAAGTTTTAATATCTTTTCCATTCACCCATTCAATAGATTTTAATGCAGTTTTCAGCAATAGATAGAGCGATTTAAGACGAAGGTTTATATGTATAATACATACACAGTACAGTACAAAAAAGCCGAGAATTTCAATGATAGGAGGACGGCTAGTCTAAAGGTAGGTAAAAGAGGAATCTAATGATTCGTACTGCCTTAAATATGGCTTTGCCGATGAACAAATAAAAAAAAAAATTTAAAAAATATTTTCATGAGTTCATCCAATAAAGATACTTTGAGTTTGACCTGCTACTCCAGTACAACAACAGCAACAAATAAAGCTCCTAAAATACCTTAACTATGAACCCAAGGCTGAAATAAACCACGAAACTTTTTGTTCAACATCAGTTAAAAATAGTCGGTCACAGATTAGTTATCAAAATAAATATGCGGTGGTTGTGAGCCGTTATTTTGTACCATAAATTCTTCCAACGGTTAATAAGCTAGGCACTTAATTGGTACCATAAATATTGTATGTAAAACAAACATCGTGCCCGTCTGTACGTGTACCTACTTACTACTTACGAGGCGAAGAATAGTTTTAAATATTAATTCAGATACGAAACAACGAGTATTCATATGAAACAACACTCATATTTTAAATAGCTATTCCGCGCGGTTTCACCCCCTTTCCCGAGGGATCTTATCTTTTCTCGGGATAAAAAGTAGCCTATGTGCTATTTCAGACTATAATCTATCTCCATGCCAAATTTCATCGAGATCCATTCAGCCGTTCGGGTGTAAATGAGTAACAAACATACATTTAGTATTTTTTAGCCGCCATTTTTTTTTTTGATAAGATATTTGACCACAATCTCACCATGGTAAGTGATGATGTGGCCAAAGGTGGTAACAAAGCCTAGATGGGAACTGGCTCTAAAGTGCAGCTGTCGGAACACACCGATAGGTGCTTGGCGACAGATTTTCAACTTGAGGGTAGCCAGTCGGGTACTACAAAGTACCCTACCACCGTGCTATTTTTTCCTCACGATGCTTTCCTTCACCGAAGCTCATTGCAGGATTCGAACCCACGACCTTCGCCGCAGTATCCAACGGCACCACTGAGCTATCATTGCCTTAAATATTGTCATTCAGACTAGATATTTAGTTATTGTAGGTCTGAGTTGTTTTTGAAAAGAGTGATTGTTGAGTTTATTGCCTGTTCTTCTCAGGAAAAGCAGCCTTCCGACCTTGCGTTAGAGTCTATTATATTCTATAAGTTGCTTACGAGGGCCTATTTAATAGAAAAAATGTTTTAAATTATTCCAACACTATTTGAGCGTCTTTTTTAACGAAAAATCATATCTGCTCATCGAACATAACCACATAATTTACATTTTCCTATTTTATAAGATCATAAATAATAAGAAACCTAATAAAGCCCACACGAAGTTTGATTTATGCCTACACATGTAGTCTCTATATTATTTATTCTATGTTCTAACGCATGAAACGAAGTGTTGACGAAATATGCCCGCTCTTTGACTATAATCGTAAACATATACGATCTGACGAAGGTTTTGTACCGATATATGGGTATTTTGTAAAGCACAAGTGGTATTTTAACTAAGAAACGCCACTTTTGTAATTAAACTGGATTGTAGGTTTTATGCACATAGAATGACATTACAGTTTTTTAAAACAAATCCGCTTTTTCCGGCCAGTATTCTTAGATTCATTATTTCTAGATAGTGTTATTGTAACTGACAGATGGTGCCTATCCGTCTTTATGTACTAGCTGGTGACAGACAGACGAACATAGATCTCGGATCACGGAACGTTTTAACGTAATGGAGATTGGAAAACATAAAAAATCATCTCAACTTTTGTTTGTTTTTATTTTTTTCCGCAAGTAAGAACCAGGCGCGTCACCTGATGGCAATCATTTGGATTGCCAATGTGTTGTACACCATAATAACAATACATTGAAGGCACGGGCTCTCAAGTGCAACTGCCAGAATACACCAACAGGTGCTTGGCGACAGATTTTCAACTTGAGTGGTAGCCAGCCAGTCGGGTACTACAAAGTACCCTACCAACTTGCTGTGGTTTCTAATCTGCTTCTTTTTGTACCTAGCTACCTCCAAGCTGTCCGTCTGGCCGGCTGTTCTCCTCAACAGGTCGAAGTGAGCAGGATCGATAAGTTAGGTATATGGATTTTTTTATCGATTCAGTAACGGAAATTTTTCAAAATGAGGTTTGAAAACGTGAAAAAGCGAAAACTGTCTAAAATGGCTCAAAACTTTCGCGAGGTCGATTAGGTATAAATGAAATATAAGTATGAATACTAAGTGAGATCAACAAAATGTCTCATTCCGCCAGTGTGCAGTGTGCAGTGTGCAATGTTATGAATGCACAACTCCGTTATGAACGAGTATAAATAAATCGTAAAGTATATTTTTTACGTAACGAGCCATTTCTTTCCAAATATATTACTTTATAACGCGTCTATAAAACGAATATTTTACGACAATTCGTGTATTGAACGACGGTTTGGTTTACAACAATGTTTTCATTCACTAAACTCGGTAAAACCCAATGTTATTCATAAATCTCGGCTTAAATTGTGTTTACGGAGTTCGAAGCTCGTATATCAGATGTCTATTTCCATTCAGCTATCTCAACAGACAAATTTTTCAACTGGTTATGGGGCAAAGATCAAAATGTGGTGCAGATAGGCATGATTTTAAAATGCAGCAAAATAATGTGGTGCAGATAGGCATGATTTTAAAATGCAGCAAAATAATGTGGTGTAGATAGGCATGATTTTAAAATGCATCAAAATAATGTGATGCAGCTAGGCATGATTTTAAAATGCATCAAAATAATGTGGTGCAGATAGGCATGATTTTAAATGCTGGCCTCCGCGATTTCTCCAGTGTTTCCGACGGATCTTATATTATCCCGGGATTAAAAGTCTACTTTGTTTTATTCCAGGATATGATCTACATGTTTGCTGAGTTTCATCAAAATACGTTTAGTCGTTTTTGCGTACATCCAAACATACTTTCACATTTATAATATTGGTAAGATAGGATCTAGTACCTACGAAGAAGATTTACCTATAAGTTCTATTTAACAGGTTTTTGGTGATTCTAATACAATTGACACCTAACACAATTTAAGCGGTTGCACTTGGGAATTCAAACTCAATCAAATTCAATTCTAAGGTGACAATGATTCTCAAAACAGAATCATTGTCACCTTAGATTTTGTGACCAAACCAAAGCTAAATAATTAGAGAAAACTCTTTATACAAGCTTTATACACAACATTGTCAAGTTCAGTCATAATTAAATTCTATTTATTATTATTATGCCGCCTTAACATGCAAATATTATCGGTGACTCTTAGATAAATAATGGTAAAATTTAATGGGTGTAAGTTGTTTTTGAAAAGAGTAATTGCTGAGTTTATTGCCGGATTTTCTCAGCAAAAGCGGCCTTCCGAACCGTGCGAGAGAGTGTAGACTATTCATAAGTGCTTGTTTTAATAAAAAAATATCATTTCATAGTTTTTTTTGTTTCAGAAAAACCATAACAAAATATGTCCTATCTGTACGTACATGTTCACATCAAACATCTCAAGTAGCCACATAATCCCAACTAGCTGCTCTCGTCGATAAATCGTCATATTATCTCGATCCAAACTCGACCATAAAACACGTATAAACGCCGAGTGGTAGCCCAGTATCGGCCCATCGCGTCGATATTTACGCGCTTAGCTGCCTGTCGATTACTATCGACTATCGACTATCGACTCTCGTTTGTTTGTCGGCCTTCACTTTACGATTGGGACACACTAGTGATGCCCTTTAAAGTTCCTTTTGAAATATGTTTCGGTTTTGCGACTCACGCTTGCGGATTGAATTGTTACATCAATTGTATTATGTTACAGCTCAATCAATTTTGCGTGACTTTTGCTGAGCGTTTTATCGTAACATTGAATTATTTTTGGAATTTACTTATGTAGCATCCGCATCCCCTGAATGAGGGATGGCCTTCTGCTACAATGGGACAGACGTGAGGTCTGACGATTTACGAGTTAGATGTTCAAATTCTTGTTCTAGGCTAGTTAGCAAACCATACAATGCACGCACGTACCTTGGACTGCGACCAGCACTCGTTGAACTCCCCTATTGGTGTTTGCTCCCTTAGTGTTAAAGTATGTGGAAAAATGGCGCGCGCGTCCCGATCAAACTCCGAGGAAGCGACCGTTGGTCTTGACGGAAGGATTACCAGACTTACAGTGACAGGTCGCTCCAAATTGCAACCAATACGCGCGTGCCGTCGAATTACGACGTTCCGATTCACTTAGCTAGGCAAGATTTGAACATCATACGAAAATAATAAAATAAGATAATTAATTGTTGAGTGAGAATGAAACAACTTATGTATATTCCTTAGGTGTTAAAAGTGAAAGACACATATTTTATCATAAATAATTTCAAATAGAGCTTCGTAGCTTAATAGTCTTTATTACCAGCTCAGAAGGTTAAGTAAGCAATTTTGCTATGGAAAAACTTATCATCAATAACTTTTAGGTACAATCTATTTTTGTAATATCAATAACTGCAATCGCAGACATTAGCCCCTACATGCAGCGTCTGCCCACAAGTAAGATCCGTGTGGCAGCCACCGTTGGAGTCCAGATTGCCGTTATAGAGAGATTGAATAAGTATTAACTTATTTATTATTACTTTCTATTATGCAGTTTCACTTGCGATTTGCTATTTTACCCCCTTAGGGGTTGAATTAAAAAAGCCTTTCTTAATAGTTGCCTAAGTTACGATAACAGGATTTTTAGTATAAAATTTAGGTAAAATAAATCTGGTATTCAATCAATGTAAAATTTTATTAGTAGATATTTTTATTTTCGATACAAACAAAATTATTTAAATGAAGAAATAAAATTATGGTGTCTAGTTTCGTCAATAGGCAGTCAGTTAGTAAAAAAAAACATATGTATCGATAAAATCAGAAACGCAAAAATAATAATAACCATTGAAGGTATACCCTAACAAACTTGTAAACCCTTAAACGATCTCGCGTGTCGCAATCAACTAACAAAGTCTGGAAAGTTGAAGTAATAAAATTAAATGAACGAGTCTCGGTGAGTCGACAGCCTTAGAACGAGGTGTCGTATTACATGACAAAACTCCGATAGTTTTCGAGATTTTTAATGGTGAGAGAATTAACCACGATAGCATCTGCCTCGCTGAATTATTCCATCGATAAAAGCCGGCAGTGTTGACACCCTGTTCATGTTCCTAATTCAAATTAATATCGATAATATTAGGGAGGGAACTTTAATTTTTATCGAGTTTTTGGATCAGGTCGTAATTTATTTTGATGAGTGTTTAGGCATTTTTATTATTGATCTTTATGTAAAATAATTCTAATAAAATAGAGTTCTTCTTCAACTTAACATGGTTAAAAGCTTTGGCTTTTCAACAAAAACAAGCCGAATATAAGTGTTTTTTTTATTAGTTATTAATAAAAAAAACACGGCCGGTTGGCGTAGTTGGTTAATACACTGCCTATCACGCCGCAGGCCGTGGGTTCGATTCCCATCCCGGACAGACATTTGTGTGCATAAACATGTCTGTTTGTCCTGAGTCTGGGTGTAATTATCTATTTAAGTATGTATTTACAAAAAAAAGTAGTATATGTAGTATATCAGTGATCTGGTTTCCATATTACAAGCTCTGCTTAGTTTGGGATCAGATAGCCGTGTGTGAACAAATGTCCGAGGATATTTATTTTTATTTATTAATTTATTTCTACGGTATGAGGATGTGCCTACCGTGCATAAAGATTTTATAAAATAATATTTCATACACAGCAATAATCTTTTCTTTCAGTATATAAAGCACACATACTATGATTTATATAATCTGTATTAATAGTCATAACTTGAGAATCACTTTGCTGATCAAGCTTTCTAATAGGTAATTTTTATAAGGTTAAGGAAAGAAAAATTAAGAAAATTGCAGAAAACTTAACGACTAGTTTATCTTCGGGCGTTTGATAGATCACGCGTATTTTTTTTGAGGAATGTGAATTTAACAAACAGCTGTTGGAACGAAGTTCCTTATCGCGCGTTGTGAAAGGGGGCTAGACGGAAAAAAATCTTACGAAAAATTGTCCCGACACTTTTTTTATGTCACTATGTATGTTTATTAAGCTGTGCGGCGTGCGCATGTTTCTCTGTCTCTCTCTCTCTCTCTCTCCCTCTCTCTCTTATAGAAAGCAAGCCAGATATTTTCATTTCTATAAAAAAAAAACATTTCTATTTATATATATACCCTCTCGACTTATATAACTTCGTTCCATCCGGGTGTCCCTTGACACCTCTCAAGTTTTTTTTTTTGATTTTTGGATGTGCATCTTTGTTCTCGTACTATTACAGTCAGTAAGAGTACCTAACATGGGCTATATTTTATTTTAATTTCCTCAGGAACGCGGGTGAAATCGCGGGGCGGAAAGCTAGTAGGTATCCTATAATAATTATCACATTAATATTTTCATAAAATAATAAAAAACTTGAGAGGTGTCAAGGGACACCCGGATGGAACGAAGTTATATAAGTCGAGAGAGTATATATATGTATATATATATAAAAATAAAAAATAAAAACATTGTTATAGAAATGAAAATATCTGGCTTGCTTTCTATAAGAGAGAGAGAGAGAGAGAGAGAGAGACAGATAGAGAAACATGCGCACGCCGCACAGCTTACAATAGCTTACTATAGCAAAAAAGTGTCGTGACAACTTTTCGTAAGAATTTTTTCCGTCTAGCCCCTTTCACAACGCGCGATAAGGAACTTCGTGGTAGTAAATGGTTTCGTACTGCTGTAATATTGAAAAAAAACCATTAAAATAAGTATATAAAATAAATAAATATAAATAACACACAACCAATTCATAATAATAAAAATGTCAACACTTAAAAAAAGTAGAATACAGACCAATCAAATGTAAATTAAATGGAACGTCATCTATAAACGTGATTATACTTACTTTTTTACGAGAAAAACATACACCGTGTAACTTTAAACTTACAAAATTAATGACACAACCAAAAAAACAAGCTTACTCAAAACTCAACTTTACCCCACCACGTTAAGGGCTCACAAAAAGAATATCAAACAACAAATATATCTGTGTATTTCTATTCTTAACAACAACTTTTGTTTCCATTTTTAAATTAAGAACATTATATAATGAACCTTATTACAATAGCATAAGTTGATAGAAACTCGAAATTGTACGCAAATGTAAAGTTGCAGCACTAAAGGGGAGCTGACATGATCGTATAATACGTTGGATATTGAGAACATAAAAATTCTCGAAGCGGTCGTCAGTGGTCGCCATATCGCCATTACATTTGTCAAGTGTCAAATAGTAGCCGGCTGTTGTCAGTGGGCACAATTTAAATGATAATTACAAGGTGGGTCCATTCCGTCGAATACTCACTGACGGATAAGGAAAACATTTTATGAGATACATTTTTTATTGTAAATATAAGATTGTAGTTTTATGAGCCGTGAAGGGAGTCTTCTGGTCGGATATTTATTTAGTGTACCTACATATGAGTTTTATAATTTATTGAATTGATTTATGACCGTCGTTATGTGTACGTCAGTTCTTTCTTATCTAGAAATATATTGGTTGTATTGGAGTGCCATGGAAAATCTATTAAAAACGATACGATTATGAAATAGTGCGTTAGTTTTTCATAAATCAAACACGTGACGATTAAAAATATTTGTATAATGAGTTCATTTAATAAAGATATTTTGAGATTGAGTTTAATAAATAAAATTGAAGTGTATGTTGTTTTTTGACTTATACCTAATGGTCAAAACAACAGCTTTTTTTAATTTTTTTGATTGTATCGGTAATAAAAAAAACAATTCTTATATTTTTTACTGTCAGTTCGTCTGTTTCTTCTGCTAATCTCCGAAACGACTGGACCGATTTTGACGGTATCTTCGCCGGCAGATGTTATGAGAAATTACTTAGACTACTTTTGTCACAGGAAAAGATGAGATCCTTCGGGATTCTAACCGACTACAAAAGCAACTCTTAAAATGCATGCATTCGACGTTGAACCTTATCAAATTCTCAAACCTTAATAAGAGACGATCAAACAAATCACCAAAACATAAAATCCATGAGTTACGCCTCAACACGCATATTCTGAGCAGTTACAAAGCGAAATTCATGTGATAGTGAAAATGTTCGGAATTCCTCGGAGCGGACACTCGGGGCGGGTCGGGAGTCGGGTGTAATTGGTATTGGCTGCGAGCGGCGGAGACATATCAATTAAAATAGCGGCAGGCGACTCGCACGGCTCAGCCATGTCACCCGGCTAGTGCCGGTGAGAAGCCCAGCAGCCATCAACATATGGAGAAGGTATTCAACATTTTGGAAAGCTAAAAACTTCAAAAATATATATTTAACCTACTTAAATTTTGCGGTCGAGACCATGGGTCCCTGGAGGTCTGAAGCTCGTCGTTTCGTAAGTATTTAAAAAAAACGAGGCCTCGGGAGACAGCCATTGAGCTGTATAATGTAATTAATCAGGCTAGAAACATTTCGTGAAACAGGTCGTGGTTCGATTCCCTTCCATGACAAACATTTATGTGCATGAACATGTCTGTTTGTCCTGAGTCTGGGTGTAATTATCTATTTTAAAAACAAAGTAAGTAGTAAATAATTTATTTTCTTTCCACTGTACTAGAATCTGATGGCCGTGCGTAAAGAATGTCCCAAGATATTTTTTTCTTACTATCATGTACTTTGTTTCTTATTCACTTCAAAACAAGGTATAAATTAAAACAATGAATCACCTCGTCATATCCATATTGACAATCAGTTGATTCGATCTCTGTATTTTCTCAGTGTTATGGCACAGTCGCCGTTTAAGGTCGGTTTTACATTTATAAATATTCTCGCAATAAAGCCTTTAGGAACTAAATGGCTTGTACTGAATGCTGTTTATATGATAATTTCTTCGTTTAAACGTGCACTGCATGGTAAAATATGACAGTCTTAGCTGTTGAGAGAGAGAGTAGAGTTGTCCTGTCCTCTCTTTGTAAGGAGTGTTGGCGAGACTAGATACTAGGTCGTATGTTAGATCTCACTCAGCTCACATTAGGGATGGGTTTTTTTATTGGAACGAAGTTCCTTATCGCGCGTTGTGAAAGGGGGCTAGACGGAAAAAAATCTTACGAAAAATTGTCCCGACACTTTTTATGTTACTATGTATGTTTATTAAGCTGTGCGGCGTGCGCATGTTTCTCTGTCTGTCTCTCTCTCTCTCTCTCTTATAGAAAGCAAGCCATATATTTTCATTTCTATTTATATATATATATAAATAGGAATGTTTTTTTTTTTATATATATATATACTCTCTCGACTTATATAACTTCGTTCCATCCGGGTGTCCCTTGACACCTTTCAAGTTTTTCTGTTTATTTTTGGCTTTAGTTACAAGAAGCTCTACCACCGGTTCGGAATACACTTCAACTGAGAAGACTCCAGCAAGAAACTCAGCAAGGCAATTTCTTTCTTAAATTTATTTACATTTCAATTTATGAGAATAAAAAAAACTTGAGAGGTGTCAAGGGACACCCGGATGGAACGAAGTTATATAAGTCGAGAGAGTATATATATATAAAAAAAAAAACAAAAAAAAGATTTCTATTTATATATATATATATATATCTCTATGCTATATAAATAGAAATGAAAAAAATATCTGGCTTGCTTTTTATAAGAGAGAGACAGACAGAGAAACATGCGCACGCCGCACAGCTTACAATAAAGTGACACTGACACTAAAAGTGTCGTGACAATTTTTCGTAAGATTTTTTTCCGTCTAGCCCCCTTTCACAACGCGCGATAAGGAACTTCGTTCCAATAAAATAAAATTTATTAGAATAATATCAGTCTAACTTAAGATTTGTCACATGAAGACTACGACAGAGTATTTTGCAAATATACTAGCTCGATTAGAGCGTTCAAACAAACAAACACAGCTTTATACTTTTAAAATATTATTATGGAATAGATAAATTACTACCTAGGAAATGTAAGTGAAACCGCGGGGCTTGTTGTAAAAACTAGTTGAAAATACAGTGACCAGACAAACATTCGTAAAATATTCATATGTACATATTATATTCGACGTATTTCCGAATACAATACCTACTTTATAGGTAAGCGGAAAAGTTAAAAAACGGTAAACCTGTTTCGTTTTCACCCCGTCTGTAGGTACATACATTCGTATTTCATAAAAACCCATAAACGCCGCGCATATCGTCCGACGCGTATAAATCAACGATTGTAAATTCAATTTTATACGACAATTAAACTGGCGGGCTTTCTCGTCGGCCGTAAATACGCGTAAATACACATAAATAGTCGTAAATACGTATTATCGTTAAAACGTCAGTCGTGTTGTAAATCTAACAGAATGGCACTACGGCTGTCTTACTTGGCACAGACTAACAATGTTGGCATTACTTGAATATAACTCGGCGTTGGTTTATGCCTACTCGTGTGTTTTATCTCAGAGGCTTTGATGTATTATTTTCTTTCGAGTTTCAACCGGTAGCTAACTTTGCCTCTGCGACAACTGAGATCACAATAACAGATACACCAAAAATAATATATGACTAGTTTTCCGCCCAGCGGTTTCACCCGCGTACCTGAGGAATCTTATCTTTTCCTGAATAAAAAGTATCCTATGTTTTATTCCAGGATATGATCTACATGTGTGCTAAGTTTCATCAAAAACTCTTCAGCCGTTTTTGCGTCAAAGAGTAACAAACATCTTCAAACACAGTTTCACACTCGGATGAGTGTGGATGGATATCCAAACATACTTTCACATTTACAATATTACCAGTTTTCCGCTCCGCGGTTTCACCCGCGTTCAAGAGGGATGTTATCTTTTCCCGGGATAAAAATATAGCCAATGACACTCACAAATAACGTGGCTTTCTATTAGTAAAAGAATTATCAAAATCGATTCAGTAGTTTTTGAGTTTATTCGTTACAACAATATTATTATAATATTCTTTGTCGACCATTATAACGTAATAGGTTTTCCTTTAGTTTTTATGGACCAATGTCTTTCTCATGCTCCTTGTAATAACACGGCAGCTTGCTATTTATTGTTGCTCAATATTGAGTTGTAATTTCATACTATAGCTCACAAAATCCCACGAGAATTGTTGAAAACTTTGTCTACAATCAGTGTTACTAACGGCGAGCAGGTCGTGGGTTCAATTCTAATACAGAACATTTTTATACCTTTTTTATTTTTATAATCAACCATAGGGAAAAACGCACGACAGTCGCAGACAAAAGCGAGTGTGTATATAGTAATGCCATGGGCTGATTCCTGGGTTTGATTCTAAAGACCGGCTTCCGAACCAATGGCAACTTCTGTAGCTATAACTGCTTACGTTTTCATGATCTGTGACTTTTCTTTATATCTATCTTCTATATAAATAAAAATGGATCTTCGAAATGTATGTACGCTCATATCTTTCGAATGACAGCACCAAATTGGATGATTCTTTGTTTAATTAAAAATTTCCACGGGAACGCGGGTGAAACCGCAGGGGACAGCTAGTGTTTAATAATTAAAATGATAATTTTTACTAGCTAGGCTTTAGCTAGGTACTATAGTTTCATTACATTAGAATCTCTTTTAAAACATGATTACTTTGTAATTTAAGGCGATGATAGCTCAGTGGTAGTGACTTCGGATACCGCGGCGAAGGTTATGGGTTAAAATCCTACAATGAGCTTGGGCTTTCGGTGAAGGAAAACATCGTGAGGAAACCATAGCACGGTGGTAGGGTACTTTGTAGTACCCGACTGGCTACCACCCTCAAGTTGAAAATCTGTTGCCAAACACCTATAGGTGTGTTCCGACAGCTGCACTTGAGAGCCAGTTCCCATCTAGGATATTTATGCTTACCACCTTCGGGCACATCATCACTTACCATGGTGATATTGTGGTAAAACACATAACCTTATCCAGAATTAAAATAAAAACAATATATTGAACAGACGGTTGGTTGGTGTGATTAACACGACCTTTCATATCGAAGGTTGTAGGTTAGATTCCCACTCAGGACAAATGATTAGTGTAGACCGATACTCTTAAGTAAATTTCAGGTATCTGAGGTGTGAAAAATGTGTCACCCCTTCGAAAACGCAATCGAACCGTACTAAACATATCTGAGGTTAATTTACACATTACCAAAAACATTCCGTGACACATAAAAATAATGTTTCCTCAACAAATTAGCCACTTATCAACTGTCAGTCTTGCCTTCGTTACTTTTTAATGCAGGAAGTCATCGATTACTTCGAGTTTCATTTATCTTATTGACAAACCGTGTTATTTTATACTAATACTAGTGGACCCGGCAGACGTTGTCCTGCCCTGAAATTAAAACAAAACTTAGAACCCGATTCCAGCGCCATCTACCGGGTCCAATTTTGTTTTCAAATCATCGAGGAACCCATTGAAATACACACACAAAATTTCATCCAAATCGGTCCTGTTACCATACTCCTCCGAAACGGCTTGACCGATTACTCAATTTACTAAAATGGCTATTAAAAAATAAGGGTTTATCGTAGAAGGGTGAAAATTGGGGATTGTATGTATTTTTGTATGTTGTATCATAAAAAAATAGAAATTAGAAATTTTGTCTCAAAAATAAAAATAAAAAATTAGGGGTGAACTACCCCTAACATTTAGGGGGATGAAAAATAGATGTTGGCCGATTCTCATAGATACCGGATAAGCACAAAAATTTTCATCAAAATCGGTTAAGCCGTTTCGGAGGAGTATGGCAACGAAAACTGTGACACGAGAATTTTATATATTAGATCTAGCGGTATAAAAAAATTATAACAACCCGTACTCAGACCTACTGATTATACATTTAAAATTTCATCAAAATTGGTCAAGCGATGATAGGAGTGGTAGTGACGTCGGATACCGTGGAGAAGGTCGTAGGTTCGAATCCTACAATGGGCTTGAGCTCGGTGAAGGAAAGCATCGTAAGGAAACCAAGCACGTATCGGTGTGTTCCGACAGCTGCACTTGAGAGCCAGTTCCCATATAAGCTCTGTGTGCTTACCACCTTCGGCCACATCATCACTTACCATGGTGAGATTGTGGTCAAACACAAGCTTATCCAGAAAAAAATATTAAAAAAAACCGTTTCGGAGGAGTATGGTAACTAAAACACGAGAATTTTATATATTAAGAAGATTAGAGATATACAGGGTGTGAGAGGGTCACCTACCAAATATACAAAAATCGTCTTTGTGAAAAGTGTCAAGAATATCGAAATGGATTCCTAAAAGGATTTCATATGAAAACAATATTTTATGCATCTGTTTAACTTGTTGGGTGCAAATCTTTAGCACATGTACACGGACTACGGACATACGCAAACATTGTTAGTTTGTGTTGACATTGTACCACATGTGTTACGTTACATAGTTTGGGCACGCTGATCTGATCCGACATGATTTGTTTACAGGCAATCTGTACACTGGCCTTTACCACTTACATTGGTTCAGGAAACTGTACAGTAGTACCTAAAAATGTATTTTTAAATAAGGATAAACTTGTATTTTAATACAATCTCACCTCGTAAAAATATGCCATCGTGCTACCGTGCTGTTATTTAAATGGCTATAAAATCTATACAATATAAAAGTGAAATACTAACTAACATAGATACTTTGATATTAATCACAAAATCTCAGGAAGTATAAATGCTTGGCTAGATCTATAATATAAAAATTAATCGCAAAATGTGTTGGTAAGCGCATAACTCAACAACGCCTGGACCAATTTGGCCAATTCTTTTTTTTAAATGTTCGTTGAAGTCCAAGGATGGTTTTTACGGCGAGAAAAATTTGAATAATTGCCGGGAAAACCCTAAAAACAGCCCTTTTCTTTTTCCCATACAAACACCCAGCTGTCAAACATTTTACGTCAATCGAAACAAAACAAAGACGCGTTTTAGAGAAATAGGGCAGAACAAGGTCTGCCGAGACAGCTAGTTTCTAATATAGAGTAGGTTTTATTAGCTAAGAAAGGATTTTAAAATCCCTAAACGGTTCGCGGGGGACGGTTAGTAGGTATTATAAATATAATAGATTTTTGGTAGTCGATTTATTTTTTAAATCTTTAGCTATTTTGACCTAGAATAATTGAAGACGGTATTAATGCTGTTTTTCCTAACAATGCACGATAGCTGGCTCTGTGTTAGCCAATATTGAATCGGCGTTTAATGTATGCTTACTGTATTAGTGTGGTATGTAGTGAGTTTGTAGCTATAAGCCAGAAGGTAAATAATAAAAAAGCGGAACAAAGTGGCAAGTTATGATTCATAAAACTTATTTAATCAGCTGCAAATATAAGTTTGTATTTCTCAAAGACACATAGACAAACAAAGTTATTTTTGCAATCGCTCAACTCAAAATAGCATTCTTACCGAAAAAATTACATATCTCAGGGCTACTCAAACTTACATACAAACATTTTAGTAGTAGGTACACTTAAAAAAATCTGTAGCAAAATATTTGACGTAAATTTTATCCCGAACCCCTAGGATTTAATTGGTGAACCCCTAGGGGTTTACGAACCACACTTTGAGCAGCCCTGTATATATAGAGTAACCACTAAAAATTATTAAAGAATTTCAGCAAATTAAATACATAATCATTAAAATGGAATAACCATAAATAACTAAGAAACAAGTAAACTTTAGTTACACATTTGCAAAGCAGCAAATAATCGATACCCTTCACCTGAACAAATATTACATTAAAATCTCTTATGGTTGTCTTTCTTACATGAGTATTGTAATTTATTACATTTACACAGACTTTTAATGTTTATCTAACATTTCCGTCTTTTTGTGACTGAGTCATCATCAGTAATTTTATGTAGGTATGATTTTTAGTAATAAATATGAAAATGTATTAAATATAATTTGAGTTAAACCTGTTTTATTTCTAGTAGATATTATATTTAGATATCATATTATATGCGAAAAATACAGAAGAACGCATAAAAATCTAGATATTTTGTGACCTACGTGTTTGTTGACCTAGAAAAGGCATACGACCGTGTACCTCGAGAGGTTCTGTGGTGGGCTTTGAATGAAAAAAGAGTGCCTGGAAAGTACCTGCGGCTTGTCCGTTCGATGTACAGCAGAGCAAGTACACACTTCCGGTCCGAAGCCGGCGATACTGACAGGTTCAATGTGGCTGTAGGCTTACACCAGGGATCGGCTTTAAGTCCTTACTTGTTCCTCCTCATTATGGATGCACTGACATCTGACATCATGAGGAGGCACCCTGGTGTATGCTGTTTGCCGATGACATTGTTCTTGTTGGAGAGAATGCAATCGAGGTCCAGAACAGACTGGAAAAGTGGCGGGAAAAATTGGAAAGTGTCGGACTGAGGATCAGCAGAACAAAAACTGAACACCTGTTCTGCGACTTCGGTGGTACATCTAGGTTTTCCCATATAGCCTTAAATGGTGAATTCCTACCAGTCTGTTCAGATTTCAGGTACTTGGGTTCCCTGATCCAAAACGACGGTGACATTGACCGAGATGTGACGAACAGGATTAATGCAGGATGGATGAAATGGTGGCAGGTTTCTGGGACCACATGTGACCGACGAATGCCCATGAAACTTAAAGGGAAAATTTATAAAACCGTCATAAGACCTGTCGTAATGTATGGATCTGAATGTTGGACAATGAAAGAGGTGAATGAGAGAAGAGTGCATGTGGCTGAGATGCGAATGCTGAGGTAGATGTGTGACGTTACGAGAATGGATAAGATAAGGAATGAGTATATCAGTGGAAGCTTGAAAGTAGCACCAGTGACTGAAAAGATGAAAGGAAATAGATTGGCTTGGTATGGGCATGTCATAAGGAGGGATGAAAGGCATGTAACAAAAAGAGTATTGAGCATGAGTGTGGATGGATATAGAGGTAGAGGAAGGCCGAAGAAGGCATGGATGGACTGTGTGAAGAATGATATGCATATGAAAGGTGTGAGTACAGAGACGACTAGTGATAGAGCGGAGTGGAAGAGGAAAACATGTTGTGCCGACCACACCTAGCGTGGGATAAGGAGGAAAAAAACCCCACTATTATTTTTTGTCAGCATTTATATCTATACTTAATACCGTAGACTTAAAGTTCTTCAATAAGGCTGTAAAAAGTTTTTTTAGGTATTTATGTTATTTTATATCAATCAAGCAAAGTAAGGATGACAATGGTAGGCTGGTATTGCGAGCATCTAAGTAATACCTAGTAACGAAAACTGCTTCAATCAGACGGGCCGTAAACCTATTTGCTATATTAGTAAGTAGAAAGAAAGAAGAAAGAAAGAAAGAAAATACATTTATTTCCGACAACACACAACATTACATTACATTAAACTTAACCTACTTACACTGAAACATAGATGCGAAATGACAAATAATAATGTAATGTTGCGTGATGCCAGGAAAAAGGTCCCGACTCAGCATAAGCTAGAGTTAGCAAAAGCACTAACCCTCGCGCTGGTTTTCAGTCGGGGCCCCCGTCCATGACATCACGAACACACAGTGAACACACAAACAAAACAAAAACTTTAAATATTTTAAATTATTTTACTGATAACATACACATAACAACAACAGATAACATTTTTAGATACATGAAAAATTTATAAAAAAAAAGAAAAAGTACCTAACTAAAAATGCAAAGTAGCTAAATTCCAAAAAAAAAACATAAATTCCAAACAAACAAATTGCTACGTCGAAAAAAACAAAATAATAAAAATTGAAATAAAAAATGCCACGCATACACGCAATACCGTATGTTTACATTACATCAAACCAACAATTTTTATTAATACAACAATAATTTTTTTATGATTTCTTTCATAAAAAAAATATTGTTGTATTAATGGGGAAGTGTTTCAAGTACATAGTATAAAAAAAGATTTGTTACGGACAACCTTTTTCTTAGCTTTAATCTACTGCTAATAGATTCCAGGAGCAAGTGTCCCACAGATCATTCCTTTATCTATATCGTTAGTTGTGGTTGTGATACGTTCTTATCGCAGTTCGATAATTTGTTCTTGGCTACTAACATCTAAAATCTTTCTACAACAAATCAAATTGAAACACAGAACCATTTGTCGGCTGCCACGCCTGTCGCGCAACAAAAACCCAGCGTTGTCGCGACTTCGGCTGCGACATGTTTACGACGAGCCGACAAAATTATCGCCAGCGACGATTGTGCGTCGATTGAAATACGACCGTTTCAGTTGCGGCTAATTTATCGACTTGTTGCAAGCGCGAGTGACTAAGATGTTCAGAATAAGATACATTGGAAACGCGTCGGCGGGATGCGGCCAGAGTTTTTAATTGGGAAATTATGTAAGAAACTGTGGTTTGATAAAAATAGTTACACATTCACAGCAATAAGATTAGTATTCCTACATTCGTATTTTTTATATTGTAGTCCAAAGTTTGATTCGGATGGTTTTTAGATTTTAATTATGAATGTAGCAAATATTCAACACGTTCAAAGATTTATTAGACTTCGAAAACTAATTCTTTACATCATCAATTTACATTTTATCCGGGGAAAAGATAAAATCCAATAAAGATCAAGAAGATCTAAGTGCACAAATGAAGAGAAGTATATCGTGATTTTTCAGGTTGTCCCAAAAAGTCCGTGAATGTTTTAATGGAACAGCCGCCAATATCGCTAAAACCTGACTGGACATGTACGGACGAGGACTGGACAATACAGTGAATGTGAGAATGTGACTATAACATAAAAAGAAGAAATTAAAACTGAAGAAAATGTATGCGACTGAAAAACTTTGTATGTATGGTCATGACTAAAAATTATTTAAAAAATACTAGGTCCTCATAAATGACACAATGTCGATCTCACTTGACTAAACAGTTATGAACAATGAGCTCGATGGCTTGACATGATATACCTAAGTAGGCTAAGTACGTATTGATGAACTAGATTCGGCGTCAAACAGTTGATTGATATAGTAGGACTTCATACTCACAGATATCATCATCATTTTTATACCACTAGGTGGCAAACATGCTTACGGCCCACCTGATGGTAAGCGATTACCGTAGCATATGGATGGACGCTTGCAACACCAGAGGCGTCACGAGCGCATTGTATGTTGTCTCCAAAACTTGTAATTTAAATTTGACCTACTTCCCGGTATTCGATTAAGCTGAAATTTGGCATACGTATGTAAAGTTGGAGACAATTCAATATTTTGGTACCATCGAGCTGATTTGATGATGGAGCTGAAAGGTGACCACAGCAACTCAGTACTAAAACAATGCTACCTCATCGAGGTTTGATGACAAGTAACTAATAATTAAAAAGTTGTTGTTTTTAAAAATATTTTTTTAAATCAGAAATTTGTGTGATTTCAGAGAATATAGAAATTTACATTCAGTAGACAAGAGAATTCAATCAATGGTCCGTTGTGACATCGGTTGTACACTGTACAGTGGCAGGCGTGGTGGGGCGTGGCGTGACGTGTCGTGTCAGCCGCACGTGCGACTGTACGCTATGCTACCGACACCCGTTACTTGTTACTGCACCTCTAACAAGCCGCTCGGGATGTGTACCGGCTGCGAAGTGTGGAAAGAGCTTTCATTCATTTTTCAGATATTTTTAACACTTTTTAAACTCTACTGTAAGTGAACCGCTGCACGGTTTACATTCCATCGTTTACGCAGGAACCGCGGTACGTCAAACGTCACTTTTGTATCGCTAAGCTAATACAAAAGTGACGTTTGACAGCAGCGATCGCTAAATTTACGCCTGTTGCCATCCTGTCGCGAGATACGTAATCGTACCGCGGATTTGCTTCAACTTTCGCTATGCGTACTGCGAAGTGGAACTCCCTGTTAAACTCATGTGTTTTATTTTTTCTGTTCATCTAAAGTCCAGGCCACTTGATGGTCACTGCCGAAAAAATCTTTTAGCTGATTTTATAAAAAAAACTGTATGTTTTTAAGGTCTTAATCATAGACCGTTCTTTACCTAAATCAGCCATGTCAGCAGAGAGCCTCAAGCGGCGAAAATACAGTAACTTAGATACAAGTTACATATTTGAGCCGTTTGGGGTTGAAACTCTGGGTCCGTGGGGGCCGAGTGCACACCACCTTTTCCGAGAAATGTCAAAACGACTGGTCGACGCATCTCGTGACCAGAATGCTGGCATATACCTCGCTCAACGAATCAGCATTGCCATCCAACGTGGCAATGCTGCCAGCATTCTGGGTACGTTGCCTACTGACAACGACTTTTTTATTTAGATTTATTTATCCTTTGATTGGGTTAATGTACAAAATATATATTTAACACTATTAAATCATTAAATCTGATATTGGATCAAAAATTCGTCAAAAAATTAATAATGTAGGTATGTTATTTTGTCAACATTGTTGGTCCAATTTCCTTTTCAACTTTTAAATGTTTCTTTTGTTTTTCTGTTCTACGAGTATATCAATTTTGTTATTATTTTATACATATTAGGTGTCTTGGTAAAAATTATAATTTTCATAACTCATAATGCTTTTAATAATAATATGATCATTAAAACGCTTGTCTACTATTCAAGATGAGCTAGGTTTAACTTAATTAACTTCCTAAACCATAACCTAAATATAAAAAAAATATGTATCTACTACTTCACACGAAATCATTAAAAGTAAATATATGCTAGAAATTTGGCAGGTAGATTAATAATAGGGAGTAGATATCCGCTATGAAATATAGCACGGTGGTTGGTTGGCTACCACCCTCAAGTTGAAAATCTGTCGCCGAGCACCTATCGGTGTGTTCCGACGGCTGCACTGGAGGGCCAGTTCTCATCTAGGCTTTGTGTGCTTACCACCTTCGGCCACATCAATACTTACCATGGTGAGATTGTGGGCAAACACAAGCTTATCCAGAATAAAAAAAATCTCTGTCTCCTCACTTTCCAACTATCCGGCCAATGTTCTCCAAGACGCTTGTTACTCCAAGTTTGCATTCAATCCGTCCCCTCAGCCCCTCAGCCTCCCTCAGTCCCCCGCTCAGCCCCGCGCTGTCAACATCACACCACACCCCGGGAGCCGGATCAATGGACAATGAGGGAGATTTGCTGTAGGTGTAGGACACCTGCGTAATAGGATAGGTTTGTTCAACGATACTGGTGTCTGACACCCAGTACCTACTCACCTTGTAAATCTATCAATAATGTATTTCTTTTTTGGTATTTAATTTTTAAGGTTTGAAGTATATTTTGGGATATATGGGTCTTCGTTTTCTTTAGGTTAGATTTATTGTTGTTTCAATTACTTTTGATGACGATTTTAAATTTGAGCGACCGATTAAGGTTTGTTTTCACTCAGAGATAGTGTAGTCAAAGTGTAACACAATACTTTTAATCTTAAAAAATCGGGCAAATCGCATCAAACCTATGAATATTTAAATCCAACAGTTGGATTGAAAGGTTCATTCATTCACTAAAAAGTTAGAAAACACACCAATGATAGAATTAGAAAATCTATCGCCAATGACATAATCGGGGTATTCCGCTATTTGCACTTGAGAGCCAGTTACCAATGAATCCCCCGGGCATTGCTAATGTCTATACGCGACGGTAGTCACTTTACCATCAGTTGATACGCCTGTCCAACTTCTGATGGTAAAAAATATGAAGTTGTAGGTAATATAAATGTCATAAACCTATATAAAAACTTGAGAGGTGTCAAGGGACACTCGGATGGAACGAAGTTATATAAGTCGAGAGAGTATATATATATATATATATATAAAATAAAAAATAGAAAATATCTGGCTTGCTTTCTATAAGAGAGAGAGAGAGAGAGACAGAGAAACATGCGCACGCCGCAGAGCTTCCAATAGCTTACTATAGCAAAAAGTGTCGTGACAACTTTTCGTACGATTTTTTTCCGTCTAGCCCCCTTTCACAACGCGCGATAAGGAACTTCGTTCCAAATGTCATAAACCTATAAAATAATTCAAATGTGCAACAGTCTGTCACAATCAGTTTGGGAGTCACCAAATGACTTCCACAAATAACATTGATGTACGTTTATTACTGGCATTTTAGTTTGGGTTCTTCGATAAGGGCGAGCGGGTATACTTGTGGTATTAATTCGATATCTATTAAAACCGACCAAATACGTCATGAATTATTTTAAGTATTGAATAAAAAAGCCAATATAGTCAGATGGTCCAAAAATATTTAAAAAATGTAACTTTGCTGAGGTTCTTGCCGGTTCTTCTCAGTTGAAGCCTGAATTCCGAACCGGTGTTAACTTCTGTAATTCAACCTTCATAAGTGCCCTTATTGGGCCTAAAAGAATAAATTGTTTTGATTTTGACTTTGACGTAAAACCATTAATAACTTAGGATTCCGCAGTACATTTACCTAATAATTTATAAAGGACAGGAAGAAGAAGACCTCGTGAACTATGAGACTGTCATGTATATGATAGATCTAATATATAAAATTCTCGTGTCACAGTTTTAGTTGCCATACTCCTCCGAAACGGCTTAACCGATTTTGATGAAATTTTTTGTGCTTATCCGGTATCTATGAGAATCGGCCAACATCTATTTTTCATCCCCCTAAAAGTTAGGGGTAGTCCACCCCTAAATTTTTTTTTTTTTTTTTGAGACAAAATTTCTAATTTCTATTTTTTTATGATACAACATACAAAAATACATACAATCCCCAATTTTCACCCTTCTACGATCAACCCTTATTTTTTAATAGCAAAACAACGTTTGCCGGGTCAGCTAGTTTCCTTATAAATTCTTCTGATATTTATAATTTTGTCTTAGGGGGCCCTTTAATCCTTACACTTTTGTAAACTGTAAATTATGTTGAAAATTAAATACTGTTTAAGGTACCTAACATACTTTGCAATGATTTTTCAATAGCAATTCAATAAACTAAAACACTTGGACAAATAATAAAGTGAAAAATTCTGTTACATGTTCAAGTTAGGAGATTTGTTATGCTAACTCTACTAATATTATAAAATGACATATGTTTGTTACTCAATCACACAAAAACGGCTGAACGGATTCTGATGAAACTTTGCTTACAGGTAGATCATATCCTGGAATAAAACATAGGATACTTTATTTTATTACTTTATTGGAAAAGTTTAAATACCTTCTTGTGCATCACTTACTAAGTCGATATTAATTTAGATAAGTCGAAAAAATAGGCGACCAAGCTGTTGACATGAAACAAAATTTATTTTCATGCAACACAAATATGTAAAAAAACCATACAGATATTTACAAAGTAAATCTGATACTTACCATGATAATATTGTGGTAAAACACAAGTCTTGGTCCAGTTGCTAAAAGATCGACAACACATCGGCAATCTTCTTGGTATTGCTAATGCATCAGGTGACATGTCGTATAAAAAACCGGCCTAGTGCGAATCGAACTCGCGCACCGAGGGTTCAGTACAAATTTTGTATTTTTTTTTTAAATTTTTATTGGTTTTAGTATTTGTTGTTAAAGCGGAAACAGAAATACATCATCAGTGAAAATTTCAACTGTCTAGCTATCACGGTTCATTAGACACAGCCTGGTGACCGACAGACGGACAGTTTAGAGTCTGGATAAGCTTGTGTTTGACCACAATCTCACCATGGTAAGCGATGATGTGGCCGAAGGTGGTAAGCACACAAAGCCTAGATGAGAATTGGCTCTCAAGTGCAGCTGTCGTAACACACCGATAGGTGCTTAGCGACAGATTTTCAACTTAGGGTTGTAGCCAGCCAGTCAGGTACTACAAAGAACTCTAAAAAAGGAAAAGACTGTCTAAAGTAAAAATAAATGATACCCGCTGCATGCTTCAACTTGCACCGTCCACTATTGGTACAAACATTTGCACCAACTTACAAAATAAACAACCGTATATCTTCCACGTAATTGTATTAAATGCGACTTTATTGTTACCATCCATGTATTTGCTCTGGCGTGTATTTTTGAAAATGATTCTCATAAATTACTGTGTAGTTGTTTACTTAGAAGCGGATGTTGACTGAATAAAACATTTCGTTGGTATTTCACCTCGTTCACATCAAATATAAAGCAAATGTAGTTTAATTAGTTGTGAATAATTCTATAATGTATACCTGCTATGTATAGGTAATACGATTTAAAAGAATTTTCTTGTTGCTACGGTACTTTTCTGTATTTTTAAAATGATTTATGATAAGCAGTTCAAAATCAAAAAATTCTAAATTTACTGCTGAAAAATAAAATTGCCTTGCTGAGTTTCTTGCCGGAGTCTTCTCAGTTTAAGTGTATTCCGAACCGGTGGTAGAGTCAATTGTAACGTTCATAAGTGCCTTACCACGGCCTAAATTGAATAAATGAGTTTTGATTTTGAAAACCTCTACGGGGAGCTCATTCCACAACCAAATTCGGTTCAATAGTTCCAAAGTACAAACAAACAAAAATCAAACCTTACCTCTTTATGATAGTAATTAGTAACCATAGATAATAACATTAGCCTAGATAAATAATACTTTCAAAACATTTAATGCACCATAAACAACCTCGAGCGCTTCACCTAGTGTGTTCGTGTGTTCCGGCAGGTGCACTTGAGAGCCAGTTGCTTCCAAGCATTGTAAAAACACGTCGACAACACATTGGCAATCCCCCTGGAATTGCTAATGTTATCTAATAAGCGATGATATACTGCTATGATATAATAAAATGTGTATTGATTTTTGTAGTTATTATATATCTTTTTCGCAGGGAAAAAATATTTTGTTTCAGCCGAAATCTAGATTTTGAAAAAAAAGATCATTCTAGATTTGTTTCAGAAAAGAATTTGAAAGAATCAAATCCAAATTTTAAACAAATATTGATATGTCGCCGGATGACATGAGTCACGCGGTTGACTTTGTTGATTTTAGGGAATTAGGGAAAAATGACTATAATTTATTTTTCCAGATTGTTAGATAAAGGTGAATTTTCCTTTCAAGTGGAAGAAAAACATTTTATAATTATTGAGAATTTAATATCGGAAGAAAAAAGAGTTTTATAACTATTAGTGGCCAGTACGAAGAACAGACACTACAGTACCTACTCAACTCGCATACCACCTGTGTACAGGTGCTGTTTCTTGGAACTGGTCTGCTTGAGTTTGTTTCGAATAAGGGGGAGGGAAGGGCATTGTTTAGCGAGACGAGATTATGTACGAGATCTCAAGTGGACTATCAACCTTTAAACTATTAAAGGTTGCAAATATTTTAAATTATTCCTCTGTCGGTATTTTAATCACATGAAATCGCTTTTGTGACATAATATTTTAGGGGGCTCGCTGAAAGTATGGCTTAGCATCACGAAGGAGGGATCCAAAAAGGTGAGATTCGAAGTAACGTATTCCTCCTAGCAATATTTTATTCATTGTTTTTTATTTTATCTGTGAGACGACATAAATTATGTATAAGATTTGCTTTTGAAGAGTGGATTTCAAACTTCCAAACCGTGCATTAGAGTCTAAACTATTCATAAGTGCTTGAAAATATTTTCAATTTCGATATAAAGTAAAATTTGTCCAAAAATATTTTTAACATGTAACCTTACTGAGTATTTTCCAGATTTCTCTCAGTTATTGTATGACTTCCGAATCGGTGGTACTCCACTCCAACTTCATAAGTGCCTTTATATGATAAATAGTTTGACTTTAGCTATGAATTTTATGTTTGAATGTAAGATCACATCGTCACAATAACTACTTAATAATATTAATAAACAAAAATATTTCATTACATTATTCTTAATTTATATTCAACATAATATATTACAAAGTAATTATGTTTATAATTAATTACCTCATACATAATAATAAAAGACTTAATTATTTTATTTATAAATTATATGTAATGTACCTAATTAATATATTTATCTTATGTAATAAATATTAAATTTAAGTTGGTACTTAATAATTTTATAATTATGAATAAAATTATAATGGGCTATATTATTGTCTGTGAATATTCAAAATATAAATTAAGGGATCTATTCATCATCATTGCCAGCTCAAAGAATCACGCTTCACTTTGGTGCCTTCTGATATTAATTAACTAGTTAATTACAACCCCGGGGTTTTACCCGCTATCCCAAGCAGACCTACTCACTCCCTTCAGGACTTTACCTTCCAAATTGCAAGGTAATACTTTCTGAGATTTTGTGATAATCAGTGAGTAGTATATTGCTTTTGTATACAGAGATATTAAAAGCTATGCCTGTATGCCCTTTCAGAGAATGATTTATTATCTAAACTAATATTACAAAGAGGTAAAGTTTGTGAGTTTGTAGGGGGTAATCTCTGGATCTACTGAACCGATTTTGAAAATAATTTTATCAATAGAAAGCCTCGTTATCTGAGTGTCATAGGCTATATTTTTATCCCGGGAAAAGATAAGATCCCACGGGAACGCGGGTGAAACCGCGGGCGACAGCTATAATATGTACCAAGTTTCATTCGAATTCATAAATAAACATGAACATTATAAACCTTTTTACAAGTCAAAATGTTGATACCTACTCTTTACACACAGTTCTTAATGATCAGGAAATAAAAAGTGTATGTTTATCTGTGTAACGATAGTATGGAAACAGTAAGTAATTAAAGTTTTATTACACCTACGTGCAGGCTTTAATGCTGCTGATTTCCATAATATATTATTTGTTTGTACGTTTGTATAAACGCAATAAACTCGTGAATGGTTCCTGAACGGTTTTCTTTGACATTTAATACGGCCAGTGTTAATGTTTCAAAGAACGAAAGCGCGTCATAAACAATTATAAAAAGATTTACGGCGTTTCAACTTGTGGTGTTTTCTTGTGTATAATAGTTAATTATTTTGAGTGACATTTTGTTAACTAAACGTCATGAATATTGAACAAAATTTTGCCTTAATTTTGGGAAATTCTAAAAAATGGCTTTCGCGTGGCAACTCCCACGCCGATCAGGGTGGCCCCAGACGACGTTGCTTATATCGCTGCTGGATTGGACTATTTAATTTTATAAGCTACTAACTTTCGACTGACTTCGTTCGGATGGAGTTCGTTTATCGCAGAATTGTGCCTTTTCATCAAGGAAGTTGTTTTTTTAGCCTAGCCTGTTAGTCAGCGATTACCGTGGTAAAGACGAATAACAAAGGATATACCTCGCGAGCGGCCCACCTACCTATATTTTCCTATCAGTGTCATAGTCTATATCCATAGACTCCTTACCTACGGTTCAAGGTAAATAGATGATCGAAGGTTCAAGGTCTTCCCATACCAATTTTCGTACACACGACAACTTCTTCTTCTTCTTCTTTCGTACGGGCGGTTTCCGCAATTGGGCGACGAAGTGCGCCCGTTTTGCATCGGAGGGTGATTGGCTGGGGTTACTCCAGCCATCCTATTTCCTCAAGGAAGCCTGCCAGCGCCTTGACGTTGCCGACCGCCTCCCTGAGTCTACCTGGGTTACCCAGGTAGTTTACCCGGCATGCAGCCACCCCGCCGCATTCCAGCAGAACGTGGGCGGCTGTTTCTTCTGCCCTCATGCAAACTCTGCACAGGGGGCTGTCTGTGACACCTAGATTATAAAGATGTTTGTTAAAGCTGCCGTGACCTGTTATTGCGCTAATTACTAGTCGCAAACGTGGCTTACGTACGTACGACAACTTATTTCCATGCCTGAAGAATCTTTGAAGAATATTCATATTTATACAAGTTCGCACCGACGAATGCCGCCCGAGGCCGAGCGCCCGTCTCGTCACCCCACAATTTACTCTCGCACTCTCGCCTGCGGGTGACGTATCGTTATTGCGCCTTTTATTTTTCTTAACCATCACACTTTATCGAGGTTTGTTCATCACACCCAACACCTCGTATCGTAAAGGGGCATTCACCCTCAATTGGTAATACCTTTTTGTTTGTATTTTATTTGGCACTGTTATTACAGATCTGATATGTTTCTAGAAATACAATATAGATAGCGCCACTTTCTTTGAAAAAAGTAACCACTATGGAAGTTTCCTGTGTCTATAGGTACCTCAAGTAAAAAAAAAACAAAACTTCTCTTTACGCAAATATAATTCATACGTATCTATCATAGTGAAAAGGGCACATTACCGAGTTTATTTCCAAGTGACGTGGACGTCGAGACGTCGATCCCGCGTCTCCATTCATCAACGTCGCACGCTTTATGAATGTCCTGTCAAATACTAATGAAAAAGTTAATAGAAAAAGTTTGACAGTGTCAGCACTCGGTGACAGTTTAAAATTTAATATTCGAACTCTAACGGGCACCGGCTGACAGATCTTTTGGATTAATGAGCGGGATAATGGAGTGCACCTTATTTTTCTTTTACGCATTTTGAGCTTTGATTTTATGGGTGTATAATTCATTTTTAAAAATAGCAATTTGGCTTTTAGTCAAATTTATTCATAAGGAAGGCATTCAAATTGTGTTTTCATTTTAATCATAACAGCTTTTGATAATTATCTCAATTATTATGTTTGAAGAGTAGAAGTAATTAAAAATTATTAATAATAAATTACGAGTATCTACATAATAATTGCCTGTTATTTATTACCGTGAGTTGAGTTATATTTATTATTATGTAATAAACTTGAGTAGCTATAGAATTACATACAATACACGAACCGAACATAATATACCCACAGATTTACCTCTGTGTGCATACCTAATTATAATAGTTTTACAAAAAATATTACACGACTATGAACATTAGCAATTTCCATTTTACTTTAGATAGACGTTACAGGTTCTATTCCCACCCAGGACAAAAATGTGTTACAACTTTTTTTTTCATTTAATATGCTTACGTTTGGCCACTGACTGACTGATAAACATATAACAGCGTGAGGAAACCATAGCACGGTGGTAGGGTACTTTGTAGTACCCGAATGGCTGGCTACCACCCTCAAGTTGAAAATCTGTCGCCAAACACCTATCGGTGTGTTCCGACAGCTGCACTTGAGAGCCAGTTCTCATCTAGGCTTTGTGTGCTTACCATCTTCGGCCACATCATCACTTACCATGGTGAGATTGTGGTCAAACACAAGCCTAGCCAGAATAAAAAATAAAAAAAAACGTGTGTAAATTCTATTTCCCAGACTATTATAATATTTTTAACACAAAGAGCTAACAGTTGACCTGTTTACCTACATCTTCCGCCATCCTTGTAACATAAATAAAGTAAAACATCACAATTGTCAATGACAGCAGACATATTGCTCATAGAAAAGCCATGGAATCAATTGGTATTGACTGGTCTCTATTATTCACTGGACACTCAAACTGTTGCGCAACTTCTTATCGATTACATAGAGTTATGAAGTTATTGTCATTGTTAGTCTGTGGTAAGGGTCAATAGCTCTTAAAATGAGGATGCAGATGCATTTTGTACTTTTTGTTTATGACAGATACAGTCTACCGATACAGTGGCTACCATCGCTTATGGACATGCACTCTCTGCACTCTAACGCACGGTTCGGAAGGTTGCTTTTGCTGAGAATAGCCAGCAACAAACTCAGCAATTACTCTTCTCAAAAACAACTACTACATGCTGCAATTTATCTAGTTTCACTAATAGTATATTATTTTTTGCGTGTTATAACGGCGGTTACTAACGAAATCAAACAGACTAGCCCCCACAAGCAGCACTTGTTCACAAGTATGGCAGCCATCGCTCTCCTCACAATATTATAGGGAAGTGAGCGATATAATTTTTGTGTTGCTAACCTTTCTAGAAAGCTGTCTTTTTTCCATCGGACGGAACATGCCTTTTAATATCCACAGTTATTCATGTGTTATCTATTGACAATATGAAATTGGAGGATGTTGACTTAAAATCTCAGCAGGGGATTCTTTCGGTAAAAGAAATAATCGTGTGGAAACCATAGCACGATGGTAGGGTATTTCGGTGTGTTCAGGCAGATGGGTTTATGAGCCAGTTACAAGGTTTTGAAAGTAATGTAGACCGAATGTTCAGCTCACTTAAAGGATTCCGATGATGTAGATAGGCGCCTCTGATCCCTATAGATTTCCTTCGTTGCTCTGTACCACCTATTGACAGTTTACAATAACTGTCATAAATCAAGATGGCGTCCAACATGGCGTCGGCAGCCTGACAGTTATCGCGTGTAGCGCGGGAACATTAAACTCATTGATATTTATTGCTCAATCGCGTTCTGTTCTAGCTACACTTTGATTTATTGTTAATAGATTCCTTATTTTATTTGTTTTCCGTTTTATTGTTTGTATGCGTTGTGTTCGTAGATTATGGAGGCGTTTGGTTTTATGAATTTATGTTAATGACTATCTATGAATACTGTTTGCGTTTAGCGTTTAGCTTTGTGTTCTCGTTTGACTGATATACGTTTCATAATTTTACTGATGTATGTTTGTAATGTAGATAAAAGATAAGTACTTAATTTACTCACAAATAAAGTACGGTTACTATACTTTTATACACCAGTTCCATCTGCATGGCACCCAGATTGCCCACAACCCCGAAGCTCCCCGTTTAGTCGCTTTTTACGACAGGCAGGGGAGCACCGTAGCTGCTATTCTAAGCCCCAGCTACAGGGCAGCTAAGACCCAGCTACAGGGCAGGTGGATCCATCTCAAATATCTAAGGTGTCTGGCGAGATGGCGTGTAAATAGCCAACACCAGAATTGTACATAGTACGAAACTAACTGACACACCCTCTTAATCCCAAATATCCTGACGCGCAGACAATGAAAAGAAGGCCCACGTACCTGGTATTCCTGCAGCCTCTTCAAGAGGGATTCACAGTCCGGGTCGTCTGGGCAGATTCATCTTCTACATGCACCAGTAGTTTCTTTAGGGTTCTGAGGATCCTCAGTTAATTTGCGGAGCGGGTTTTAAGCGGTATAGAATATTATTTTATATTTTAGTTGTCAAAATATGGACAAAATGCGGTTGTCAACGAAGACAAATTTTTCTGAATATTATTTTTTCAAACGCGGTTGACAGTTCAGAAAAGAAACAACTTCACGGAGGCGCGTCACGAAGGAAATCTTATTTTCCTCGCAGATCGACGCTACTAATTCCCTCTATCCAAAGCATTAGGCCACCCAAGGCAACGTGAACCTTTCTGCATGATATATAAGAAAAGAGGGCATATCAGTCAGTCCTAGATGTTACAATTCTAACATTGACGCTTCACCAGTGTCAATAACTTTTACTTCAGTCCATATAAATTATACCTGTCTTTTTGTGTCCATTTTATTTTGTTTATCCTCAACATTAACATAATGTTCAAATTACCAAAGCTGCAATAATGTTAACTAGACGCAAATTGTAACAGGCTGTGTTTCAACTTGTAAACTTTATTCTCCAGACATATTGATTACGCCAATTGTACTTATCGTTTTGAACAACTCGTCTTGCTTCTCTTGTGACATAAGCCGGCAAAAAAGAGGTGAATAATTTGTTACAGGTTGAGACAAAAGCGAACGACATGATACGTGTTAATTTAGTTCTCAATCATTTGTGTTCGGCGCAATGTGTTCTCTTCTTCCATTCGGTATTTCTATTATTTTAGTATTAATTCCTTTCTTACCCTTATTATCTTTCACACAATCCATAACTCATAACTCTTTTTGTCACATGACGTCCATCCCTTCTGATAACATTTCCATACCACGATAGGTCATTGATGCCACTTTCAATCTTCCGTTTATGTGCTCATTCCTAATTGTATCCATCCTTGTCAATCCATACATCCACCTCAATATTATCATTTTAGCTGCATGCATTTCACCTGATTCGCAGAGCCTAAGTTACTTACTCAAAAGGATTCTACGCATAGTGGAACTCTTTGCCTGAGTCTGTTTCCCGATAGTTACAACCTGGGAGTCTTCAAGTCTCGGGTGAATAGGTTATTTCTAGGTAAGCGTGCACCATCGTAGACCACATCGTCACCTACCATCAACTGAGATAGTGGTCAAACGCGATACCTATATTTAATTTTTTTTTTAAATACCAATAGTGAAACCGCGGAGGGACAAGCTAGTACTTAATAAAATAAATTAGATAAAATGATTAAAAACTTAACAAATACGACACCACTAATAAATTTCTAAGACTTAAGATCATAGTAAATGGGTTTGAACAGGAATTCACGAGAAGGTACCTACTGATATAACTCTCTCGTGTCTCTACACGAAACAATATTATTAAGATATATACCTTAATGTAAAGTAGAAAGTATCAAAATAGAGTAAAATCTGCATACGTAAAGCTATCCCATTAGAAGTGACAGAGATCACACAACCCGATGTTATGGAGGGTGTTCCGAATAATGCAGTTCAAACATAACAGTCTACTCAAATAGCATAGGGTGTTTAACTTATTGTTATTGCGCCACATAAACACGTGTGGGCTCGGGGTTTAGTTCCAGCGAGAAGCAGATTTGTAGGTATGATGACTGTAGATGTTCTTTTTTTGTTTTATTTGATTTAATAATTCCATTATGGTATGATAAATAAACAGCATCAAGAAAATAAATTCACTTTAAATTTTACCCCTATTCAAGCCGCAAATGTCTATGATCAAATCAGAAGAATTTATGGATATTTTTGGATTGTTGACGGACTATCTTATAACTCTTGCTCACTTGGCAATCTTGATCAAGTAGTCCACGTCACACGAGATCTTCTCCTCGAAATTTTAATTGTTTTATGTCCAAAAACCGACAACGGTAAACAGTGAGATCAGTAGGTGGTCCTGATATTACAAAGTATTCTAGACGAGATACAAAACAAATAACAGCAGACACCGCACAACAGAGCAACAATTGAAATAACCCCTCTAAAATAGAACATGAAATGGCGGTACGGTAAAACTCAATACATAAGAGCTGAGTGGCCATAAGATTTTATGTGGCCCATTACCCGTCGGCTAAGCGACGCATAAATTCTTATAACTCGACTAAGTATTCAAAATATGAAAGACGCGTCGTTCTGGCCGTTTGGCCGTTTGGTAAACTGCCGGGGTGTGAGATAACCGAGAGTGGGGGTAAAAGGTCTTGTTGAGGATATGTTGACGTGCTTATTATGGAGATAGTCTGATGTTATCTATAACTTTTGGTTAGGATTTGAGAATAAGTTCTTTGGTACGAGTTGAATGTGTGTTGCTGTTTCATATGAGTGCTGATTTTTTTCGTTCTTATAGCGTTTTGTATAATTGAATGCTTTCAGCACCAAACATTAAGATAAAATATTAAAAATTACGTTGTATAGCCAAATTTATTGCCAAATTAAATTGTAAAAAATTGGCTCGACTAATTTTTATCACAAAAATAATTCTCACATTAAAGTCATTACAAAATTTACTCTGCACTTCGCATCGACTGTCATCGCACAGTGGTCAACATGGCGAATGACGCGGACCAAAAAAAAGGAAAATTATATTTCTCTCGTTGCAGCCGCTCTGTCGCAAATTGCCCGGCGAACGGCAAGCTGTCACTTGTCACCGTGTCAGAGTTGTCACGATGTCAGGCGAGCTGACAGTTGACACCCAATGGGCGCCGTCACCGCGGATTTACATAAAAGTGGTAAGTGACAATTAAAAAACCCTGTTGGGCAACTGCCGCCGGCTCATTTGAGCACTTTGTACTTTTAATTTCTGCATGAGTAATTCTGCTTTAATTTTATTAGTTGTATTACCGGTTTTTTTTTTAATTTTCAATGGAGAGCATGCAGATTATGTTGTGTATACCTATGGAATGCAATTATTTTTCTTATTTGTACAGCGAGTGGTGTTGTAAATGTGTTGATTTTAAATAAGCGTATATAATTTGTTCCATAACTTTGTCAGTGAATTTAAATTAACCCACTTTCAGCTTTGATTATACAATAAAGGTATTTTTACCTGTTTTCATTGGAATCAGGTCAGGTCGCAAAAATATAAAAGATCAATGCAATTTTAAATTTAGCCACGAATTTTAATGCAGGTTACACAGTTTAACTTTAAAATATAAACTTTCGCTTAGCAGTTGACTATGTATATTCAGTCGTAAAATTATTAGCAATTCCATTAAGGTAAAAAATGTATATTGAATATTGTATAAAATTTATCATTCACCGCTTCCTAAGCAGAGTGGCCATAAAAAGCGATACGCTCGTTGTGGGCTTCAAACCGAGCTATCTCCATGATGCGCTATTAATGCCGCTGATACGCGCCCGTTAATGCGCCCGTGTGTTAACCCGAAGTACCCCGAAGCCTGCCGAAGGCCTAAACCCTTCGCTTCGTCGTGTATTAATACTCCACTTACCGCTTTATGTTACATTACAGCCCGAGTTGGCTGCAGTAATTGTTTGGGGTTGTTTTATGTTATATCCATAATAACTCGCCTCGATTTAATAACGCTACGATTATAGTGTGGCTTTTGAATGATGATTTTATCTTGTTTTAGGCGCCTTTATGTTTCATCGCTTGTTGATTTATAGAGGTATTAAGAAAGATCAGAGATTGAACTTGGGTGGTAAGATTTTAAGAAGTTGGATTATGATGAAATCAACTCCGATGCTTTTTAATTTGTTCATGATAAGTATTAACAACTGTATATCAATCAAAAGGACATCTATTTCTAGAAGTTTCCTTTTCATTGTGTTATTGAAAGACATATCTCAGATAAAAAGCATTTTAGCATTGAAGTTGATAAGTATTCATGAGAATTGCAGGAATTATAATATAATTCTGTGTATTTTACTCAACAACCATGATTATAAATAAAAGACAGGCTTAATATGACGCAATAATAAACAACTCCTCATTCGTCGGTATCACATTAGCAAAAAATACGATAGCGATGTATAAAAGCGGCAAAATATATTTATCGTAATTCAAAATGTGAGCATTAAACAAACACGAAACACATTTGTCCTTTCGTTGAATTAAAAATATATCCTTAATCCTTTGAAGTTGCAAAAATAAGTGAGTTTATCCATCATACACATTCCGCGATAAATTCACGTAACAAACGACCGTGCAACAAAATAAAACGCACGGAACGAGTGAGCGGTGCCCAATAATTCAGCGGCACGACCCACTGTGCGGTGCTAAATTTTTATACTCACGAAAGGGAAACGGTTATGTCCAGAGTGAATTTGGCGGGAACGAGTCGCCGTTGGGAGATGGGCTGAGAGTGCTCCAACTCGTATAGTAAATTTATCATTTTAAAATACATTTTCTATTCTACTTAACGTCCAACTTGTTTTCATTTCGAAGGTGTACCGGCATTTATTATGCAGGTTGTATTTTTATTTCAGCTATATTTTTTGCTTTATACTCTTTAAAAAATTGGCATTTAAATTTAAAATGTTGGCAAATAGCAAAACGTACGCAGAACTCGAAAAATAATAATAAAAGTAAAATAAACTATAATTTTAGACTGTATTTAGCGAAGATTTTACGCTTTAAGAGAAGTCGCCACTCCAGATCCTTTCCGCCCCATCAGCCATGGGTTCTTCAGTCTAGGTGCCTCGCCCACTGCCACTCCTCTATAAATCCAAACATATTTATAATGTAACAATCAAGTGATTGACCATCTAATTATAGCACCAACATCAACATAGGAATTCGAGACTTTGTAATTATCTTTCCAACTATAATTTTACTGGTCGTGTAAACCAGAGACAAAAACTAGTTAATCAAAATAAAACAGTGGAGTATAAATCCACCGCCGAGGGCATTAATCAATCACATATGGTCAGCCGCTGTCAGCGAGCGACTGCGTAATGTCACCGAGTCGATAGTTGATACACGGTTGATACACTACGGAAATTTTCATCTATTTCAATAAAGTCAATGGTGTGCAGCTATGGAGCTATGGAATTAAATAATGATTTTGATGAACTGGAAACGAACTACGAACATATTAGAGAGAGCTTCAAGGTTGCAGAAATAACGGATAATAAAGTAAAAGAGTCCAGGCTGAGATGGAATGCTATGTACTTCGAAGAACAAATGACCATGTCGTAAAAAAGTGCCTTTCCATGACTGAGAAGAGGGGAAGAGGAAGACCTCGAATAAATATCGTCGTATGATTGGGAAAGCCGACCCCGCATAACGGAAAAAGGTGAGGCCAAAGAAGATGAGCCGGAAAGTGATACAGGAAATTCTATTTGTTTTTCATCACAACATTCGTTGAACATATTTCAACGAAGCATTTTCTGTATAGCATAATCATCTACGTAAAAGATAGATCGTGGTAGAGTCAATTCCAACGTTACTATTTTTCTTTTATGTTATATACACATCATATCACAATCAGTAAATTTAGTCATCGTCCGTTCAAGTTTTATTGCAATTGGCGGCTAAAACTTATTACAGACATTTCGAGACAACTTGAAAAGAACAGCTTTAATACGTTTCCAATATCTATAAATCACTATACACCAACGTTAGATTTTCTTATTCAATAACCAAGCATTTCGAGTCACAATCATTTATGAGCATTAACCACATATGGTATGATTGGTACACTGACCGATATCGCAGCAATAATGATTATAATAAGAATACTTCAGCTACCTTGATTAATTTATTGATAGTTCTCTCATCTATTCTTAATAGGACGTATTGCACATCGATGGCATGGGCATAGAGACGAGTTGTATATGCTATCTGAATCATCAATCATAATCATCTTTATGACTTCTCAGTACCATAGACTAATATTTCCTGTATGAATGTACTATAAGTTAAAACGTTAGATTTAACTAAAGTGATATTGATATTAAACATTTAAAAGAATTTAATTGGGAATACTCGTAGAGCCAGAACCAAAAAAAAGTTTAATACCAAGTATTCTTAGTTCAAAGCAACCTTCAAATCCCAATCCAAACCAGCGGTATCTGCAGTAACCTTAACCTTCATAAGTAGGAGGGCTCTCTTACGGTCTAAACTGAACAGAAAGATCACAGATCAAGACTGTAGAAAAAAAAATGACATGCTTTCTTGCCGAAGTCTTCCAAGTTTAAATGTATTCCGAACTGGAGTCAATTGTAACGTTCATAAGTCCCTTATAAGGGCCAAAACTAATTGAGTTTTAAGTTTGAAAAATGATTTTTACTTTACTTTAGATTTATGATGATTGACAACAAGGATACTACTAGGCACCCTATCTTGCTACGGATTCATTTCGATGATTTCTTTCTATAACCTTCTAACACTACCTAATAAATTGTTACCATTCTTAAAATAGTTTATATTGATCTGAACTTTCACTCCTTTCAACGTGCCATATCAATAAATAATATCTAGTAAATACAACCACTTCATTGTTGTTTTATTCCCCCATAAATTATTTTTTGATAGCGCACAGTGGTCACAGAACAAAGCCACAGTTTGCAATCTCATTTTACATTAATCAGTGCGCTGTGGTCGGAGGTGTCAATCAGCGAGCCACTGACGATGTCGAATGCGAACAAGTTTAGTGACAGTGTGCGTTCGTGGCACTGACCTCTATTAAAATACGCTGGACTGGCTATCACTATTAATTTCATGTGCCTATTTGAAAATCGCCATTTTGGCGCTGACGGCAGCAGTGTGGGGGAATGGAACTAATACTAGTACAGAGACACTTAGCGTAAAATCAACAAACAACGGCCATTTGTAATCTTATTAGTTCTCAGAACTCTCACGTCTGTCACTGGGGGCGCTTTGAATCAACACAGCAAATAGCTGTCATTTTGTATGGGATAGCCAGTCCAGCTGGTTCCGTTTTTTCCTTTCGACCCTAAAAACACTGTATTGGAAATAACCGTTATTTTCATTTATTTGAATTTGGAACTAACATAAAGCATAATCTATAACAAATACCACATCCGCAAAGAAAGCGATTTCTTAAACTTGAAGCTACGTTAATTATCTATCAAACACAATCGACACGTGTCATCAATGTTCAGCACCGATCGATGTCGCGAAGGATGCGCAGTCCGTTCAATGTACCCACATTTGTTTAGAAAGATTATGTATATGTTACCGGCCAGAATCGATTTCAGGACAAACCAGTTTTGCCTAGGCTAAACTAGTTCTTCCTATACGCTCACAGTCTCTTTCTATTCAAAATCGACATAGCTTGATTGGGTTAAAAAAATAATTCAAAATATTTATTGTAATTAAAATACATAAGTACATAATTATAATTCTTAGGGATTCTAAAATCTTGTATAAAGATTGTTGATTGGTTAAAAGTGTCTTTAGTTTTTAGGGTTCCGTACCCAAAGGGTAAAAACGGGACCCTATTACTTCCCCGCCAGTTCCTATCTAGGCTTTGTATGCTTACCACCTTCGGCCACATCATCACTTACCATAGTGAGATTGTAGTCAAACATAAGCCTATCCAGAATAAAAAAAGACTTCGCTGTCACGCCGTCTGTCTGTCACCAGGCTGTATCTCAAGAACCGCGATAGGTAGACAGTTGTAATTTTCACATATTATGTATTTCTGTTGCCACTATAATAACAAATACTAAAAACAAAATAAAATAAATATTTAAGGGGGGCTCCCATACAAAAAACGCAATTTTTTTGCCCTTTTTTGCTCAATATCATCACCAGGCTGTAGGTATCTCAAGAACCGCGATAGCTAGACAATTGAAAGTTTCACAAATTATGTATTTCTGTTGCTGCTATAACAACAAATACTAAAAACAAAATAAAATAAATAGTTAAGGGCCCCCCTTAACTATTTCCATACAAAAAACGCAATTTTTTTGCCCTTTTTTGCTCGATATCATCACCAGGCTGTAGGTATCTCAAGAACCGCGATAGCTAGACAGTTGAAATTTTCACAAATTATGTGTTTCTGTTGCCGGTATAACAACAAATACTAAAAACAAAATAAAAAAAATATTTAAGGGGGGCTCCCATACAACAAAGTAGGATAAGATTATTTGATGTTTTTTACTGTTTGCAAATTACTATAGCCGCATGTAATTTATCAGGAGTTTTGCAATTGAATTGCTTTAATAAAAAATAAAAAAAAGCAAAAGTGTTTTCATAAGAGAATAAAGAAATTTTGTCATGATTTTCCTATACATTTTAGTATTAACAACAGCTGAAATTGGATTATTTTGTTTGTCACAATAATAAACACAATATGTACTATGAATGTGTCATATTTAATCTGGACTCTTGACACTGTAGTTCCCAAGAATTATATATTCTAAATGTTCAAACTACGTTGGGACAATCTCTCTTTCTACCCTACTTAACCTTAATGAAAGAAAGAGAGATTGTCCCAACGTAGTTGTTATCTTTCTCTTTTCCGCAATTGATAGGTATTTCCTTCAAATAGATATTTAGAGTTACCTATCCATTTAGAATATATAATTCTTGGTTAGTAGTTCCCTCCACTTCATTTTGTTCTTTACCAGTTTCTGAACCTCCGACGTAACCTTTTGCTCTCACTGGTTTATTCCTTAGTAACTTATAATCATTTTAATCAGATTTTTGTGACGTATAAGATGTAAATTAGGCCATCCATCATACTATCATTATCGTAGAAATTAAACTATCTCCCAACTTACATACCTTTTTAATACTAGGTGAATAAACCTCAATATTCTCCCACTTTCTCAATAACAAGCTTCTAAAACATTTAAAAATTTCCCAGTGTTGCCAGCAAGACCAGTATAATATAAATAACATTATTCAAAGCGACTATAATCTGACGCGCGACTGTGTTGCCGGGGGCGAAAATCATTTTTCATTCTTTGTGTAAACGTCGCAAGTCACGCCTTAGTGAGTTTCCCCTGACTTGTCCCATAAATTATTTATTATTTGTGATCCGATATACATAACAGCTAGCTGAGAGCTTTGCCACTTACCAGCTTATGACGTAGAGTTGCTTATTATACCCACGCGATCGAGGTTAAATATTACTTATCATTTCTTACCTTGTACAGTGACGGAATGAAAAGGTTCGTCGATTTTCAAATTGATTCATTCAACGTATCGCGAGCACATATTACCTTTTGAAACTATGTTACAGAATAGACTCGAGTTAGAGAAAATAATGTTTAACTCTTCGTTAATAAAGCTCAAAGTTGTTTGACTATTAACTTGTCAAAAAGATTATTATTTTTGATAAACTAAAACCTTCTTGTTGGTTCAACCTGCCATTATTATTTCAGTTAAAACTATTGTCAAGCGGTCAATGTCATCATTGCAAAATATCATAATTGATTCTCGCAGTACCTACTAGTGCAAGCGAAAAGCGACTCTAAAGTGACGAACCTTTTCATTATGTGACTGTACAAGATTGAGCATTGTAAACGAGTTTCGTTTAGAATTTGATAGGCGATGATAGCTCAGTGGTAAGTGACGTCGGATACCGCGGCGAAGGTCGGGGGTTCGAATCCTTACAATGAGCTTCAGCTTTCGGTGAAGGAAAACATCGTGAGGAAACCACAGCACGGTGGTAAGGTACTTTGTAGTACTCGACTGGCTGGCTACCACCCTCAAGTTGAAAATCTGTCGCCAAGCACCTGTTGGTGTGTTCCGGCAATTGCACTTGAGAGCCAGTTCGCCTTTAAGGCATTGTAATACGGTGTACAACACATTAGCAATCCCCTGGTATTGCTAATGTCTATAGGCGACGGTTGTCACTTACCATCAGGTGACCCGCCCGCTTCGTTGTCACTTGTGAGATTAAAAAAAAATATTACATAGAAGTGGGCCCAAACAAGTTTTCATCACGATTTCCGGGTTTTCAGAAATAACATCGATATATATTATGTAGATTACGCGATCCGAACACTCACTTTGTTCAACTGAACTGTACTGCAGTCCGTACACCTGCTTTAGTGTGGCTCCGACATTCATTCAGTGTGGGTGCGTACGGAGCGGCGCTAATTATTCGAGAAACCGACTCAAAGTGGAACCTGGACGTAAATAATTATTTAGTAGTCTAGCAAGTAAAATTAAGTGAATAACTAGGTAACATAACACTATAGAAAAGTATTTATTTAAAGAAATAAATACAAAATGCCATTTTATATGATGTGGCTAAAGTCAGGTTAGGTAAGTGCACACAAAGCTTAGATATCCAGATTGGCACTATAAAGTATAGGCATTTTATTTCTTCAATCACCAAAAAATGTATCTAGCTACTTAAATTCATGTATGTTTCACCTTATTTCATATCTAATAGGGAGTACTTAATTAAAAAAACTTTGAATTTTTAACCATAGATCTGTGCCTCAACCACACGATATTCCACCAGTGTTGACAGCTGTAGGAAGTAACATAGTCTTAAATAAATAAACATATGATTTATTTACCATAGACAACACTTGAAACAAATCAGAAAAAGTCCCAATAGTTTTCTTTGGAAATACGACCATGGGCCTGCGATTTAAATTTTTGCATTATAAAATTTTACGGTCATTCAAAATCGTGGCGCCGGCTATATGTCAAATGTCAAAATGACAAATAGAGGCATTTTTTTTGTAGTACCTTATTGACAGCTACCCATTGTGAATCAATGGACAAAATAAAGACATTTAAACGGTTTTTTATCGGTACGATATTAGTTTTCAGGATAAAATAAACTGAGAATCGTTAATGGATAACAAAAAAAATATATGCTGAGGATCCGTACCTAATGAATGTGTCAAAATATTTTATAGGGTCGAGAATAACTGAAATGACTCTACCAGCAACAATATATTAATTAACATGATACTTGATATATTTTGTATCTTATTTATATGGAATTTGTTATTTAATTTCTGGGAATCAGTAAATACAAAAATAGTTTAGGTACGATTTTCATTCATAACTCGAATAATTCCTGGTTTTTTTTATGACTATAACTGTCCTTCTATTTGCGAGCCAAAGGGTTAATCACCAATTTTTTCATTTTGTATATAAATCTCATCAAAATTCGCTCTACTTTACCAAACTCTTTATCGCCTACAAGTATTTTTAACAAAATTATTTATACGAATATATTAAGCTATAGGTATTAAGTTTAGTTTTTTATGGCACTAGTAACAACGAGACAGACGCGTCACCTGATGGTAAGTAGGTAACTACCGTCACCTAAAGACATGAGCAATATCAGCGGAATTGCTAACATTCAATGCCTTAAGGGCAAATGGCTCTCAAGTGCAACTGCCGGAACACACCAACAGGTGCTTGGCGACAAAGGCGATTTTCAACTTGAGGGTGGTAGCCAACCATATGAGTACCACATAGTACCCTACCACCGTGCTGTGGTTTCCTCACAATGTTTTCCTTCACCGAAAGCTCAAGCTTATTGTAGGATTCGAACCCACGACCTTCGCCGCAGTATCCGACGTCACTACCACTGAGCTAACATGGCCTATCAATAAACATCTAACCTAGCTTTTATAAAGAATATCTACAGAACTAGATTAAAAATACAGAATTTAACTAAGTCTATAAATCTGTCTGAACATCTCACATACTGGCATGAAAAATAGCCTCTGGAAAAATAAAAATAAAGTAAAAATAATCCCGTCACCGGCACATTTTGCCCGAGCCATCCCACTGTCCATGCGTCTGTCATCCTTGGCCTGTCAATTACCCAGTTTTGCATTACAATGCATTTGACATTTATTCCATCGTTGTATTGCATTTGAACCAGTGGGATTTTGACGTGTGTTAGTTACAAAAATAGTTTTTTTTTAATTCAAACTCAAACTCAAACTCAAAATGTTTTATTCAATTTTGGGACACTTAAGGAACACTTATTGAATGTCTTATTGCTATTTTTAAAGCTATTGTAACTGTTACCACCATTTCCAAATAAAGACCTGTCAGGAGAAGAAACGGCGAAACAAACTCCCCGGTTTTTTTTTTACAATAGTCCCTCTTTTCTCTTTTAAATATAATAATGGATACATTGTATAATATCGTTTAAGAGGAGCAACTCATTGCCATGCTTTGCCATCATTCATATATTCTGCTACTGTATAGTAAGCTTTTAATTCTGGATAAGCTCGTGTTTGACCACAATCTCAACATGGTAAGTGATGATGTGACCGAAGGTGGTAAGCGCACAAAGCCTACATGGGAACTGGATCTCAAGTGCAGCTGTCGGAACTCACCAATAGGTGCTTGGTGACAGATTTTCAACTTGAGGGTGGTAGCCAGCCAGTCGGGTATTACAAAGTACCACCGTGCTATGGTTTCCTCACGCTGTTTTCCTTCACCGAAAGCTCAAGCTCATTGTAGGATTCGAACCCACGACCTTCGCCGCAGTATCCGACGTCACTACCACTGAGCTATCATCGCCTTAAACTTTTTTTTATTAACTTCAGGATTCATGAAAAAATATATAAATTTTGCCGAATAAAGCGAACACCAATAGCCACTTGGAGTGACACCATTACCATAGTACATTAAAATATTTTTTTCCGGTTACCAATTTAGGGTCAAATTTTAACAAAGAATTAGACACAACTGCACATAGGATAGATAAATTTTATAAAAACTGTAACTTTCTATACTAAATATATTTGTCGGTAAATGCTTGCGCTTATAATATGGTATTTTCCGTACATTGAGCATATAATTATCTTATCTACGTCACTACACTACTGACAGACAGACAACAACATGTGCATTTGTCGGGACAATAAAAGGCCATTCGAATTAGGGATGTACACGCATTACAATGTCATGCGGATAATATTCGGATATGTTCGGATTCGGAATTAAATGTTATTAACAAAAATTATTGTTTATGTAAAAAGTATACTAGGGGAAGGAATATTTAGAATTTTTCTTTGCTGCGGTCTATTGCTATAATGAATAGTCTAGACCAAGGGTCGACAAACTTTTTAGACAAAGAACAAGATTCCAGGAAGATTTCGACTTCTCGGAAGCTCAAAGAGCCGCAGTTTTCCGTTTTAGGTTTTTCACTGTATTCCAAATTTTAATAGGACTGTAGTAAACTGTGTTTGGGTTCGAAATAAAGACAAGTATTTGGCTCGCGGTATTTACAAAGCATTAGATCTCATATGCACCCAAAAAAATGATTTTGAGGGGAACTTGAAGAGTCGCAGCTGACCCTTCAAAGAGCCACATGTGGCTCGCGAGCCGCGGTTTGCCGACCCCTGAGCTAGACTCTAAAATCTAATGCAATAAACTCAACAATTACTGTTTAAAAAATACAACTAGATAGACAGCCCATCTATAATTGCGCCAAAACACTTACGAATTTTACAATGTTTTACTTTACAGATTGCTTGCCTAATTGATTAATAAACTAATCTAACAAAATTCAATGAGAAACATTCTGAATATCTGAATCAGCTCAATTATCCGAAAGCCAGTTATCCGCAAGTTTGTCGACATCTGCGAGTAACGTCCCTAATTAAAATTAACTTGAAAACGGGTTCGTTCACAAGTGGCGGGCAAAGTGTAAAACTTAGTAACATAAGTGGGTTCTTCCTGACATTTCAGTATCACTTGTGAGGAAATAATAAATAACGCTCGCCTCATGCGCACGCAAAGATCCTGCGCTAATGTGCGTGTATTTTATGGTGATTTTATTGAGGAAACACGCAAAAAATAAAAGGTTATTTAATTGTCACGAAATAAGACGTTAAGTACCTACCGGTTGTTTGTTTTATATATAAATTTGTGATATAGACTGGTGGCGCCATCTGTATAAGTTTTCATCAAAATCATTGGCCGTAGGCGGTAATACAAAGTATAGAGGGGACATAGATCTCAAATGTAACAGTGTAACAGTCATATACAATGTGTATTTTCTTAACTTGTTCAAGAAAACGAAAGTTGCGGATGTAAGACAAAAAAATATCGATAAAAATAGAAAAAAGAAGTTGCATAATCAACTTTTTTTTTCGATTTTTATCGATAATTTTTCTTACATCCGCACATTCGATCATTACATTGATCTTTGGCGGTGATTATCATAACAACGAAAAGAGATAGACCCATAAATATTTGGTAGAGTTTGTAGATTAAATCATGAAATTTAATAAAACATGCAAAAAAGTCTACCTCAACGACCCAGTTTTAAAGATACGGATCAAATATAAAAAATCAAACAGTTTTTTTTTCTAATTTTTATTAGTTTTGTTATTTTGTACCAGCTTTCTGTTCGATATACATAGTAATTTATTTTTATCTTATCAGCTAGGTGGACTTTCTAGCTTTCTAATGACACTACTTAGAAGAAAATACATAGTTTATTTAAAAAGAAACAATGACAAAACCAAAACTTGAGATTTTCATTTGAAAAAAAACTAAAGTGCGTTAGTTTTTGAGATTGCTAAGATAATCAACTTTTTTTCCCGATTTTAATCGATAAATTTTTGTCTTACATCCGCACATTTCGTTTGAACAAGTTGAGAAAATACACATTGTAATGATTTTTTCAAGTGGGCGTGGATAGTCAAATCCGTAACTATAGGGTCTACCGAAAAATGCTGAAAAGAGTTTCGAGGCTGATTTTAATGAAAACTAACAATGGATCATTAATTTTTTTTAATCAAATCCGTTGGTTTTAACGCACAATTACACAGCCTGTAGTACGTACTATGATGATATTATTTTGAAAGTTTGTATGTTTGGATATGATTAGATGTTCGGATGACCTAAACGGCAGAACGGGTTTTTATGAAACTTGGTACACGGGTAGATTATATTCTGGAATTAAACATATATCCATTTTTATCTCGACTAAAGATAAGATAAGATCCCTCTGGAACGCGGGTAAAACCGGGGAGCTAGTAGTACATAAGCGCTACATTTCAAGGCGATGATAGCTCAGTGGTAGTGACGTCGAATACCGCGACGAAGGTCGTGGGTTCGAATCCTACAATGAGCTTGAGCTTTCGGTGAAGGAAAACATCGTGAGGAAACCATAGCACGGTGGTGCACCACCCTCAAGTTGAAAATCTGTCGCCAAACACCTATCGGTGTGTTCCGACAGCTGCACTTGAGAGCCAGTTCCCATCTAGGCTTTGTGTGCTTACCACCATCGGCCACATCATCACTTACCATAGTGAGATTGTAGTCAAACACAAGCCTATCCAGAATAAAAAATAAAAAACATTGTTGCCATATTCAATATTTTCCCCAAATACAGAAAAAGCGATAGATAACCCTCGATCGTCACATCCTGATCTGGGATCAAACCGCCCCGCCCGACTAACAAGTGAGCAAACAACCTGAACAAACACAAACCCCTGAAATACCGTCAGTTTAGCCGGCCTACCGCTAACTACCGCACAAATTAGCCTTTTGTACGCAAAACTAACATCACAGTACACATGTTTTTACGTGATCGAAGAAATTTCAACCTTATTTGTGAGGGAATAGGGTGAATAGCTATGGTATTAGTATTGGTGAACGTTAGGATATCCGCCAAGTTTATTATTATAAGCTTAATCTCCGAGGAAGTTTAGATATATCGTGTTCTGTTTGTCGAGGTTGAGTCTACGTGAATTATTAATATTGTTGCCATCAGGGATTTTATTATTTGAACCTTGAATTAATAAAATATTTATTTAATATAATGATGTAGTGTAATGATATTTATATATCGATAAATTCAACAATGAAAACACAACCACAAAACCTAGACAACATCAATCAGGGTTGTCACTCAACAAAACGCATTGTCACCGCAACATTTTGTGTTGAACACGAACATTTCGGTGGCGTTGTGTTCAAGAAAAACGCGTGAATCGTCGGTTAATTTACCGGCAAGTCGGCTAACAGCCACAAGGAGCGGAAATGAGCTGAATAAATCAGAGCTAACTCTGCCCGGGGGACGCGTACCGTCCGCAAATATCTTTAATTGCTTGTGAGAAAAAGTGTTATTGTGTTTGTGAAACAAAATTGTTGTAGTAATGTTTTTATTGTGTTCATTTTAGAAAAAGCTATCAGCTTTTTGCATGCAATTTCGAAGCTGAAGATTCTAGAAAACAATAATAGTCTCCTAGCACAATATTCACAAACATAATTTAAAACATCACGCTGAAATTATTATCTCTGAAACTCCATTGGGTCAGCAAACCGAAACGATTCGGGCCCATTTAATTCACACATAAAAACTGTAACGTTTACGATCCCATTAATCGTTGTTACATAAGCCAGTCATCTGCTGACGGTACTGACGGTACAAGCCCCGAAGCCCGCCAGTAAACAGGCGTCGTATTCATTAGCCGAGCCATTAATTATTTTTTGTTGATCCCGCGAGTGACGTGCGCTGTCCTCCGGAACGTTTTACAGTTTCATTTAAATTGGCAACCCTGTACGTCAACGAGAGAGCGGCTTTTATTTATTTATTTTGCATTATCGATTTTATTGAATCATTTATCCGAGTATTGTTCGATTGAAATTCAAATATGAATAGTAAATATGTTTTTGTTTTAATTTATACTAGGTATGTGAATTTATCAAAATACTTCAAGACTAAAAAATATTTAATTATTCTCTTATTTAATAGCAATATGAGGCAATATTTCTACTATAGAAAACTTGAATTTAATGAAAGTATAGAGAATCTTTTATTATTAAAGAACTGCATTTTTCTTAGTGGTTCTTTCGTGTTTTTTTTATGTCACCATCAATGACAGCTGTTTTCATTCGAATGTATTTCAATGGAATAGAAAATATGGCGCCGCCAACTCAGTGTGATATCTTTTCGTTGAAAGTGGACACTTTTTTTTTTAGATTGACTCTTATTTCAACAGTTTCGGACAAACTGCTGAATGTTTAATACCTGTATTGAGAAACCTTATGAAATTACTTATGAATAATTATTTCATAGAATTTTTATTTAGTATCTTTTACACTTTGAACGCTATTTCTACTTGTTGTTTAGTTTTATTCTTTATGTCCCCTGCGGTTGTACTAAACTGTAAGAATTTAGAAAAACATCGTGAGGGAAACCACTGCACAGTGGTAGGGTACTATGTGGTACTCGACTGGCTGGCTACCACCCTCAAGTTGAAAATCTGTCGCCAAGCACCTGTTTGTGTGTTCCGGCAGTTGCACTTGAGAGCCAGTTTCCCTTGCCCTTAAGGCATTGTAATATGGTGTACAACACGTTGGCAGTCCACCTGGTATTGCTAACGTTTATAAGCGACGGTAGTCACTTACCATCAGGTGACCCGCCTGCCTCGTTGTCACTAGTGACATAAAAAAAATCCTAAAATACATTAAAATTATTTCATAAATTATCAATTAGTCTCCGGCGTTTAGTGTATTATTTTTACAGTAAAAATAACAGGAAACATTAAAATCACGTCGAAATATTTTTCACAGTGATCATAGACCGTAACTTGAAAATTTTTCAAAGCTTCACATCAAAAGCACTCCGCCAGCGCGGCATTTTTCATTTTAAAGAGGGGCATCTATCGTTCTATCTGTAGTGACGGGGATTCATCGACAGTCGAGCTATCGATAAATCCATAAAAGGAACCAATGAGATCACGATAAGCTGCAGTAACAGTAGCGAAAGCTAGTAGACCTGATTTGCTTATCGATGATAATTTAAATAAACATTTAATTCTACTGCGGTCTCATTAATGTTTTTTAATCTTATTTATTACTAACTCTCCCCCGCTGTTTCACTCGCCTTCCAGACAGAGGTTATATTTTCCCGGGATACAAATTATCTTATTTTTTATTCCAGGATATGACCTGCTCGTATGCCAAGTTTCATCACAATCCGTAGTGGCGTTTTTGTGTGATTGAGTAACAAATATACAAACTTCCAGATTTATAAATGAGTAGGATATGACGGACCGGTTGGCGTAGTTGGTTAACACACTACGCCGCAGGTCGTGGGTTCGATTCCCATCCAGGACAGACATTTGTGTGCATGAACATGTCTGTTTGTCCTGAGTCTGGGTGTAATTATCTATTTATATATGTATTTCAGTGGCTTCCCGCGACCCTCACAAGATCGTCGGTCCACCGTGTGGGAGGCCTGCCCACGCTGCGTCTTCCGGTTCTGGATGCGAGTAGCGCAAGACCGGTCATCGTGGAGATCCTTAGGGGAGGCCTTTGTCCAGCAGTGGACGTCTTCCGGCTGATATGATGATGATATGTATTTACAAAAAAGTAGTATATGTAGTATATCAGTCATCTGGTTTCCATATTACAAGCTCTGCTTAGTTTGGGATCAGATAGCCGTGTGTGAACAAATGTCAAAAAAAAATAAAAAAAGAATAACAATGTTTATTAGACTCAACAAAAAGATACAGGTTTGCTCTTAATAATAGTACATTAAAATACAAGCACATTGAGGCCTAAACTAGATGCACATAAAATCTGTTCTGTAGATATCAATCAATACCCCTTTTATGTTACAAATATGTACAGTCACAGAATGAAAAGGTTCGTCACTTTAGAGTCGCTTTTCGCTTGCACTCGTAGGTACTGCAAGAATCAATTATGATATTATGCAATGATGACATTGACCGCTTGACAATAGTTTTAACTGAAATAATAATGGCAGGTTGAACCAACAAGAAGGTTTTAGTTTATCAAAAATAATAATCTTGTTGACAAGTTAATAGTCAAACAACTTTGATCTGATTTTTTTTTTAATTCTGGTTAAGCTTGTGTTTGACCACAATCTCACCATGGTAGGTGATGATGTGGCCAAAGGTGGTAAGCACAGAAAGCCTAGATGGGAACTGGCTCTCAAGTGCAGCTGTCGGATAGGTGCTTAGCGACAGGTTTTCAACTTGAGGGTGGTAGCCAGCCAGTCGGGAACTACAAAGTACCCTACCACCGTGCTATGGTTTCCTCACGATGTTTTCCTTCACCGAAAGCTCAAGCTCATTGTAGGATTCGAACCCACGACCTTCGTCGCGGTATTCGACGTCACTTACCACTGAGCTATCATCGCCTTAAAAATAATTTTGAGCTTTATTAACGAAGAGTTAAACGTTATTTTCTCTAACTCGAGTATATTCTGTAACATAGTTTCAAAAGGTATTATGTGCTCGCGATACGTTGAATGAATCAATTTGAAAATCGACGAACATTTTCATTCCGTCACCTATGATGAAAATAAATAAAAAAGGACAATGTAATTGGTGTAATAAGCGCAACACTCTTTATATATATTTAGTAAGCAAGTATATAATACTCTCGATAGGTACTTCTCTAATGAAGGTAAGCGACAATCAGTCCCGGCGACCTTGGCGTCACTCCCCCGGGACTTTATTCCGGGATCCGGGGACACGCCCGGGATAATTGTTACCTTATTGCGGACGAGTCGTTTGTCTTGTCGCTGTGAACACATTGCTAATGGATCGGTGATTTGTAACCACTCTTATTATAAGAAATTTGTTCGATTTTAACAGTTCTAAATATTGAATATTTTGAATACTTGAGTTCAAACGCATATTTGTAACAATATTTTTTAAAACAATATCTATATCTTTGAAATGTATGTACGCTCATAACTTACGAATGACTGCACCAAATTGGATGATTCTTTATTTTATTCTGTATAAGCTTGTGTTTGACCACAATCTCACCATGGTAAGTGATGATGTGGCCGGAGGTGGTAAGCACACAAAGCTTAGATGGGAACTGGCTCCCAATTGCAGCTGTTTGAACAAACCAACAGGTGCTTGGCGACAGATTTTCAACTTGAGGGTGGTAGCCAGCCAGTCGAGTACTACAAAGTACCCTACCACCGTGCTATGGTTTCCTCACGATGTTTTCCTTCACCGAAAGCTCAAGCCCATTATATATTCGTTATTGTTAGGACAAGGTTTACATAAAATAAAATAAACCACGGGAACGCGGGTGAAACTGCGGGGGACAGCTTGTTTGTAATAATATTTTTTCTATGAAATATAGGTAAGTTTTTTTAGTGGCTCTCGAACAGCCGTCGGAATACACTGGCAGAAGCTTGGAGATAGAAATTTTACTTGAGAGTGGTAGCCAGCAATGCAAGTTCTACTAAGACCCATTACGATATTTTCCTTCACCGACAGCTTACGGATTCGAGCCCAGAGCCTTTATCATGGCAGCTAACTGAGCTATCAAACAATACTTACCTACTACAAGAATAAAATATATTTTTTAACATATTACAATAAACATTAATTAAAACGTCCATCCTGTTGTAATAAAATACAAATTTTAGCAACAAGCCGAGGTCGAGTGATTACAACGTAAATTTCAAAAGCAACGAGCTAACAAAAACTTTATTTATTACTCAAACGAAAGAAAAAACGAGAGAGATATACCTACCCCCGAAAATAAACAATCCTCCGCAGTAAAGTCAGTAACAAATTGTTCAAATTATATTTAATACACGATTTCTTTAAATTGAGTGACAATAACATATTGTCGTCGGCTCTGTTCACTATTAAAACTGAGCTCATTTTATTAGAGCATACGTTCTAAAATAACAATTTTATATTTGCCGTCCAATTATATATCATAGTTGACTATATTACCGTTGAAATAGTTTTTCGGCTGCATAATATGTTTTGTTTTAGTGGATTGTCGTAGTCGAGAGACTAACCGAGTATATGTGAAGATTAATGTGTGGTAATTAAGACGCTGAAAAAACTTGCGTCGCATCTAGCTGCTCAAATGTCGCCAACTATCATTGTATGGGGCAACGAAGATCAAAAATAAAAGTTCTTTCATGTAGGATTAAGTGTATTGCATATAGAGCTGTTGTAAATAAATAATAATTAAATATTGTTCTTTGGTAAGCGCAGTTGAATACGGCTATTCATTAGGTTCGTAAAAGTCCGATAAGGTATCTTAGAAGAAGAAAATTGAAAATATTGCCATAAAAATCAGAACATTGGGGAAAAATTTAATGTGTTTTTTTTTCGATGGAATTTTGTGGACAGTACGACGTTTATCGAATAAATTGTAATGGCAACTAGAGATGTTCAACTCTGAGTAAGCCTTGTCCATAAACTTTTGGAAAAAATGGCTTCATCCATTTGCTTTCTGCATCATTTTGTGTACGAATCATATCAATTTTATAGCCATTATAATGAAATAAATAATAATGATATATTTTCCAATAATTTAAATTAAATAAATTCACATTAATGTCTGATGTTGTTCGTGGGCTGTGATTAACACAGCCTGATGTAATTTATGATAATATATACAATTTCTAAGAAAAAAATATTGCAATGGAACAATTATGAAATAGCACATTAATCTTAGGATGACACATTAACATGTGCGCCACTCTATATAAATTCATAGTGGTGCACCGTGACATATCGACAAACAGATGGTCGACGCGTCCCGCGACGTCACAACATCGACTAATTTATTCCCTCCTTAACGCCCGTCCCACCTATTAGCTGCACACAGTATATTTCATGTGGTTGTGTACTGTAACCATGACTTCATTCCGATTTCTTAAAAAAACATAACAGTCGGTAAATGTCAATTTTTTATTAAGTTTTATTTCGTTTTTATTTTTACGACTCCCCAGTTTGTCAAAATGATGGCGTATATCATAAATAAAGCTATATTATCATCAAGACTATTGATTTGACGCATTTGAGGATTTTGGGATGAAGTATTAATTATATTTATGGTTCAATTAATTATTTTCTCAGTCGCCTGGGATTTTTTGCCCACAGCATTTTTCGCTAAATATAACTTTATAAATTTTGAAATAAAACAGACATAAAATACAAAATTATTTCTTTGTTTCGCACTTTAATATTAAGCTAAACTAATCACCTAATTGGTTCCGTATACTTATTACTACCGTAAATAAAATAGTCCTACACAACCGAAGGCGATGATAGCTCAGTGGTAAGTGACGTCGGATACCGCGGCGAAGGTTGTGGGTTCGAATCCTTACAATGAGCTTGAGCTTTCGGTGAAGTAAAACATCGTGAGTAAACCACAGCACGGTGGTAGGGTACTTTGTAGTACTCGACTGGCTGGCTACCACCCTCAAGTTGAAAATCTGTCGCCAAGCACCTGTTGGTGTGTTCCGGCAATTGCACTTGAGAGCCAGTTCGCCTTTAAGGCATTGTAATTAGGTGTACAACACATTAGCAATCCCCTGGTATTGTCAATGTCTATAGGCGACGGTTATCACTTACCATCAGATGACCCGCCTGCCTCGTTGTCACTTGTGACATAAAAAACCGTCGTATACTTTTAACACATTACCATCGACGATCATAAAGTATATCTTACAAAAACAATAGCACATGGTGTACTCAGTGACTCTTAAGTATCCCCAGCTGAGTTATCGGATAAAGCTGGCATTTATTTTTGGAACGCATCGCGACTAACAGCTCAGCGGCTTTCATCTTGTAAACGTTATTAATCGACAACGGCTCCCGTACACACTCGCCTCCTCACTACGACACGCATGGAAACATATCTTCGAGTTGAAAACACATTGTTTTACATACATCGACGGTATTATTCGATGTTTTTACTGACATTCTGTAGTTGATACGTCAATGTATACAGTGTAATGTGATAGAATTGAATGTGAATGGGATTTGCAGACAGATTATTGTGCAGAATGTTTATGTTCGCGGTCTTTGTTGGCCGCAAAGAGCAATCAGTCATGTTCATACAAAAACGTGGTTGAAAAGCTATTGTTGCGTTTGTCGTTCAAACGTTATGTATAATGACCCGAATAATGCGTTTTATGCGGTGACTGGGTGGAAGTGAGCAATTATTCATGGCTATACGTCAGTGTTTGTGGCCTGACACGCTGTCGGCAACATTAATAGGTAAAAAACGGTCAAATCACTGTATTTTAACATAAATCTTTAAATTGTTTTATTTACGAAATGCTCGACAGTAAATTTTGCAGCTCTTTGTGACTTTGGCTATCGAAAAATAATATCTATCACTCTTTTAGCGCTGTTATATTAAACAAAACTAAAATATTGGTTGTATAACGTACCAACTCATGTTAATATGAAATAGAATAGCTTTCTGCGATAAGTTAGAGCTCTATATACGGTCTCAAACGGTTTGATAGAGCCTCGACAAAGGGCGTTTCGAATATAACGAGAAAAAGAAAGCCAACGGAGAGCTATCAAAGCGGTGCACGAATACTAATAGAATCGAGTTAGCATCTGGCGCGGACGCGCGTTCGAGTGCCAACCCTAATTGACAGTAATCAATTCCGCGCGGTCCGCTTTCAATATTCCTTCATCTAGGATTTTTCTCGAGTCTCGTTCGTTTTTATATCGGTACTCGTCTCGTGAATTTATCGCTCAATTAGTCTTGTTTAATAGCCGCCTGCCGCGCTGATGTCTGCTTCTCGCGCCTCCCAGGGTTGTCACTGGCATGTAACAATAAATAAAACCTTTGTTTATTGTGTTTACTTTCACTTGTTTAATTAATTTTACAAAATTCTTTAAATTATATTATTACCTAAAAGATTTGCCGACAATAAATTGCTATGATAAAAACGCATATTAAATTTTAATTTATTTTTAACGACATATTGCTTTTTGCTTAGTTTTCTTTTTTTGTATTTAATGGATTACCTAAATAAGTGAACGTAATGTAAGCTCCCGAGAAATATACCTAATAATAGAAAATGATATTTTACGTTATGCTTGCTCTTGCTGATATTTTATCCTCGTCATTTAAAATACGAGGCGGATCTTATCCCATATCAACGGTAAATAAGAACGTAAATTAAAGTACAATACAGTGCAATAGTACTAATTCCCTTGAAATCACAAATCTAAAGAACTGAAAACACGGAAACAATTTGATCTCATCGAATAAAAACTAACAAGTGCCAGCCCTGACGGCTTGAAAGACGCAGAGAAATGGGATTAAATTAATTGTCGCATCAGTCAGGAGGGCGTCGGGGTGTTTTTTATTAGTCGAGTGCGCTCCCCCCCTCTCTCTCCTTTCTCGCCCCTCGCTCCCCTCACTCCCGCTCCGAGTAAATCACAAGGCGCCATGACATGCGAAGTGTTTTGGAACTGACATATAAATTTATTAGACGAAAACCGTAAATTTGTCGTATTATTTTTCGTGAAAATTGGATTTTGAGCTTTTGAATGCATAAAAATTAATTCTTTAAATTTAAATGATGAAGACATAAGATTAATGATTGAAGACGATTTCACTTTATAATAAACTTTAATAAAGTAAAAAAAAAATATTGTTTAGTTTTTGTCGTGCGTGTGTGTGATAGAACTTTTATGAGCATTACTTGTATTGTTTATAATATCCAAAATTATAAACACTATCTAAATATATACTTATTCATAAATATTATGCTAATATATAAAATTCTCGTGTCACAGTTTCAGTTACCGAACTCCTCCGAAACGGGTTGACCGATTCTTATGTTTTTTTTTGTGTATATCCGGGTCTGACTAAAATAGGTTCTAATAGTAGATTGTTATACAAGGGGCTAAAATGACACATTATATACGAGGTAGTTTTACTCCCGAGCTTTAGCGAGGGACTAAATAGAAACCGAGTTTTAATGGGTTTTAGCGCCGTGTGTTACACTAAACTTTTCACTACGATTGCGAAAAATTAAAACAATCCAGTACAATATGAAATATGTAGATTATAATTTCTTTTTTTTTTGTTTCTTCTGTAGCCGCAACACATTGCATGCATTCTACCAGAGATTTTCAAAATTAAAATGATGTTCTTTTTTTATGAAACAGTAATAAGTCGAGTCTTTATTCATGATTATTCTACTTATGACTAAAGACGTTTTCGTTTTTGTAGGCTCATTGTCATTTGAGACAAAAAAAAAATACTTTTTCCCCTAGAGGATGAATTGCTATTTTTTCACCGCTCTGGTACGCTACAATGACGGTCTTTTTGAGCAAGAGGAGTGAAAAGTACATTTCATACCGTTAGAACGCGAGTAAAACCGCGAGGGACAGCTAGTAATAATATAAATTTTAAATTTATGACGACTCGTTCAATACTAAGTATTTCAAATAAAAAGATTCAACATTTTTTTTTTTTATCTGACTCTATTTAAAATTAAAAGAACACCGCATCCACAATATTTGTTTAACGGATCCCGCTTGCCGCGCCCAGCCGATTTGTTCGTGCTTTGATCTTCGACGGGATTTATCGACATTATTTTTAACGCCGATGCCCATCACTACTCGACTTGAGTGATACACTCCGTGCTCACTGCGAACGACTATTTTCGTTTATGAAAATAGAACATACACACATCAAAAAAAGTTTGCGATCACTTTGAAAAATCGAAATCATCATTATGATTAATTACAATTACCTACAAATTTTTTTTATAAAAAATAAAATGATATTTATTTTTAATTTCAAACAAGGTACCTATTTCTATTTAAAGAAAACACATAACAAAGATTTTTTCTTGATAAAGTTCAATCTAAGAAATTGTATCAGCTTATGCTAGTGATCACAAACTTTTTTTGATGTGTGTAGGTAAATTATGTTTTTATAAAGATTTATCTTGAATTATGTTTTTTATTATGTAGGTAGGTACATACTATACAGTGTGTATCGAAAATAGTGAAGCAATAATTCTAAGTTCCTTATTTGTTATTTCACTTTGAAGGAACCCAAGAGTTTCGGAATTAAAACGACCACTGGTGGCAATTTAACATAACATAATATAATTATTATTATTCAGCAATGCGGAAAGTCGGTTTTAAAATATAAGTTACCCATCTCGCATTTGACCTTTATATCAAAAACTCACAACTCATTTATTCAGTTTAGGCCCTGGTAAGGCACTTATGAACGTTACAATTGACTCTACCACCGGTTCAACATACACTTACACTGACAAACACTTCGGCAAAAAACTCAACAAGGCAATTTATTTTAACAGTGGACCTTTCTTAAATTAAAATTTTACATAATATTATTATTAGTTTAGCACTCAAGATTCGTAGTTATCATACTAGAAGGCGCTGTTTGATTTTAAATCGCGCTATGGTTTCGTTCTCACCTATTCATTAGTTCTCATTTTGTTCCGTCAAGATTTATTCAATAAAATCTCATTTTATTCGTTCATTAATTTTTGAAAATTGTATTATACATTCAATTTCAATAAATTAATATCTAATTATAATAATATGTTAATTTATATTGTATAATTCTTTCTGATATAATCTGAATTCTGATTCTGATCTATTCATTGCTATTTATTTATTAGATTAGATAGGCAGGCACTGTAGCAGACATGCGCGACACCATTTTTTACATTACAGTACGCGTTAGTTAAACTGATAAATATAATTGTTTTTCTCTGTAGCAATTTGTTCAATAATCGTGTCGTTTCTATGACAGCACACAGAGCAAATGAATATTGTGGGGATAAATTTATGAGGGAAAAACACTGCACATAACAAAGAACCAAAGTTGTATAATTTTATTTTCACTCCTCTTGCTCAAAAAGACCGTCATTGTAGCGTACCAGAGCGGTGAAAAAATAGCAATTCATCCTCTAGGGGAAAAAGTATTTTTTTTTATTTTTGTGTGTCAAATGACAATAAGCCTACAAAAACGAAAAAGTCTTTAGTCATAAGTAGAATAATCATGAATAAAGACTCGACTTATTACTGTTTCATAAAAAAAGAACTTCATTTTAATTTTGAAAATCTCTGGTAGAATGCATGCAATGTGTTGCGGCTACAGAAGAAACAAAAAAAGAAATTATAAACTACATATTTCATATTGTATTGGATTGTTTTATTTTTTCGCAATCGTAGTGAAAATTTTAGTGTAACACACGGCGCTAAAACCCATTAAAACTCGGTTTCTATTTAGTCCCTCGCTAAAGCTCGGGAGTAAAACTACCTCGTATATAATGGGTCATTTTAGCCCCTTGTATAACAATCTACTATTTGACAGTCAGCATTCGATTATGCAGACACAAAGATAACATCGAAATTTCATTCGCGCCTGTGTTCTTCCCCGTGCTGTAACACCTCGTGCAGTTCGAAATGATGTGAACATTGGTCGGGGGCAAGTATTGAGGAAAACACCGAATCTTCTACCAAACGACGTTCTCAACAGTTGGTGATGTCTAGGCGGTCTTTCCTTCTGCCCTGTAGCTGGGGCTTAGAATAGCAGCTACGGCGCTCCCCTGCCTGTCGTAAAAGGCGACTAAATGGGGACCATCGGGGGGCATCGGACGATGGGTCGTCGTGGTTACGACCCATCGTGTGATAGCACAGCGAGGGTGCTGGGGGGTGGTATCACACCTCCCCCGGGACGGGCTATCTCAGCGCCGCGCGTGGAGGGGGTTGAGTATGAGTTCTGAACGAGAACCCGACCCCCTCTACAGCGCAGATGGTGACCACCGTGGGGTTTTAGCCAGTAAGAGTCTGGCATAACCCGGTCGCTGTCCCCCTTGAGCGGCCGGGTATCATACGAGGATTTCCACACGTAAAAAAAAAAAAAAAAACAAAAGGCGGTCTTTCCTTGTGGTTCCAACATGATGGAGTCACACCACAGCTTACGCAGCTCGTCCAACTATGGCTGTACTGCGCGAATTTCGGCGATCGAATGATATCGTGTTTTTCACATTTTAACTGGCCACCGCGTTCGCACTATTTAACGGCTCCCGATTTTTTACTTTGCGGCTACCGAAAGCGGGAGGTGTATGTCATAAAACCATCCAACAGCTTAAGGTTTAAGAAGTGAGGGCGCTGGGACCTGAAATTCTAAGAAAAGTTAAGATACTAATACGAACCATTTGTGTAGATACTTATAAACTTTTTTCTGTGGATCTTTCTCAAATTAAAATGTTTCTTAAATGTGGCGGAAATAATATTAATTATTATTATTACGAGTATTATAATGTACCCAAGTTTAGCACTCAAGATTCGTAGCTATCATACTAGATGGCGCTGTTTGATTTACAATCGCGCTATGGTTTCGTTCTCACCAATTCATCACTCCTCATTTAGTTTTATAAATAAGGTCATATCGCTTGAAATCTTGATTTCTAATGCGAATTTATTTTTCATTCTAATACGTAAAATTTTTGAAAATTGTATTATGAATACAATTCCTAATTTTAAAAAAATTAAACTTTATGTAGAGTTATCTAGTTAAGGCAGGTGTGGTAGCTGGCTGGCAGTTGGGTCCGTAGGTTGTACCTAATTAGATTATTAGATATTATGTAGGCATAATTTTTTATGTATTTTTGTATTAGTTTAAGAATATAATTGTTAAACATTTGAAAAAAAAAGCCAATATAGTCAAGGTCCAATAATATTTAAAAAATGTAACCTTGTTGAGTTTCTTGCCGGTTCTTCTCAGTTGAAGGCTGACTTCCGAACCGGTGGTAACTTCTGTAATTCGACCTTCATAAGTGCCCTTCTAGGGCCTAAACTGAATAAATGGTTTTGACTTTGACCATTTTACAGTAGGTAGGTACGCGTTGGTTATTAATCTGACAGATATCATTGTTTTTCTCTTTAGCAATTTAAATTGTTTGATACATTTTTTTCTCGTTCATATAGCTAACGGGTGGCGCATAAGTAAACGTTATGATTTAATTCTTGAATACGTATTTTTTTGTTGGTTTTCAGAATTTACTTTGAAAATCTTGGGAAATTCATGAGGGGAAAACACTGCACATAAAGAACCAAAGTTGTATAATTTATTTTGAAAGTCAGCATTCGATTAATCAGACACAAAGATAACATCGAAATTTCTTTCATGTTTGAAATGCTAGGTGCATTTTCGCGATTGGTTCAGCGCTTTCGGGAAAAAGGGGCTGTCTATGATCTTCCGCGTGCTGTACTGTATGTAACACCTCGTGCAGTTCGAAATGATGTGAACATTGATCGGGTGCAAGCATCGAGTCACACCACAGCTTACGCAGCTTCTCCAACTATGGATCTACTGCGCGAATTTCGGCGATCGAATGATATCGCGTTTTTCGCATTTTAATTGGCCACCGCGTTCAAACTATTTAACGGCTCCCGATTCTTTCCTTTGGGGCTACCGAAAGGGGGAGGTGTATGTCAATAGAAAGAACAGAAGAAAGAAAATACATTTATTCACGTCAACACACAACTTAACCTACTTACACAAAAACATAAAAACTAAAAGGACGAATAATAATGTAATGTTGCATGATGCCTGGAATAGGTCCCGACTCAGCATAAGCTAGGGTTAGGCCAAGAAGCCAAGAACTATCCAACAGCTTAAGGCCAATATCCGAAAAGAAGTATGGGTTGAGAAAAGTTATGGTAAGAGCACGTCAGGTCGAAGCTAACACTGGGCACCATTTGAAGGATATTATCTTCAAAACATATTATTATCTGATGTGAACGTATTTCCAAACTATAATCTAAACTATAATTAATGCCAATGTTAAATAAAATCAGTAAGAAAAAAGTTGTTCATTAAAAAACAAAACTTGAGAGGTGTGTGAAACCCGGATGGAACGAAGTTATATAAGTCGAGAGAGTATAGTATATATATAAAAAAAAAAAACATTTCTATTTATTTATATATACATATAAATATGTATATATATAAATAGAAATGAAAATATCTGGCTTGCTTTCTATAAGAGAGAGAGAGAGAGACAGACGCCGCACAGCTTACAATAGAACAAACACCGACACAAAAGTCGTAAGATTTTTTTCCGTCTAGCCCTCTCTCTCAACGTTATCTGCTTATCAAGTTATCACCCACATAAAGAAAACCATTTATTCTATAAAGTTTTTTCATTGATTATTTTTCTGTCTGGCAGTCAGTCAGTCAAATAAAATAATTTAAATCATGATAAGTAGTAGATCATACTTGTAGTGAGCATTATAATTTAAATTAATTAAATGTTTCTAAATGGTTGTTCTTGAGAGGAAGATATGTATCTGAATTATGAATAACCCTTTTGTATATCCTATAATAATAATACTTTTGTATCACTAAGGCTGCGGAAGAATTATACCCAAAATAATTTCTTTGCTCGTTGTATTAAAATGTATAATAAAGATTTTAATAACATAGATCTTTTTAATAACTCGTTGACTATTCCTAAAACAGAAATTACGAAATTATTTGCACATGCTAATTAATGTAACGTTTATATTTTATTTTACTGTTTAATTTTGTTTCAAGTTATATGGTAACTCTTCTTGTGGCTCGATTTTTTTTTGTGTTATTTTAAGTTCTTCGTAGGTTTCTCTTTGTATTTATGTTATATATTGTAAGCAACAGAAATTGGCAGCAGCGGCAGCCTCGAATAAGTTTTTTATATATTATAGTTGTACATTTGTTTGTATATTTTGTACATTTGTTACAAAAAAAATTAAATATTGACTGTTTGTGCCAAAATAAATTAAAAAAAACCCAAGGGAATTGGAGAAAAACCTGATCTTTTTTTAAATGAGGATTTTTCTCAAAAATGTTTACAATAATTGATTTTCCTATTACTATCCCAAAAACTATGCTAGCTAGCGTTAAATGGTTTTAGGAGACGAAAGAGCGCGAAAAATAGAGTAGCGTGCAACTTAACTCATTTTTGAAAATAAGTCGAGTTAATTGGTTTTCGCAATACAACGGCGATATCAGATAACATAACTACAGTTTTAGCCTTAAATTGTAACATCCTCTTGAAGGAACCTGACTATGATTCTTCACGACTTCTACGATACCACACCTATGCCCTAGGCCACCTAGTCTAGCTTAAACACAAAACAAAATCTGGGCTGACCGGTTCGGAATACATTTTGAGAAGACTCCGGCAAGAAACTCAACAATTTATTTCAACAGTACATTTTTCTTAAATTAAAATGTTTCTTAAATGTGGCGGACATAATATTTATTTATTATATTATTGTAATGTACCCAAGTTTAGCACTCCAGATTCGTAGCTATCATACTAGATGGCGCTGTTTGATTTTAAATCGCGCTATGGTTTCGTTCTTACCAATTCATGACTAGTCATTTCGTTCGTTGTTATATTTGCTATGATTTCCATAATCACGATGTTTTTTTTCATTCGAAATTTTTGATTATTGTATTCTCTTTAGTTAAAGAGAAATGCAATTTAATAAATCAATAAATTAAATATCTTTCTTACAATCTACTTTCTCTCTTCTAGCTACCTTTTGCTCCGCGGTTTCTCTCTAATAAATTGTGACCTAGATAAATGTTAGATAATGAATGTAGTTTTCCATTTTTACAAACCTAAAACAAGCCTTACCTGTTTATAATAATATTGTTTGTTAATATTCTCGTAGATGTACGAGAGACGAGGTGTACTATCATCGGTTTCCGAACCGGTCGCGGTGGTAGAGTCCAATGTAACGTGTAAGTGCCATATCAGGGTATACTATAAGGTGGCTCATTACATGGAAGACAGAAATATATGGTTGTAGTAGCTTCTCTCTGCACCTGCATCCCCCTGGCGTAGTGTTAAATATTTGAAAATGTATCTAAATGTACTTATAAAAATGTAAGAAAGATCCACTGTTAAAAAAAATTGCCTTGCTGAGTTTCTTGCCGGAGTCTTCGTCAGTTTAAGTGTAGGTACATTGAACCGGTGGTAGAGTAAATTGTAACGTTCATAAGTGCCTTACCAGGGCCTAAAGTGAATAAATGAGTTTGAGTTGAGTTTGAGGTTTGAGTTTGAGGGTCTAAACTGAGTTAATATTATGTTTGTATATTTTGAATTTGAACATCTAAAAATACCGAACATATTGTAAAATTCCGCCTTTTTATGATTTTTAATTACTAATTTAAAGACAAAAAGAGTAAACTCTATATATATATCTTTTCATACAAGTATTTTTAATCGTCAATTTGATTAATGTAAAATTCTAACGCTCGGTACGGAAGGTCGCTTTTGCTGAGAAGAGCCGGCAATAAACTCAGCAATTACTATTTAAAAAAAAGCAACTTAGACCTATTACATTTTATAATTATTTATCTATAGTCTCACTGATAATGAATATAGAAATTGAATTTAGTTACGTGTGATTTAATAAACAACAAACTCGCACAGACCAGCCCCCACAAGCAGCACCTGTTCACAAGCAGACCTTTTGATGGTGCATATTTATGACGTCACAAGTATTTCATACAAAACTCTATATAGGTAAATCATCGTTTTGACATTTACAAAATTTGACATTTACCCTCAAGTTGAAAATCTGTCGCCAAGCACCTATCGGTGTGTTCCGGCAGTTGCACTTGAGAGCCAGTTCCCATCTAGGCTTTGTGTGCTTACCACCTTCGGCCACATCATCACTTACCATAGTGAGATTGTAGTCAAACACAAGCTTATCCAGAATAAAAAAATAAAAAAAAAATTATAAAAAAAACCGGCTTAAAAAAGGCATCGTTCCGTAAAAAAGGCAATCACGTTTGTTGTATGGGAGCCCCCCCTTAAATATTTATTTTATTTTAATCTTATTATTTATTGTTAAAGTAAAAATACAATTGAGTATTTTGTGAATATTTCAAGTGCGTACCTGTTGCCATTATTGATATCGAGCTAAAAAAGGCAAAAAAATAGCGTTTGTTGTATGGGATTTAAATATTTATTTTATTTTGTTTTTAGTATTTGTTGTTATAGCGGCAACAGAAATACATGATTTGTGAAAATTTCAACTATCTAGCTATCGCGGTTCTTGAGATACAGCCTGGTGACAGACAGACGGACGGACAGCGAAGTCTTAGTAATAGGGTGCCGTTTTTACCCTTTGGATACGGAACCCTAAAAAGAAGCAAATTTTATATGTAAATAAGGCACAACTCATAAACATTGAGTAAAAGTTAAAGGAAAGTGGTGGAATTTATTGGCGGAATGCAAGAAGTGAAAGACCACGTTTGATGCAAGATATTAAAACACAAAACAAAATCTGCTCTTACCATAATGTACCAGTATCGAAATGTACCTCAATATAAACGACTAACTGTCAGTTTCACCCGCGTTCCCGAAGTGTCTTATCTTTTCCCGGGATCAATATCCTATTTTTTAATTCAGGATTTGATCTACTTGTGTGCTAAGTTTCATCAAAATCTGTTCAGCCGTTTTTGCGTGAAAGAGTAACAAACATCCATCCATACAAACTTTCACATTTATAATATTAGTGGGACTAGTTTTCCGTTCCGCGGTTTCACCCGCGTTCCGTGGGATTCTTAGATTTTCCCGGAATAAAATGTACCCTATGTTTTAATTCAGGATTTGATCTACTTGTGAGCCAAGTTTCATTAAAATCAGTTTAGCCATTTTTGCGTGAAAGAGTAACAAACATTCACATTTATAATATTAAAATGATTACTAAGTTATCTATGCAATCAGTGTCAGCAAGACCTGCCAACATTCGTAAACCTTGTTGGATCCTCGTATAATAATTTTCCGTTCCCATTGCCAGTCCACAGTCGCTCGTATACAAACACACGTCGCACAGTGATTTGTGGCCTAACAAGTTGACACACTGCTTAATACTGTGGTGAACATTTAAATAAAAAAAAATGCTGTTGTGACGTTAAATTGAATTTAAAAATAGAACTTGATGTAAACTCATTTGTTTTTAATTAAAAAAGACGACATTATTCTTCAGGCTAATATTGAGGCTATGAAAACAAAAAATATATCCTGCTAGCTCCCATATTCACTATTTGGTGAAGTGGCAAATGTATGAATAAAGATATTTTTTTTAAGAAAAAATCTAAATTATTAGCATTCTGAGTTATTGACAGTTTTAAAAGTATTCCTGACCGTTGCGCTGGTAGAGTCAATTGTAACGTCCATAAGTACCCTAAAATGAATTAATAAGAATTGAGTCACAATTTAAAAAAACTTCCAAATTGTTAGACCAATATAAATCAAAACAAGATACAACAGATTTATTAATGAGTTTTAACGACCGTGTGTCCTAACAATTTTCATCAACAGGCCGTCAAATAAAATACACCAACGGTCTTCGCATATAAAGGGCTGAATATGTCATTCGTTTGCCTAATGAACTATTTGAATGTAGGCCTTATTGGCCGCGAATAAATAAAGAAATAAATGTGTGCGACGCGGGATGCGTGCACGCAACTTAATCTGCTGTTTAAGTGCGTATTCATAGTCTGGACTGGACATGCTCTCGCTTAATAAAGGATAAATAATGTAGTTTATGTTATTTTAATATAAATGTGATTTAAAATTTAAATGTAAACTAGCTGTTCCGCGCGGTTTCACCCGCGTTCCCGAGGGATCTTATCTTTACCCGGGATAAAAAGTAGCCTATGTGCTATTCTAGACTATAATCTATCTCTATCCAAATTTCATCCAGATCCCTTCAGTCGTTCTGGCGTAAATGAGTAACAAACATACAAACTTCCAGATTTATAATATTAGTAAGATTGTATACTACATATAGAGAAATGGTATAATAAGTAAAAATTTTAAATTAGTTATCTAACAAAAGATAGGATAAATCTAAATAAAAAGTCAAATAAATTAATAAATAATAACCGGCCCTATCTATTGTCTCTGGAAGATGAGACGGAAATTAGATATTTCAATATTATCTATGGATGTAGATTTAAAAAAAAAATAGCCAAACTTCACGGCTCGTGGTATAAAGTTATGCTATCTTATTTGTACCCAAATGTTGCGCTTAGTTTATAGATAGACTAGTTTTCCACCTCGCGGTTTCACCCGCGTTCTGAGGGGTCATATCTTTTCCCGATATAAAAAGTACCCTATGTGTTACCAGGATATGATCAACCTGTGTGCCAAGTTTCATCAAAATCCGTTCAGCCATTTTTGCGTGAAAGAGTAAAAAACATCCAAACATACTTTCACATTTCAAATTTTAGTAGGATTGTTTTTTATCGGGCCATACATAAATGTGGATTTCATAGCAAAAATATTTTATTAAATATAATAAATGACTATCTAATAATAAGACGATAAATCAGAATATATAAAAGTTAATAAGAGATAACCAGCATAATCTTTGGAACCCTTCGTAAGGGGCACAAGCACAATCGTCAGTCTGCACTATGAATACTGCACGGGTAGCAAGAAGTGGGCTTCTCGTTTGATTGAATGTGAAAATTATACAACACCTACTTCAGCGGTGTGAGTGTGATGACGTCACCGCATAGTGTGAAGTTCCCTTTATAGTTTCAACATATCTAGCTTTCTAATACGATTTATTCGTTTTGAAAGAAAAAATAAACACCTAAAAATACTCTAAAGATTTCTAAAGATTTAAATTTCTAAAGATCTTTTGATGGTGTAAATTTAAGATGTCAATACGTTGAAGGCTGGCTAAATAAATCCATACGTACAAACATTTACTTTAACTGAGCACTATCCTACCCGAAAATATAGCCTACCAATGTTAGACAGTGATGATGTACTTACCTTAAAGATGTTTTTTTAATTCAGACGATCCAAAGATTACCCCCTACAAAAATAATAAGTAATAATAATAATAAATTTCCTCGGACATTTGTTCACACACGGCTATCTGATCCCAAACTAAGCTCAGCTTGTAATATGGAAACCAGATGACTGATATACTACATATACTACTTTTTTTTTGTAAATACATACTTAAATCGTCGCCATTCTACCATCGCACTGCTCGCCGGCGATGTGGAGCTCATCCTCACATCCTCGAGCCGCCTCGTTCGTCCACTGAACGATTCAGTCGGACGTTCCTTCTGCGGACCATTAGGATGTGGAATGAGCTCCCCATTACGGTATTCCCTCCGCGCTATGATATGGGGTTCTTCAAAAAGGGCGTAAAGAGAGCTCTTCAAGGTCGGCAACACATCGGCAATCACCCTGGTATTGCAAATGTCCATAGGCGGCGGTGACCACTTACCATCATGTGGACCGTCTGCCTGTTTGTCAACCTATTGACATAAAAAAAAAATTTAAAAAAATAGATAATTACACCCAGACTCAGGACAAACAGACATGTTCATACACACAAATGTGTGTCCTGGATGGGAATCGAACCCACGACCTGCGGCGTGATAGGCAGTGTATTAATCAACCACGCCAACCGGCCCGTCAAAGTATAGTACCTACCTATAATCGTTTAGTAGAGATGACACTTCAGAATGAGTGCTAGAGTAAATTGTAATATAGGTACATTAGTTCCTCAGGTTTAAAGTGAATAAATAATAAGCCTGGCCAAAGTAAGAAGTTTTAGGCCTGATTTTTCAATGATAAGGGATATCTGGCTGTTAATTTGAAATTAGAACAGTTTTTGTATGGACTTCTCAGACTAATAGCTTATCCGAGGTTTATCCAGTGATTGAAATATCGACCCTTAATAAGATATAGGAAGAAAAAAACGAAATAAATTAATTGACAATACAAAAATTAAGACGTAAATAAAAACTTAAATGTTGCGAGGGACATTCTAGCAGAGCCTTAGGTGAACGAGTGACGCCGCTAACTTAAAAATATAGAAACACTATGGTCCCCCTACATTCAGTCGCTAGCACACTTTCTAGCTAGCTAAATTGTGACCTTACGCAGTCAGTGGTTACAGAAATATGTGTGCTTTCGACATAATCGATTAAATATTGAAGATGCATGTTGCCAATTGATCTTGGGTCGGTATTTACATTGAAATCATGTAGCCAGCGCCGGTACATTACGTTGAGAACGGAGCCTTGGACTCGAATAAAACTAACATGTCTTGAATACAACTCGATTCCATTAATCGATTAGAATCGATTAGATCTTGCTTACCTAAATGTTAAGTGTGAATTTTATCACCATTATTTCGTTTTCCCTTACTCATCTGGAATTTATTAACTATCTTTTGTATAATTTAATCACGATTTTCTACAGACGAAACCAATGTAGAATGTCTTAAATACTTTGATTTCTTTTGTTTTTTTTTACTGGCAACGGTTTTTTTCTTTTCTGCCAATTGCAAGTTATTATTTAGACTTTATATCGTTTTAGAAATATAAATATTACTGTCTGTTGGCTTATTTCTCCCAGCCAAGGGAGAAATAAGCCAACAGACTGAAACTGAAACGTTTATTAATTATTACATTAATCACTTTGAACCCTGTTTGTAGTCGTAAAGTCTTTTTACGGGATAAACGGACCACATGAACGAATTCACAGATAACCATGCTAAGTTACTTCTCACTTCATAGTTGAAGGCTGACTTCCGAAGAGGCCTAGGACCTAATCTGAACAAATTGACAGTCTAGAAAATGCCTATTCATTGCCCTTGCAGAAATACTTGTCAAAATCGCGGAGTGAAAAGGTTTATGCGAAGCAAACGCGCTCGTGACGCCTCTGGTGTTGCAATCGTCCATAGGCTACAATAACCGCTTACCATCAGGTGGGCCGTAAGTGGTATAAAAAAAAACACAAACAAAGATTCTTAAATCTATTCGATTATCTCCAGTCTAAATTCATTTCATGAATAGTTACATTTCCCAAATTTACATAATGCCGGCCACACCCACACCTGAATGTAACACGAAGCGTTTCTCATAAACAAATAAATAAATACTAAAGTTCTTGTTTACGATCATTTGAGATAAACGCGAGGCGTGTGTCTTTTTATCGGACGTTAAATCTCGTGAACTGCACTTTTATGAACTACCCGTCTTGATTCGAGGTCGGGTTACAACATTTCGTTGGTGCACACGGGGTGAAAGAAAAATTCAAAATGGTATTGAATTGCTGAGCTATAGTGTGCTGGTCTGTTGTGTATGTTCTGTAAAGAAACTGATCAAAAATTAAGTATCTAAAAATAATATATGTATGATGGGACTACCTACTGTCAAATTAGTAACTAGAAAAAATATCAAAGCTAAACTCCTAAAAATATTCTAAAATTATAATGTACCTACGCATGAAATATTTGATATTATTTTCATGATTTCAGCTTATTTCGGTGTTGTGTTTATTTATTTCATTGTAGAGCAAAAATCCAATAGGCAAAGATTTTCCCGGACATTCAATTTTCTGGGCAACATTGCCAATTCATTTTAAAAACGACTATTTATAGTATCGCCCCGTGTGTTCCAACAAAATAAAGCATTCACATAATAAAAGCTATCGTGCGACTGGTGCTAGATGTGCTAGAGTAGAGTAGAGCGAGGCGAGAGGTGGAACGCGAGCGCACTCAAACGTTTTATCGTCCACATAAATACGTCAATCCCAACGCGAACGTTAATTTATTTTATCTCCATTTTAAATGTTAATTTACTACTGTTTACAACTGTTTTACTATGTCGCGCCGACGACTGACGACTGACGACTGACTACGATATGGGACGGAACGACCAACCGAAGAACCTATTGAATTAGGAGATAAGAATTATTTGAAACGTTTTCAAGTGGATTGCATCTTTATATTTAAATGTTCGAAATCATTCACATAACGATATGGTATGAAAAGTCGGACTTGCGCATCGAGGTTTCCGTACAATTTTTGTAGTTTTTCTTTTAATATTTTATTCTGGTTTTAGTGTTTATTGTTATACAGGTAACGGGAATACATCATCTGTGAAAATTTCAACTGTCTAGCTATCACGGTTAATGAGATCATTGTAGGATTCGAACCCACGACCTTCGCCGCGGTATCCGACGTCACTTACCACTGAGCTATCATCACCTTGGTATCTCTACCCATTCTTTCATACTATCCCACTAATATAATAAATGCGAAAGTGTGTCTGTCTGTATGTTACCTCTTCACGCTTAAACCGATTTAGATGAAATTTGGCATAGAGATAGATGAAACCTTGGAGAAGGACATAGGATACTTTTTATCTCGAGAAAAGATTAAATCCGTCAGGAACGCGGGAAAAACCGCGGGGCGAAAAACTAGTATGAAATAAAAGCTACTGCACAAGCATTGACCAACAACGTTAAACTTAAAATGGTATTAGCATTCAACAAATAAATAAACGCTCGTAAAAGCTAACAGTAAATATCTTCTTAAGAATTTTAGTGCACTAGTTATTATCGATTCATGGAACCGCTGCAGTTATCTCCACATCTAAGTTATGGAGTAAGTTTATCGGCGATTCTGATCTGTTCTGAATATGTGAATTTATGGTTGTTACTAAGCACCACTTTATTTGTAACTAGCTATCCCCCGCGGTTTCACCCGCGTTCCCGTGGGATCTTATCTTTTCCGGGATAAAAATATGCCTATAACACTCGTGGCTTTCTATTGGTAAAAGAATTTTCTAAATCGGTTCAGTAGATCTAAAGATTACCCCCTACAACCTCACAAACTTTACCTCTTTATAATACTAGTTTTGATACAGTTTTAATAAACCAGTGTGATTTTGAAGTCTTTGATTACTTTCAGGAGTGGAATTAAATCCTCTCCATCCAAAGGTTGGCTGGTAGAAATCGCTGTTAGTGATAAGGCCGCCCATTGTGACACTGACTATGCTATGACTGTTTTCTATTTTGTTGTTTTTCTTGTACTAATGGTGTACCAATAAAGAGTTATATTTATATACATCTAATACAATTGTCACTATGAAGTCGTGAAAAAATCAGTAACTTAAACTCAAACTCATTTATTCAGTTTAGGCCCTGGTGCACCTGCACCTGTGCACTTATGAACGTTACAATTGACTCTACCACCGGTTTGGAATACACTTTGAGAAGACTCCGGCATGAAAATCAACAACGCATTTTTTTGCATTTTCTTATCTTCTACTTATTCTTGGAGTGATTCTTATAAAAGTTCAACAGTTATTCAAACAAGTTCAAATTTAACCTGTAATGCAGTTTTTAGTTACATTTAGTTCTCTTTTCTCTATTGTATATATGTACATAGATCGTTTATGTATTCAAGAAAGAGTGCAAGTCCAAAGAGTCATCCTTGGGGCACTCCAAATTAATTCTAACGTTTTTTCTGTCTCTGAAAGTTAGGTACTATCGTAAATTTATAAAATGAATAGAGGCAATGTCATACGATAAGATTACAAAATGTCTGATTATGAAGATTTTAATATTTGTCGAGATTGTTTTTACAAAACCATTACAGATTAGATTTCAAAGTAAATAGTAAATTACTTTTCAAAACAATTCCTTTAAAGTAATAAAACGGCACTTAACTACGAGGGAATAAAGTACTCAAATGTTCAGATTTCGAATATTATACATAATCTTTACGACGTCAATCTTTAATTACGAACATAAAATATCATGTGATAATTAACCAGTCAAACGTGATCCCTTACGTGGTTATTTTAGAAGGAAATATTATGTATGTTAGGACAGGTTGGGGTCTAGCTTGAGTGGTTATTATAAATTGATTAAGATTGTTCAGAGCTCTCAAGTGAAGGGTACTCGTATAACGTGGGATATATGAATTTGTTATATCTAACAATTTACAGAAGGTTTTTTTTTATTCTGGATAAGCTTGTGTTTGACCACAATCTCACCATCGTAAGTGATGATGTGGCCGAAGATGGTAAGCACACAAAGCCTAGATGGGAACTGGCTCTCAAGTGCAGCTGTCGGAACACACTACACACCGAAAGGTGCTTGGCGACAGATTTTCATCTTCAACGATGTTTTCCTTCACCGAAAGCTCAAGTTCATTGTAGGATTCGAACCCACGACCTTCGTCGCGGTATCCGACGTCACTTACCACTGAACTATCATCGCCTTAAGGTTAACTTAGGAAGAATACTGCAATCGTCGTCATTATCAATGCATTGTAAACAGGTTGACAACACATTGGCAACCCTTGGTATTGCTAATGTCAGATCAGAAGGATAGAATGACGTCAGACCGCTATAGAATCAATCGAAAATAGTTCTGATTCTTTACACAATATGGATATCAATAATAATAATCATTTATTTGTACTCACAAACATACATTAAATACATAAAAGTTACAAAGTTATTTGTCACAAGTTGTACAAAACAATTGACGTTAAACAAAAAATGAACAGCGGGCTACTACAGTAGGTTATAAATTAACCTGTGTCGTAGTAGTTGTCATTACTACACGATCAAACTATGTGATGTGACTTCAAGTCACTGACTTCTCATACAAAAGTTGATCGTCTAGCGACAAACCATGTCCGTCTTGTCTAAGCCTGTTTTGTTATTTATGTTTATTGTCGCCGATAAATATTATAATTTCATTCGATACTTTTGTGTGTCCAATATATTGTTGAGGTGTGTGTTGAAAATTGATTGTACTTAATAATTTGTTTGGAATACAATAGTAGATTGTTATACTAGGAGCTAAAATGACCCATTATATACGAGGGAGTAAATAGAAACCGAGTTTTAATGGGTTGTAGCGCCATGTGTTACACTATACTTTTCACTACGATTGCGAGAAAATAAAACAATCCAATACAATATGAAATATGTAGTTTATAATGTCTTTTTTTGTTTCTTCTGTAGCCGCAACACATTGCATGCATTCTACCAGAGATCGCCGATTTTAGTTCCATTTTCAAAATTAAAATGAAGTTATTTTTTTATGAAACAGTAATAAGTCAAGTCTTTATTCATGATTATTTTACTTATGACTAAAGACTTTTTGGTTTTTGTAGGCTCATTGTCATTTGACACACAAAAATTAAAAAAAAACTTTTTCCCCTAGAGAAAGAAAGAAAGAAAAATATTTTATTAATGCGCGCCATCCGACGCAAACCAAATAGCAACACAAACTACAAAAAATCATTAGCACATTATCAGCTAGCAACATGGGCTATATTTTATTGTAATTCCCTCCGAAACGCGGGTGAAACCGAGCGGGCAGCTAGTGTTTCGGAAGTCTACCAAATTACCTGACATTAAGTGTGCCTGTCCTGTAGCTGACACACTAAAAAGACTTTAAGAAAGATGAAAAACAATATAAAAAAATACAATTCAAATTCAGATTTATAATACTTAACCCCTACAATGGCTACCAAGTACCAACCTTCGATCCAAGTAATCACTAACGCAATAAACCCAATCGCCGAAGCGCTACGGTCACGGAGGAGCGCAGTAAAAATTCACCGAACGTCAGCCAAACGACTCACCTACTCGATTATTGGGTCCCACAGACCCGGCCCGAATGGGAACTGTTTGATTATCTACAGCGACGTGGACGTGGACGCCAGGGTTTGGAAAGTAATGCCGATTGTGTAATAGTCTGCGACCGAAGCTATTTGTTGTTAGCGTTTGAGATTGGATCTTAGGATTAGTATATGTGGACAACTGTGTGTTCTCTTTTTATTTTAGGATAAGCTTGTGTTTGACCGCAATCTCACCATGGTAAGTGATGATGTGGCCGAAGATGGTAAGCATATAAAGCCTTAAAATATTTTTCTAATTCGGAGTTCCAGTAATATTGCTTGAGTGGCCTACTAGATCGTCAATAGAAACATCATTTATGTTCCGAAGGGATTTTACGTTCTTCCGGGATAAGAATTATCCTATATTTTATTCCAGGATATGATCTACTTGTGTGCCAAAAATCATCAAAATCCCTTCAGTAGTTTTTGCGTGAGAGTAATAAACATTTTGACATCCTTAAATCCTAACAAACTTTCACATTTATACATATCAACCGTATTAATTAACAATAGGATCTTTCAAATACCATTAGTTAATGTTTTTTTTTATATATTACTAACCAAAACTTAAAATACTTTTCGAAGAAGTTTCCAAGAAGAAACGAACTACATAGAACTCTTGGACATTTTCCCAGAACGTTTTGCCATATCGAAAAACCACCCAGACATTCTTACAGGTAGGTATTTAATTAGCAAGCAGCATAGTTTTTAAATTGTCCAAGTGTAATTTATAATTGCGGACCGTCCACTAGGTGGCGCTGGTTGTGAATACAAATGTGTGAGACCACCAGCTGGGCTTACTGTCCTGAATGTTAAACACTTTGTTTTTTTGCGTCACCTACAGCATTGTTAACCGCTAGATATTTTTGAAATTTGGGAGTTTTTTTTATACCACAAGTGACAACGAAGCTGACGGATCACCTGATGGTAAGTGTCTACCGTCAGCAATACCAAGGGGATTGCCAATGTGTTGTACACCTGGCTCTCAAGTGCAACTGCCGGAACACACCAATAGGTGCTTAGCGACAGATTTTCAACTTGAGGATAGTAGCCAGCCAGTCGAGTACTACAAAGTACCCTACCACCGTGCTATGGTTTCCTCACGATGTTTTCCTTCACCGAAAGCTCAAGCCCATTGTAGGATTCGAAACCACGACCTTCACCGCGGTATCCGACGTCACTACCAATGAGCTATCATCGCCTTGAATGATCTGTAATTGTTGATCGCACTGTAATTTTCGACTTCCATTTCGAATGGATTCTAAAATATTTTCTAAATAGAATAGGACCGGAAAGATCACTGCAACATAATACAATCATTTCGCTAGAATATAAGTCGATGCAATCATTTACAATTTAATTACAGTACTTATCCTATATGTAATTATAATGCTAAAGTTTATTTGTTTAAATGACGGCCGGCTGGCGTGGTTAGTTAAATACCCTACCTATGACGCCACAGGTTTGATTCCCATCCAGGACATATTTGTATGCTTGAGAGTCTGGGTGAGAATATCTATTAAAAAAAATATGTATGATATCAGTTGTCTGGTTTCTGTTAGATAAGCTTTGTTATACAGGCTGTTCAGTAAGTAGTACCTACGACAAACTTAAGGGGAGGATTGGTGGGCAGATCTCCTACCAACATATACACAAATCACCTCAATAAAATATGTATGATATCAGTTGTCTGGTTTCTGTTAGATAAGCTTTGTTATACAGGCTGTTCAGTAAGTAGTACCTACGACAAACTTAAGGGGAGGATTGGTGGGCAGATCTCCTACCAACATATACACAAATCACCTCAATAAAATATGTATGATATCAGTTGTCTGGTTTCTGTTAGATAAGCTTTGTTATACAGGCTGTTCAGTAAGTAGTACCTACGACAAACTTAAGGGGAGGATTGGTGGGCAGATCTCCTACCAACATATACACAAATCACCTCAATAAAATATGTATGATATCAGTTGTCTGGTTTCTGTTAGATAAGCTTTGTTATACAGGCTGTTCAGTAAGTAGTACCTACGACAAACTTAAGGGGAGGATTGGTGGGCAGATCTCCTACCAACATATACACAAATCACCTCAATAAAATATGTATGATATCAGTTGTCTGGTTTCTGTTAGATAAGCTTTGTTATACAGGCTGTTCAGTAAGTAGTACCTACGACAAACTTAAGGGGAGGATTGGTGGGCAGATCTCCTACCAACATATACACAAATCACCTCAATAAAATATGTATGATATCAGTTGTCTGGTTTCTGTTAGATAAGCTTTGTTATACAGGCTGTTCAGTAAGTAGTACCTACAACAAACTTAAGGGGAGGATTGGTGGGCAGATCACCTACCAACATATACACAAATCACCTCAATAAAATATGTATGATATCAGTTGTCTGGTTTCTGTTAGATAAGCTTTGTTATACAGGCTGTTCAGTAAGTAGTACCTACGACAAACTTAAGGGGAGGATTGGTGGGCAGATCTCCTACCAACATATACACAAATCACCTCAATAAAATATGTATGATATCAGTTGTCTGGTTTCTGTTAGATAAGCTTTGTTATACAGGCTGTTCAGTAAGTAGTACCTACGACAAACTTAAGGGGAGGATTGGTGGGCAGATCTCCTACCAACATATACACAAATCATCTCAATAAAATATGTATGATATCAGTTGTCTGGTTTCTGTTAGATAAGCTTTGTTATACAGGCTGTTCAGTAAGTAGTACCTACGACAAACTTAAGGGGAGGATTGGTGGGCAGATCTCCTACCAACATATACACAAATCACCTCAATAAAATATGTATGATATCAGTTGTCTGGTTTCTGTTAGATAAGCTTTGTTATACAGGCTGTTCAGTAAGTAGTACCTACGACAAACTTAAGGGGAGGATTGGTGGGCAGATCACCTACCAACATATACACAAATCACCTCAATAAAATATGTATGATATCAGTTGTCTGGTTTCTGTTAGATAAGCTTTGTTATACAGGCTGTTCAGTAAGTAGTACCTACGACAAACTTAAGGGGAGGATTGGTGGGCAGATCTCCTACCAACATATACACAAATCACCTCAATAAAATATGTATGATATCAGTTGTCTGGTTTCTGTTAGATAAGCTTTGTTATACAGGCTGTTCAGTAAGTAGTACCTACGACAAACTTAAGGGGAGGATTGGTGGGCAGATCTCCTACCAACATATACACAAATCACCTCAATAAAATATGTATGATAACAGTTGTCTGGTTTCAGTTAGATAAGCTTTGTTATACAGGCTGTTCAGTAAGGAGTACCTACGACAAACTTAAGGGGAGGATTGGTGGGCAGATCACCTACCAACATATACACAAATCACCTCAATAAAATATGTATGATATCAGTTGTCTGGTTTCAGTTAGATAAGCTTTGTTATACAGGCTGTTCAGTAAGTAGTACCTACGACAAACTTAAGGGGAGGATTGGTGGGCAGATCTCCTACCAACATATACACAAATCACCTCAATAAAATATGTATGATATCAGTTGTCTGGTTTCAGTTAGATAAGCTTTGTTATACAGGCTGTTCAGTAAGTAGTACCTACGACAAACTTAAGGGGAGGATTGGTGGGCAGATCTCCTACCAACATATACACAAATCACCTCAATAAAATATGTATGATATCAGTTGTCTGGTTTCAGTTAGATAAGCTTTGTTATACAGGCTGTTCAGTAAGTAGTACCTACGACAAACTTAAGGGGAGGATTGGTGGGCAGATCTCCTACCAACATATACACAAATCACCTCAATAAAATATGTATGATATCAGTTGTCTGGTTTCAGTTAGATAAGCTTTGTTATACAGGCTGTTCAGTAAGTAGTACCTACGACAAACTTAAGGGGAGGATTGGTGGGCAGATCTCCTACCAACATATACACAAATCACCTCAATAAAATATGTATGATATCAGTTGTCTGGTTTCAGTTAGATAAGCTTTGTTATACAGGCTGTTCAGTAAGTAGTACCTACGACAAACTTAAGGGGAGGATTGGTGGGCAGATCTCCTACCAACATATACACAAATCACCTCAATAAAATATGTATGATATCAGTTGTCTGGTTTCTGTTAGATAAGCTTTGTTATACAGGCTGTTCAGTAAGTAGTACCTACGACAAACTTAAGGGGAGGATTGGTGGGCAGATCACCTACCAACATATACACAAATCACCTCAATAAAAACTGGTCAAGTGCGAGTCGGACTCGCGCACCGAGGGTTCCGTAATGGAGTCTCGAGGAGATTTTCAATTTTTTTTCGATTATGTTTTCGATTTACTTGATTGAGGTTAATGCCAATTAAGCTAGACCTCTAAGTTGTATCAGCGCCGATACAACTCTGTAGTCTATCTTAATTGGTGGTGTCTATGTATGTATGGGGACCCCCTTTAATGTTCAACTTTTTTTTTTTTTTTTCCTTTATTTGTGCTGTAAGACCTTGCTTTTTGCCCAATTTCGTGATTCTAGGTCAACGGGAACTACCATATAGGTTTTCGACCCAAAACCTATAGGGTACTTCCGGTTGACTTAGAATTGTCAATTTTGGTTAAAAGCAAGGTCTTACAGCACAAGTAATGGGAAAAATCCGAAAAATAAAAAAAATTGAAAATTAAGGAAAATTTTGGTACTTACAAGTTTTCGCGAAAATCTAAATTTGCCCATATCTTTTTATGGTGTTGACTCAGGACCTTGATTTTTATACACCTAATAGGGACTATAGACATCAATATCTGGTATAAATTTTAACTTGCTAGGTCCACCCGTTCCTGAGATAATCGGTGGTGACACACGGACAGACGGACAAGAAAGTGATCTTATAAGGGTTCCTTTCTTTTACCTTTTGAGGTACGGAATCCTAAAAAGGACATCTTTTTATGTATTGATTTTTATGTTATATATTAAATATCTCGAAAATGGTGACAATTTTACCAAGGTCATTTTCGTATATCGCCCACCAATCTTTAGTTTGTCGTACCTACTACATACCGGACACCCTGTATATGCTCGTATGAACGTACAGCCATTACTTACGTATTCTCGTATATCATATACTAGTAATTAGTGCCAATAAATTGTGATGCTGCCTTGATCTGTTACTTATGAGTGAGGTCACATCATTCATTGCTAAATGGCTTTGTCACCGAACGTGATGGTGCTGTGATTGAAGATCCTTTATAATTTTTTTTTTTTAAGAAGATTTTTGGCCTGGTATCGAGACCTTTAAGCCATTTCTTTATTTCAAATATTCATCTTTTATGTTTAGTCACGTTTTATTGTCACTTTCACTGTAAAGTCTAGTCCTCGTCCGTACAATTCCGGTCTAATTTTAGTGAAATTGGCGGCTATTCCACTAAAACATTTCATGGACTTTTTGGGACAACCTGGAAAGTCACGATACACGCTTTCATTTCATTTCACTTCACTTGTGCACTTAGATTGATCTTTATTGGACAAAACACCACCGAAATTATTCAATAAAATTCAAAATACACGAATTTAATGAAAATAAACGAAAACACAACGTCACTTCGCAAATTCCCGCCACAAAGTCATCCTTTACAATCGACCTGTAAGTACCACAGATTAGATATTAACATAGTGTAAAAATATGGTTTGTTAGGCTGTGATAATAGTTACTAGGTTTTCCGTGACAGCTCCGAAAATGCGGCAACTCAATATTTTAGTGCGTATTTGCAAGGATGCTAGTGTGCGTGACAAATTGTGGCGCGACAACTGAATGGTGTAATTTCTTGCAACGAGACTGGGCTCGGTTCGGCTCGGGTACGCTTCGGGTTCGATTTAGGCGTAGTATTTGTTGCCGCATTTTTCAAGTACGACGATGGTATGTAGTCCAAGCGGAGCAGTCAATATCTGCCAAAATTTTCCGACTTCGGTTTTTATTGGAGTCAAAAGTCAGCATTTCCCATGTTCACACATTGCATTTAATAGGGTAGTGTCCTGGGTCAATAAAAATGAATTCTAATTAGTCCGTCGGTGAGATTATCAAAAAATATTGGACACTTATTTTTTGCTTTATCAAATCAATAAAAATATACAAAGTTATAGCGCATCAAAGTATAGGAGTGGGGGCTTGTGACGTCACTTCGTGGTAAAATTTGTACCACGGTGTGACGTCACGCGAAATTTCAACGCACTGTATCCTCGTCATTTTTCGTTTACGGAACAAAATAAAAAATACGTGTCCAATATTTTTTGGTAATCTAAGTGACGGACTAAATAGATTTTTTTAGTACACAACCCTCGACACGTTTCCATTACAATACGTTCCCTAGACGCGTCGGCGCGGCTGAGCGTGAGGATTCATATCTCATCCGTAGCGTGTGTGGTCTCCTTTAGACGTGTTGCGGAAATGCGCCCCACCTCATGTTTATTTATCACTCTGTGTAGTTTGATTATCTTTTATTATCTGTTGATTATATTCTAGTTGAAAGGATCGGTTTGATTGATCAGCTTTGTGTGGAGGCGTGCGGCGGAACAATCATGTAATTATGTAAACATTTTAGGAATAGGTACTTTAAAGTGTGAGTTACATTTATGTAACAGGATGCGGTGACAGCCCAGTAAAACTAAAGATTCTTTACATTTATGTAACAGGATGCGGTGACAGCCCAGTAAAACTAAAGATTCTTTACATTTATGTAACAGGATGCGGTGACAGCCCAGTAAAACTAAAGATTCTTTCATGGAGCAATGTATGAGTTACAATTCAAGTCATAGCCCAATTTAGATTAGACCCTAGGAGGAGCCTTACGAAGGATAAGCCTATAGATAGATACCGAAGATAACCAAAATCAAAATCAACTACTAATTTATTCAGTTTATGCCCTCCCTGGTAAGGCACTTATGAACGTTACAATTGACTCCACCGGTTCGGAATACACTTAAACTGAGATGACTCCGGCAAGAAAGTCAGCAAGGCAATTTTTCAGCAGTGGATCTTTCTTAAATTTTCATTTAGGATTTTGCATTTTAAACGATTCGAAAGTCAGCCCTCAACTGAACCCAACCGACAAGGATCAGACCTGAGTGCTAGAATATATCTTTAAACTAACAAAATTCCAATTAATATTAACAATTTATAATAGTAACAAGATTCATGGTTTGGTAAAGATACTTAGATATACTAGGTCCAAATTACAAGCTCACGTATATGTATATCAGCACGCCTGCAAGTTCCACCGATGCCTAATAAGGCGACAGAGCGATTGCCCGCCCACGGGCCGCCGGTGGTCAGCACCCATCAATCAATATAATGGACGCGTTGAATCTGAACCTTGGACTGATGCAAGGTTGAAGGTACGCTATACGTTTTTTTATGTCTCATTTACATAATTTTGAAGTCTGAAGTTTTAAGAGATTTTTATTGAAGCATGTACTATTTATTTATTACCTTATATAGCATCTTTTTTTTATTATGACTAAATTTATTTCAATTATTATCAACAAGAATATAATACATAGGTACTTAAAACTATAACAAAAAAGAAAATAATAAAAAATACACTAAATATATACATACTAAATTAGAAAAAAAAATACTAAAATACCTATAAAAACAACTAAATCATAAATAAAACACAGAATTTAGATCGCTGTCTATGGGTAACGCATCTAGCTACCTAGATATTAACAATTTCTAAAACAATAATAGGTGGGCAGGGCACCTTTGTAAAAGTGTTACGATTTTCGAAATATTAAAATCAGAAATATCTCGATAATGGTGACAGTATATTGGGGTAATTTTAGTATATTTGACAGGTGACCCGTGCATTTATCTCCCTTTGGCTAGTGGAAAGACTAACTATATAAAAATAGAATTCCAGGAATTGTGACTCAAGTTATGAAATGAAATGAAATTGTTTATTCATCCAAATAGGCCTTCACAGGCACTTATGAATAGTCAGACTCTAAATGCTCGGTTCGGAAGGTTGTTTTTGCTGAGAAGAGCCGGCAATAAACTCAGCAATTACTCTTTTCAAAAACAACTTACACCTATTACATTCAATAATTATTATTTATCTAGTCTCACTGACAATATTTGCGTGTTATGGCGGCAAAAATAGTAATCTATAGAATTTAATTATGACTGATTATTGACTTGTTATTAATAGACAGGATCCGTAGAATGTACTATATCAGTTTTGTACCTAGTTCCTATAGCACAAGCTCTGCTTAGTTTTAGCTCAGATGTGGAGAATGTATCAGGATATTTAAAAGTACAATGTTCTTTGTTACAACTATTTGTTCATACTTTCTTGCACTTCTTTCTATTTCATTTTATTTTATACTAGATGTCCCCGCGGTTTTGCGCGCTCCCGTGTGATCTTTTCCTAGCCTAAGTTACTCAGGAATAATGGAGCATTCTAATGGTGAAAGAATTTTTTAAATCGGTCCTGTAATTTTTGTGTTTATTCGTTACAATCATAAAAAAATACAAATCCTTCCTCTTTATTATACTAGTATAGATTGTTTCTACTAACCGAAGATACTTTAACGACAACAAGTAGAGCAATCTCTATCATATTAATTTAATGAGAAAATGCCATATAAATCGTATCAATCCCAGCTTGTCAAAAGATTGTATCTAAAAGCCATTACCAGCTCAGTAATAGGTACCTGCTCCACTGTATTCTTATAATACTTATCGGCAACCTCACGTCCCTGAACCATTCCGCCAAATAGCACGTTGGGTTACCTCGTCCGCAAATTACAGTGGTCATCTTGTGAGATCACGTTCCAGATTTGTAGCTTCATCTTCTACTATTAAGTATAAAATAAATCCGTCCACGTCTTGTGCCTTACTGTTGAATTTAGTAAAAGATCTTTGTCCACTAAAATTACAAGGAGCTGAACAATGATAATTATAAGTAAAAATCTTCTCCTGACAGGTCTTTAATTGGAAATGGTGGTAAAAATAGCATTAACGATGAACATGTTAAAACACACACATACATTAAAAAAAAAAAAATACATACCTACAGTCGAACATATAACCTCCTCCTTTTTTGAAGTCGTTTAAAAATAGCAATAAGATGACATTCAATAAGTGTTCCTTGTGTCCCAAAAATGAATAAAACATTTGGATTGATTTGATTTGAAAGAGATGTAGATAGCATTCCTACACAACATTCGATCTTCTCTAAAAAATTGCCGAGAAATGGCACTCTAACACACATTTGCAACTTAATATTGCAATATCTACACTACATTGCAATATCTTATAACAGACGATGGCATTTTTGGTTGTTTTGGATCACTTTAACTTTTTCTGAGTTCATTTCGGGAATGCAGGCGAAACTGCAGGGGGCAGCTATATTAAAAATCGTTGATTCATAAAATTTTAATAAGTAATCCGGAAGTATCATTATTAATTCTTTATTATAACTCTAAAATTTCATGAAGTGCTTTAAAATTAAATTTAAATGTCAATCCAATAAATAACATAAAAGAGATCACAGTTCCTCTTAAAAAAGCAAAAGCTTTGATGATATGGATATGATATAGTAATTTAAAGCAATTTACATGTCCGATGCACTCAGCATAAGATGAAGGCATCAAAAGCGCCGCCCCCCACCTCACAATCGGTAACGATAACGGCCAATTGGGGACGATTGTATGATCAAAGCGCCGACAAACCGATAAACAAGATAAATGCCATCATCATCACGTAATATATAGTGACGGGTTATGCCTTGTTTTTTCGTCGGTCAATGGTATTAAACGATATACTAAACATCTGGGGTGCCCCAGGGCTAGTCTTAGGACCGACACTATTTCAGAAATACATTTTTATTTCTCTTGGATAACCTAGCGTTTGACTGCAACCTCACCATGCTATGTGATGATGTGGCCGAAGTTGGTAAGCACACAAAGTTTAGAAGGAAACTAGCGCTCAAGTGCAACTGCCAGAACACATCGATAGGACACTCGCCAATAAACGCTTTAGTTTGGCAAGGAGTTTGTACTTAGTAATAAGAACTTACCTTTTTGTAAAAATTTAATAATAAAAAAAAGTGCTTGGCGACAGACTTTGGTAGCCCAGCCAGTTGGGTATTACAAAGTACCCTACCACCAGGCTATGGTTTCCTCACGATATTTTCTTTCACCGAAAGCTCAAGCTATAGAAACAATGATAAATATCCGAGAAGCACTTTTGCGACTTCATAGTTTTTCAAATTCTAAATCTTGTATTTGGTATCCAACACTCCTAATAAGCCTTTATCTTATTCTACTCTACTATCTATATTCCTTCTTATAGATCCAAGTTTATTGAGTTACCCACGCAAACACTTGCATAATGAGACAACATCATATCAATCACAGCGATTACAAGTGCGCATGTCAGAGTGGTGAGATCTCAGTACCCTACGTTATAGCTGTCCCCATAAACTTGTCAACACAGTCATTCAACTTGCAAAGGGCAGATTGTACTATCAAAACCAACTTTTCACACGATAACGGTTCAATAGGTCAATATAAATCAATAACTGATAAGCTAACTGTCGATGTAGGTCAAGACACAACTGATAACGTGACAAATTATTTGAAGCCGTATTTTCTGATAATAATCTTAAACTATTTTAGTTCTTATATTAAACAACTCGTAAAATACAGTGTCTAATGATAATAACTAATAATTAATATACTTTGTAAACACGAGCAAATAAGAAAATTATATTATCGGGCACACAGAAGTCATGATTAGCTAATCGATTTTATAATAGTCCAGGACAATAAATAAATTCGCCTAAAGTTCTAGCTACACTTCAATTATCCAAAGTGTCCTGTAACTTCCTGCCTTTTGTCTCTGGCAATAAAAGACAAAATCCTGCAGCAACGAAAGGTAACACTGCGAAAATTAATGATGCTACCCAATGTGGTCTAATATTTGCTACAAAAGGTGCTACCATAGCTCCTAATTTAGATCCAGCTGAGCTGAAACTGAATCCCATATTTCTAATAGATGTAGGGTATAACTCTGTGGCATAGATGCAGATTACTGTAAATGCTGTAGTGCCTCCCACCAGCCCAATGATTCCGAAGGCTGTAGACAACAATGTCTTCTCAGGCAAGAAGATTAGTATTATCATGCTGATGCCTATGCTCAAAAGACAGCCGATAGTTGATGCTTTTCTTCCAAATACTCTGCTGATCACTATTGAGAGAGGACACGTGGGAATCTGAAATTAAATAAAGTATGGCGTTTGATAATAATGTAAATATAATCAAATCATTCTAAACATATTTTAGAAAAGTCTACTAAAACTTATGTACTTTTCTAATAGATATCTGGCTTTTTACGAAGTCATTAAATATAAATTAGTCTTACCTGTACAAATCCCAAAATAGCAACAACTACATATAAATTAGATCCAATGACGGTAATGTACTGATTTATCCCGTAGTATGCAAAACCTACTACGAACCAAACTACAAAAGATGAAATAGTTGTAATAACTAACTGTCTAGTTTTAAATAAATCGAAATACGTTTGATGAGGAGCATCTGTTTCTTTCACTTTCAAATCTTCTATACTTTTATCTATATTTTCTTTGATGCCATCAATATTTCTTTTGTTACTGAAAATAATAATAATAGAATCATGAAAATATGCATAACACTGTCTTTAAAAAAGATTTATATAAATACTACGTCGATGAAAAGGTGTATCTTACAATTTTGCAGCTTTTGTCATCAAAGCCAAGGTTTTATCGGCTTTTCCATTAACCATTAGCCATCGCGGTGTTTCAGGTAAAAACAGCAGTATTGTTACTATTATGGTAGCTACTACACTGACTGAAAGAAGGTATTGTGTCCAAGTGTTTGTAAAGTAAGCGAATGCAGCTAATGTACCTTCAGCAATACCATCTGGAGTTAAAGCTAATATTACAATAACTTCTCTGTACTTGGGGCCAACTATTTCTAAAATGAATACTGCAGTAATGGCTATGATACCACCACTGGCAACTCCTACACAGAACCTTAAGCATGTGAACATCCAATAACTTGTAGAAAATGGAGCAGCAAACATCAATATGATATTCATGATTCCTGATAGTGTTAGGGCATTGCTGCGGCCGAATCTGTAAAAAACAAAAGAGAACATTTTATTGAGTAAATGCAAAGAATTGACAATGTAGATAAAAATATTAAAAAATGTGAGTGATTCTACATTGTAAGAAATTATTGTGTATTATAATTATTTAGAAAAAAAACACAGATTTTAAAAACATTCAATGTTAATTGCATATTAATATTACAATTAGCTTAAATTATTAGGTCAATCATAGAAATCCAAAATTTTCTTAGGCATAATTTTATGGTACCTGTCTGAAATCCATCCAAAAACAGAAACTCCAACCAATAACCCAAACATCAAGATTGTTTGCGTGAAACTAGCGAGCCACTCTCTCCCACAAATCAATTCAAAATCTGATATCAGATTCGTCTCAAATATATCTTGAAAATATTCATATTGTTCACAGTTTTCATAACAAGTTGAATTCTCCACATCTGTTTTTAAAGATTGATTGCCTTTGAAGTTTTTACATCTAAACTCCGTAGTTGATGTAAGGAAGAGTATAGACATGGTATTCCATAGAGGTATGAACCTAGATAGTGAAGCCATGACTATAACGATTGCTTGCCATGGGCCAAATCCACCAATTGATGTGGCCACGTAGTCATCTTCAACATTTGTTTCTTCTTCTTTATCTGTGACATCACTCTTCGTTATATATCTTCTAATATTAATATCCTTTTTCATATTATTAGATGAATCACGCTTGGCCACTAGAAATACAAGAAGACGATTTTTTGTCGTAGCATAGTCATGTTTAGAAGAACAATGAGTCGTCTAACTAAAAGAGTTATGAATATGAAAGTGGATGGATATATGGGTAGAGGAAGACTGAAAAGCGATGGATGGATTATATGAGAGGTGCTATGAGTGAATAAGGATAAGTAAGTGTTTTTACTTTAATTTCATCATAATAAATGATATGTAAGGGTGTTTAGCGACAGGTTTTCTATCAAATGCGGTTACTTCCACCATACTATCATATCAAACCACATCCTCGATATTCAAGTATTTTTCAGATGTGAACAGATGTAAGTACGAGAATGATAAATATATTTTAATTTATAATATGCCTAAACATGTGATGCTGATTATTTTCAACAATTAATTCCTTGGTTCACGGATGGGATGATAGTCACAAAACTACCAAAATTACCTACAAAAAATTGAATTCCAAGAAATACGAGTCAAATACATAATTTGTATCATGCAGTAATAATTGTTCGGTCAAATATTATTCGATAATAATGATTGGTTCAAAAAGATTGAAGTCCGAGGGTCTCGTTAACTTGAACATGAGGGAACGGACGTATAATAACACGCCGCTGAAACGCAGCCTGTTATTTAAAGCACTTTCAACTCAATCAATCAAGGTGCTTGTCGGTGAAAATGGTACCAATGGTAAGGCGGTAGAATTATGTTTTTAAAATACTGACAATACCAGTCTTCTTTTTTCAAAATCTGATTCAAATTGGAAGGCTGATCGTTATCAGATTTTTATTAACCATATAAATGTCTCAAATAAATAATTAGGCGCATATTCTGTTTTGGAAAGTGTAATTGAGACCCTTTCCTTTTTAGGCTGTATGTGCTTACTAATTTCGACCTCACCGTGATCAAATGCAAACGTAAGTTCTTCAAAAATTCTATTGGATTCATTACAGGACAGGATTTAAAAAATCCAAGATTCAAACTTCGTCATTTTCTAAAGTCATACTCGTATTAGGTACAAAAAACTTTGTCCTTTTTAAACTTGGGTTTCACATGTCCATAACTGATGATGTTTTTACCTCAAATCAAAATCACTGTCTTATATCTTATCATTATTCCATCAAAGCTTCTTTGCTAACCATTGTATATGTATTACCTACTCCAAATTCGTACCATAAAGTTTTCTGACAAACTTCCCATCGTGCAGTGACGTATAATTTGCAGGAACATAACCACCGGCTTGCACATTGGAGGACAAGAGGGGGAGTGGCTAATCACCAGAATTACGCCCTCAGGGTAGGGTCACCATGTCACGGGATATTTTCTGACATTTTGATTGTGATCTAAACGTCAGACAATATCCTGACAGATATAAGCAATGGCGTGATTAACTAGAACACTTTCTACAGGATTGGTCTTGGTCAGAAGATCGAAAAGATGAAGCAAGAAGGATTATTTTTCTTTCAGTAAGGTGTCAGCCTTTTAATAATATTTAGCTACGTGATTATATGTAACAACTGTGACAAATATTAGGTAAGAAGCTAAAGTATTTTCTGAATATACCGAGCCTATTAGTGGTGTTGAGATTTTTCTACCATCGCTAATAATGCCAGAGCCTTGATATTTTTTTTGCATCTACTGGTATATGAATATACACACCTTTTCCTGCTTTTGAAATGGAGAAATAATTTGGTACCTTAAGAATGTGTCTTGAATATTCGTTTAAAATCCAGTGATTTCCATCAAAATTGGTTACCCTAACCACAGAGCACTTACAGCCAGATTTATGGGAGCCTGAAGCTATGGCCCCGGCTAGCCATTACGATGATTTGCCGCGGCATCATGTCCGAGCTCATAATTTGGACTCCATGGAAAATTGATGGTGTCCTATCAGATTTGCTTTGCTCGTAAACTGTTTGGACCATAACCGCTTGTTAGTTGCTAGGCTGATTTCAGATGGTCACTTAGATATCTATGAATGATTCAAAGGTGAAATCCTGATGGAAAGTTATTAGTTCCTACATATACCTATTGTCTGTTTAATGTGCGATAAAATTAACATTGTGATTTACCAAATTATCGTTGCTTTTATGGTAGGTATCTTACTTAAATCTAATTTTAAAATTCTCATTTTTTTTTCATTTCATTGAGCTCATGAACACTTAATCTACACTTAAAATGGAATCGAATTCTCCAGTGAATAGAAGGCTGAATTTAAAAATAAATTTTACTTCAGTATATTTTTTTTTAATTTACTCGCCGACGTTAAATTGCTCTCGATCTCGATGCGATGGGGACGACGTTTTCTTTCTTGGCGGAGCGAGTGGTGGTGTCGCCGCGCGCCGGCCGTCGTAAATATTTCAAAAAAGAGTTTTAATCAGTCGTCAAACGATTTACAAATTAAACAGGGGCCGTGTTATGAAGAAATATTGCGCGTTACCAGTGTCGCGTTTCCATTGCGTTACTTTATTATGGCGTGTTTATTGTAAATTTAATTAAAGGTTCAAAATAAACTTCTTCTTTCTCATCGCTTCGTAGGATACCTTCTACCGGTTTTACAGTCAATTTGAAAAGGAATTAGTGAAAATGAAAATAAATACATAGTGCAAGATTATATTAATAAATACGATTATTTAATAAATGTGCATGTGCTCTAATGCTTGTTATTATCTATACTAATACTATAAAGAGATAAAATTTGAATGTTTCTTTGCATTGAATATGCTCTGAAACTACTGGACCGATTTGAAAAATTCTTTACGAGAAATCTTTGTAATCCAATTGGGAAGTAGCGAGTCATTCCCAGCACAGGTATCTTTGATTACTTACTGGGAAGTCTCGGCGTACATTTTGTTAAAATGATTTCTGAAATAAAGCTACTTTTATACTGAAAGGGGGCTAGACGGAAAACATTCTTACGAAAAATTGTCACGACACTTTTAGTGTCAGTGTCACTTTATTGTAAGCTGTGCGGCGTGCGCATGTTTTTCTATCTGTCTCTCTCTCTTATAGAAAGCAAACCAGATATTTTTTTCATTTCTATTTATATATAAATAGAAATGAAAAAACAACATAGAAATGTTTTTATATATATATATATATACTCTCTCGACTTATATAACTTCGTTCCATCCGGGTGTCCCTTGACACCTCTCAAGTTTATTATTTATTTATTTATTTCACCATTAGATGCATGTAGCTTACATTATCCCTGATGAACATAGGCTATATTTTGTCTCGAAAAAGATAAGATCTCACTGGAACGCGGGTGAAACCGCGGGGAACAGCTAGTATTATAATAAAATACCTAACTAAGCTTAAAAAACTATTAACCACACGTATGTAATTTTTTTAAGTACATAATTTAGATGATTTTATGAATAATGGCAAACACTTAGAGTAACCTCAAACATTAATTACTTTTCAGATACTGTAATAACTACCGTGCCGTCTCAAACAAAGCGAACGCGCATTAAACAAGAAATATAGCCGGCAAGGATCTCTCCGCAAAAAGCTCGCAAATTTCGTCATCAATTATCATTATTAGGGAGCGAAGGCGAGCGGAGACGGAGCGTAATTGAGTTTTATAAATGGTGACGGCAGCCGTCGGCGGCTGTCATAAATACGCGGGAGATGCGGAACTTAACGTGCCGCCTCACGTCTCACATGTCGAGCTCGTGACGTAGCACCGTGGAAACTCGTGATTTATGTAACTTTATATTTTCGTATTTAAAATTGGAATATTGCTATTGATTGTCAGACAGAGCGTTGACAAATTATGTTGGTGATATTTTTGCGGTGGTTATTATTTTTGGAGAGTAACAATCACGAATACCGGCGATTGTGAAACTTACTCGATATTTTAATAGGTTTAAAATTGTGCAATTGTAATGTGGAACTTTGTAACAATATTACCGTGTATTTGTATCATTCAAAAATCCTTAATTCAATCCAATTTTGGATTTCAAAAGTGTAATTTGAAATTGATTAAGTCAAGTAGATTTCATTTCGCAAACGCCCTGCTAGTGTTGGTACTAAAAGGCGGGCCACCTCGTAGGTAAGTCTCTTTTACTAGAACTTCACTGATTTACGTTCTCAGAAGGTTTACAAGCTATATATGCGTAAGTAACTAGGTACGTTAGTATTGGCAATACTCCTATAACAAAATCCTCCTCGTGTTGGCAATGTTGCCAACATCTACTTTGCATACAATTGTTAAACATTTAAATTTCAAAAAACCCAATATAGTCCAGTATAGATGGTCCAAAAATATTTAGAAAATGTAACCTTGCTGAGATTCTTGCCGGTTCTTCTCAGTTGAAGGCTGACTTCCGTACCGAAACTGAATAAATGGTTTTGACTTTGACATGAATACTTTATCAAGGCACTCTAGAAATTTAAGTGTTACCTGCCAATTTCCTAATCTAATCTAAAACCACAGATTAGGCAAAGGTTACTCCTATACAAAACTACTATATTTTTAGGGCTCAGATACCTCCAGTCCATACATCTTTTGCCAAGCGCTTTCAAACGTTTCTATTCCCATATATATATACACTGCTCACCAAAAAGTTATTAATTACATAGCCGACCTAACTTTCTATGAAATTGAAGAATTATTGAGAACTATAAGCTAAAATTGCAAGGTGTTGTACACACACACACACACACACACACACTAATATTTTAATATTGTTATGTAATTCATTAATAATTAAATATAGTATAGTCCTATCAGGCAAACATGTAATTTTGACAGCCTCGATACAGGCTAAGCCTAGTGAGGTTGTCATTGTCAATCAAACCACTGTAAAAATTTAATTTCTTATTAATAAATTTCTATTTCTATTTCTAAAAGCTAAAATACCTACGTTATATTAGCCTACAAAGATTCTCTCTAACACCGCCGTGAGTGCGACTCAGAAATGTAAGTTCCACTTAGTCCACTGCCGGCCGGCTCGCCGGCGAGCTACATAGCGGTAGGCACCAAATGACGGAGGCCTGTCTTATCTTACTAATATTATAAATGTGAAAGTTTGGATGTTTGTTACTCATTTACGCCAGAACGGCTGAAGGGATCTGGATGAAATTTGGCATAGAGATAGATTATATTCTGGAATAGCACTTTTATCCCGGGAAAGATAAGATCCCTCGGGAGCGCGGGTGAAACCTCGCGGAACAGCTAGTGTTTAATATAACTCAAATCCTAGGTAGTAATGGAAACGAGCGCGACGGAACACAAAATGGATGCGTTAGCTCATCACACCACGACCTCGGTGTCACGAGCTGATCGTAAAATAAATTGAATGATTTACATGTACCGTACCGTACCGCACTCCTCGCAGAAATGAACCACATTTAGCGGAATGACTCAACGGCACCATCATCATAATAGGGTATTTGACAGGTTTTAGAAAAGTATCTAAAATTGGTCATTATACTTTTGCAACTTGCTTAATTAGGGTTCCGTATCTCAAAAGGTAAAAAAAGGAACCCTTATAAGATCAATCTTGTCCGTCTGTCTGTCTGTCCATGTGTGTCACCGATTATTTCAGGAACGGGTGGACCTAGCAAGTTGTTTTTGTTTTATGAATTTCGCTATTTCATACCAAAACGCTAAGACGCCATAATGCCTAGCTAGGTCACGTGATATCATGACGTCACCTGCTCGTAAACAAACTTTTAGTAGTCAAAATATTGTAACGTAATACGCTAGATCTTTCATAACTTTATTGTTTCAATTTTGCTGTTTACAAGCAGGTGACGTCACACTCAGAATCGGCCAGTACCGAGCGGTTTCAATCACGTGGTCAAACATGAAAAATGTATGATTTCTTATAAACATCATAGGTACAATATTTTCAAATATTACGATGATAAATTGGTTTAGAAAAATGTTTACTGTTATCTAACAAGAGTTTTATCTATATTTTCATTGTAGTCAAATACACTTTGGACGGTGTTATCCAGATAGAACCAAGTACTAATAGAGGGCATTCAGTCAGTGACTTCTTTTTATACCAAGTGACAACTAAGAAGGCGGGTCACCTGGTGGTGTAGTCGACGGTGTAGTCACTTACCATCAGGTTACCTATCATTATCTAATGCCATAATATAAAAATTTACAAAATAAATCGATACCTTATTAAAACCATATTAATGAATAAAGTTGGTGTTCATCAATCAGCTAATTATCACATAAAAAGTATTTATTACATAAAATTACAAGTTAAGCATTGTTCAATGTTGTTGAACATCGACCTTTTAAGATTTTGTAAACGGACCGTCAAAGAATCAAAACATGGAATATTCTTCAATGAAACTCACTATCATAAACAATTTTCAATCGGAACTACTAAAATATGACGTAGGCGTAGGACACAGAACTGGATGTTGTTTTACAACAATAGTTACAGTTTCTAAATCATTTCATTTATACTTTTATCCCACACAACTATGCTATTATCTAGACACGCGGTTCTATGCAAAATCCAAATATGTAGTCTAAGGGCTGACTTGGCTGGTTTTCCTATACGAATTATATAGCCTTCGGATGTTCTAAACCTGTTACCTTTCGGTTCTTATTTTATTATTCCGAAAATTTGGCTTGCTGGTAGAAACTACCCATCGAACATAAGGCTCTTCCATGACTGTGTAAAAGTAGGTACTTAATAATAATTCGTATGGGAAAACCAGCCAAGTCAGCCCATAGACTACATATTTGGATTTTGCATAGAACTTGGCACTCAATCTCAGATCTCCATTCTTTTTGCGGCGAAGCCCACAGCAGAGAATAATTTTTGTATTGAACTTGGCTCTCCTTTTTTACATTTATGTTTTTGGTGGGATACTATATTTTTGAGAGAACTCCGCAGTGTTCCGTAGTTTCTTAGAAAACTGAACGTGATATAGGCAAAGATAAAGCAGTTCAGTACATTTTTCTCTTTTATTTGTCTATCGGTTTTTTTAGGGTACCGTAACCCTAAATCTCTTTCAAACTTCTTTCAATAATCATGAATAAACAAACTGCTTATTGCTATATCTTAAATGTTTTTATATTTTAGATTTTTATATTTTTAATTTGTATTCTTGTGTATTTTTAAATGCAATTTGTTCGTCTAATTTATTTTAGTTAATTTTCAGTTTCTGGTGTCTGACTTCTTTTTAGATTAATTGTGGTCGTCACCTCTAATTAATGCTGTTCCTGTATTTTTGAATGTATCGTGTGTGTCTTGTTGGTGATCTAATAAATAAATAAACAAACCGACTGTATCACTATCACGCCCTGTATCACGCCCTGTATCACGCCCTGTATCACGCCGTGATGATAGGTGTAATAACTCTTTGTTATCGCCGACGAGTATTCTTTGAAATCCTCCTATAATATGTACATTCATAAATTTCAATTTGTTCATCTTAGAATATTTTTTTAATAATGGATGCGGCATAGCCACAGAGCTTGAGCTTTCGGTGAAGGAAAACATCGTGAGGAAACCACAGCACGGTGGTAGGGTACTTTGTAGTACCCGACTGGCTGGCTACCACCCTCAAGTTGAAAATCTGTCACTAAACACCTGTTGGTGTGTTCCGGCAGTTGCACTTGATAGCCAGGTGTACAACACATTGGCAATCCCTTTGGCATTGCTAATGTCTATAGGCGACGGTAGTCACTTACCACCTGGTAACCTATCAGCTTCGTTGTCACTTGGAGTATAAAAAAAAATATAGATATGACTATATCCCTGGCTACAACCTAACACTCGCGAGATACCATATCGCATTCCATCACACTTAATTCTTCACTCCACGTTCCACGTTTTTATCGTCAGTTATCGGTCGCTCCAAGTCTGTCACAACAATAATCGTTAATTCTAACAGTCACAACAATAACAGTTAAATTTACATCGACATAACAGTTAAATGGTCGGACAAGGTGTCTTTGAGGCAGTAAATCGTGTGTCACGGTGAGATAACAGCGGAACGACGCACGGACAGAACGACTGTTATAGGTATATACATATATATGTGTGTGTGTGTGTGTGTGTGTGTGTGTGTGTGTATGTATAAGCTCTTCATGTACAAATAAAATTACTTTGTATAATATGAGATAGATGTTAATTTTGTTATAAAACGACGGCGACTTGAATTAATTTATTACCGAATCTTCACCTTTCAAAGAATTCTAAAATCAAAGTCAATCCATTTATTCAATTCAGGGCCTTAGAGGTCACTTATGAATCCACTACAGATAAGAAATAGCTTTGCTGAGTTTCTTGGTGGTAGAGTCAATTGCAACGTTCATAAGTACCTTACCAGGCCCTAAACTGAATAAATGAGTTTAAGATTGAGCAGAACCACCGGCTCGTAAGTCAAACAACAACTGAGAAGAACCGGCAAGGTTACATATTTTATGGATTTGTTTTACTTAAAGCCCAGTTCTTATTCAGGGTATTTCCATACTAAAATACATCAGAATCTGTAATATGTAGTTATTTACCCGTGAAAACCATGCACAGACAAACAGAGTAACTTTTGCATTTAAAAAATTACTTTGGGCTCACCCCTAATACCTATCAAAGGCGAACAAAAACAGTATTACCATCAACAATTAATCAAAAGAATTAATAAACGGCTAACAGGTCAAAACATCAAAGAGCGATTAAAAAAAACAAAATGATATCTTTTTAAAGAAAGAAAAAACCATTATGACAATGAGTAACGATCCGTTGGAAGGTATTCTTCTAAATTAATTCTTAAGGGGCATCCATTTGTCTTCCCCTGGTACAAGATTAAGAGTGCTCGTGAAAAAACCGTCGGGGAGGCATTCGCCTTAATAGCTTAACTTTTCATCTGGCAAACAAATTAACAAGGCTGCCGACTCTTAATGCAAATAAACACTGATTAATTGGAAACATTACATTTTTTTCTGTAAAAAGGTTTTGCTTGGATTAATCGGGCTCAGAAGGATGAGGGCTGGCCAAAACTAGTACAGTTAACTTATTATTACTATGAATAAAGTTTATAAGGATACGAGGATGGATTTGAAGATGCTTTGTACCCAGTCACAGGACAAACAGACATCTTCATACACACATGTCTGTCCTGGATGGGAATCGAACCCATGACGAAAAGTCTGTGCAGTCTGCGCAAATGCGTCACACAAATGTCTGTCCTGCCTGTCCTGTCTCTCCGGTCTGTGTCACCCTTAATTTCACCAATAACACTTTTTTTTTTATTCTGGATAAGCTTGTGTTTGACTACAATCTCACTATGGTAAGTGATGATGTGGCCGAAGGAGATAAGCACACAAAGCCTAGATGGGAACTGGCTCTCAAGTGCAACTGTCGAAACACACCGATAGGTGCTTGACGACAGATTTTCAACTTGAAGGTGTTAGCCAGCCAGTCGGGTACTACAAAGTACCCTACCACCGTGCTATGGTTTCCTCACGATGTTTTCCTTCACCGAAAGCTCAAGCTCATTGTAGGATTCGAACCCACGTTCGTCGCGGTATCCGACGTCACTTACCACTGAGCTATCATCGCCTTAAAACTATTATTAAATATTACTACCCATCTATTTTTTAGTGCAACATCTATTTGACCCTAGTGAAACTTAAAAACATTTATCAGTACAGGTAACTACTCTCCCTCCGTCTTACGTCACGTGACGCGATGACGGTGACGCCGCTAAAGAAGTTTTCACATATAATTTAAATTAAAAATAATATATACTTAAGTCTTAATGTACACAGCTAATGATAGGCAAACACAACATGCATACAAACTATGAGATGTTAAAAGTTATTCATTTGACCCTCATTTCCCATTTTGTGTCACATTGCCGTCATATCATAACATATAACAAAACAGATCAAAGTTAACACCATGCAAGTAGCACAAAATAATATTTGTACTCTCCCATGAAAAAAGCAATTCAATATTTTATACTACCAAAAGAGAATGTAAGAATAATGTTCCCCTTCCATACATATCTCAGGGTTTATTTGCGGGTCGTAACTCAAGAATATCGCGCCGAAAGACCGCCCCATTTAACATGACTTACGGGCAACTACGACAGATTTCATAAAAATGCCTTGGAATGGTGATTTTGGATGTTTTATTACTAATGATATCTTGAAGTTAGCTGGTTGAGTTGGCACCGATGCACACATCCTTTTAAAGAACGTCTATGTTTTTTTTGTTGAATAAATACTTAATACTTTATTATGAGACGATTCAAATTATTTAAAATACTCATAATGAGCTCGCTGGTTTTTAGGGTTCCGTACCTAAAGGGTAAAGCGGGACCCTATTACTAAGACTTCGCTGTCTGTCCGTCCGTCCGTCCGTCTGTCTGTCACCAGGCTGTATCTCAAGAACCGCGACAGCTAGACAGTTGAAATTTTCACAAAATATGTATTTCTGTTGCCGCTATAATAACAAATACTAAAAACAAAATAAAATAAATATTTAAGGGGGGCTCCCATACAAAAAACGCAATTTTTGCCTATTTTTGCTCGATATAAATAAATGGTAACATGTAGGCACTTGAAATATTCACAAAATACTTAATTGTATATTTACTTTAATAATAATTTTGTGTACCTACTGTTGTTTACCTAGTCAATGGTACGGGACCCTTCGTGCGCGAGTCCGACTCGCACTTGGCCGGTTTTTCTATTAGTTTTATACATACGAGTAAAACTGGTAAAAATATTATTTTTGTTTTTTATTAGGAGCTTCTTTTCAAAACTTGACTTTTCCAATTTTGATGAAATTGTTTTTTTGTTTGTTAACATTCAAATTTACACTCCGCGAAAATAAAACTGGGCCAAAACTTGATAATTACACCAGAAAAAAAAGATTAAAAATGATTTCGTCAAAAATTGATTATTCCACGTCAAAATGACATTACCTATGAAACTATATTCTCAGATCGTGAAAAAACACAAAAAGTGGAATAGTTAAGTTTTGAAAAGAACCTCCTCAATTATTATCATAACATGAAACGACGTGTTAACTAACGCTCATGTTACTCTCTCATACAAAATCTTTGGCCGACAACAAGCAGAAAAGTTATAAATGTTAACGGCAATGCTTACCCATTTAACTTGATATATTGCTGAGCGAGACAGCTTTCATAGAAGTTAAGGCTTGTTTATTTAGCTCTGCGGTCGGATGGGGTTTGTTTTATTACGATTTTTTTACTTGTTTATGGATTTCCTTCAGTTGTTTATTCGATGTTTTGAATGATTCAATAGTTTCTTATCATGCAGGTAAATTATTAGTTCAGTAACACACCTTCTTATATTTCAGTTATTCATCTAAGCCAATATAGTCAGATGGTCCAAAAATATTTAAAAAATGTAACCTTGCTGAGTTTCTTGCCGGTTCTTCTCAGTTGAAGGCTGACTTCCGAACCGGTGGTAACTTCTGTAATTCGACATTCATAAGTGCCCTTCTAGGGCCTCAAAGAAATTTAAATATAGATACAAGTTAAATGTCTTTGTAGGGCCTAAACTGAATAAATGGTTTTGACTTTGACTATACATATAAAAATATTTCTGATATGTTTACGCACAAATACACACTTTCTTATACCACAAATCTGACAAGCAAGCGCGTCACCTGATGGTAAGGAACTACCGTCGCTAATAGACACTATAACCAGGGGGATTGCCAATGTGTTGTCGACTTTTTTACAACATTTTCAACTTGAGGGTGGTAGCCAGCCAGTCGAGTACTACAAAGTACCCTACCACCGTGATGTGGTTTCCTCACGATGTTTTCCTTCACCGAAAGCTCAAGCTCATTGTAGGATTAGAACTCAAAACCTTTCGTCGCGGTATCCGACGTCACTACCACTGAGCTATCATCGCCTCAAATTTGATTAACATGATTTGTAACCTAAGATAAAGAACCGAAACCGGTACCTTACACGTAAATATTCATGATAACCAGTATTATATGGTAAGATAAATTACAACGGAAAATGACTAATCGAATCCTACCTATTTCCCGTAAAAAAACTATTATTGGAATTAATCTGTTAGTTTTATGGTGGTGCCAACTTGCGTGTAGTTCAGAGCAATACCAAGGTCGTTCCGTTGGCCTGTTGTAGCAATAAGGGATAGGTTTAAGCCTATCTTAATTTAAAAAATATATTTCTACGCTCCTATCATGAAGAGATGATTGTAAGGCGTTGATAGCTCAGTGGAAATGACGTCGGATTCCGCGACGAAAGGTTTTAGGTTCTAATCTTGAGCTTTTGGTGAAGGAAAACATCGTGAGGAAACCACATCACGGTGGTAGGGTACTTTGTAGTACTCGACTGGCTGGCTACTACCCTCAAGTTGAAAATCTGTCGCCAAGCACCTATCTGTTCCAACCTAGGCTTTGTGTGCTTACCACCTTCGGCCACATCATCACTTACCATGGTGAGATTGTGGTCAAACACAAGCTTATACAGAATAAAATAAAAACTGGTGTTGATGGCCCCTAAATCCGCGAGGCCTACGGGCCTACATAGCATAGCTACATTTGCTACGAGGTCAAACTGTCGGTACCTACCTTGGTAAGTAAAATATTCACGATACCTACATAATTTGACAGTGTTTTTCGAGCATATTTGAACAACTTTAATAAACGAAAGGTGAAAAAATTATAAAGTAGTTACACACCTGTAATAATATTGAGTTTCATAACTTAACCAGTTCTTGTCCAAATTAATAATAAATTTGTATGTGGTTATTATTATTATACAATATAGGTACCTAGTACTTATATGAAAAATATTGTGGTTATTTCATTAGATTCAATAAGCTTTAAGTTTCTTAAAAAGTAATGAGATTTCATCTCTATACCATTTTATACATTGGTTTTATACTTATTATTGTTTCTATAATATAACAAGTGTTTTATTAATTTCACTTGAGAAATAGAAAATCATTTCAAAACATTAAAAAAAAAACTAGCTTACCCCGCGATTTCATCGCATGTTCCCCAGAGATTTCATGATTTTCCGGGGTAAAATATATCCTTTTTATATATATATATAATTATATAATATACACAGATACCGACACAATCTTTCACATTTATAGTCCTAGTGACATGACTCTCACGGGTAACTAATACAATTTATGAATATGAAAATAGATACAATGTTATGATATGAGTAAGAAAGAAGAGTACACATTGCGCCGAACACAAAACTATTGTCAAACAATTAAAAAATACGAATAAAAACAGGTTTAATAAAAACAGGTTTAAAAAAAACAGGTTTAAAAAATACTATACCGACACGCACAGACACCACCAACTGTTTGCCACTTTACGTAGTTAATGAACACAAAATATTACTGAGACAAAATGCAAATATGGTTTCTGAATAGCTTTTGTATTTTTACAGTGGATTAATTATGTAGTCAAGTCTATTATTGTCTCTTAACAGATTACTATGGACTCTAACAATTTACATTTAAGATAACAAATATTTTTTATTAGCAATTTTTTTTTTTGCAAGAGCAATCTGTTTTGTGTGGATGACGCTAGTATTACTTTGACTTTTTGGCGGGAACTTGCAGAGTGACGTTGCGTGTTCGTTTTATTTTCATTAAATTCGTGTATTTTGAGTTTTATTGAATAATTTCGGTGGTGTTTTATCCAATAATGATCAATCTAAGTGCACAAGTGAAGTGTAATGAAATGAAAGCGTGTATCGTCACTTTCCAGGTTGTCCCAAAAAGTCCGTGAATGTTTTAGTGGAACAACCGCCAATTTCACTAAAGCTTGACTGGACATGTATGGACGAGGACTGGACATTACAGTGAGTTTGAGAATGTGACTATAACATAAAAGAAGAAATTAAAACTGAAGAAAATGTCTGCGATTGAAAGACTTTGTATTGACTAAAAGTACTATAACTTATGTAAAAAAAATGTGACAAATGGACCAAGACCATTTCAAATACTTTGACATTGGCAGAAATATCCTAAAAAGAGATTGCCAGCAACAACAAAAAAAAAATTACTTTTATAGCATGCTCTGCAATTCTAATACAAACTCGATATCGAGTCTCACTCAGGCGAGCGAGCTCACATCGAAAGCAAACTCACACGACCTTGATTTGGCAGCGAGGTGAAGTGTCATTCGAAGATTACAGAATGCGAAATTTTTCTTTTGAGATACACATGCCTACGTTCTTACAGAATAGCATTGCTTATGTCAGCCATTTTGGCGCTGACGGCAGCAGTGTGGGGGAATAGAACTAATACTAGTACAGAGACACTTAGCGTAAAATCAACAAACAACGGCCATTTGCAATCTTATTAGTTCTCAGAACTCTCACGTCTGTCACTGGGGGCGCTTTGAATCGGCACAGCAAATAGCTGTCATTTTGTATGGGATAGCCAGTCCAGCGTATTTTAATAGAGGCCAGTGGCCACAGGTCATTTAATAATAATCAAATTCAACCCAACTTTTAGATCGGAATCTTTTAAATAAATCTACATAGAGAGGATAATGTAGATGGTTGTGCTAGTACACCAAGTCCCATTTTTTTAGATAACAATCTCAACAGTTGTAAATTAACTAGAAAATGTAGCTTTTAACTACCTCCAAGTACTGATGGAAATAATAATCATAATAAATATCATTGGACACATAGGTAAGATTAAACATACCAGAAGGCGATGATAGCTCAGTGGTAAGTGACGTCGGATACCGCGGCGAAGGTCGTGGGTTCGAATCCTACAATGAGCTTGAGCTTTCGGTGAAGGAAAACATCGTGAGGTAACCATAGCACGGTGGTAGGGTACTATGTGGTACTCGACTGGCTGGCTAACACCCTCAAGTTGAAAATCTATCGCCAAGCACCTATTGGTGTGTTCCGGCAGTTGCACTTGAGAGCCAGTTGCCCTTGCCCTTAAGGCATTGTAATAAGGTGTACAACACATTGGCAATCCCCCTGGTATTGCTAATGTCTATAGGCGACGGAGGTCACTTACCATCAGGTGACCCGCCTGCCTCGTTGTCACTGATGACAGAAAAAAAAAATACCAGATCTAAGTTGGCATCACTGTTTAAGTTTGTCAAGGAGTGTTATAAATCCTTTTACATTTCGGCTCGAACCAGGGGTATTCATTCATAAATATGTCTTCATAAATATGGTGTCAATTTATTAACTGTCGGCGTGATGATATGATACTGATAGTAATGAGTTATCGGACCAAATAGCCTCCGGTACGAAACCGCAGAATCGGCACAGAAAACAATTTGTAACAAAAACAATTCTGTTATACGGATACTTAATTAAAACGCAAATTGGCGACCACGACCTCTGTGTCAGGGGACGGTGTAGTGACGTGACTCGTGCGGACGTGATAAATATTTATCGATAATTTGAAACAATTTAATTGGGCCAATATTTTTTAGGCATCGATACTTATTATTCTAAAAATATATAGCATGGATCTAGAGATTAGGTACTGTTACAAATTTAAGTACTGTGGAAAAAAAAACTTGAGAGGTGTCAAGGATGACACCCGGATGGAACGAAGATATATAAGTTATATAAGTCGAGAGAGTATATATATATATTAAAAATATATAATATTATATTATTATATTATATATATTATATAATATATTAAAACTTCCGAACCGGTGGTAACTTCTGTAATTCGACCTTCATAAGTGCCCTTCTAGGGCCTAAACTGAATAAATGGTTTTGACTTTGACTTTGAAAAATATATATATATAATTTATATATATATATATATAGAAATGAAAATATCTGGCTTGCTTTCTATAAGAGAGAGGGAGAGAGAGAGGGAGAGAGAGAGAGAGACAGGTCAACGCACTTTTGACACTAAAAGTGTCGTGACAATTTTTCGTAAGAATTTTTTCCGTCTAGCCCCCTTACACAACGCGCGATAAGGAATTCGTTCCAATACTAGGGGGATATTTATGACCAATAAATAAAATGACAACACAAACATCTTTAAAAACATGCTTTTTATAAAATAAAATGTATAAAATATTATCAGTGAAACTAAATAAATGATTGTAGGTATGTAACAGGTCCGGCTCTTCTCAGCAGAATCAAACTTTCGATCCGTGCGTAAATAGTGTTTATAAGCATTTTTAAATGCCTATTTGAATAAACAATATTCCCGTTTCTAATCGCGATTTAATTCATTAAGTATGTTCATAACCCATTTAGTATAATGTAAACTTTAAAAAACACAATAAATAATAAACTGTGGTCATTATATCAAAAAACAAATTCAAAATTAATTATTCCAAAACATTCAACAAACAACCATGACAAAATAATCCGATAGGAACACTTGTACCGACAACATTCTGTCATCCGATATCGATAAGTAGCCCAACACTACCGAAGCTCTCGGTTTTGCATAATAAACGTGCAATATTAGCATAAAATCACTTGCCATCGCCGGGGCTGGCTAACAGCTAACCAATTTGACTTGCAAAAAACCCCTCCGGCGTCAGTGATTGGTTTTCATTTCACATAATTTAACGTCATTTTTGATCTCATAATGTTCCGTCATTGATGGCGAATCATTTATGATGACAATAGCTCCTATAATATTTATAGCTATGGCGTCATCATCATAATCATCATGCCCTGCTGAGTTTCTTTCTTGCTGGAGACTGAATGTTGAACCGGTGGTAGAGTAAATTGTAACGTTCATAAGTCCAGGGCGTAAACTGAATAAATTAGTTTTGATTTTGATGAGGAACCCATTGGTGGAAGAGTACTTCGCTCGTAGGGAAGAATGTGTTGGCATAATACGGATCGATATGAGTTGTACTAGCTGCACTTAAGAAGACATTACCGCTAGCCATCTCCATACAAAATTAAGTTTTCTTCTTATTTAGATATTTCAGTTAAAACTTTAATAAAATTGTGACAAGTCAGATTTCCGCAAAATTATAAAGTTTCAAAATTACAGGGAATTAAAAAGTCGCATGTTGTTGCTGTTCTTTTCAAGTTAAAATATGACGAGTCTATGAATTTTAACTTATTACGGGTCTAGGCGTTATTTGACATGTTAATAAATTAAACATAAACTAAGTATCATGAAAATGGCGCGCTAAACTATTGCCGTCGCTCGTAAAGCCTGCGGGGATACAATGTGCGAGAGAGATAACGGCCAGGCGATAACGTCCTCTCAAGTGCCAGATTATATCTATATTTTGAATGCTACAACAATGTGTAAATACAGTTATCCCTTGTATAAATAACTCTCATGATTTTAATAAATTTTCCCCACGCAGTCTCGCTGGGGTTATTACGTATTTTGTCATAAAAAAGTAATGTAAATGTAATAAGTCTAAGTTGCTTTTTTAGAAAAAGTTATTGCTGAGTTTATTGCCGGCTCTTCTCAGCAAAATCAACCTTTTGAACCGTGCATGAGAGTAAAAAAAAAATATTTCGATATTATAAAACATGTGACGATTAAAAATACTTTTAATGAGTTCGATTTTTTAATTTTAATATTTTTTATTACGTACGTTTTCTGTCTCCTTTTCTTATATAATGTTAAATAGTGACAGATATATTTACCTTCTCACATCATGAGACCGAAAGTCTCCCCTAGCAATAGGGCTTATTATATATATTGATTTTAAGTCCTTACCATAACAAGTTAACCTAACATTCGTTTTGCCCTTCGACACCCTATAATTTCCCTATTTTTTCCAAATTACCTAACCGCATGTTATTATTTGTAAACGGAGTGTATTAGATATTATTAAATTGGTCCCTAATAACACGTAGTGAGACGCTAATAGTTGGTTTGGGCCTCTAATTTGTTAGTAGAAATCCGTCGCGTGAATTGTTAAAAGTTTTGCCTGGTTAGCAAATTGACTGGTGTTTTGAGTTTTTAAATATAGAATTGCCCGCCCATAGACGACGAGAGTTTTAAATATTAATATTATATTTAAAATTTTGAACGGTATCCCTGATCAAAGCTTTTTTCATATCGTCATATTCAAAGAGGAATGATGTTTAAGCCACTTATGAAGATTTTTTTTATTCTGGATAAGTATGTGGTTGACCACAATCTCATGTGGCCGAAAGTGGTAAGCACACAAACCCTAGATGGGAACTGGCTCTCAAGTGCAGCTGTCAGAACACACCGATTGGCGACAGATTTTCAACTTGAGGGTGGTAGCCAGCCTGTCGGGTACTACAAAGTACCCTACCACCGTGCAAGATTAATACAATTTTTTTTAACAATTTCATAAGTAATTAAAAAAAATATTATGTTAAAAACATGTATAAATTTTATTGAGAGAAGCATAAACATTTTCATAACAAAATGTTGTTCAAAACTCACGTGAAAACACAACCTTTTAAATTCTTACACATATTTTTTTGAGCTGCATTTTGAACGATCGCCGATCAATCAATGGCCGACAATTTGGTCCGTCCGAATATTACTCTTCGGTATAAGCATCACTTATAATAATAACTGTAATATAATAAACTACCACTTGCCATCATTATTACCACTTTTAAGAATGGTAAGTGACCATCATCGAATATAGAGAGATGCACCTTAATTCTATGCCAGATATATTTTTATAAAATTCCTTAAAAATTAAAAAAGCATATGAAAATGCTAGCTGATTATACCTAGCTATTATAGCTAGATGATTCAAAAAAAAATATTTACAACAAATGTACAAAATATACAAGCAAATGTACAATTACAATACATAAAAAACTTGTTCGAGGCTGCCGCTGCTGCCGATCGGCAAGGTTCCCAGAAGGCTGGCAGCGTTTCCTCTTTGGATGGCCAAGCTGATGCGTTGGCGGAAAAAGCTCCCCGCCCGCCGGTCACCCGAGGCCTCGTGACCGAATTATAGCTAGATTATATCTTTTCCCTGGATAAAAAGTATCCAATGTTTTATTCTAGGACGTGATCTACCAAACATACAAACTTTCACATGTATAATATTAGTAGGATTTAGAAACTGGACAAATTATTATTAACTACTAATGATTTTTACTAAAAAATAAAATAAAATGAAGAAAATCCGCCAACGCATCAGCTTGGCCATTCAAAGAGGAAACGGTGCCGTCTGCTGGAAACCTTGCCGATGGGCAGCAGCGGCAGCCTCGAAGAAGTTTTTTTATATATTATAGTTGTACATTTGTTTGTATATTTTGTACATATGTCGTAAATAAATGAGGAAAATTATATTTACCGGCGGGCGGGAAGTTTTTCCGCCAACGCATAAACCTGGCCATCCAAAGAGGAAACGCTGCCAGCCTGCTAGGAAAAGTATATATATGTCGCCGCGAGGGCTTGCTGATCATCAAGTTGGCATCTTAATAACTAATTTTACAATCAAAATAATCAATGTAATCTTTAACATAAATCTTACTTATTTATTCATAATCAATTAACGCGAGTAGTTAGTTTGTTTTTGGCTAAACTGAAAATTAAATCGTCTATTGTCTTAACTATGAAGTGATTGTGTTTTGAACGATAATATTAAAGTAAGTTTAATTAATTCTATGTTGGTTTTAGGCTTTAATTTATGCTTTGAATAAGTAGTTTTAATTCTGTTACTGATCTTATGAATTTATCTAATTATATTTAGGCATTGATTGTTTATTGACAGTTTTAAGTAGCTCAATTTATTGTAAAAATCAGGCGAGTGCAACGCCATTGGTCCGCGCGCTAGCAAATAGAAAGTCGTGTATCGGATGGCGCGGGGTGGTGGCGTGGCACTCGCTTGAAACCGGCGGCGGTTCGATTCGGGTTCACTTTTGATCCCGTCTTCGAGCTGTGAAGGTTGTAAGCTAAAACTCTGTCCATATTTGTAGAAAAATAATAATAGTAAAGTTAAAATTCATAAGTAAAATTCTGTTTCGTTATTTCTATTCTTAATTTCATTAAAATAATTTACTCTGTAAAACCTTTGATTGTAGTTTATCTCTTTAATCTAATTCAGTATGGATGGAGATACTAGTAGAACCGATGATCCTGGAGAGGTCAACGGTTCTGCGCTTATTAAAAATACTACCGATCCCCTAAATGCGATATCAGAAGTGGGATCGCTCCAGCGATCCCTTTCTGCCGGTCAATATGTTTCAGATCCTGGCCAAGCGAACGCGAACACCAACGCGCCAACTCTGAATGCGTATCGTGACAGCACGTCAACAGGTATGAACGCGTTCGCCAATCAGGCGCCCGCCGATCAGGCGCCGCTCACGCTGCAGCCTGGTAATGTTCCACCTGATTTTTTTACGCATATGATGAAGATGATGCAGAGCATGAGTGAACGACTGATGCAGCAGCCGAGTGATAAGGTAAAAATAACTGATGTGTTTCTACCCTCCTACGACCCGGATGGTAACGTCGGAGTACGTGAATGGTGTAGTCATATTTCGACGGCTAAATGTACGTACCAACTCAGCGATTATGATATTCGCATGAAAGTTACTAGCTTACTTAAGGGTCGTGCTAAGATATGGGCTGATAGTTGGTTAGTGACAACTTCTACCTGGGAAGAACTGCGTGAAAACATCGTCACCACGTTCGAACCCGAGAGCCGCTACTCCCGAGACGTACTCAGGTTTCGAGAACATATTTACGACTCCACTAAAGACATTTCAGAGTTTCTATCACATGCATGGCTTCTATGGAGGCGTGTGACTAAGGACAAACTGGACAACAGTGATGCTGTCGAAGCAGTGATCGGAACGGTTAGTGATGAACGTCTTAGAATTGAATTAATGAACGTCAGGGCTACCTCCGTGCCTGAATTAATTTCCGTAGCCTCTTCTATACGTGCCAAACGTCCCAGTGGATCCCAAAATAATTCTAATCAACCACCTCATAAGCGTTCTAGATTTTCTGTCGATAATAATCGAAATATTCCATATTGTAATTTTTGTAAGAGGGCTGGTCACGCGTCAAATAATTGCCGTAATAAAAGCGTCTCAAGTGACTCAAATGTGCGGTCAGTCGAAAAAGATCCTATGACGTCATCGTCTGTTATATCGCGTGCGAATGATAATAAGTTTTGTTCATTTTGCTCGAAACCTGGCCACACATTTGATATGTGTTTTCGTCGTGAGAAACAGATAGCTTCTAATGTTAATTCGATATGTAATAGTAAGTCTAATTTAAACACTATGCGAATTCGCGTCGGAGATGTAATAATAAGTACTGTATTTGATAGCGGTGCGGAGTGCTCAGTCATGCGCGAATCAATTGCAAACAAACTACCCGGCCGTAGGCATCAAGTAGTTAATTATTTACGTGGAATAGGCCCGTTCCCAGTCATCTCCACTAACACCTTGACAACAATATGTGTTATTGACAATATTAATGTTGAAATATTATTCCACGTTCTACCCGACTATGAGATGACTTCAGACGTTCTTATCGACCCTCTTCCCTCCGGACCGCGAAAGCGATAAAACGTATAATCTGTGTCTATTTTTTATTAATAAATTCAAAATTTAAATTAAATATTCACTTTCGTAAAAATCATTGAAGTACTAGGCGCGCATACGGAACGAAGAGTAATTGAACGCATGAAGCGCAGCTGAAAGGGACAACACAAAAGTACAACTGAGACGGAAACAATACGACGAGCTACGCCGCTGCGCCTACGGTTGCTACGGGACTGGTGTCGTCATCATCACTGCGTGCGTATTGTTTGCCTTAAATTATAAGCGACAGCGGTAGCGGTTTAATTTTGTCCGTTTGTCCTTTCGGAACACATAAATAATGGATATACATGTGATGAATAAATCTGTGAGCGAAGGTGACTTAAATCAAATTGGTCAGAGTTCTGAAACCACACCACCTAGCTATGTTTTTCTCCGTGGGAAAAGGAAAAGGGATGACGAGGAAATCTCTGAATTCAGTACCTTTAAGGAGGAAATTAAAAACATGATGTCAGCGTTGTTAGCAGATCAAGAAACAGAACTAAAAAAGCTATTTACCCCTACCCTCACAGAAATCCAAAAAACAAATCGTAGCATTGAAAGTTCCATTGCTTTTTTAATGAGCCAAAATGAAGAATTGGCCAAAAAAGTAGACCAACTGGAACAACAAAAAAAGAAAGACAACGAATATATAACGATTTTGGAAAATAGAATTGAAGATATCCAAAGAACAAACAGGAAAAGTAACATAGAAATGAAAAATGTGCCTAAAGGTCCTTCTGAGTCAAAAGATGATATGATCAATATGGTCATGCGATTGGGCAAGAGTATTGACTGTAATATCAATAAATCAGATGTTAAAGATATTTACAGAGTCCGTGGAAAAAAGGGACAAGACAACACGCCTATCGTAGTCGAATTCTCTTCAACTATACTGAAAACAGATGTCTTGAAAATGAGCAAAGCTCACAATATAAAGCAAAAAAGTAAGCTACGTGCTAAACATTTGGGCTTCACTAAAAATGAAGACACTCCAATATTTGTCTCAGAACAACTTACCGTAAAAGGATCCCGCTTATTTTTCCTCGCTAGAGATCTCGTCAAATCAAAAGGATATAAGTTCTGCTGGACCTCCTATGGACGAGTTCTTGTAAGAAAAGATGAAAATTCTTCTATAATTACTATTACTAATGAAAATCAAGTAAATAACTTAATTCAGGGAACATGACTATCATGTACTCATTTGTTCATATTTCTACCAAATTTTATTTTAAAATCTACTAAAATCAACTATAAAAGCATACTAAAATTTGTAATACATCGACATTCACACTCTACACAAAACACACATACAGAAACCACATACACTCAAACACCAAAAACACATACACAAAACCACTCCAAATGTGAACATGCCATCCTATGTATATTATCCAATATAAAACAATACGATATGAAGTTTAATATACATATATTATATAATTTTGATAATCTTGACACGAATCCCTTTCTAGAAAATACTGCTCTTACTTACATAAATAATAATCCATGATGGATATGTCTCTAGATACTACAAATGAATTAGACAATACAGAAATTGCATGCTCTTTTGAAAGTAAAATTGAGAATTTACCTCATAAATTAGACTTAAAAACTTCTGATTTTACAATAATAACGCAAAATATACGAAGCATTTACAGTAATATGGACGATCTTCAAGTTACACTAACAAAACTAAACTTTGATGTAGACTTATTAGTGCTGACGGAATGTAGACTAAATATAAACAAGCCTATTCCACATCTAATAAATTATAATTCTTTTACAACAACAAAACATTTAAATCAAAATGATGGCGTGACATCCTACATCAAAAATACGCATAATGCTCTTATTAAAGAAATTCCTTTGGTGCATGCGTCATGCTTACAAATTACAATCGATAGTACAATAATTCTATGTATTTACCGCTCTCCATCAAATAATAATGCTGATAAATTCATATGCTCTTTAAACAATCACCTTGAAGGTATAAAATCTTATGAAAAAATTATAATAGTGGGAGACATCAATATTAATCTAATATCTAGAACGAATGAAAACACCTACGATAAAAATAATAGGTTATGTTACCTAAATGTTTTGTCTATGCATGGTCTACTCCCTGGTCACTGTCTGCCTACTAGAGAGAACAGTTGTCTAGACCACATCATACTAAAAATAAATAAAACTAAAACCTCTGCAACCATTGCTATATTGCAAACATCAGTTACTGATCATTATATGGTACTACTAAGTCTATCTGAAAAAAGAAGACACTCGATAAAAAGTCGCACTACTAAAATAACATACGATTTTGAAAAAGCGATACAAAATTTAGATCATAACATTATAGACCTCCTCCACCTTAACGACCCAAACATCTTGGCTGAGCTGTTAATCTCTAGAATTCAAAAAAGTCTGTCTGATAGTGCTAAAATACTACACATACCTAGAAGTAAGCGTACCCTTAAACCATGGATTTCACATGGAATCCTACGTTGCATTAACAATAGAAATAACATGCAAAGAAAATTGAGATCTGATCCAAACAATGAAATATTGAAGATTACTTACAGAAGGTATCGTAATTTTTGCACGAATTTAATAAAAAAACTTAAAAGAAAATATGAGAGGGATCAATTAGCTAAATCTTCAAAAAATAGTAAAGCACTTTGGAATTGTATAAATAAGATCACTCACTATAAAACCACTAAGACACCGAACATTCAACTATTAAATATTAAGGCTTTACCAGTAGAATCAGCTAACTTTGTCAATAAATATTTTGCCAGTATAGGGAAAGCTCTAGCAGAAAATGCTACAGTACATTCTGCAGGTCAAGACCACATCCCCATTAATTCACTCTATCATCATCCTTCGTCTTTTGTCCTTCTAGAAACAGATCCTGTAGAAGTATTTAATGTAATCTCAAACCTTAAATCAAAAAGTGCTCCTGGATGGGATAATATATCTACCCATTTTCTTAAATCATCCAAACACATACTAATTCCAATTATATGTCATTTGGTAAACCTATGTTTTAGTCAAGGAAGGTTCCCCAAAATCCTCAAGCAGTCAGTCATAACACCCGTGTACAAGGGTGGGGATAGAGATGACGTCAACAATTACCGACCAATATCCGTTTTGCCGTCTATCTCAAAAATACTGGAAAAATTGATTAACAACAGACTGTTGGCATATTTAAATAAATTTAGTATTTTATCTAAATTTCAATTTGGCTTCAGAAATGGTCTCTCTACTGAAGATGCTGTCACAGCACTTTGTAACCGTATCGTGGACCATGTAGATAAAGGAAAAAAGTGCCTAACAGTATTCTTAGACCTCAAAAAGGCGTTTGACTCCGTTTCTGTTCCGATCCTTGTCCAAAAACTAGAAATGATAGGTATAAGAGGTACTCCACTTGCTCTACTTTCTGATTATCTTCATGAGAGAAAGCAAAGAGTTAAAATTTGTGAAACAGTCAGTGAAGATGAGTTTATAAGTTATGGAGTCCCGCAGGGCAGTGTTTTGGGCCCTACTTTGTTCTTGGCGTACATTAACGACCTTTGTAATCTGGAAATTAAGGACGGTCATATTATTTCCTATGCAGACGATACTGCTATTATCTTCACCGGCACCTCCTGGAACGATGTTAAGAAGAAAACAGAAACAGGGCTTGCTAAAATTGCTACATGGCTAAATTCAAATCTACTCACACTCAATATTAATAAAACAAACTTTATATGCTTCACCATGTACGATAGCACTCAGCCTGAACCTGGTTTCAACATAAAGATACATAAGTGCAACTTTGAAAAAACGTCCTGTGCCTGTTCCACCATAAAAAAAGTAGGAACGGTTAAGTACTTAGGTATTGTGATAGACCAACGGTTATCTTGGCACGCTCACCTAGAACAACTCATGAACAGAACAAGAAAACTGATTTGGATATTTAAAAATCTGAGACATGTGGCTTCTAAAACCCTTTTGAACCAAGTTTATGTGGCTCTTGCACAATCCATCCTTACTTACTGCATACCTATTTGGGGAGGAGCTACAAAGACAAAATTCCTAGACCTAGAGAGAGCACAAAGATCACTACTCAAAGTTATGTACTTTAAGCCGTATAGGTACCCAACTAACATGCTCTACCTAAACTCAGAAACACTTACAATCAGAAAACTGTATGTACTCCACTCAATATAGAAACTTCATAAAACACTAGAATACGACCCTATAAAATTTAATAAAAGAAGGAAATTTACTGTAACAAAAGCTCAGCGTGTGAATACTACTTTCGCAACAAGACAGTATATAACAAAATCTTCCCATTTATACAACAAAATAAATAAAACCTTGAATATATACCCCATGAATAATCACACATGCAAAAAGATTTTAACGAACTGGCTATCTTTATTAAACTACGATGAAACTGAAGCTCTTTTGGAAATCATTTAAACGGCATATTCATAATTCCATTCACACCATAATCAACCTCATACAATTCACACACAGCCACACACACAGCCACACACACACACACACACACAGCCACACACACACACACACACACACACACACACACACACACACACACACACACACACACACACACACACACACACACACACACACACACACACACACACACACACACACACACACACACACACACACACACACACACACACACACACACACACACACACACACACACACACACACACACACACACACACACACACACACACACACGTACCGACGTTTGTAACGTCTCTTTTCAATCAATGTTTAAATTGTTTATTTAATTATGTTCAACTTGTTACGCCTTAATCATAAGTATACTCTGTTATGGAAGAGTGAGGTCTCCTAGCACAAGTATTTCTATACTTAAAAGGAGATCTCTACCACGTTTATTACTATTTGATTAAGTTTTTGAAAATAAAAGATTTATTATTATATTATTTTTTTTTTTTGTTTTTTTTTTTCTCAGTTCAAAGAACTGGTAAATTTGATAATCACGGGCCTAAGCCAAGTGGATATCAAGAGGTCTCTTCGTTGTAGGGACTAAGGTGAATGTCGTTAGGTGGTTGGATGTGGTTGACTTGTAAAAATTTTCTTACTATCCTGCAAGTATTCAGTATGGCTGCTTTTTGTAAATTTATGTATGTGTAAGACGGAAGGTCTAACGTTTGGATGGATCTATGGAGTTGTTTTGGTATAACACCAGTAGTGGAGAGGACGATTGGTACAATAGTAACATTTTTTAAATGCCACATGCGAGTTATTTCTTCCTTTAAATCCATGTATTTGGAGAGTTTTTCAGCTATTGTACTTTGAAGATTATGGGTGTTTGGTATAGCTATGTCAATAATCAATGCTGTTTTATTATCTTTATCTACTAGTGTTATATCTGGTCTGTTGTAGTGAGTTGTTCTGTCAGTGAGTATAGCTCTGTCAAAGTAAAGTCTGTATTTTGAATTTTCAAGTACATTATTAGGAACGTATTTGTAGTATGGTGTGTAAGTATCAGGTATTAAATTATATTTTTGGGCGAGTTTTTGATGGATGATGTTAGCTATTTGGTCATGCCTATGCTTATATTCAGTTTGGACTATTGTTTTACATGCTCCTGTGATGTGTTGGATGGTCTCTGGTGCGCTGTTACATCGTCTACATATGTCTGAAGCTAAAGTTTTTGTAATGTATTTTTGGTAATTACGTGTTTCGATTACTTGATCTTGAATGGCAATCATAAACCCTTCTGTCTCGGGGAAGAGTTCACCTCGTCTGAGCCATGCGTTCGACGCTGTTTTGTCGACATTTGGGTGGTTCAGATCTTGATAATGTCTTCCATGGAGGGACTTCTGGGTCCATTCTTCTATTTTTGTCTGTTTGTCTTTAATGTATTCGTTATTTTGTTTAGTACTATTGTTTAAGTTAAGTGGTGTGAATTTGCAATCATTTTGAACTATTGCATTATGAAGTATAGAAGTTTGTGCTTTGTGGTGAAAGTATTGTCTGAGTGTTACTATTTGGGAGTTGTGTAAGTTGTTAATATCTATAAGTCCTCTGCCTCCATCGATTCGTGGTAGGGTAATCCTCTGCAAGCACGATCTAGGATGATGTTTCCTATATTTTGTCATTGTGACATTAATAGAACGCTGAATATTTTTTAATTCTGTCTTTGACCAATTAATAATTCCAAAAGAATAAGTTAAGATGGGAATAGCAAAAGTATTTATAGCTTTTATCATATTTCTGGAGTTTAAATGTGTTTTAAGAATGGCATTGAGTCTACTTCGAAATTGTTGCTGCAGTTTAATTTTACTCTCTTTGTATTCTATATATTTTGATTGGTTGTAACCTAAGTATTTGTATGCACTATGTTCATCTAAAGAATCTATTTGTTCACCGGAGGCCATCTCATAATTATGTTGATACTGCTGTCCTTTTTTTATTGAATTAATTTTGCATTTATCTATTCCGAATTCCATACAAATATCATTAGAAAAGTTTTCTACTGTATTAGCTAAATTATTAAGATTATGCTCTGAAGAAGCATATAACTTGATATCATCCATGTATAAAAGATGGTTTAAATTAATGGTTTCTGTCTGAGTTTGTGTGTTTGAACCTATTTCATTAAAATTTAGTGGGTATCCTATTTTACTGGAATTTAGAATGTTTGACAAAGGGTTAAGAGCAAGGCAGAACCAAAGCGGGCTAAGCGCGTCTCCTTGAAAGATCCCACGTTGAATTTGTATCGGTTCAGTAGTAATAGTTCCATCGATTGTGTTTATTTTTAGTCTAGTAGTCCATTTTTGAACAGAATTATGTAAAAAGTTTATTATACGCGGATGTATTTTATATATATTTAAAATTTTTAATAACCAGGAGTGCGGAACGGAGTCGTAAGCTTTTTTATAATCTATATACATACTATAAATATCTTTCTTTTTCTTGAAAACTTGCCGTAATATCACCGAATCTATAGTTAATTGTTCCTTGCAACCTTGGCAAAATTTTCTGCAACCTTTTTGTTGTTCTGTTAAGATATTATTATCAGTTGAATGTTTATAAATTAATTCCGATAAACATGATGTGATTATCTTGTATAAAGTTTGTAAACAAGTGATGGGTCTGTACTTGGCAGGATTTAAAGTATCATTGGTATCTTTTGGTAACATGTATGTGATTCCAGTTGTTATATATTGTGGCAATGATTCTGGGTCCTGTATGAATTGATTTATATAGTTGTGTAGAAAGGGGTGTATATATGTGAATTTTTTGTACCAGTAATTATGTATGTGGTCGGAACCAGGTGCTTTCCAATTATGTTGTTTACATAGTACTCTGTGGAATGTGTCGACAGTGATTACCTCAAATTGCATTTCCGGAGTATTAACATTATTATTTTCCTCATTTTTAATCCAGTCTGCTTCGTCATTGTGTGAAATAGGCTGTTCCCATATCGAAGCCCAGAAGTTCCGAAGAACATTTGGTGGTGGTGTGCTTTGAGAGGATTGACAAAAATTATTATGAGTAATATTTGAATTTCTAATGGTACGGTAAAACTGTTTTTCATTTTTACGAAATTGAATGTTTTGGTTTTTGCGGAGTGTGCATGCATTATATCGTTTTAATCTACTATTTGCTACAGAAAGTTTTTGCTTAAGTGTATCTAAAACTTGTATAGGTTCTGTATTTCCTCCCTCATGAATCGAGTGTACTTTATATTGCTCTAATATATCATCTACACGTTTTTGCAGCCTACTACTTGTGTTTCCGTTTATGTACTGTGTTAATCTACCAATTTTTGCTCTGAGGTCATTTATTTTATTTTCTAGCCTAATTTGCCATCCTAGTTTCGCATGATTTCTAGTCAAATTTGTATCTTCGGGTGGAGGGATTAAAATTTTAGAACCATTTATTTTTGCAGCAGTTATTGCTGAACAGTAAACAATCATTTGAAATGTTTTAAAATCTATGCTATCATTTATATTTTCCGGTAGAATAATACTATTAATGTACTGAACTACTTTAGACAATTTTTTTGATGTTTTCTGTTTGGGAATGTAAGGTCGTTCAGTGGGTTGGGTATTTGAAAAGTATCTTAGCATGTATAAAAAAGTTCTGTCTATCTCTGGAATTCTCTGAATGTCGGTTAGTTGTTGGGTATGCTGCGTGTCTGTAAATAGTTCTGGATCTATATTGTAAATAAAGTCAATATTATTACCTAAGTTATTTTGTGTATCCGTTTGAGTATTATTAATAGGCATATTTGCTGTATTATTTGTTTGAAGCCTAATCTCGTCAGCAATTTCTTGCCTGATATTGTTAAGTCTATCAGCATTAATCACTTTATTGGTAAAGATTCGCCTACGTTGATCAGCTATTCTCTGTTCAGAAATAGAAGATAAGTGTGGATATATTTTTAAAAAATCTTGATGTAATGCTTTCCTATAACCTGTTTTATTAGTTTCCAACTCTGTTACTCTATAATAGGAGCGGATGATATCTTCATTCATATCATTGGTCCATCTCATACGTTGTGGCTGTGAGTGCTGTATGTGTTGTGGGGATGTAGTAGTTGATTGATGTATGGTGTGAGATTGTATTTCACTATTGTGGGTTTGCAATTCCATTTTTATTTCTTCATAGATAGTATTTATTTTTTCTTGTGTTAATAGCTTATTACGGATTATTGCTCTGCGTTGGTCACCGAGTCGCTGTCTTGAGACGTCTACATGTGGGAATCTTTCTAAAAACTTTGAGTGAAGTGGAGTTAGGTAGTCACTAGTGTCCTGTTCGAGTAAAGTTATCTGGAGATAAGTGCGCAGAATAAATTCGTTATATTCTGTAGTCCATCTCCTGCGCATTTGAGATTTGTTGGTGGTGGGCACGAAGTAATCGGCAGGGAGCGCCTCTTGTGCAACATTCACCGACAAATAAGTGCTCGCCGTAGAAGTTGTTGGCGAAGCTGGGGTTCTGTACGATGAACCCGAAGAAGCAATTGAGACTGCTGATGGTGATGCAGTGGAAATGTCATCGGCTGTAGCATTATCCCGAAGAGCCCGCCTGCTCAGCTCTCCATCGTCGGCTGTAGTAGATTGTTCGGACGAAGCCCGCCTGCTCAGCTCCGCACCGCCGATGGTCCTCATCCTGTGGCATCCAGCATCGGCTCCAGATGCGCCCCGGCGACCCCCGGGCAGCGACCGCAAATTATACCTTCTTTCAGTCATTCTCCATGTTGGGTTACCAGAGCCACGTTAGCCGTGTAAGTTTTATCGTTACACGTTACCGCCCCCTACGTGGGTCAGGTGATCGACCCGGACGTGTGGTTGGACTTTAGGGGGCTTATATTATTATTATTATTATCGGTGCTAATTTGTTGCACGAAACTGGATTAAGTGTCATTGTGACACGTAGTACTGCAACGTTGATATCCCAACCATGTGTTATGCATATGCGATCAAATAACCCTTTGTTTGAAAACCTCAACCATGACCTGACTAATGAATCAGAGATTGATCAATTATTAATTTTGTTAAATAAGTACTCTTACGTGTTCACTCGTGGTTATGCAAAATCTCGTGTTAATACTGGCGAATTAGAAATCCGTTTAAAGAACCCCGACAAATATGTTGAACGAAGACCTTATAGGTTAAGTCCAGTAGAACGTGAGAAGGTCAAAGGTATTGTTTCCGAATTGATAGAAAACAACATAGTTCGTGAAAGTAGGTCTCCTTATTCTAGTCCAATTATTTTGGTGAAAAAGAAAAATGGGGACGATCGCATGTGCGTAGATTATCGAGAATTAAACTCTAACACAGTACGTGACCATTACCCACTGCCATTGATTGCGGATCAGATCGACCTATTGGCAGGCGGTCAATATTTTACTACCCTCGATATGGCTTCTGGATTTTTACAAATCCCCATCTCAGCTGATTCTGTAGAGAAAACTGCGTTTATTACACCGGACGGCTTATATCTAACAATGCCATTCGGACTCTGCAATGCACCATCCGTATATCAGAGGTGCATTAATCGAGCGTTAGGATCTCTTTTAAACTTGGGTAGTGCTAATAATGGTCATCATGATAGCGTGGCTCAGGTTTACATTGATGACGTCATCAGCAAATGTCGTAACTGTTCTAGTGGACTTTCCTTCTTAGAGAGAATCTTGATTGCTTTACGTGAGTCCGGATTTTCGATCAATATTGATAAATGCCTATTCTTCAAACGTTCGATCGAGTATCTCGGTAACGTGATTGAAAGTGGTCAAGTCAGACCTAGCCCTAAGAAAGTTGAGGCTTTGCTAAAAGCTCCTATCCCAACCACAGTAAAGCAGGTACGCCAGTTTAATGGTCTTGCTGGATATTTTCGGCGCTTTATTCCAGATTTTGCTCGAATCATGGTTCCACTTTACGATCTAACTAAGCAAGGCGTTAAGTGGCATTGGAGTCATAGTCACGAAGAAGCACGGCAAAAGGTAATATATCACCTTACCTCTACACCTGTTCTCACAATATTTCGAGAAGGCGAACCCACCGAGCTATTTACTGACGCTAGCAGCATTGGCTTCGGAGCAGTACTCATTCAGATTATCAACGGCCGACAGCACGTCATTGCGTATTTTAGCATGCGCACCACGGACACCGAAAGCAAATACCACTCCTATGAGCTGGAGACGCTGGCTGTAGTCCGGGCAGTAAAACACTTTCGACATTTTCTTTATGGTCGTAAGTTCAAGGTGATTACCGACTGCAATGCACTGAAGGCGTCTAAACATAAACAGGATCTGCTACCTCGCATACATAGGTGGTGGGCGTATCTTCAAAATTTTGAATTTGACATAGAATACAGGAAAGGCGAGCGAATGCAGCATGCAGATTTTTTTAGCAGGAATCCAGAACCCCTAGCTGTTAATGTTTTAACAAGCAATCTGGAGTGGCTTAATATTGAGCAACGTCGTGATGCCCAGCTGCGACCTATTATAGATTCCCTACATAATGGTGAAGCTGTCCATGGATACTTCCTCGAAGGCAATGTGCTTAAATGTGAACGTACAGATCCGATCCATGGCACTCAAAAACTAATTGTTGTACCTAGATCTTTCCAGTGGAGCCTCATTAATACTTACCACACTGCCCTTAAGCATCTCGGCTGGGAGAAGACTCTTCACAAAATAACTGAAACTTATTATTTCAATAAAATGAGCTCCATTGTTAGAGATTTTGTAGATAACTGCGTGGTATGCAGAACATCGAAACAAACATCTGGTGCTACACAGGTACAATTACATCCGATCACAAAACCATCGACGGCATTCGAGGTCATACATATGGACATTACAGGTAAACTTGGTACTCCTGACGACCAGGAGTATGTAATCGTAACAATTGATGCCTTTACCAAGTATGTATTACTTCGTTATACTAACGACAAAAGTCAATATAGTACTCTCGCTGCACTTAAACAAATTATTCATCTTTTTGGAGCACCACGGCAAATTATCGTAGACGGTGGCCGTGAGTTTCTGGGTGAATACAAAAGCTACTGCGATAGGTTTGGCATCGAGATACATGCTATAGCCCCCGGCGTGAGCAGAGCAAATGGACAAGTGGAGCGAGTCATGGCAACATTGAAAAATGGTCTCGTTATGATCAAGAATTACGAGACTCCCGACTGGCACACAGCTGTCGACAGTCTGCAACTGGCCTTCAACTGTACTGCTCACAGGACTACAGGTACAGCTCCTCTAACATTTCTAACTCGACGTCAAAACTGCGTACCACCAGAATTACTGAATTTAGTTAATTTTGATAATGCATGCATTGACATTGAAGCACTTCATCGGCACGTGCAACAAAGGATGACCGAAGCGTCTACAAAGGACAAAGCCAGGTTTGACAAGGGGCGTGCTAAAATTCATAATTTTCAACGAGGGGACTTCGTCTTAATTAAAAACAATCCTAGAAACCAAACTTCTCTTGACCTAAAGTTTAGTGTGCCTTACGAAGTTCACAGGGTACTTGAAAATGACCGCTACCTCGTGAAGAAAGTCGTCGGTCACCATGGGCGACCTCGCAAAGTCGCTCACGACCAACTAAGACGCGCCCCACAACCAGGCGCAGCCACTTTGATGCCTCAGGCGGCCGTGTCGCCCCCAGATGAGGCAGGGCCATCCAGCATGGCTGCTGCTTCTCAATCTGTGACCGCAGCTGCTTCACAAGCATCCAGCTCATCCAATCTACCTGATGCGGCTGAGCAGCAGACGACCGACACCCAGCCACTTAACTAAGCCGGTGAGATTCGTTCATGTTGTTTACCTGACATAAATGACACATACTCGCCATTCAAATTGCAATTTCAAATGATGTTATTGACGTGTGGAGCCGTTCAATAACCAAAATATGAAAAGATGTTGTTGGCGTGTGGAGCCGTCCAACAACCAATAATTATAAATAACTATTGACGTATGGAGCCGTACAATAGTTAAATCCTATCCGAAAATTTCCCCTGTGTACCACGGCGTACAAGACCGCCCAGAGCACAGCATCGACCTATCATATTTTCCTATAGAGCCTCTGTGTATCAGCATCGACCACTCACTCACCTATCCTTACCATGATTCTTATATTTAAAGCTGTTGTCACGTGTAATGAGCAGTTTATAAAAATTAACCAATGTTATTTGTTGCCGTAGAAGGTATTCAAAACATGGGTTTTTGTATTGATTAATGGGTTAGCCTTGGTCTAAGGAACTCGTGAAATAATTTAATTTAAACTAAGGTCTAGGTGAACTGTGTAAGTACCTAGCTTCAAAATATTTTTCTCTTTTGTTTTCAGTTAACCCAGCGCTGCAGGGCACGCATCGCTTATCAGAATGGCCGTGTCGCCGCGAGGGCTTGCTGATCATCAAGTTGGCATCTTAATAACTAATTTTACAATCAAAATAATCAATGTAATCTTTAACATAAATCTTACTTATTTATTCATAATCAATTAACGCGAGTAGTTAGTTTGTTTTTGGCTAAACTGAAAATTAAATCGTCTATTGTCTTAACTATGAAGTGATTGTGTTTTGAACGATAATATTAAAGTAAGTTTAATTAATTCTATGTTGGTTTTAGGCTTTAATTTATGCTTTGAATAAGTAGTTTTAATTCTGTTACTGATCTTATGAATTTATCTAATTATATTTAGGCATTGATTGTTTATTGACAGTTTTAAGTAGCTCAATTTATTGTAAAAATCAGGCGAGTGCAACGCCATTGGTCCGCGCGCTAGCAAATAGAAAGTCGTGTATCGGATGGCGCGGGGTGGTGGCGTGGCACTCGCTTGAAACCGGCGGCGGTTCGATTCGGGTTCACTTTTGATCCCGTCTTCGAGCTGTGAAGGTTGTAAGCTAAAACTCTGTCCATATTTGTAGAAAAATAATAATAGTAAAGTTAAAATTCATAAGTAAAATTCTGTTTCGTTATTTCTATTCTTAATTTCATTAAAATAATTTACTCTGTAAAACCTTTGATTGTAGTTTATCTCTTTAATCTAATTCAGTATGGATGGAGATACTAGTAGAACCGATGATCCTGGAGAGGTCAACGGTTCTGCGCTTATTAAAAATACTACCGATCCCCTAAATGCGATATATATTTTTTTATTAAACACATTAAATTCACTTCAACAATTTTTTAAACACATAGTTTTTAAAACACATTCACAAAGTTTATAAACTGTTTTTTTTTAAACTAAAGTTTCGAATTGCAAAACATATGTCGGTACAAATAATATGAACAAAAACCGCAACGCGCCGTCCCCAAACATTGAGAGTCCAATTTCAAAAGCTTATTCCATCCCACACAGAATTGACATTAATATCGACAATGGAACGATCACAAAGGGATGAATGTGCAATGTAATGCAACATTACCTAATATAACTTGTCTGTTAGGGCTGTGCAATGGACACCAGCGATAATATTAAAATATATATCTTACTACTACATAATAAAATTATAAATGTATTTAATTTTTTTGGATGTGAACATCCTGTAAGTATATTTTTATTGATTTATTTTCTTTTAGGAAGATTTACAGCCAAATATAACTGATATGGTAGACATTTAAAACTTTGTTCAATGCCATTTAAAAATCTCCAAATATCTACTTAGTAATTTTTAGGGTTCCGTACCCAAAGTCCGTCTGTCCGTCTGTCCGTCTGTCCGTCTGTCTGTCCGTCTGTCTGTCCGTCTGTCTGTCCGTCTGTCTGTCCGTCTGTCTGTCCGTCTGTCTGTCCGTCTGTCTGTCCGTCTGTCTGTTACCAGGCTGTATCTCAAGAACCGCGATAGCTAGACAGTTGAAATTTTCACAAATTATGTATTTCTGTTGCCGCTATAACAACAAATACTAAAAACAAAATAAAATAAATATTTAAGGGGGGGCTCCCATACATCAAACGTGATTTTTTTGCCTTTTTTACGGAACACATCGTGCGCGAGTCCGACTCGCACTTGGCCGGTTTTTTTTATACTGTCGATCGAAATCTATGTACTTGACTATGGTCGGTCTCCCCGTGGTATGTGATGGAATAAGTAATCAAAGCTGCTAATCACACAAAGATTTTGATCTGGCTCTCAAGCTCACCCAACGAAACAGGTAGATGTAGGGAAATCATTATTTGATTGGTTTGACCTGGTTTTGCAATTCCATCCCTGAAAAACCCTGAATATATGCTTTAAAAATATATACAACTAGCTGTCCCGCGCGGTTTCATCCGCGTTCCCGCGTATCTTATCTTTTCCCTCTTTATATTATTAGTGTAGATTAATTTTATAATGAAATGAAATCTAATTGTTTATTTATCCAAATAGGCCTTCACAGGCACTTATGAATAGTCAGACTCTAAATGCTCGGTTCGGAAGGTTGCTTTTGCTGAGAAACAAGTTACACCTATTACATTCAATAATTATTTATCTAGTCTCACTGACAATAATTGCGTGTTATGGCGGCAAAAATAGTAATCTATAGAATTTCATTATGACCGACTTAATAAACAACAAACTCAAGCAGACCAGCCCCCACAAGCGGCACCTTATAATATAGTCTAGCAAACGATAGCTAACTATACGCCATCAACCTAATTCGAAAATCCATAAGGCCCTACCAGTAATGCTCGTTGTCAGTTCTCGTCGAGTGTCCCGCATTTTTGCGCCACTAAGTACCCTATTATGATCACCCTAACGTGACCAAGCGTGTAATGTCACTCGACACTCGTGTCGTCACGTGTCACGGCTCACTTGACGTCACAGTTATTCTGGTACAACTTTTGGCCTTATCTATAATATAAAAAAGAAACGCAAAATGTGTTGGTAAGCGCATAACTCAACAACGCCTGGACCAATTTGGCCAATTCTTTTTTTTAAATGTTTGTTGATGTCCAAGGATGGTTTTTACGGCGAGAAAAATTCGAATTATTGCCGGGAAAACCCTAAAAATAGCCCTTTTCTTTTTCCCATACAAACACCCAGCTGTCAAACATTTGACGTCAATCGAAACAAAACAAAGACGCGTTTTAGAGAAATAGGGCAGAACAAGGTCTGCCGGGACAGCTAGTTCATAATAAAATCGACGATGTTTAGCAACTGCTTAGCAAATTCTTAATTCAAATTTTCTATACAGATTTCTATAGGGAGATTTTCTATAGGCCATTTATGTTTACCGTTGACGGATATAATGTTTTTTTTTTTTATTTATTTACCACAAAGTTATACAAATTTTACAAAAATAATAATTCCGTCAAACCGCAGTGCGGTTTGTCGACAGAATAGCCCCCGTTTTTTTTATTTTAACATTATTTATAGATATACCTTAGCTTTGCGTAGGAGTAGTAGTAAAATTACTGCCTTATCAGAATTAACAGGCAAGCTACACATTTTTGGCGGGAAAAAGGCTGCTAATATAAATATTTCTTTGTATGTACTGGCCGAAAATAAAACACCAAACACTTTTTTTCTTTGTTGCAGTAAAACTTCTTGCTAAATGGCTAAATAATTCCCTCGGTGCTCTATTTTTCAACGGCAAAGTTAAGTTTGCAGAAACGTCAAGCTGATGGCACGATTATGGTCATTTGACTCCATGGTTTTGGATTTCGTGAACAAATAGGATTATCCTGTGTATTGTGAGGACATGTTCCTACTGTTTCGTTACATAATGTGATTTTTATGTGTGAGGGTGAATATGCTTATTGTTATTGTCGAGACTGTCGGGGACGTTTATATTGTATTGATGATTTTTATTAGGAACCAGGAGAAAAGTTATTGGTTATTATGTTATTTATTTACTTTTTTTTTTTAAATTTTTGATATTTAATTCCCAACATAAAACCTTTATTAAATTAACTAATATCTACATTATAAAGGAACACTATATAAAATCAATAAAATATTTACATTATTATAATTGTATTAAAACTAATCTAATCTAAAAACTACCTAAAATAAACTATAAAAGTGCGTCGAAGAATTCCTCCGCATCGCCGTCGACTGGTGAATTACTAAATTAATTTAGTAACTAAGTACACTCTTTCTAGCACAATAGCATGTACAATAATATTTATTGTTACTCTTGTAAACTATAATATAATATTATGAAAAAAAAAGCCCACGGAATCCCAAACTTTTATTAACAAAGGAATAATTTACAAAAATAAACAAACATAAATTATTTTCATATTCTTACACTTATGCCTAATACGTCAACAAAAAAAAATCATATTCAAATAAAGAAGCAAGATTAGATCTTACAGATTACATTGTAATTGATGAATGAATACACCTCTAGGATTATAACAACACAAATATAAAGAAAACACTACAAAACTCAACTCTATGGCATACAAATTACGAGTGATTTGATAAATAAAGGGGTTCTAAGGTTGTCCGCACACTGAGCAACAACACAATGGGTTGATCTCGTCACAGGGCTGTCAAAATGTATCCAGGCGAGTAATTAGCAGTCGTCAGTTCGAATGAGTATTGTCAAGAGTAAGCCCCTATAATCCGATTTTTTATTATGTCAGAGTTTTAATGCGTGCTGTTGAACTTTAGGTACATCACATTTCGCAAGATTATATCTAATTCAAATAAAATAAGGACTCCAAATTTTAAAAGCGAGTGCAACGTAGCAATGGCTGAGGCTGTTTTTTTTTTATAACTATGTTTAAGTGAACAATATCATTATCTTACTATGTAAAATCATATAATCTGTATACTGTATTAAAATTCAAGGTAAGTAATCATAATTTTGGACGACTTTCAACAATAAATTACCACGTGTAAATCAACCTTAATCCGCCCTCAAAAATCAAAATTTCCTGTCCTTTCACACGATATTGAAATGCAAGTAGCCAGATATTACGTAAACTGTCAAAGTGACAATAGAATAACAAGGTTTCGGCTTACGACCGACAAACATTCAACAATGGCAGGATTATAGTTTCAAACTAGATTTAATAAGACCCTTATGTTAATGAATGTAAGAGCGATTTCCCCTTGCGTTTTCATTTGTAATCTGATAAGCTTTGGGGGGTTTTGAGCTTACCATTGAAGCGTGAAATTGTTTTTTTTTTCACGTCATGTTACTCAGTAATTATGTTTAGAATTATATTTTATTCCAGAATATATTTTGTTGATCTTATCTCTATTAAATTCAAATATGTATTGTTAGTTATTCTTTGCTTTTGGTTTCTGAATTGTTGTCGACATCTTTAATATTATAAAATTGTCGTGTCACGTCACGATGTTAGTTCGTGATTAACTTCGAAACTACTAAACCGATCATGATGGAACTTGGCAGTAAAATAAATTATACCCTGGTGTAAGAGATAGAATACTTTTTATCCCGGATAAATATAAATTGCCACGGGAACGCGAGTTCTAACTTTTTGAAAATGTTGGTAATGAAAACTTTGTTAATATTTAGAACTTATCTTTTCCGGGGATAAAAAGTATCCTATGTCCTTCTCCAAGGTTCCATATATGTCTATACCAAATTCCATAATTTTTCTGTTGCCTACACATTTTACGTAAAATTATATCTTTTTCTGATTAGTAGAAATTTTTACGTACACATTAAGTTAGTTTTACGTGACAATGGAAATACTTTTAAACTTTCATAAACTATTCTGATTATAGTTTAAAAATTGGCGACTCTTAGACGTAATCCTTTCAGCCAAAAATACTATTTTCAAATCTTGTAAACAAAATAAGTCGACAGCTCAGACCAAATAAAAAGGTTTTTTTTTTTAAATTCTCGATAGGCTTGTGTTTTGACCACAATCTCACCATGGTAAGTGATGCCACATGCCGAAGGTGGTAAGCACACAAAGCTTAGATGGGAACTAGCTTTCAAGTGCAGCTGTCGGAACACACCGATAGGTGCTTGGCGACAGATTTTCAACTTGAGGGTGGTAGCCAGCCAGTCGGGTACTACAAAGTACCCTATCACCGTGCTATGATTTCCTCACGATGTTTTCCTTCACCGAAATCTCAAGCTCATTGTAGGATTCGAACCCACGACCTTCGCCGCGGTATTCGACGTCACTTACCAATGAGCTATCATCGCCTTAAACTTAGATAGACAGAGCCCCGCGTACTTAAAGTGAAGCACAGTAAAGGAAGCCAAATTTTAACAAAGAAGCCGATCGCGTCCCTTCGTCCCGTCGCGAGTCACGCGGGATAATGGTATGGGAGGCAATGATGCTAAATTTGTAGTTACTCGAGCGTCTTTGGGACCTACTGGAATTTGAAGATTAGGTGGAATAAAGAAAAAAAGGTTATATGATATTTTCTCCTTCAGCGGTGGGGGGAGCGTCTACAGGGTTTCAAAAATGTAAAAAAATACAGTCACCAAGAAATACTCGAGCGCGTCAGATATTAATAGGGTAGTCGCGCCACGTCTGTCTGATAACGGAAAAATAATAATCTGCCGTTTTGCGTGGTGGGGGTGGCCGTACGAAGGGGTCGAGGATAAGGGATGTTAAGTGAACCCTCCAGTAGCTCCTATTTTAAAGACTGACGATTTGGACGCGACCATCAGTCAGGGCCGATTTTTGAAAATGCAAAAAAAAATCGTGACCTTGATTTACTCGAGCGCGTCAGATTTTTATACAGGTGGTTCTTCTTGATGGCCTTGTTGTACTGACCCATAATCTGACAATTATGTTGAGGGATTTCCTTAATCTGACGGTTTGAAAAAAAAAATATATAAAAAATATCGAAATCTGGAAAATGGTTCAAGATATCGAAAAAATTTTTGCACTAAAGTTGTAGAGAATTTAATCTTCTACAACATTTGTTGTAGAAGATTAAAACATTGTTTACATACAACATTGTTTGAATACATGTACCAAAAAACCCATAGGAAACGAGATATTTGCAATAAATCATTTTTTGACCTTTGACCTTGAAAAATCAGTAGTCGCGGGCACCCTATGATAAGTAGCTTTTGAGACAAGTTTAAGGGTGTCAAAATAAAGGTTTGTACAAGTTAATAGGTGACTATCTCTCATTCTGAGGTGAAACTCATAATATTCCTGGACTATACACTTAATAATGATTTTAGCTACTTCGGCTTGTGCAAATCGGCAGATTAAGATATTTCCGTGATTCGTGACTAATTTCCTTTAAAATAAAAAAAAAACTAATCGCGCTCGAGAAAATCCAGGTGACGTTTTTTTTTTGCAACTTTGCGAGTCTCCAATTTTCTTTCGTCACGCCCAAATTGTCAGATTATTGAAATGTACACTATTTTGCATGTAACTAACTTACCTTACCTTAATCTGACGCGCTCGAGTATTTCAAACCATCGATTTTTTTTTACTAATCTGACGGGCTACCCTAGACGTTCGACACTATATAGAGGGCTCAGATTTGGTGAGAGTACTTCACAAGCTGCAAGGTTGCCCCCCTTATGTTAATCTGCCGCGCTCGAGTAAATCCCGAAATCCCCTATTCGCCTCCCCTACCATAACGTACGTGCAGGTCACGCACACAACTTCGTGCAGGTTCACTTCATTGGAGACTTTTGTTTACTTACGCTCCTTCTACCTTTTCATTTGTTCTGTGGTCGACAACCCTGACTTATATCGTACATCGTATGCCAATTACAAACATAAGAACTGAATTTAAAGTGCCCACTAACGATATGTTAAATAGCAAATACGTTCGGCGATGTCCCAACAATGGCATAAATCGTCGACAGACAGACGGACTGGCAAAACAAACCTATTGATGGTATATATTAACGATAAATCTAATTTATTGGACGTCCTATACGCATCCGTTGTGCTTTGCATCACAAAACTTTGATTATGTTTAAACTTTAATAAAATTCAACGGCGTAATTCAATTTACAAAGAAATACAGATGGAACGGACAAAAAATATCTTGGGTTCTTATAGCGGTATTACTTTAGGATGTGAAAAAGTTTGGTGACCACACAGGTCGATCAAAAAGAGACGGTTAGAAATTACTAAATAATGGGTTGTGCTGAATGTTTAGCCTTTCCCGTGATTTTTGATGTGTAACAGTAAAGGACGTAAGTGTGTAATTTTATTTCCTCTATCGTAGTGCAGGCAAAGGGTTTTACCCCATACAGCCTCAAATTCAAACTCTAAACTCATTTATTGACCCACTAGCTGTACCGCGCGGTTTCACCTGCGTTTCCGAGGGATCTTATCTTTTCCCGGGATAAAAAGTAGCCTATGTGCTATTCCAGACTATAATCAATCTCTATGCCAAATTTCATCCAGATCCCTTCAGCCGTTCTGGCGTAAATGAATAACAAACATCCATCCATCCAAACTTTCACAATTATAATATTAGTAAGATGAGCGCGCGCGGTGATAGAGTTGGCTGTCAGATGGTACCATCCCATTTTCCGAGAGGTTGGTACATGAATGGTATTACCTTGGTGAGATGTCAGATGTTACACACCATAAAATGCGACTACTGTAAGGCTCGCTAGAATTTTTATTGAAAGACGGAAAAGATGCTAAGATGAAGATTGAAAGATTTTTAAAATCGTAATCTATGCTTTTCACTTTGTGTGAAAAAGGAAGGTGATCGCGTTCCTGGGTGACGCCAATCACTCGGGATAACGTACGTACAGGTCACGCACACAACTTCGTACTCGATGCTTCACTTCATTGGAGACTGTTGTTTACTTACGCTCCTTCTACCTTTTTTATTTGTTCTGTGGCTTTTATTTTATTACAATCTCACCGTAGTAAATGAAGATCAGGTCTAAGGTGCAGCATAATTGGAACTGGCTCTCAAGTACAACTGCTGCAGCATTTTAGAGTGGAGAACTCATTGGACATAAAAAAACTAATTTATTATTTAATCGATATAGAACCAATCAACTATAACTAGCTCATAGAACAAAGCATAAAGATACTCCTATAGCATTATTAAAATCCAATTAAAGTTCAAATTAATAGTAAGACATAGACGTCAAAGTCAGTACTTCAGTATAATTGGAGGAAAACGACGTGGCCTGTTATTATTAGTTTAACTGAAATTATCACTTTAGTACCTATAGAATTGTGGATGATAATCAAAAAATCAATACGCGATAATGATACGGTTGAAGTATGTTCTCAGAAGTAAGATGTTAAAGTACCTATAACATTTTATAAATCAATTTATAGTCAAATCAAATAAAAAAACTCATTTATTCAGTTTAGGCCCTGGTAAGAACTTAACAATTAACTAATACTTACTACATGCTTTAGGCCGGGACTCCACCAAAGCGGAGCGGATATGTTTTTTAAACAACCAATAGAATAGCTGAGCGGTGAGGAGATGTGTGAATAACGAAATTCTATCGGTTGTTTAAAAAACATCTAGTATTTATACTTTCCAATATTTTTAGTAAGTATCAAAAGTGACAGAGAGCCACCCGATGTTTAGTAAGTACCAAAAGTGACAGAGAGCCACCCGATGGTTAGTAAGTACCAAAAGTGACAGAGAGCCACCCGATGGTTAGTAAGTACCAAAAGTGACAGAGAGCCACCCGATGTTTAGTAAGTACCAAAAGTGACAGAGAGCCACCCGATGGTTAGTAAGTACCAAAAGTGACAGAGAGCCACCCGATGGTTAGTAAGTACCAAAAGTGACAGAGAGCCACCCGATGGTTAGTAAGTACCAAAAGTGACAAAGAGCCACCCGATGGTTAGTAAGTACCAAAAGTGACAGGAAGCCACCCGATGGTTAATAAGTACCAAAAGTGACAGAGAGCCACCCGATGGTTAGTAAGTACCAAAAGTGACAGAGAGCCACCCGATGGTTAGAAAGTACCAAAAGTGACAGAGAGCCACCCGATGGTTAGTAAGTACCAAAAGTGACAGAGAGCCACCCGATGGTTAGTAAGTACCAAAAGTGACAGAGAGCCACCCGATGGTTAGTAAGTACCAAAAGTGACAGAGAGCCACCCGATGGTAAGTGACTACCGTCGTCTATAGATATTAGCAATACCAACGGAATTGCCAATGTGTTGTACACCTTGTTGCAATGCCTTTAAGGTAACTCGCTCTCAAGTGCAATTGCCGGAACACACCAATAGGTGCTTGGCGACAGATTTTCAACTTGAGGGTGGTAGCCAGCCAGTCGGGTACTACAAAGTACCAGCGTGCTAAAATTTGTGGCACATATTTCTACTGTTTGTCAACCGATGTTTTTTTCTCCACTATTTTAAATTCATGTTTTAAAAAACCGGCCAAGTGCGAGTCGGACTCGCGCACGAAGGGGTCCGTAAAAACTTACCCCTTAAATATTTGTTTTATTTTGTTTTTATTATTTTTGTTACAGCGGCAACAGAAATACATAATTTGTGAAAATTTCAACTGTCTAGCTATCGCGGTTCTTGAGATACAGCCTGGTGACAGACAGACGGACGGACGGACGGACAGACAGCGAAGTCTTAGTAATAGGGTCCCGTTTTTACCCTTTGGGTATGGAACCCTAAAAAGAGATTACAGCTGAATTTCGACCAGTACGACGAAAAACCAAAGTAAAGCTTAGTGTAACACAGTTCAGGGTTTTTGCTATTAACTTGTTACAAGGCGTGTCAGGTTTGTTGATTTATTTTTTGTACGCGTTTAAAAAAGTGCGAGGTTCTAGTTTGTTACGTAGAAATTTTGACTACGTAAAAATTTCATAGTACTTACATAGTTTGTGGGATCATTCCATTAGTATATTATATTACTACATCATTATGTGCACATTTGGGCACTATTTTTCTCATTAGAATATGATAATATATCATAATTTCACTTTTGTTTTGATAATTTATAACCTTGTTTGTTTTGATTAGGTTGGCAGATCGATTGTGTGAATGAACTGTCAGTTTGACGTACTGAAGTGACGTTCCGTTGCTTTGAACGCTACGGTCAAGGTCTCATTCACATAGTCGAATGCATTTCACCGTATTTTTTATCGATTCGTTAGGAATTGAGCGAATGAAGAGTGATTGATTTGTGCTAAGCAACATCCTTAGCGGGGAGCAATGTCTCTGTCATTTCCTTTTTCTCGATCGCCGAGAGCACTTCGGCGTCAAGCCTTTTATTTAATATTTTGTGGTAAGTGCCTCATCATCATCTTTCTGAAGTAAAGATTATTATCAGCATTGTACGCAGTCTATATCGTGGTGATTATTTTTCAGTTTCATGTGAAATTACGGCCGGCGCGTGTCTCGATAATTGAGACATCGGACACGCCACGCCTTCATTTTGAATCCTGATTGGTATGTATCTCATGGATATTAACTGCAATGTTCCCGGCGTGCTTTATTTTGATTAAATATTAATCAGATTCGTATTTTCTTGACAGCGTGCAGAGTTGACTTTGCGACCAGCACGTGGCGTCACCGGAGTCGACATTGTCCGATCTCCTCACGCCTGGACATTTTCCTCCATAAGGTATTTATGGTGCTTTATAAATTTAATTTCAAAATCATTGTTTTACGGTGTAATTCCGAACATGCGGGTTAAGCACATGGCAGGTGACTTAACCTATGCATGTTGTTCTTATATAGTAGGAGTGTTGTAGGGATCCCTCTCATCAATCTTCAATTGATGCCGAGGCATCTTATAGATATTTTGAGTATTTTTATACATAATTTTCTGGAATTGGGACGCTGCTTGACCGAGCACATGGCCGACATCGGGGGCTGATGTCCGTCCTTTGTGTGCTCGGGCTGTGTAGTATTTCCATTCTAATGCCACCAATTTTGGGCCAATTCCAGGAGGTGTCTGGAGAGGGCTAAGAACCTCCATTTTCTGGAGAGGGCTAAGAACCCCCATTGTCTGGAGAGGGCTAAGCTCCCCCCATTGTCTGGAGAGGGCCGCGTACCCTCACCTTTGTAGCGGACTACGTTCCGAGGACCACGCTCCTCCTTCATCGGAGTGGCCACATCCTCTCATTCATCGGAGAAGCCACGTCCTCTCATTCATCGGTGCAGGTTCCTTCATACACAACGGTTTAAGTTTAAATAATATTTTTTTACGGACTGTCAGCCGTTCTGACAGTGGCGCTCAAATTTAACTTCCCCATATTTTAATATATCATCCAACCAAATTAAACCTTACCCCAGGCCCACGCCTGAGTCTAGCTGGCTATAAGTACATATCTATGTATTGTTTGGTTTACTTTGTTGAATATTATTTAATAAATATTTTTTAATAATTGTTTCTGGGGAAATTTTGGTTTTATTTTACCACCTGAAAATCTTTAAACAATTTAAAAACAACCACTAGATTAAATTGTGATGAAGTAAAGGTTATTATTAAGAGAGACTAGATAAGTACCAGTTCAGCCAATTTAAAGAATCACGTCGATCATTTGTATCCAACTAATATTATAAATGAGAAAGTTTGGATGGATGGATTTGTTACTTTTTCACGCAAAAACGGCTGAAAGGATTTTGATGAAACTTGGCACACAGGTAGATCATATCCTGGAATAACACATAGGATACTTTTTATCCCGGGAAAGGATAATATCCCACGGGAACGCGGGTGAAACCGCGGGGGACGACACAAAATACACGAATTTGGTGAAAATAAAACTACAAACACGTCACTTCGCAAGTTCCCGCCAAAAAGTTTCGTAATATTTTAATTATCATTCCTGTCAAATAAACTGTCACTGTCAAGTACTCAATTCAGACAGTTTCTAAAACAGCTTAGAGGCGTCTAAAGTGTTGCAGATTTACGGAGCACGCCTCCGCTATGGGACAGGCCATTTCATCAGGTAATAAAACATTCGGCGGGGTTACTTTTCAGGTTGAATTATGGGGTTAGGTCGGGTGAGGCCGCGGGGTGCGGGAGGTCGGCGGTCGGCCATACATCACCTGGAGGTGAAACAGGGATTACTCTTACATCGACTTTGGCTTGTTAATGCCGTGAAACTTTTGCTTTCAGGGTTTTTTACGAGTCGACAAGAGTTTTTGCATTTGATTGCTGAAAGTTTTTGTGTTTTTTTAATGAGTTCTAGGCTACATGGTTGGAATGGTGGTATACTTTTATTGGAAGCGATTGTATAGTTTGCGATGTTGGAATCTTGTCTTTATTATAGGGTTTCTGATTGAATCTTTTTTTTTATTCTGGATAAGCTTGTGTTTAACCACAATCTCACCATGGTAAGTGATGATGTGCCCGAAGGTGGTAAGCACACAAAGCCTAGCTGGGAACTGGCTCTGAAGCGCAGCTGTCGGAACACACCGATAGGTGCTTGGCTTACTTGCTTGCTTGCTTTTTTACTCTAGAAAGAAACACAATAAAGCACTAGAGAAGCCTTGAGTTTGACATTATTCTGATACGAACCTCAGCAGAGATTGTACTATAGGTAGAAACCAGATAACCAATACTATCTTACTACTAGTACACATGTAAACGTTTGTTAGGAGTGATGATGTTTGTTACTATGTCACGCAAAAACTACTGAACGGTATTTCAGGTAACAAACAAGTTTGTAGCATTAGTACTTACTGAGTTCTCGTAATTAATTAGTGAGCGATATTTCAAAGTCAAAGTCAAAACCATTTATTCAGTTTAGGCCCTAGAAGGGCACTTATGAAGGTCGAATTACAGAAGTTACCACTGGTTCGGAAGTCAGCCTTCAACTGAGAAGAACCGGCAAGAAACTCAGCAAGGTTACATTTTTTAAATATTTTGGACCATCTGACTATATTGGCTTTTTTTTCAAATGTTTAACAATTTTATTCTTAAACTAATACATAAATAATTATACCCGCATTAGTTACCTATTTCATTTTTAGACTAGCTTTCCGCCCTGCGGGTTTACCCCTTTAGGGAATTAATTTCGTAAAATCTTTTCTTATTCCTCTCTCGCTACGTCAAAAACCACACCGTGAATAAAATCATCTTTCTAGATCCAAGGGTTTAAGCTGGGCGTTGATGAGTCAGTGAGTCAGGCCTTCTCTTTTCATATACAGAAGATGCCGTATTCATTTTCTATTTAAGATATAAAACGAGGTAATGCCAACCAAAACGAAGAGATACTTGTACAAAAAGAATCGTTCCCGTCGCGCGTCGCCATCGCGCCAGTAGTTAACAGTCCTCCGCTGAATATTCATAAAGATAAACTGAATTTATGTGATCGTAAAGAGCGGCCACCAGTGATAAAGAAAGTTGTTTCGCTTGAATTATTTCGACGGGCTTTTTTACTTTTTTTTAACCCCTGAAACACTCCATGCTGTTGTGAAATTGTCCGCGGTTCTTTCAGTTTTATTGCTGTTTTTACCGACCTCAGGTTTGAATAGGACCTTGAGGATTATGTATGCTAAGGGAGAGAGTAATGTAGATTAAGGGAGAGATAACTTGTTATATTGAATTGTGTAAAAACGTATTTTTTTAACAGGCATTAAAATTCATATTTGCCAATAATACACCATTCCTATTTGCACTAATATTATTAAGAGGTAAAGTTTGGATGTAGGTACGCGTTTCTACCGAAGCTACTGATTATTTTTATTTTTTTTATGTCACTAGTGACAACGAGGCAGGCGGGTCACCTGATGGTAAGTGACTACCGTCGCCTATAGACATTGGCAATACCAGGGGGACTGACAACTATGTGTAAACCTTATTACAATGCCCTAAGGGCAAGGGCAACTGGCTCTCAAGTGCAACTGCCGGAACACACCAACAGGTGCTTGGCGACAGATTTTCAACTTTTGGGTGGTAGCCAGCCAGTCGAGTACCACATAGTACCCTACCACCGTGCTGATTCGATTTTGATGATTTTTTCACTAATAGGAATAGTTGTCTGAGACCAAAGGTGCTAGCTTGAAATCAGCGCTGCTGGTATCAGCAGCACATGCTGAGTTGGTATCCTTTTGACAGCACACCTTCCGTTAACGGCGCGAGAAATGTATTTGTCTTTTTTTTCTAATTTTGTTATTATTGTTTTGTTTTATCTTTTCTTATTATTATTATTTCTTTAGAATTTATTTTGTTTTATCCTTTGTCATATTTATTTTTGCTGTCAATAAATGATTTTCTATTCTATTCTATTATTCTATTCTAGAAATAATTTGAACAGATTACAATCCTACTAATAATATGTGTATGTTTGTATGTAATTTGCAAAATCACGCCAAATCGGCTGAACGGATTTTGAAAACAGGTAAATCCTCATACCTTTTATCCCGATAAATGATAAAGATCCCTGGAGAATGCAAGTGGAACCGCGACGGACATCTTGTAATTAAAAAATGATTATTAAATAATTAACAATAAAATTGTTGACAGCAACGATTAGCACGTTTTTTTATAATTCTGGATAAGCTTGTGTTTGACCACAATCTCACTATGGTAAGTGGTGAAGTATGATGTGGCCGAAGGTGGTAAGCACACAAAGCCTAGATGGGAACTGGCTCTCAAGTGCAGCTGTCGGAACACACCGATAGGTGCTTGGCGACAGATTTTCAACTTGAGAGTGGTAGCTAGCCAGTCGAGTACTACATAGTACCCTTCCACCGTGCTGTGGTTTCCTCACGATGTTTTCCTTCACCGAAAGCTCAAGCTCACTGTAGGATTCGAACTCACGACCTTCGTCTCGGTATCCGACGTCACTTACCACTGAGCTATCATCGCCTTAAAATCGTAAACAAATCATATTGTAAACTAACATAAAATCACACCACTATATTCAAATAAAAATGCAAAAGCTCAACTATTTTATTAAAATAAATTCCCTCTCTTTGATATTATAAATACCCCGGGTATAACACAGATTAGCGGCTGTCCCCCATTGCCCCCATAGCCCCCTCAAGCCCCCACAAGCCGGGGGAATATACAGTGCAAGGTGTCAACTGGAGAATGAATTTGTCAGCTTGTGATTCTTCGTGGCCCGCCCCGCTATATATCTCAGGGGAGGTGCTGCTCGGTTCACGGATTGGGGAATAACTTAATAATTATTAGGTTTCGCCTAATTGTCCACCGCGTTCTTGAGGGATTTTGTCTTTTCTTGGGATAAAAAGTGTCGTATAAAGGCGATGATAGCTCAGTGGCAAGTGACGTCGGATACCGCGGCGAAGGTCGTGGGTTCGAATCCTACAATGAGCTTGAGCTTTCAGTGAAGGAAAACATCGTGAGGAAACCATAGCACGGTGGTAGGGTACTATGTGGTACTCGACTGGCTGGCTACCACCCTCAAGTTGAAAATCTGTCGCCAAGCACCTGTTGGTGTGTTCCGGCAGTTGCACTTGAGAGCCAGTTGCGCTTGCCCTTAAGGCATTGTAATAAGGTGTACAACACATTGGCAATCCCCCTGGTATTGCTAATGTCTATAGGCGACGGTAGTCACTTACCATCAGGTGACCCGCCTGCCTCGTTGTCACTAGTGACATAAAAAAAAATAAAAAATACGTACAAAGTTTCGTCAAAATCTGTTCAGTACAATACTAATTTAATATCATCTCTTTCTAACAGAAAGCATAAAGAAATGGTAGAAGTTTAGTCCTGGCAAATTAGTTTGATTCCTTTCAACATAAACATAGAACAACGAAGAACCCGTGGGTTGGAATTTTACAATGAGCTGGAGCTTTGTGTGCAGGAAAACATAACACCACAACACTAACACTAGGCTACCACCCTCGTCACCAAGCAAGCAGGCAGGTAGATACAGCTCGGAGACCCATCAAATGCAGCGACGATAAAATCCGCAAAAAATAAATTGTGTACTACAAAGTGACCCGAGACATTGTACCGAGGTGTGGGATCAGAAGGCGCGTCCGAGAGATTTATCGCTTGATGAACAACTTCCTTCATAAAACATGGCCGGGGGCAGTTGCCGACGCCTCCCGACGCCTCCCGACGCGTCACGAAGCGCCGCACAATACTGTTTTTGTACACATTACGTCTTCTCCTTTGTTACATTGTCAAGTTTTTGTGACATTATTATCTTTTTAATCTCTTTTTGTTGAATTAAATTTGTTTGGTGTAACTGTGCTACATCAGTGTCAAAATTCAGCTCAATGGACAATAGATACACAATATGTTTTTTTTTTATTCTGGATAAGCTTGTGTTTGACCACAATCTCACCATGGTAAACAAGTGATGATGTGGCCGAAGGTGATAAGCACACAAAGCCTAGATGGGAACTGGCTTCAAGTACAGCTGTCGAAACACACCGATAGATGCTTGGCGACCGATTTTCAACTTGAGGGTGGTAGCCAGCCAGTCGGGTACTACAAAGTACCCTACCACCGTGCTATGGTTTCCTCACGATGTAGGATTCGAACCCACGACCTTCGCCGCGGTATCCGACGTCACTATCACCTACTGAGCTAGCTATCATCGCCTTGAATAAGATGGTATACTTTTATGGAGGAGCGAGGTGTTAGACTCCATTGAAAAGGGTAGATCTTCCGCCAGGCTAGGTCATCGTGTCTGGGGACCGCCGTCTAACTGTAGATGTTGTATATATGCAGATCGCTTGGAAAACTTCGATAGCGCGATGTAGATCATTGGAGCGCCATCTAACTAGGAGTTGTGCGAACTATATCTATTTGTAGATAGATGTCGCTACACTTTTAAGTACATACATAATTTTATTATCTGTTAAATTATCACATTAACCACATCAAATAAACACCAAACCCTTTCAAAATCGTTATCTAACTTGAAATAAATCTTCCCGTGTCGTCGAGCTTCCTTACCCAACGCGTCATTTCCTTCAAATAAAATATATCGGTTGAATAAAACCAGTGAAATTTCCTACTGAGAGTCCACTTTTTTTCTCTTTGGTGGTCATAAATTTAACAGACACCAGCGGAAGGGTCGAACGGTCCGGCTCGGGCAGTAGGGGTTGAAATATGCGAGGCGGGCCTTGTGATCAGTCAAGGCGGAATCACCTCGTCGACAAATCTGTATATCTTTACTAAATAAAAATATTTTACTATTTATTGTATCAAGTATCAAGTGAATTATGCGTAGGTTTAAGTAGAGTTATTTACCTTTATCGGTACTATTAATACATAGTTCCGACACCAACATTTGCATATTAGTGGAAGTCTTGTTTCCCTTTTCATATAATAATCATAGTTCATGTTATAGAAAACTACAACAATATTATAATTCTTCCCATCCATACTTATACTTAATATTCTGTCTGTCTATCTGTATGTCTGTTACCTCTTCACGCTTAAACCGCTGAACCGATTTAGATGAAATTTGGTATAGAGATAGATGGAACCTTAGAGAAGGACATGGGATACTTTTTATCCCGGGAAAAGATAAGATCCCTCGGGAACGCGGGTGCAACCGCAGGGGATAACTGGTCTTGATATATTATCGAAAAAAATATAACTATAAAATGTTTTCCAAATAATTTCAAATGTATTTGTGTAATCTGAGTATTATAAATGTGAATTTTTATGAGGATGTGATAATATGAGTATGACTCAACGGATTTTGATGGAACTTGGCACACAGGTAGATCATATCCTGGAATAAAACAGGATTCTCTTTATTTCAGGAAAAAATAAGATCTCTCAGGACTCGGGTAAAACCACGAGGTACAGTAAACATTCTAAATCATCTTCAGTTTACGTCATAACCTCAAAACTCTATACAAAACCAGATCCCAAATCCATCTCAATAGATCACACGCAGTATGGCATACAAAACCAACGGCTAATCTCCTCTCCCGCTCACCGCCCATATATCAGAGCGAGTCGACGTTTTTACGAGCTCTTAATCAAGAAATATACGATTGCACTGGACGATTAAGAGAGAGCGATTTAGCCTTGTGCTAATGCAGTTGTTCCGCTGATATATAGCCCTTTGTTGGGGCCACGCGGGCCGCCTTATGATATTATACGTGTAATGAATAGTCCCCGTAATTTAAATATCGAAAACTATGCTGGTTTTAGCAACCATTTATGGGGAATATCAATAGTGCGATTCAGATTCTCTCTAATTTCAATTAGCGCCATCTGTATTTGATATGTTGACATTTTTAATTTCCTACTAATAATGTTTTGATGTGGTGTGTTGTTACTGAATCACACAAAAATAACTGATCGGAATTTTTTTATTTATTTGTTTGCTATACATATATTAAATGTATCATATTACCTTAGGTTGCCTGGAAGAAGTCGCTTCATTGATAAGTTCGCCTAAATTGGTTTCACTGTAATTAAAAATTGTCTTTTTTGTATGCAACCCATATCTTTTGTCATGTCAATAAAGCATATTTGTATATTCCTTACAATATTTTCTATGACTAGAACATCGTTAAATGTAACATGGTAACAATTCACAAAACAAACTGACGCATACAATTTACACAATACTTAGTAAGTTTAACCACTAATAATCTAATAACTAGGCACTCTTTCCAATTTCAGAAATCTGTGTAAACAACCAATAAAAATGATTTAGTTACTTGAAGAAAATTTTCAACTAATACAGAAATGTTATGAGTTTAATTTACGAGTTTAATACTGCACAGTGGCCATTCACAGCTAATAAAACAGATAAGAAACGTAGATAATTTACATTTCAGCCGCGATAAAGTATCTTTCTCCGGCAAACCAGCCAAAATGAGCCATCCAAACGTGGAAAGTACTACAATTTAGAGTTCTCCCTTGTTTGGTGCAAGCTATAACCGTTTAGCTTATATTTATATTAATTAATCTATAACAAAGGTCTCTCTCTCGTACTTTATCATCATCATCATCTGCCTGCCTTATTCCTAATCATTTGTGGTCGGCGCAATATGTATTCACGGTATTCACTCGTTTCTTACTCAAATCATCTTACACACAATCCATCCATCTCTTTTTTAGACCACCTCTACCCGTATCCATCCACTTTCATATTCATAAAACTTTTCAGTCACTGGTGCCACTTTCAAACGTCCTCTTATGTACTCATTCCTCTCTCTCTCGCTCTCTCTCTCTCTCTCTCTCTTACTTGTTATTCTTAATTTTAACTACAAGTTCCTACATTGATTCATTAATTCATGTCAGCCGGAAGTCGTCCACGGCTGGACAAAGGCCTCCCCATATGTTCCTACTAATTTTATTTGGCCGGTGCCAGTTCAAAGTCGGCAAAATTACAACGTACATATTTTAAAACGCTTCAGCTCTAAACTCGCACCAATTTGTTAGTTACAATATTTCACAGCGAGCGGACATTTTTATAGGTATTTAGCGAAAACGTCGCTCCTACGGACCAATTTGCAACTTGTTTGTGTCGCCAATAAATTGAACGGGACGTTATTTGCTTCATTTCGGAATTACTTTGTTATGTACGAGCGCTGAGTGGCTGAGATGTAGTGGGAATTATTGCTGTAATCTGACAATCGGGTAATGACGATTATATTTACGCCTCCGACTTTTTTGGATTAGTTGCTCAATGGTAGTGACGTCGGATACCGCGCGGATTCGAATCCTACATCCATTCGGCGAAGGAAAACATCGTGAGGAAACCATAGCACGGTGGTACTTTGTAGTAGGCCGACTGGCTAGCTACCCTCATGTTGAAAATCTGTCGCCAAGCACCTATCAGTGTGTTCCGACAGCTGCACTTGAGAGCCAGTTCCCATCTAGGCTTTGTGTGCTTACCACCTTCGGCCTCATCATCACAAACACAAGGTTATCCAGAATATAAAACAAAAAGTTTTGTTAACTATTCGTAATCTTGATCCGAGAAACTGAGAGCGAAAAACATCCTTTATTTATCTATTTATTTCTCGAAGTTCTATCTTATCTTACTACTTTTATTAATGTGAAAGTTTGTTTGGTGGATGATACTTATAAATATGAAGATGTTTGTTACCCTTTCACGCAAAAACTACTGAACGGCTTTTGAAAGTTAGCACGTAAGTAAATCATATCCTGGAATAAAACATGGCTTCTTTTTTTGCTTGCTATTTTATTCAATTCATAAATATGTCTATGCATTTTAATCTTTTCAATATTCAGAAGCACGACCAAATAGTCTAAATATATCGCTTTATTATTTATTTTGATATCGATGTGCTTCTTCTGTTTTAAAAATTATAAAAAATGCCATCTAATCCCAGAAGACCGTTCCCGTAACTCAAACTCTAATGGATATCGCTCCCTCATAAGACACCTTTATAAAAATTCAATACATCTCACAGGGAACGAAAATTGGAAGAAGGAAATGTATAAAATTGCATTGACATCAAACACAGGAGACAGGAAGTGATCAGGATCTGTGACAGAGCTGATGCTGTTTCGTCACGGCTGATTAGAAAATTCAAATTCGATAAGACAGGATAACATTCTCTTTTTTAGGGTTCCGTACCCAAAGGGTAAAAACGGGACCCTATTACTAAGACTTCGCTGTCTGTCCGTCTGTCTGTCACCAGGCTGTATCTCAAGAACCGCGATAGCTAGACAGTTGAAATTTTCACAAATTTTGTATTTCTGTTGCCGCTATAACAACAAATAATAAAATTAAAATAAAATAAATATTGTAGGGGGGCTCCCACACAACAAACGTGATTTTATTGCCTTTTTCACGGAAGCCTTCGTGCGCGAGTCCGTCTCGCACTTGGCCGGCTTTTTATTATTCATTAACAATGGACTTATGATTGGCCTCTAACCTGCCCATGACGGACGATGACGAAGATTTATTTATTTTATTCAGAAAACCAACAGCATTAATAAACTAATTAACAGATGTATAAACTAAACGTAAGCCAATTAAAGGGTTTCCTGATATAATTAAAGGTTAATTGATGAATGATGATGATTAATGCACTCTTATTCAGAAGCACTTTGTCCTAAAATGTACAATGCTCCATTTGTTCGCTGTATGCATTTCAAATAAGGGTGCAAAACGTTACGTCATCGAACTCAAAACTCATTTATTCAGTTAATGGTAGGGGAGGCAATGATGCTAAATTTGTAGTTACTCGAGCGTCTTTGGGACCCACTGGAATTTGAAGTTTAGGTGGAATAAAGAAAAAAAGGTTATGTGATATTTTCCCCTTCAGCGGTGGGGGGAGCGTCTACAGGGTTTCAAAAATGTAAAAAAAAACAGTCACCAAGAAATACTCGAGCGCGTCAGATATTATGTAATAGGGTAGTCGCGCCACGTCTGTCTGATAACGGAAAAATAATAATCTGCCGTTTTGCGTGGTGGGGGTGGCCGTACGAAGGGGTCGAAAATATTTAAAAAAAAATTTACTCGAGCGCGTCAGACATTGATAAGGGATGTTAAGTGAACCCTCCAGTAGCTCCTATTTTAAAGACTGACGATTTGGACGCGACCATCAGTCAGGGCCGATTTTTGAAAATGCAAAAAAAAATCGTCACCTTGATTTACTCGAGCGCGTCAGATTTTTATACAGGCGGTTCTTCTTGATGGCCTTGTTGTACTGACCCATAATCTGACAATTATGTTGAGGAGTTTCCTTAATCTGACGGTTTGAAAAAAAAAATTATATAAAAAATATCGAAATCTCGAAAATGGTTCAAGATATCGAAAAAATGTTTGTACAAAAGCTGTAGAAAATTTAATTTTCTACAATATTTATTATGAATACATTTACCAAAAAACCCATAGGAAACGAGATATTTGCAATAAATCATTGTTTGACCTTTGACCTTGAAAAATCAGTAGTCGCGGGCACCCTATGATAAGTAGCTTTTGAGACAAGTTTTAGGGTGTCAAAATAAAGGTTTATACAAGTTAATAGCTGACTATCTCTCATTCTGAGGTGAAACTCATAATATTCCTGGACTATACACTTAATAATGATTTTAGCTACTTCGGCTTGTGCAAATCGGCAGATTATGATATTTCCGTGATTTGTGACTAATTTCCTTCAAAATAAAAAAAAAACGAATCGCGCTCGAGAAAATCCAGGTGACGTTTTTTTTTTTGCAACTTTGCGAGTCTCCAATTTTCCTTCGTCACGCCCAAATTGTCAGATTATTGAAATGTACACTATTTTGCATGTAACCAACTTACCTTACCTTAATCTGACGCGCTCGAGTATTTCAAACCATCGATTTTTTTTTACTAATCTGACGGGCTACCCTAGGCGTTCGACACTACATAGAGGGCTCAGATTTGGTGAGAGTACTTCACAAGGTGCAAGGTTGCCCCCCTTATGTTAATCTGCCGCGCTCGAGTAAATCCCGAAATCCCCTATTCGCCTCCCCTACCATAAGGCCCTTATGAACGTTACAATTGACTCTACCACCGGTTCAATGTACCTACACTTAAACTGACGAAGACTCCGGCAAGAAACTCAGCAAGGCAATTTTTTATCTGTAGTGGATCTTTTTTAATATTTATAGTATACTTTTCTTTTCACGTACCTATGCATTTATTGATATTCTGATCTACAAGAAAGCGATAATAGCGATAAGGAGTGGGACGCCTCTTCGTGGATGGCACTATCTAATAATTTATCTGCTTATCTAAATGCTCCACAAACAGCAACCTTTCTCCACGTGTGCTCTAACTACCCCTTAAATTTCATACCCCATTATATTTTACTACCCACACATGAGTGCTTGTTTTTAACACGGCACGCGCGTGACACTGAACACGCTGAGAGCTGAGAGGCCTCGTATCGCGTTCCAGCTCCCAGCGGTGTCCATAATGCGATATTGCCTAAAAATATGACGACATTGTCGACGTCTGACACCCGTTGCGGGAATACACCTACTTAAGAGAGCATTGTGATATTGTGACGACCTTTATAAAGGTTTTGAGTTGATTTTAAAGTAGGTGATTAAAAACTTAATAATGCTATTTTACATTAAGCAATAAACAGTAATTAAACCAAATGACCAATAACAATTAGGTACTTCTCATGATAAATCCAACACGCAAACCTTATCAACAAAATAAACCAACTAATATTATTCATGAATAAAATAAATGTAACCGAAAAGCCGGTACATGCGAACCGTCTAAAGGAAACGACCGACAACGCTCGCGTAACGAGAACACAAAAAAAATACAACTCAGCGACATGTTCCAACACCCGACGACAGAGGGAGCTACGGAAGAGTTTACTACTTCCGCCAACAAGATGGCCGAGCATTGAGCGCAACAGGAAACTGCGGGGAACGCGTCCGAAATACTGCAAAACAAACAACAAAGAATATTAGAACCACCGCAAAAGTGCCAATGTAAACACAACCTTATAAACATAACTTTAAGCCCCTATTTACAATGTGAAAGGTTGTTAAATAGGCTGTATTATATAAAATAGGAAGGTAATACGAAAGCGGCGTTCGCGTCAAGTAAGATCGGTTATTTCCCGCATTGGGTATGATATAAACTTTTCCGTTGTTGACGATAAGGCATAATGGCGATCGTTTGGCCTTTTTGATGCAACGGGGTGGAACAGTATCGTGGCTTAAATACCTTTTTATATGTCAACAGACGGTATTAAAATTGTCTTATTTTGTTGACTGTACGTAACATAGTTCATGGTGTTAGAACAGCTGATTGTAAGGAATTACTAGAAGCATTTATATATTTTTGAACACAATACGACTGTACAACTGACCCAAAAGACGTTGTCCTGTTCATTCAACCTCTATGGGTATGCTAATTTGGATGAAACTTAGTACAGAGATAGGTCATAGGTATCTGTAACCTAAAGTCTGGAAAGCATAGAAAACTTTTAATCCTGGGAAAACATAACATCCTCTTTGGAACGCGGGTAAAACTACGGGATGCAAGCTAGTATCATTATATGTAGTAGCAATATACTCCTGGTATTGTAAACTTAATATTGAGGGAAATTAAAAAAAACTTCTTCGACTTTTATAAGTGCCTTCCAGCGGCACAAATCAAGACTAAAACTTTGTATCTCGTCTTAGATACCTACACAATAATACCTGAACCATCTAGATAAAACGTACAGTAAAGAAACCTCAAACATTTTGACTAAACATTTATATTCAAAATTACAACATGTCCAGTGATTTTTATTTTAATAAGTGGAAAGATATCCTGACACATCTAGAACAAATAGTTTACATTGATTTAGATTTACAGGTATAAGATTTAGCTTAAATAAGTAAGATATTTAACCGCCTACCGAAAGAGAAAAAATTTTGACCTAACAGAATATAGATTCTTTCGGTAGGCTTGGTCACCATGACTAGGGGCAGTCCCTAGTCCAATCGATGTGGAATACTCATATTATGTACAGATTGATTGAAAACTTTGATAGCGCGATGTAGGGTCTATGTATTACTACTATACAGATGATGGTGCCATCTATCCGTAGTCAGTGAAAGCTTCTTTATAGTTTAATCGATGTCACTGTCGGTACTAAAACCACAGGGTGAATAATATTTCCAGGAAACGAAAGCTCACGACAAGAAACGATGTGATGCAGCCCGCCGCTTGTCTGGAGTTCTCGGCCAATACATAAATATCTACAACGATGCAATGGATTGCCTGCATCAGAATTTGCAGGTTCAAAAAGCAAAATATATTGTGGATGTTACTAAAGCCCTTGTATCCAGGTAAAGGTTTTTAGATGTAATGTTTACTGACATTAAAGGTCTTACCTACTCATAATCGTTGATAATTGTTGAAAAGATCGAGTTGTTTTTGAATGTATAATATTAGTAATGAGACTATGTCATAACATAAATATGTTTGCACAGAATCCTAGAATTGAAACACGATTTAAGAAAATTAGAAGTTAGTGAATATCACTTCTTTGGTGAAGGCGTTATTGCTAATAAACTGACGGTTTTCGATGCTGAAATAAAAGAAATACCTGCTAAGAAGGAAAGACCTGAACATCTCCAGGCTATGATTAATGAAATTATTATAAAAGCAAAAGAGGAGAGGGAGAAAGAATTGCATAGAGGTAATTACTTGATAGTAAACAATGGCCAGCAGTATACAGTAAATATTAAAAGTGAAACACATTAGAAAAATAAGAAGAAAACATCCTAGACTGACATTATATATAGTATTATGATAGATAAAATACTAAAATACACAGAGGACAGTTCTATATCTTAAATATATGTTTGTTAACAGTGGACCCGGAAGACATTATAGTCGAACCCGGAAGACATTATAGTCGAATAACTGAGAAAACTAAAAATTGGTGGGATAATGATGCAGTAGAAAGCCCTTCAGAAATTATATCCAATATTGTGATTGAGGAAAAAGTATCGGATGAAACATTAAAAAGGCAGCAAATGATTACTGTAATACAAAGACAGGAAAAATCTCGGTGAGTATAGGACATTACATTGTAGTTTAAATCATGATTAAGAATTAAATTATTGTTTGTCTAAAGGCAAGTAATAAAGCAGATCACTCAAAAAAAAGTAAGACGAGAGATGTGGGTAAAAGAGTTATATGGAACATTACAACCTCAAGCTCCTTACGAATTAAGAGAGCGAAGCGCTAAATTGATACAAAAAGTTTGCAGGTAAGATTTGAACTCGATTAAGTAAACCGTAATCGATACTAACTATAACATTACCGATTTACTTCCAGAGTTTATTTCGAGATAAAAAGGAAAAAGATTCAGGAATGTAAGTTAGATAAATTATTAGGTATAAAAACATGTGGAAAACGAAATTTACAGGCACAAGAAAAGGCTGAAGAGGTACTTTAAAACTTGAAACAGTTTATAAAAATTAATGTATTTAACAAGCAAAGCTTATTCTAACAAGCGTGAAATATTTCTTCAGTTGAAGGTTTTTCGTGCAAAATGTATAAAGATATATGAACGCGATTGGAAATCGCAGTGCCAAGGCATCAAACAAGATTATTTGAAACGCAATGCTGATATTATTAAAGAAGAAAATCGGGACTTCATTAGAAATTGGTTTCAAATATGGTAATGATCCCAAATCAAGTCCAGTTTTTATTTAGCTATGGACATTAATAAATCTTCAGTGATTAATTTTTAGGTATAACGAGGTCAAATTCTTTCACGATATTCCCAAAATTAATGAAGGTGGTTTAGCTTTAATAATAAAAGATGAAATTTCATCACCTAATGAATGGCTAGAAGAATACGAGGCTTATTTAGAAGAAAAGAAATCTAACAAAAACAAGAATGCTGTACAGGTACCTATCGCATAACTTTTAAGTACTTATTACAAATTCATAATAAGAGTTAGTAATCAAATTTATAAGTGAAAATGTTTTGTAACACAGCTGAAATGGGAGAAACAAGAAGCAAAAAGGGAAGAAATGGAATTAAAAAAACAAGAGTTATTGAAGAAAAAATTAGAAGCCGAATTACTGAAAAAGATGATGAAGAATCCAAATTTGCATCCAGGCTATAATTATCCAAGTTCCAAGAAAACTGAACATATTTTACAGGTTTAGTCAAAGAATTATAATTGTTGAAACATTGTTAGAACAGTATAGCTTTTAGAGTAGAAAACGAATGAAGCTAATATCTAAGGTTTACAAGAAGTTAAATAAAGCTAGCTATTAAATAGAGACGACCTTCGATCAGAATCTATGCTTATACTTTTTAAATACTTGATTTTAATTACTATAATTAAATCAATCAATATTTTAGATGATTGAATCTTATCGAAAAGAATGGGATGATTTCGATTCCATGAACACTTTAGATGTTAAAGAAAAATCTGTTCGAGAAATAGATATTAATAATGTTTATACGGAAGTTAAACAAGAAATGTTGACCTCAGTGGATGAAGATATGAGGTGAAACACTATTTTCGCTTACAAAAAAATGTTAGTGTTTGTGAAGATGTAACAAATGTATTATTTCAGAAACGAACTGAATGTTCTCAAGAAAGCTTTAAAGAACGATTATATTAGAAATGGAGAGAAAATGCTACAACCTATGAAGAAACCTACAAAACGGGAGAAAAGGAAACGTAAAGTTAAGGCGACGGTTAGCGAACATATTGCGAGTCGAATGGAAGTAAATATTCTACTTTCTCTTTAACAAATCTTCTGAATCTCGAATTACTTTGAAATTTGAAGAAACTATCTAAGGTTTAAATAAAATAAACAAGATCAATCAGTCGATTATCTTAATCACAATAGAATGAATGCCTTCTGACTTCCGAGCGAGATCGATTCGGAGGTCGATAAACCATGTATTATTTGTCAGGACTAAAACTAGTGTCATGTCTATCATTCTTAGGTCACATATCTTCGTAGGAAGGGACAGACATATATTATTTTTAGCCATGTCCAATTAAGTATTGCTCTTTTTTCAGTATTTAGCTGTACAAGGTTTCTTAATAGATTACCCAAAAACAAAATTATCGGATTTCCTGGGAGACTTCAATTTTGCAGGGGACGACCTACGATGTCGTTATATGTATGTATAGTATAATAATCAAAATTATCAGGATGGTAAAAAGCATAGCATAGATCATGCCTAATTTTTGTCAGACCTATAGTAAAGTCGGATACTGAGACGAGATTTCGGTGAAGGAAAACATAGTGAGGAAACCATAGCTCGGTGGTAGGGTATTTTGTAGTACCAGACTGTCTGACTACCACCCTCAAGTCGAAAATCTGTCGCCAAGCACCTATCGGTGTTGTCCAGTTGCCTTTAACACATTATATTTCTGATGGGTAGGTGTAGGCGACGGTAGTCACTTACCATAGCCATTCACTTACAATCACGAACTGCCTGCTTTCAGATCAGCTCTTCCATTGAATGGTGAAACCAGAAACTCCTGGTGGGATAGATGTCGAAATGTAATACATGGGTTTCACAAAGTATTATTAGTTGGGCCCAAGAATAGTGGGAAAATGAAGCTTGTTCATGCCTTGGCTTCAGTCAATGGTGAGGTTTTTCGTAAAATAAAATACAAAAAATTGGGTCCCACCTTGCTGGCAACCATCATACTCAATACACATTCATCCAGTTCTGTCCCTGATAAGGCACTTAATTATGAACGTTACTATTGACTCTACCACTTCAGATGCTTAACTGAGAAGACTCCGGCAATAAACTCAGCAAGGCATCTTTCTTTTTTAATCTCAAGTTCTTCCTATTATCGCCAAACTTGATATTTTGATGATAATAGGTGACTCACTGATGTGAGCTCTGGGAGCTGCACTTGAGAACCAGCCCAGTACTAAGCTTTGTGACCGCTTTTGTCTCACATCACATACCCTTATGCTAGAACACTAGAAGAACCATATATAGACACTGTCTCAAAACAGTCAGTTACTGTCATACAGTTGAAGTTTGATGATTTAATGAGAAATATCATTACCCCAGATGCATTGCTATTCGAGCTAGATCCAGATAAGATTCCTAATGAACTGCAAACAGCAGTGTTCTTGCGTGAACTGGTGCGCTCCGTGGCATCTTGCGCTAAGGCTACTCAACCTGCTGTTATACTTGTTAAGAATGTACAGCGGTTGTTTTACTCTAAGGTCAGTGTTTAGTCTGCACTATGTAATGCTAGCTGTCGTCCACGGTCCTGAGAGGTCTTACCTGGGATAAAATGTATAGTATCTTTCATTCCATGATCTACCTGTGTGCCAAGTTTCATCAAAGTAGATTTTGCGTGAAAGAGTATCAAATATTATCTTCACATCTAAACAAATTTTCACATCTTTAATAGTAGTACGATTAAAATTTACTTTCACCATCCCAATGACCAAATTAAAATAATCTTTGTCCTAATTAGTTACACGAATCAATAGTTATTTGTTATACAAGAGTGGAAAGTTGTTTATTAATTAGAATCCTGAGCGTAAGCGAGGGAATCAAAAGAACACGAGGTAAAAATCTTTGCACTCGAGTGCAACACGTAATTTTTTATCCCACCTCAGCGAGGAAATGACTAAATGCAAAAAAAAGAAAATGGCGCGCGCAAAGCAAATTTAAAAACAAAGTACACCAAGAAGGTTCCGAGTCAAAGTTTTTGACAAATTAAAAAATTATTCTTTAATTTCATTTTTTAATATGTCAAAATTATAATTTTTTATGTATTTTTGTATTAGTTTATGAATAAAATTGTTAAACATTTAAAAAAAAAAAGCCAATATAGTCAGATGGTCCAAAAATATTAAAAAAATGTAACCTTGCTGAGTTTCTTGCCGGTTCTTCTCAGTTGAAAGCTGACTTCCGAACCGGTGGTAACTTCTGTAATTCGACCTTCATGTGCCCTTCTAGGGCCTAAACTGAATAAATGGTTTTGACTTTGGCTTTGACTTTGATGTATGATAAATTCGGAACCATGGAGGGAGAAGTAAATAGGTTTAATGATGATTTGAATTCACAAACTTAGTGCACACGATGTTCTATTTACTTTATCCTCTAGAGGATAATAACGGCTTTTACACTAAGATATCGAAGAGCAAAAATACTCTTTTCGAGATGGTGGGATAAAAATAGTATTTTATTTCAAACTTATTCGTAAGAAAAGAGAAGAACTCAACATTATACCTCTAGAGTAGACAGACATTTAAGGCGATGAAAGCTCAGTGGTAGTAACGTCGGATACCGCGGTGAAGGTCGTGGGTTCGAATCCTACAATGAGCTTGAGCTTGTGTGCTTACCACCTTCGGCCACATCATCACTTACCATGGTGAGATAGTTGTCAAACACAAGCTAATCCAGAATTTAAAAAAACCATACTCGTTCACTGGTACATCCAGCTTTCCCGGTGGATTTCCTGAGTAAACAGTCTTGACCCGCATCGACTAGGCCACTAGACCACCAGCGGTCCCACATACACAGGCTGATTATAATTTATCATTCCAGGTCCCATCCGAGGAAGCTGAAACCAACTTTGACCTCCTAAAACGTTACTTTATTCAGAAGCTGTTTAAAAGTATTCACAGGAACGACAAAGTTACTATAATAGGTAACAAAAACTGGCCAAGTGCGATTCGGGCTCGCGCACGAAGGGTTCCGTAGAAACGGCAAAAAATCACGTTTGTTGTATGGGAGCCCCCCTTAAATATTTATTTTATTTTGTTTTTAGTATTTGTTGTTATAGCGGCAACTGAAATACATAATTTGTGAAAATTTCAACTGTCTAGCTATCGCGGTTCCGTTTTTACCCTTTGGGTACGGAACCCTAAAAAGTACCTATCTTAGCTAGCCTATAACGAAACATGACTGGATACTTTCTTACCCACATATCTACATTCTTTATTTATATTTTAAGGGGATGATAGCTCAGTCAGTGGTAGTTACGTCGGATATCCCGGGTTGAGCTCGAGTTTACGGTGAAGGAAAACATAGGGAAACCTTACACCCTACATTTTGATCCGGCTCGAAGGACTAAAATGTACGTTGTATCCAGAATGTATGCCTTTAGTGGACTGAAATCTGGTGCGATCACAAGCGTGTAGTGTCGTCGTACAACGTCTCTGTTAAACTCATTTCAATTTTAAGGAACCTGCGAAGATCCTTGGGCAGCGAAAAGCTCGCCAATGCTCAAGAAATTTCCAGATGTACTGCTCTTACCTGATACCTCGTATTCAACTGTAATCCAGATTTTAAAGGACTGGGTTATAAGGTATAACTTCTTCCAAACAATTAGAAGGGAGAGTAACTCGCTGAGTTTCTTCTCAGTTTTATGCGTATTCCAAATCGTTGGTAGAGACAATTGTATGTAATATTCTAATAAGAACTGTTATGTATGAACATACAATGTATGCGTATATTGTTTAAATATTTGAAAGAGAAAATATTGCCAATAGAATCAGAATGTTCAACAATACTTAGTATTTAAAAAATATTACTGCTGGGGGTTGGGTCTTAATCAAGCCGCCCGAATTTACGTACGCTGTGAATCTGGGGGGGGTTAAGAAGGTTAAGAAAGTCTCTAATGCATTTTTTAGCAAGTGGGGGTACTACCTTGTACTACCCTACTCCTCAAGCTGTAATGGTCAGGTGTGTAATTCTTGTATAATTCCAGTAACCACATGATTCCATCGGACTTTGATGTGAACAGCTTGGCATACGTTCTACAAGGGTACAGTTACGGCTACCTGACAAAGTTGCTCCAAGAGTTCTTGACACCAGAACGAATTATTCGGTAATTTAATTGTTTTTTTAACCATGTTTTGATCCTTTGTAATATTTATATGCCTTTATGTCGCGAGGGATCCTATCTTTTCCCAGAATAAAAAGTACCTACCTACCTATCTTATTGTGGTTGTACACTACCTATCACGCCGTTGGTTGTGGGTTCGATTCCCATCCAGGACAGACATTTGTGTGCATGAACATGTCTGTTTGTCCTGAGTTTGGGTGTAATTATCTATTTAAGTATGTATTTACAAAAAACTAGTAGGTATAGTATATCAGTTATCTGGTTTCCATATTACAAGCTTTGCTTAGTTTGGGATCAGATGGCCTGTGTGAAAAAATGTCCGAGGATATTTATTTAAATTTACCTGTGTGTCAAGTTTCATCAAAATCCGTGATTGAGTAACAAACATACAAACTTTTACCACAGTTTTTACATTTAACAGAATAGCAGCTCGCGGTCTGTCACCTGAAGAAGTGTACAACTATTTCATTGAAGATGGCGAGGAGACAAAAACTGTAAGCATTTTCATAACCTGTAAACTGTTGGATTAGTCATTATGTACAGCGAAAAGGGAAGATCTTCCACCGGGCTAGGTATCTGTACCCGGGGACTGCAGTCCAACATTTTTTAATGAGAACTCGTATACATATATGCAAAGTGCCGAGAAAACTTTGCTAGCGCGATGTAGGAATTCCTGTGTCATATTTCATTACGTCCATTTGTTGTGATGACACGCATCTATTACTTTCCGCTGTCTCGGCTCACATGTAGCGCTGTTACTATAGCCGGTACAAAACCATACTAATCGACACTTCTATGCTAATCTTTCTGATTGGTTTTGGCGGCTAAACAATTTGATGAAATTTAGTAAGGGAATAACTTGAGGTGACCAAAACTTTTATTTTCTTGGGACTCTTTTCCACGATAAACGAAATCGATGAGAACGTGTGCTCGTCTGTAAAGATATAATTTTCCACAGAATTACGCAAAATATTTTAAGTGGTATACAGAAAAGACGGCATGGGGGGTGAAAGAATCACGTCATATAGAAGAACAGAAAGAGTTTCAACTACTTATCGAGAGGTATGCCGAAAAAACTAAGAAGAAGAAGAAACCTATGGTGGCGTCCAGAGAGAGTAGCGCCACAGATACCAGTTTGTCAATGGAATAATAACTAAGTACTTATTTTGTAATTATATTAAAACGAGGTTCTTGCTTACTGACTTTTTACAAATAAAAATCATATTTTGTGAAGTAACAATATTTTTAAGAAATTCGGGAGTCTATCGGCACCAAAATATACTTATGAGGCACCTGATTGACCATAATTTGACAAGTTGTAAGCACGTAAAGCCTAGATTGATACTGGCTCTCAAGTGCAGCCTAATTTATTTTAAAAAGTACCTACACCAAGTGCATAATTGTAAGAATACCTCCTATAAAACAAAAAGATCGGTCCTTTCTCGTAAGTCATAACATTCACAAATGAAACACGCTAAGAACAACTAATAGGTTAAAGTTAAAATTAAAAGAAGTTTGAGGCGTCGTAGGGTATCTACATTGTAGTACCCCACTGGCTGGCTACCACCCTCATGGTGATAATCTGTCGCCCAGCACCTGTTGGCGTGTTCCGGCAGTTGCACTTGAGAGCTAGTTGCATTTAAGGCATTGTTAGAAGGTGTACAACACATTGGCATTCCCCCTGGTATTGCTAAGTCACTTACTATCAGGTCACCCGCCTGGCTGGTTGTCTGTCACTTGTGGTAAGTATAAAAAATAATTTAAAAAAAAAACCATTACAAATAGTAGGGAATAGAACTAAAACTAGAAATCATTCATACATGCAGCTACTTTTCAAATACTTAGTACCGTATCTACAATAAATATAAAAATAATATTCAGCGCAGCAATTTTCCTAAATAACAGTAATTAGCATAAACAAACAGCTTTTAACCAAACTCATGACTATGTAGTATGTAATCTGATATTTTTTTCATCAAAATACTTTTGCCGAGCACAGAAAATCGTTGAATCGCAATATATTTTAAATAAACACGATTTTTATACTGTAACCCCGAGATAAGCCGGGTGAAATGGCGTCCGTTCAAATAAAACCGGATGAAGTGTCGATATCACGTGGCATCGGCCCACATCGGCCGGTTAGGGGCGTCGAGTGATATTTGGAGATTTTATCAGGAGCCCTGAATGTAACCCGTGTTAGCGGGACCGCTGATGCGGCTACTTTTATTTCTTTATTGCACAAAAATGCTAACTTTCACAAGGGGCGGTAGGGTGACTGTGAATCAAAAACAAATTAAGGAGCTGGAATATTTTGTTACGCTTTCGATTACAACACAACTGACAAACTGTACATTTAACTTATTATATGGAACATGACGTTCCTTTATTAAACTAATTTGTATATGGTCTGGGTACCCAGATGTTATAGGATGTTATATTTATCGGTATAAAAACACCTTTATTTTGATCTGTTTGTCAATTACTAACTCATACTTAGGTACATTATTTTTTATTTATTGGAACCAAGTTCCTTATCGCGCGTTGTGAAAGGGGCTAGACGGAAAAAAATCTTTCGAAAAGTTGTCACGACACTTTTTTGCTATAGTAAGCTATTGTAAGCTGTGCGGCGTGCGCATGTTTCTCTGTCTGTCTCTCTCTCTCTCTCTTATTGAAAGCAAGCCAGATATTTTCATTTCTCTTTATATATACATATATATGTATACTCTCTCGACTTATATAACTTATATAACTTCGATCCATCCGGGTGTCCCTTGACACCTCTCAAGTTTTTTATTGTTATAACAAGCAAAGTCAGTGAGACTGGATAAATATTGTTGCATGTAATAAATGTAAATTAGGTACTTTTGGAAAGACTCTTGATCTGGTTATTGCTGGCTTCTCGGCAAAAGCAAGCTTCCGTATCGTGTAAACCATTATTTTCAAGGCCTACTTGAGAAAAAACAAGTTGTTCCTTAGGCGTGATCTATACTTTAACATTTCAATATTTTATACAATACTAGCTGTACCCCGCGGTTTCCCATGGGATCTAGCGGTATGAAAGATACTTTACGACGTATTCTCATATCTACCAAATATACATAAAAAATCATAAAAATCGGTCCACAAACACCGTGATTTTTAGGTATATATAAGATTCAGAAGAATTAAAGTAGGTATTCTAACTGAAAATGGGACAGTCTAATTTAAATAGTAGATCGTTGTCACCCCGCAAAAGTACCCTTTTAATATTCCCGCGGCGTATTTGAAATTAATTTCGGTCGTTTAAATATTTTCTGAGTACCACTGCAGGGGGCGCCTCTATGCTCTCTGTAATTAGTTTGACTTTCGCAAGTAAATAGTTATTTAAAATACAAGGTAGGTATGTCATGTTTTTGTAATTTTCAGGTAATAAAAAGGTCGCCTTTTTATTAAGGCAGTATACAATGTACCTATTGAACTGTTTAAAATGTGTAGGTTATTTCTTTTACAATAACAGTATTGCAATAACAGGGATCTGCAAAGCGATTATGAAATCTAAACGACAATGTAATCGATTATTGAAATCTGTTGAAATTAAGCTTTGATTTGAATTGGGAACTACTGTCTATCTATAGTATTCAAGAATAGTAGATTGTTATACAAGGAGTTAAAATGATCCATTATATACGAGGTAGTTTTACTCCCGAGCTTTAGCGAGGGAGTAAATAGAAACCGAGTTTTAATGGGTTTTAGCGCCGTGTGTTACACTATACTTTTCACTACGATTGCGAGAAAATAAAACAATCCAATATTTACAATATGAAATATGTAGTTTATTCATGTCTTTTTTTTGTTTCTTCTCTAGCCGCAACACATTGCATGCATTCTACCAGAGATCGCCGATTTTAGTTCCATTTTCAAAATTAAAATGAAGTTCTTTTTTTATGAAACAGTAATAAGTCGAGTCTTTATTCATGATTATTCTACTTATGACTAAAGACTTTTTCGTTTTTGTAGGCTCATTGTCATTTGACACACATTTCCCCTAGAGGAAGAATTGCTATTTTTTCTTCGCTCGAAAAAGTATTTTACTCTAAGTACTTATAAAACAACATGGTAGGTATATAAGTGACGTCACAAGCCAGTATTTCATAAAAAAACTCAGTGTAAACTAAATAAAAAGAAGCCGATACCTACATCTCGTTGCATGAAAACTTAAGTGTCGAATCCATTCTATTTGGGCGAAATTCACTTTTGAATGCAGTTTTCATTATTTGAAGTGAAAAATCTTTTCGTTTTAGATTATTATTGTAACCTGTTAGCCTATCTTTCTAACATTATAAAGAGGAAAGATTAGTATGTATGTATTTCAAAAATTCTTTCACCACATTTGTAGCTTCTCATGTGTTTCATATCTGAATTGAATTCGTATTATTTTGCTATGATTGATTTGTTAATGTTGTCATCTACTTACCAGCGAAATTAAACTCCCAGACATGTCCATTATTTTTCCATTTCTAGCCATGCATTTAATTAGATATATGGAGCTAGATTGCTATCTAAATTCAGACCTAATTCGGATAGCAATATGGTTTCTAACCGTATCATAATTACCTTTGATTTGATTTGTTATTAATAAACGGAGTTACCTTCACTGAAAGTGCTACTAACATCTATGTTAATGTGACAAATGAAACACAAAAATAATTGCTGTAACAATTTATTAATTCATACAAATCACATTATGGATGGATTAAAATATCACAATGGTTAAAATTTCAATCAGTCTTTTTTAGTAATAACAATATATATATATATATATATAAAACATAGTAAAACGTGTCCTTTATCGAGATATTAGTAACGTTATTCAATTTTAGAATTCTATCTACTGTGCAAATATTTCAAGTAGGTTTTTTTTTTTTTTTATTCTGGATAAGCTTGTGTTTGACCACAATCTCACCATGGTAAGTGATGATGTGGCCGAAGGTGGTAAGCACACAAAGCCTAGATGGGAACTGTCTCTCAAGTGCAGCTGTCGAAACACACCGATAGGTGCTTGGCGACAGGTTTTCAACTTGAGGGTGGTAGCCAGCCAGTCGGGTACAAAGTACCCTACCACCGTGCTATATATTTTACATACCATTTTGGGCTTGTTTAACAAATCTACCATTTTAAGTTTTTATTCTTTATTTTTGATGGAAGGTGGATGCCAACTCAATTGAATTTCATTTGTATACAGGTTAAATGGGGCCTTATAACGAGTTTATTCACAATATTTAAGAACCATAGTAACGCTGTATAAGAACCCCAAAAAAATAAAAAAAAATATTATTTTCATTGATGTGCAAACCCTATTTCAGTAAAATAAAAGAGTAAACTACGCAGAATGTACCCATTTCTACCTAATTCGCGGAACGACAAAAATCTTTTTTTTTTTTCAACTTGTCATTTTTTGTAGCCAGTACTTGAGTATAATGACATCCTTGTATTGAGGTAGCAAACATTTATGAATGAAAAATAGAAAAACTATTAAAGTAGACAATTATTAGGTAAAATAGGTACGTAGGCCTTTCTGTTAAATAATCTGGTTCCCTGACATGACAGCTTACTAGGGTTGACAACATTTTTGATAATTAATTATATTCTTTACGGGGTATTTTTTAACACGTTGTATATTGAAGTTCAAAATATATATTTTTGTATTACCCCCAAATATGTAAAGGAAAATTAAATAATTATTCAGAATACTTGAGGCAATATAAAACGATAAAGAATTAGCCAAGTCTCGATAAAGATCCACTCTAAAATAAAAACTTGCATAATGATTACTAAACATTAAATTAATGAAGATGGAAAAAATATCAACAACCTGTGTACCCTAACATAGGGATGTTGCATTTAATTTAATAAAAATTATATTTAACTAGTGGTCCCGGCAGACGTTGTCCTGCCATGAAATGAAAATAAAAAGAAACTTCAGTTTTAAACAATATTTAGAAAATTGAATATGGTCGTTAAGTTTTCTTAAATTTTCTAATGTTCCGCGCAACTTTCATACTTTTTTCTTTCATAAGAACTTTCTCCTTACAATAACAAACACAACAAAAAAAGAATTAGCGAAATTGGTCCAGCCGTTCAAGCGTGATGCCGTGACCAAGGAAATAGGGATTCATTTTTATATAATAGATAACACTAACCAGTGTATAAAACACCTAAAAAATTCACGCAAATGGCGAACTCTGTAAAATTCAACCATTTTAATGATTTTTTTTTACCAATTTAACAAAACAAGAGTAGATCTTTTGATAGTGTATATTTATGACGTCACAAGCGAGAGTTTTTTTTATTATTTTTTTATATTGATTCACAAAACTGGATACAATAATTTTTGGTTTATAAATTTTATAAAAACAAACTTAAACAAGTTTACTGTAGCCTACCAGATGTGAATACAGCTTGCAAAATGAAAAAGGAACTCACAAGTTAGCCTTACAAATATACATCTAACTAAGGAAAAAGGAAACTAAATTAAAAGCAAAACAGTACACGAAAAATACATAAATTGGGTAATTACAAAATTATTTTGTTTACCAAACGCTTAGCGGAGGCCAAAGAACCAGAAAATATGTCATAATCACTACTAATACCATTGTAGTGTTCCATACAAAAGTCCGTGTAAACTATTGTTTTGACATTTAATCAAATGAAGCTGTTTTGATATCTCAGTCAACATCCCTGTTATACACCTAAAGTTGGATGGTGTTTTATACTAGTTAGTTTTAAATACTTTTCACTGAAAAATAAGCGACATTTTTTTTTCTTTCTGACATTCGTTATTCATTTTTTATTACTTTTTCGCTGACTGACTGGGTATTCCTTAACATTATATATTTTTATGCCAATTTGACAAGTGTGTGTGACATTTAATTTTCATTCAATTTATAATTTCTATTAATAATAATGTATTTAATATTTCGACGCCTTTATTGGTAGAATATGCTGATCTAAATGACATGACCATCTTAATGTACCATATTCTTGGAAATAAATGATTTGATTGATTTGAAAAAAAAAAACATCCCTATTGCCTGAAATATGACGATGATTGAAGTAGTACGACAAACATAAAGTTCACCATTTTTCAGATATTGATTTTTGAATTTTAGATCTTAAGTCTCTCGAATATGGTGACACTTTTACTAAGTCAACTTCGGACACCCTGTATGTCCTAATACCACACTACTACCGAAAAAAATGTAGGTAAGCTCTGCTATCCGAGCGAGGCCGGGGCTAGCACTAGTAAATACAATATTCAAGGAATACATCACTATGCAAGTTTTCAAGTAATAAAACTAAAACTCTCTCAAAATCCTACACTGTGCGTTGCACTTGGGGAACTGTTTGCGTTGTTTAGATGTCATCATGGCGTCCACGTCGAGCGAGGCCAGCTCGGGATGGGTGACCGCGCCGGCCCTCACGGCGGGAAGGTCTTGTTTCTTGATCACCCCGGGCTGTAAGTACCCGATGAGGTGCGGAGCATGCTCTTTCATTATTTTTTCTCGTTCTGCCGACACTTCTGTGTCCCTGTATAATTAATTATGTAGTTAGTTTTTTAGGGTTCCGTGCCCAAAGGGTAAAGGGAAACCCTATCACTGAGACTCTGCTTTCCGTCCGTCTGTTTATCACCAGGCTGTATCTCAAGAACCGCGATAGCTAGGCAGTTGAAATTTTCACAGACTATGTATTTCTGTTGCCGCTATAACAAAAAAGACAAAAAAAAACTGCAAATTTGCACGGAACCCCTCGGTGCGCGAGTCCGACTGGCACTTGACAGGTTTTTTATTTTTTGCTATGCTTGCTTGTATTTTAATTTTATAAAAGCGTAAGTAAATCAATCTGTTTGTCTGTCTTGTGTACAAGTAAACAAAGAAAAAGGTCATTGGATCCTATTAATATTATATGTACTACTACTAATAATAAATGTGAGAGTATAATATGTATGTTTGGATGTTTGTTGCTCAATCACGTAAAAACGGCTGAATGAATTTTGATGAAATTTGGCTCAGAGGTAGATCATATTTTGGATAAGCTTTTATTTGACAGCAAATTCACCATGGTATGTTATTTGGTCGAAGGTGGTAAGCACAATCCATAGGTGCTTGACGACAACTTTTTCAACTTGAGGGTAGTAGTCAGCCAGTCGGGTACTTCAAAGTATGTAGGGTACTATGGTTTCCTCACGATGTTTTTCTTCACCGATATCTCAAGCTCATTGTAGGATTCGAACCCACGACCTTCGCTTCTCTCTCTCGTATCAGACACTGAGCTATATTACCAAGCTTTAGCGCAATCCCAAACATGTTGGTTCCTTCCTTGTTCAAGTTGTTGCTCCTTGTTCCTGCGGCGAGCGTTCTCTTGTATCTGCTGCAACAGCTGCGCTGAATATTCACGACCCTTCTCTCTCTTCTTACGCTCCTTTTCCAACTCTTTCTCTTCTTCCATCGCCATTTTTGCTTCAGTCTGTGAAAAGGAGAAGAGTTCATTGTGAAAGTTTGGATGGATGGATGGATGTTTGTTACTATTTCACGCAAAAACGGCTGAACGGATTTTGATGAAACTTGGCACGCAGGTAGATCATATACTGGAATAACATATACGATACTTTTTATCCCGGGAAAGGATAAGATCCCACGGGAACGCAACCAACCGCGGGGGACAGCTAGTGGAATATATTTCATACTTAAAAGGAGACTTAATTAACTATATACTATACCTATAGAAAATAGGGTATTTGACAGGTTTTAGAAAGTTATCTTAAACTGTTGATTATAGCATAATACATTTGCAATTTGCTTAATTGTTTGTGAATTTCCCTATTTTCTTTAAAAATTACCACATAAGTTTAATAAAAAGGCCACCAAAACGCTAAGACGCCATAATGCCTAGGTCACGTGATATCGTGACGTCACCTGCTCGTAAACAAACTTAGTTGTCAAAATATATTTCATAACTTAACCGTTTCAATTTTGCTGTTTACAAGCAGGTGACGTCACACTCAGAATCGGCCAGTACCGAGCGTTTTCAATCACGTGGTCAAACATGAAAATTTTATCAGTTTATTTATGATCTTTCTAATATTATAAAGGGGAAAGATTTGTATACATGTGTGTATGTATATAACGAATAAACTCAAAAACTACTGGGCCGATTTCAAAAATTCTTTCACCATTTGATTGAATGCTACATTATTGCAGATTAACATAGGCGATATTTTTATACCGGGATAAGATAAGATATTTAGTATTTGTAAACCTGTTTCCTGAAGAGTGCCTCCTTTTCCTTATCCAGTTGTCTCGCTCGTATCCTCGTGTCCATCTGTTCGGTGAGCGCTCGTTTCGTGTCGGTCTTCACTCGGTGTGTGTTGTCTCGCTCGCTCACCTCGTCCTGCACGTTTCTCTCGAGGAACTCTTGTTCTTGAAGCAACTTGATCGTGTCCTCGCGCTCCTGGCGGGCTGCCTGGGAACATTATCAGTTACAGTGGAATCTGTTTATAATGACATCGAAGGGTAATAACAAACACGTCATACTAAGCATTTTGTAGAAAATAAACAGTTACATACTGTATTCATTTTAATAGAGAGAAACAAAATAGAGATTCAATTCAACAAACTGTAATGCAGTTTGGCGAATTTTTGTTTAAATCTACATAGTATTTTCTTTTGGTTTAAAATAAATTTAAAAAAAAAAAAACCAACTATGACTCAAAACAAACCATGCACGCGCCGAACGTCGTCGGGTATCACGTGACTCTCCCGAACACTTCCGAAGGTGTTAGGAATCATGTCTGTCACTATAACCGGACGCAATTTGTAAAAATAAGTCACAATAAGCGACATGTCACTATAACCGAAGTCATTATATCCGACTTAGTTATAAATAACTTCGCTGTGTAATTACTTCGTATTAAGCAGTTGGTCAAAAGTCATTATAATCGGATTCTACTGTATTTATATTAAAATAGCCTTATATGATTAAGCTTGTGTTTGACCACAATCTCATCATGGTAAGTGATGATGTGGCCGAAGGTGGTAAGCACACAAAGCCTAGATGGGAACTGGCTCTCAAATGCAGCTGTCGGGACACACCGATAGGTGCTTGGCGACAGATTTTCAACTGGAGGGTGGTAAAGCCAGTCGGGTACTACAAAGTACCCTACCACCGTGCTATGGTTTCTTCACGATGTTTTCCTTCACCGAAAGCTCAAGCTCATCTAAGGATTCGAACCCACGACCTTCGCAGCGGTATCCGACGTCACTACCACTGAGCTATCATCGCCTGTTTCGGTAAAAAAATTGTCATCGCGCCGAAACTTAGGTCCTTAGGTTAGTTTGTAGGTGTAACAATCCAAACTGATTACCTAGTTAAAAAAAACTCAAGATATAAGTTAAATACCTCATCAGCTAATATTTTGTCAACAATTTTTTTATTGCAAGCCTCTTTCGCTTCTAACTTTCTTTGACGTTCTGCAACTCTGAAATCAATATTCATTATTTTAGCATCACACACAATTAATATTAGACATTTAGATAATCAATAAATAATTTCCTATTATCTCACTAATCTCACTAATATTACAAATGTGAAAGTTTCGATGTTTGTTACTCATTTACGCCAGAACGGCTGAACGGATCTGGATGAAATTTAGCATAGAGATAGATTATCTGGAATAGCACATAGGCTCCTCACGATGTTTTCCTTCACCGAAAGCTCAAGCTCATTATAGGATTCGAACCCACAACCCTCGCCGCGGTATCCGACGTCACTACCACTGAGCTATAATCGCCTTAGATGTTATTCCTCACATGGCTGAGCTCCGGTCCGCGGCGGCCTGACGCTGCAACTCTAGCTGCTTCTCCTCTCGCACCACCATGTTCTTCTGCTTCTCCTTCCACGCGTCGCGAGCTTGCTTGAACGTCACCATCTCTTTGCGCATCTTCTCTGTCTGTTCACGTTTCTGGGATAGTTCTCTGTAAATCAGAACATGATGGAAATATATTCAGTATTTTTGGAACAAAGTTCTTTTACACATTAGAGTGGAGTGGCAGAAATTGACACGTAAGTTAAAAAGTGTTATGTCGTGTCCATATTTTCACCTGACTGTTTTGGTCGATGACTCTACTAAATCCTGATATCCTGGTACCTCACAAAATAAATGTGTTTCATATTTTATGTATAGTTGTAGTAATCTAGTATATCAATACCTTACCTACAGTATATAAGACTCTTCTCTCTGTATTGCTGATTGAAAAAAAACTTATTTCATTCCTGACGGGGGTCCGCTGATAACATTTTGTGAAAGGGGGTTAGACGGGAAAAAATCTTACGAAAAATTGTTACAAGTTAAAAGTGTCACTGTCACTTTATTGTAAGCTGTGCGGCGTGCGCATTTTTCTTTGTCTGTCTCTCTCTCTCTCTCTTATAGAAAGCAAGCCAGATATTTTTTTCATTTCTATTTATATATATAAATAGAAATGTTTTTTTTTTATATATAAATATATATACTCTCTCGACTTATATAACTTATATAACTTCGTTCCATCCGGGTGTCCCTTGACACCTCTCAAGTTTTTTATATTATCATATGGCCACTGACCCCTAAAATACATGATGTCGAAGCAACACAGGACCAGGAATAATAACAACTTTTAATTATTACTGTAAATTCATGCCTTTATATTAGTCACCACACTTCGTATCATATTTTAAACAACAATCTACAATAGGGACGATGCCGATATTCAAGAAAAAATACCTAACACTAACTATAGTTGTGTATAAAACAAAAACATGGAAAAATACTCGAAAATAGCAAACATTGTAAAAAACTCAAAAAAACTCATTTATTCAGTTTAGGCCCTGGTAAGGCACTTATGAACGTTACAATTGACTCTACCACCGGTTCGGAATACACTTAAACTGAGAAGACTCCGGCAAGAAACTCAGCAAGGCAATATATTTTTTTTAACAGTGGATCTTTCTTACATTTTTATAAGTACATTTAGATACATTTTCAAATTTTTTACACTACGCCAGGGGGATGCTTGTACAGAGAAAAGCTACTACAACCATATATATTAACTCGCCTATTTATGATTTTTCATCACCAGTTTAATGACAAAGAGTAGGTCATATACACTCCATACAAATAATTGTTTTGACATTTAATAAAAAGAAGCTGATCCATGATGATGTCTACCCTATGTATCTCACCTCTGATCCTCATCAGCAATAGTCCGCATGATTTCTTCCAACATTTTCTTCTCAATCAACGTATCCTCATACTGGCACTGCTTCTGCCGCTGTCTATTCACCAGCTGTTGCTGTAATTCCTTGCAGTACTGTGTGTTGCGTTCCATCTTTAATTTTTCCTCATGTTCCATAGCCTCTTGATTGTTGAAGAGTGCATTGGAAAGGACACTCTTGGCATGGCGTTCTGCAGCCTGGAATTTTTGGTTATTTGACTTTAATATTTTTGTAAACTATCAAATGAGTTTCTGGATCAGTTTAAATACCATAAAACTTTGAACAGATAGTAAAATAACTCTGTTGCATTATTTTAAAAAGATCTTATGTAAAAAAGGGTAATAATTCAGACAGTCCTCTGTGCAGTAATGTAATGAAGCATTTGGCAATGTCAAAGCGATGGTAAGCTTCCTTGAAGAGCTAGCATGGCTAGAGTAATTCCAGCGAAATACCGTCCAACGAAAAAAGGGTGCATCAGTTGCCTTATTGCCCAAACTTTACAACAAGACGGGCAAAAATTGCAATTGATTAGTAAAAATACCCATGAGGCTATATGTTGACTAGATTGTCCATTTTTCATTTTGTTGCTAGAGTATCACCATAATTTTATTAATTTTGATATGAAGTGTTAATTTATTCCAGATAATACTAAATTACCTACATACATGATTTTTCCAATATTGTGGCTAAAAACGGGTAGTTATAAGATGTACAAATTAAAATATAAATAATCAGGGGCTTTGGAAATAAAATTGTCTTAAACTTAAGTCAATTTTAGCTTAGCAATAAATAATAACCTTCTCCTGCAATCTCTTATACTCATTATGCAGTATCTGCTGCTTCAAATCTCTGCAGACATAGCCAGCCTGCAGTTTCTTCGTTAGTTCTTTTAAACTCGGGTCTCGTTCTCTCAAGTAATGCCTACGTAGTAACTCACATGCTTCGTCATGTCTCACTTTAGCTATTTCTATGCCAAGTGCAGTTTCTTTCTTTGCTCGTTCATTAACAATGGCTGCATGGTCTGTCCTCTGTAATGAAAGTACCATAAATGATTAACATATTAATAAATTACTATTAAATACAGGTGGGTGTTAAGAATTGCCCGGGAATCCGGGATATTTATTATTTCAAGCTGAAACTTTTTTCCCATTGATTCTTACAGCACATATAGCACTATATTCATTTAATATAAATTATTGTGTATATTTTCATAGGTATTTAATTTTCTTGCTAGGTTAGGCTAGGTCCTGATTCAAAAACTTCAAATTTATTTCCGTACTTCCTGAAAATCTTTCTCCATTTCAGCCTCGCGCTTTATAAGTGCAATACACCGGCCCATCCGGCCATCCTCCATACGGTTGTTAAGCCAGTGGATGTCCAGAGCTCGCTGGAATGTATCCAACTCCTTACGACGAGCTTCGGCGACCGCGTTACGGTATAATTCATTTTTCGGATCCTGGAACGAACAAGGGCTTTGAGTGTGATGAAAACGTCAGTGCAGTAAACAAACGGATACTAAATATTATAAGCTTTGTTACCATTATATATCATTGAAAAATGTATCAAAGGAATATTAATTCTGTCTGACTGACACTGACTGACTGATATCATTTGTTTGTTTCTCGGGTTTGTTTGTTTAAATATAAACCAAAGAGAATAATCGTAATTGCTAGTTAATGTTCCGAGAATTAAATCACAGATTACTGATATGTAGCTAATTAAATTTTCTTTTTTTTTTCTTTGCCGGCAATCGTCCTATGGATATTTTTGACGACCTTTTGCCGGGAACTTGCGAAGTGACGTTGCGTTTTCATTTTATTTCCATTTTGTTCATGTATTTTGAGTTTTATTGAATAATTTCGATGGTGTTTAGTCCAATAAAGATCAATCTAAGTGCACAGCACAAGTGAAGTGTGTATCGTGACTTTTCAGGTTGTCCCAAAAAGTCCGTGAAAAGTTTTTTTCACATAATTCTTGAAAATCCCAGAATTATGTATACTACTGGGATAGGACACTCACCATACCTACTTTTATCAAATACCTATCAATTGCGAAAAAGAGAAAGGTTACAACTAAATTGGGACAACCTCTCTTTCTAAGTAGGTTTACCCTAAATGAAAGAAAGAGAAGTTGTCCCAATGTAGCTGTTATCTTACTCTTTTTCGCATTTGATAGGTATTAGCTTCATGTAGGTATGGAGAGCGTCCTATCCAGTTAGTATATATAATTCTTGTGCACCACAGACACGTTTTTTTTTCATATTTTCCCTTTTGTAGGGAGGCAAAAGATTTTAGCTCATACAGCCTCACCGTTAAAGAAATCTCCTAATCTAAGTATAATTTGCATATTTGTCGATCATAGATAAAATTAGTTAAATAACGTTTTATAAAATTAGTGGAATGATGGTAAAATTTTACTGAAACTTTTCATCGACCTTCATTTTATTTTACTTCTCTAGCGCAATTAGATAGAGCTCAAATAGTCGAGTCGTTCGAGTAAAAAATTTTTTTTTACATTTTTAAACCATAGTGGTTGAAACTTTTTAGTTATTTTAGCGCCCTCTAGTAATACGACTGTTAACTACTTAACACGAATGTTATTCACTACATGGCGCTAGGGTGTAAATTTCCTTTCATTTGCGACAGTTTTGTATCGCGACAGCACGCATTTGGATTTTGACGTGTGACAGCAAACAGCTGCAGCCAAATTCGGTTGTAGATCGGTAGTGTATCGAAATATAGACGTACGGTAATGAAACAGTGATTGAAATGGCTGAAAGTAAAGGTGCGTTAATCGCGAAAACAATGCAAAAACATGCCGGACGGGCGAAGGAAAAGGTATTTATTGCTTTACACCATAAGTGTTTTGATAGTACGAAAGGTGATTGGGAATGGTGTATTTATGATAATAATCAATGTTTTAGTGTGAAAGTGTGTTTTTGAGGAGTACCGAAGCTAAACGACTGTAACTGGCTCGGGTGTCTCGTATCTAGGACTACCTAGCCGGTTTTCTCGAGCATTGAATTTCACCTGTTGATTGCGACTCTACAATTCACCTGTGTTTTTAACGTATCTTGTTTACATTCTCACACTCAGCTGATTAAAGTTACGTGTACTCTTGTTAATCCTTACATGCAAGTTTAACTATAATTTCCAGGCCAATATAGTTCTATTTTTAGTGCGAACCAGATGTGATAATTTTGGATTGAACGCTCAGCTTGATATATTATATGGATCAGGAGATTGGGTTAACTGACCTAACTGTCACTGAATATTGTTCAGAAAGGCTAAGCTTAGGTGACTAATGTTTAATTTTATTCTACTCTAGCCAAATCTAGAGAAGTGTCCCGATTTAAAAATAACACAGCATCTAGAGAGCTGTGACAGTAAAGTTGTATGTGTAGCTGTGCCGTTCCACAGAAATTATTTTGATTTTTAGTATTCAAACTACTGTATTTTTATGTTGGGTATACTGTTTTAGTTTTGTAGATAAATAGTCTCACTGTCAGTCATCATGATATATAATTGTCTACTAATGTTACAGAATGTAGGTCACATTATCCAATGATATTTTTAAATACCTATTGAACAATAGTGTTTTCAAATTGTGAGATTTTGAAATTTTTTAGACATGATATATATATTTTATTGTTATATAAAAATCTAGTTCCTTTTATATCAATTCAATTATTCCTATTCAAAGATATTATTGATTTATTAAATCTTATTTCTTTTTATTTCCAGTAACTACATGTTTTTTCCACAATATATTATTTAACACTTATTTTTATTTTAACCTACATAAAGCTATAAATAGTCATCTATTTTGTGGTAATCATTTCTATGGTTAATTATTATATGACACAGTAAACATTCTATCTACAAGGAAAAAAGTATTATTAAAAATATAAACAAACACATAATTGTAGATCTTCTGTCCTGCACTTTGACCTACATTCCTAAATTAAAAAAAAATCTTTACAATAATAGGCTACTGACTTTCACAAAAAGTTTTATAATTAATGATTTGGTTTCAATTAATATTTAACTATGCATCCAAATGTTGAGCTGCCATCTATTATACACTGACATAATATACATATAAGCGAGACTTAAATTGAGCATGGCAACATTATTGGGGTATTGACCCAATCTGGCATCTAGCCCATCTGCCATGCATGTTTTTATTAAATTTGTGCCAATCATTTAATATTTAGCAGCTATGGTTTATTAAATCTTATGAATAGAATTTTGCTTTTGTTAATCACATTCAGTTCTTACTTTGACAGAAAATAGCTATTTTATAGAAATAGTTAATTAATACCAAGGGCTTCCATTTTTTTTTTACCATGTTTGAACACAAATTCTCTATGGTAATTGATGATGTGCAATTAGATATTCTGATTAATTTTTTCTTGCCATTTTAAATACGTTCATTATTATTCAATTTCTCCATATTGTTTCTTAGCCGGTATTGTGGCAAATTTCCTTAACATAAGTTACCTTTAGATACCTACTCATAACAAATGTCTATCCTAAATTATTTATGAAACATCAATGAAGGTAATAAAAATAGTAAACATTTATTGGGGTCATTGCTCTTATACGTTCATTTTATAAGGTCTCTAGGTCATCGCTCGGAACATTCATTAATATGCTCACCGTTAAATTAAATCATTAAATAATCATCATTAAAATTGAATTTGATTCAATATAAATGATCTGCTCGCTTTGCTCCTGTCTATTGAGGTACCCGTTTGAAGCGCGGATTCCTAGAAACTTTTGTCTGTTGTCTTTCGTATTCACTCTAGTTAATGCAAAATAAAACATAGGTCATTGGCATAAGTACTAGATTAATTATGTCAGAAGTCTCACAAGCAGGTAGGCGCATCAAACAGTTACTGTCGCCTATAGACATTAGCAGTACCAGGGGATTGCCAATATTGTCTAACTTTTACAATATCTTAAAGGCTAAAACCATCTCAGTGACGGTATCTGCTAGTGTTTATTTTGTTTTCACGTATTTTTTTTACGTCAATCTTAATTTTGTCTATTAATAATAAAGCCACAGACCGCAGCATGGCATAGGCTATTTTACAACAATTTTACCGTGTAATTTGTAAATTAATGGCCGAATAACAACCACCGATCGTAAAATGCGACCCATCGGAATTCATCGGCCAAGCCAAGATATAAAAACCGCCCAAGTGCGAGTCGGACTCGCGCACGAAGGGTTCCGTAAAAAGGCAAAAAAATCACGTTTGTTGAATGGGAGGCTACCTTAAATATTGTTTTTAGTATTTTTTGTTATAGCGGCAACAGAAATACATATTTGTGAAAATTTCAACTGTCTAGCTATCGCGGTTCTTGAGATACAGCCTGGTGACAGACAGACAGCGAAGTCTTAGTAATAGGGTCCCGTTTTTACCCTTTGGGTACGGAACCCTAAAAACAAATCGTTCGGTTTGTTTTTCGCTGTATTCTAAGCTTGACCCCTTGGTTCGCTGATGAGGGATGGGAGGGTCGTCTCAAATCTTCATACAAAATAATATATTTCCAGTAACCGTGATTGATCTCAATCTATTGATATTATGCAATTGAAAGATCATTTAAACAATAACGTGCCTGCATTTCAACAGATTAATTTTATCCTGTTATTAATGTTAGGTAAGGATATTTTTAAAACGTCTTATAACTTCCCTACAAATATTGTTACGTCTACACGAGCTAAACTCTCGTCGGAGCACCTTAATCTTATTACCTCCGTGCTCGTAGATTGCCCTTTGAGGTGTATTTCATAGCCAAGTGAATTTAAACCTTATGTATATGCAACATAGAAAACTAGTTAGAAACTTAGACTGTTCGTCAGAGGAAATCAAGACGAAATGTACAGGCGGTGTAATTTTTTTGGACTGACAACATTTAGCTTTGCCTATTTGTACTGATTTAGTAGCAAAGATTGATGAATTTCCTAAAGTTGACTTTAAAAGCACGATTATTTTTAGAAGTTTAATACACAAAGGCCTTTCCCAAAGATATCGTCAGTCTACCTTGTGGGGTGCCAGCCTACGCTGGGTCTTCTGGTACGCGGTTGCCACTCAAGAACTAAGAGTTCTACGATTTGCCCTGTCTACTTCCACTTCAGTTTCTATTGAATCGTGTGTGTGAAGTCTGAAGGTCTTGCAGGGCTGATCATACCAGGAGATTATGTTTGCAGAAAGCATTCTGTTCCAAATGATTGAGATGAGAAAATACCGTAATCCAATGAATATTTTCAATTTTGTTACTCGCACCGCCATTAATATGTATATCTAGACTAACGGCCGCGAAATTAACAATCACGCTTACGTGATCACGTATTTCTTTAAATATTTACATGTTTTTATGTGTAAGTAACGTAAACTACTACATTTGGCAACGGTACCGTGAGTTTTGTAACATTATTTGTATTATTACATGTATTTGTAACTACATTTACTATCTCAGCCGATTAATAGTGTGTCATTTCACATTTTACACGCTCCTTACCATTTAAGCTAACTTTATCGTTAGCTGTTCCCCGCGGTTTCACCCGCATTCTCATGAGATCCCGGGATAAAATATAGCCTTTGTTCATCAGGGATAATGTAGATTTTTAATGGTGAAAGAATTTTTCTAATCGGTCCAGTAGTTTCAAAGCCTATTCAATGCAAACATACAATCAAATCTTTACTCTTTATTTTGATTCAAAGAACATTAATAAGGTCAAAATCTACACCTGAAATAAACTCAGATGGACCATCTTTATGTCGAACGTGGGTAGAACTTGTCGTCGCATCTTCACGTAAGCGGCTACCTATTTACGACACGTCCTAATTTAAATGCTTCCTTTGTTTATTTTACACCATCTTTAAAGTGTTGCTAAATAACATTTCTTTATCATTAACTTACACTCAAATAAAACAAGGGTCTACCTATGAATATTCCAATTCTATTATTTTTGGTACTTACCTCTAATCATTGTCTGGACTATGGCTAGAAATCAATTATCGATTTTACTGTTCTTTTACTTACAAACTTCATTGAGCCATTATTTCTCAGAAAATGTTTCTCCTCTAACTACCCAATATGATAATGACTGTGACACATTAAGATATTCAAAGTACCGAAATTACTTATAGTCTATAAAGGGTATCATTTTGATTACTTTGTTTCTTCATACTGGCGACAAGGGATTGATTGTTTTCTATCGGGTTAACATAGTCAGCCGAAGCTTACACATAAACTGTAGATAGTACAGTATTCTTGTGGCACTTAAAATACTTTTCTGTCTAAACATGTCAAAAAATAAGGTTACTGTAAAGTGCCAACGCATGTGCAACGTATGCTAAAAATATTTTTTAGTGATTTGACGTCTAGGTCTATAACTTTTCCAATATATAGATGACTCATGGAAAAAGGCAAACTAAACATTGTGTTATGAACTCGCGAGGCATTATTGGCGTGAAATTTGCGATCTTTACTAGCTACGGTATATTTAGGTACTTTCATTTACACAGTCTCTTTTAACAGCTGTAGTTGCAAAACTAAAAATATCTTAAGGCTCCAAAATTTTACTACCGTCTGTTGGTATATCTGAAATAGTATTTGTATCAGAATTCTAAAACAGATCAACATTTTGTCATTTCTTGATCCTATTCTTACGAATGATTCAAGATTGTATTTAAATATATACTCACCGAAATTCGTCATTGACTATGGAGCTGTAAATTTGCCAATTTCATGCAAAAAATCTTACTTGAGGGTGTCCTTAATTCCTAATTAAACACTTGCTATCATCTCTTTCATTCTACCAAGATCACAAAGTTTAGCAACGTTTTATTTACATTACAGAGGGGTGTAGTTCGTAAATATATTATTTCAACTCGGATCGATAACACGAACTTTTACCGTGACCCGACAGTGAACTCCAACTGGTTTATGATTTCATCTAATTAATCATACTGCTATCTAATGTCTACAAACAAGGTGCCTACAATATCTGAAGGCTTGGCTACAAGTCACGCATTAATAATATTCTCGGTTTAAATATAATAGATATTCTTATTGAAAAGCCACGTTATTCAGGTGATTAATAATGAATTTAAAAAAATAAATCAGCTATCTGATCCCACGATTGATGAAACTAAGCAGAGCTAGTTTTTCTAAATACTTACATAGATAATTACACACAGACTCAGGACAAATAGTGTGTGCATGAACATGTCTGTTTGTCCTGAGTCTGGGTGTAATTATCAATTTAAGTATGTATTTACAAAAAAAAAAAGTACTATATGTAGTATATCAGTCATCTGGTTTCCATAGTACAAGCTCTGCTTAGTTTGGGATCAGATAACCGTGTGTGAAAAATGTCCGAGGATATTTATATGTCCGAGGATAATTATTTAGTGATTATATCACATTACAAGTCTGTTGTCAGCTTAAGCAGGATTTAATTTAAGTTCCACAAGACTCGTTATATTCTTGTAATTAAACTCATGTAAATAGAACACAAGTAATATTAAAGTTCCTCGTAACATGTTGTTTACCTAGTTTTCGTAATGTCGACATCGGAAAACTCTGAAACACGTTCCATTTAACTAAAATAGAACTTCTGCCATGAACTGTTGCAATAACTCAACTACCAACCTATTAAAGGCAATCAAGAGAGAACTCATCTATTCATACATTCCTCTCGCAAACAGAATCGGAGGTAACAAGCCCTTTGCTATTCCAATAACTTTAACTACAGCATGCAAAGCTATCAGTGTTTTCATTATATATCTTACTTCTTGGCTGGAAGTTCTGTATTTCCCTGCCTCATTGTCTAGATAGCATTGCAAAGGTCGATACGTGACAATGCTAACAGCTAACAGTTGGGTTAACTGTGCAATCGTCATGGGAACGCCTGTGAATGGCCCGTCGACGCCCAGAGGCTGTGGTTTTTATTGTCTGTTGGAGTCGTCTCCCTCACAGTGACACTGTTGCATTGCTATTCTAGATTGATGTTTCAATGAGAATTAATTTGCTTGTATTATATTTCATGTGCGCTTTAGTAGCATGATTGATTTACCTTATTTTCGTTCTGGAGTATTCAGATAAGGAGTTTCATTTAGATTATTCGTATTCAAAATATGTATGAGCAAGTATTTGACTGATTTAATTTCATTTTCATCCGCCCGCGACCGAACGACTTCCTCAATGTTTTGGATAGGTACCAAAAATGTCGAAAGTGACTATTGCAATAGTATTTTCCTGAGTTATTGTAATGTAAATCCACCCACACCTACACGGTCAGTGTATGGTCAATTTCAGTTTTGTCAAGATGAGCAACTTTCTATGGCCCCGATGCGCCGACAAGCCTCGACTGACAATTGACAAAACAAATACTTCACATATGGTAATTTCGCTGTCCAGGTAGCAATTCTAATGGACAACAGTCTCTAATCTGTGTTAAACAGACGACCTAGTCATCTTGACAAAATTGTGCAGACAGAAACATATGCATTCACTTCAAATTGTCTTCTATAAATCAACGGCGATACAATGATCTCCGTAACATTACAAAATCTCGCACACGTTAGTCTGCGAACAGGTGTTTGGAAAACAATCGTAATTTGGACGTTTAACTGACCTACATTGTGTACACAGTTCATTGATCACTCGAGAAGTTTTTGCCGTTGCCTTTACGCTTAGCATCGTTTATTCAAGTTTGAACTTGGAGAAATTGTGTTCGAACTATAGTTGCAAGAATACTTGGCAAACAACATTCCAAAGGTCTTCGACCGGTGACATCACTTCGTGTCTGATTTCGCCGAGTTTTGACATTAACATATAAAGTTCGTCACATGAACATGAATGTAGGTAGGTAGGCAGTTGTCCTTGATAACCGATGCACCCACATGTAAACTGCTTTGTTCGTACTTGATCCCACGCGACACGCCTACATAACTAACACTTTCATTTAATAATATTGGCTAATAGAAACAAAATGTGTTATAGAGAAAAACTTACATTAAGTATCAACTGGACATGAACATTCCCTTTAGTTTACGCTCCGACAGGTTTATGATTTGTGAAAGCGAATACGAAATTGTAGACTTGAAATTTGAATCTTCTCAACTAACTTTAACTCTGTTAATCTAAATCTGTTCGCTAGCAGTCAATTTTATCTCAAATTTTGAAGGTTATCATAAATCAATATCAAATTCAAGAACCGAGGTACTCGTTTGTTATAATCATTGTAAAAGTTTACGCAATATTTTAGTTCTATGTTTCGTCGTAAAATATCTGTATTGCCGTTATGTCGGTTAATGCCTCTGATAGTAATGTTATCGATAGTTTATAGACGTAGTAGGTATACGTATTACAAAATCTTTCATCACATTCCTCTCCCTCGGTCGCCAGTTTCCTGTGGCTTTTGCCAATTGGTACACTTTCGTATCAATATAGCAATGTGCGTCTCTTTCCGGGTTATTATTAAAAATATAGTGTTATTCGAGCACGCGTTATACGCTCTTTATTACCGTACAACACGTTATAAAAGGTTTAAACTTCAGTTGAACTTAAAATTACAACACGAATGTCTGTCTATTCTATACCTTCATAAAATTAAATGTCAACATAAGCAGGTTTACTGGCGTTAAATTCCTGTTATTCCTTTGCTACGAAGTGTAGACTATTCCATTTTGCAGTAATTAAATCTTTACGATAAATAGATTATGTAACTTATTAACGCTTATGCCACGTGCGTTAAAACTCAGCATCAATTCCCATTTAGCACTTGCAGTGAATACAATTTTTGTTAAACATAATATAAAAAGGTACAAAAAGTATCGCCGTTCACACGGTACACTCGCATGGCGGTCTCAAGTCGCGCTAAATTCCGATCCGATCGTCGCTTGTTTTTGCTACCACGCACTTTCTTCTCAACTTGTACTTTCTCGAGGCTTGGGATCGGTCACGTACCGCCTGGGGTGCCGGCATACCTGCGGTTACTGCGGTAAAATCTACAGTAGGCAATTTGTTTTACATACAAGCACATTCTGTTGTTTCTGCAACGGCTTTGCCTTTCTTGCAGGTGTAGCTATCATTAAACTTGGTAACTATTTGTTAATCGACTATTTAATGAAGTTCTAAATTGTACTTAAGTACTTATATGTCAATGCATTACGTAATGTTGTTATTAATATTCAAAATATTTTTTACTGTCCCATACAATTTATCGCTAGATTGTCTTTACATCTTTACGTATACTTTCACTTTTCTATTTATGCACATATTTATTTTTTCTCATATTACAACCACTTACATAGTCTTCTTATTCTTTATTTACTATCTTACATCAACATCAACGTTGGCTGATCTTTTACTTTTATTTACAGGTACGTCTCATAAATGTGCAACATAATTTCTTCATGTAAGTGTTTCTTTGATACCAACTTGTTTAGCTCGATCGGTAGCGTGTCTGCTAAATGGGAAAATAGCACTTGTTTATATAGAAGATAGATAGGACAAGTGTGTTCTGGTCTGGGTGTTATCTTTTTGTGCTGTCCTGTCACTGGAGTCTGGACTGGGTGCTTCCTTGTTAGCTTTATTGAGTGTGATGTATTTATTGATTTTAAAAAAGCAAGTGTTTGTTTCGCTGATGTTGTCTGTAGTAAGTTTTCTATGCACACACAGCCACGACTAAAGCCATTATTGATATTGTTATGTAACTAATAGTATTTGTGATCGGATATAAAAAAAATATTTGTGTAAAAGTTGGAAAATTAGAAAAATCAACATAAATAGCCTCATAGACAAACACTGTTTATATAAATTTCTTACGTAGACAAAAATGTACCTTTGTAAAGATAAGTTATATAAGTTGGTGCTGATGCAAACACGTGATTAAACTCAGTTTTTGTTAGCATGTGTCCAAAGCGCGACTACAGTGTGTCATTCTGTAAAATAGTACATATTTCATGCTCAGTTATTACAGTTTACTAGTCTGACCTACGTAGCAAGTATATCTCCGTTGAATTTTTCCTTGTCTCACAATCAGTTATCTGATAAGAATGACATCTCAATGATGAGGCTCTCTACGCTGCAAGGTCTCTTCAACGTACGTACATGTTAATAATTAAATATACGTTGCCTTTACGCACCAATATTTGTGATTATGTCATAAGATTCCTTATTGAAAATTTATCATTGAACTAAAATTTATTTGTAACGTATCCTTACGTATTTTGCGTTTTCATCTGTATTTAAATGGGTACTTTATTACATCACTTTCATGTAAATGATGTAATAATTGATTCTTTTCACCTAAGGTCATATCAGCATCTAAGTACCTTTTGAAAATATTACGATATCTTTCTCCTCGTATATAAATATTTATTAAGCTATGGAATTGCAAAAATATGTTATCTAAAAAATAATCACATTTTTTCCACTAATTAACAATTCTCATTAATGTTTTTACTTCCCTTACATTCAGTAACGCATATTTAAATCTGGCATTCGTTGGCAGTCCCCCTGGTATTGCTAATGTCTATAGGCGACGGTAGTCACTTACCATCAGGTGACCCGCCTGCCTAGTTGTCACTAGTGACATAAAAAAAAATTTAATCTGATAAGACATGTAATGACTTGGATCATTATTTACTTTAGCTCAATCGTTTACGTATGTACACACAGCGATACATTAATTTAATAATATTTCTGACAATTGTATTTTAACTCAAAATATTTGGAATGTAGTGTTTTGCACATTGCCAGGTTCTGTACAGTCGATAACATTATCTCACCCACTATCGTATTGTGTTCTGGTTCTGTTAACGTTTATTTTCTATGCACTACAAATGTATGAACTGTTCTTTGTTCTTTTCATATCGATTCCGCGATATTATACGTCGCATTATTGTTCTTTTTATCCTCTGCAACATATCGGTCATTATGTACTTCAAATCGGATGTTATTGTTCATTTCTACTGCAGCCCACAAAAAAATACTTCATTGCAAATTATTTCCTATTACAAATTTTTACCTATACCAAGATATAATTAGACATTTGCTGTCTATACTCATTATAACGTTAATTAATGTATGATTAATTATACGATTGCCCAAATGCGTTAGAATGTCGTGAGCCAACCTCAAGTTTCTACTTTTGGTAAGAGTTCCAGATCATTATAACATTAGTCAGGGTCTTCAGGTGAACGGCCTTAATACCCACGCTATTATTGAAAACTTATTGTACCTCTACTAAAATGGTATGCTTAAAATCGAACCTTCGATCGATACCCGATATAGTCATTATAACTAATACTCATCCAAGATCAAGGTTCTATGTCACTGAATGTTTGTTTTCCGACGTGACTTGCCTTTGAATCAACATTTTCTTGTTTTTATTTCTAACCGCCATCTTAGCTGTAAATGGATTGTCTTAATAGCACTGGTGTTGCATCTGTTAATATCGCCTTATCTCATTTCTTACTGCTTCAGATTGATGTTTGTATGGAAGAAATTCTCGTGTGATTTCATTACGAATCTTTATTTTTATAGCATCTGTTGTATTTGTATTACAAGTTTGAGGGCCTTATTTGGCATTGTGTATTGCAGAAGTATCATAGCTTAAGGTATAGTCTCTTTTTCTAGGTTTCCAAAGTAAAAAAAAGGATTCTTATAGTTTGCATACTACTTGTAAAAAATATGGCCGATGTCGGAAGCAAAGGCACGCATAAATAATTAAAATCAACTATGAAAGAAAGTTCGCAATATCCTCCAATAATATTCAACTAATGTAACTACTTGGGAGCCTGTATTTACAGGTTGGGTAATTCGTTAATACATTTGGAGACTGAAATAAAAATTCGGACTATATTGACAAGCGTTTAATATTAAAAGCACGAATGTCCTTATGTCCTAATAGAGAGATCACGATAGAACCGCTGACGAAAATGGACATCGTTGGACTGTTAGCTGGTGCGTGCTAATTTGTTACGAAACACGTTTCCCGCCTTTTACAGTAAATTCTTCTAAATCACAACTTGTAAGAGCATCTTTAGCAAACACTAAATATACAATTTTATATACGTTTTATATTATATACAATAAATAAAATATCGATTACTCCTCATACTTTTGCCCTCTTGCAGTCACTTTAGCGGCGTTTGACGAATATTGTAATGTACTGTGTTTGTATGTCTCCAATTTTGAGTCTAAATTTGTCAGCCTTAAAATATAATTCTCCGAGCAATTAGTCATTGGAACTGCGTTGGTAATAATATGACGTTGTTTTCAATGAAAATAAAATATATGCCATCCGCTTTCCAACTCGATGTCTATATTTATATCAGCGGAAAGTTTATCGTTCCAATTTCCTCATCTTGTTTGTCTGAAAAAGTTTTTGAATCAAAATTAACATTGAACTTACCGTTGATTTCATCTTCAAAAACAAAGTTCAAGTGGCTTCAAAACATGCCATACATCATTGCGTCCATCTAATAGCTTTGTCTAAATATAAACTGGAGCATTTGTCTTCGCAAGGTCGTTACGGCATTACGTCTTTAGTAGTTCATTAGATTTACAATAGGGTCATAGAATCTGCCATCCGTCATCCGGAAACATTGCGGTGACGTATTGAGTTCATCGTCAACTAAAAATTACGTAAGGACCGGCGCAGACGCAACTTATATCCGTCCCACGATCTACACACCGGCCTATCTCCCGAAATCGTTCACAGTAAATGAGACGTAAATTCAAAGGAGTAAGATTGAAAATTGCAATAAGGTGTAGGAAGACTTAGGACTTGGTCGTGCGGTTTCAGATATGGACGCCCGCCAGGCCGGGCCATGATGTGACTATTCCCGTCTGGTAAGCTGGATACTGTGTCCGATGGCTCGCGATCTTCTTTTGAGCACGTGTCATTCTTAACTGGCGCCATTTTATTGTCATCCACGACAGCCGCTTGGCTTAAAAAATCTTAGTTAATCTTCTTGATCCGAAAATAACTTAAGATTTGTACAGAACCTATACATATTGTTTCTATACATATTTTTATGTCATGCATGCACCGACGAGTGATTGTTATCGTCCAACATATGCGCAATAAATGTAATACAATCGTGGATCTCGTAATTGAATTACAATTTGGAGCTACGCATTTGAAACGTAAATAGAACCCTTTATTTGGTCTCGTTTGCCTTAGCTTTTGGATGACACTGTAACGGCTAGAAAAATTTAAATTGTTAATTATGTAGGTACTTCACTGTAGTCTACAGTATTATCTTAAAGTAAATGTTACTCTCTAATGGTTCTAAGCCCATTAAAGGAGAGCTATCTTTCCCGAGATAAACAAGTTTATTGATATTACTATCGGTTGTTCAACAAAAAGTACTTTGGAACCTGTCTATGCTCAAAGTCAACACGGCGCTTGCCCGTACTAACAGAACAAGTTTTGAAACGTGTACCATTTATGTATACTTACATGCATAATGCGTTTTCCAATGCATTCTACGCGATTGGATCAGTGGAATCCAGTCTCGATAGCTACGTTCTATGAATTATATGCTCAATTAATGCTTTGTTTGGGTCTCTATCTTCCTTTAGAAATTTAGAAATATTTCAAACTGGGTCATCACAGTTTCAAATATTTCTAGTTCTTTTGATTTTTGACAAAACATGCTCATTTAGGTTTTAAAATTAAATTCTTCACTTCCTTTCCGTGTTAGAACTACCCGTAACTATTAGTATAGTCCACATTTAACTTTCATCATATCGAATTTCGCCATCCACAAACATAGAAATACAAAAATATGTACAGATGTTAATCTGATTTGAACACTATTTAGAGAAAAATCGAGGTCGGCGTCCAAATTATGTTTGTGTTAATCTAAATTAACGCTGTTATTAAATTTTCCATCAGTTTCAACATGTGTACATATTTGGTGAGATTTAATCACTCAATCTGAATACGATTCGACTGAATCAGTCTTTTAGTTTTTTATAGCTAATTATATCACTTTCTGTAAGTATCGTCCAATGAATGAAACGACACTGTACACGATGGCAAACGAAAATGAAAACAAGGTCGTCACGGCGACTAAATATTTGGGCTATCGGTGCAATAATTATATTTAACAAATTGCTCTTGTTATCTCTTACAGCATTCATGACGAGAGAATCATGGTTGACAATATTACTCATGGTCTAAAAAGAAACGAGGTCAAGTCTAAGCTTTACGTTTGTAAGATATATTTCTGTGCAGACTATGGGAATCTGTTTCAGATTTTATTATCCAATGATCTATTTAATAGGTATGGTATCTAGTTTGAAGATGTTGTCTTTTCGATTTTTGCCCTCGAGACCTTAGCCTATAAGTATGCAAATAATGATATTTTGCTGTAGAAATTTTAAATTCTAAATCTTATTAAAACTAACGAGCTTTACAGTTCGTGTAAACGCTATCAGATCCTGGACATATTTCATGGATAGATACGGTTTTCGCAACAAGTTGTCTGAGTTCGTGGAATGCGGTGAGTGAACGTCCAAAGAGTCGAGCCGGCGGCATCCCAGACTCGTTGCCTTTGCCTCAGCTATGCGCCAAATGTCATCGTGGCAAAAGCGTGATCTCTGCCTGTAGGCCTATGTCGAAATTATTTAACACCCGCTGTTAGAGTACCTTTGTTACATTTGTCAGATTCTTGTTTTAACGTTAATTGATATATAGTAATACTGATAGCACCTGATAAAATATTAGTGATCTATTTCACTATGTTAGCTTCATTTTATAATCAATATCCTGGCCTTGCCTTAATATTTGTTTAGCTGAAGTAGTTAAGTACCTTTATTGAATTGCTTCGACATTGTATTGAATTAATCATGCCTGTCATCGTATTTTAACTAAAAATCGCGTTTGTCATTTGAAACCATCATTTATCAAGTCTTTAAAGCATTGTAATAATAAGTCGACAACACATTTGCAATCCTCCTGGTATTGCTAATGTTTATAGGCGGTATTCACTTAACATCAGGTGACGGTGTAGAAAAATAAATATGTCAAGTTATTTCAACTCCAACGTTATCAGGTTCCTAATTACTCTCGGCAGTCTCGTTCGGCCCATCAATACATTTGTCTAGTTTCTTCGAAAGCCAGATGTTGCTATGTGTGGAAGTTGTTAAACTGGGCGCTTTGCCCTGTCCCTTTTCTTTTTGCGTAAAATTAGTTCCGTCTGAGCTTTGTCTCGCTCTGACTCGGCGGCCCCACTCTCACGTCCACCTGTGCCAGAGTCGCGACACACATCTCGTCTTCCGTCCAATGCTTTCTATTTTCGCCTGTCGTACTCGATTTGTCCTCAAATGTGGAACCTACCTGTGAGATTATTTTAATTAGTCTAAACTCTGTTAAGATAACACTTAAGTATGTATTCACACGATTATTATATTCAATGTCAAGTTTACGATTGGCTATTGTAGTTGTAATTAATTTGTTTTCACTTCTTTTTCCCGCCTATTTAATAATGCGTTCTTGTTTTCTCTAGACGCGTATTGATGTATTTTCTTTTACATCAGATATTTGTTCAATTATTATCACGTGTGTACTAAATATTTGTATAGATTATGTTTTCGAGTGCTTTATCAGTACTACTGTAATCGAGTAATGACTGATTAAATAGATTACTATCTTGGAGTCAACATTGCGTGGGATAATTAAGGCGCTAAAAATATTGAATTTATACACGGAACCGTTTTATTCCCCGGGAACTAATTACTGTCAAAATTTAAAAATAATTTACTGGTTAAGTAGAAGATATGAGCAATGCATATTGCTGAATGAATATTCATATAATGTGAGACGAGTATGGCTAATAAATTGGTTTTATAAATAAGATATTCAATAGAGATGGTGCAAATTACCGTAAACAAGTTTCTTCGATTGTTGCGCGAGAGAAAATCACGATTGGTGGCGAGGTATTACTATTTTATGTTTCTTATGTTTCCTCCACATCAACAACAGCTTTCTATCAATATACATTTAACAATGACTAAGTAGGTATGTACTTGGATTGTTCGCTGTAGATTTAACTGAACCTTGACAAGGTTATTCTCGTTTCGTCACAGTCGACTAGTCATGCAGGTCGTCAGTCAAATAAATGGTCCCTTGTTACGAAAGAAACTAAGTACAGCACGCATACATTCTAATATCATCAAAGTAGATGTCGCAATGATGCAGAAGGGACGGTTCAAGTATTTTGGTTTTTGTTCAATTCGGGAACGGCATCTCTGTATGATAGTCTTCTCAGTTTCATAAATTTTATGTCTCGCTTCTCTCCGTAACTGAAACTTCCTTATTCCATTCAGAAATTTATCGAATTTCTGGAATGTTATTTCAATGCTGCCAGTTTCGTTAGTACAGTTCAGTTCTGGCATCAATCCCAAAAACACATGGCTTGTCACAGGGTGTCAGAATAAAAACGTTGCTACAATCGATACTTCATTATTATAAATCCGAATGTAACTATGTCTGTTACCTTGTCACGCCTAAACTGGCATCAATCCCAAAAACACATGGTTTGTCACAGGGTGTCAGAATAAAAACGTTGCTACAATCGATACTTCATTATTATAAATCCGAATGTAACTATGTCTGTTACCTTGTCACGCCTAAACTGGCATCAATCCCAAAAACACATGGTTTGTCACAGGGTGTCAGAATAAAAACGTTGCTACAATCGATACTTCATTATTATAAATCCGAATGTAACTATGTCTGTTACCTTGTCACGCCTAAACTGGCATCAATCCCAAAAACACATGGCTTGTCACTGGGTGTCAGAATAAAAACGTTGCTACAATCGATACTTCATTATTATAAATCCGAATGTAACTATGTCTGTTACCTTGTCACGCCTAAACTGGCATCAATCCCAAAAACACATGGTTTGTCACAGGGTGTCAGAATAAAAACGTTGCTACAATCGATACTTCATTATTATAAATCCGAATGTAACTATGTCTGTTACCTTGTCACGCCTAAACTGGCATCAATCCCAAAAACACATGGTTTGTCACAGGGTGTCAGAATAAAAACGTTGCTACAATCGATACTTCATTATTATAAATCCGAATGTAACTATGTCTGTTACCTTGTCACGCCTAAACTGGCATCAATCCCAAAAACACATGGTTTGTCACAGGGTGTCAGAATAAAAACGTTGCTACAATCGATACTTCATTATTATAAATCCGAATGTAACTACGTCTGTTACCTTGTACGCCTAAACCGCTGAACCATTTTTTATGAATTTTAGTATGGAGATAGATGGGACCTTGGGAAGGACATTTTATACTTTTTATACGGAGCTGATTTGATATGTCAGTCACCATCTCTATGCTAGTCTATATTTTATTTTAAATGCCTCTGAATAGGAGTTAAATCTAGTCATGTATTTATCATAAATTCATGGGAAATTTTCTTGCTACTTGAAAAATGTATCAAAAGTCTTAGGACCCAGATTTGAATAATTGACTGATTCTAGTTCATTTGTATAGTTATATTGTATGCTAGATTATGCAGTTATTATGTTTCACGCAATACCGACAATTTTGGACATTATCAATAAAATGGTTGGCAACAATTACATTCTGCCTTGTTGCATGCACTCGTATTTCACAATGATGAAATTGCCTCGCGGTGGCGCTAACAAAATGTTTAGCTCTTAGTTTCGTGTAGTCAATTAAAGTTTGCTGTTTTCTTACATTTCCTGTATGTTGTTGAAATATTGTGTAAGGATTTCAATAACGACGTCTTAAAAGGTGAAATTCCCGCAATGACTTGCAGTTGGCTTCTGGGCACTGTAAAAAGGTCGGCAACATGAAATGAAATTGTTTATTCATCCAAATAGGCCTTCACAGGCACTTATGAATAGTCAGACTCTAAATGCTCGGTTCGGAAGGTTGTTTTTGCTGAGAAGAGCCGGCAATAAACTCAGCAATTACTCTTTTCAAAAACAACTTACACCTATTACATTCAATAATTATTATTTATCTAGTCTCACTGACAATATTTGCGTGTTATGGCGACAAAAATAGTAATCTATAGAATTGAATTATGACTGACATAATAAACAACAAACTCGCACAGACCAGCCCCCACAAGCAGCACCTGTTCACAAGTATGACGCGTGTGGCAGCCATCGCCCTCCTCGCACATTTTATAGGGAAGTGAGCAACCCGCCACACGACGCCGCCGCAAGCAAAGGCCTTAAAGCGAGCATGACTAACTTAAGCTTGCTCCAAACAAAAATAAACATTAAACTAAAAGCAAACGAATTAAAACACACAATATGTGTCAACATGCTTCGATCACTAATGATCATGGTATGATCCAGGAATTTATATGATGATAACTCAGTGGTTGTGACGTCGTGTACCACGGCGGGGTGGGTAAGAATCCTACAATGATCCTACATTGAGCTTTTGATGAATGAAAATCGTGAGGAAACCATACTACCCTCAAGTTAAAATCTGTCGCCAAGCAGAAGAATCTCAGTGTCTTTCTAACACAAAACATAAGAAAATGACTTATAGTCGCCATCGAAAATTGGTATAAACTTAAATTTGGCAGCACTAAATTACTTCTTTCATCTTCGTTTTTTTTTAATATACCACTTGAGACAATGAGGCAGGCGTGTCACCTGATGGTAAGTATTACCGTCGCCTATAGACATTCGCAATACCAGGGGGATTTGTGCTGTACACCTTATTACAATGTCTTAAAGGCAACTGGCTCTCAAGTGCAATTGTCTTGTTTTATTAGAAAAATATATAGTGATAATAAATTATTAAATAACAACACCAATGTGACAAACATCGACTGTGTGATGGTCCATTTGTGCAACTTGTACTCAATAAGGCGGACAATAGTTCTCAAAATAGACCTGGACAATGTGCTACTTAGGTTAGATCTGACATTGGCTCTTCTCTCTGTGATGTACTAACAACTTCACTATACTCACAGATATTTGGATCCATATCTGTGCTTATAACAATACGTATAGATATAAGTAATAGAATTTATTTGCAGACTATAAAAGTATCTATCACAACAGAATAAATATCTTCTAATACCAAAATTTTTATAATGTGTTCATAGTTACTAGTTTCCCAGCAGTTTGGGGTTATCGCATCGGTTGGAAACAAATCCTGCGCCGAATTTGATAAATAAAACATTTTCCTTGTTTTCAAGTTAATTTAACTTTTTTCATTGTTTGAATTTTGTAATTAAAAATTATTTACCAGTACCTACCTATTCGATCCATTTAAATACCTACTCTGTTTTTATTTGTATTTTCCTCATATTATTATGTTTGCGTATTATTTTTCGTAATTATTTTAAACTAGCTGTCCCCCGCGGTTTCACCCGCGTTCCCAGGGGATCTTATCCTTTCCCGGGATAAAATTATCCTATGTGTCACTCCAGGATATTATAATCTACCTGTGTGAGTCAAACTCAAAACTCATATTCAGTGTAGGCCCTGGTAAGGCACTTATGAACGTTACAATTGACTCTACCACCGGTTCGGAATACACTTAAACTGAGGAGACTCCGGCAAGAAACTCAGCAAGGCAATTTTTTTTTTTAACAGTGGATCTTTCTTACATTTTTATAAGTACATTTAGATACATTTTCAAATATTTTACACTACGCCAGGGGGATGCAGGTGCAGAGAGAAACTACTACAACTATATATTTCTGTCTTCCATGCAATGAGCCACCTTATAGTAGGCTTTGTTCATTAACCTAAGTTTAATAAAAAAATTAAATTTAAAATAAGACATTCCAGCTACCTCACGTGGGATCCTATTGTAAAAACGAACACAATTCCCGAGAAAAGATTTATTAACTTTCGCTAGCCTGAATCTAGGGGTCACAATTTTATCTTTGTGTCTTGTAGGTATTAAAATTATGATGATTACTGTTTACTTCAAACAAATTTAAATTGTGTAAAGTTTCATCAAAATTTTCACATTTATAATATTAGTGGAATGATTCGATATGCTAATGGCAATGTATAAAATACCGAATGCACGCCGGCAATGTAATTCTTTCTATTCAGAATCGTATTGGATTTATTAGGTTAGGGTTTTTTTTTTAATAATGAACAAAAGGTCCGTAGGTTAGGCAAGTACCTAGTTAAACTTTTTGTCAATCGGTTTGATTGTTTAACTGAGTATTATTCAGGCTGTTAATTGATCGGCTAATTAACATACTACAAGTAGACAGACTACTGAACGCACCGATGGGTGATTATTCTGCTAAAGTATGCGCTATTATATTATTTTTATTTTGGGGTTCTGATGTTTATCATCAGCCATCGACCAGATGTTATCATATTGCTCATATGCTTTACATCTTGACCTTTTTCAGGTCATCAGGTCAAGTAATTTTATTCCATTATGCGGACCTTTGTAGCGGGGTAGACGTTTCTTTATTGCATCGGATCGTGCATTTCTAAGGGTGCACCTATACATGTTTATTCTTGATGTAGTAATATGAAACAACGCACCTAACAGTCAAACACTGTTGTAAAAATACTGTTTTAAACTAGAATGCGGCCTGGCTACATAAACAAGGCCTATTTGAATAAAAAATATTTACATTTTAAATTTTCAGTTCGATGGTTTCACCAGCTTTTTAGTAATTAAATGTAGTCTATACCACTCTAGAATAGTATAGCTTCCAATTAGTGAAAGATTTTTTATAATTGGGTTGGTAGTTTCGGTAGTTTTTTCTGCATACAAACCGCCTATTTTGTATGAACTTCTAAATATTTCGGGACTCATTAAAATCTATGCTCGGTATTCTCGTTAACGATTGCACGAATGAAAACTGTCGTGCAAGTAAATTATTTCACTGCATTTCCTATGTTGACATGTTCTAAATGTACCTGGATTTATCTGATTTCCTTCGATGGACTGTGTACCGGTATGAGGTATGCAGCGAGAGGTAGCCTTATTATTCAATGTCCTTGCATGCAGTCATGTCTCCGACCTGTGTAGTAGTGTGTAGGTATATATTCTTTGATTTTGTCGTCTTATTGAAGTTTGTTGCACGGTGGTGGTACTTTGTAGTACTCTAAAATCTGTCGCTGTCACGCTGAAAGACATTTGTTGTAAAAAGGTCGACAACATATTGTCTATCTCGCTGGTATTGCTCTAATTGCTGTAATCTATAGGCGACGGTAGTCACTTATCATCATGATCCGCCTGCCTGTTGTGTAAGAACTTGAGAGGAAAATGACACTGCACCATTTTAGAAGGTCGCATAGGTTTGTCCAGGGCAAAGTACACTTTAAAACACATAGAGCCACAAGGTCAACCGGTTGTGATGCATCGTTACATTACAACCTCACGTGTAAAACGTATACAAAGTATAGTTACATGAAAATAACATGGCAATTTTGCATGTGCACGAATAACGCATACAAAACTGCATTGCATGCGTGTGTGTGCTGGCCAGTGACATCGCTCCGAGTCATGTGTGAGTCGGAAGAGTGCGTTGTTTATGCTACCACTGTTGGTTTTGTTAAATTAATTGTTACTATTTTACAAGCTTTATATTAAATTGCAATGTATGTATGTTTTGCCGGGGTGAATCTTGCAACTCAATTTCGAAGCAGATATCTTTAAACGATTGAGCTGAAATTTTGTATATACGTTTAGTTTGGATGACAATGCATGGTTGTCTGTGTGACGTCATTCTAAATCCAACATGGCGGTAAACCTAAGATAGCGGACTATTATTTTTTAATGCAATCCTATAATATGGGTATCAAATGAAAGGGCTTGCTGAGAATAACTCAAAAAGTAAAGGGACGTCACTCTGAATCCAAAGCTTGTTTTTAAAAAAGTTTTTTTAACTTATATTTTTTATTAGTTAATTAAATTATTCTGGGTTTCAGTAGTATAATTTATGTTTCATCTGCGTTTTTATTATTGCACTAAAATCAGGAATCTCCTGAAATCATGACCTCTTTACGCGAGGCCGAAAATGTTTGCACCGTGATCCAAATATTAGACTGGTACACTTGACAGTTACTCAGCGCATATAATACTCATGGAATCTCTTCGATTTGGAACGTTGCCAATATTAAAATCCTTGTTTATTTTTTCTGCTAGTTGTAAATTTTCAGCTATTACCCACTGTAAAATGATTTTCCTATTTTCATTTATTCATGTTTATTGCATTCATGTTTACATATTATATTAAATATTGACTACATGTACCCTGTAGGGGTGTTTGCAATTTAGAGTTAGGCCTAATAATAATATTAATTTCTCAATAAATTAACATTCACAACATTAAATTCAAAATACAATTACATTATTACAATTAATCATATAAAAGTGGTCATACAATATAATAAAAATAAATCACATAATAATATATATATATATAAAAAAAAACAAAATATCAAATTGATCCGAGTTGTAATTAATATGGTAGTGTCATGTAGGTACTGATCGCGCGATTGAATCATCCCTCGGCAATCTATCTGTAAGGAACTGTTCCACTGAGTAATAACATTTTTTAATAAGGAACGACTTCAGCAAACTAGTAAAGATGGTGGATGTTTTTGCATTTTTTATTGAGTTTGGGACTTTATTAAAGATAGTTATAAATCTAAAGTTCGGACTTCTCCCCAGTGTTTTTTAACTTGACTGTTTATATTTGATTAGCAAATTTCCAACGCCTATGTTTGTCCTTAGAAATACTTAATTCAATAAACGTCACTCCCTCATATTGTGCGACTATCTAGAGCACCTTGAATCAATGCCGGTATTATCATAGACAATAGAATAATGAGGCTGATAGATTTACTCTTGACGTAAGTGGGTCTACCACAACTTATGCTTTCGCACACAACTCAATTCAATAATTTTCTTCGTAAGTAAAAGATTATACGATTGTTCGCTGCTTTGTATCTTATTTTATTTTTGATATCTTGCTTATCGTAGCAATATATTTGTCAAATTAGCTTTTGAATTGTAATTGTAAGTAATATTGACCGTTGCAAATTTATTGCATCAGCTTTTTTATACTTGGTTTCAATCATTTGAAGTAATGTAATTGTAATAATTGAGAAATGTTAGTTTTGGTTTTTGCGTCACAGAAAAAAATGCTCTCCAAACTAATCAACCATATTTTTTCACTATGCAGACATACTACAGAAGCTAAAAGCTAATGAGGTTACCACAAATTTGAAGCCAGTTTTCAACTGAGAAGATATTGCCCTGTCCAATAATAAAATTGAGAATCTATTAGTACATGAAACAGGAGAACAAACGAAAGAGCCTCTAGATTCAGTACCGCTAGTAGCCTTCGCACAAGACTTGATTGATAGGTGTATTGTAGGAGCAACAATGGCCGGGCCATCCGTACAGTAGATGCACAATACATAAGTGTTTGACTAGTGTTCAAGCAAGGTGTTCTCCAACAGAAATGTATGACATGAAGAACCTTTTAAAAACCTCTACCAACTTTCACCATATCTCTTCATTCAATTAACAAGAATTGGTCATTTGTTGTTCCTAAATGTATGCCATTTAATGCATTTTGAACCGTTGGTTAGTATAAATTAAAGAGTATTGTTAATCTTGATACTTGACCTTTTCGAATTGTCTGATAATAGCCTCGTATGTGATAAATTTTCCTGGCAGTAGAGGCAAACATCGCAAACCATTAAGTTAATCGTTTACTAAACTATTATCCAGGTAATTCCCCTGGGATTGGTAATATCCGTTTCAGCTTTGACTACTCAACTACTTACCATTAGGTAGACTATGCTTCCTTGTCATCTACGTTAAACCCAGTTTCGTCTCGTCTTAATTAATAATTCGATATTGTGTTCGGGTATCGTGATTTCATGCAATCGGACGGTGTTGCGGTTAGCGCTGTACATTTATTTGTATCGATGAATCTAGAAATATCTAGCCCTTGTTATGAAATGTAACTGGGTGCTGGTCACGTTTACACTTCGCTATTTATTCTCCAAACTTGTGGTTATTTGTGTAACATGAACTGTACTGTAACACGCTGGCTGAAGTCGCACACCCGTCTATAAAAAATATTTCATTGCAAATCTCAGCTGCAACACTCACGCGCCTACACGTCTCTCAAAATATAGTCCCAGTCTATAATAGCAGTTTTTTTTTTCTAGATGATGTCATAATTGTCTGATAGAAAATTCTGAGCACATTAGCCAATTTGGTATATTTTATCTTATTGGAGGTATATTTTTGAAAGATGTTTATTGGATTTAATATAATACGTAATTTTTACAAGACAATAATATTTTTACGCTAGTGCTAGCGAATTGTTGTGTAGAATTTCTTTCAAAGAGTAGCAGTTTACAAATCTGTAAGATTAGATTGTACTCTAAATATTTATAATACACATCAGCCTCATAATTTTATTTCCTAGATTTTTAGTGCATGCTTGTCTTCCGTCAACTAAAATTACCTATTAGGTACCTACTTTGTCGTGTCTTTTTTTTTTATTATGTCCCTAGTGACAACGTGGCAGGCGGGTCACCTGATGGTAAGTGACTACCGTCGCCTATAGACATTAGCAATACCAGGGGGACTGCCAACGTGTTGTACACCTTATTACAATGCCTTAAGGGCAAGGGCAACTGGCTCTCAAGTGCAACTGCTGGAACACACCAACAGGTGCTTGGCGACAGATTTTCAACTTGAAGGTGGTAGCCAGCCAGTCGAGTACCACATAGTAATGTACCACCGTGCTACAATAGCTTATTCTTTAATATTCAAGTAAACTATATAAAAAAACATGCGTGAGAAAACATTATTTACATAAATCAACTTTTACGAAAATATTTGACCCTGAGTCGCGCGCGACTAGCAAGAAAGCACTTCATTAAATTTCATGCAAATCTCGATAATTTCACACATTTCATTACACAATTGTACGAAGGCGGGGCTTCTTCCTTCTTAAAATAATCGTATTATGCAATCGCTTAATATGAAATCTTAGTAATCGATTGAAAATTTGCTCTTCGTCTCACAATATTGCCGATTCAAATTTAAAATAAGCAAATACGTATTGTGTTTCAGTTGAGACTTCTTTATCCGTTCATTGTGCAGTTTTGTGTTCTATTGGTACTTCCTTATTTGATGTACCTTTATGTAACTGATGCATGCTAAGTGCTCAATTTTGTTGATTGAGTCTTTTCAATTCTCAATTCAAAAATATTGTTATCTCCTCCGTAATTCCTAAAGTTCAATTGACGATTTCAACATCGAATTCTACCTGCAATATCAACCCAAGATCGTATTTTTTAATGATACGACATAATGACCTGGTTTGATAGAGTGACCATAAAATTAACATATACTATGTATACTTTTTAAAGTAATCTAACTTTTAAATTAAAAACCTCAAAAGAAATGGATACAAGTGTGGCTCGAAGTTGCGGTTAGGATTCTTATTGGACATTAGACGGACACTAGCGTTCTTGAAGCGATTGATCTTATCTCGGAAAGAATCTTGGAAGTTTCTATTCTTATTCAATCATAGAGGACGCAGTTGAAAAGAATTAGCGAAACAGCTTCTATAAAGTATATTTTTAGATTTACATTGTTTGTGCACACAACGGTGATGGTGTATCCTATACATTTTCATAATGTTCATCCTTCTTACTTAGTTTATTATGTATTAACAATCTCAGTACCGCATTATTTGTAGGCTTACTTAAGGCTTTTAATTTATCGTAAAGAGTATGTGTATTGGTATTTATAAATCTTATGTTACTAAAGATTTTGATAGAGGAATTTCAAAGGCAATATAGCATTTTTTGGTATTTGAAAAGTAAAGTTTAAAAATCCTCCGATAATTTTTTGTCTCAGTATGGGAAAGAAAGTTAACATTTAATTATAAATTCCGCTGAATAATTTCTAGAACTGGTTTTAAAGGTCGTAGAGCCAGTGTAAAATTCTCATTACAAGACAGTTAAATATTTGATTTACAACCAAATATACATGGTTCTGACGGCGACCCGTTATTTAAAACAGGTATACTCACTCACGTGTGTAGATCTTTACTTCGTAGACATAAGGTACAATATTGAATGTGATGTGATTATCAGTGTTACTGACCGTACCTTCGAGTATGTTTTCGACAATAAGCCAAATATAGGCCTGCAATTAGGATATTACTTGATTTTATGCATCATTTGTTATTTCCTATTATTTTAATTGCTTCCCGGATAGTATTTAATTTATAATGACCATATAAATTTTTAATGACTCAAGGAAGTAAGTTATTGGTGAAAAGTACAAATCTAAAGTTTCGCACGGTGGTAGGGTACTATGTAGTACTCGACTGGCTGGCTACCACCCTCAAGTTGAAAATCTGTCGCCAAGCACCTGTTGGTGTGTTCCAGCAGTTGCACTTGAGAGCCAGTTGCCCTTGCCCTTAAGGCATTGTAATAAGGTGAACAACACGTTGGCAGTCCCCCTGGTATTGCTAATGTCTATAGCCGACGGTAGTCACTTACCATCAGGTGAGCCGCCTGCCTCGTTGTCACTAGTGACATAAAAAAAAAAGTTTGATGTTATACGCTGAAGAATCGATAATATGAAAGTAAGATGTCAGACGAAAGAAAGAACAATTAACACAACCTCAATAAAACATGTTCTATAATCCATGCGAATCGTAATTATCCGTAAGCTAATGTTGATACAATCAAACATATATACGCCAACAGGTTTTGAAGCAATTCAAACTTCACAAAAGTTATCATTGAAATTGATCTCTATTTTCTCGATATCAAAAGTTAAAATAACTGTTTATGTAAAATTGCAATTTTCGACGCGTGCGCAACGACAATAGATGTAATTAGAGGCCTCGGTCAAAGACAATCGAAAACGAAAGGAAGCGGCAGCGGATGTGACGTCACTGACGGACGCAATACAGGTAACGATGTACATTTTGTACACCTGATTGAGACTTCCGAAGATTCAGTTGCGTTATGCTAGAAACTATGCTTTAAGGTCAGCGGGTGAGGAAGGGACCACAATTGAAGCTAGTTTCTTATTAATTGATCTGTAAATGTTGGAAAAACACGATTGATCTTTGAGTTTAAGTTGGAACTTCTGATTTTGCTGTCTGTCACTTTAAATTGGCTTGAAAAGGGAACCGTTCTTTGGAATTCCAATAATAAAATGGCATGTTTTACAACTGTTACTCATTTCATGGTATCTATTATAATATCACCGTACGTATTAGTGCTTCACGCAGGAAACAATGGGTAGCCATCGGTCGATGACATTACAATAGCACATTACCATTTGTGCGATGTTGGATTAACAGGTTGTGTTTCATTCAGGTACTGATTTACTTCACTTTGTTCCAAACACGGGAGCATTGTCATTTGCATACGAGTATCGTTATAATGCAGCAGGATTAATATTTATATCTTTTATTTGTTTATTTTGATTATGTCTTCTAACTTCATTGGAATTTTGTTCATCTCCAGGCATTTTATCGAATTGGGCAGAGAATTCTTGCATATTAATTTATCTGCTTTCAAACATGCTCTTCACTCTTCACTCTTCTGAGTTGAATGGGTTTCGATCGTTTTTGTTATTCCGGACTTAAACACTTATGAACACGAATCACCTCTGGGTTTGTCTGAATGTCACAAGGTATTTTTTAAAGACTTAGATGATTAAACGGTATAGACGTAAGCTACAGAATAACAACTAGGTACTACATATATTTGAGGCTTTGGGAGCTATATTGAAGGGGTTATATTTAACACATATTCATAAGGTTATAACTTATAAGTATGTAGAGCTCTGATGGATTCAATAATTACTATCCCAACTGGCCCTAAAAAAGTAATTGGTACTGATAAAAATATGAACGAAGATACCAAGGTCAGGAAAAAAAATAACGTAAATAAACGTTATACGTGAACATCTTGTCTTTGCCAGTTTTTAAAGATTTTAACTGCATATGTCTATAATATTTTGGTGTTAGTAAGTCGTTTATTCTCACACGAATAATCTTATACAAATGCATAACAAAGAAAGTGTATCATGCTACACAATTTCATCGCATTCAAGTGACATGAATTAGTGAACAAGATATTTGTGAACTTTCTCACAACTTTGAACTAGAACAGCCTCAGTGAAGTATTTCAAATATTCAAAACAAGTTTGAACAGGTATGCCCTCGTGTTTCATAAGAGACACATCCAATCTGTCATAGCTGTGACCTTGTGGACGACAAGCGCTGCAAGGCTCATTGTTTGCTAAATACTTCGCTCACTGAAGTTGTAATACCTGAGAAAAAAAGAATTATTTAACTTATGTCGATAAATCATTACCTATTGAAGGCATTTGTGTGGTCTTTCATGGCGCATTCACGCGTTAGAAGCTAAATTACTTTGTAAAATATTTAAGTAAAGCTAATTTCTCGGAGGAATTTAAAAATGTTTGTGTTAACTGTACTCAATCAAATCGTAGACTGATCGCTAACTATTATTATTAATAGTAATATACTGCACGGTGGTAGGGTACTATGTGGTACTCAACTGGCTGGCTACCACCCTCAATTTGAAAATCTGTCGCCAAGCACCTGTTGGTGTGTTCCGGCAGTTGCACTTGAGAGCCAGTTCGCCTTTAAGGCATTGTAATAAGGTGTACAACACGTTGGCAGTCCCCCTGGTATTGCTAATGTCTATAGGCGACGGTAGTCACTTACCATCAGGTGACCCGCCTGCCTCGTTGTCACTAGTGACATAAAAAAAAACTATTTAAGACCGTAAAATTATGATCTCCAAATAGACGTAGAACTTAGAGAAGGCAAAATTTAATCAAATTAAATTAAATTCTAATACCCTTGTCATGTAACGCGGAATGTATGACACTGTTGCAAGTATTTCTAATCTCAAAGAAAACAAAGTAATACAACAAATATTGAACAAGCAAACATGAATGATAATTTCATTGCGCAGGGTGACAAAGTGGGTGTGACAACTATTATTATCGTACAATTAGTATATGTGCCTGTCACTCACCTTTCGTAACTCACTTAAGTTTACAAATACATTTGTAGAATTTCTACATGGTACAAATTTAAGTGTCAATGCAAACCAATTATTCGATTTCAATTGCCACAATGTATACGAAATGCAAATTGGTGTTATGAAAATGTATATTGAAGCATTTGCGGAATCTAATGAGCTTATGATTCTGAACGCAATCGTATCGCGTGATTGTTATTTGCGTGAAATGTGGTATTAGCAGTCTTTAGCAGTTGAACAAGTAATTGCCCATAATAATAGAGAGTTTAAGATGAATTGTAATAATTTTTAAATTATACAACTTTATAAATGAAGAGAAATTATTGGGAGAGAAAAAGTACATGTACAAGTAAAGTTTTTGCATCATCATCTAATATGCGCGCAGCAAAAATGCAGTAGAATGGAATACCAAACCATCATTGTTTAAAATTTCCTGAGTCTTGTAACCTGGAGGACCTAGCCTAGAGGATATTAAGCTTTTCTGGACAAGTCTGCAACACCGTCGGCTCCTTATCACCTAACGGATTCTAGTCAAGTTGTCTATCGCTTAAAAGTTAATATTGTTTCTAACTTTCTACATATATTAACTGGTACAGCACAATCCCCCTACATACAACACAAAGTTCAATGTTGAATCTATTCCCGACGCACGCACGCAGGAAAACAGCAATATGGTTTGAATTGCTACAGCTTACATTATATTCTATTGCACGTACATGCATGCATTCCTTTGCTCTTGAAACTTGATATTGTACAAACTATTTTTATTAAAAACTGTCTGTCCCACGCGGTTTCACCCGCGTTCCTGAGGGATCTTATCTTTTCATGGGATAAAAAATGATCAACCTGTGTGCCAAGTTTTATCAAATTCCGTTCAATAGTTTTTGCGTGAAAGAGTAACAAACATCTTCACATCCTAACAAACTTTTACAGTAAGACATGTTATTCATGCTATAAGGTATTAAAAAATAATTTACAATTGAAAAGCTTTCATACTGAGTCATTACTATTTCATAGAAGTGAGATTAAAAATGGACACTACTTTTACATTATACCAACACAGAAAAAACCGATACACAACATACATTATGCACGTTTAATAAACAAAGTGACTTTACGCTATAATTGCTACAAAATCACGATTGTCATCGCGTTAGATGCAAAATCTCTTTCGAAATTTTTTGACACATAGCGATAGATCGCGCTATTGTTGCGCGATATTTGGCTATCGCATCTTCAATAGTTTTGGGCCGTGACATAACATAATCTTTGTTTGTTCCAGCTCCTTCAAAACCTTGGCAAAGTGGACAGAACGCTAGACGACATATTCGAAGAACACCTACAGAACTTCAACCGGCAACACCAGCAAGCGACGCGGCTGCAGAAAGAGTTCAACAATTACATAAGATGTATACGAGGTATGAAGATATTCTGTTATCTGAATGTAACTCAATGGAATTTAGTGACAAAGGTCGTGGGTATTTTGATGCAAAATCAGTAGAGTTACGTACTATCAGTACATCAATAGGTATGGAATTGTGCATATTCGTCACTTCGTTAGCTGAAAAGATTTGGATCAAACAGCGCATATTGTATCCCGAGAATACATTAGATTCCTCAGGAAATCGGGGAAACCCCGAATCAATGCTGTGTTACCGCCTTGGACCACATCATCGCTTACCGTAGTGCAATTGTTATTAAACACAAGCTTGAACAATGTACAAAATATTTAAAGCCAGAAATCGCATAAAATTTTGCAACATTTGCTCGTCCGTTTTATTGAAGCTAGAATCTGAATTTATTGCGGTAAAATTGTCTTATATCAATATAAATAATTCATATTTTTATGATATAGACCTACTTACACAGTAAAGAAATATTTTTACTAAACTCTGAATGCCAACTATTTATTACTGTTTGTTATTGAAAGAAACTTGCCTTTACCCTTGGAATCATTTTAATACGTTCTAGACACGCGGGAGCGTGTCAAGCCAAGTTCAAGAAACAGAACTGGCGAGCCGCACCGTGTGTAATATTACACGAACCATTTGGAGCCACTTTTGACCCCCTCATAAATCAAAAACTATTTTACATAAACGTATCAAATTTGGCTCATATATTGAGACTTGCGAGATACATATGTGTTCTAAATTTCATAAGCTTATCTCAAACGGTTATTTAGATATTAATGTCCAAAATTCCTCATTTTTATCATTGACTGGCCTATAGACCAAAACTCTAACTCAGTTCCAGATGACCTAGAGAGTTAAAATTTGGTATGCAGATAGGTAATTAGATGAATACAAAGGAATAAATAAAAAACTGGCAATTTTTAAATAATTAGATTCTATTATGAACGCTTAACATAAATACCTAATATTACTTAGGGTACCTACGTTATTAACTGGGATTAATTATTATTTTTATATTTAACGCACATCAATAGTGTAAAATCATTACCTACTCATAAATAATGATAAAATAATAGGCATTTAGATTTTCGGTATATACACGACGCGCGCGCGCCGAGTGACCCCGGAGCGGCGCGGCCGCGCTCATAAGCGCGAGCGCCGTCTTGCTGTCCGGTTGTCTCTCGATATCTGACCTATGAGGTTGCGATTTATGCTGCGAAATTGCTAAGTTTTCTTAAGGAAAACTTATAATTTGTAGTAATATTATTATTACAATTTCTTTAATAAGTAGGTACGTACGTATAGTATTATAGTATAGGCAATAGTTTAAATAAATAATAATTTTATAGTTATAAGTAGGCAGGTGTATATACTTATTATTATTACAATTCCTATAATAAGCAGGTATAAGTGTATACACCTACCTACTTATAACTATAAAATTATTATTTATTTAAACTATTGCTTTGAAAGGACCCACGGCGTTGCGAGGATATGTACTTACCTACAAAAAGTAATGATATCCCACCAAAAACATAAATGTAAAAAAGGAGAGCCAAGTTCAATACAAAAATTATTCTCTGCTGTGGGCTTCGCCGCAAAAAGAATGGAGATCTGAGATTGAGTGCCAAGTTCTATGCAAAATCCAAATATGTAGTCTAAGGGCTGACTTGGCTGGTTTTCCCATACGAATTATATAGCCTTCGCATGTTCTAAACCTGTTACCTTTCGGTTCTTATTTTATTATTCCGAAAATTTCGCTTGCTGGTAGAAACTACCCATCGAACATAAGGCTCTTCCATGACTGTGTAGTTTTCGTATGGGAAAACCAGCCAAGTCAGCCCTTAGACTACATATTTGGATTTTGCATAGAACTTGGCACTCAATCTCAGATCTCCATTCTTTTTGCGGCGAAGCCCACAGCAGAGAATAATTTTTGTATTGAACTTGGCTCTCCTTTTTTACATTTATGTTTTTGGTGGGATTATGTATAACAAATACTTCTTAGATCTGACGTATCATTGTCATCGACCTATTAGCTTGCCCAAAGCTTCACTTTTTTTCTTATACCGCTAAAGTAGAAAACATACATATGGGCTGCCTGATAGTAAACGGTTACCGTAACCTATAAACTCTTGCAACACCAAGAGTATCGTGGGTTGGTAACCCTGCAAAAATCTCTACATCTTGAACCCCATAATATATTATTCTTTATTTGCAATTCTTTTACTTTTAGATGAAGCTGGCACTATAGTATTCCGGTATTTCAGTATAACTTATTAGAACACTCACAAACTTGGAAACACAGGCTTAGGTGTGGCTTAGGCCAGACGGAGTGCGCAGGAGTCAGTTACCTAGAGTACTTAGGAATATCGAAGCTATACTAACGAAAGAAGAGTCACCAATACTTGTAAAACCCACGTTTTAATTTCCGTCTCTTATTGGTACATGACGTTAGAAAGTGAAGAATCTCGGGACCCCCCTCAATCCCTTAGAAATCGGTTTCTTTTTTGCCGAAAATTTTATGTTTCCCAATAAGTAACTATGAAAGGGATCATGCCAGCTTTCCTCTATTCAAAACATGGGTTTTACTAGACTCGCTTTAGTAATGAGTCTGAATATTTCTATCAATAAAATTACGAAAATAATGTGGATCTCACAATTAACCAGAATCGTTTCTCATTCCAGCGGTCCAAACAGCTTCGAAAACGCTAATGGAAGCGATCACAGAGGTGTACGAGAGCGGGTGGTCCGGCCACGACCTGCTGTACGTGCAAGCTCAAAACATGGAGATGCTGTGGCAGGACTTCTCGCACAAGCTTGGGGATCAAGTGCTGATACCGCTCAATACTTATACCAATCAGTTCCCTGAAGTCAGGGTGAGTTGGAGTCGTTAGCTCTTGTTTTATTTCCACAGCCATATCTTTAGTGAATACTTGGTACACCTTGTTCAATGAAGAATGTTAACTAATTTTGAATATTAGCTATCCATATTCTCTGTCAAAAATAAAAAAATCAAGTGAAAGAATTACTTCGATACGTCAATTAGTTTCCGATTTATAGAAGTAAACGTGCGATGCGGACTCGTACTCGTGTGACGGTGTGACGTCATCTCGCAACACTCGCTCATAGCGGAGCGTTGCAAATTGACGTCACATGCGGTCACGTGACTGTTAGCGGGACTCGACTTTATCGTAAGTCAGCCTGTAAAATCAAAAATAATAGGTATTTTTGACGACAGCAAAAAGTAATGTATTTGTATACATACAAGCTTTACTGTAAACTCAAACTCAAATATATCTTTATTAAGTAAACTTATTACAAGTATTTTTAATCGTCAATTTGATTCATGTTAACAAACTTTCAACCGATTTGGCATACCTAGTAACATTCTTCATTCTACATTCAGATATCTCTGGCAATGCAAAGATATATTTAAACGATGGCAAATTAAATTGACTTCATTGAAAGTCCTATTCAGATTGATAGGCTCATAATAATGAAAAAAGTGTAAAATTATGATGATAGCTTAACATGGTCGTGTTTTGAAAAAAAAAATAGGTTCATATATTATCTATACTAATATTATAAAGAGGAAAGATTTAATTGTTTGTTTGCGTTGAATAGGCTCTGAAACTCCTGAACCGATTTGAAAAATTCCTTCACCATTATCCCTGATGAACATAGGCTATATTTTGTCCCGGAAAAAGATCGGGAACGTGGGTGAAACCACGGGAATAACATGACCAGTACCGGTTGAGATATGAGAACAAAAGAAGGTCGCATTGTTAGTTCGCCACATGAGGGGTCAGAACAAGATATCGACCTATATAAGATCGTCACATGACGAATGAGACCTGTTTTAAACTATCTCAAGTCGGAATCAAAGTCGGAATTTTCTCGCGGAAAAAAAGTCGTCCAGAGAATTGGGTCCATCGCTTTTTGACACTGAGTTTTAGATCTGATTGAACGGATCTCTCTGTAATTAATTTAATAATGACCAAGTTATCGTTCGTCTTTTTAGAAAAAGATCGAGAAACGTGGACGAAAACTGGTAGACTACGACGGACAGAGGCACAGTTTCCAGAATTTACAGTCGAACGCGGCGAAGAGACGAGATGATGTCAAGGTAAGCTATTTGTGATCTTGTCTTCTCATATATTAAGGTTTTTGTATTTATATAGGTACTTTAATAAGGTTTTTGGGCAGATTTTTAATGATAATTTGTACAATAAGCATTATATTATTCTGCTGTATAATTATCTGTGAACTGATACACCCCAATAAAATGAAGTGAAATGTAATATTTTTTATTAATGTTACGAGATAACATACCTGAGCATACTTTCTACCATGTGATATATTACCAATAATGTGTGGTGAGCGCAGTGGTAGTTGGTAGGACTTTTTGGCGGGAACTTACTAAGTCTTTGACATGTTAGTGGAACAGCCACCAATTTCACTAAATTAAAACCTGATTTTACTAGCGCGGACCGCATGACTTTACTGTAAATTTAAGGCGATGATAGCTCAGTGGTAGTGACGTCGGATACCGCGACGAAGGTCGTGGGTTCGAATCCTACAATGGGCTTGAGCTTTCGGTGAAGGAAAACATCGTGAGGAAACCATTGCACGGTGGTAGAGTACTTTGCAGTACCGTACTGGCTGGCTACCACCCTCAAGTTGAAAATCTGTCGCCAAGCACCTATCGGTGTAGTCCGGCAGCTGCACTTGAGAGCCAGACCAGACCCATCTAGGCTGTATGCTTACCACCTTCGGCCACATCATCACTTATCATGGTGAGATTGTGGTCAAACACAAGCCTATCCAGAATTTAAAAAAAAATGTATTTAGTAAGTGTACAGTACAAGTGTGGCGTGTACAGGTGACCCGCGGACGCGAGCAGCTAGAGGAGGCGAAGCGTACCTACGAAGCGATGAACTGCGAACTGCACGACGAACTGCCCGCGCTCTACGACTCGCGCGTGCTCTTCTACGTCAACAACCTGCAGACGCTCTTCACCGCCGAGCAACTCTTCCATCTAGAGAGTTCCAAGGTACGTAGTCTACACTGTACACTTTAAGTGTGGCGTGTACACGTAATAATTAATAAATAATTAATTAATATTTATATATTTAATAAATTTTTTGTGTATTTTTGTATTGGTTTAAGAATAAAATTGTTAAACATTTGAAAAAAAAGCCAATATAGTCAGATGGTCCAAAAATATTTAACAAATGTAACCTTGCTGAGTTTCTTGCCGGTTCTTCTCAGTTGAAGGCTGACTTCCGAACCGGTGGTAACTTCTGCAATTCGACCTTCATAAGTGCCCTTCTAGGGCCTAAACTGAATAAATGGTTTTGACTTTGACACGTGACCCGCGGCCGCGAGTAGCTACCCTTACTATGAACTTTTACACGATTTTCCCATCACATCAAGCTCTTTGTAGTATACGAATCAATATTCGGCGTTTTTTAACATTCGCCCTAAATACATAGCTTAATAACGGTTTCGTACACATACCTATTATCTAACTAGATAACGCAAGTACCTCAATTTGTATGAAGTCCAACCGTGTCACTTTTTGGTGTAAATTAATGTGTCAATTTACAGGAAAAATTGGGTTTGGCTTTTCCTGTACAGTTTTTACAACTTAATACGGAACAATCAGGCTTTTTTTAGATGTCGGTTGACGTCCGAAGGCAATAATGGTCGTTCACGGACTAAATGAAGACAAATAGAAAGCAGTAACATTGAGCAGTCAAATTGACTGCGTTTTGACTAATTTTGACACGCGAAGTACGTACACTCGCGACGTCTAGTTAGATAATAGGTCTGTGGTTTTATAGGTATCCTACTGTTAAAAACACCTCCGTATAGTTAGGGGGCTAAAGTCATATAGTAAAGTAAATCCTCAATTAATTGTATTTGCAGGTATTCGCCGAACTGGAAGCGATAACGGACAAGCTAGCGACGGACTGCCAACGCAGCTCCTACACTAAGAAGTCGATCGGCAACAACATCTCCCCCTCCCCGGTCTCCTCTCCCAACACCAACACCAACATGAACAGCAACTCCAACACTTTGACCACGCACAATGGAAATGGAAACGCTGCATCGCCCACAAACACTGTACAAAGTGAGTATTGAATTTTATGTGCGTTTACTTAAGATTACATTATGCGTCGAAATGTTCCGATTGACAGTTGGGGCTTTTGAAAATATTATTGTAAGTGATATTTACAGGCCGACTATGGTTATAAAAGAGTTATATTCTCTTCAAATAGGATATTTGATCTATCTATGATTTTACTGTATGGCTATGAAAAAAATACCAGCAAGGTATTCCATATCAGTAATATAATATGCCTACATTAAAATCTGTAAAACAAATAAAAATAATTTGTCTCTATCAGACATTTGGCGATATCTAACTTAGCACTTTTAATTTAATAACGGCTTAATTAAGTCGTTTAGTAGGTTAGGAATTTAGAAACTGGCAATACTAAACCAAGATTGGCTTGGCTTGATGTGGTCAAACATTGATACAAGAATATGTTTTGTGGGTTAATGTTGTTTGATTTTGGTTTTACAGCTTACAAGATGTCTGACTAATGTTTAAATTGCATACTTAAGAATTAACTTAATCACTGCACTGTTCTATAGAACTCCTCTCTTTTTATGTTTTTAGTAGTTTGTATAAAATCTATTTGCCATGAGACGGTATGGCTGACGTTTAATTTGTAATAAAAAAAAAAATTACTTATAATTACGGTTATTATTTCAATGACATTCTAAAACACCGTACAGTCTACTTTGAAATTGATACTAGATTGTTCCCACTTGAGTTACAAAAATTACATCCTTAAATCCTCCTCCAAGTTATTTTTGCTAATTTAATGAATATGTAAAATACTCTACACGTTTGCAATATACTATGAAATATTTGAGTTTAATCAAGATAAACATCAGCGATTAAGTTAATTCTTATTCATAATAAGGCGACAAAACATTAGAATTGTCTATCTATTTGTCAACTTACAATGATTTAACACATTCTGAATCATCCTCGGTTCACTTTGTAGAACTTATTACACTCTTCTCAATACACATATTAAGCTATATAGACCAAGAGTTCAAAATATATCCATATTAGAAGTCCCAGGTTACTAATTAAAATCTACCATATTTCTTTTCATTAAAGAAGTCCCGTAGGCTAGGCACATCTCTAATGCCTAGGCTGCACTCATCGCGATAACGCGTATATTCGGGCTATCGCGATGTATGTAGGTAGCCAGGTATTCGCGAATACTTCGGCACTTCGGGCGAAACTTCAGGCACATCGCTCCGCTGTCGGTAAACTCGCACATCAAAGGGTTTTATCGCGATGAACTACGCTTGCGCGGCCACATTCCATTTTATTTTATGCGTTTGTACATCGCGATAAACTTTACAACGCGCATGGTGTGGCCGCGACGATTCGCCGTAGACCGAAGACGAAGTTTATCGCCAGAATGTTATCGCGATGAGTGCGGCCTAGGTATTAGAGATGTGCCTAGCCTACGGGACTTCTTTGACTTAGTCCCAACGTTGTAGATTATAGTCGATAATTAAGAATGTGTAAGATCGACCGTGCTGTTGTGTGCATCGAGCATGTTCTATGAGTGTGCTTGTGTGTGTGTGTAGCTCCCCCTTCTCCCGCGTTGAATGGAGGGGGCCCCGCCACGCCCCCCGCCTCGCCCCCAGCCACGCCCCCCGACACGCCCCCTGCGACACCCGTGACCCCCACTGCGACACCCGTGACCCCCACGACCCCCGCCGACCCACATGGACCCCCATCGCCGCCCGCTAGACATAATGATTCAGAAGACAAAGAGAAGACTGCTCCCGAAGTCACCAATAATAATACAGAAAAAGACACCAACGACAAGAAAGTGGAGGAACTTTACGATATACCTGTCGGTGAGTAAACGCGCTTGGTACTTGGTTGATGGGAAATTATACGTTTTTATGAAGACAGTAAGCTTCATTATGGGTTAAAATAGTTGTGAACATGATTTCGTGTCGTGTTATATTTTCTTTTTATAGGTTATTTTAGGCAAGTTTTTTATTATAAAATAAACTTCATCAGCATTGTATGATACAGTTTTTATGTCGTACGTATCTTTGTGTAGATAGACGCATGCTATTGTTCTACTTTTATGGTTTACGCTAACTCATTCGCTCACTTTCTCTTTCAATTTCTATAAATAACATAAATTCATAATATATCACATTTGTAAAATATTTCAATATAGTAAGTTTATACGATAAGTTATTGTAATTGGAACGCCAACTATAAATATTGAATACCATGGGAAGGGTGTTAATTAGGTTGTATATATAGAAACATGACGACATGCTCCCAGGGTCGCCGGCAACGCCGGAGAAAGCGAATAATAACGTGGAGGAAAAGAAACAAATAGATGTAGACAAAGAGATAGAAAAGGATACGAAAAGCAATGACGTTGAAAACAAGACAGAGGAAGTGTACGACATACCTGTCGGTAAGTTTTAGTATAGTATAGTGTAGTACTTCCATAAGTTTAACTAATAATTCTAGTACTGCCTTATTCGCTTTACAGGCACAATTTTGTTGGTAGTTTCTCGTAGTTGTGGTAACATTCGATGTTACAATGAGCTTTAGCTTCCGTAGGAGGAACACAATCGGAGTAAAGAGGAAGGATCATAGCACGGTAGTAGGGTACTTTGTAGCATCCCAGAAATACTACTTGAATCAAGTCTGAGTTGTTAAACCAGTGAATAAATAGTTTATGTTTCATTCCTTAGGGTTGTTTTTTCTGCTGTATGGTATATGAATTGAACGTAATCTTAGAACTGTAATAGTTGAGAGTTTTAATTAAATTAAAAACAAAAGTAAAGTATAAATAATTATGGCCTTATTCATAATGATTTTGTCAATTTTTAACAACTGTTTAGCAAATTCTTAATTCGAATTTTCTATAGAAGAAGAATCGGATAAGCACTTACTAAATACCGTCGATTTTATTATGAATAAGGCCATAAGTCTTTTCAAAACTTATATTACCATAATAAGTTGGTCGTTAATAGCCTAATAAAATTTTGGTCAAAGGGAGCCCGATTGAAACTTTAAGAACCACTGTCTTTAGCCTATGGATTTAATTGATACTGAATATTTTTTTTAAATGCCTCATTGAATAATAATGATTGAAATAAAAAAACGCTCAATAAGCAAATCAGTACGACGATTACAGTTATTTTACAATTTAATAGATCACCCGTACTTTGTAATTTCGCCAATAACGCTAACATTAATCAACTCACTTTTTCATCTAACTTTGACTTTGAATCGTTTAAATTTCGATCTATACTGGTTGTTATTTTTTACTATTTATGTTTTTATCTGTAGTTATTGTGTTTTCTGTTGATTAATATCGACTTTTCTAGTTTTTAATTTGTAGGTATAGTAATCTGTGATTAAAAAGTTGTCAAGCAATATATTTTAAATTAAATCAGTATATGTTTGTATTTCGTTTTTAATGTTTGTCGATTTGAAGAATTAAAAATATATAAAGAGGAATTTTTGTCAAGTAATTTTCTTACAAGTACTTAGTTAAATTTATAAGAAAAATGTGTAAATATAAAATCTTAATATTTTCTTATGAGTTCTATATTGTTTTTATATATTTATTTTATGTATTTACATTAATTCTTATTTCAGGTGAATACCTATGTTTATATTGTTTTCTTTGTATTTATGTATTATGTATATTACTTATATATAAATAATGATGGCTTTTTAACAAGGTTTGGTATGCACTTTGTTTTGTTTGATGGTTGTGTTATTTTTTATGGTAATGTTTTAATTATTTGTTTTAACCATAGCATACGTGCAAAATTTTATGTAGGTAATATGAATTATCGGACGATTGTCCGATACTTACATAAGAAATAGAATTCCAGGAATCGCGACTCAAATTATTTAAAAAAAATCGCGTCAGTTGTTTGTGATTTTTTAATTAAAAAAGAATTAAAAATTAAATCATGTATCTAAAAACCACTACAAAAGTTACGACAATCTTCCTAAGGTCTGGTACATACAGAAACTGTACCATGCATGATATAATGTCATGAAGTGTACAGCATCGCGATTTGATTTCCGAGTATTTTTTATACATCTTAGGTACATAGCATAAAATTGATTATTATATTATTAGTTGTCCCCCTCGTTCCTGAGGAATACCTTCAGGGATCTAATTTCAAAAATCCTCTTCTAGCGAATACCTATTAAGAGTCTGCGTGCCAAATTTCAAATATGTAGCTTTTATACTTTCTAAGATTTCATGTATATTTGTAACTACGGGTGTTTTTGACGTATTCTCGTAGCAAGGCAACGCGTTGTCTTGTGTACTAACTGTGATGTGTATGTAATGTTGCTACTTGTGGTGTGGTGTACAGGGGCGACGCTGGCGGGACTGCCGGCGGGCGCGCTGTACCGCGTGCGCGCCACCTACCGCTACACGCGTGAGGACTCCGACGAGCTCTCCTTCGACGTGGGTGACGTCATCCGCGTCGTCGAGTACGATGACCCCGACGAACAGGTACATACACTACACTACACACTAAACTACATTACACACTATACTACATTACACTACATCACACACTACACTTAACAACTACACTACACTACACATTACCTGTTTGTGATGCCTAGGCCGCACTCATCGCGATAACGCGGATATTCGGGCTATCGCGATGTATGTAGCCAGGTATTCGAGAATACCTCGGCACTTCGGCTTCGGCAGCTCGAAGCTTCAGGCACATCGCTCCGCTGTCGGTAAACTCTCGCACAACAAAGGGTTTTATCGTGATGAACTCCGCTTGCGCGGCCACATTCATTTTGTTTTCTGCGTTTGTACATCGCGATAAGCTTTACATCGCGCATGATGTGGCCGCGACGATTCCCCGTAGACCGAAGACGAAGTTTATCGCCCGAATTTTATCGCGGTGAGTGCGGCCTAGGCATGAGTGTAGGTGAACTAGCAACATTATATTTGAACTTTTTGCCTGAAAAATTGACAGTAAATTAAAATAGATAGATTAAAATAATATTTTACTAACACGTGGCCATCTGATCCCAAACTAAGCAGAGCGTGTACTATGAAAACCAGATAACTAACTTACGTTTTTTTTTAAATACACTTAAACTGATAACATTCTGACACAACACAATCACTTAGAGCTCGTACACACGAGCAGCATGTCGCCGACTGCAGCCGCCGACACGTACATTGAACCTATATGTTTACTTTTTAATGTTTTTTTTACTCAAGATGTTTATTCCTCCTTTTAAAAGTTGTATAAATACAATTAAAAACTTAATACCCCTAATTATTTTAGCTATTGAGATTGACAATTTTTTTTTAAATTAGTTAACATAGCGTTGTGACATTTTCAGGAGGAAGGCTGGCTAATGGGTATAAAAGAAACGACCAATGAAAAAGGCATGTTCCCGGCAAATTTCACGCGGCCAATATGAGTGTTCACAATCTGAGAATGATATCATAACGCTGGGCTATTATAGCTCGAGCCAAGATCTAACTGTTCCCCTGAGTTTCATATGTATTAAGAATGTATGATGTGTGAAAACTCGATTATGTAGCTATAAACCGATTTTATTTTACGTGTCAACTGCATTCTTTAATTTTCACGTTTCTAATAACTAAAATAATTACCGCGAATAATTTATCACGAAAATATTATTATTATGTAATTTTAGAATTTAGTTGTTGAATGTTTATAGATTATCTGTTTTATTATTTATTACTTTTGTGTTGTATTTACAACGAATTAATAATGTCTTATCCGTTCATTTAACATTGATACAGGTTTATAATTTTGTATATAGATTTATTTAGTACCATCATTTAGTCACTATCAGTATGGTGTAGGGTTAAAATCAATATATTATATAATTTATTGAAATTAATAAAAGTTTTTAAATGTTTACTAATATTTGTGTTAGACATCCTTATTTTATGAAACTTCGTAATAATAAGGGTGTCTCACACTTCAAGTCTGCTTTGACAATAATAAAACGATTTTTAATTCGATTATTTGAAAACGTATTGCTCAGACACCAATGTTTTAAATTAAAAGTGACATTATATTGAATGTTTAATATTGACGAACAATTTATTTGACGTTTACAATATTACAATAATACAATTTTATTGTTAAATTCGAGATAAATACTACAAATGTTAATATATTTTAATTATAGGGCATTCTTATTGACATTTTATTTCGTGTCAACTTCAAATTTAGAACCCGCGTGTTTTTTTCTGAATGTTACACCAATTGAGTTGTGGTTTTTATAAAAGTTTTTTCTTGAACAATTATGAACGTATTCATATTTATTTATGAAACATTTCCATCGACGCATTGCATTTCATTTGCTAAAGTGGTTGCATTTTAAAAAGTATAAACAGATGTTTGTCTTTTATTTATTATTTTCAATATTTTTTCATACGTAAGCGTGAGTTTTGTACCAATAATCATTATTATTAAAATCAAGTTAAGTTTTAATGTATATAAATCGAGATTTTTTGACCCCTCCTTCTATATTATTGTTAATATTGCTATAGTATCATAGTATATGAAACAATTCGAATATATTATTTAGATATTCCTCAGAAGTAGAATTATTTGTTTTTTTGTTATATTTAACTTCATTAAATTAGTGAACTTTATATTAACTACGATTAAAATAGCATATTACGAATATTATCGGAGTCAAGTAAAGTTTCAGAATATAAAAATTAAGGTCATTTTACACGAGTTAATTCGTGAACATTTTTAAGTATAGCAATGCTATATTCTAAATTTCTCGCATCATCACATTATTATTCTATACCCTTGTGTGAACTGGTCTTTATTTTTCATTAATAGAGCTTTACTCATGCGCGTAAATCGATTGGATGTTGAGCCCAGAACAAAAATGATATTACATCGCCTGTGTCAAATAAGGTGCTTCAAAAATGTATATAATTTATATATTCTACATTTTTACCCAATACTTTAGAGTAAGAAGCGATCGAATCATGTGTTCCATAATTAAAAATATATCAATCAATTTACCCCGTAATGTTGCCCCATGTATGTTTAGTCTAGCAACATCTACTTTTAAATGAATATAAAAAGTTGGAGTTTGACTGTGTGTGTTGCTAGCTATTAGAAATACTTTTGTATCAATAAAAGCAATAATGTTATAGCCTTCCCAACAATTTATTTAAGGGATATCAAAGCTGGCAATAAGCCACACGCCCTGTCAGTTCAGTGTAAACCTACCCATAACTTTAAAATTAGAAGAATGATTAAAGTTTATATCATTGTGAAAAGTATCAAAATTGACTGATGTTTTCCTTAGAAATTGTTAAAACAATAAGTTGCAATTTAGTGTAGGAGTACAATCCGACATGTTGAAGAATTGTGGCTTTGTCGTCAGCTGTGCCATGCGAGGTCCATAATGTAATGTTAATTTGTAAGTTTGTTAGGACTTGTACAGTTTTTACAACTGAAAATAAAATGTTTCTCACATTATTGAGTTTTATTGTATAATTATAGCTAGCCCTGAATACCCATGGAACATGCAATTACTTATTAGATACTAAGCAATAAAAAATAAATATCTAAAAAAACTTTACTGTCACAAGTACAGAACTTTATTCGTTTACAACTTTTTGTAATTTGGTAGGTGACCCTACTACTTACCGGGCACTCTGTATAACACTTACCTTGATAGACAAACTGTAGATTTGTATTCTTACTCTGTGTTATTCACAGCAGAGAGAATATTCACAGTTATTCCTATCCCCTTTTCCCGCCATAAAAACTCATAGTCGTATCTTATAATTTTCACCAGGCAAAAGAAACACTCCATTCAGCCAAAAAAAAGGTCGGCCATCATATTCGGCGCAATGTGTACCTAATTTTTTTCCATTCGACCCTTCTATCCATGATTTCGGTATTTTCTCCTTTCTTGTTTATATCATCCACGTAGTGGTTATACCTCTTTGAAATCATCTCTCATGTACATCTATCTGTTCTAAAGGTCACTATTTAAAATGCTAACAATCAAAACATATGAAAAGCTACGCAAGCCCAGTACAAAATATGAATAATTTTACACATCCAAAAATCACCCAACGCGCCTAAAAAAAATATTTTAAATGGTTGATCAGTGCGGTCTAAGAGTGCGGTTGATAACAGACCCTAACTTGATGATTTAGTTTTTTTTTTTATATTAATGATTCGTAATATTTTGGAGTATGACCAAAGAGTATATAATCACTACGTTTTAAGTCTGACCACCTGACCACCTACAAATAAGTAATAAGTCTATTTATTCATTGCTGACCAAGAACTTATAATTATTATTCATACCTATCTAAGTTCGTGATACATTCAACCTGATACATATATTCCATTGTACGCTCGAAATGAAATTGTGTTTTGTTCTTGTTTTGTTTGACAACTGACAAGTAGTGTCAAAAAACGTAACGTTACATGGAATGGAATGTGTATTGTGTGTCAATTTTATGAATGAAAACAAGAAATTGATTGTTGCATTTTTGAATCTAGAAAAAGGAACCCAAAAAAATTTACCGGTGATTTATGTGAAATTAAATTACGTACGTGTTTATGTCTTTAACATGTGACGTGTAGAATGAAATTCAGCAATAATCATTTATGATGGGTGTCGGTACTGTCGGTGAATTCTAATTCTCATTGGGATTTGTTTTCGGTATTACAGGAGTAAGTACAATAATATTTATGCAAGTAATTTGATGTACCTACTTAGCAATAATTACCTACTGTGGTTTTATTATGTTTTTGGAAACTTGATGCTGTAAAATTTACTAATTTTTACCAAAACAGCACCAACCAAATAATGTTCCTAGATTTATTGCGCTTACTTACTTTGATTTATTTTCTTTCTCCAGGAATTGGTGCAGTTTCTCAAAATGACCAAAATCTGCTATCGTTCTTTTGTAAGTTTTTTGTTTATTTTATTTTATTTTTTGAATTTTCTATTTATCTTTTATCAAAATTCTGTTTGAGATGACTGACACATTTAAAAAAGACAGACATCATACTTTTAACCTACCTTTTTTGTGTTCTAATGATGTGTAATGCATAGTACACATTTTACATTAAGGCGATACCTAAAAAATAATTGAGCTTTTTGAAATAGTTTTATTTCACTATGGCATAATTAATAGATATTTTTTTTGATAATATGCTTATTGACTATTTGATTAATGTTCTGGTAGACATGAAAACACGATTGGATTATATTGCCTCGATAGATTTTAATTCCGAAAAGACCTCTTCTTTCTTTTATTTTTGCATTTTATCCTAAAATCATAACGAATTTCATAGCTTAACTCCATTCAATTGGGTATTAGGTATTTGAAAATTCTGGTCAAAAAACTTTTTCGATAAATAGCGTAATTAATTTTTATTTGATTTGGTGCTTACGTTGTTTTATTTTGGGAGCGAGCGCATTGTTGTGCTCTCTTTCTTCGCATATGGAAGTAAATAACTCTGTCACTTTCGTAGCTCCGCCCAGTCAGCCTGCCATCAAGCTTTTTTAAGTTTTTTACATATCTCCTTAAGTAAGACACCATACTTTTAACTCAAAATGGTTATTTGTGTCAAAAAAGTGTAATGATTTCTTGATTGTATACCTGTAATAGGTAAACATACAGTTCAGATGTTTAATGGCCAGACTGTTTAGGCTGTTTCTGGAGAAGTATGCTACAGTCTCTGTAGTATCTATCATACATTACTCCTTTTGGAGTTGATTGCCTAAAATACACCTTATTTGCCAGAGTTGTAAGGCGATGATAGCTCAGTGGTAGTGATGACGGATATTTTGAAATTAGTTCTTCTTACTTTCTCCTGGTTATTATCCCAATTTATTTGGGGGCTACCAAAGAGCAAATGAATGGGGCTACCCTCCTTGTACTTTGCTTACCACCATATGTTTATAGGTTGTCTCTTTTGTTCTGTTGCTCACTCTCATGTAATTTTCTTTTGTTCATAGCCAGGTGGTCATCCATAGCCTCTTTTTCCACCTTCTATATAAACTCTTAGATCTTATGACATCCATGGTCATCATCTCGCCTCATCAGTACCAGCACAAACGGTTTTCACAAAGTTTTTCACATATCTTAGCGACTTTAAAAGTTTCACAGACATATTCTTTTCTTATTTTATTTTGAAATGAGTTATAACTGTTTGTATAATATAATAAAAAGCAATCGTTACTGACTAACTGAGTGACTGATCAACACACAGCTCAAACAACTGAACGGATTGCACTGAAATTCCGCACGTTATGACATAGGTATCCGCTAATCCGGATTTCCAAACCCCCTAAGGGTATGAAACGGGGGACCAAAGTTTGTAAGGAAGAACAGGATCGCGGGTGAAACCGCGGCGCGGAAATAATCTATATTATTTAATAATAAAGCCTTTATTGATTCCTTCATATTTCTTATCATGTAGGTACATCATCTATTTACGTTAAGGACTCCTGACTGGTAGATCTAGCTAGATGGCTAGCTTCGTGTCATGTTTACTTTAACAAGTACATAATAATTACCACTATGTGTTTGCATAAATAATAATTTGATAATAATATTCAATAACCAACAGATATTATTTTCATCATCGTAAAGTCCAAAAGTCAAATTCAAAGCTATAGGAGACTATCGACTGGATCAGAGATTGGACGGTGCCTTTATCCCTTAGGTGCGCCTCAATAAGGGGATGTTAATTTTATGAACGTCATAACAGACCACGCCAAACGACCTCTTCTACAATGTCCATCCATTATTATTCTAAACTTTACACATGAAAGTAAGTTTTCAATATAGGCCGCTCATACTCTACTGTACTATTGTATATTGTACTGTACCTAACGATACCGTGCAATGAATACGGTTTAGACTCAGCTTTGTTTAGTTTTAAACTTCTAGTTGCCATCTCCACGTGATATTAGTTGATGCAGTCGTTGGAAGGCGGAGATCGTGCTTCTATTGAAAAATGTCTAGTTTCTGCCTATTTTTTTTATTCTGGATAAGCTTGTGTTTGACCACAATCTCACCATGGTAAGTGATGATGTGGCCGAAAGTGGTAAGCACACAAAGCCTAGATGGGAACTGGCTCTCAAGTGCAGCTGTCGGAACACACACACGATAGTTGCTTGGTGACAGATTTTCAACTTGAGGGTGGTAGCCAGCCAGTCGGGTACTACAAAGTACCCTACCACCATGCTATGGTTTCCTCACGGTGTTTTCCTTCACCGAATGCTCAAGCTCAAAGTAGGATTCGAACAAAAGTAACGCTTTATAAGAAAAAAAGAAAAGTAAAATACTCTCATCGCTCATGTTATAGTCGATCAACTTTGCGATCGAAAACTTATTTTGGAATTAAAAGCAAGTAACTACGGAATCCTGTCAAATCTTCCTCTACAAGCGCTTTTATTAAATTTTCCAAATGTCAGCGCTATTTGTAGATAGCATCAAAAGATATAAATTTGTCTGTCTTGTTTCCTACCAGAAAAACATGAAATTCTTAATCTTGTTTTTGTGGCGTTTTGGTTGATACTGCTAAGCTGCAATAATGATTGAATTAATAAATTAAAATCTTTATTTAAGTGTTTAAAATTTGGAGAGTATATATTATTTACATAATTCAGTTCGTGTTCGACAACGTAGTTCAAAAATATACGATTGACCCTTGAAGAGCTTTGACCTTTTCAACAGGCAATCCATTCTCCTCGACGAAACGAACGTGAAATTACAAAAAGAGCTGAAATACTACTGAATTCTTAATATTGCTGACGCAACTTTTAATTAAACAAGGGATTGATGGTTTTGTTAATTGTTATCACTTATCTATTAGAATACATGTAATAGACTTGTCCTGACTGACTGGCTGGCCTATCAATTTGCAGTGAAAACCGCTGGTGTTAGAAACTCAGAAAAGTTTATATTTTATTTTCCTTCTGTGGGGGTAAAATGAGGATCGCAGGTCACCCTCAAGTTGAAAATCTGTCGCCAAGCCTTGCACTTGAGAGATAGAAAAAAGATGCTCCAAGATAAGTAGCCTATGGTATGTGTATCTCTGGATTCTTCAAGAAGAGTGTGACGAGATTATTCTAGGTTTGGCAACTCGCAAGTAATAGCACTGATTGCAACCCATTCTCAATTTTCCACAAACGTTCTAAATTCCCATATTGACACCCAACCACGGTAAAATTGTTATAAAATGTCGCCTCAGACCGCTAAATGTCGTTTAGCGGAGCCAGGCGGAGCGTTGATATGAAAATAATGCAATCTTATGGAACGCTTTAGCACATATCTGTGCTGACTGTGCTCACATCACCACAACCGCTTCAATGAGCTCATTGCCTTAATGTTTACGAGATTAACATAGCTATGGGACATAAACTTCTCATTCCATACATTGTTGTGCAAATCTTTAAGTATTTTCAATTTTAGATTCTATAATGGTCGTAATAAAAACTGTTATGCCACGATCAGGATATTTGAATGTAGTTGGCAGAAGCAAAATGTAATGCAAATAATAAAATCATAGTCACATTGTCCATTCTTGTCTTGCGTCATGTGTGCTACGAGTAAATATTGTGGCTAGTCAAAGACCATAAAAACTAGTGTTTTTTTATATATCTGTTTCGTCACTGGCTCTATCATCTATTCTTACTATTTTAACATTGTATTTGAAACTTTGTTTGCGTGAGTCTTACCCCTTTGACGGATTATACAAAAGCTTTTGATTCGTTATGTTCTAGCTGTATATGTGATGATATAAGACCTGTACTACCTGGTGTACATACTATTTATTTTATTACAATACATGTTCTCATATATCTATTACGCTGAAATTTACGAATATTTATCTAACATCGAATATCTGATCTGGTGATTAATTTTGGGGTTCTCCAAGGATCAGTTTTAGGAGCAAAATAGCGTACTTTTTGCGAATATAATATTCAAAATTGAAATGAAAAAATCAATCACAACAAGATATGTAATAAGGTTTCCCACAAGGCAATTCAAATGTTTCCTTCGTGCTCCCAAAGGAAATGCGAACATTTCCGCGGGAGCTTTGGAGAGGTTGAAATGAGGTCAAACATTGCCGCACCTCTTTGATAAACAAACTGTTTTACTGACATTAAATACTTTTTTTTTTTTTTTAAGAAGATTTTTGGCCTGGTATCGAGACCTTTAAGCCATTTCTTTATTTTAAATATTCATATTTTATGTTTAGTCACGTTTTATTGTCACTTTCACTGTAAAGTCTAGTCCTCGTCCGTACAAGTCCGGTCTAATTTTAGTGAAATTGGTGGCTATTCCACTAAAACATTTCATGGACTTTTTGGGTCAACCTGGAAAGTCACGATACACGCTTACATTTCATTTCACTTCACTTGTGCACTTAGATTGATCTTTATTGGACAAAACACCACCGAAATTATTCAATAAAACACAAAATACACGAATTTAATGAAAATAAAACGAAAACACAACGTCACTTCGCAAGTTCCCGCCAAAAAGTCTACTTTTTATTTGTAATAAAAAAAACACAGATTACCCAAAAGAGGTAGGTGCCTTTGGGACTTTAGCTGAAGAATTAATGAACGAATCTTCATTAATACCGGGGTGAGAGTTATTCGAGCTACCATACCTAGTAGTAGGGTTGTAATATCCATTCCAATATCCATTGGCGACTGCAGTCGCTTACCAACAGAGAAGTAATATATCTTTGGAATATTTTTATTCCAACATTTAATTATTAAGAAATACTTATTGTTTTAGGGAATTACGCAAGTTTATTTATATAAATACATCTTGCGAGTTTTCCTTTTGACTTTTCCCTATTTGATTCGATTTTTACTTCATCTTTTTGGTCCAAGAGGCTGAACGCGAATGGACTTTAGTCGTAGCCGCGCTCTCGTGTGGTCAACGCGAGCTATAATTTTGCTTGCGATTTCCCGCGCTTTTAGCGAAAAAATATTTTCAATTCACATTTTTTATTTTTGAAAATACAAATTGCGTGTTGATCAAAAAGTGTTCCTGACTAATAAAATAAAAATTGTGCTTTTGAGTTAATATTATTGATATTTCTGTATAAATAATAAAGTAAGTAGATACTTGAAAAGTTTTTAATATTAATATCTAATGTTAAAATTAACTAAGCCAGCTTTTTTTAAATAATTTTTTTTTAATATGATCTATGTACATATACCTACACCAAAATATCCTGCATAATATAATAAGCCAGGTTTCTGCTCCACGTTATCACCATAGACCATTTTACTTAATTAAATTAATAATAAATAAAACCCTTTCCTATGTTATAAAATGGAAGGGAGGGATTTTGTACAAAGTTTCTAGAGCGTGCTGATAGCGTCAATCAGCTAGGAGAAATACTTACATAACAATTTTGAGTGTTCCAATAAAAGTAAATAGGTACTCTGATTCAATTAATCTGTTGACTCGCGAGATTAACCTGTCAAACAACTCGTCAACTCGCGCACTGTTTTAAAAAAAATATTCGCGCCCAATTTTCAAGTAAATGTCATCGTCCCGATTGTCCCATTTGAGAACCAAGTGGTGCGGTCTCTGAAACCCCGATTGTCCCAAAATAATAAAATAATAAAAATGAATTATCTCGAGTTCTCTTACAATTACAATACCAATGATAACTGTCCTACTGAATGCAATATTAATATGATCCTTTAGTTTTTATGTCGAACAATAATAAACAGTTAGCCATTTGTATATTTTACTACCATGATATGAATATCTTTGTTAAAAAATTCATCAAAATCAGGTTTATGTTTCTGAAAAACTATTTTAAATAGAATTCAATTATTCGGTCAAACTTCTCCCTTATTGGATAATATATTATTATTATGTATTTATTGTCTGTATCGTTAGCTCAGCGGAACAAAACAAAATTATCCTATAAGGGTTCCGATTTTCCCTTTGAACCCGGCACCCTAAAAACGACGGTAAACAATGAAACATTTAATTAACGGACATAATATCCTCGGACATTTGTTCACACACAGCTATCTGATCCCAAACTAAGCAGAGCTTGTAATATGGAAACCAGATGACTGATATACTACTTTTTTTTGTAAATACTTATTTAAATAGATAATTACACCCAGACTCGGGACAAACAGACATGTTCATGCACACAAATGTTTGTCCTGGATGGGAATCGAACCCACGACATACGGCGTGATAGGCAATGTGTGAACCAACCACGTCAACCGGCCCGTCGATAATAGCTCCATTTGTTTTCAAAGCCAATATCGTTTTGTGTGCAGCAGGGCGCTGCGCTGGCTCGATGAAAAGATAGCACTTTCCATTAATTTTTTGCTGAATAGTTGGCAGTCAGGCCTGAGTCTAGGTACCTGTTGGACGCACATAGGTACATATTTGTAGTATTATTAGTACTATTTTTGGATGTTTGTTAGTCAATCCCGTAAAAACTCAGTTCCGTAGTTTTTGTGATGAAACTTGGCACACAAGTAGATCATATCCTAGATTAAACGTAGTTTATTTCAGGAAATGATACGATCCGTAGGTATCTGCCTCTTTCACTCACTATCCATACTTTAATAATATACCTAAATGAAAGTAACTCTGTTACTTATTCACGGCTAAACCACACAACCACTTTTTATGAATTTCGGTATTGAGATCGATGGGACCTTGGAGAAGGACGTAGGATACTTAATCCCAGCAAAGATAAGGTAAATAACTCTCGTATCTTCTCCAGCCTTTGTTCAACATGACCTTTAATTTTTAGGGTTCCGTACCCAAAGGGTAAAAACGGGACCCTATTACTAAGACTTCGCTGTCTGTCCGTCCGTCTGTCTGTCACCAGGCTGTATCTCAAGAACCGCGATAGCTAGACAGTTGAAATTTTCACAAATTATGTATTTCTGTTGCCGCTACAACAATAAATACTAAAAACAAAATAAAATAAATATTTAAGGTTCCCGCGATTTTTTTGCTATTTTTACGGAACCCTTCGTGCGCGAGTCCGACTCGCACTTGGCCGGTTTTATTTGATAAAACGATTTGATTTGAAATTGATATATTAATGGTACGGAATGAGGAAATTCAAGTGAATACAAGTCACATAGCTGTGAGGATAAGCAAACACTGCTGGCAATGAGTTAGCCTTACTGTATCAGAGAATCGTGTTTAAACATTAGCTTCCTGAACTGCATCTCAATGACGGATTCTAACCTGTTTATGTTATTAATTAAATTGTTATTTCATTCATTAGTGCAGGTCATCTTTTCAATGTCATATTTCTACGATACTAATATGATATGTCAACTTACATTTTAGGTGAATCTATTTACTAAAATGTATTAGCGTCTCGACGCGATAGTTCGCCGCAGTCAATCGTGGCCATTGCTACCTTTTAGATGCATATCTGTACAATTTCCAAAGTTCAGTTAGACACTGTTTCAAAGACCTTAGCTCATAACTATTAATGAGCAACCCACAAATGGCTAAAACTTATATTTGACTAGCTTCCCGCGGTTTTAAGTTCATTGACCACTTACACACTCCACTCCCACCCGACAAATAAAATATCATTCAAAAATGGGCTTCAGGTCGTGCCCTTTAGATATAGTTTATATTGGCACTATGTGTTTGCATAAATAATAATTTGATAATAATATTCAATAACCAACAGATATTATTTTCATCATCGTAAAGTCCAAAAGTCAAATTCAAAGCTATAGGAGCCTATCGACTGGATCAGAGATTGGACGGTGCCTTTATCCCTTAGGTGCGCCTCAATAAGGGGATGTTAATTTTATGAACGTCATAACAGACCACGCCAAACGACCTCTTCTACTATGTCCATCCATTATTATTCTAAACTTTACACATGAAAGTAAGTTTTCAATATAGGCCGCTCATACTCTATACATATATTGTACTGTACCTAACGATACCGTGCAATGAATACGGTTTAGACTCAGCTTTGTTTAGTTTTAAACTTCTAGTTGCCATCTCCACGTGATATTAGTTTTAGTTGATGCAGTCGTTGGAAGGCGGAGATCGTGCTTCTATTGAAAAATGTCTAGTTTCTGCCTATTTTTTTTATTCTGGATAAGCTTGTGTTTGACCACAATCTCACCATGGTAAGTGATGATGTGGCCGAAAGTGGTACACAAAGCCTAGATGGGATCTGGCTCTCAAGTGTCGCTGTCGGACGGAACACACACTCGATAGTTGCTTGGTGACAGATTTTCAACTTGAGGGTTATAGCCAGCCAGTTGGGTACTACAAAGTACCCTACCACCATGCTATGGTTTCCTCACGATGTTTTCCTTCACCGAATGCTCAAGCTCAATGTAGGATTCGAACAAAAGTAACGCTTTATAAGAAAAAAAGAAAAGTAAAATACTCTCATCGCTCACGTTATAGTCGATCAACTTATGAAGATCGAAAACTTATTTTGGAATTAAAAGCAAGTAACTACGGAATGCTGTCAAATCTTCCTCTACAAGCGCTTTTATTAAATTTTCCAAATGTCAGCGCTATTTGTAGATAGCATCAAAAGATATAAATTTGTCTGTCTTGTTTCCTACCAGAAAAACATGAAATTCTTAATCTTGTTTTTGTGGCGTTTTGGTTGATACTGCTAAGCTGCAATAATTATTGAATTAATAAATTAAAATCTTTATTTAAGTGTTTAAAATTTGGAGAGGATATATTATTTACATAAGTTCGTCATCAGTTCGTGTTCGACAACGTAAAAATTACGAGTTCAAAAATATACGATTGACCCTTGAAGAGCTTTGACCTTTTCAACAGGCAATCCATTCTCCTCGACGAAACGAACGTGAAATTACAAAAAGAGCTGAAATACTACTGAATTCTTAATATTGCTGACGCATCTTTTAATTAAACAAGGGATTGATGGTTTTGTTAATTGTTATCACTTATCTATTAGAATACATGTAATAGACTTGTCCTGACTGACTGACTGTTAGAAACTTTTTTATTTTATTTTCCTTCTTTGGGGTAAAATGAGGATCGCAGGTGAAACCTCTGACTATTCATAAGTGCCTGTGAAGGCCTATTTAGATGAATAAACAATTTCATTTCATTTCAACCCCGGTGGTACTCGTATGGCTGGCTACCAACGTCAAGTTAAAAATCTTTCGCCAAGCTTTGCACTTGAAAGACAGAAAAAAGATGCTCCAAGATAAGTAGCCTATGGTATGTGTATCTCTGGATTCTTCAAGAAGAGTGTGACGAGATTATTCCAAGGTTGGCATCTCGCGAGTAATAGCACTGATTGCAAACTATTCTCCATTTTCCACAAACGTTCTAAATTCCCATATTGACACCCAACCACGGTAAAATTGTTATAAAATGTCGCCTCAGACCGCTAAATGTCGTTTAGCGGAGCCAGGCGGAGCGTTGATATGAAAATAATGCAATCTTATGGAACGCTTTAGCACATATCTGTGCTGACTGTGCTCACATCACCACAACCGCTTCAATGAGCTCATTGCCTTAATGTTTACGAGATTAACATAGCTATGGGACATAAACTTCTCATTCCATACATTGTTGTGCAAATCTTTAAGTATTTTCAATTTTAGATTCTATAATGGTCGTAATAAAAACTGTTATGCCACGATCAGGATATTTGAATGTAGTTGGCAGAAGCAAAATGTTATCCAAATAATAAAATCATAGTCACATTGTCCATTCTTGTCTTGCGTCATGTGTGCTCCGAGTAAATATTGTGGCTAGTCAAAGACCATAAAAACTAGTGTTTTTTTATATATCTGTTTCGTCACTGGCTCTATCATCTATCCATACTATTTTAACATTGTATTTGAAACTTTGTTTGCGTGAGTCTTACCCCTTTGACGGATTATACAAAAGCTTTTGATTCGTTATGTTCTAGCTGTATATGTGATGATATAAAACCTGTACTACCTGGTGTACATACTATTTATTTTATTACAATACATGTTCTCATATATCTGTTACACTGAAATTAACGAATAATTATCTAACATCGAATATCTGATCTGGTGATTAATTTTGGGGTTCTCCAAGGATCAGTTTTAGGAGCATTATTATTCTTCATATTGATAAGTAAAACGGTTTCATATACATTACTGTGAAATAGCGTACTTTTTGCGAATATAATATTCAAAATTGAAATGAAAAAATCAATCACAGCAAGATATGTAATAAGGTTTCCCACAAGGCAATTCAAATGTTTCCTTCGTGCTCCCAAAGGAAATGCGAACATTTCCGCGGGAGCTTTGGAGAGGTTGAAATGAGGTCAAACATTGCCGCACCTTTTTGATAAACAAACTGTTTTAGTGACATTAAATACTTTTTATTTGTAATAAAACAAACACAGATTACCCAAAAGAGGTAGGTGCCTTTGGGACTTTAGCTGAAGAATTAATGAACGAATCTTCATTAATACCGGGGTGAGAGTTATTCGAGCTACCATACCTAGTAGTAGGGTTGTAATATCCATTCCAATATCCATTGGCGACTGCAGTCGCTTACCAACAGAGAAGTAATATATCTTTGGAATATTTTTATTCCAACATTTAATTATTAAGAAATACTTATTGTTTTAGGGAATTACGCAAGTTTATTTATATAAATACATCTTGCGAGTTTTCCTTTTGACTTTTCCCTATTTGATTCGATTTTTACTTCATCTTTTTGGTCCAAGAGGCTGAACGCGAATGGACTTTAGTCGTAGCCGCGCTCTCGTGTGGTCAACGCGAGCTATAAATTTTGCTTGCGATTTCCCGCGCTTTGAGCGAAAAAATATTTTCAATTCTCATTTTTTATTTTTGAAAATACAAATTGCGTGTTGATAAAAAAGTGTTCCTGACTAATAAAATAAAAATTGTGCTTTTGAGTTAATATTATTGATATTTCTGTATAAATAATAAAGTAAGTAGATACTTGAAAAGTTTTTAATATTAATATCTAATGTTAAAATTAACTAAGCCAGCTTTTTTTAAATATTTTTTTTTAATATGATCTATGTACATATACCTACACCAAAATATCCTGCATAATATAATAAGCCAGGTTTCTGCTCCACGTTATCACCATTAGACCATTTTACTTAATTAAATTAATAATAAATAAAACCCTTTCCTATGTTATAAAATGGAAGGGAGGGATTTTGTACAAAGTTTCTAGAGCGTGCTGATAGCGTCAATCAGCTAGGAGAAATACTTACATAACAATTTTGAGTGTTCCAATAAAAGTAAATAGGTACTCTGATTCAATTAATCTGTTGACTCGCGAGATTAACCTGTCAAACAACTCGTCAACTCGCGCACTGTTTTAAAAAAAATATTCGCGCCCAATTTTCAAGTAAATGTCATCGTCCCGATTGTCCCATTTGAGAACCAAGTGGTGCGGTCTCTGAAACCCCGATTGTCCCAAGAAAGAACTGACAGGTTAATAAAATAATAAAAATGAATTATCTCGAGTTCTCTTACAATTACAATACCAATGATAACTGTCCTACTGAATGCAATATTAATATGATCCTTTAGTTTTTATGTCGAACAATAATAAACAGTTAGCCATTTGTATATTTTACTACCATGAAATGAATATCTTTGTTAAAAAAATCATCAAAATCAGGTTTATGTTTCTGAAAAACTATTTTAAATAGAATTCAATTATTCGGTCAAACTTCTCCCTTATTGGATAATATATTATTATTATGTATTTATTGTCTATATCGTTAGCTCAGCGGAACAAAACAAAATTATCCTATAAGGGTTCCGATTTTCCCTTTGAACCCGGCACCCTAAAAACGACGGTAAACAATGAAACATTTAATTAACGGACATAATATCCTCGGACATTTTTCACACACGGCTATCTGATCCCAAACTAAGCAGAGCTTGTAATATGGAAACCAGATGACTGATATACTACTTTTTTTTTGTAAATACTTATTTAAATAGATAATTACACCCAGACTCGGGACAAACAGACATGTTCATGCACACAAATGTTTGTCCTGGATGGGAATCGAACCCACGACATGCGGCGTGATAGGCAATGTGTGAACCAACCACGTCAACCGGCCCGTCGATAATAGCTCCATTTGTTTTCAAAGCCAATATCGTTTTGTGTGCAGCAGGGCGCTGCGCTGGCTCGATGAAAAGATAGCACTTTCCATTAATTTTTTGCTGAATAGTTGGCAGTCAGGCCTGAGTCTAGGTACCTGTTGGACGTACATAGGTACATATTTGTAGTATTATTAGTACTATTTTTGGATGTTTGTTAGTCAATCCCGTAAAAACTCAGTTCCGTAGTTTTTGTGATGAAACTTGGCACACAAGTAGATCATATCCTAGATTAAACGTAGTTTATTTCAGGAAATGATACGATCCGTAGGTATCTGCCTCTTTCACTCACTATCCATACTTTAATAATATACCTAAATGAAAGTAACTCTGTTACTTATTCACGGCTAAACCACACAACCACTTTTTATGAATTTCGGTATTGAGATCGATGGGACCTTGGAGAAGGACGTAGGATACTTTTTATCCCAGCAAAGATAAGGTAAATAGCTCTCGTATCTTCTCCAGCCTTTGTTCAACATGACCTTTAATTTTTAGGGTTCCGTACCCAAAGGGTAAAAACGGGACCCTATTACTAAGACTTCGCTGTCTGTCCGTCCGTCTGTCTGTCACCAGGCTGTATCTCAAGAACCGCGATAGCTAGACAGTTGAAATTTTCACAAATTATGTATTTCTGTTGCCGCTATAACAATAAATACTAAAAACAAAATAAAATAAATATTTAAGGTTCCCGCGATTTTTTTGCTATTTTTACGGAACCCTTCGTGCGCGAGTCCGACTCGCACTTGGCCGGTTTTATTTGATAAAACGATTTGATTTGAAATTGATATATTAATGGTACGGAATGAGGAAATTCAAGTGAATACAAGTCACATAGCTGTGAGGATAAGCAAACACTGCTGGCAATGAGTTAGCCTTACTGTATCAGAGAATCGTGTTTAAACATTAGCTTCCTGAACTGCATCTCAATGACGGATTCTAACCTGTTTATGTTATTAATTAAATTGTTATTTCATTCATTAGTGCAGGTCATCTTTTCAATGTCATATTTCTACGATACTAATATGATATGTCAACTTACATTTTAGGTGAATCTATTTACTAAAATGTATTAGCGTCTCGACGCGATAGTTCGCCGCAGTCAATCGTGGCCATTGCTACCTTTTAGATGCATATCTGTACAATTTCCAAAGTTCAGTTAGACACTGTTTCAAAGACCTTAGCTCATAACTATTAATGAGCAACCCACAAATGGCTAAAACTTATATTTGACTAGCTTCCCGCGGTTTTAAGTTCATAGACGACTTACACACTCCACTCCCACCCGACAAATAAAATATCATTCAAAAATGGGCTTCAGGTCGTGCCCTTTAGATATAGTTTATATTGGCAACATAAATTAGCAGATAGCTCGCTGTCAGCGAGCTTACCGCCATCAGACTGCTCGGTAGTTGACTTTTAGTTTAGGGTGGTGTTGGAGCAGAGTCGTGTAAGTGGGCTATGACCTTTACCCGGCGTTCCCGAGGGATTAAAAAACATAAACCATCATAATGTAGCTTCCAATTGGTGAAATAATGTTTGAAATCGGTTAAGTATTTTTTTCTCGCCGATACCCCGATCAAAGTCAAAGTCAAAACCATTTATTCAGTTTAGGCCCTAGAAGGGCACTTATGAAGGTCGAATTACAGAAGTTACCACCGGTTTGGAAATCAGCCTTCAACTGAGAAGAACTGGCAAGAAACTCAGCAAGGTTAAATTTTTTAATATTTTTGAACCATCTGACTATATAGGCTTTTTTTTTCAAATGTTTAACAATATTATTCTTAAATTAATACAAAAATACATAATGCGATGCCTCTTTGAGTTTTTTTTGCTAAAACAGCGACCTCTAGTCAATCTGCGAACTTTGCACCCTCATGAACCCTTACTCTCAAACGAAAAAGGCATAAATAGATTTGATAAGATTATACTTATATTCGAAGGACGCAAAAAAAAACAATACTTATTGAAAAGCGTCAGCTGTTTTTCTAGGAATTTTCCAACGTGGAATAATTTACAGGTTTTCAAGGTAATTTAATTGTTGAAAATAAGTGAGGAAACTATAGGACGGTCGGGTACTTTATAGTGCCTACCCGTACTGGGTATCACCCTCAAGTAAATATGCTGCTAATCACGTAGCTGTGTCTTCCGACAGTTGATCTTGAGAGCCAGTCGGTTGCCACTTACCTACATCAATAAGTAGCTTATGTTCTGGTTCCTCGCCTAAAAATTAATACCCATGTCATTGTGAACAAAATACGTTTCAAATAAGGAACGCGGCTGAAACCGCGGGAGAGCTAGTTACAAACATATTTAAATCTGTTTATTCGTAGACCTTTGTCCGTTCTCTCTAATTTATAACAAAACACTTGAATATTTGTGATTGCTTCATCTCACACTTTTTCTACCCTTCAAAACAATCCAAATGATTGAATCAGATCCTATTCATAACTCTCTTCAACCACAGAGCTTCAACGGACATCAAATAAAATCATAAAACGCTGAAATGTCAGCTGTAAAGGCGAATGTCCTTCGAGGTAAACATAGAGAGGGTCTGCCCTGAAAGGTCGACACTCTATCGATTGGACTTGTTGCTTCAGGGGCTATCAGACGAGTCCTCTCCGCAGGTCAATGTGAAAAGGAATTTTATATTCCCTTGGCAAGCTCCCTTTGTCTACACTAGAGTTCGCTGGTCGAAATTCGAAAGAAAAAAAAGAAAACTGACTTTCCATTTATCTTTATTGATGCTCGTTTAAAAATAAAACGGTTGATTAACAGAGGAGAAAAAAGGGTTCGGTTCATATTGATATCAAAGATGGACTAGTTGCTTTGTTTTTGCAAATGTGTGTGTGAAATGGCAGGTGGTTTGAATAGGTATTTATTTTAGTGGAGCCTACCTCAAATGCTTTGTTTCAAATCTAACCTTATTTTGACTCATTTGAGACTGTCAGACTTTTGGTATAAAAATATTATGTACCTATACTATACACATAAAACTATACAAAATAAAAAGGTTCCCGCCCATAAACTTGCTCTATGAAAAAAACCACGCAATAAGGTAAGAAATGCTTACCTTATTGCGTGAAAGAAGGAAAATCCAACAAATAAAATTTTATTTTGCATGTTATATTATTGTTTTTATTTTATTTTACGTAGTAGGTAACTGAGGGATCTTATTATTTTCCCGGGATACAAAGTATCCTGTTTTTATTTCAGAATATTATCTATCTCTGTGCCAAGTTTCATCGAAATAAATTGAGCCGTTTCTGAGCTGAAACATAATCAGGTATCAGACACAATACCTACTCCACCTGCACTCGCACACACTTTCGCATTCATAATATTAAGAGGGTGCATAGTTCATCGGTTGTTTCCATTATCGCAGTTGCTTATTAGGTATCTAGAGAAATAACTTCACTATTAATAGAATCACGTAAGATATCGTAATTTATACGGCAGAGGTCTTGACTCCCGGGGCGACACTATCCTTGAATTCCATACGTGCCTAATTAAATTTTAGCAACAAATCGAATATTACTTGGCCTACGTAAATTCACTATTAACAAAAGAATATCTATAAAATATACCTAAATAATTTCAATTATTCTATATTTTATTTAATTTAGTATTCACTGCCTACTTCAGTGCCAACAAAACTTTCGTGACACCTGAAAAAAAGCGGCCAAGTGCGAGTCGGACTCGCGCACGAAGGGTTCCGTAAAAATGGCAAAATAAAACACGTTTGTTGTATGGGGCTCCCATAATATTTATTATTATATTTAAATATTTATTTTATTCTGTTTTTAGTATTTGTTGTTATAGCGGAAACAGAAATACATCATCTGTGAAAATTTCAACTGTCTAGCTATCGCGGTTATATAGATACAGTCTGGTGACAGACAGACGGACGGACAGACAGCGAAGTCTTAGTAATAGGGTCCCGTTTTTACCCTTTGGGTACGGAACCCTAAAAAAGAATAACATTAAAAGTGTTTATTTATGGTATTCACTCTTTAATCGAAGTGTAAGTCACCAAGTCTTTTTTTGTTCACATAGTGTTAGGATCATGGATCATAGGATAGTATATTATAATTTATAACAGTCAGAACACGCGCTACTTTTGCATCATTGTAACCTTGTCGTAACACATTTGCATTTTATGATATTTATTTTCATATTAAAAATGCAATAAATCATTAATATTTGCCGGATATAATCAAAGAGTCGAGAACGATTATAGTGAAATAACACTAGTCTGGTAAGATTTACACTTGTAATTTATGTAATTAAATCCTTAGTAAAGTTTATTTACCAAAACACAAAACAAGTAATTGTAATAGATGAGACTGATTTGTTCAAGGAAACGCCAAAATTAATCTCATGTACCTAGACGTAAAAAATGTATTAGCAAAAACACATAGAGAACATTTATAAACATAAATGTGAGAAAAAGGCCAAGTTAGGTAAAATCGTTGAAAGCTGAAAAGTACCAAGTTCCATATTAGTTCGTTAAATCATAGCAATAAGAACATATATCGATCTTCAATTGGTTTAAAAGAAAGTTTGTATTTAGCTCGAAATGGCTCTTGTCATAATACCCAAAGTAAAACGATTTAGTCAGCGTAGGCCCTAGGAGAGCACTTATGAAGGTCTCACCGAAGTTACCACCGGTTCGGAAGTCAGCCTTCACACATTGCTGGTGCTTCGCTGAGAGAGAGTGCTTTTTGAGAATATTTGTTTCTCACAAGAATTACAACAACAATTCACTCACGTGATTACATGTTTTATGCTGTTAAACAATATGATGAGTATACAAAATCATAGTATATAATATAAGTGAAGAGTAATAAAATATGAAATAAATTACATAGGTTTTAGGTGACCTTGGCGGAAGCACTGCCATGTGTGTAGATATAGCAGCAAAATAAACCGTGATCTAACATGCAGGTGACAGACTATGTGTATCATTGTTACGTAAACGATCGTGCTGCTTGAATTATAAGTTGTACCTCGGTCGGTAAACCGCTGGGCATTGCGTTCAGAATTTATTGGTGCTATTGAGAATTCAAGGATACACAATTTCCTTTGACCTAAAATTGTAAGACAAATTAGAATTGATGCAAGATTAGACAATTATTAGTATTAAGCACTCCAGACAGTTTAGTCATGTTTCCAGACAAAACAGTCTGGAAACATGACTAAACTGTTTGATTAGCCGTAGTCTTAGCTACATAAAAGAATTAATCATTAGCTGTCCTGCGCGATTACACCCGCGTTCCCGAAGGATCTTATCTTTTCCCGGGATAAAAAGTATCCGATGTTTTATTCTAAGATATGATCTACCTGTAACGGTAACACACATCTTCACATCCATCCTCTCATCCTAAAAAACCTTCACATTTATAATAGTAGTAAAATTCATATGAAATCGGTAAAAAATACGAAGACTCATTTCATTATTTACGCAGAAAACTGTACTCTAAGTTAGCTTTACGAAGGTGCAAATAGCAAGCACTTTAAGTTCCCAAGCTATATTAGTAATTGTTTCCAGGATGGAGGTAGGGGTTCGGCTCATCGGGGTGTTTCTCCGGTTGATGAACTTCCTCCTAGCACCACTATTCTGGTTGCGAGCTCGCGATCTCCGAAGGATCCCACCGTTGAAACAACCAATACTGCTGAAGAGCGCTTCGGAGTTGGCGTCTGGGATACGGCTGGGTGAAGTAAGTTAATTCAATTTTTTTTTTAGTATCGCAGTAGGTCCATTTTCGGTGAAGAAAATCAGCATGTTTACCACCTTCGTCCTCATCATCACATACCATGGTGAGATTGTCGTCAAACACATGCCTATACAGTTTTCACTTCACCAGTACCCAATTATAGCCGAAATTAAACTAACTATTTTTTATTAGAATTTTCATTTCATCAATAATTTGAATTTGGTTTTCACATTTATCGGTGCCCATCGTGCCTTAGAATTTTCCACTTCAAATAACTTTACACTTTTCGAGATATTTTCCACACTCAGGATGAGCTCAAATAGACAAGCTGTTTCGAACAATACAGTTTTTTTAAATACAGCTTAATTAGTGTAGCTAACAAAAAGCGTTTCGAAAAGACTTAAATTTGAATACCCTTGAACCGACATAATTAATTACGAGTATGTAGTAGGACAAAGCAATTTCCGCAGTTCGTGTTTCGCAAGTCTAGCTCAAACAATTAGCCTACACGTTGGCACAACATGCATTTGCTTGTGTCAACTGTGAGACAGACCGTGCAAGCGGTGGCAACGATGTGTTATATTACTTCGGTCCCATTATATGCTGAAGCAATCAAAGGTTCATTATATGGTACGGAACACCGAAGATTCTGACTTCATCATTTAAATTCTATAAATTATATTATTGTTTAGATTTAAGAGGTAATCTCCGAAATTTCTTATTTTGAAAATTATTTCACTAAAAATAAGCTACATTATCCATGAGTGCTATTATATACTTTTCATTTGGAAAACTCGAAAGCTAGTTGTGAATAAATAAAAGGATACCTTAATTATTGAAAATTACGTCGGTTGCTATGGACGAAGATAATGGTTTCAAATCCTACAATGGAGCTTTCGGTGAAGGAAGACTTCGCGAGAAAACCATAGCAAGATGGTAGGAACTTTGCAGTACTGGCACAATACCTTCAAGTTAAAAATCAGTTAAGCAAGCACTTACCAGTTACTACATAATTTGTAGTACAACTGATCGATTATCCATTTGATTAATATATTTATTACCATCTTTCCTCAGTTAACCAGCGAAGAATTGGTCTCCATGTACATTGATAGGATAAACGAAGTCAATCCATTCCTCAATGCTGTAGTAGACGAAAGGTACAAAGCAGCCTTAGAGGAAGCTAAAGCAGTAGACAGAAAAATCGAAGAGGCGAAGAAGAATGGGGAATTTGAAGAGTTTGTGAAAGAAAGACCGTTGCTTGGTGTGCCGTTTACGGTGAAAGAGAGTTGTTCACTATCTGGTAAGTGGATATTGGAGAACTTAGTGTAAAAGACAAACAAACATTCACTGCTGTCATAAACGTATTAAAAATCTACACGGAGTTTATTTCTTTACTAGCTTTCCCCCATGGTTTAATTCGTTCCCGATGGATCTTATCTTTTCCCGAGATAAAAGTACCTTATGTTTTATTCCAGGATTTCCACTATTTGTGTGCCAAGTTGATTAGGTTTATCGGGTGAAACCCAATATATGAACAGACTCAATATGAAACGTCCCATGCTTTTGTAAAGTAAGGAATTCTACAATACAATAGGACGTTTCCACAGTTACAGGGTACTAGAAAGATTTAATCGTAACATTATCTTAACTTCTGCCTACACAGACAATGGGTTTAAATAGTTGTTGTTTCCGCAGTATAATCCAACCGTAACTATCTACCCCTTTCATACCGTACAATTCTTGTTATTATGTTCAAAACCCCGAAACTTTCCACTGCAAAATCGCAAACGGAAACTTTTTCATGTATCATCGAAAATTTATCCACGTTTAAGTGGTAATTGTTTTTATCTTTTATGGCTTAGAGTTACAATGCAAATAGTACATACTAAATATAAAATAGACGATCTTTACTTAAACTATTTGTATGTATACTTTATCACTGATATTAGCTGTATGACCTAAAAGAAAATAAATAAATGAAAAACACTAGTGCATATAAAAACATCTTTGGATATAACCGCACCAAAAGCCTACTTCTGGTGCTAATTCTAAGCACAGAACATCTTCGACGGACTTTTGTCTTATTTTGCCATTGAAATAATTTTAGTTGCAGTTTATCAGATATCTCAAATGACCATAATGAATAATGACGATATCAAAACCCAACCAATAGATTACTCGAACGGTTATAAAACCCCGTAACTATTTCCTTCAGGAATGTCCAACTCCGTGGGATGTTTAGAAAACGCAGGTCGTCGGGCGACTATAGACGGGGAAGCAGTTCGTCTGGTGAAACAAGCAGGCGGTATACCCTTACTGGTCACCAATACCCCGGAGCTATGTCTCGGATGGGAGACCACCAACCTGCTGAATGGGACCACTAATAACCCGTACTGCTTGAACAGGACTTGCGGAGGATCTTCTGGGGGTGAGGTGAGTTGGTATTCTACGATTAATTGGGAAAATTGATTGATTGGCTAAATCTATCCTTACATATTATAAAACCAAAGTCCCCCGCCGCGTCTATCTGTGTGTCTGTTTGATGCGGTTTTCACCATCAGTTAGATAATTCTTCCGGAAGCTTTATATGTGTAATATATGCATCTGATAGTAGAGAAATACCGAGAAAAAAATCATATTTTTGGGCGCTTACATTGCAGAAGCTGTTTCATTAAAATTAATTTCAAAAATATCTTAGAAAAAATCATACCGTAAGTAAATCATGCCCACGAAATGTACGGCGTTTATGCTCTGGTACCCGTGCGAAGCCGGGGTGGGCTAGTAATATATAAAAGAGAAATACATTGATTAATCACGAAATCTCAGAAATTATAAATGCTACAAATTGAAATTTGGGAAGTAGATTCCGAATACGGAATAGGTATCCGCTAAGGATTTTTGAAAAATCGACCCCTAAGGCGTTGTCTCGGGAACTCGGGTGACTTCTTACATCCTTTCCTTAGGTTCTTTGTTAGAGTCCTCAACTAAAAGTCCATTTCTATTCCCTTATCTACTCTTCAATTCACAATTGAATCTGTTTACAAAATATTACCTGTTTCGCAAGCGCGCCTTTAGCCCATTCATACCACGCTCGGCCCTTCTCAATGCCAGCTTGTATTTGCGAGGAGTCGCTAAGTGTTTACATCTGTATTGTGTTTGGAATTACGTCAGATCGTGTTAATGTCGGCAAATATTTGTTGTGTCAGTGTACACCTAATGTATATCGATATCTTACTTGTCGACTGCGGCTTCGCTTGGACTGACTTTTAAAAAAAACATGGTCTCCATGTACATTGATAGGATAAACGAAGTCAATCCATTCCTCAATGCTGTAGTAGATGAAAGGTACAAAGCAGCCTTAGAGGAAGCTAAAGCAGTAGACAGAAAAATCGAAGAGGCGAAGAAGAATGGGGAATTTGAAGAGTTTGTGAAAGAAAGACCGTTGCTTGGTGTGCCGTTTATTATATGTATTTTATAATGTATATCGATATCTTACTTGTCGACTGCGGCTTCGCTTGGACTGACTTTTAAAAAAAACTTTCAGTGAGAAGTATTAATTACATCTGTATCTGTGCAAAACTGTCTTATAATCATCATTAATTGAAGCTATTCTGTGTTTTTGAATTGAGGATGTTTTAATTTAGTTTTTTCAATCAAACTTTGTGAGACCAAGTTCTTTTCATTTTAAAAGGCTATTAGTTTAGCTGTTATCTCTTGTTTATTTTTCTATCTTCTAGTCTAGTGGTTCCAGTAACAGTTTTCTAATGTTCTTGTGTAGCTAATTCAGCAATGGCCGATGTTATCAGGTAGCGAACACCTTCCACTATATAGTGTTTGCGACAAAAATGTTATATGGGAGCAATCATTTCATTATTATGCCACAAGGCCGGCTCTCCTAGGTCCGATTCTTGACGGTATTCCTCAGTTGAAGACTGCTTCGAACCAGTGGTAACTTCTGTGGCTCGACCTTCATAAGTGTTCTTGTAGGGCCTAGACTGAATAGTTTTGACTGAAAATTTATTCAAATATACCTTAACAAGCACTAATGAATAGTCTAATGCTCGGTTAGGAAGGTTGCTTTTGCTGAGAAGAGCCGGCAATAAACTCAGCAATTACTCTTTTCAAAAACAACTTACACCTATTACATTTAATCATTATTTATTTATCTAGTCTCACTGATAATATTTGCGTATCTAGTCTCACTGATATATATATATATCAGTCGCTTACCATCAGGCGAGTTGGTGGTCAAACGTAAACTTATGTGTGTTAAAAAAAATATATATATATAAGGCGGCAAAATAATAATAATAAGAAGAATTTAATTATGACTGTCTAAGTTACTGTAATCGTTAATGATGAAGTTGATGATGAATGAGGGTGATGATTGTCCCCAGGCTGCGCTGGCGGCGAGCGGTGCGTGTGGCGCTAGCGTGTCCTCCGACATCGCGGGATCCATCCGCCTGCCTGCCGCCTTCTGTGGAGTTTTCGGACACAAGCCCACTCCAGGTAACACTTATACGTGCGTGCGTGCGTGCGTGTGTGTTTGTGTGTGTGTGTGAGATAGAGAGAGAGAGAGATAAAATACCAATAAATGTTTTATTCCCATCTCTCTTAAGGGAATCAACGTTACGTAGACGTATTTGGACTTAAACAAAGCATATTTTTGTTTATTTCCTCTAATCCACTCGCAGAGTACATCATAAAATATTCATCTTTAGGAATATTTAACATTTTTCTACATGAGGAATTTTAAAATTAATCCATAGGTAAAAGAATGGCCAATAAAACCTATTTGTAACATTTTTTTATCTGCTTGTGCAAGCATCACGTAAAAACTGTATACCTACTGACTGCCTAATAAAGTGGACTTTTATTATAAATCCTTAGATCAACAAAAAGTTCATTTTAAAGGCCCTTATTGTTTTAGGTTTAACTTAATGAAGCTCAGCTTAGTTCGTAGGTAACCTTTTTTATATTATTTAACACCGAATCACATTGTAGGTGTAATATCAATCGACAATCACATACCGACCCTGAGCGACGAGAAGTTTCCAAAGTTCCTGACGGTGGGTCCGATCACGCGCTCCGCCGACGATCTGTACTTGATGATGCACGTGCTGGCGGCGGAGCGCGGCCCGGCGCTCGGCCTGCAACACCCCGTACACATGCAAGATCTTAAGGTAGGTAAAAAAAACCTGTGGCACTCGGGGACTGCCGCGGTAAAGCTATTGCATAGCATTATACTTTTCATTCCATCTATTCGAAAAGGGCGACTTGGTTCGCCTTTAAGTGCACCCGAAGGTGGTGAAAAAGAAACTTTTAGCGGGCAGTAATGAGTTTTTAATACTCTTTATTAATTATTTTTGCCGCCCATTTATAGAATTTGGAACATATTAGTGTTCAGCGCCAAAGAAATCGAACGCAAATATTGTTTGAATAAAGACTGTTTCGTTACGGAATTTCTTGCTTCGGACGCCGCGCTCGAAGACCGCGATAAAAGCTATACAACAGCTTAAAAAAACGTTTACAGAAGGCTAAGGTGATGTTAGCTTGGAAAAGCTTGTGTTTGACCACAATCTCACTATGGTAAGTGATGATGTGGCTGAAGGTGGTAAGCACAAAAAGCCAAGATGGTAACTGCATGGTTCCCATTTGCAGCTGGCGGAACACACCAATAGGTGCTTGACGACAGATTTTCGACTTGAAGGTGGTAGCCAGCCAGTCGGTTACTACAATGTACCCTACCACCGTGCTATGGTTTAATTTCGATGTTTTCCTTTACCGAAAGCTCAAGCTCATTGTAGGATTCGAACCCACGACCGCCGCCGCGGTATCCGACGTCACTACCACTGAGCTATCATCGCCTTACGGAGGTTGTTTTAAAGAGTTGCTAAAAAAACATCATAGTAGCGACTATACACATGACAATTTTTTTTTATATTTTTTTTTTTAATAATACCAGGTACACTACATGACTGAAGCAACTTATTCCGTGTCTCTGCTAGATGTCCAGCCATGTATTAAGGATGCAATATTGAATGCGACCAAATATCTACAAAACAAATGTGGCTGCCAAATAAGCGAGGTAAGGGCTTACTTACATGGCACATTACTATAATATTTTAAAAGAGTAATTGCTGAGTTTATTGCCGGCTCTTCTCAGCAAAAGCAACGCTGTGAAGATGTTTGTTACTCTTTCACGCAAAAACGACTGAACAAAATTTTGATGAAAATTAGCACACAGGTTGATCATATCTTAGAATTAACAAGGATATTTTTATTCCAAACAGCTAGTATTATGAACAATAATAGGTATTTTGTTCACAAGTACAAGATAATGTAAATAAATAAATTTAAACATAAACATTCTTACAACATGACGTCAAATTGTATGCACGACCTACTTAGTGAAATGTACACAAGATTTATGCAGCGTAAAATAATAACGTAATAACTTATTTTTTCATGTTTCTAGGAAAAATTCAAAGATTTGGAAGACTCTGTAGAAATATCAGTGTCGGTATTCTTTTCAATGAAGGACATTCCAAATTTATTACAAGATCCCGCCAACCCAAAAGTAAGTGTACGAAACGTCATTTTAGCTCTTTAAAGGGATACCACATTAATAAAACTTGCCGGTTTTAGTGGAAAAGTTAAAAAAAAATAATTTTAATGTTGCCATCTTATTTTTCAGCGCGAAAAAAACTTGGTTCTAGAATTAATTAAATATGCAATCGGCGGCGGTTCGAGGTCGCTACAAGGATTAAGTTTTTCAGTCATCGACAAAAGTCGTTTGTTCATACCAGATTCAAGAATAGAATTTTATCACAAAAAAGCAGATCAGTTACAAGAACAAATGAAGGTAATAATTAAAAACACATTTATAAACTGAATTACTGTAAAATTTTATGTATGTAATATTTCCTTTATTATCACTGGTGCCAATGGACATTTTTTTATTACAATTTTAGTATTTTTTATATTTATTTATCAGACGGTTTGGTCTTGGTATAAAAAAATCTTAAGTTATATTTCTAATTGTGTCTATGTATAATTATATTTTTTTAATTTTTATTTTTGTATCAGGCAACACTGGGTAGTAACGGGGTCCTCTTATATCCGGTGTTCATCGACACGGCGCACCGACACCACCAGGTGTTCATGCGAGCCTCCGGCGTCATGTACACGATGCTCTTCAATATACTTGGCATGCCAGCCACTACTGTGCCAATGGGGTTATATAATGGACTGCCTGTTGGCATTCAGGTAAATAAATACATGTTCCATATTGTTGACGGGCCGTTTGGCGTGGTTAGTTAAGACACTACTTATCACGTCGCAGGTTGTGGGTTCGATTCCCATCCAGGACAGACATTTGTGTCCATGAACATGTCTGTTTGTCCTGAGTCTGTAATTATCTATTTAAGTATGTATTTACAAAAAAAAAGTAGTATATGTAGTATATCAGTCCTCTGGTTTCCATATTACAAGCTTTGCTTAGTTTGGGATCAGATAGCCGTGTGTGAAAAATGACCGAGGATATTTATTTATTATTGTAATGGATTTTGGGGCGGTTTTTTTTTTCACTTTGGGTAAGATTGTGTTTGACCGCCATCTCACCATGGAAAGTGATGATCGGTCGGAACACACCAATAGCTGTTTGGTGACAGATTCACCTTGTAAAGTACCTTACTACCGTGCAACCGATATCACGGTGAAGGTCATGGGTCATGGGTCCAAAGTAAAATACATGTATAATATTGTAAACAGGTAATAGCTGCGCCGTATCAAGACAGACTATGCTTAGCGGTAGCGAAGCAGTTAGAAAAAGGATTCGGGGGATGGAGGCCGCCGCAGTAACTCGTTTCTAGGACATTAAGTTACGATATAAATTGAACGTAATAAATCAAGTGATGTGATTAGATACCTTTTTTAACCGAAATACATTTTTAATACACATACAGGATGTCCGGTAAGTACTACAAACTTAAGGGGGAGATAAGTGGGCGGATCTTCATCACCATTATTGAAATATTTAGTGTCAAAAATTCAAACTTTAATTTTAAAAAAATTTACTTCGAAATGTCTTAAAATTGGTGACACTTTTGCTGAAGTCATTTTTGTATATTTGGCAGGTCATCCGCCCACGTATCTCCCCCTTAAGTTTATCGTTCTATTTACTGGACACCCTGTAGATAACAAAGTCGGATTAGTTACACCATTTATCTCAAGGACGACTGAACGGATTTTGATAATACTTGGTACACAAGTAGATCATATCCTGAAATAAAATATAGGATACTTTTTATCCCGGGAAACGACTAGATTCTCGGGAACGCGGCTAGTATAGTAATATTGGTGAACTTAAACAACTAATAATTAAGTATCATAATTATAATTTTAGTATTTCTGTTTTGACATTAGTAATTGATGTTTATAGGACTCGAAAGAGTTGTTACTTTGTTCACTGTAATTATATAATACAGTTGTTTCTAGTCTTGTCTTACCTACCAGTTGTTTAAGTTTACAGATATTTATAGCAAGATTTACATTTCAATAGTTTTTATCTATTTTATACTTAATTGTATTGATAGTGAGGTCAATAAAATTGGTCGTTATCTATTATGATAAAGATAATTCAATGTAATAAAATTACATTAATTTTTAATTTGTGATGGATTTTTTATGCTTTATACGTTTAGATGTAAGTGAATCCAAAGGATATTGTTTCTCATTTTGAAGGGACTTTTCTATTTCTACATACCTACTTATTGGAAAGGAGTACATAAACACATATTACGACTGTTTAGATCTGATATTACATACATTGTGTATTAAACCTTATTTATTAACGAAAATATATATTTGTTTTATTTAATAGTAAATAAACAACTTATTAGTTTACATATTACTTTTACCCTATAATTTTAATACATTTAAAAGTTCGCAATATATTATTATTATTTATTGATCAGGCAGGCAGTTGATTACTTTTATATTTGCATTCAATTTATTATAACGTAGGAAGATATTTTTTATTTTGCCAACGTAGGTTCAGATAGATAGATTTTATAAAATACCCAGAATTTTATTATGTAGTTAAGCATTTTGGTATGAGAAAGTTATTATATCCTATATTAACTAGGTAGGTACTGTGTAAATTAGACAATGGTCAACCAATTTGACTGAATGTCGAATGCGGACCTTAAGATGAAAGTGAACGAGTTTCTTACTATTCATTGAATATAATGAGGCCTTAATACAGAAAACAGCTTATTGTAATGTACAAATATATTTCTGAGTTTGCGGGTATATCACTATAACAAATATAATATGGAGATATTATTATTATTTTATTATTTACAACAAATGTACAATTACAATACATAAAAAACTTCTTCGAGGCTGCCGCTGCTGCCGATCGGCAAGGTTCCCAGAAGGCTGGCAGCGTTTCCTCTTTGGATGGCCAAGCTGATGCGTTGGCGGAAAAAGCTCGCAGCCCGCCGGTCACCCGAGGCCTCGATTAATTTTTTACATAAAATATTTGCGAAACGACGAGCTTCAGATTATATAGGATCATGGCTGATTAGGTCTTTCTTGGGAAAGTAGTGGTTTCAGACTTTAATTATTAAACCCTTAATGCTCTAAGGGTTTCAGACCGCCGCGCCACATGGTTCTCAACAAAGAGTATAATATAAAAACTACGTTTTAGTTCTCAAATGGGACTAGAGTCAAAAATTTACTTGAAAATTGCGCGCGAATTTTGTAACTGAAAATTGCGCGCGAATTTTGAAACTGAAAATTGCTCGCGAGTCAACAGAAGACCATAGAGGAGAGTAATTTATGTATACTAAAATACCTATCAATTGCGAAAAAGAGAAAGATAACAACTACGTTGGGACAATATCTCTTTCTAACCCTACTTACCCTTAATGAAAGAAAGAGAGACTGTCCCAACGTAGTTGTTATCTTTCTCTTTTTCGCAATTGATAGGTATTTTCTTCAAGTAGGTTTTTAGAGCTACCTATCCATTTAGTATACTTATTTCTTCAATATAACCGGTAGTTCAGTAGTAATAGGATTAGACAATCGAAAAATCAAATCGGATGTGTATTCTTGCCCTTCCGGCAGTCGGATTAACTCACAGACATGGCTCAACCTTATTCACGGTCCCGAGATGTAATGTTTTTCTGCAATCCTGTATGTTTTATTCTTAGAAAGGATATATTATTATATACCATATCCAAATCTGTTCAGGCCAGGCATTATAAAACGTAGTGTTTATATTCTGGTTGGACATTATAGTATCATTAGAAGTAATATAATTTAATGAGATACAGCCTGGTGACAGACAGACGGACAGACAGCGAAGTCTTAGTAATAGAGTCCCAGTTTACTGAAGGCATTATAAAAATAAATAATGGTAAGTTTTAAATAATTCATGGCAACACTAAATAACGACGATCTTTCGCGGTGCGTGCAGACATGACGCGCCGGTGATTTTTTTATAAATTTGACGTAATTCTTCTGTGCATATCTCGAAAACAAGGTGAATTACTATAAATAAAGTTATATATTAGTTTTTAGTGAGTGCATGTGTAAATAACCTGTACAATTGTACTTGCAGACTTCACAATGGCCGATCAAGTTGACTCAATGTCAGATGCCGAGCTTCGGACGAAACTGGCCGAGCATGGTTTCCCTATTATGCCGATAACGGCATCTACGAGAAAGCTTTTGGTGAAGAAATTGAAATTAATACTAGACAACAAGAGTAAACCGAGGACTAATGCCGATAGTAAGGTTGAAAACAGACGAACTCTCGCACGCTATTCCAGCGGCGAGGAGTCCGATTTGGACTCAACTAACAATGCTAAAGAGAAACGTGGACGTCGAGCCACGACGGGAGGGTCTATGCTACCTCCGGCGGCTAGTAAAACGCGTCGCCCGTCCCTGAAAAAAGGCTCGCCCGCTAAACATGATTCTGACAAAGGCTCTGAATCTGAGGACGAAAAATCACCAGTACGCACTCACGAGGAGGTAGAAACTGTTACTACACGTCGCGTTACTAAAACATACGCGGGAAATGATCAAGATGACTATGAAACTGGCTCTGACAGTGATGTAGATGTTGAAAAAAAGAAGACTTCTACACCTTTCCGTAGTAATTCCAGGTCTAGTGACTATATTTCTAGCACACTGTCAAATGTGGATGCACCTGCTAGTCCCCCGAAGTCATCTATATTTACACGTCCCTCTTTATCACCTACTAACTACTCTTCTGGGTTCTCATCATCACTTTCATCTTCTGATCATCTGAATTCAATCCGTTCACGTCTTGGTTTAACTTCAAATTTAGGGGACCGTCCCACTGCCAGTAACTATACCTCAAACTTTACCACAAGTACTTATCAGCCCTCAACTTCTACTATAGATGAGATTGAATCTCCATATCTTAGTAATTTTACACGGCGTTTGTCCTCGCTTAAGCCTGAAATTCCTAGGGCTACAACATCTTTTACTGATCGAGATACTAACAATGGCTCCACTGTTCAACCTCGCAGATCGTACATTACTGGAGTCCCTAGATCTGATATAGGTGAATATAAATCCACAACAGACAAGAAATTCTTGAAAAATAACCTTGTTTCACTTGCTCTTGTCGCCCTGGTGGCACTTTTTTTTTTTTGCTTATTTTTCATGTATATCGTTAAAAAGAATGATATAACATCTGTAGTTGATGATCAAAACAGTATCATACCTATTTGCCAGTTAAATATCCCAGGTAACAGGCCAGGGATTAACTGTGTCCCAAAAGAGCAAGTCAGTTATGCAAAAGATCTACTAAAAGTAATACATCCTGAACTCACTTCAAGAGTTGCTGAATATAAATGTGGCAAACCTGGTGTAATGCCTTATCTTACGGATAGGGAAATTCTAGACATTGCTAGTGCTAGAGCTGAAACTGCTGATGTCAGTCAATGTAGAACAGACCTCAATAATTTGCAAGTTTTATTAGTTAACAACCCGAGATGGGGTCTGAGTGTTGTCCAGCTGAAGAACCTCTACTCAAGGGATGCGGAATATTCCAGTCTGTCATCTACAGACATTGTTCAACAACGTATGAAAGGCAGCGTCGCTATTACCTTAACTGACCCTTCGACCCCAATGACCTGTTTATTTGTTAATACTTTGTACTCGGCTGGGTCCACTGTCATTATTGTTACAGTTCTTGCATTAGTAGGTCTAGGGCTTCAAAGAGCCTACAAATATTATGTAGCCTACCAGAAAAGGAAGAGTGAGGAAATATATTCCATGGTGGAGCAAATTATTGATGTAATCTCTCAGGAAACTGAGGATAGTGGAGAACCGTACATATCTGTGGACCATGTTAGAGACACTTTGATATCACCACAAAATAGGGAGAAAATGGTGTCAGTTTGGGATGCTGCTGTGAAGTTCATCCAGAGAAATGAAAGCCGTGTGAGAATGGAAGTACAATCTGTTGACGGTGAAGATTCCAGGGTGTGGAGATGGATTTCAGCTCATAGCAGCCCAAAGCGCAGTGCCGCATGGCAAGGACAAGCATTTGAGACTCAAGAGGGATCTGTTAACAACCTGACTGTTTCACCAACTCCTTGCTTGAAAATACGACACATGTTTGACAAAACCGATGAAAATCCAACCCTGAGAACTGTGATTCAGGATGCTATTCTGGAGAAGTGTGGTGACCACTGTAAAATTCTACATATCGATGTTGAGAGGAGCTCATGTTGCGTTTATGTAAAGTGTGTGTCACCTACGGATGCTGGAGTTGTTTACCGCAGTCTTCACGGCTGGTGGTATGAGGGGCGACTCATCACTGTCAAGTACTTACGCTTGGAGCGCTACATGCAGAGATTTCCCAACTCGCCTTCTGTGGGCCCTTACTTAAAAATGACACGGCACTGACTGACACAATGCTCCTGGGATGAGTTATAATAAGTCAACACTAGTGCTTTCACCATAGATTCTTTCATGAGTTGCAGTAGAAACAATCAGAATGGGTAATTCCATCTGCTGATTAAAACCCTTGCAGGAATATTTTTCTTTTATTTTCATACATATTCATGTCTATTTGTTAAAACTACATTGCTATGCTTTATTCAAACTTAATTAAATATGAATTGTATCTATTAAACATTATTCTATATTCCATAATAAGTTAATTGCATAATACGTTATCAGAGGTAGCCAAAATCCAAGGTAACAGTGCATTTTGTCAATTAAAATTAATAATTGACTTGTTGATATGGGCATTTATAGATTTGTCAATTGTTTCCAAACCACTGATCTGATTTCATTTAGATAAAGGTGCTGGTCATAAAATACGCCTTAGATTTTGACACACATTGTTTCTTTTTCTTTATTTACTTATTAATATTAAATATTATATTGTGCTCAGTTCGACATTGTAAATATTTGACATCACAATGTTCATGTAATTTCAACTGTTAAATGTAAGTTAGAGTCGTAAAGCTTGTATTTGTTACTGAATTTACTAATGTTTTGGAACAAAATGTTTTAAAAATAGTAGTATGTAAGAGTAGGTAGATTTCATAGGATATATCCGCGACTTACACATGTTTGAGTTATATTTTCTCTTTAAAATTGCACAACAATGATACCTAAGTGTGTTTTTAATTTCGTATAAGATTGACATTAATGTTTTAATTTAAGTATTTCTACTAACTTCTTGTTCGTAATATCTAGTTATTTTTATGGATTGATTTTCATTTTTTTTAATAAATTGGTTTAAGTAATGATAATCTATTATTTTATGATAATAATATATATCTTGGTAGTTAGCTATAAAAGCATGATAAAAAAAATAATGACGACATGACTAGGAAAGACCTATTTAGATTTTTTTTTATTCTCAATAGCACTATGGAAAAGCTATATAAATAAAAATGAATCTTCGAAATGTATGTTACGCTCATAACTTTCGAATGACTGCACCAAATTGGATGATTGTTTGTTTTATGTATTAGTTATGGTTAGGATAAGGTTTGTATAAAATAAAAATTTCCACGGAAACGCGGGTGAAATCGAGGGGTCAGCTAGTACTACATTATTTAAAAAAATCTTGCACTATGAGTACCTAAGTGACCCACATTATTTGGGGAATCCCAGGTTAATACTAATACTTGGGTACTATCAGGTAGCGTTTGCTTACACTGTACCATTGACAAATAAAACAAAATCAACAATATAAAACATTTATTAGCACCAAATATACAAACAACGCGACGTTACGCAAAACACTAATAGTTCAAGAGTTGTGTGAGTGCTTGATAGCATCTCCACTTGTCGGGAAGGTAGAAAGCCTCGAAGACGTGCGGGAAGGGAGCGTCCCAGCCGGTGACGCGGCTGATCGGTGCCTCCAGGTGTAGGAAGCATTCCTCCTGAAATTCACCATTTTAGGACAAGTTTTATTATTTTCAATCCTACTTCATGTCAGGTGGAAGACGTTCCTCACTGGACAAGGATCTCCGGCTTCTCGCGACCCTAACAAGATCATCGGTCCTACTAATATTATAAATGTGGAAGTTTTTGTTTGTTACATATCCTGGAATAAAACTTTCTTTTTGTATTTATGATTTGCGATCAGTCATTATGGCGTCTTAGCGTTTTGGCTTTTTTATTAGTATGATTAGAAGAACGTCCTTGGGTTTTGTTTTGTATCTAAAATTGTTCATTATAGCATAATACATATTATATGAAATTTGCAATTCTTTGTGAATTTCTCTTATCTGTTTTCATTAAAAACATAATAAAATGAATAAAATTGTTAAACATTTGAAAAAAAAGCTAGATGGTCCAAAAATATTGAAAAAATGTAACCTTGCTGAGTTGCCGGTTATTCTCAGTTGAAGGCTGACTTCGGAACCGGTGGTAACTTCTGTAATTCGACCTTCATAAGTGCCCTTCTAGGGCCTAAACTGAATAAATGGTTTTGACTATGACTTTGAACACCATTAAAGTTTATATTATACATAGTTAGTTAGATAAGGATGAGGATAAATTTGTATTTACCTGTATCGTAGCAGCCAGTTCAGCACCAAAACCACAAGTGAGCGGCGCCTCGTGCGCCACCAGACAACGCCCCGTTTTCTTTACAGACTGTAATAGTTAAATTGTATTTTACAAGCTTTATATTAGCTTGCAATGTTTTTACGGGGTGAATCTTGCAACTCAATTTAGAAGCAGATATCTTTAACCGATTGAGCTGAAATTTTGTATATACGTTTAGTTTGGATGACAATGCATGGTTAGCTGTGTGACGTCATTCTAAATCGAACATGGCGGAACACCTAAGATAGCGGACTATTAATTTTTAATGCAATCCTACAATATGGGTATCAAATGAAAGGGCTTGCTGAGAATAACTCAAAAAATTAAGTGACGTCACTCTGAATCCAAAGCTTGTTTTTAAAAAAGTTTTATTAACTTATAACTTTTAGAATAAGCTTGTGTTTCACCGCAATCTTACCATGGTAAGTGGTGACCGAAGGTGGTAGCTATGTGTTGAAAAAGCAACTTGAGAACCGAAGTTTTCCCTCACCGAAAGCTCAAGCTCATTGTAGGATTCGAACCCACGACCTTCGCCGCCGTATCCGACGTCACTACCACTGAGTCTCGTTTACGAAGAATGAGTGACGTCGCTATGACGATTTCAATCATTCGAAGAACAGGGGGGGGGGGGTGCACTTGCAACCATTGTGCCCCCCATGGATCCGCGCCTAGATACCTAGATCACATCCTGGAATAAAACATCTGATACTTTATCCCGGGGAAAGATAAGATCCCTCGGGGATCTAGTAGGTAGGTTGATATAATTGAGATGCAAACGTAACTCACATTACAAACAGTGTCCTCGTCCCAAGGCAGGATGGACTGCAGATCTATGACGTCACACTTGACTCCCATCTTCTCTTCAGCCATCAGCGCCACTTCCAACAACACGTGTATCTGAGTACCCCACCCAATCAAGGTGGCCGCATCGCCTACAATTTACACATACAATATAGAAAGAAAAGAAAGAAAGAAATACATTTATTCATGACAACACACATTAAAATAAAGAAAAAGAAATAACATAAAAAGACAAGACAATAAACGAACAATAATGGAATGTTGCGTGATGCCAGGAATAGGTCTCGACTAAGCTAAGCTAAAGCTAAAAAAAATATCATCAATAAATATCATGAGTTCACACACGGCTATCTGATCCCAAACTAAGCAGAGCTTATGGAAGCCAGATAACTCAGCGATCAGAATACAAAATCAGCGACAAAAAATTAGTGCTCACTCAAACATTTGGGTACTCTTTTAATCTAGTCGCTTTCGTACGCTCCGACGGTAAACATGCCTCAGTGCTCGTTTAATATTTTGGCTAGCAGGTATGAGTCGTAAAATTTTAGGCAATCTTTTGTACATAACACAATTTGAAATTTCACCCGCACCAAGAGCTCTTTTCCCGGGATAAAAAGTATACAATATTTTATTCCAGGATATGAACTACCTGTGTGCCAAGTTTCATCAAAATCTTTTCAGTAGTTTTTGCGTGAAAGAGTAACAAACATCTTCACACACATCCAAACATAAATTCACACTAGCTGTTCCGCGCGGTTTCACCCGCGTTCCCGAGGGATCTAATCTTTTCCCGGGATGAAAAGTAGCCTATGTGCTATTCCAGACTATAATCTATCTCCATGCCAAATTTCAACCAGATCCATTCAGCCGTTCTGGCGTAAATGAGTAACAAACATACATCCATCCATCCAAACTTTCACATTTATAATATTAGTAAGATTTATAATATTAGTAGGAAGTAGCATTGCAAAGTGTACATACCTTCCTTTAAGAGTTGTGCTTTACCAAGCGGCAGCGTGTAGTCTCCCAGTGGGACCTCTTCAGCAGCAGATCGGTACAATATCTTGGGCTCTAGGAATATGCAGGGGTCCCTCTCTCTGATGCACGACAACAAGAGGCCTTTGGCTGTTATAGGCCCTCGGGGAATCACTACCTATGACGATTTATTTATACAGGTGTCCGGTAAGTAGTACTACAAACTTAAGGGACTAAAATGACCTCAGTGAAAAGGTCGTAATTTTAAAAGACGTTTTTTTAAAGTTCCGTACAAAAAAAAACGGAACCCTTATAGGATCTCTCGTGCGTCTGTCTGTTCGGTCATGTCACTGACATTTGCTCCGAATCTACTTGACCAAATCAGGTGAAATTTGGTAGAATGGTGTAATACTATGACCCAAACACAGATGTGCAAAGTAAATATATATATTTTTAAATAAGGGTAATTTTTGTGACCGTTTTAGAGTAATAATCTAATATTAAAAATACAATAAATAAATATCTCGAAAATGGTGCCACTTATATTGAGGTCTTTTTAGTATATGTTGGTAGGTGACCTGCCCACCAATCTCCCCCATAAGGTTGTCGTTCTACTTACCGGACACCCTGTATATAATAAAGGTTGTTTGTTACCTTAAGTCCCGGTACATGTGCAAAGAATGCCTCTGGGCTCTGTGAGTGGTAGAGTCCTCCGTGTCCCACAGCGGAGCTAGGGCTCCGCACCGTCAGGGCTCCACAATCGAACTGGCCGCCAGAACCGTACCGAGCCTTCGCTGCCTCGTTCACTAACTGAAGTTCAGACAATGATAGCTCAGTGTTAGTGACGTCGGATACCGCGGCGAAGGTCGTGGGTTCGTATACAACAATGGGCTTGAGCTTTCGGTGAAGGAAAATACGGTGGTAGGGTACTTTGGCTGGCTACCACCCTCAAGTTGAAAATCTATCGCCAAGCACCTATGGGTGTGTTCCGACAGCTGTACTTGAGAGCCAGTTCCCATCTAGGCTTTGTGTGCTTACCACCTTCCGCTACATCATCACTTACTATGGTGTGATTGTGGTCAAACACAAGCTTATCCAGAATAAAAAAAACACTTTATTTTATTCACAACTAGCTGTCCTACGCTATTTCACCCGCGATCCAGTTTCTCCATACTAACCGTGTCCGTTTCATCCCCTTAGGGAAATTTTGGAAAATCCTTTCTAGTGAAACTTACCTACGTCATAATAACTATCTGCGTGCCGAATTTCAGCGCAATCAGTTCAGTGGTTTGAGCTGTGTGTTGATACTTTGATAGATCAGTCAGTCAGTAACGATTGCCTTTTATATACACAGATATACAAAGACATAAAGTTTATGTGTCTATTTGTAATTCAGTATAACAGCTTTTTACTAAATGCATGCTAAAGTTACATATATAAAACAAGTTTTTTTTTTGTTTTACTTCCCTATTTAACTAGTGCTATAATTTTTATGTATTTTAATTTAAGCATAAAGGCTGACTTCAAAAGTGGTAACTTTTGTAATTCGACCTTCATAAGTGCATAATAAATCATATCCTTGTCATACTGATTTTTAAAGGCCTTATCTGGGTGTTTTTTATGTAACATCTTGTAGCCTAGTCTACTCTTTTCTATACTTTTGAAGTTATAAACCATAAATATAATACTATTGGGTTTATACTAGTAATAATACCTGGTCGAAAGCGGGGAAAATATAATCAGCAAACTGTATCTCAGCTATGGCAGTAGCTCCAGCCTTTGCCAGCCCAATACCAAACCCAGCGATGCCTTGTTCACAGAGAGGTGTGTTGAACACTCTGTCTTTGCCATATTTTTCCTGGAAACCAATACAATTGGTATTAATTTACTTTTGAATTAAATTGGTAAAATACATTTTTTTTTTTATGTCACTAGTGACAACGAGGCAGGCGGGTCACCTGATGGTAAGTGACTACCGTCGCCTATAGACATTAGCAATACCAGTGGGACTGCCAACGTGTTGTACACCATATTACTATGCCGTAAGGGCAAGGGCAACTGGCTCTCAAGTGCAACTGCTGGAACACACCAACAGGTGCTTGGCGACAGATTTTCAACTTGAGGGTGGTAGCCAGCCAGTCGAGTACCACCTAGTACCCTACCACCGTGCAAGCACCGTACATTCTAAGCACACATAGAATTAATATTCTTATTTTATGTTAGTCACATGAAAATGTATGCGACTGAAAGACTTTGTATCTATGGCCATGAATAAACATTAATAAAAAAACTTAATTAAACTGAAAAGATATCTCTTGAGAGACAAACTTAGTCTACATGACTTCATTGAATATAACAATTAACCTGTAATCCTAGCGCACACCTGAAGACCCCACCAAATGCCACATCTTCACCAAACAACACTGCCGTAGGGTCATTCTCGAGTGTTATGTCCATAGCATTGTTGATGGCTTGCATCATATTCATTTTGATAGCTTCACCTGAAATATTTAAGTTGTTATGTTAAGGAGTTATGTTCAAAAGCTTACTTAGAAATGCAGTTGCTGACAGCTTAATAAGTGTTCTAGGGTTTAATAAAGATATGGTTACATTCTAGCCCCAATTATATTATTAGATTGCAAATAAAATATTAACGAATGTATTAATAAATAGGGCATACATAGTTTGATCTTCTCCTCAGTAGTGTAGTCAATAAACTAATATCACTTACCTTCTATTGGTTTTTCATTGTTAGGGAAGTAAATAAAATGAGAAGATAGTCTTTTATTACACTTATTTGCATGTTTCAAAAGTTTTGTGAATAAAAACGTTTTCTTAGGTATTAAATTCGCCATTTGTTCTGAAGAGCGTAGTCACTTCATGTAAATTAGGTAACAAATCTTATCTAAAATTGTAATTAGTTACGCTTTGATTAAAATTCATTGATAACGCATGACGAAATAAAAAAACATTATTTGTTTGTGCGTGCTCGTTGTTTGTCTACGATTACCTACTTTTTTTTTCACTCAGTTACATTATCTATCTATAAGTTTATGCATTTCAATACGTTATGATCCGTATATTCTAGAACCAAGAAAAGCAATTGAACTAGAAGTTCAAACTTTAAACGAAACAATCTTCGAATTCTACAAAGTACAAATCAAAGAGTATAATAATATATGAGTACAAATATTTACTAAGTTGTTATAAGTGTCAAATTGACAGCCCAGATAACTATATACTAGTCGGAGACAGATAGGACAGTACTATTTAACGATTAGTTCCAAAAATATACGCTAAGCGTTAGGGTCGTTATGTCACCTAGTGATGACCCTCAGCGTACTATAAAAGTAACGATCCGGTAGACCGGTACAAAATATCGATAGCATAGTGATGTACCACAGAAAATCCTCATGGGGTTTGTTTCATTATTTGCAAGCTTTATTAGGTTTCCGAACGAAACAAATTTAAAAATAAAACAACTTTTCAGATTTTACTTTTTGTATTTTGTTCCTCTTAACCTATGGGTTTTATATTTGTCAAAGGCAATTTGTTGAGGTACACACAACTGTTTCACTAGTTTTTCTTGTATACCTCCTTTTAAAATTTTATTGATTATGTTGCACCAATTATGGACATGGGTGCGTATCATTAAATTAAGCAACCATTCCTTTACTTCGGTTTTATGAAGTGTACACCCCACCCAATTTACATCAAATTTCTTGAATATTTCTATTTTTAAATGTTCTTTTACACATTTTTTGTAACCATGCCTATTCAAATAATCATGTATAAGGCCCGAGATATCCCTATATAACATTAAAAACTTCTTAGATGGATATGTTAAATTATTATGTTTTAGAAGGGTGTATTCTCGTTGTTCGATCCATTTATGAAACACATCTCTTTTTTTTTGGGTATAAGTCTCAGAGCATCTCGTACAGTTAAATTTTTTTGTCACTCTCCTGCACATATACCCAGCAGTATATGCAGAAGAGTGCACACGCAATCTTTCATTGATTGGATTTAACGATTGGTTGCAATCACTGCTGTTTTGGGCCAATGTTATGGGTCTACTATATATTATAGCATTTTCTTTATCCAATGTTGATGAGGAACTCTCATCAACATTGGATGAGGATACGAGTTTTAAAAAATCAACTACTGTGTCTCCTATATCATCCTCACAGTTTGCGTAAATTGAATGTGGACCCATAACGTTGGACATTAGCAGTGATTTAAACGCATTCATGAAAGTATTTGCATCAGGATTGACGTTCCTGTAGTTGATGGCTCTGATCCTACCAAAAAAATTCTCCAGAGGATCCTGATTTACATTTCTAGGATAAAAATATTCTATTTCATATTTTTCGAACAACAGTTTAGATAACCTTTCAAAACTTTCTATAGTTGTAACCCATCCATTAAGAGAAGGAACTCGAACCTTATATATTTTATTATTTTTGCGGGCTTTCTTGCTACTATGATCAATAAATTGAATATTTTTCAAAATTTGTTTGGCTTCTGTCCAAAATTGGAAATGTTGTGTTCCGTTCGGCTTTATTGGTCCACGCAGTTTGCCCCGGACAGTGCTCCCTCGAGATCCGTTCACGCTATCAAAGAGCTTGTCGACGAATCCCACAGCTTCGCCAGTTGTGGCCATTGTCTCACTGACATTTTGACCAGAGGCTGTTGTTTCTGAAATTAATATTAAATAATTATATACAAGTATTACACATAAACAAACAAAAATACCAACAGTTATTCTAAGTGCAACTGATAGATAAGGCTAAATTGTAATAAATTATTAAGAACCTAATCCTTTTTTAACAGAGAATACCTAAATACACATTTAATAGTGTAAATTTAATATGTCTATTTTGTTATATATATATAAATAGAATTTATTATATATATATATATATACTCTCTAGACTTATATAACTTCGTTCCATCCGGGTGTCCCTTGACACCTCTCAAGTTTTTATTTTTACGTCTTATTCTCCTCATCATAAATTTGTAGTCAACGTATGTAGCTAAGTAATTGTGAAACCAACAGTTTCTTCACTTTTTATATTAAAATATTTTTATAAATTTCAGTGTTCTTGTTTGTTGAAAAAAATAGTATTATTAGATAATGCATTTTTAAAACAAAGCAAATAAATAACTTACTGAACAATGCAGTATATTTAAGCATTCCACTGGTTGTTGCACTCAGCGTTTGGGCAGCTACACTAACTTTCATTTTCTTCATTTTTGCTGCATATACATGATGCTCTGTTAATTTTTTATGCATTCTAGTATGACCTAGTTGGCAATCAGCGTCAAATATAGTTTCAATATCTTTCCAAGTAGCAACTTTGTCTTTGAATAGCATATCTTTTGTAAGAAGGTTGTTCCTAAGGCCTTTAAGTAAGTGCGGGGGATCATAAACTACACTTAATTTTTGTCCTGACAACTCAATAGTTCCATCTGCAAACAGACAACATATAGAGTTCAAAAAGTGTAATCCATCAAATTTATAAAATACTAGCTATCTTCCGCAGTTTCACCCGCGTTCCTGTGGGATCTTATCTTATCCCGGGATATAAATATAGCCTATGTTAATCTGGAATAATGTAATATTCAAATGATGAAAAAAAAATTGAAATCGGCACTGTAGTTTTTGAGTTTATTCGTTACATACATACAAATATTTCTTCTTTATAATATTATAGATATAGATAGAAATAGAAAGATTGTCAAAGCTTAAATGGTTATGAAATTGTGGTTTAAGGGCTGAACACATTTGGATGAAATTTGGCACACAGGGAGACCATGACCTGGACTAACATATAGATGCAGATTTGCAGACAATGTGCATGCAATGGCAAATTGTTGTCAAGAGAATTTATCTACTTACCATTATATTCCTCATTTAAAATCCTTTTTCGTTCAGTCTCCAATTTGATCATATTTATGGCTGTTCTAAATGTTGAACCCTGGTCACATACAATAGCTAAAGGTATCAAGTTTGACTCTGACACTTTAGTGACCACTTCCTTTAGAATCCTTACCACTGTAGCAGCTGCAGTTGTTCCCTCACAAAAATAGAAACAAATAGGCTGTCTCCAGTTTGAGCACACTCCTTTTAGCATGAATACTAACGCATGATCGCAAAACCTTAATTCTCTTTCATACCCAAAGTCTTTAAAGCCTCTTATCTCATCTTGGGACTCAACATAAGTGAGATGAGGCGTAAGAGCAACCTCATCAAACAAAATAGAGCACAGTTTCTTCTTTGTGTCCCATTTTTGTGTTTTGTACTTTAGTACTCTAAAAATATTATCATTTAGCCCCACATTGAAAATTATATTTTCAGCAAGACGGTTTAATGTTCTTTTACTGGGCAAATTAAATATTTTTTGTAACAACCTATATCCTTTCGGGCTTTCCTTCATTAAGGTCAATGCCAAATGTTTTTCACTGGTAGTGTATCTCATAGCCTTCTTCTTTCTGTTTGCCATTTTTAACTGCATGAGTAGAAAATCTTGGGCTTGTTGCGACATTTTATCAAATTTCTTATTAAACAATTGGCTGCAACTTAGAGTCTTAGCAGCATCCAATCTTTGCAAAAATGGCTTCTGTGTATTGTTTTTCTCAACTGCAATTTTTCTAATGTTTTTTATAAAGCATCTGCAGTTTCTGGTCAATTTATTAGCTGTAAAAGAATATTTACATTATTTAGATTATAGTTTTTGACACAATAGTATTATATTTTTAGATTTCAGCCATGAAACAAAACATGTATTTTTGTCTAGAAACTTTTTCAAAGTGTTCTAAGTAATTATTTTACTTTTCTGTAAGTACCTTACTTTTACTGTGAGTTTTCTAAATCTATTTTAAGTTTGTGTTTAAAATATAAAATATATTATACCTCCTCTGCTAATAACATTTTTTTCTGTTGCTTTTTTTTTAAATTGAGTACGCTCCACTCTGCAAATCACACCTGTAAATAAAATAATCATTAAATTCTAATGGTGAAACAGGAATATCAGGTAACTACTAGGGATCCTGAAATTTCAGCAATATTGCTTATAAAATTTAGTTTTTGAATTCTCTAAATATTCTAATTACTTTAAAATTATATTAGCAAAGCTTCTCTCTCTGTTATGGAAACACAATATGTATTAGGATAGTCCGGAAAGTACAACAAAATGTTTTATTTTCCAACGAACCGCATCGATAATGTGGCATTCTAATAGTGAAATAATTTTTCAAATCGGTTCAGTAGTTTTTGAGTTTATTCATTACAAGCATACAAAAATTCTATCTTCTTTTTCTTATCTTTACTATTTATAATATTAGTGTAGTGTGTAGATCTAGTTAAGACAAAGCTTAAATATTTTAAAATTAAGAAAATTTATATTATTCTTACCTCCCAAGGCCCCCAAGGTTAGTGATGAATTTTCACACTTGCTTGTTGATGGCATTTCACTTGATTCAAAGACACTGAATGTAGTGAAATCTGCAATAAAAGATATTAAGTAATTATAAGTAAATGTTTTCTCACTCATGGCAAAGAATGCGATTCTGATCAGAATCATTTCCTGGTAATACAAATATACATATTGCAAGATATAAATGCTGATATTTCCGGTCCGGAAAGTACAACAAAATATTTTTTTTGAACGAATCGAATAGTGAAATATTTTTTTTAATTGGTTCAGTCGTTTTGAGTTTATTCATTACAAGCATACAAAAATCCTATCTTCTTTTCCCTATCTATAATATTAGTGTAGTGCGTAGATCTAGATAAGAAAATGCTTAAATATTTTAAAATTAAGAAAGTTTATATTATTCTTACCTCCCAAGGCTAGTGATGAATTTTCACACTTGCTTGTTGATGGCATTTCACTTGATTCAAATACATTGAATGTAGTGAAATCTGCAATAAAATATATTAAGTAATTCTAAGTAAATGTTTTCTCACTCATGGCAAAGAAAGTGATCTGATCAGAACCAATTCCTGGTAATACAAATATACATATTGCAAGATATAAATGCTGATATTTAACTTTATGGTTTATAACTGACATTTAGATTACAAATAGAATATTCTTTTTTATTAATGTAATCATTTTGCAGCAGAAAACATGCAAGTAAAATACATTTTGTTTGTTTGAGAAAATTATTGGCGATTTTCAATTGTATTGTGTACACAGGAGTTCCACATGGGTTGATGAATTATAAAATTAAAAACCATAATAAAAATTGTTAAAAATTATTACCAGTATTGAGTAATGGAGATGCAGGAGGATTTGTGGCCGGTCTTGAATATAAATGATCAACTGGATGTTCTAAAATGAGAAAATAGTATATCAGAAAATAAAACATAAGTTGTATACGTCTTTGCTCAACCCTATGGGGAAACAAAGCCACTTTGTCAAGGTGTGATGCTATATGTAGAACATAAGTACCTTGGACAACAACTGGATTTTCCACTATTTCCTCAATGTGTTCCTTTTTACTGTAGTTATGATCATATAAAGGATCACCTGAAAATAATCAAATAAAGATTAATTTCAATAAAGGAATAATCATAAACAACCCCACCTAGCATAGTATAAGGACAAGAAAAAGAAGAGAAGAAAGAAAATCATAAACCAGACAAACTATTTTCGACAAAAATCTGGAGAACATCTACATAATACACGCAAACACCATTCTATGTTCATTGAAAATTAAAACATGTCATTATCATTAGCAAATAGCAGCCAAGTGACAAATGCTTATATTTATGACAAAATTTACTGGTTTTTTTTATCCAATTTAATCGTGTTGTCTGTTCATTAGATGGGGTAGGAGTATTAATATTAATAAAACATTTATTTCTCTTCACAAAAGTAAATACAAAAAGAGCTTAAGGTACTATGCAAACCTATTTTGTGAGAGACTGGTGCCTATTGTAGGTTTTATAAAACATGTAGTACAGGTGACCAGGACCCCACTCCACGGATTGTTAATACTATTGCGATCTTATATAAACAATTGAGAGACGTTAAATGCAAAAATAATATGTTCTAAAATACAAAAGTAGGAGTACCGTGTGTGGAAGTATGTGTGTGTGAAAGTATGCGTGTGTATGTAAGTATGTGTACAAGTTTGTACATGAGTATGAGAGAGTGTATGAATATGTGGAGTGTTAGTTTGTTTGTGTGTGTGCACAGTGTGTGGTTATAGATAGTTGAGCATTATGAGAGTATTATTTGAGTAGTCAAACCGAAATTCAAAACAAATTCATAAGAAATCAGTAGCATCTTCATTTGGCTTGTCTTTGACCTATTTGTAGTAAGTAAGTACTTAACCCATCAACCAACCTAAATCAGACTCAAAATGAATTAAACATTGTTATAGGCACAAAATGTTCCTAAGCCACATGGTGGCTTAACCCACGTGGTGGCTTGACCCACATGGTGGCTTAACCCACATTGATTTAGCTTTGGGAAGGATTTAATGTATAGGTACATTATAATGAAAAATGCACAGCACAGCTATAAATTACAAGTGTACTTATTAATATGCAGAGTTTAAATATACTTACAAGAAAAAGGCACGCCATGCTCGACTTCTTTAGTAGAAAATAGACATGGATAACCATCTATGAGACGATTGCCCCTGTCATCCAGTTGGTATTTGTCGAAGTGTTTTTGACACACACGTTTATTAACTAATTGATCCTTTGAAAGACCAAGAAGTTGGGAATTCACTGGCACCAAAAACGACAGCCACAAAGCTCTAAGATTATCGTCCTTTGGTAAACTGTAAAGGCGATGAGTTTTGTTGGTTGAAGTACAACCGACAACACAGCACTTGATAGGAGCCATGGCCGCGAACCAAAGCACTGTAGTATAATTCGTATCAATAAAGGAACTTGGAATTATAATATTATCTCAACTCAAGGAATAACCCGAGGAGAACGTAAATATAACTCAGCAGGACACAAGATTCGACACGAATGATGGCATGTCGTTGAGTTTGACAGATCTACATAACAACGGCCAAAATGGCTGCCAACAACATGGCTACCGAAAGTAGCGCCCCTTGACGTATTTTTTGGCACTAAACTGTCACAGGCCTGATTGACAGTAGGATATTTTTTTTATACCACTATGTGGAAAACAAGCTTACGGCCCACCTGATATATTCCGATACAAGTAAATTCGTGTATTTTGAGTTTTATTGAATAATTTGGAAGCACTGTACAATAGCGCCCGCTGATTTGGGGCTTCACTTTTTTTTTGTGTAGTACTCTCCGTAGTAAGAACTTTCACCAAGGCTTTTGACGTGATTTTCTTTTTTAGAAAATCCTAAAGTTTCTAACTAATTCATAAATAAAGTAGCCACGAAGTATTCACTTCTAACCTAATCAAGCCATGTTGATTTTGAATAGAAAAGATCTTAAATAATATAAAATTTAGAAAAAAATTGTTATTTATACGTGAATTATGTAGTTAGAAATTTTTAAAGCCTTGGTGAAAGTTCTTACAACGAAGAGTACTACACGAAAAAAAATAAGTGAAGCCCCAAATCAGCGGGCGCTATTGCACAGCGGAGCCAATAATTTCGATGGTTTTTGTCCAATAAAGATCAATATAAGTCTTAGAGCATTAAGCCATTAATAATCAAAGATATTAGTGCACAAATGAAGTGAAATGAAAGCGTGTATCGTGACTTTTCAGGTTGTCCCAAAAAGTCCGTGAAGTTTTAGTGGAACGACCACCAATTTCACTAAACCTGACTGGACTTATACGGACAAGGATTCTTCAAGGGCTAGAATTTACTGTGAATGTGGTATGACATGACAAAAACATAAAATAATATTGAATATAAAGATATGGTTTAGGCTTGATAGTCTTGTAACTAAAGCCATTAATTTTTTTTAATAGCGGCTTTTCGGCGGCGTTTTATCCAATAATGATCAATCTAAGTGCCAAAGTGCCAAAGAGGATAAAAACCTCGGAACAATTATTGTTCCGAGATCAAAACACTACGTTTCTACGTGCACCAGTGAAGTGAAATGTTCACTGGTGCACCTAGATTGGACATTATTGGACAAAATGCCGTTAGTTATTATTCGATAAAATTCAAACAAAATACACTTCATTTTATTGAAAATCAAATTATTCACTAAGACCTAGAAAGTTCCCGCCAAAAACTAACAGGGGCATTTTTTATTTGCATGCAAAGTATGTATCGTGTCGCTACATTTGTAGCGTCTAAAACTAAAGTAATAACAATAAATTATTTAGCTATAAAATCACATTTATTTGAGAATATGAATTAATTACATCTTATCATCTAATATATAAAAGGAGGATAGGTCCTGACTGACTCATCAACGCCCAGCCTAAACCCTTAGACCTAGGAAGCTGATTTTTTTCACAGATTTTAAAACGTGACCGAGGAATAAGAACGGATTTTTCGAAATTCAACCCTTAAGGGGGTGAAAAAGGGGTTGAAAGTTTGTATGAAAGTCGGTCATTTTTGAAGCTAGAATCATGAAACTTTGTTTTTAAGATAACAATAAAAAATAAAGAAACACGTGTCTAAGAGTTTTCTTAAATTCCACCCCTGAGGGGGTGAAACGGGGGTTGAAAGTTTGTATGGAAGTCCGCCATTTTTGAAGCTAGAAGCATGAAACTGTGTTTTTAAGCTAACAATTAGAAATAAAGTAACATGTGTTTTAACGTTTTTTAAAACTCCACCCCTGAAGGGGTAAAACGGGTGTTCAAAGTTGGTATGAAAAATTAGAAGGCCTGACTCACTGACTCATCAACGCCCAGTCGGACCTAGAAAGCTGAATTTTTTCACAGGTATTGTTTTTAAGATGTAGACGAAGAATAAATTAGGATATCAATCTCTAAATGGATAATAAAGGGATACGTAGGTGAAACCGCGGGACGAAAAGCTAGTAAATTATAAACCTACATAAAGCAAAGTCGGGTTATTTATTTACACCATATTTTATAACTCGAGAACGGCTGAACGGATTTTAAATGATCTTTGATTTGCTGCATTCCCCAAATAGCAGAATAACTATTAAAAAAAGGAAAAAATATTATAAAAATTATTTATGTCATACATTTTGAACCCGGAAGGTGGAGCTGGAATCAGGTTCTATGTTTTATTTTTAGGGCAGGACAACGTTTTTTTTTTTTTTTTTTTTATTCTGGATAGGCTTGTGTTTGACCACAATCTCACCATGGTAAGTGATGATGTGGCCGAAGATGGTAAGCACACAAAGCCTAGATGGGAACTGGCTCTCAAGTGCAGCTGTCGGAACACACCGATAGGTGTTTTGGCGACAGATTTTCATCTTGAGGGTGGTAGCCAGCCAGTCGGGTACTACAAAGTACCCTACCACCGTGCTGTGGTTTCCTCACGATGTTTTCCTTCACCGAAAGCTCAAGCTCATTGTAGGATTGTCACGTCTGCCGGGCCCACTAGTCTATATAAATAAAAATGGATCTTCGAAATGTATGTACGCTCATAACTTTCGAATGACTGCACCAAATTGGATGATTCTTTGTTTTATGTATTAGTTATTAGGTTATTAGGACAAGCTTTGTATAAAATAAAAATATCCACAGGAGCGCGGATCCCACGGGAACGCGGGTGAAACCGCGGGGGACGGCTAATTTTGAATATAACGTCAACTAAACCAACTCGAAAATAGTTTTACCTACATCAGCATCAATTTAAATAGGTAGCTAACATAGTTTCACTGCATCGTTTTATTATGTTACTTACCTTCCACATCTTGCCAATTTCTCCGAGTAATCTTCAATTACATACTTGTCTTGTCTTAACATAATGTAACTTGGGTCGCGATTCCGGGTTTTTTTTATGTGTAGGTATTATACTTATGGGGAAAACGTGAAAACCGTCTGCGCTGGTACGGACATGTGATGAGGCGAGATGATGACCATATGACTAAAAGAGTGATGAACCTAGAAGGTGGAAAGAGAAGCCGTGGACGACCACCAATAACCTGGCTCCGAACAATAGATAATGACATGAGAGCGAGCAACACAACAAAGGAGACAACCCACAACCGTATGGTGTGGCGCAGAAATACTAGGAGGGCTGACCCCAAATAAGTTGGGACAATAGCTAGGAGAAAGAAGAAGATTATAGTTATGGGATGACATATCGACATTATTGCAAATTAAAAAGTTTTATTCACCAATTAGCTTTAAAGAGAGAAGGAATGTATGTTAACGATATTCTCATTTAAATTCCTACCGGTTGTGGTATTTTTATGACATCGATGTTTATTCGATTTAAAATCGAATAAAATATAATTGATGTAGGCAAACGCCTCAGAACGATTAAAAAGTGGAAAAATTACTGGAAATATTTATAAATGATGTACAGCATTTTACTTGTGATAAAACTATGTTAAAATTCGATTGTGTCTCTACATATCGAAGGATGGGGTCCTTTATTTTTTTATTAACGATTTAGCGATTTGTCAGTAACATTAAGCCGAATAAGGCACCGGTGACTTAGAGTGCGAATAATACATTAGTGTGTAGAATGATTAATGTGGCCAAATGCACATAAGACTTGGAAGGTGTGGAATTTAAAGGAATAAGCCGCAGTCAATTTACGCAGGTTAAGTCAACTTGCAGAAATAAGGAGTCTATAGCTCAGTAGCAGTGATGTCGGACACCGCGGCGAAGGTCGTGGGCTCGAATCCTACAATAAGCTTAAGCTTTCGTGAAGGAAAACATCGTGAGAAAACCATAGCACGGTGGTAGGGTACTTTGTAGTAGCCGACTGGCTGGCTACCACCCTCAAGTTGAAAATCTGTCGCCAAGCACCTATCGGTGTGTTCCGACAGCTGCACTTGAGAGCCAGTTCCCATCTAGGCTTTGTGTGCTTACCACCTCCGGTCACATCATCACTTACCATATTGAGATTGCGGTCAAACACAAGCTTATCCAAAAGTAAAAAAAAAAACACTACAAGAAATGTAATGTATTTCAAGCCTGCCGAGTTTCTTGCCGTTGTCTTTTCATTATAAGTGTATTAAGATTCAGTGGTTATAAATTATAATGTTCATAAGTACCTTGCCTGGGCCAAAATTATTTAGTTTTAAAAACAAATGTAAGTAAAGTAGCGTCATCTGTAGATATGTCAGTATATCTAGTAGATGGTAATAATATGCACGTAAACCTCCACGGTTTGTAAATATGGAAGAATGAAACAGTTACAAGCCCATAGATGGCAGTATATACCTATGGAGGAGCGAGGTGTTAGACTCCTCCATTGGAAAGGGAAGATCTTCCGCCAGGCTAGGTCATCGTGCCTGGGGACCGCGGTCCAACTGTTGATGTTGGAATCTTGTATATATTCAGATCGCATAGAAAACTTCGTAAGCGCGATGTAGATTATTGGAGCGCCATCTATCTAGGAGTCGTGCGAACTATATCTGTTTGTAGATAGATGTCGCTACATACCAATCCAATCCGTACAGACCAATCGAAGGGTGGACTGACGACCTTATAGAGATTGCAGGGAAAGACTGGATGTCGAAAAGTACAAAAAGAATATTGTGGAAGAAACTGGAGGAGGCCAATATACTCATAAGGGGATCCATACCTCTGAAAACATTAAAAAAACTAACCTTACGTACACCAAACAGCTATGATAGCATAAAAAACAATAAGTAATTATAATAATTAAAACTACTAACAATACTACTATCTTTTGAAATGTAAAAATAAAAGTTCTGGAATAAATAAATAAATAATAAATAAATATCCTCAAAAAAAGAGCGTATTCCCATTTAAAAGGCCAGCAACGTACCTGTGACCCCTTGGGTGTTGCGGGTATGCATGGGCGGTGGGGATCACTTAACATCAGGTGACCCGCATGCTCTCTTGTCCCCTATTACATAAAAAAAAAACATTTTTCACACACGGCTGATCTGATCCCAAACTAAGCACAGCTTGTAATATGGAAACCAGATGACTGATATAATACATAGACTACATTTTTTTTTGTAAATACATACTTAAATAGATAATTACACCCAGACTCAGGACAAACATACATTTTCATGCACACAAATGTCTGTCCTGGATGGGAATCGGACTCACGACCTGCGGCGTGATAGGCAGTGTGTTAACCAACCACGCCAACCGGCCCGTCTGGGCCTATGGGCTTTATTATTATTCTTATTAGATGACAGTATATACCTACATCCAAAACTGAACACTCATGGAACTGTTTTTAGATAAATGTGGTTTTTAAACACTCTTTGAGCAACTGTCTGTATTTTCTATTACATTTTTAGTTTAGCTTCTGTGGACCAAAGGTAAGCCAAAGAGGTAAGCGCCCAAAACTTAAAAAAGAAACAGGGTTTTCATTTTTTTTTTACGGACATGACAGTGGTTTCCTAGCCATCCTTTACATCCTTACGTGGACTGTTTGGCGAGAAAATTACGCACATTAATGAAATGAAATGAAATTGTTTATTCATCCAAATAGGCCTTCACAGGCACTTATGAATAGTCAGACTCTAAATGCTCGGTTCGGAAAGATGTTTTTGCTGAGAAGAGCCGGTAATAAACTCAGCAATTACTCTTTTCAAAAACAACTTACACCTATTACATTCAATAATTATTATTTATCTAGTCTCACTGACAATATTTGCGTGTTATGGCGGCAAAAATAGTAATCTGTAGAATTTAATTAGGACTGACTTAATGGACAGACAGACAGTTTTATAACTCTAGTTTTTGCTGTGACTACTAAACAGACTTGTTTTTAATTTTGGGTAAGTATTATAACAAGATACGGTAGGGGTCAACGGTCAGCTCATTAGGTACTTCAAATGAAAATGATTTCTATAACGCTGCTATAAGGTACAAAAACATTTGTTCTCATCCCACTATTTGCTACATACCAACAAAGATGCCGACATCAGAATCTGTCACTTTTACTTTCGATCTGCGGGGCGCATCACGGCCGATGACTCCGCGAAACATCGATATAATAAACACTAGATACACAATGTGTTGTGTGAGATTACCGTTTCTTATGTCATAGTTAATCTTTTTATTTCTTAATTGTTGTCTATTATTTCCTGGGTACAGATTTTTTGTTTAAATAGAACTTACACCCGATTACCCGAGGCATCTTTTCCCGGGATAAAAAGTATCCTATCTCTTATTCCAGTAGGTACGCAATCTATTTTTGAATTAATCAACTATTTAAAAAAATATTTAAAAGTTCATTTAACACACCATACTTTGGACTTAAAATTCTACTGAAATTTCAGTTTTATATCCTTGAATGTTTAAAGACAATTTATTTGTTTTTTTTTTGTGATAATTACGTAAAAGGTAACCAAACCATAATAAAATCCACGTCGATCAGTGTTTCAGGATGGATGAAAAAGTACTCCCAAAATACATTAAGTTACTCGTTTTGAACCACGAAATTGAGCATATGTTTATTTTTATAGCAGATCTCCCGAGCCATTATACAGTGTATCTACACATTTCGATATCAATGGGTCGCGTATCGCTATTCGCCGCTACAATATTAAGAGCACGTATTAGAATTACTGCATTGCAGATCGCACGATTAAGAGCTGGATTTATACGTTACGTGGACTGATTGCGACGAGCGAGATCTGTAAGAGATTGTGACGCATCTGCTGTTACGGCTGTAGCATAAAAAGTAATAAAATGTACATTATTCTTAAAGTGTATAATGTAATAAAAATGATATACCTAATGAGGAAAACTTCAGCGTATAGGTTGCCATCTGCAAAATCATGGCTGATGAATCGTTTTCCATTTTAAGTTAAAGAAGGGGATATTTTACAACTGAACGCTGAAATCGCAATCGCAATCATACTACTATTATAAATGTGAAGCTTTGGATGTTTGTTACTAATTTACGCCAGAAAGGCTGAACGGATCTGGATAAAATTTGGCATGGAGATAGATTATAGTCTGGAATAGCACATAGGCTACTCTTTCGCTAAAGATCCCTCGGGAACGCGGGTGATACCGCGCGGAACAGCTAGTAATAAATATATTTCATCAATTTCATCGAACAAAATTGAGTTCGGATATTTTTTCGAGATTTCATTATTATTGTTTCAGTTTGACAAACGTGACATAAGTTTAAAAATATGCCATCTCAAAATATCCACATAGTATATATATATATATATATTTAATTTGATGTGTGATTTGGCATCAGATATAAAAGAGTTCAACGCGCATAGCCTACGAAATTTTGGATGCTACGAAAATGCCACGTAGACACATGCTACGTGGAAACGATTGCCGAATATTTGACTATAATATTTAGATGGTGCCGATTCTGTTGATGGCTGTAAACTAGTTTCCCATCTCTTTCTTACAAACTTGATTGAAAAAGGATTCTTAGATACGGATTGATTTCTTGTTAGTAACAAGGTTTCATAAAATAGTGATACTAAATTGGTTGTTTTTAAACAACGGAGCAACGAATAGTATAATTATGTATGTATACAGGTGTCCAGTAAATAGTAAGGTGAGATAGGTGGGTAGGTACCAAACATACAAAAATGACGTTAGTAAAGGTCATTTAAACGCCTCTGCTCCAACACCGCCCTAAACTAAAAGTCAACTACCGAGCAGTCTGATGGCGGTAAGCTCACTGTCTGCTTATTTATGTTGCCAATATAAACTATATCCTATATAATTTCTTTGTAAGTAATATCCAAATCCTTTTAAATTTTTATTACTTATTTATTTTATTTTTTGCTCCAAGTTGTTCGAGTTATTATTACATGTACAGTGTCTTCCCGACACTGCAGCCTGTAACACAGTTTTATAACTAGCACAGGCTGCAGGGCTTCATTTCTATTGTTAAACCATTTTTTTTATGAACAATAAATTATTATTATTATATAAAGGGCACGACCTGAAGCCCATATTTAAATGATATTTTATTTGTCGGGTGGGAGCGGTTACGAGATATTTAAATATAGATTTTTATGTATTTATTTTTGAATTTTAGATATTAAATATCTCGAAGTATATACAGCCTGTATATAGTGTTTTAGCAATATATTTTCAAAAGTACTACAAAGTACCACTGTGCTATGGTTTTCCTCACGATGTTTTCCTTCACCGAAAGGTCAAGCTCATTGTAGTTTTATAGGTTGGCAACACAATGTTATTGCTTATGTTCTTTCACTATGGTGAAGAGGACTTTTTGGCGGGAACTTGCGAAGTGACGTTCTTTTATTTTCATAAATTAGTATTATTTAGAGTTTTACTGAATGATATCGGTGACGTTTGTCCAATAAAGTTCAATCTAAGTGCACTATTGAAATTAAATTAAACCTTGCGTGTGCCTGGCATGCACAAAATCTGTGCTAGCATGCCTTTTTAGGTTGTCTCAAATAATTAGTGAAACGGTCATAATTTTAATGAAACCTGACTTGATTTGGACTACAATATGATTAAAATATAATTATGAATAAGTTTAGGCCTATAAATGAAGAAAAAATATCTCGAAGTTGTATGCGCTTTGAATTCTATGGAAAAGGGATGAATAAGGGAACCAAAATGGCTATGGTAGACAATCTGCCTGCTTCAGCCTTAAAATTTCCTTATCAATTTAATATCTTCTGACAGATGTAAAAACATTTATCATTCAATGATCTACCTCATAGATTAATGATAGGTCGGAGCGTCTCGAGGACTTACCTATCATTAATCTATGGACCTACCTATTATATCGAAGTAATTAAATTCAAACTCTTTTCACTACTGCATTTAAAATGGTTGCAGTCAAATTAAATTCTCATTCCAATCATAATAGTAGTTGGCCTCCATAGGTAGATGATTACTTAACTCTGACCTTTAAGTTGCCTAACTTAAGGCACTAAGTTTCATTATATTTTTTAAGTGTAGTTATTCGTCTACTTTATAAAAGTATGTGCGCAATCAGAATTGGTACAATTTTACTTAAATATAACTTGTGATAATTTACGATACTATTTTTGGTGATTTTAATGTATGTATACAAAAAACCGGCCAAGTGCGAGTCGGATTCGCACACGAAGGGTTCCGTTAATATTTATTTTATTCTGTTTTTAGTATCTGTTGTTATAGCGGCAACAAAAATACATCATCTGTGAAAATTTCAACTGTCTAGTTATCGCGGACTTTTTGGCGGGAACTTGCGAAGTGACGTTGTGTTTTCGTTTTATTTTCATTAAATTCGCGTATTTTGAGTTTTATTGAATAATTTTGGTGGTGTTTTGTCCAATAAAGATCAATCTAAGTGCACAAGTGAAGTGAAATGAAATGAAAGCGTGTATCGTGACTTTCCAGGTTGTCCCAAGAAGTCCGTGAAAAGTTTTAGTGGAATAGCCGCCAATTTCACTAAAAATAGTCTGGACTTGTACGGATGAGGACTTGACTTGACAGTGAAAGTGACAATAAAACGTGACTATAACATAAAAAATGAAATATTTAAATTAAGAAATGGCTTAAAGGTCTAGATACCAAGCCAAAAACCTTGAAAAAAAAAATCTAGTTATCGCGGTTCTTGAGATACAGCCTGGTGACAGACAAACGAACGGACGGACAGACAGCGAAGTCTTAGTGATAGGGTCCTGTTTTTACCCTTTAGGTACGGAACCCTAAAAATGAGGAGTGGACGACAGTATATCGGTGGCGGGAAAAAAGTATCGAAGCAGCATAGATCAGGGAAGAATGGATGAAATTGGAGGAGGCTTACTAACATTAGGTTATGATCAAATTATTTTTACGGGAAATAAAAAGGCTATATTATTATATGTTAATATATACCTATATAAAGAATAAACTGCAAACACTATTGCTTTTTACTTCGACTCAAGAATAAAACCTAAGCACAATCTTCTTAAATCTTCTAAAGACGATTCGCCATTTAAAACTCAGCCGCGTGTAGACTTTCGCACTTTTCCGTGGAAAATTGCTAATTACTTAGCCACAGACGGAATGTACAATTTTCAGTATTTGTTAAGCTGTCTGCTGCATTGGAAATGTAATGAGGAAAGATCTCATCACTCATCGATACATCATCATAAATAAATAACAAAGATTCCGTATGGCTATGGTTATAACGATATGGATAGACTGGCTGGCTACCCTCTAGTAAAAAAGCAACTGCCGGTGCTCATGAGAGCCCATGGGTGCTTTATTTATCCGTAACTGGTACATAAGTAAAATTTATGATTTTTAATAACCAATTTGACAACAAAGAGTATCTTTTGATGGCGGATATTTATGACGTCACAAGCAAGTATTTCATACAAGCCTCCATATAAACTATCGTTTTGACATTTAATCAAAAAGAAGCTGATTTGATATTTCAGTCAACATCTCTATGTGGTTGATCACTGCCCATATTTCAGTCGGCAATGTTGACTCAACACTATTGCGTGCTTAGGCAGCAAAAACAAAAAAATACTCAAAATGATAGTCGTTCTAACTCAGTCGAATCGATCGCACCAGTGTTCGATGTAAAAGAAAAGACATTAAAGTGTGCGAGTGTTGTCGCCCGCAACAGGAGGGTACTTTGCATATGGCTTTATCGTGTACAGCTCTAAGACACAATTTCGCAATAAATGGGTTGCACCACAGATATCGCGCTCTGTGATCGTAGCTAACGGATAATTATGTTATTTAACAGCTTTGGCTAGAGGTATTACTATGGGCAAACGGAGATATGTGTAAACATGCGAATTATAAAGTAAATTTAGTTGCAATGAAATTATGATATATCTTTAAGTGTAATTAATTGTAATTTATCTATATAAAACAAAGTCGAGTTAGTTACGCCATTTATAACTCAATAACTGTGAAACCTTGCACACAGATAGATCATATCTTGGAATAAAACATGAGATACTTTTTATCCCGAGAAAAGATAAATACATAAAGTTTTTCTACGCTCTTCCTTTGAAATCGATATAAAACGGAATGAAGTTAAGAAATTAGTAGTAAAGGTCTTGATGTTTATATCATTACTGGTGTTTCCGCCCCGTGGTTTCACCCACGTTCCCGAGGGATCTTATCTTTTCCCGGGATAAGAAGAAGAAAGATCCTATATTTTATTTCAAGATATACAATCTATAGATCTCTATGGCACACAGGTAGATGTGTGCCAAGTTTCATTAAAATCCGTTCAGCCGTTTTTGCGTGATTGAATAAACATCCAAACTTTCACATAATATTAGTAGGAAGGAAGTAGGATATATTATTTATGATTTGTACACAGATTCTTCTTTTAGTTATGTCTATGTGTGTGCACAAGTAAGCCAGGGACAAGTATTTTTATATGGATTATGGAAGTGGCATGTATTGATTTCTTTTTTCAATTTTTTGTCGAGGATCCTTCGCGGGCGTACGTAGAACATATTACCAAAGTCTTATCACAATTGGATGAACGGGATGGCAGTGCATAGCATAAGAACTAAAGGCGATGATAGCTCAGTGGTAGGGGGACAAGTATCTTTAGTAAAACATAGGTAGGAATATAAATTTACATTTAAAAGTGGGAGAATAATTAACTGTCTCAATTTTTTATCGTCAATTGCTATTAAACGACGAACAGAGGCGAAAAAGGTACCCGAACTGTTTTGTCTTTTCATATTGGAACGAAGTTCCTTATCGCGCGTTGTGAAAGGGGGCTAGACGGAAAAATATCTTACGACAGTTTTAGTGTCACTGTCACTTTATTGTAAGCTGTGCGGCGTGCGCATGTTTCTCTGTCTATCTGTCTCTCTCTCTCTCTCTCTTATAGAAAGCAAGCCAGATATTTTCATTTCTATTTATATATATATATATATAATTTTTTATTTTTTTTATTTTTTTATATATACCTATACTCTCTCGACTTAAATAACTTCGTTCCATCCGGGTGTCCCTTGACACCTCTCAAGGTTTTTTTTATACAATAAACATCCTAAGCATAAGTATAATGTAATTTTTTCCAAACAAAAAGCCTCTTTGTATATCCAAGGATACGTATAAGTCAATACATCGAAGGCAAGCTTTGGGGCTTTAAGGAGTACATTAACCTTGCGAGAGCGTAACAATAAAAGCTTATTGCGTTATTTAAGTGAAACACAGTCCCCGTTGTTTCGCATTTACGTGTTTTTACAATACGCCTTATAGGGATATGACGTGTAAGTGATTTGCCTTTGATCTTCGTAGAGAAAGAATCCTTTAGTGATTTCGGATTGAATTATCCAAAATCCATTGTAAATTAGAAATATACCTGCCAAATTTCAAGTTCAAGTAGCATTTATAATTTGTGAGATTTCGTGATTACTCAGTGAGTATTTCAACGTATAGATGTTTGGTGATAAATGTTAATTAATTCACATTAATAGGTGTGGTTAAGATTAAGCTTAATTAATGTAATACAAAGGTTATAGGTTCAAATTCCAGGTTAATTGAACTATTGTTTTGAAAATAGATTCAATTGTTAGGTCGTATAGGTGTCCATTAAAGAGAATCACGATCATTTGAACAATTAAAACAAACTCTTGTACCTATCGTTTCTTGACCGCACAGCTTTTCCCAAACAATCAGAATCTATTGAAAAAGAGCCGCTACATAGGACCAGGAGTATAGCTGTTGAAATTCAACAGATAGCCGTCAAAGATCATCACAATATCTAACGATAGCGATGATAGCTCAGTGGTAGTGACGTCGGATACCGCGGCGAAGGTCGTGGGTTCGAATCCTACAGGGCTTGAACTTTTGGTGAAGGAAAACATCGTGAGGAAACCATAGCACGGTGGTAGGGTACTTTGTAGTACTCGACTGGCTGGCTATCACCCTCAATTTCAAAATCTGTCGCTAAGCACCTGTTGGTGTGTTCCGGCAGTTGCACTTGAGAGCCAGTTGCCTTTAAGGCATTGTAATAAGGTGTACAACACATTGGCAATCCCCTTGGTATTGCTAATGTCTATAGGCGACGGTAGTCACTTACCAGGTAACCCATCAGCTTCGTTGCCACTTGTGGTATAAAAAAAACCATAACCGGAATAGGTATTAATATTTTCATCCTTAATTCAAACACTTTAATTAAGCCAAGGATCCTGGAATCAACCGAACGTGTAAAATATAGAACGACTTTTCATTACTGTCTATTGAATATTCATAATCTAGTGACGTCATTCTCCTTAGGCGTAAATTATCGACACCAGATATCGGTCGAAGTATTTTAAATCTCACAATGCAGTACTTCGTGGAAAATATTGGACCAACTCGGAGTGTTGGTCACCTCACTCATGTCATCTCTGATAATCATATTTAGATCGACCAACATTGGTTACGTGGCGAATTAAATTAATTTGCTTATACTTACAGCATTTTCGAATGGTAATGCTTCAAAGACGCTAAGCGACATAAATGACTCATTGATTAAAACTGCACTACGATTTGCCTTTCAACCAGTGTGTGATCACCAATAAATCGCAGTTTGAACTAAAAGGGCAGCCAACATCATCAATCTAACTCCGATTTGGCCCAGCATCATTTGACCTTTCAGATCCTGCCTGTTGCACTGCACTACAGTGGAATGTAATGTAACGTACATACGTGTATGTGAGAGTCGAGTCCCAAGGACCGCTCCCGAATTCGTGACATCGATTAGACGCGAACGGCGCACAGTAATCGAGTAAAACGATTACGAAACTATAAAATATTATGAAGTTAAGTTACGTTACGTAGGTATTTCGAGTTGCGAATTGGCCGTTCGCCCGTTTGACGCAGATCTGCCGCTGCCGCCGGTTGCCGGCTCCGCTAGGGGCGACGCGACGCGCCGCGACGCGGCTGAGTGCGTCAAGCAAGTCAGAGTCGAGCACGGAGCCACGGCACACACAACACTACAGTCAGTCAGTATCGCGCAGTTCGCCGCGCGATTCGCACGTAACTCGCTCGCGACCCACCTGTTCTCGACTCGTACAGTGTATCTGTGCCCTGTGTTATAAACCCCTAAAAGTACGTAAACAAATCACACCAAACTAACCTGTGAAAGTGCGGCGAGGAGTGATATTGGAGCGGCATCGGCAGCGGCACCACACGCGTGCGTATTGCTTGTTTATTGCGAGTGATAGTTGGAATCTGTTGCATTCTGCAGGTGCTCGCTTGTTCTTTATTAATTGAAAAGTGATTGTAACGCGGTCACGGCCGAGGCAGTAGGCACACATGTCCGGCCCAGTTTTCACGATCGTTGCCTCCGTCTTGTCTTAAGTGGATTCCGTTCGAGGCGGGTTTCTTTGTTTACCATAGGATAGGACGGGAGAGATGTATTCGGGCGCGATGCACTTGTTGATTCGATCTACCCACTGATCATTTGCGGCGTTCAGCTATTATTATCTGGGCACACTTATTCGTAGGTATTTAAGTTAGGCATTCTAATTATGCAACTCAAAACATCGTAAACGCAATTCAATTCTATTCTGCAGCCGCACTATTTCTAACGCTGAACTTCTAGATAAATATGTTCTCTCGTAGAGATAATTAAAACTAAACAACTTTTTGCAAATGAAATGTTTGTTCTGGAAAGATCTCTCTAGCTCGCGGTGCGGCGTCAGCGGGATTTGTAATCTATGATTATTTTCATCAACTCGCTCGAACAGATTAGTTACACATCGAAATGTGGGTAGTTTGCTCTTAGTTTAGACTGATTAAGTGTGACTGTTAATTTAAATAATTGCATCTATGCTTGTTGTAGAATTGCTTCGTCCTGATGTAAACTACAGAGCGTCTTTCTGGCTATTCATATTTCGTGTGCTTTATTTGTATTGCTTGCTTTTTTCAGAGATTTTTCGATAAATTTAAGTCTAATCTAACCAGCATTTGTGGAATGCACCGAAACTTGAGGCAGTCGTTAACAAATACTCATATATTAATCTGAATCTTATATCAATTATTACTTTTGGATGTAATTTCCTCGAGGTTTGCACCTAATCTTTTACTAAAACGTAACTACATTAATTTCCTTTGTAGTTCAAGATATTGGTGTCAAATACTTAATAACTTTGGTTACCTCGGGGACAGAATTTTAATTGGATATTTCGTTATTTCGAGTGTCACCTTACAGTATCAAAAACAACCAGAACTTATTTAAACAGGTGAAGATTTTTTCGAATTTTTGAGACAATTCATTTTGCACAATAAATCATTGATCAACAAATATAGACATAATTCTGTTATTATGAAGCCCAGATTTCATACTTAAACCCTATTTACATTGCGCGGAACGGAATGGACGCGAATTTTTGTAATAAAATTGTACATAGCATAATGAACTATCGGCCATCGGTAACTACTGGAATTCTCGAGAATGCGAGGATGCGAGGATTCCCCGGAAGACGCGCGACTTCTTTTTTGGCTTGTATCTAGTTAGTACGTCACTATTTTGCTATTTACAATTTCATTACAAATATTTGCTTCCATTCCGTTCCACTGCAATGTAAAGTCAGCCTTAGAGATTCTCAAAAGGATGTCTAACATTATATTAACGGAAACTACAATTAGGTATCCAATTATTCATTCGGACTGGCGATTAAATAGATGTAGGCAGCTGAAGCAGAATAGGTAAATCGTAAAATTGAATTTCGTAATACTTACCTACATAATTGACAATGGCGATGCGTCCGCGTCGTGGCTGCACATTGCACCATTTATTCTCAGAGCTGCATTTTACGATCCACTTGTAAAACGTAAAATTGAAATTACGATCTGACTCAATCATACTTTTGAACTGATTATTGCGTAAATAGTTATAGTAGAATACGATGCAGCAAAGTTTTAATTCCATTATTTATTACATTGTCCTAATTTGAAAGACTGGCTGGAGAGAAAGGCATCTTATTTTTTCTCTGGATAAAAAGTATCCTGTTTTATTCCAGGATATGACCGGTGTGCCAAGTTTCATCAACACCCGTCAACAAACATCTTGACATCCAAACAAATTCACATTTATAATCGTTTTTCACACATTTTTGAAATAAAACTCTTTTAAATTATTAAATAAGCGATACGCAAAACAATACCAAGCTATTGTCATCGCGATACCTACCAAATACCTACGTACTTAATATTATAAAGAAAAAAGTTTTTTTTTTTCATTAATATCTACCATAGTGATGTCAATGTCAAGCCTATGTAACAGCAGCCGTAAGAAAAAATGTGCTACTTATATTGACAAGTTTTAGTATTGTTACCTAATTCTCCGACTAATCCTGTTACTTCTTGTGGTTTTTTTATTTAATTTTTCTTAACCTTTGTCTGCCTTTGATCGAGGTCTATAACATTTAGTTTATGCTTTTCATCTACATTGTCTATGCACCACCTCGTCGTGAGATTTAAAAATAACATTGTATGTCGTAATGAACTATCATAATGTAATTATGTTATTCTTTCACTATAATGTTTTCATTACATTGCTTCGACAATTGTATAGTATTTAAGCCTAGTCTGGGTGATCTATGGTCTATTATTAATTTAATTGTCATGTGTCATTTTATCTTTTTATGATCTACGTGATGTTTCACCTCGATCAATTATCATGTTACGGCTATTAGTCGGTCCTGATTCTCAGTCTTCTTTAAAATTATTACAAACTTAAGTTTGTTTTAGTTGGTTTTCAATCAGAACAATAAATACTTTAGTAAATAATATTTTTACTAGTGCTAGTAACAGAATCTTTGGAACATATTATGGCCAAAGTTAATTTATAATGTCAGCCTGTCGTCAAGTCTAAACATTCAGGTTTTCCCAACAGATGACTTACGTCCCTATTTGGTAATTTAAGCTGAGGCAATTTTTATTGGTTTCTTTAACCTTTAAAACAAACTTTTTGGAGCACGTTTCATTTCACTCTGTAAATATATATTAGTTAGTGCAAAAGTTGAGCTTGAAAACTTGTATGGGAGTTATTAGCGTGATTCCGTTGGGATCTAATATTTCAAACACGTGAATTGAGGTTGATTTTTGTATTAAAAAAAAACAGTGACTCAAAAATTATACAATATACATTTGACATTTTGCTATAGTTTTGCTCTATTTTTATTACGAAATGGCTTGACCTATACATATATTTTATTCAGTTTTAATCGCCTAATATGGGCAACGAATTATAACCTCTGCAAGACACCGCGTCGATTAAAGAATGTAAATACATGTGAAGCGAAAAATATCAGATATTTTTATGTGATAATAAAGTTATCTAGATATCCGTCTATTATTAATTAATCTATGATACATGTTATTGCACTTATGCATTCGTTTGTCGGATGTTATGATTATTACGCATCGTCGACACGAGAGGATTTAAGAAAAACGTATTTAGTTATCAAATAAAAAAATAAAAACCGGCCGAGTGCGAGTCGGTAAAAATGGCAAAAAATACACGTTTGTGGTATGGGAGAATTAAATATTTATTTTATTCTGTTTTTAGTGTATTTGTTGTTATAGCGGCCACAGAAATACATCATCTGTGAAAATTTCAAATGTCTAGCTATCGCGGTTCTTGAGATACAGCCTGGTGACAGACAGACGGACGGACAGACAGCGAAGTCTTAGTAATAGGGTCCCGTTTTTACCCTTTGGGTACGGAACCCTAAAAATCTCAACGTAAGTTAAATGTTGAATCACTGCTTTTAACTTGTCACTTTACTTTATCGCATTCATAAAAATGTCCTTTCAATTTTATTACTTTTATCAATGTTATTTATTATCGCACATAATATCAGCTTTGAATGCCTTAGAGATTTAGATTGTTTGCAGATGGGACGGCCGTCCCAAACGTACATAAAACAAATTTCAAGGAATCGCGATTCAAGTTCAATTCATGTATCGAATTTTGTAATTGTAACACACTAGAGATTTTTCGAGAAAATGTTTATAATATATCGCTCGATATGTTCTTTATACTTTACTGCTGCCCCCCACGGTTTCACCCGCCTTCCGAGGAATCTTATCTTATTCCAGGATATGTTCTACCTGTGTGCCAAGTTTCATCAAAATCCGTTCAGTAGTTTTTGCGTGAAAGAGAACTTTCCATTTATAATATGTACTAAGATACGTAAATAACATTATATAAAATATAACAAAAACCACCGTTAATATTTAATTAAGTATTTTTTTTATTCACGCGTATTTTATGTGGAATAAGCATTTATTATAAGTACTTATATTCATGCTATAATAATATTATACAATAGTTCCAGATTAGATTCGGATATTGATTGAATTCGGCGCGGGATTTCTGAATAGATTGCATTTTGTGTTTCTTATTTCGAAAATTTTTGTAATGCTTGAACAGCTTTGGATGGTATTTTGCTCATATTTTTTTTTTATTTTTTTATTCTGGATAAGCTTGTGTTTGACCACAATCTCACCATGGTAAGTGATGATGTGGCCGAAGGTGGTAAGCACACAAAGCCTAGATGGGAACTGGCTCTCATATTAACCTACTTAAAAAGATTTTGGGTAAGTATGAATTTTAGATGTCCCCCATATGTCTCCCATATGTCCCCCAGGTCTCACCCTCGTTCCAGAAGTATCTTTACTTTTAATTAAGATACATTTTAACTTGTTTTATTTTATGATGTGATCTACGTTTTGCCAAGTTTTATTAAAGCTAGTAAGTTTAGTACAATGTAGGTACACTAAAGTATAAGTTTCCAAGGGTACCTCCTAGAGTTAATTCACAGTAGAGTTTGAGCGGTTTGTTGAGTAGGATAACCAATGTTTAAATTTGGTTTGGTAACACTGTTGCCAAGTCTACAATCGTGCAATTATTGAGGAAAACTATGATGCAACCAAATATGGCAACATTACCCAGTTATTTTACACTTTTAATTTATTGATTATACACTTTTGTTGTACGTTATTTACTTTACATTATGGGAAAATAATAGAAAATATTTAATGGTGTAAAATTAGGTATGGCGAAATAGTTCTGACAAATATTGATAAATAAATTCAGGTCGAAAACAAGTCAAATATTTTTTTTTTTTTTTTTTTATTTTATTCTTGTAGGGAAACTAACAGCTAGGCTCTTAAATAACAAAGTGAAATTAATTAAATACAGATAGCTAATTATAAGTTTCCACAAATATTAAAAATATTAAAAAAACATCTGAAACATCTAAATTAGACCTGATAATACCATTTTACAGCTTTGCCATCCTGAACCTGATTTCCAAAAAGAGAAAGTAAAATAACAATCATAAAATATAATCAAAGTAAAATAATTATATTGGTTACAGCTTCAATAATAAATGTAGACGTGAACGCACGAAGCAAATATTTTTTATTTTTAAATTTTCACACGTGAAGTATATGAGCAGACAAACAGCAGCTCATAACATAAATATTAGTCGTTTAAATGTTGTTTATGGTGCGGTGCGCTAATATAGCTATTTAAGAGTTAGCGCGATATAGCCAGATGCTATTAGCTATGTCAAGGTCGATGCATTTTCTATGTTATTTACTCGTTATCTGAAACTATCGATAGTGTATTAGTCTTGTTTAAAGTTGAGTCTATCACTGCCTGTATATTTATGAGCGTGGATATACTTGGAGTTATTTCATGTCTGTTATTAAATAATATGTTTTTTTTTATTTGCAAGAATATGATTAAAAAACAACAATTTTAAATACGTACATATTTAAACTTATAAGCAGTAGTATCCATGCGTTAATTGAATTTACCAACGTCATTAGGCTTGGACGCTTAATAAGGTATTTAAAAGCTAATCGTAACTACGACTTTTTAAACTGAGACTTTGTATTCAAAAGTTTCATCTCTGCATTTAAAACTAGAAAATATAAAAAATGTCCGTTGCATAAAACTACTTGAGTGCACAAATAAAGGCGAATTGTATACAGGTAGCAGAGTCGTGATATTTTCATATCACACGAAACTATGTAGGCGGTGGAGTGGTAATATAATAGATAAAGCTTTGGCAAAGTGAGGACTAGGTATGTACTGCAACTATACTTACCTGGGTTTTATCAATTTTTAGATCAATACTCGCACCATCAAATTCAAATTTAAAATGTCTTTATTAAATGAACTCATCACAAGTATTTTTATTTAATACTCAATAATTGATATATTATGAAACGTTTTTTTTACTCTAACGCACGATTCGGAAGTTTGCTTTTGCTGAGAGGAGCCGGCAATAAACTCGGCAATTACTTTAAAAAAAAACAACTTAGACCTATTAAATTTAATAATTATTTAAATAGTCTCACTTACAATATAAGGAATAAAAAAATATAATTTAGTTAAGAGTGATTTAGTAAAAACAACAAACTCAAGCAGACTAGCCCCCACAAGCAGCACCTGTTCACAAGTATGACGCGAGTGATCTTCTTTGCATTGAATTTTGACCTTCTATAGAGAGCTTAAAATCACAATAGAACCTTGATAATACTTTGTAAATAAACATGCAGACAGACAAACCCACATTGCGCTTCAGTTATAAAGATAAGTAATACAAGCGCTGTACGTGGGTCGTTCAGTTCGAGTAGCGAGTGGGCGCGCGTATCGAGCTTATCAGCGCTTACCTTTGTATGTGGGGCAGACAGGTTTTTATAATACCTATATCTCTCTACTCATGGTGTCTTCACGTTTTGTAAAACGCAAAGCGGATTCCGTTGAACACGTGTAAAAATTGCTTTGAAAGCTTAACTGCACTTGTGATAAACTCTGTAAATAATACCTATGAAATTGCCGTTCTGCAGTACTGGCCATTTCAAATCAAAATAATTTTTGTTTGGCTAAAAATTCTAATTTCAAATTAATTTTATTTTAAATTTTTTCATACAAAACGGCAATTTCATAGGTAACGACCTAATTATATGCGTCTTGGTAGGACCTACAATTTGAGAAGACGTAGACTGTCACAATTTGATATTTTGAGTTTTTATAAGGGGGTTATCTAGGGTTCGCCCAGTGGTCGAAATCCGAAAATACTTTTTTTTAGGAAAACATGATATTCTTGTAAAGGGGCGATTTTTGGGGGGAACTTGCGAAGTAGCGTTTTCGTTTTTTTTTTTATTTTATTTAAATCGTGTATTTTGAGATTTATTGAATAATATCGGTGGTGTTTTGTCCAATAAAGATAATAATATAATATAAGTGCAGATAGACGAAAATTGGAGTGAAATGAAGATTTCAAGTTGTCCCTTAAAGTCCGTAATTAAAGGAGAAAAAGGTACTGAATGTCTTTGCATATTTGCATTGAACATATAATTTGAGGCAAGGAAGCGAGAGTTAGCTCACTTATATTTAGAAGATGTTCTTCTCACAAACTATATAATGTGAAAATCCAGACATAAAGTGAAATATAATATACATAGTGTTTACTTAAAACAAGGTAACCGGCATTTAATTAAAGTGAGTGTGAGAAGGAACAAGGCAATAATTTGATATTCATGTAATATCACTCAACAAAGTTACAATATAATTAAATATTAGTATCTAGGTAGATATATGTATGTAATTATTTCCCATAACTTATAAAGGTGTGGTAAATTTTGTGCTCAGGTTTCATATTACTCCCATATCACAAACAATATAATTATGAGAAAGATTGCAAAACCGGTCAAGTGCGAGTCGAGCTCTCGCACCGAGGGTTCCGTACAAATTTTGTAGTTTTTATTTATTATTATAGCGGCAACAGAAATACATGTGTGAAAATTTCAACTGTCTAGCTATCACGGTTCATGAGATACAGCCTGGTGACAGACAGACAGACAGACGGACAGCAGAGTCTTAGTAATAGGGTTTCCGTTTTTTTTATCCTTTGGGTACGACGTGGACTTCATAAAAGACGGTCAAATGTCTTGCTTTAGATTGGGATATGGTATAACATTGCATCGCGCATCAAGGAAAGTCAAGTCAGAAAGTCACTTAAGCCCTTTTCAAAAATCTATGGATGTTTTTTCAAAAATGTCACTTACATCGTTTGATCCTTTATCTCTTCCCGATAGTGTTTATCATATAAAGTAATGTTTATTTGAGGCCACCCACGAGGGTGCATCATTACGTAGCTACGGCATGTAACGATGCAACCTTTGTCTCGTGACAACTTGTAACATTTACTTTTATTGTTATTGTTCAGTTATGTTTCATAAGAACTGCACTATCGTACATTTTTATACTAGTAAGGCAAATGTATGCGGCCCGCCTGATGGTAAGCGTTATCCGTACCCTGCAAAATTAGTGCTTTAGAATAATGCATTAACTACTTATAATTTATAGTTTTAACAAAAACCTATGTACTACTATATTTTATTGCGATCCAACTCGGCCTGAACTGAATCGTCTTTGTGTTAATGAACGTCAGAATGTATGGACAAAGGTGACAGTTGACAGAAAAACAATGATGTTTAGGTTTTATCTATACTTCAGTCTAGAATAAAGACGGTGGTAGGGTACTATGTGGTACTCGACTGGCTGGCTACCACCCTCAAGTTGAAAATCTGTCGCCAAGCACCTGTTGGTGTGTTCCGGCAGTTGCACTTGAGAGCCATTAGCCCTTGCCCTTAAGGCATTGTAATAAGGTGTACAAAACATTGACAATTCCCCTGGTATTGCTAATGTCTATAGGCGACGGTAGTCACTTACCATCAGGTGACCCGCCTGCCTAGTGAAATAAAAAAAAAAGAGAGCATAGAATAAAAATCCCATTCTGAAGTTTGCTTGCACACTTATTTGATTTGGAATAAACGTTTACCGACTTGTTGTGCTTCTTACAGAAACTATTCAGGTATTCAGGATTACCTGATATACAGGAGAACAGACATGCACACAAATGTGTGTCCTGGGTAGGAATCGAACCCACGATCTGGACGACAGTGTTCTTTCCAACCCGTCTCTCAATTGTTAAGGAATGGAATTCGATAAAATATCATCAACTTTTACATTAAAAGTGTTTTAACGTGATATCACCATAAATATTATCTTCATAAAAAAAGATCAGCCTCCTCGATCGATATGTATTTATATTGGTGACAGGAGTACCTGTATAAATAATGAGTTAACATTGGTGACCGAAAAAAACAAAACACAAAACGGGATAAATCTGCATGGAGAAAATACCCAAAGATAATGCTTATTTATTAAAGAATGGTTAAAAATTCTCCAAGTAAAAACTAAACAAAATGTTGTAGTCATTTACAAAATAATGCGTTAAAGAAAACGTCCAATTATTTGTGAACTAATAAGTACAGTACTACTTACAGTAAAAATCCCATTATGAATTATTCAGTAAAAATCCTTTTAAGTTACTCTGGGTGTTTTTTTTTATAAAGTTGCATTTTTTTTATTATACACGCCTATATTTAGAAAGTCTTAAGAAGCAAATACAAATCTTCGTCTTGTCATGTCATGTACTTTTTATTTTGACGTTGACTAAAGAGCGTATTCAAGTTTGAGGTGTATCATTGATTATCATTAAATTGACGTAGCCAGACAGCAAACGAGTATTTTCCATATTTTTTATGTACGTTTGGAAAAGTTGAAAAAATAAATGTCTAAAAAAGTTGTACTTTTAATTTCATGAATTGAAAAATCCAAAAATAACTCTGTATATAAAAGAATTGCTTTAAAGTTATAAATAGATATATTAGATATAACAGTAGGGAGTGGGGTATGTTGTAGCCACGTGACAAACCGAAGCGAATTGTCTTTGGTTTACGTAATTGTCGAGAAACAGTGACGTCTTTAGTTAGAACTATTTAGTTACGCATAAAAACGTCATAAAACAGTCAAAGGTTTCTCAAGTTGGTTGGATAATTTTAGATGACATCTTTTCAAAATTTTAGTTCGTATTGCTGAACAATTTACCAGTAGGACAAATGCTGAAATTAAGAAAAAAAATATTGAGCACGTGTTACTATTTTACGCCGTTTTTTACGTCAGACAGGCAGGCAGTTGGGTCACCTGTTGGTAAGTAACCGATCGCCTATACACATTAGCAATACCAGAGGGATAGCCAATGTGTTGGTCGGCTTTTTACAACTGGCTCTCAAGTGCAACTGTCGGAAAACACCTACAGGTGCTTGCTGGTGCCACTTGGAACTTGAGGGTGGTAGCAGCCAGCCAGTCGACTACAAAGTACCACCGTGCAAATTGTTCGAGTCTAAAGATGTGATTGGAGTTGTTGCGATCAAAAGTTGTTCAATACATCGTACGTACCAAACATGGGTTTCGAAAAGTATAAATATCCACACGGAAAGGTTCTGTAGAATAATCTTTAAAATAAACAGTAACTTATTAATCAGTAATACAATCTATTATTTCACTGAGTTTTGTCGTCTTTTTGAATAACTTAAGCTTTTTTTGTATCTTGCCGATTTCCAATTATGCCTGTAACGTTATTTCTCACACAACAGCGGAAAGCATAGCATTATCGATGGTTTTAAATTGATTTTGAACCTATAATTCAAAGTTATAACCACTTGTCTGGTGCTGTAACCTTTAGGAACTAATTTCAGTACTGGCAAATCGGTGATAGGTCGTGGTTATTTAGACGTGTTAGTTCATGTTGCGGGCGAATTTGAATTCGGTTATTTTTTTGTTTGGCTACTTATCTATACACTAGGTAGTGTTGTACAATTTATGTGTTTTTTCACGGACATAATAAGTATCTACAGACTGTTTTTTTAATATATCCATGTGTGTATATATTTACGATTCGATTCTACATTTATATACGAAACAAACTAAAATAGTTCTGATGGTATTGCACACCGAATTTCGTTCGATTCAAATATTATTTAAATTCTATATCAATAGTTCTAGATCTATTAGTCGAATAATTAGCTGGGGATTGCTAATGTGTTGTGTGTAGGCGACGGTATTCGCTTACCACCAGGTGACATGTATACCTGGTTGTCACTTGTGGTAAAAAAAGAAATATCTCATAATTTTATTCCAAATAATGGTATTGGTTTTGTATCTATGTTTTTTGTAGTTGATTTTTTATGCTAGGGTGACATAATCGTGTTTTACAATTAAACCTTTCATTAAAGGAAAAATTAATCACGCTCTGCAACAAGACGATCTCGGTAAAACCCAGTTGCGTTACATTGACAATAATTGGTATATTTACTGAATCACCGAGTTAACTACAAACAAGAAAATAATCATCAAATTCATGTTCTCAACTCTCCCACTAATCTTACTAATATTATAAATGTAAAAGTTTGGATATTTGTTACTCATTTACGCCAGAACGGCTGAACGGATCTGGATGAAATTTGGCACAGAGATAGATTATAGTCTGGAATAACACATATGCTACTTCTTATCCCAGGAAAAGATAAGATCCCTCGGGAACGCGAGCGAAACCGCGGGGGACAGCTAGTAATTACGTAAAAATACCTACAGCCAATTTAGCGAGACTATTCAAAAAATATTACAAAATGTACCCTTGCAGAGTTTCTTGCCGGTTCTTCTCAGTTGTAGGCTGACTTCCGAACCTTAACTTCTGTAGGTCGACCTTCATTAGTCCTCCAAGGACCTAAACTGCATTTATAAATGTCATTTATTTCTTTGACGTTAAATATTTTAATCCAGTTTAAAAACTAAAAATATTGATAATTTTAACAAAGGTCAATGTGAATGCTTTTAATTTAGCGGGTAAATAGCATGGTGGCGTTGAACATGGTTGCGATATCGCTGCGATAACGCGCGTAACGCAATCGATTTATACGCGCCATGAGCTACTACGATAGTAATTTCATTTGCTTTGGAATTTTTTCCTATTTATGAAATAATATTTAAAGTTCAGGTGAAAGTAGAGTCAAACCGTCAGTGGTAGTGAGTTCGAATACCTTCCGAGCTTGAGCTTTAGGTGAAGGAAAACATCTTGAGGAAACCAGTACGGTGTTAGGGTATTTTGTAGTAGGTACTCTACTGGCCATCACCTTCAATGGCACTTGTGAGCCAGGCATTGTATGTATGTATGTATGTAAAACGTTTATTCATTGAACTATGACTATAATCTATTACATGAAATCTGCCAAACTGCATAACAGTTTGTTGGCAGTTGAAGCTCTCTATACAAATATAACTTACTTTATTATAATATACACAGCACTTACAATATTTATACTTATCTAACTATTATACTATGACAAAGTTGAGCATCCGTCAGCTCCACAACAACAGCCAACAGACGACTCCCACAGGCCCAGGCCACCCGACCACCACCACAACGAACAAACGAGACGAGCGCCCAAACCGCCCACCGAAAACCACAAAGCACCAAACCATCACGGCTCAAGAACCTCACACCATTATAAAGGGGGGGGGGGGGGGGGGGGGGGGGTCATTTTGTTTGTTTGTCTGTCTGTCTGTTACTTATGTAATGGAGTTTAATTTTATGTTTAAATTTAAATTTTGTAATAAGGTACACAACACATTGCTAATGTATATAGGCGGCGGTCGTCACTTACCATCAGGTGACCTTACTTATTTTCACTTAGTTACCATCACCTGCCTGGTTGTCACATGTCTCATCTACAGTTGGACCGCGGTCCCCAGCCACGATGACCTAGCCTGTTTTTTTTTTTTTTCTCGATGTGGAAATCTTCAGAAAGATACCCGGTCACATTGGGGGACGTGACCGGGCTAAGTGGGATTTTTACCCACTAAAACCACCCCGGTGTTCCTTCTCACGCCATAGTGGCGGGGCTACGGGACCAGGACGATGACCTAGCCTGGCGGAAGATCTTTTTTTTTTTTTGTTACTGGCAGTCATCCTTTTAGGATATTTCTGCCAATGTCAAAGTATTTGAAATGGTCTTTTGTCACTCCATTAATATTTTTTTAAATAATTTTTAGTCAATACAAAGTCTTTCAATCGCATAAATTTTCTTGAGTTTTAATTTCTTCTTTTATGTTATAGTCACACTCTCAAATTCAATGTCTAGTCCTCGTCCATACATGTCCAGTCAGGCTTTAGTGAAATTGGCGGTTGTTCCACTAAAATATTCACGGACTTTTTGGGACAACCTGGAAAGTCACGATACACGCTTTCATTTTATTTCACTTCACTCGTGCACTTACATTGATCATTATTGAACAAAACACCGCCGATATTATTCAATAAAACTCAAAATACACGAATTTAATGAAAATAAAATGATAACGCAACGTCACTCTGCAAGTTCCCGCCAAAAAGTCAGCGCTTCACTTCGCTCCTCCATAAGTGTACGAACGTAAGGTCAATCACTAAACATTACGTATTTACTAATGACTGTCTGAGATCACACACACCACAAATCGTTTCACCTCTCATACGAGCTATTACGAAACATAGCTTAGCATTTTACAACTTACATTACGTGAAATGAACATCTAGTGTAGATTCTATACTATCTATACCATACCAGCAAAAGCAACCTTCGGAACCGTGCATTAGAGTCATAAGAGTCATTAGAATCTGACAATTCATAAGCGCCTGTGAAGGCCTATTTGGATGAATAAACATTTCATTTAATATCTATACCAATATTGTTTAGAGGTAAACAACGTATATTTGCTAACTGCTGCTGCTCGGCAAGGTTCCCAGCGTTTTTTGATTTGCGTAAAAAGCTCCCTGTCCAACGCTCCCCATATGAGTTTTTTTGCATTTGTATCCAGGTTTTTTTCACGGCTGTATGTGTTTACAACTTACGGCAACATCCGATTAAAAAAAAACTGTCTTTTTGAAACAATCTGATAATCACACAAACCGCATAACAAGTAGTACAAAGGGCTATCAGCGTAACAGGTACAGAGTTAGATAAATAAGTGCGCCAATCAGCTGTCGTTTCACTTTCACTGCGCGGGCGCTTGTGACGCAACGCTCGGACACACTCGGCCGTTGATCGGGTTTCTGCTATTGCTCTCTTGGATATGGGATAAGGTTTTAAAAAAGTTATAAGTTAAAAAAACTTTTTTAAAAACAAGCTTTGGATTCAGAGTGACGTCACTTTATTTTTGAGTTATTCTCAGCAAGCCCTTTTATTTGATACCCATATTGTAGGATTGCATTAAAAATAATAGTCCGCTATCATAGGTGTTCCGCCATGTTGGATTTAGAATGACGTCACACAGCTCACCATGCATTGTCATCCAAACTAAATGTGGATACAAAATTTCAGCTCCAATCGGTTAAAGATATCTGCTTCAAAATTGGGTTGCAAGATTCACCCCGGAAAACATACATACATTGCAAGCTAATATAAAGCTTGTAAAATATGTCGAGTCTAATACTGTATTTAAGCAAAAGCAACCTTCTGAACTCGTGTTAGAGTTAGAGAATTCAGTACGGTCTGTGATGTTATTCGTATTTTGTGACCTTTTTTGCTTTTGTGCTCTACTCCCGTCTTTTTGGCGACAACACATTAGAAATCCCCACGGCATGGTGATATCCAAAAATAGTAATCAGTTACCATCAGGTGAACCGCCTGCTTGTAAAACTTTTTGATTTGCTTGAGAGCAATTTTGACTTTGAATGATTGCCGCAAATTTATGGTGATACTAGCTGTCGTCCGCGGTTTCACTCGTGTTCCTGAGGATCTTATCTTTACCCGGGATAAAAGTAGCCTAATGTGCTCCTTCATAACAACAGCTATATTGCAGAATAGCCGGAACAATCAAACAGACATAAAAAACATTACAAACATTTTTTTTATTTGTATAGATTTAAAGTATTTTAGATAAAGAAAACTGTTGAACGAAAAGCAAATTACATAGACAGTTGTTTTTTTAGTTGTCAAAACCATTTATAAACGTTGCTAAAACTAATAACTAATCCTAAATTGATTAATAAACGAACTCATTCATCAAAATCATATAATATTAACCGGGTTTACTGAAATTTTAACTAAATAAACACGTATGTATTATTGTACAAATTTGATTATAAAACAATATAATATTTAAGCATTGTTCTAAACTGCACAGAGACTTGTACAATTGTCCAAATATTTATTTCGTGTTCTCGCTACATATAACTATATTTTACTTATACTACTTGAAACAAAAGAATTCGGTCAGCTAAATAATAACTTAAGGCGATTTTAAAATGTCAATCAATATTGTCCTAGATATTTCTAAACATTTACGATTGAAATTAACGATTTTCCACCCTCTGTACTACGTAATAGGATCTACACGAACTGCAATAATAAATCGGCTGTTCTATAAATCAGCATTCACAATAAATACACACAAAAGTGAGTGCTCCAAGGCTGTCCAGTGTTCACGCCACTATCGTATGCTCGATTTAACGTGTCAGTGTAAAACATTCTTTATTACATAATAGTTATAGAGTTGAAACATATTTTTTAGCTATTTAGGTTTCCTTTTGATACAAGTTCGTTGCCTTCTAAGGCAGCTTTCCTTGTTGATTCATTATTATAGTCTTGGCTTAAAATGTTGTTAAAATAATTAATTGTGGAAGTACCCCGGAGTGGAGTGGAGACTCTGATATAATACCCTCACTTTGAGCTAAATGTAAATAATTATTTTGGTTGGAATTACTTATTTCTTTAATTTTCTTAATGGCAAAAGTTACAAATAAATATTTTTTTTAGTATAATAACTGGTTCATTTTATGAAATACGTACAATAAGAGCTATTTTAGGGTACCGTAGACATAATACACCCCAACAAGATCAGTTATTTAATTAAAATTAAAAGTCATTTATTTTTTCATATTTTTGTTTTTTGCCAAATTAAAATCAACTACAGACAGATTCTACTGGAGATAGTGACCTAGCTTAGACTTTGCATAAAATTGTATAAGATGATATATGTTATCCTATCCTTTGGATGTTTGTTACTCAATCACTAAAAAACGGCGGAACACATTTAAATGAAACTTTGCATACAGGTAGCTCATATCCCTCGGGAACGCGGGTGAAATCAACTTATTTTTATCTATTAATAAACACTGTATTTTGTAGTAGTTTAAGACTGTTTCGACTCACGATTTAACAAATAAATTAGCATTAAACATTAATAATAATTAAAGAAAAACAATCCCAAGCAAAAGTTCTCTCAAAACTGTCTCAAATTGTGTTGGGTAATACTAGTTATTTTTTTAAAGTTTTATTCACAAAGCTATGTACAAAGGCAATAAAATTTTACTACTCTCACCTGCTAGCCAAAATATATCTTAAACGAGCACTGAGGCATGTTTACCGTCGGAGCGTTCGAATGCTACTAGATTAAAAGACCACCCAAATGTTCGAGTGGGTAGACATTCGGTAAGGCAATTTTTTGTCGCTGATTGTGTATCTTTAGTTATTAGATATCAAAGGCATTAAATAAGTTTTATGATTTGTAATAAATACAGTTCATGTAGATATAAATCAATGGAACGATTCTAATCGAAACAACATAGGTTTCGTTTTAAATTGCCATAAATTGTATACTAATATTTTAAATCCGTGAATATGAACAATTAAAACGATGATGTTTACCTACATGACATTTATAATAAAATAAACAACTACCTAATATATATGTTGGTTTGGGATCGTTTTTTTGTCCTAACATGCAAATATTATCAGTGAGACTATGTTTATAATTATTAAATGTAGGTTGCTTTTTTTTAAAGAGTAATTGCTGAGTTTATTGCCGGCTCTTCTCAGCAAAAGCAACCTCTTTCGAAACGTGCGTTCGAGTTTAGATTTTGCATAAATATGCGAAACATTATGACGATTATAATACTTTTGATGAGTTCATTTAATTAAGATATTGAGTTTTGAATGATTTCAGATTCGATAGTTTAGATGAAACAATTTTTAAATTTTATATTGGTGTTAGTGGTTAAAAAAATACATTTAAATATAAAAACACAGATGCCCACCGATATCGAGATGAAGGCTAGTTCCTCACAATATATTGCCGTCTCCAAAATAATAATAATTATATTATTTACTTGAATAAAACTGTTAATTATATAACCAAGTTTGGTTGCACAATGGCGGTTCAGATAAAAGAAATCGAGAAACAAGAAACATTGCATCCAATTATTTTTAATTAAATTTCAAAAAGGTCTTTAGAAACCTAATTAATTAACGTGCAAATAAGGTTCTTAAATCGTATGCACCCAATTATTTATAGCACTCAATTAAAGCTAATTTCAAACGTTGACAGTTTAATCAACTGCAGTGTTTGTGCAGGGAAATGTAATGCTGACAAAGTGACTCGTGTGATGTCAGCAAATTAGATGACGTATGCTTCCGTATGTAATATTTTCAGCAACATAATGCCAATAGGTTGTAGTCTGTTTTTTTTAATAAGCTTAAGTTGCGGATGAATAAATTGCATATTTAAAGCCTTGTGAGGAAATAAATTAATAAACATATCTGTATGCTTAAAACATCTACCGTCTTGTGTTTATTATTCGAATATTACCTGTTTCTAATAACTTTTCATCGTCTATTAGGTATTTTATATAAAACTAGCTACAGTAAAAAAATCATTTCTCGGGAATTGTATTCGTTTCTACCAAAGACTGTATCTATATTTAAATTTCTTTGGTTTCTTTTTTTTTTTTTATGTCCTAGTGACATAAAAAAAAAGAGGAGGCAGGCGGGCCTGACAACGAGGCAGGCGGGTCACCTGATGGTAAGTGACTACCGTCGCCTATAGACATTAGCAATACCAGGGGGACTGCCAACGTGTTGTACACCTTATTACAATGCCTTAAGGGCAAGGGCAACTGGCTCTCAAGTGCAACTGCCGGAACACACCAACAGGTGCTTGGCGACAGATTTTCAACTTGAGGGTGGTAGCCAGCCAGTCGAGTACCACATAGTACCCTACCACCGTGCTGTGGTTTCCTCACGATGTTTTCCTTCACCGAAAGCTCAAGCCCATTGTAGGATTCGAACCCACGACCTTCGTCGCGGTATTCGACGTCACCTACCACTGAGCTATCATCGCCTTAAAATCTACAATAGGATCTCACATGATGTAGAACTGGAATGTCTTAATTTAAATTAAAAAAAAAATTAAACTTAGGAAGCCTAGTATAAGGTGGTTAATTATAGAATAGAAGACAGAAATGTATGGCTGTAGTAGCTTCCCCTGGCGAAATAGATCCACTGCAAAAAAATTGCCTTGCTGAGGTTTTTGCCGGAGTCTTCTCAGTTTAAGTGTATATTGAACTGGTGGTAGAGTCAATTGTAACGTTCATAAGTGCCTTACCACGGCCTAAACTGAATAAATGAGTTTAGAGTTTGAGCTAAGCTTAGCGGTTCTTTATTTCAGTCCGCGAGGGGGTCAAATAGGCGATTGCAGTTGAAACAGCGGAGCAGAAATTCAGTAACAGATAAAGATATTCCTTTTGCCGATTAATATGTATAAATGAGTGCTAACAATTTTAATCTAACTATAATGTTATCGCGCTTGTTACGCCCGCGCCGCGTAGTCCGCCTCCATGACAACGATTATCGTGTTTATAAAATGGCGACTGATTAAATATAGCGGATTTTCTCCACGGAGCGTGTCGTGTGGCGAATGGGGGACACGTGCCGTGGCCAAGTAGTTCCATATCCGATGATATTTGAGAATAAATAAATCCAAAGCGAAGTTATGAGGGTTCAAAAATACGACGAAGCGCTTCGAGAAAAGGTAGGTAGTGCACTTCTTTACTCCGTGGTAGTGCCCCTGCGTTTTCGCTTCGCTGGCTTGTCTTGGCGGAGCACTCCCGTGCCCCAGATCTATACTAATATCATAAAGAGGAAAGATTAGTATTTTTGTATGTTTGTTACGAATAAACTCAAAAACTACTACATATTTTTAACCCGGGAAAAGATAAGGTAGGTACCACGGGAACGCGGTTGAAACCGCGAAGGATATGAAATGAAATGAAATTGTTTATTTATCCAAATAGGCCTTCACAGGCACTTATGAATACTCAGACTCTAAGTGCTTGGTTCGGAAGGTTGCTTTTGCTGAGAAGAGCCGGCAATAAACTCAGCAATTACTCTTTTCAAAAACAACTTACACATATTACATTCAATAATTTATTTATCTAGTCTCACTGACAATATTTGCGTGTGTGATATTATTAATATAAACCAATAGTGTGACTAAAACAAGGTTTGGAAGGTTACTTATAAGTGCCGGCAATAGAATACTTTTCAAAATAAACTCAAATCTATAACATACACTAATAAGTTAGGAATAACTTCTCTAAAGTGCCTAGGTGCTTGGTATTTTTTCAACATAAAATTTGTTAAAAATCAGATCTTTATGATCAAATGTTACGTATCTAACTGAGAAGAACCGGCAAGAAACTCAGCATGGCTTTTCAATACACTTTCATACGTTCTTGATTGTACTAGTATAATATGCGGTCTCAAGATCGAGTGTACTAGATATGTGAAGCTACAATGTTGAGTCGATCATCCTGTTACTGGTGATTACGCAACTTCATCACCGATCGATCCATGTGGACAATATACATTATATCTAAGGCTTCTTCACTCTACGCTCTGACTATTTGAAACTCACGCATGAAGTCGATTATTACTCGTCATAATATATCTAAACTAATCCCACTAGTATTATAAATGTTTGGATGGATGGATGTTTGATACTCATTTACGACAGAACGGCTGAATGGATCAGGATGAAATTTGGCATAGAGATAGATCATACCCTGGAATAACACATAGGATACTTTTTATCCAGAGAAAGGATACGATCGCTCGGGAACGCGGGTGAAACCGCGGACCCCCAGCTAGTATTATAAAATAAATCATTTGATTTTTTATACAATAAAAGCGAAATACAACTCACTAATTATTCAGGAAATCATAGAAATTATAAATGCTACTTTGTTTGGCAGATTTTTGAATATTATAATTCTAAAGAGTTCCCACAGGAACGCGGGTGAAACCGCGTGGGAAAAATAAATTTAAAAAGAAAGCCCTTGGTACCGAAGATGCTGACATGACAGCGTTTCCTTGCTGCATCGCAATGCTGATACGTTGTGCGAGAAAACTGTCAGTTCTTCGTCCTATAGCTCGGAGACCCCACAGACTCTCTTTGTAACGTTTTTTTTTACATAGTTTGATGTTGTCATTATCAGAAAATTCGAAAATCAATATCTATGACTCTGTGCTAGTAGACATAACGTGGGAATATTATTGTTCATTTCACAGTTGACCTGTTTTGACCTTTGTATAAAAAACTTCAGTACATTGTGGCATTATCATTTAGGCTCTCGTGTACTCACGTTTGAATGATAAGATAATTTTTTAAATGCAACTGATGCAGTTTTTATCATGAATTACAAGCACTAAATATAAATATAACTTTATAAATGGTTTAAAAATTATACACAAGTGTCTACACATATAAAATATCCTGGGACATCGCACGCGGTCATATAATACCAATCTTAACAAGCTTAGTTCTTCATAATATCCAACTTCAAGATCACTGCAAAATAAATTCCAGAAATGCCTCTAAGCACTACTTACAATATATCTGCTGATAACAGATAGTAAACTCGCATGAATAAATCAATTTAGGTAGGTAGCCTACTCAGACATAGCCCATTAATCTTGGCTAGATATAATGCTAGGCCAGGGACCACCAATTAGTCTCATTTGGCGTAAATTTTTTTTTGGTTCCGTACCCAAAGTGTGAAAACGGATACCCTATTACTAAGACTCTGCTGTCCGTCTGTCTGTCACCAGGCTGTATTTCATTAACCGCGATAGCACAAATGATGTATTTCTGTTGCCGCTATAACAACAAATACAAAAAAAACTACAAAATTAGTACGGTACCCTCGGTACGCTAGTCCGACTCGCCGATTTTTATAATGATATGACTGACGCGTTCCGTTTGGTAGACGACTATGGGTCGTCCAATCAAACATGAAATTTGGCAGATTCCGAACAGAGAGTAGGTATCCGCTAAGAAAGGATTTTTGGGAAATTCAACCCCTAAAGGGTTTCGTTACATGGGTGAAACGGCGAACAATTAGTTTATAATTGAAACTTAATCTAAGAAGATTACGTTTCTGTTATATTAAGTTCCGCACATAATTGGTCCGGATCCGGACAGTCCGGACGGGACCGCGGGCCTCCATTTGGTGACTGCTGCGCTAGGCTATCGAGCCTCGTGGGCGATATCTGATACCGATCGATAGCCGATTTCGCAACATTCGATTCGGTTGACGTAGGTTCATAATTTCGCGTATTGAGTTATCACACTAGATTCTGCGCCGCAGTTTTACCTGCGGCGCAGAATAAAGTTTACACGAATATTATATATCGTCGGTCTAGATTTGATAGCTCGTAACAATTTTTTTTTGGTAAAATTAGATTATGATACAGAAAGCTTCAAATTGGATTTCCGGTGCTAACCCGTAAATGTCTTGAGCATATAAAACACTAGCTGTTCCGCGCGGTTTCACCCGCGTCCCCGAGGGATCTTATGTTTTCCCGGGATAAAAAGTAGCCTATGTGCTATTCCAGACTATAATCTATCTCCATGCCAAATTTCATCCAGATCCATTCAGCCGTTCTGGCGTAAATGAGTAACAAACATACATCCATCCATCCAAACTTTCACATTATAAATATTAAGTAGTAGGATAGTAGGATTTTGACGGCAAAAAACGACTTTTAGTAACATTTTTTAACAAGCACTGGTACTAATTCAACTGGTGCAACCTGGTCTCTCCTGTAAAGTTTAGCAGTTTGCATGTACGAGATATCACATCTAGACCGATGATATTATTATGTGAAAGTGTGTTTGTTGCTCTGTCCTTCCTTCAGACAACAACGGAACTCATCGATGTGATGTTTTGCGTAAAGATTATGGGTCGCAGCCTACTTATCGCGAAAACACAGTTAAAGCCACGGGCGGCTGTTGATAATATTAGTATGATTCGTTAATTGCTTTCAAAAACTTACTTTGTATGTTTTTTGAAAGAAATTAAATAAAGAAAAGTTATGCAACTTACCAAATTTTGTTGGTTTATTTACCGAGAATTTCATCATAATTATTTTATTGTCAGAACATAAATTAGGTATGTATGGTAAATAGGCGTATTTTGCTACATGACTTTGACATAAGTAGATTTTGACATAATTGCACTGTAATTTTGGTTTTAAATTGAATTGTATTTTTTTGCTGGCCTATAAGTATATTAATTGCTTGTTCAGAAGTATTCTTAATTAAATAAATAATTACATTTATCAATACAGTATCAGTAAATTGGTTTGTTTTTATACGAATATTCGATAAACAATAAAAATTTATTACCACTTTATGTTAATTCAGGTTTTTTTATTTTGTTATTTTTGTAAGAGTACCTAGTACACGAATCATATCGATGGTCCAAAAATGAGACCTTGACGATTCTTGCCGATTCTTCTCAGTTGAAGGCTGCCAGAACCAGTGGTAGCTCGACCTTCATAAGTGTCGTCCTAAGGCCTAAACTGAACAAATGGTTTTGACTTTGACTTTGATGTCTAAGAAGGAACGTGTCGCTATCAAAACGAAATCATCCAATCCAAACAGATTCTAATACAAACAAATTAAAGCTAATCCAAGCCGGTTGGTTTTTCAACTTCTCAGAATTAAATGTAATTTTCTGAGTAGCATGTAAGGTAGTTCATAGTTACGTAAAAACCAGTAGTACAACTGAGGAATGCGGGGTGAATGAATGCTATACTGGACTGGTCTGGCTGAACGCTGCTGGCGTCGCGCCATCGCGCCAGTGCAACAGGTGTATTACGACCTTTATCGTTTTTATTATTCATTTTCAAGTTCAGGGCTACAAATTTTGTTTACGATGTTTTTGGACATTTCTGTTTGATTTTGAGTCATTATTGTTTTTTTCTATTTTTTTTTAACAAAGTCAAAGTCATAACCTATTCAGTTTAGGCCCTAGATGGGCACTTATGAAGGTCGAATTACAGAAGTTACCATCACAACAAAGCTTTTTCAGGTAGATTCCTCATAAGAAGTAGGTACCTGATAAGAAACGATTTTTGAAAATTAACCCTAAAAGGTTCCTTCGGGAAAGCAGATGAATCAACTGTATCTAGTAAACTATAAGAAAGCGTTTTTTTAAAGATCAATCCGTCACAGGTGCAATGGGTGATCGCAGGTGAAACCGCGAAGAAAGCTAATGTTATTTAAAATCCTACCTATTGTGCTTCTGCTCACTGGTCTGTAGGAATTTCCTTGAGAATTTGTAAACCATTCTTGAAATTTTGTACAAACAATTATATTTAACATAGACTTATTTCGTAAATATTTTAGTGGTTTTTAAGAAAAAAATACTTGTAGGTCGGTCGGTAACAAAAGTAAGTAGCTTTTTTTGTTTTTTTCTTCGTTTAATTGCTATTGTTTTTTTTTAAACAAAAGAGTGCATTCAGTAAAAAGTTGTAATGAAGATTAATTACCTTTTGCGTATTTCGACTGCTATTTGCTTCATCTTCAACTGCTCGATGTCTTTTAAGACTTAAAAATACTCCCGACGCATATTTGTGTTGTAGGTTGTATTACTAATAATATACAAAAGTTGTTTTTTAAATTCGATGCTCTGTACATTTAAAATTTTCTATGCATAATGTCTAAACATTTTTTAAAATTTTCAAGATTTTTTAAAATGCAAATTTTTTAAAATAAGAAGCGACAGTTGATTCTAATACTGTTAGTAGATAATACTAGATTGATTGATCACTACAAAAAAATAACGTACTATCTGCAAATATGGTAATTGGTAATCTTTTTTTATGTAGGTACTTAATTTTGGGACGGCCGTCACATCGCGAAGTTCAAGCTCAAACTCAAAACTCATTTATTTAGTTAAGGCACTTAGGAAAGACAAAATTTACTCTACCACACCGGTTAATACACCGGAGTAATACACTCCTTAATTTACAAAAAAATCCGACAAGAAACTTGGCGAGGTATTTCTTTTTACAATTATAATTAAAAAACCCAGCATAGTTTCGATACTCTATTCAAATATTCATATACATACACATAATCAGTAAAAAAGTACACTCCTATATGTTACTTGAGAAAATTAACCTTTATTTAGACACTTCATAAACACACAACAAGTGATCTACTGCCAGCACTCCTTTACGTCTTTCATTTATTGTAATGCAATAACAACCATAACCTTAAAACCGTACAGTTCAAATCACATAAGCAAGCAGTACAAGAACATAAATACGGTTGTTGAAACGAACGACAACGAACTCACATTGGAGTGTTGCCAAAAGATGGAAAAACTATTCGTATTTATTTATTTGTTTCCGTATTTTCTAATATATCAATAGCATCACCTGTAGAGCTGCAACTGCAATCGATCGACGTCGAATAATCGATGAAATCATCGATGAATCGGTCGGTTGACCGCTGTTTAAACTGCTTGTTCTATCGATTCCAAATATGAAAACTCATTATGAAACAGAAAAATAAAGCTTCCCAAAGCTACAATTCAAACCAAACTTTTAAATTAAAATTTCAAATCGATTATGATGTCGATTATGATTCACAATCGCCCTACAGGTCTCTCAGTCCACGTGTACGTGGTATCCACTCACGGACAATTTTCCCCTTCGGCTATCGACTGGAAATGTTACCTGCCCATTGCCTCTTTAGATAACTGACATAATTAACTGCTACTATACCGTAGCAGAATATATGAATGATGGCAAAGCATGGCAATGAGTTGCTCCTCTTAAACGATATTATACAATGTATCCATTATTCTATTTAAAAGAGAAAAGAGGGACTATTGTAAAAAAAAACCGGGGAGTTTGTTTCGCCGTTTCTTCTCGACAGGTCTTTATTTGGAAATGGTGGTAACAGTAACAATATCATTAAAAATAGCAATAAGACGTTCAATAAGTGTTCCTTAAGTGTCCCAAAATTGAATAAAACATTTTGAGTTTGAGTTTAACTCTATCCGTCGTATTCGTCAATGTAAAGTAAAAATGCAAGGAACTTGGACTATTAAACGCCCTAAAAGACGCCCTAGTATTTTTTTTTATTCTGGATAGGCTTGTGTTTGACTACAATCTCACTATGGTAAGAGATGATGTGGCCGAAGGTGGTAAGCACACAAAGCCTAGATGGGAACTAGCTCTCAAGTGCAGCTGTCGGAACACACCGATAGGTGCTTGGCCACAGATTTTCAACTTCAGGGTGGTCAGCCAGTCGGGTACTACTATGGTTTCCTCACGATGTTATCCTTCACCGAAAGCTCAAGCTCATTGTAGGATCCTAGTGACGCCCACTTGTTGCTATAGTGCTTAGGGCTGCCACACGACCTTGACACACATCGCGTAGGGTTAGCACTTGTTGCATCGAGTATGATATCTCATCCCGTCGCATGGCGCATAGTGGGGACAAATCTCTGTCATTTGTATTCTATTAGGTGCTTTCTATGTGTTATATCGGGGACGGTGGAAGTTTCTGATAAAGCAGTAGATAAATCGATGTGTTATAAAGATGTTGGGTTAAAATTAGCTTTCATTCTATTATTACTTTTAAGCTGAGGATATATTACATGCTTTTAGTCAAAACACTCGTGTAATACAATAATCAATTCTTAGGATTAAAATTTTGGTTCACTTGGAAGAGCTCTAAGGTTTACCAATTTCACGTAATTTATAGTATGAGGCTTTATTCGCAGGAATACAGTACATATTATACAGTTTTTAATAATATTTAGTTAAATAACTACCCTAAAAATTGTGCGTATTTACGCAAAAATTCCATCGATTTATTATCATTCTCATCATCTATAACAATCGGTTCATAAAATCTAAAGAATCTGTAAACATACAATTATTAAAGGTCGACCCAAAATGTCATGATACGATAAATTATATCGACGACCAGTTTCTATTCTACTAGGTTAGAGTTTTGCAGGTCACTGTGTCGAGCCTGTTGCGTCTGAAGTGAAGAGCGAAAGTCTCGATTCGTTTTTATCTCGGTTCATACTCGGCACGTTTCGGCCACGTTCGATGAAACCGAAAGTATTATAAGTATCGTTTTTCGATTCGAGGCATTGTTTTTTTAGATGTCTGCTAAGGATTTTATTGCGTTGTGTATTTAGTTTTGTTGTCGGAGCCTTATCTTTATCAGTCTATAAAACATTTGTAGATTATGTCGTTCGTATGTTTTATGACGTAGCATTTATTTACTAGGTTAAGTTATGCAGTGATGAGTATTGAGAATTGAGGTCACTACACTCTACTGTTGATGATTGAACGCTATTGGCACATAGGCCATAATTGCCGTGCGTGTTGTGTGATACTGCATTATGTTTGCTTAACGTTTATTCCACATCGCTATCTTCATCAAAAACTTCGTCCGCATTGTCGTAACTGCTTTTAAGATTATGTTTTTCATTACAACTTTTTTTATTCTAGATATACTTGTGTTTGACCACAATCTCACACAAAGACTACACAAAGCCTGGTAAGCACACAAAGCCTAGATGGCTACTGGCTATCAAGTGCAGCTGTTGGAACACACCGATAGGTGCTTGGCGACAGATTTTCAACTTGAGGGTGGTAGCCAGCCAGTCGGGTAATACAAAGTACCCTACCACCGTGCCATGGTTTCCTCACGATATTTTCCTTCACCGAAAGCTCAAGCTCATTGTAGGATTTAAACCCACTACTTTCTCCGCGGTACCCGACGTCACTACCACAGAGCTATCATCACCTTGATACTTATTATAATTTCCTTGTCCACAGGGCGCTACCAGTGCGAACCAGTCTCTTGTACCAGCATGTAGTGGATAGTGAGTTACAAGATAATCACAATTGTCACTCTTACAAAAACAAATATGGCGGACGTAATTGCCATCGACACGACAGTCGATGACGACGTCGGCTATGAGTACGATACGACGAAGATACCCGAAATCGTTACACCAGATGAGATGAACGAGTCGGGTTACCAAGAGGGGTCCGAGGTGTCCGAGCAGAGTTACGGGGATCGTAGGGATTCTAAGGAGGGTTTCGGTGGCGAGGGGGATTCTGACAGTGGCGTGGACGGTGTTAGCAGTGGGTGTAGTACAGTTGATGACTGTCCAGTGGTGTCAATAAATGACGTGGTCGCGTATTATGATGACATTCGTCCGAGGAGGCGGTACGTGCCGCAGCTGAACTTCTACAATCTGGATATCGAGCGGTTGGCGCTGGACGCTGTTGCACAGGTTAGTCCTGTTCTAATTCTTCTACACTTATTTTTAGTTGCTGTGATTTTGGTGTCACTGATCACAATAAAGCAAGTGTTATCACCCATGATACAGTTTATGCTAATAATGTTCCAAAATCAAAATATTTTGGTTTAGTAACTAATATGGGATTATGATGCAATTTCTCAACTTTCTAAACGTATTGCCCAAAGACAATAAAATGGCCATGGTTTAAATTAAATTAACGATGCTACCGTTTTTGTATACAGACATCGTTAGTTTTTATTGCACCTTATATAATATGTAAATATGTTTAAATAACATAACATTAAGCAATTACAATCTGATGAAGATATGATCTCAGAAACTATAAAAATACCATGTGTTGATGCGATCAGTGTTGACATTCGTAGTGTTGACCGAACAGTCGAGCGCAAGAACGAAATTAATAAACTCAAGTAAGGAGAACGATTTTTTCATGAAAATCTTGAAACTACCTTGGGGATTATTTTTTATAATTGCCTTAGTATTCCCCCAGAGTTCAATGCTTCTTACCAGGCATGCAGGGCAATCTTACCAGGCATGCAGGGCAATCTTACCAAACATGCAGGGCAATATATCTGATTTTTCTGAATCTGGGTGAAATTAAAAAGTAATTTATGTATTTATCTAGTTACCGTAGTCCTTTGCTTAGTTTAAGATCTGGCCGTCTCTGAAAAATATCCCAGGATATTTATTATTATCTCTTCAAAACAAGCTAATAATGAAAGGGTTGCAATTGCTGGATATCTCGGAGATGCAGAAGGTAACTTAAGCATTTAACTTAACTAGACTTGAACTAACCAAGTCATAAACATCATGTTTGGTATCAAAAATCTGGACGCAGCGTTTCTTTTAACTCTTATCGAATCTCAAAAACCGACAAACTTTTGTACACAAACGCTGGATTCCTCTCTTTTGTTCGTACAAACTCATTTAGTGGTAACAAAGGTAATTCCCTGTAGAAATCATGTCTGTGTGATTTTTTCTCTAACTTTTTCTCGTGACATGTTATTTTCTTATCACGTGTATAACTGTAAATAGCTTTTGCTTCGAGATTTCTTGTGTTATTTGTAAGTTTGGATAGTTGTGAGAAAAAATATTTTCTCGTATCAGAACTTGTTTGGGGGATCTTCTCAATCTTTTGATGTGTTATTTCGTGCGAATGATTCAAGTTATAGTGTTTTTACTTGTAAGGGGTCGTCTTTTAAAATCACGTAATGTTTTAGAAATTCACGTGTATTTTGTTGGTATAAAATATTTAATAAAAAACTGAATATTATCTTTAAGTACAAGTATAATCTAATTTGCTTTTCGGTTTATCGCGTTCAATGAAAAAAATACACGGGATATCTCACTATACCCCCTATTCGTGATATTTTCCGAACAGCATTTTCTATAACTTGCCTTTGTATTACTTTCATCCTAAATTTAACTAGCTATCCCTCGTGGATTTACCCGCGTATAGCTTCCAATAATGAAGCAATGACCATTAGTTCAGTAGCTAAAATAGTGTTGTTAGTGTCGATCACTGGATATTGGCCCATCCCTACGTTTCTGTGTGTGACTTCATAAGTATTGCGTCAAACTTTTAATTACTATAACTTCGTAATGATAGTTCTCAGGTTCCTCATATTTTATAGGTTTATTTATGTATTCTTGACTGGCCGGTTGTCAGTTATGTCGGAGCTTTATATAATAGCAAGAAGTAAGTGCTCTGGTCATAGTTGTTTCAGGAACAAAGTTTATAAACATCTTTCGGTTTTTTGGTTAATCAAAAGTGAGGTTTCTTGTCTAAATAGAGGGTTTATATTTCAATGAAATTTCGTTATTATACTACAGTTTTTCATGCATTACATAGGTTGAGTAATCGTTGGTAATTAGAAATAATTCAATTGAGCTTTTTACACTTAAATTTGACTAGCTTTCCCCCACGGTTTCACTCGCGTTCCCGTGGGATCTTATCCTTTCCAGGGATAAAAAATATCCAATTTATTATTTCAGGATATTATTATTTGAGTGCCAAGTTTCACGAAGATAGGTTTAGTAGTTTCGGAGTTCATTGCGGACCAACATTTTGACACGGGAATCTATACTTCTATACTAATATTATAAAAAGGTAATGTTTGTGAGGTTGTAGGGGGTAATCTCTGGATCTACTGAACCGATTTTGAAAATTCTTTTACCAATAGAAAGCCACGTTATTTGTGAGTGTCATAGGCTATAATTATTAACCCGAAAAATGAAAAGATCTCACGGGAACGCGGGTGAAACCGCGGGAAGCAGCTAGTTATTTAAATATGTGTTCTTAGAATTTATTTCCCTAAGCAACTATTGAAATAAGTTTTAGTGTGATTTTATTTCAGCATATTTATAGAGGTATTTTTACTAGCGTCCGTTAACATAAATATGCAACAAATAAAACTATCTCATTAATTTAATAATCGATTAGAATGACCATATAATGTTTTACAACTCTAAAATTACGTAAATCATGAACATTGTATGTATTATAAAACTCCTTTCTCTCGGTGAGTTAATAATAGCTATCGTAAATATCGACTGACTAGAGAGGGACTGACCACAGATAATTAAATTAGGAGATATTATAAAGAGAGAAACTAAAAAAAAACGCATCAGCTTGGCCATCCAAAGAGGAAACGCTGCCAGCCTGCTGGGAACCTTGCCGATCGGCAGCAGCGGCAGCCTCGAAGAAGTTTTTTATATATTATAGTTTTGTACATATGTTGTAAATAAAGTTATTAGTTTATATGATCGACCATGTATGTTAAAATAACGCATTCATTGCTAGAATTACTAATCATAAAATAAAAAGACCTAAGAGAGATAATAGGAGAGATTATAAAATTAGTAGAGATAGATTGTCCACGAAATATAACTACAGACAATTTGATTTGTAGAAATATCAAGGACTAAAATAGTTATATGTACAGAAAATTACTATGCACGAGTTTTAAAATAAATTAACCATATTCGGGATTCGGGATTATATCTAATTAAAGACAGAAGTCTTTACGTTGGATAATCTGATCCCATACTAAGCAGAGCTAGTAATATGGAAACCAGATGCTACATATACTACTTTGTTTTTAATAATTACACGCAATCAGGACAAACAGACATGTTCATGCACACATATGTCTGTCCTGGATGGGAATCGAACCCACGACCTGCGGCGTGTGTTAACCAACCACGCCATTCGCCCCGTCGAAGTAACTAACTCATATGAATCTTACTATCTTCAAATAATATCCTCTGAGAATAACTCGCTCTCGAGTTATAATTTCGAAACAATTGCCCTCTCAGTTAGAGCTCCTTTCCTTAGTATCGATTGCATGCCGGCAGTTTTACAATGGAACCTTTTGTTTCTACTTTCTATTTCAAATACAGCTGTATTTGTTAGTTCATTTCTTAAATCGATAGTTAATTTCTTAGTTCGATATTGGTTCATTCTATTGTTTCAAAACGTTTTTGCGGGTTATCATTTTTAATGTATTTTTGTATTAGTTTAAGAATAAAATTGTTAAACATTTGAAAAAAAAGCCAATATAGTCAGATGGTCCAAAAATATTTAAAAAATGTAACCTTGCTGATTTTCTTGCCGGTTCTTCTCAGTTGAAGGCTGACTTCCGAACCGGTGGTAACTTCTGTAATTCTACCTTCATAAGTGCCCTTCTAGGGCCTAAACTGAATAAATGGTTTTGAGTTTGACTTTGACTTTTAAACTCTACATAACAACATATCTTTCCTACAAACATTATTGGAAAAGGATAGAAAGATTACCGCTATCAAAATAGTCTATGCCAATTTCATTTATGGGAAAATAGACGTGACCAATTCTGACGACTATGTTTACATAGAAAATAAGCAGTTGTACTGATTTAGAAAAAGATGTAGGTAATGGGGAAAATAATCTAATCTAATATAACAAAGAAGAAAAATTTGATTGTTTATTTGTTACGATTTAACACAAAAACTACTCGATCGATTTTAGAAATTCTTTCACCATTAGAAAGCTACATTATCCCTGAGTAAAATAGGCTATATTTTTATCCAGGCAAAATATAAGATCCCTTGGGAACGCGGGTGAAACCGCGGAGGACAGCTAGTGACTAATACAGACAACATAATAGGAACCCAACTGCACTAATGAAAAAAAAAAAACTACTTAAATGTTATTAACTGTCAGAACCAGCTTCAAAAGTATTTTGGAGCATGGCGTTTTCTTAAAGGTCAGTTCTGAGAGTGGTATAGGCAAGGCATATCTTATAATAGTTTATTTAGAATTCACAAATCATATCTAATTCATTTCTATGACGAAGACTGAACAGTTATGTGGGTGTTGCGGTAATATTTACATTACGGTATAAAAAAAAAACGAAACAAATGTTACACGAACAAAAAATAATTAGCATAGACAATTCACTTATGTTATTAAGTAACTCGACTCGATGTTACACGCTGGTATAGAATGTGAGTGCCCGTGTTATGCAAGATGGCGCAATCTGATGCATCACTTAGGCGTTATACAGAATGGTAGGTAAATCTGAAAAAAAAAAAAAAATTACGTTAAAAATTACCCTTATTGCCTAAAGAATTACTGGAGACATAAAATATGAATCGAGACTGGTCAGTCTCTTATAGATGATTGGAGGAGAAAAGGCAAAGTTTACAATTCATAAATCTGTAGTCCGAGGCGAGATCTAGTGATGTAGACCGATAAGAAAATAATTAATATCTACGGTAAAATGTGCAATACACACTGTAAATTGACGTAATTTATAATCCACTTCATAATAAAAGACAACGTCTTAACAAGTCGTTCATACATTTTATTATATTCTCCTTAAATTGATTGCGTGTTTGTATAATCAAACGGTGAATCGAAGCGATTATTTCAATAAAATTCCAATGTGCACAAATCCGAACTTGATGCCACTCATTTTCACAATCCACCTTTCACTACCGTTCTGTACGTAGCCTTATTATTTTTGAGACCAATCTCTTTGGCTACTCGTCTTTTTTACATTTCGTAATTTTAAGCAACGCCAGTGTTGCATTTATCATCCAATGTGTCAATCAATTGACGGGTGATTTTTTATTGCGCTTTAAATGCCTATTTCAGTTCAGTTTAAAGGTCATTTTGTAGTGGTTGCGAAATAGATTAGCAAGTAATAATCAAATTATTTAGAACTATGAATTAGTTTCATAATTCGTGAGTAATCTATCAGTGTTACATAATAATTATACGTATATCAGTGTCATAATTTTAAACTTATTCAAATACTAAAAGGATGTTCTGACTCCTTTGAAATTAGTAAATGTTATTTATTTAGACCAGATCTGATCTCATCATATTTCATGATTTATTTCAGCAGTAGATAACAATATTTTGGAGAAGATGATAGCTGTGGTTGTGGCGATGGTCTTGGGTTCGATTTCTACATTGAGCTTTCGGGGATAACTGCCTGACTGGCTACCACCCTCAAGTTGAAAATCCCTCGCCAACAACCACCGTTTAGTTCCGACAGTTGCACTTGAGAGTCAGTTCCCTTTAGGTTTGTATCAACATCATCACTTACAATATATTAAACACAAGCTTAAAGTAAAAAAAATAATTATAGTACCTACTTTTGTCATTAATTGATTAAATTTTATTTAAATTTCGAAGCCTACCGCCATTTGTCATAAAAACAAATCTTGACCAAGGTCACAAGCAGTGGAGCCTTAATGCCTATACTTAATTAATGGCACTCGGTCACTACCTCGTAAATACTTATAACTACTCACAATATTTACTTTCTATCATAAACTGCGCGTATTAAAGTTGATTTTTGTTTGAGTACCAGTGGTTTATACGTCAGTTATTTGCGTTGGGCATAATGTGGTAGTGAAGCCTTATTGTAGACGAATCTATGTACGTAAAATCGATACGCGTTGGCGGATGTCGGTTGAGCTCAAGGGCATCTGGCTGTTTATCTAAGTACTCTTTCGGCTCGTGTCAGCCGATTTGCATATCTCGCGGTATATCAAAGACTTTGGCAGGAGTCTGCTTATTTCACACTAGCTTTCGACCCCCGCATAATATAGCTTATATTAAACAGTGATAATTTTGTTTTCCATTGGTGAAAGAATTTTCTGAATCGGTTCAGTAGATCCAAAGATGACCCCCTAACAAGAAAACAAACCGTACGTACCTCTTCATAATATTAGTATAGTAGATTTTTTTTATATTCAATTTGCGTTTGACCACTATCTCTCTTGATGGTAGGTGACGATGTGGTCTACGATGGTGCACGCTACCTAGAAATAACCTATTCACCCGAGACTTGAAGACTCCCAGGTTGTAACTATCGGGAAACACAGACTCAGGCAAAGAGTTCCACTCCTTAGCAGTACGCATAATAAATGAGGAAGCAAATCGCTTCGTGCGTAAGGGTGGAATTTCCACCATGTAACGGTGGCGTATCTCCAGATAGATGTTATTCTTTTCACAAATGGCGGGTTACCTCAGGATCTAAACTAATGTGTTACTGTCATTATCCCGCGATATGTTTGGACTCAGGGGTATTTTTTATGGCTCAATCTGTTAAAAATAAAGAAGTTGAGACTGACTGAACGCAGTCGTTAACTGCAGCCAGTTTTTTATGCATGTGTGCTTGTTGACTTCATATATCGCTGCCCGTGCACCGACTGTCTTATTTTCTTTAATATCTCTAAGGCCATACATACACATATGAATCGTCCATACGCAGTTAATCTTATAAGGTATCTACTTCCTTGGACGAAACTACGCATTTTTAATGCGTTGTAGACTTGAGAAATGTTTTCCTGCGCAGTTCAATTAATCCTTAAATTGTACATACTTGTATGGAGTACTTTCTGGACACGAGAGAAATAACCATCATTTTTATTTTGCTTTGAATAGGCTTCTGTTTAGGCATAATCTTATAAGTCTGAAAGTATTGTTGTCAAATGCAGCTGTAGGAATCGGTTTGCTTGGCTTCAGGGTGGTAGCCGGCTAACCAAACTAGTCACTGTTGCTTTGGGTCGTCAAAAGTATTTTTCAGAATAAAACTTCAAAAAACAGTGCAAGATCAATGAAATTTGTACATGATTTCAGCCAATGCTTCTTTCAAAATGGAGATTTATCGAAAAATGAGTAAAGAAACATAATAATCCCATTACTATTGGTGGAGAGGGCACGTGTAACCTCTGTGCTGTAATCAGTGTTGTCGGTCCATTACGCCAAGGTCCATTCACAGCGCTTGTAGGATTTCACCAAATTACACGGAAAATATCAAATATATGGTAATGCGCACCACTTTACAATGTTAATTGGGTGTTGGATTGTATTAAATTTAATTTTGACTAGCCTGTAAGTTTTTACATTTAAAATTAAATCTGCGCTTTTGATTTCAACGCGATCTCTTCCTTGTGGGAATCAAATAGATGATTTATCTATTACTTCTTCTTCTTGTCCTTAACCCACAGTGTGGTCGGCGCAACATGTTTTCCTCTTCCACTCCGCTCTATCACTAGTCGTCTCAGTACTCACATCTTTCATAAATATATCATTCTTCACGCAGTCTATCCATACCATCTTGCCTTCTTCTAATTTATTATTAGTAATTTGAAACGGGATATAAATATAAACGACTTTAATTATCACTTTATTTATTTCTGGCAGCTAATTGACAGAGTTTTGTCTTAACTTAGTGTATAGTACAGAATAATGCTAAGGAATCAGCTCCCAGCCTATTTAAATGCCCACCCCCACCATGACTTGTTGTGGCAAGAAGAACTTGTGGCGTTACGGCCAATCAACAACGGGTATTTATCCTATTGGCTGTTATAGTCGTTGTAGTCACTGGACATAGACAATGCATAGACAATCGGCTTGACGTGACTGGATTGCTTGGCTGCTTGGGCTGGCTGCCTGGCCTGGCTGGCTGGCTGGCTGGCATGGCTGGCTGCCTGGCCTGGCTGGCTGGCTGGCTGTCCTGGCTGGCTTGGCTAGTTGGCGTGGTGAAGTGGCTGTAGCGTTAAAAATTAATATAATTAGTTCTCTTATGTGGAGTGTTGGGAGTACACATAGATCTATTAAACTTTGTTCGTAGTTATCATCAGCTTTCTTTAGAGACAGGTTAGTTGCCGTATTTGGACGACTACAAGTGTATTCTGGTTTACTCGCACATATTAAGTAAAATAATTTACCTCATAAAGAATATTAAATGTAAATGACATATCTTATAATAATTCTGTTAAACTGCTGAGTTTATTGCCGGTTCTTCTCAGCAAAAGCAATCTTCTGAATCATGCGTGAGTCAGACAATTCATATCGGCCTGTAAAGGCCTATTGACACGAATGTGATTTCATCTCAAATTATTTGAAACGTGTTTTCTTTACCTATCCAACCTACACGTCGCGAAAGGTCAGCTTCACACATATGACCTTAAGTGACCTCTTTAACTTTACATAAAATAATAACACCTGTATTATATTACGTGGACGCTACATTGTCGTTGATTTACATAGAATTAATTATAAATTATACTTAAGCGTGTTGCATTTTGGGGTTAATAGATAAGCGTAAAATTTATGTTCGTTTAATTTTGTTGTAATATTTGTTGTTAGAAATCGCAGCCGGTTATTTGTATAAGCAACATTGTAGTTGTTGTTTGTTTTATGATCAACTAGCCATCCCCCGCGGTTTCACCCGCGCTCCCGAAGGATCGTCTCTTTTCCCGGAGTATCTAATGTTTTATTCCAGGATATGATCTACCAGTGTGTTATGTTGAATCAAAATCTGTTGAGCTGATTAAGTAACAAATATGCAAACATACAAACATTAGTTTTCCACCCCGCGGTTTCACCCGCGTTCCCGAAGGATCGTATCTTTTCCCGGAGTATCCAATGTTTTATTCCAGGTTATAATCTAGATGTGTGCCAAGTTTCATCAAAATCCTTGCAGCCATTTTTGCGTGATTGAGGATCGAACATCCAAACATACAAACTTTCACATTTATAATATTAGTAGGATTGGCCACATTTTGATTGGCTTAGATGATAACTGGATCTCAAGTGCAGCTGTTGGAACCCACGGATAGGTGCTTGGCGACGGATTTTCAATTTGCGGAATTTATCTAAGTAGACAAGTACCTACTACAAAGTACCTTACCATAGTGTTATAGTTCATCATATAGTCTTTCTTTAATCTCAAGTAAATTATAGGATTCGAACCCACGATCTTCGGCACGACATTCGACCCCACATCCGATTGGAGTGTAAATTTTCACTCTCTAGTCTTTATGGTTTATTGGAGCAAGCACTTCTCATATACTTTTCTATCTCCTTTTTGATTTTTCTTTTTTGTCTCATTCCCATCTGGGCTTTGTATGCTTACCACCTTCGGCCACATCATCACTTACCATGGTGAGATTGTAGTCAAACACAAGTCTATCCAGAATAAAAAAAAAGATTAAATGAATAAAACAAATATTAATTTTTGCAGCATTTGCTGGTTATAAAAATACAAATGTCCAAGAATTTTGATAGCATTACCACTGAATCGATTTCTTCCTGGCTATTGTTGTATTATTCCAGTTGTGTTGTTATTTTCAAACAACAAGATAACAAAACATAAGCAATACAATATTACTCACACTAATTAACAGCACCACTAACCAGTGATAGCCACAAAAGGTAAACGAATGCACAAAAACCGCAAGATACCGACACAATTTAGAATTGTCTTTACATGTTGCAAGTTAAGTTTCATTTTAGACTGTTTAAACGCTTATTAAAATAATAGAGGACTATATCTGGTAATAAAATAAACGTGTGCTACGGGACGGTGTGAATCACGATTTTTGAATTATATTAGACAGTTCGTGATCGGAATCATCCTGTATGTGGGGTGGGGTGCCACTGCGAGCGATGCGACGCTGTTACTCGCTCTTTAAACAATGACAAGCTCACTATACTAATGGCGTGGAGCCTTTATTTAGAATTACGTATTTCTGCGGATTATTTTATTCTGTACTAGTTTTTCGCCCCGCGGTTTCACCCGCGTTCCCAAAGGATCAAATCTTTTTCCGGGATAAAAAGTATCCTATGTTTTATTCCAGTATATGGACTACCTGTGTGCCAAGTTTCATCAAAATCCGTTCAGCCGTTTTTGCGCGACAGAGGTACAAATATCCAAACTCGCAAACATCCAAACTTTCATATTTATAATATTAGTAGGGAAATAGGAAATAGATTGGCTTGGTATGGGCGGGTATGTCATGAAGAGGGATGAAAGGCATGTAACAAAAAGAGTATTGAGCATGAGTGTGGATGGATATAGAGGTAGAGGAAGGCCGAAGAAGGTATGGATGGACTGCGTGAAGAATGATATGCATATGAAAGGTGTGAGTACTGAGATGACTAGTGATAGAGCGGAATGGAAGAGGAAAACATGTTGTGCCGACCCCACCTAGCGTGGGATAAGGAAGGGAAGAAGTAGGGAAATAGGAGGATATCATTTTCCGCTTGCAACCACCACACAGCCTTATGGGATAAGGAAGGGAAGAAGTAGGGAAATAGCAGGATATCATTTTTCGCTTGCAACCACCACACAGCCACAGTTTTGTAATAATACTACAGCGTTTGTTTGTATTTAAACACAGTAATTTGTGATACTTTATCGACGTCCGAGCCAACATGTTGACAAAGGAAAATCGATGTATGACTCTGCCGCAATTTACCTGCGCTTGCGCTCAAATCCATCCCTACCTTTTGTACCTTCGTAGTGATCGTTTTAATGTCCACAAATAATATATTTGGCAAGTTGTTTTGAAATAAAACATGTAACTTAATACATTTTGAAAACGTCAGAGTACTTTTGAGGATTCCATCTATAACATTGCTTGATACGCAGTCTAAATGACTCGCAGACGCCATTTCAAGTTTGAGTACTTCATGTGGTTTACACTAATAAAATTTAGATTGGACTTTTTGTCTGTATCTTGCGAATTGACGTTGCGTTTTCTTTCTTATCATCTATTTCAGATGTAAAGGGTTTTATTTAGAACTATGGTAGCTATGATTGAGCTATACCTTGATACACGAGTCAATTTTTTTAATAAAGTCTATTCATGACCGTAGATACAAAGTCTTTCAGTCGCATATACATATTTTCAGTTTTAATATTCTTATTTTATGTTATAGTCACGTTATATCACATTCACTGTAAAGTGTAGTCCTCGTCCGTACAAGTCCGGTCAGGTTTTAGTAAAATTGGTGGCTGTTCCACAAAAAAATTTCACTGACTTTTTGGGACAACCTGAAAAGTCATGATACACGCTTTCATTTAATTTCAATTCACTAGTGCAGTTAGATTGATCTTTATTGGACAAAACACCACCGATATTATACAGTAAAACTCAAAATACATGAATTTCATGAAAATAAAACGAAAACGCAACGTCACTTTGCAAGTTCCCGCCAAAAAGTCCAATTTATTCTGTGATTAATTTGACGACCACCTCTTCTCTGTCAGACGTGACCTGTCCACTGTAATGCAGTTCAGCTGCCCTCTCGGTGCCCTCTCAGGTATGTCGGTGACTTTCGTAGTCCACCGGATTTCCTAAATTACATTTGATTGCACTCAAATTATTCAACAATTTTCACATTCGAACTATTATGTTTGACATTCGATAATGGTTTTGTTTTTTAGCTGCAAATGTAAGTAGTTAAGAACAATTATTTTGGTTTAGAGCCTTGTTTAAAGCAGCGTTTATTAGCTAGGCAGAGTCACAAATACATAGGTACGACTTCTGAATTATATTATCTATTCTCTAATTATATATTCTCCGCCCCGCGGATTCACCCGCGATTTTGAGGTAAAATAGTGTCAGCACTCAGAAATAATGAACTTTCCTATCAATAAAATAATTTGTTTATTTATTTATTCAATAGTATTTGTCCACTACGATCTCACCCGAATTCTCGAGGAATAGAAATTGAAAAACAAAATTTAAATCGGTTATATCAATTTAAAAAATTCAAATCTTATCTCTTTATAATATTACTGGTAGATAACGAACAGAGAGTTCATTTTTAGATGAAAAATAGTAAAAAATTCAAATTAGAATAGTCCAAATTCGAAATTTAAATGTCTAATACATATAATGCGCACGCGCAACAATAGCCGGTAGTGATTGCAAACTAGTTTTGGATGAGGTCCAGTGGTGGCTGGGAATTGGCATCGATTGTCGAACTTAGTTCGTTCAGAGACAATGCATTGAGTGAGACATATTTCTTGTTGGAGTTCCATTGTTTGATTGCTGTGAATGGATTTAATCTAAATTCTAGCTTCATTTCATACCAGATGGCGCTGATAAATTGTTATGCAATTTAAGGCGATGATAGCTCAGTGGTAGTGACGTCGGATACCGCGGCGAAGGTTGTAGTTTCGAATCCTACAATTAGCTTGAGCTTTCGGTGGAGCCATAGCACGGTGGTAGGGTACTTTGTAGTACCCGACTGGCTGGCTGGCTGCCGCCTAAAATCTGTCACCAAGAACCTATCGGTGTGTTCCGACAGCTGCTTACCACCTTCGGCCACATCATCACTTATCCTGGTGAGATTGTCGTAAACACAAGCTTATCCAGACTTAATTTAAAAAAATGCAGGTTCAATTTGAACTGTACAAAATATTGGAAATATATTGCAGGTTATGTTGTTTGTATGGTACGCAATATCTAGATAACTTTTAAAAGAGCTCGAGAAATGAAAGCAAGACTCTCCTATAAAGGCAAGGCCACCCAAATCATATCGATCAGTAGGCATTATATTGTGATTAGCTATTTTGTCCCAAAAATATGAAAATATCATGTCCACTTAATAAACAAGTTACCTAACTCAATAAATATATTTTCAACTGTGATGTAATGAATTGAAACTGGTATATCCGAAAAATGTCTAGCATTAATTTGGCGACAGTTCTGAAATGTCAAGGTTAGTTAAATATTATAAATCGGACTATATTAGTATCAGTCATTTTGTATTCAAATGCAATTATTATAAAAAGCAAATTAATCTTCCTGTTGATAAACTTTATTCATTTGTTATAGATACATATATCTATTTTACGAGTATAATTTCACTTTGAATGTGGTATGCGCCTTTTTGAGGAAACATACTAACGTAGGTATTAATATTCATAATAAAACTTTTTATAAAAAAAATAAAAACGACTTCAAAGGCAAATGTTGCACTAAAAACCGAAAAATAAACTGAATAAGACATTAAATAAAATGGACAAAAAATATTTCAATAACTAAATAGACCAAAAACTTTACTTATGTAAACTACCTACGCACCTATTCAAATTATTATTCTATAAATACCTTTTGATCTGTTTGAAGTCGGTGCCAAGCCTAATAGGCTTCGTACGGTTTGAGGAGGTAGGACATAGCATAACATCTGCTCATAATTGGGGCCGTCTGATTGGGGAAGTACCTCCACCTTACAGAATATCGCAGCCAAATAACACTGCCAAGTGGTGTTGTGTTCCTGCGGTGAGTAAGGTTGCCAGAGCTCCTTTGAGGCACTGTGCTGACGGCGGAGTGACCGGCGATATTATTGAGTAGTGCAGGCGCAGCATGTTGGCGTGCGGTTAGGGAGATCCGGTGAAACGGTTGACCGCTGGCCGCCCGCAGATAGAGTGAGTTCTCGAACCCAGAGATTACTTAATCTCCTCCCTGGGAGGCTGAACTGCCATCTGGCGATGCTTGTGAAGGCATTTATTATTTCTTTCATTGTATTTTTGGGCTTGGCACCGACTTCAAACAGATCAAAAGGTATTTATAGAATAATAATTTGAATAGGTGCGTAGGTAGTTTACATAAGTAAAGTTTTTGGTCTATTTAGTTATTGAAATATTTTTTGTCCATTTTATTTAATGTCTTATTCAGTTTATTTTTCGGTTTTTAGTGCAACATTTGCCTTTGAAGTCGTTTTTATTTTTTTTATAAAAAGTTTTACTTTTCCATTTTTTATATTTCAATGTTTTCAAGAAATATGTAATTGTTTTTGAGCAAATGAAGCCTATTATTAATTTACATTATCTATACTAATATTAGAAAGCTGAAGAGTTTGTTTGTTTGTTTGAACGCACTAATCTCAGGAACTACATAAAATATATTAGTGTTGGATAGCCCATTTATCGAGAAAGCCTATAAGTTAAATAACATCATGCTATTAGATGAGGGAATACATAAATAGATAAACTTTTAAAGAAAATAAAGAATATATATCCTAAATGATTAAGGCTTCTTTCTCAGCAGCTACTTGATATTGCGTTTCATGTCATATCTAGGACAACGTATATTCTAACACCTAACCGATAAAGATATTACCTTCTATCATTATCTCATTTTAATATACAAAGAGACGACGATACGAGTCTAAACGTGACTATAATATTTAAAGAAATATCCCCTAACTCCTAACCTTTAAGGAGTTGTACCTTCCATCATCAGCTCTGCAACATAAGATGATGACTACCAGATGGAAATAGCTTTGATAAGTACGTATATGAATGAAAAATACTGTAAATTCTTATAAAATTTGAGGGTTGCTCTCATTTTCCCCAGGATCCCATCATCAGATCCTGATTTGGTGACAGTGGGACTACCGCCGAAGTATACTCTTTCAAATGAAAAAAGAATTTTGAAAATCGGTTGACATTTCTTATAAAATTTGAGGGTTGCCCTCGTTTTCCCCCAGGATCCCATCATCAGATCCTGACTTGGTGATAATGGGACCACCGCCGAAGTATACTCTTTCAAACAAAAATACATACAGTCGAACATATAACCTCCTCCTTTTTTGAAGTCGTTTAAAAATGAATCACGCGAAAGTTTTGTGTTGAGATTAAAACAATTCAATTTGAAACGTGGGACCAAAGATATTATAATGGAAAAAGTGTAGATAGGTTACTCACTCAACATTCTATCTTTAAAAATCGGTTCATATAAAATGAAATGAAATTGTTTATTAATCCAAATAGGCCTTCACAGGCACTTATGAATAGTCAGACTCTAAATGCTCGGTTCGGAAGGTTGCTTTTGCTGAGAAGAGCCGGCAATAAACTCAGCAATTACTCTTTTCAAAAACAACTTACTCCTATTTACATTCAATAAATATTTATCTAGTCTCACGGACAATATTTGCGTGATAAACGACGAAGTTATCCGCGAACACACATAAAAAAAATATATGTTCGAATTGAGAAACCTCCTCCTTGGCCCAAAAAAATGGCCTAGAAATGGCACTCTAACGCACTCTAACGGAATTTGTACTTATTTTATTCACTTCTACTTTTAATTGCACTTGGTACGTGAAGTGCCTGTTGATGCCGGTGATGCGATACAGGTCAAGTCAGGCTAAATTAACCACTCTTTAGCCTCCCGCTTTCGGAGTGCTTATAACCTATCTACACTATTTACTTATAATATCATTGCGTGGGACCTAAGGCACAATATGTTCTTGATACTTAACATGGCCCTCCTTGTCACGGATGCCGGCAGGTTTAATTTAATAAACATCAAAAAAAAACCGGCCAAGTGCGAGTCGGACTCGCGCAGGAAGGGAGCCCCCCTTAAATATTTATTTTATTCTGTTTTTAGTGTAGCGACATCTATCTACAAACAGATATAGTTCGCACGACTCCTAGATAGATGGCGCTCCAATAATCTACATCGCGCATACGAAGTTTTCTATGCGATCTGCATATATACAAGATTCCAACATCAACAGTTGTGGTGCGGTCCCCAGGCACGATGACCTAGCCTGGCGGAAGATCTTCCCTTTTCAATGGAGGAGTCTAATACCTCGCTCCTCCATATTAGTATTTGTTAAATTTGTTTTTAGTTGTCTAGCTATCGCGGTTCTTGAGATACAGCCTGGTGACAGACAGACAGCGAAGTCTATTACTTTCCGTTTTTATCCTTTGGGTACGGGACCCTAAAAAGAATTCTACTGAACTCTTTGTCCCCACAAAAAGGACAGTTTTCTTTCACGCACGATCGATCACTGTAACAAATATTTATGACAATAGAATCTAAAACTGTTAATCCCCTACTCCGGCTCTGCACATTTCTATAAAAAGAATTATAAAAACGTCATTTTGCCGTCTTTGCATTAAAAAAAGAAGCGAGAACCTGTTTTGAACATAATCCAAGAACCTTCCAAGTTACGTAGTATCCCTTAACGATTTTCCGGGTCATCGAACTGCGGCCGCGCAGCTCTGATCCTTTGGTTTATTTTAACGTTTTTCTTACGCAATTTTACGATCATTGCTTTGATAACACACGAGGCTGTGTGGAACTTGTATAATGGGACAGCAATGGATATACAGTTTGTTATCTATGTAATTGGTGCATATAAGTTTCAGAGAGATTTTACAATAATTCCAATAAGAAAAACAAAATCAATAAGGAATCAATTTACTTATTATATATACTTCCTACTATTAAATATATTATAACTCTTTGCCATTCTTTGTTTTTATCCATGGGAGATAAAAACAATGCGTTCAAAAATAAAACCTACAAACTGTATTTCCACCTTTTTACCCTTATAGGGGTAGAATTTGTACTTTTTTTTAGCCGTTACCTAAAGTTTATATGAACCCTACCTGCTAAACAAGTTCGTATGCATTTCAGTTCTTGGGATAGTATCGAGATAAGTTAGTGATTGTTATTTCGCTTTTATATAATCCAGGAATTACTTTGCATCACCAGTAGGATTCATATGGATTTTATATTTATATAGAAAATCTTGATGCATTTTCTGACCCGGAAAAGTCTCATTGGCATGAAGCAAGTCTAGTAAAACCTGACAGCGAATAATAAAAAGAGACGCGTCTATATTAATATCTCACGCGATTTTGCAGTAAATTTATTGAACTATGAAATCGTGAAAAAGAACAGTTTGCTTCATACAATAAAGTCGAGTTTGCTGCAGCTGATTTTGATACTTTACTTATTCATTTGTGAATTAATGTGTGAGCTATAGGTAAATTGAGTAGAAATCATCCAAGTACCAAGCAAGTCACTGCAAAGTGTATGCTCTCTAATGGCGGTCATCATGATTGCTCTGATGAGTTGATGGTCGTCCACCGGATGTTACGTCATTGTACAAGGCTACTAAACCGCCAACAGTTTTTGTCTCTGTCAAGGTACAGCCTTTTGTTGAAAAAATTGTCTATGACTCTAGACCTGTTTGTGGCAATTTTTGTAATTCTTTCACGCAAAAACTACTGAGCGGATTTTGATGAAACTTGGGACACAGGTAGATCATATCCTGGAATATAACGTAGGATATTTTTTATCGCGGGTTCACCTAAGTTGAAACCGGGGGACAACTAGAAATAAATTATATTTATTGTAATTAAACGATCCGCCTTACAATTGAAATGTAATACATAAATATTTCATTTGATATCTTTAATCAAATATCAATAAGTAATGCAAAAATTACTGAACAGATTATGCAATGGAACAATATTAAAACTACGCATTTCGTTTCGTATTACGCACACTGCCTACCTATTTAATGGTTAATGTTGAAATCAAGGTCACGTTAATGCAAACATTACGTATAAAGGTTAGGTCTTAAATATCTCGGACTGCTGGAAACACTGACACAAAAGGCTAATTCAAATATCTACACCATCTATATATCTTATGGAATATTTTATACACGACTAAATAAAATTAAACTACTTTACTTATGTTTTACATAAATAGGTGCATTTTCGTACAAAGGGCACTGCAGTGTTTCCGCCAAGTTTAACAACAAATGCGTATACCTATTCAAATCATAATAATTATACGGATAAAATATTATAAATGTTACTGTGCAGTTAACCAAAATACTTGTCAATGCATTGCACACAAATTGTCTTAGGCATTTGATTGCGCGATAAAATCTAATATTTCGCACAAATTATTGGTCACTACCGATATCTGACGGAATTGAAGTCGTTTCCGACCTTCCGAAACTGACAGATTTCGATATCGAAAGTAATTTACCGGCAGGTCAACGCCAATCCAAACAATATTAGACATTGTTTATAGCCTGTATAGGGCTATAATGGTTTGCAGGAAGAGGAAACGAGTGCTATCATATTGATCTCTGATAAGCTCATGATAAACGTACATGTCATAGTTAATTGCAATTAGAAATACTGAATGATAGGTGCTGATAGAACGATGGCCCTGGACTGGAAAACTCTCTACATCTGCTCTCTTTGATAACATGAACTGATAAATTTAAATACCTATTTTTGATGTTGGTTTTGCGATGATTTTTACAATAAGGTAGTAGTTTTGCACTATGAGCACTTTCATCCTAAATAGTGTTTCAAAGCACATAATATATAATCAATAACATACGCTTTGTTGCACTCTGTTGTCTATGCTCGTTGGCTGTGGTTAGGACACCAGCTTTGTACTGAACCGACCGCCTTTCACGGAACTGCGCGCAAGGCCACTTGCTCGGTGCATTGCGTGCGCCTGCGACGCTTTTGTCGAGCATTGACAAGTTGTTTGGCAGAAATAGTGTTGTTTTATAATAGAGCTATCACGCGAGGAAATTGTTTGTAGTTATCGTTATCTAATACAGATACCAATAGTAATAGAAATTATGATTTTACCAAGCCAGACGTCTTCTTAGTTTCTAAATCGAAATTTGAAAAATGGTCAAGAAAAGGTTGGCTTTTCGGTTCGTTTTCGGATGTTTCTTGTTAGTTGTACTTTATCTAAGGGTGACCAAATGTTAAGTACAATACTACTGGTAATTTCGCTTTCTTTCAGCTCCCATCCCAAGGGCCAAGCCCCCTATTTGTATAATATGTATATACATATCATGTATCAAACCTATAGGCTTTTACTTCGCGGTTTCACCAGAAATCTTATATTTTCTTTCTAATCCTAGTAGTTTAAGCAGTGTCTATCAGTCAGTTACGACAAGACTACATAGAGTATCAAGTGATACTGATCGGTGATACAAATCGGATGTTTTCTTCATTCAAACCATATTGATGTACATGGAATTTCCTAGTTGATTCATAATGGTTAGGTACCGAACTGCGTATGCGTCGTCCAGGGTGCTATTACTGTGTTTGCGACCGGAACAATGCCAAGGTCGGCCGATGCGACACCTGCTGCCGGCTGTGTATGTTTGTATTGTTCGCTTGTTGTTTACTCGTACTATAGACTATATTATACCATTCGTGGCAATAGCTTTCTATCAATCAAACTTAATATTGTAAATGTTTGTTGGTTTGTTTCACGATTTATTTATTATTTTACGGAGTAACGTAGGCAATTTTTGCATGAATGTACTGACATTGGTTTGGGCTAGAAAGTGACATAGGGAATTGATGTTTTTACTAGCTCAAAAAAAAATTATAAATAAATAAACTAACACCAATCAAGAATCAAGAAAAATACAAGTTTCATTAATATCATGTAATTCATTATATTCAAATATTCAGTTATTAATTCACGAGCAAACAAGAAGCGAAATAAATATTAATAACTAGCTGTCCCGGCAGACCTTGTTCTGCCCTATTTCTCTAAAACGCGTCTTTGTTTTGTTTCGATTGACGTCAATGTTTGACAGCTGGGTGTTTGTATGGGAAAAAGAAAAGGGTTATTTTTAGGGTTTTCCCGGCAATTATTCGAATTTTCTCGCCGTAAAAACCATCCTTGGACTTCAACAAATATTAAAAAAAAAGAATTGGCCAAATTGGTCCAGGCGTTGTTGAGTTATGCGCTTACCAACACATTTTGCGATTCATTTTTATATTATAGATAGGTTACCTTGTGAATTTTGCTATTATTATTAGATATTATGTAAGTGAATCCACAATACTTATTCTCAAGATTCCAATAGTGTATTAAAAAAAAGAACTTGGCGGTTTGGTTACCATGTTCCCTAAGTGTTTCCAAGGGAGTACAGCATGGAGATCTTCCAAGGATGAAGATATATTTGAAGAGTCGGCAAAGCGCGGATGTTACCCCTGGTTTTGAAAGCGACTGTAGACTACGGTAACCGCTTACCATCAGAAGTACCGTATCCTTGTTTATTTGTTTTCCTTTTTTATACCACTTGGTGGCAAACAAGCTTACGGCCCACCTGATGGTAAGCGGGTATCTATAGACGCTTGCAACACCAGAGACGTCACGAGCGCGTTGCTGACCTTGCATAAAGTTTCTTACTCCTTATTTGAAGAACCCCATGATGTAGTCTCTATGGAAAACCTCTACATCTCATTACACAACTTGATCGTGTACTTAAGTGTATAAAAAAAACCAGCCCTGACTGTCTTAAAATGAAATGATAATAAGAATATTTCCTTAGACCTCAAAAACGATTTTTCTAGGCTATATGATTAACTATCTAAGCCCCGCGGTTGCACCCGCATTCCGGAGGGGTGTTATCTTTTCCCGGGATAAAAAGTATTCTATGGTTTATTCCAGATTATAATCTGCATATATGCCAAGTTTTATCAAAATCCGTCAGCTAGTACCTACACTATATTTGAAACAAAAATAATTTCTATAGGTATGTAGTAAAACAATCGAAACGAAAGCAAATAAATATATTAGATTGCAAACTTCCTCCTTGGAGTGAGTACATATAGAACTGCGCAAATAGCACTTCGTTCGTATTATTTTGAATGAGTACAATTATTTGTTCAAATAACAATGATTTATATAAACACCCTCGCATTGATCGTGATGCGCTAAACGATTATGTTTGTCGACGGATGATTGTCATAATTGGACTCCTTTCGTACCCTCCATTATGTAACACGCGTTAATTTTGTTTTTCAATAATATTTTGGGTATTTGTTGGAGAATAATAAAAAACAAATCAATTATGTTTTATTTAAAGGACTCTTTTATATAAATCCTAAAATATGGTCGATAATTTCTTCTCCATCTTATGATAATATAGAGACATAATTTTATTGTTTTCTTTTTACTACGATATAGATCTTATTAAGTATTTCTTTTTATTCGGCTGGTGACGCCTTTAATATTACTTTTAAGGCGATGATAGCTCAGTGGTAAGTGACGTCGAATACCGCGGCGAAGGTCGTGGGTTCGAATCCTACTATGAGCTTGAGCTTTCGGTGAAGGAAAACATCGTGAGGAAACCATAGCACGGTGGTAGGGTACTTTTTAGTACCCGACTGGCTGGCTACCACCCTCAAGTTGAAAATCTGTCGCCAAAACACCTATCGGTGTGTTCCGACAGCTGCACTTGAGAGCCAGTTCCCATCTAGGCTTTGTGTGCTTACCATCTTCGGCCACATCATCACTTACCATGGTGAGATTGTTGATAATTGAAACACAAGCCTATCCAGAATAAAAAAAAAACATAATGATAAGTAAAGTGGCTTTAACTACACAAATTCTAGAAGAGAACTGACCTATAATATACCGCTGCTATGAAGTTATTTTCTTCTAAAGATTGTTCATAACAGTTAAACCGATACCTTGAGAACTTGTTTTCAAACTTGCATTGTTAGTTTTCATATTGTAGATGGCGCCAGGATCGATACGACCTGTTGCTGTCGGGGGATGAGAAGCCTGCTCCACTGACCTCAAATGAAACTTCGCACAAACAAAACTCTGCCTTAACCTCGTATAAATAAAGTCTTTTCTCGTATCCATATGGAGACAACGCATCGAAAAGTAATTTTATACTCTACTGCGTTAGTAATAGAATTTATTTTTATAATAAACACGCTGTTATCGTAATGTGGATAAATTGACGTCTGGAGAGAAAATAGCTCCAAATATGGCACTGGGGATATTTTTTCCACGTCGTGTGTTTTTTTTATTTGTTCGCGTTTAAACGGGAATGTCGAGGCACTGTGTGTTTAAAAATAACAGTTTGCATAGAAATGCCTCTAGTTTGATTAAGGTAGTTGTACAAGCGTAGATCCGCCGTCATTTCAATGAGCCCTTATTTATCAACTCTCAAGGGATACGCGGACTAATGAATGGACATTAACAATGCGAGTCGACTCTTTGAGTAGTCGATAATGGTGAAAAGACTTTGACGGAAAACATCTCCGATAACGAAGTTTGATTTTAAATTTTAACAAAAATTTGGACACCCACAGAAATATCACTTATTTTTCTCACTTCACTTTTTTTTTATGTCACTAGTGACAACGAGGCAGGCGAGTCACCTGATGGTAAGTGACTACCGTCGCCTATAGACATTAGCAATACCAGGTGGACTGCCAACGTGTTGTACACCATATTACAATGGCAAGGGCATTTACACAATAACAGTAAATTAACGGTATTTTTTTTTAATCGCTAGCAGCTTGCGGCTAAGATAACCACATCCATTTTTTATATAAGATATCCAGGAAGTAATACAACAAACTTAAGGTGGACCCTACATGACCTCAGTAAAAGTGTCACCACATAAAAATCAGAAATATCGAAATATTTCGAAAATGGTGACCATTTTATTGAGCTCATTTCGTATATGTGGTTGGGGACCTGCCCATCTATCTCCCCCCTAAGTTTGTCTAGCTACTTACCTACCAGTCATCCTGTATACATAGCTTTAAAATACTGCTTAAATAATTCTTGAGGAAGCAATGTTGCGGTTATAGATGGTTGAAAAATTTAACCACGGAAAATTCACAATGAATTATTAAATTCCCTCACTAAATTTGGCTTTTTATTTTATCCTTGCGGATTTACGACGGCGGATCTCCGCAATTGTGTAACAAGCCTAACAGCAGTTGGATCGTTTTTGCAAGATGCACAAGATAAAGTGTCCGAGCCGGTCCGTTCTTGTGATCAGCAAGGTAGTTCGGTGAATATAAATAGACCAAGACTATGTAACCTGTATGATAAACTAGATCTTGATCTGTTTGTCTTGACTCATTTCTATTCAATGAGAATACTATGTTTAACTGTACATATCATAAAGTATGTCTGTACATTTTCTAAATCTAAAAATTGTTATAAACCAACCACCTACGGCCACATTTTGCACGGTGGTAGGGTACTATGTGGTACTCGACTGGCTGGCTACCACCCTCAAGTTGAAAATCTGTCGCCAAGCACCTGTTGGTGTGTTCCGGCAGTTGCACTTGAGAGCCAGTTGCCCTTGCCCTTAAGGCATTGTAATAAGGTGTACAACACGTTGGCAGTCCCCCTGGTATTGCTAATGTCTATAGGCGACGGTAGTCACTTATCATCAGGTGACCCGCCTGCCTCGTTGTCACTAGTGACATTAAAAAAAAAAACATCATCACTTACCATGGTGAGATTGCAGTCAAACATAAAAAAGTATTTATTAGGCCCTAGAAGGGTACTACAAAAAGTACCGATTCGGATGTCAGTTCAATTGAAAAGAACCGGCAAGAAACTTTATTATAGAGAATTTTTCTGGAACTTATGAAAGACTTTTGTTCATGATTTTACTTGGGCACACAATAGGTAGGTACATTGTAAATGGAGTGAAGAATTATATGTTTATGAAAGGTGTCAGTACTCAGACGATTTGTGATAGAGCGGAGTGAAAGAGGAAAAATCTTGTACCGACCCCACATAGCGTGGGATAAGGAGAAGAAGTACAGGGAATCATACCAAGGATAGCAGGTCCTTCAATTCCCATTAAGCCTTTAGAAGAATAGAATAGAATAGAATAGAATAGTTTTTTATTTGACAGTATTATAATAATAATACTAAAATTATTTAAATATACTGCCAAAAAAAAAGGCAACCGCTCAGCAATATAGTTGCGGAATAAACCGACAACGCTGATTTTCAGCGGCAACCTTAGTTGACGTTTGGACGCCCCTGCGTCAATATGGATGCACCTCAAACCGCTTAAAATATAATTAAATTAAATTGGTGTTTTTATCATTAGGAAAATATTAATATTATTGACCACTTATATAATAATTGTGTTTTGTGCTAAAATTCGATTCAATACACCGCCACTACAAATTCAGAAATATTACAATGGCGAAATACAATGATGAAGCCGACAACCCAAGTGTAACCAACCCTTGAAGTTTTCAGGGAGATATAAATTTGTTGTTAATTTGTACAATCATATAATACGCGCTAGGCAAAATTACGTTTAAATTTCAGGAAACGAGAATTAAAGGGGTCTGTTGCATGACAGACCACCATTAGCATCCTGACGGTTTGACAGTTTCTTAACGTGATTGTATTTTACTAACAATCATTTTTTACACGTTTTGTGTAAAACGTCATATATACTCGCCGAGAAAAGACAAACGACCTCATCCTCAAAAAGACACGCAGCCATTCAAAAGGTTAATTCGTTCGCCTTCATAAAATCGCGTGTCTTTTTAAACGTATTTTAAAATTCCTTTCCATTCATTCAGTGTGATAAATAATTAAAATCATCAGTCATCTCTGTAACACTGTGATCTGATCGCCGTTTGTCATTTTGATTGCGTCCAATATCCTCAATTTTAAACGAAGGATCCATAACTGCAGTTTTCTCAGTCGTTTTTGAGTGCCGTATCTGTGTCTAAACTGCATTAGTTTGAGAGATGAGGGTATTTACAAGACTCCATCACAAATCTGTCGCCAAGCACCTGTTGGTGTGTTCTGGCAGTTGCACTTGAGAGCTATTTGCCTTTAAAGCATTTTAATAAGGTGGACAAGGACATGATAGCTCAGTGTAAGTGACGTCGGATACCGCGGCGAAGGTCGTGGGTTCGAATCCTAAAATGAGCTTGAGCTTTCGGTGAAAAAAAACATCGGAAGGACGGAGCACGGTGGTAGGGTACTTTGTAGTACCCGACTGGCTGGCTACCACCTTCAAGTTGAAAATCTGTCGCCAAGCACCTATCGGTGTGTTCCGACAGTTGCATTTGAGAGCCAGTTCCCATCTAGGCTTTGTGTGCTTACCACCTTCGGCCACATCATCACTTACCATGGTGAGATTGTAGTCCAGAATACTTTGGCAATCCCCCTAGTATTGCTAACTATCAGGTGTCATCCCCTGCTTAGTTGTTACTGTGGTATAAATAACAGAGTAGATACGTGAACTCGTGCAGAATGTTCAAATAAATAACTGAAGTGTACGTACATATGTCGTTTAGCACACGCCGTGAAAGCGTGTAATCGTGTTGAGCTACGCGATTTCATTAATACATTAACAAACGAAACTATCAACGCAAATACTCACGGCTACGGCTGTGTGTTACACCGTATCGTTTCGGTGAATTGATTGAAAGTAAACCCGGCGAATTTACAAGCAATTTGGGGCCCATAAAGAGAATACCATAGACGATTACTATTGTAATTTGACTAATAAAAGCTAATTGGAAGTAGTTTGTATAAATTAGGTTTTATTTTGTGGTTTTTTTTTGTTAAATAGCTGTCATCCGCGGTTTCAACTGCGTTCCCCTAAGGAGTTGAATTTTCAAAAATATCTAATATCTATAAGGCATCTTGTTTTTTATACGACTAGATGGTAAACAAGCTTACGCCGCACCTGATGGTAAGCGGTTACTGTCTATGCCTATGGACGCTTCAACACCAGAGGCGTCACGAAAGCGTTGCCGACCTTGCATAAGTCATTTACATGCGTAGGTGCAGATAAATTTTCATTGAAACGAAAGACTGTATATTTTTGATTTTTGATTAAAATAAATTAAAAAAAAACTCTTATTTCCAAAAGTAAATCACTGAAGGAAAATACTAAAACAAGGTACGAAACGCAATCAACAATGCCTGTAGGCAATTTGAAACAATGTTAGTAAAAAAACAAATAACGCAGAACATTTACAAGTAATTTATCTTAATTTGGTTATTCCATTTTAGACGCAGCAGTTTCGTCGAGACCGATGTCTCGAGTTATTTGTTTAAATTTTTGGAAATCCTATTTGTATATACCACGGTTATTGAAGGCATTTTACATAAATCATCATTTGCCTTTTATGAAAGTAAGTTATTCAAGCAAGATTATTTAAATATGCTTTTTATTTAAAATTTATTAGTATCTAGTCTTAGTATTAGATACTAAAATTTGTTCCACGAGTTAATTTAGTTTAAAATAATAGATTGTATTTATACTGTTTATTAGTTTAATTATTTGCTATCTTCACCTTCTTCAACCCACTTCCACCCAATGCTGAGTGTAGGTCTCCTCTAATGCACTCCACTTTTCGCGGTCTTGTGCCTTCCTCATCCAGTCCCTTCCCACCACCCTGGACAGATCGTGCTGGTTGTCTGCCAACATGTCTCCGTCCCGTTCTAGGTCTCCATTCGAGCACTTTCTTGCCTCATCTTGAATTATTTGTTAGTAAATTTCGGTATTACAATTATAGCGTTACACATCGGTGTAACATGCTGGCAAAATGGACATGACAACACTCAAAAATCAACTTTATTGCAAACAGTTACAGTATGCCTACGTGCTCATCCCAATTCACTTTCTAATAGATTCATACACCACGGTACAAAACGCATAACTTGATCGTACCTGTCATAAAATATCGTAAATAAATTATAAATGCACGGTACAACAGATGTCTTTATTGTTACAGTAATACCCCGACTTACGCTACCTCGACTTACGCGAATTCGGAGTTACGCGATTTAATTTTGAATCGGCGCGTAGGTACATAAGTTACGATTTTGTGTTTTTTTGTGCGTTGTGCGACGACCTGAGATATTTACTAAGTACTATGGCATCCAAACGAAGTAGAACCGACTCTTTTGCTTTAAACAAGAAGAGAAAAACATTATCTTTGGAGTGTAAACTTAACATTATTTGATTGTACCCCTTGTAACAATTGTACCCCGACTTACGCGAATTCGACTTACGCGGATAGCGCTCAGTCCCACCTATCGCGTAAGTCCGGGGTATTACTGTACTTCATTTTAAAGATGTGTGAATTTAGTTATTTTTGTCAGCGCAATAATGCCCAAAATCGTGCTGTAACCTATACATATAGGTACTATTAAATCGATTTTCATTCGTAACAAATAATGAAAGGAAACGAGGTCACCGGCCCTTTTTACTGTACATAAAATTGTCGAATTATGGGTACAATTTATCTATTAAACCTATTACTACTCTAAATGAGTCTATGGTTTTACACATTTGTCTATACTATCTATACTAATATTATAAAGAGGAAAGATTTGTATGTAAGTATGTTTGTAACGAATTGGCTCAAAAAGTACTGGACCGATTTTAAAAAGTCTTTCACCATTTGAATGCTACATTATTCCAGATTAACGATGATTAGGCTATATTTCCCACGGGAACGCGGGTGATACCGCGCGGAACAGCTAGTATATGATAAAATATGACTAGTAATATTTTTTCTTTCTTTAAGTTCAAATTACTTGATACCTATTTTACAAAGAAAAATGTTAATATGACGCCGCAAGGTCATTTGGTTTGCATTTAATTGACTTTTTGCGTGACATGTCGTGTTCACTGGTAATTATATTTTTTTCGCTGCACCGCGACCGTGCGGTCGTGAGCACGTGTTTGACGTTCAGTTGTACTAATATCGTGCATACTTACGACTGCGGTGTGAATGAGGATTTTTTTATTATTTTGAATAATTTGTCAATTAAATTTCAAATAATTGTTATTGTATGTATGACAGTAGGTATGTATAAAATCTAAATAGGATTGTGTTGGCACGTAGAAAATGAATAAGGGAAATATTTTATTCAAACAGGTCTTTAAGCTCTTATGACTCTAATCGTTTTATCCGTCATAATAATCGCCATTAAACGTTTCTATGATATTTTTAAAAATAGAATAAAAGCCGCACCGTCGATATTGAAAATTCTTTCACTAAATATGAAGCTACATTTTCCCTGAGTGCTATATGTAGGTGTAGGTACTACTTTAATCTCAAAAACGCGAGTGAAACAAGTGATCTTTGCACATGACAAATTAAAATTAGTTTAATACTGCACTTTAGGTGGCTTTAGTATCCAAGGTGACGTTGTTTTGCGCAGTTTCGCACATGGAAATATAAGTTTGTTTTGTAAGGCTCGGTGTGTAATGTGAAGGACTGACCGCTCTCCGTTTCCGAGAAAAGGGCGTCATGATATTTGTGCCTATGACTTCACATATTTAATTGATTAGTCTTCGAACGTACGTTTATTTAATTTTGTTATGAACAGCAGTGAACAAAGCGTAGGTTATATTGGACTGCAATATAATTATTAAAGTTATTGATATGGATCTAATTAAGTACCTATTATAAAGTTCCAGGACTATTATCTAATCTAATCTGTAGTTATACCTTACCTACTGCTTAACTGTAAAAATAACTTTTTCACTCTTGCCCAAAAAGACCGTCATTGTGGCATACTAGAGCGAAGAAAAAATTGCAATTCTTCCTCTAGGGGAAAAAGTTTTTTTTTTTAATTTTTGTGTGTCAAATGACAATGAGCCTACAAAAACGAAAAAAGTCTTTAGTCATAAGTAGAATAATCATGAATAAAGACTCGACTTATTACTGTTCCATAAAAAAAGAACTTCATTTTAATTTTGAAAATGGAACTAAAATCGGCGATCTCTGGTAGAATGCATGCAATGTGTTGCGGCTACAGAAGAAACAAAAAAAGACATTATAGTTTATTTCGCTGGATGCGAGCAGCACAGGACCGGTCGTTGTGGAAAACTTTGGGGGAGGCCTATGTCCAGCAGTGGACGTCTTTCGGCTGAAATGATGATGATGATAGTTTATAATGTCTTTTTATATTAAATTTATATTGTCTACATATTTCATATTGAATTAGATTGTTTTATTTTCTCCCAATCGTAAACTACCTCGTATATAATTGGTCATTTTAGCTCCTTGTATAACAATCTACTATTTGGTGGGATCTTGCGGAGTGACGTTGCGTCTCTGTTTTATTTTCATTAAATTCGTGTATTTTGAGTTTTATTAAATAATATCGGTGGTTTTTGTTCAATAAAGATCAATCTAAGTGCACAAGTGAAGTGAAATGAAATGAAAGCGTGTATCGTGACTTTTCAGGTTGTCTCAAAAAGTCCATGTAAAGTTTTAGTGTAACAGCCATCAATTTAACTAAAACCTGGTCGAACTTGTACGGACAAGGACTAGACTTTGCAGTGAATGTGATAATATTATTAACGTGACTATAACATAAAAGAAGAATATTAAAAATAAGAAATGGCTTAAAGGTGTAGATACCAAGCCAAAAATCTTTAAAAAAAAAACTTTACTGTAAACTCTCATTAGTCAGTCAATTTTGATATAGGATAAAATAGATGACAGGATACTTTTTATCCCGGGAAAAGATAAGATCCCCCGGGAACGCGGGTGAAACCGCGGGGACAGGTAGTTAAATAATAAAATTGTAACGAACTGCGTGTCAAGCATCTCAACCAAGGCGTGTATTAGTCAACATTCACTTTAAATTAGGCGTTTAAGTAAATATATGTGTAATATGACGATATAACGATTTGGTATGGTAATTTTACTCTAGTATTATAAGTTAGGAAATTTATGACTTGCCCTTTCGTATAAAGGTTTATTCTCGCTTGGAGTAAGCGAGATTTAATCTCTATTAATAAATTAGTTATTTAATTCCTAATAGTTTTGAAGCGTACCTAAAAATATTAAGCGAATGGCGCACTAAGGCAGACATTTGTTCATTTTGAATGTTGAAATAGTCTTCCATATTTTTGACTGCACCTTTATAGTATAAAAATATTTTGGAAGATTTTGAACACAACAGGAGTTTTTAAAAGTAGTGTCAACTCTATCATCTTCATACAGTGGGAAAGGGACAGATTATATTTTTGCTGCTTACAATTTTATTATACTACCCTTTCATTTGCAGATGTCAGAGAAGTCGTATTACGAACTCGTGTCTATACGCATAAAACGTAACGATGTTACGCACGTTGCATCCACCCACGCATACCAACTTAACTTTACGACCCCCATTACCCTTATCCACCCACAATAAAGATCAAATTACAATGATCCGCTCGTCAATATAGCATTGTTCAATGGATTCACCTGCCAGTGTACATCGACCTTCGTGGCCTAACTAGTGATAGATTGCGGGAGGTCTTGTTGTGTCGGTTTGTGTAGTGAGTCATGATGCATTATTGTGGTAGGACAAATGCAATGAAGTCTTACATAATGAGGAGTGAATGGTGGGAGGAGAGGTGCTCTTTAACGAGTTTACTGTAGACCTTGGTAAGGTCATGCATTAAATTACATGTGATTCCTGGGCTAAGTTTTTTTTTAAATTAAAACAAGGAAACAACGATATTCATTGTGAGAAGGTCTAAGGATTGTGCCCCTGAATTTTTCCTCCCTAGAGTACTTAACTAGAATAGATAATATTAGTAATGGTAGGGGAGGCGAATAGGGGATTTCGGGATTTACTCGAGCGCGGCAGATTAACATAAGGGGGCAACCTTGCACCTTGTGAAGTACTCTCACCAAATCTGAGCCCTCTATGTAGTGTCGAACGCCTAGGGTAGCCCGTCAGATTAGTAAAAAAAAATCGATGGTTTGAAATACTCGAGCGCGTCAGATTAAGGTAAGGTAAGTTAGTTACATGCAAAATAGTGTACATTTCAATAATCTGACAAATTGGGCGTGACGAAAGAAAATTGGAGACTCGCAAAGTTGCAAAAAAAAAACGTCACCTGGATTTTCTCGAGCGCGATTAGTTTTTTATATATTTTGAAGGAAATTAGTCACGATTCACGGAAATATCTTAATCTGCCGATTTGCACAAGCCGAAGTAGCTAAAATCATTATTAAGTGTATAGTCCAGGAATATTATGAGTTTCACCTCAGAATGAGAGATAGTCACCTATTAACTTGTATAGACCTTTATTTTGATACCCTAAAACATAACTCAAAAGCTACTTATCATAGGGTGCCCGCGACTACTGATTTTTCAAGGTCAAAGGCAAAAAATGATTTATTGCAAATATCTCGTTTCCTATGGGTTTTTTGGTATATGTATTCATAATAAATATTGTAGAAAATTAAATTCTCTACAACTTTTGTACAAACATTTTTTCGATATCTTGAACCATTTTCGAGATTTCGATATTTTTTATATATTTTTTTTTCAAACCGTCAGATTAAGGAAATCCCTCAACATAATTGTCAGATTATGGGTCAGTACAACAAGGCCATCAAGAAGAACCGCCTGTATAAAAATCTGACGCGCTCGAGTAAATCAAGGTCACGATTTTTTTTTGCATTTTCAAAAATCGGCCCTGACTGATGGTCGCGTCCAAATCGTCAGTCTTTAAAATAGGAGCTACTGGAGGGTTCACTTAACATCCCTTATCAATGTCTGACGCGCTCGAGTAAATTTTTTTTTTAAATATTTTCGACCCCTTCGTACGGCCACCCCCACCACGCAAAAGTGCAGATTATTATTTTTCCGTTATCAGACAGACGTGGCGCGACTACCCTATTAATATCTGACGCGCTCGAGTATTTCTTGGTGACTGTTTTTTTTTACATTTTTGAAACCCTGTAGACGCTCCCCCCACCGCTGAAGGGGAAAATATCACATAACCTTTTTTTCTTTATTCCACCTAATCTTCAAATTCCAGTAGGTCCCAAAGACGCTCGAGTAACTACAAATTTAGCATCATTGCCTCCCCTACCATAATGACAAATGACAAGGTAGTTATCACCCTCAAGTTGAAAATCTGTCGCCAAGCACCTATCGGTGTGTTCCGACAGTTGCACTTGAGAGCCAGTACCCATCTAGGCTTTGTGTGCTTACCACCTTCGGCCACATCATCACTTACCATGCTGAGATTGTGGTCAAACACAAGCTTGTTGTAAATAAATAAATTATGTACCATACAATATTATTTAAACCCATGATAAAATAAGGAATGGAAACAAAATTACAAAATAAAAACTTGTGGCAAGTCGAGATCGCTGTCAGGTAGTGTGGCGGCAGCGTTGCCTCTTTCAAAGACAATGCTGATTTTTTGAGGTATAAGCCAGCATTCTGGTCACTGGAAAAATCTTTTTACCAGTAAAACATAACTTTAGCTAAAACATAACATAAATGTAGCTTTTATAATAATACTAATCGCACTGAGAAACTTACTGTCTCATATTTTGCACAATAATTTGCACTAAAAGATACGTATCCAAGGAATAACGAACGGATGGTAACACGAAGCACGAAGCATGAGGCGCGTTTGCAAAACCGTATTGCGGCACAGAACGATCTCCCGCATTCCACGGACGTCAGCCTTGGGTTGAGGATCTAGACGATTGTACTGCCTGCCTTTAGTACCGAAACATCAATGCACGTGTTTCTAGAACACAATTAAGTTTCTTTTTTTGCACTTTCGTTGTTATTGGTCTCCGTTTTAATATTCTTCAGGGTAACATTAACTCGAAAGGAGAGAGATATTGCTATTTTTAGTAGCCCTAACTAAATCTTCGTCAGAAAGACATGCTTCCGATTTAGAATTTATTTGTATTATGTCTCTTCGTCTTTCCTCATCGTAGTCATTTCAATAATTGAGGGGTTGTTGCTTATAAATAAAACTGAGATGCTTTCTGTGGTTAACTATATTACTTGATATTCGTCATAACTATGATTGCAGAATTGGCGTGCGTCATTATAAATCGCGAATAATCATTACAAATTTCGAATTGATGTCAGTCATCGATCATTTTAACTGCTAATGGGTTTGTGATAGACTAACGAGACATCTATTGCTGTATTGTCTCTGGTGTCTATTTTGTTTCCTTTTAGTTATGAATGATTTATGATTCATGTCTTATAAGACAATACTCATTATACAGCCATCTCCACAATACAGTAAGTTCCAGAATTGAGAATTCCGCACTTTGAGCCCGCTGAGATTTATACAAGTAACAGTAAATACTTTAGAAGTCCTTTAGCTGAGAAGCTTCCTCTTCATTTCCCAATTCGTGCTAAATCCCTCAGTGTTAGAGATGGCCGGTGATCATGTAAGTACACGCCAAAATAAAGTCTATCCATGTAGAAACCGTTTTTGCTGATGATTATTGACAACCCAGACATGCTAGAATCCACGATAGCTGAAATAAATCATATTATCTTCATCGATTATTCCTAGAAAATACATAAACTTAGCTATCACGACTTGTTCATTAAACATGTATGAAACCATCGCAAAGTTCCGCGTGAATCATGTCACCTAACATAATCTTATGACGTGCTAGTGCCAGCCAATAAACTAAACTTTTGCATCAAGAGACGCGAAACCAACGAGCGTGTAAAACGTGCTCATTAGCACGAGAATTATTGGTAAATGATATTCTGAGTATTCTCAGCACATGCATTATGGTTGAAGGAAAATAGTGTCAGGAATCCAAAGATTCTCGGGCCTTAGAGGGCACTGAGATTGATGCCACAGAACTTTTGCTCAAACACTGTGGAGTGTGGGAGTATATTATAAAATCGTATCACCTTATCGTTCTTCTAGGCTCTTTTGCTGAATAAAAATAACTGGTGGTAATGATGATACGTTTGCAACTCTCATCTTTTATGTTACGGATTCACAAAAGATATTGTTGAAGAAACATCTTGATCTTGAATGTCATACATACAAATGATATTCAGTTGTATATGGAGTCTGCCAAATCACTATAAGATGCTTTAAGGTGATCATAGCTCTGGTGGCTCTTAAGAATAAGCTTGAGCTTTCTGACGAGGAAAACATAGCGAAGAATCAATATTTCTACGTTACTTCAGTGCGAGTTATGGATATTCATTTTCAGATTTTAATTTAAACGTTTCCTCGGATTCCTAATGGTTTATGGGAACCTACATGGTTTCTCGCGTTACTATGATTTGTTACTTTTAATGGGTTTTCCTTTACGTTTAATGTGTGACTTTGCAGATTAAGATTGCATTTTTTATTTATACATATCGAACCTTAAACCTTACTCAAACGTAATATTTTTTTAATTATCTTCGCCAGTATCTATGAAAAAGGTGACCTTCGTATTTCGAGTATACTTCTATCGTCAAACTAGGGGTATAGACCATAGTCACTTACCATCATCTGACCGGTCTGTCTGCTTTTCAAACTCTAACATCAAAACAGATTATAAAATAACGTGATTATAACATTTTAAGCTCTAATCATAGTCAATATAATCTTGTTTTCGAATGTCATGTGCATAGTAATAAATCTCTTTTTACACCACAAGAGAATAGTGACAGATATGCACGGAAGCAACCTAGCTCTTAAAATAGGGTTGTCAATTTTTTTATAGTTCTCATAGTTCTGATACATTTTCATGTCGTGAAATCAAATAAGGAAATCATGTGGATCCTGGCTGTGGAAGATCTATTGCTATGCAGCTGCATTTTATGCCTTATCGTTCTAAAAATTAATGTTGCTCTTATTCTTCTAGAAGATTCCAGAATTACCTGTTTTTCCCATAAATACTGTCTCCAGACATATAGACAGTGTATTTACACTGTTTTAGGGTAATTTTGTTCAACGAAAACAATGAAATTTTCTTCTGAGCTCCGAGTATTCTTTGAAAACCTTAAACGTCTGAACAGTGAAGCTACCAGCTATGAAAATAATTTGTCTTATCTTTATCGGTATATAATCTGTGATTAAGGGCGTTTTTTTATTCTGGATAAGCTTGTGTTTGACTACAATCTCATCATGGTTTGCACGGTGGTAGGGTACTTTGTGGTACCCGACTGGCTGGCTACCACCCTCAAGTTGAAAATCTGTCGCCAAACACCTATCGGTGTGTTCCGACAGCTGCACTTGAGAGCCAGTTCCCATCTAGGCTTTGTGCGCTTACCACCTTCGGCCACATCATCACTTACCATAGTGAGATTGTAGTCAAACACAAGCCTATCTAGAATAAAAAAAAAAAAAAATGGTAAGTGATGATGTGGCCGAAGGTGGTTAGCACATAAAGCCTAGATAGCAACTAGCTCTCAAGTGCAGCTGTCGGAACACACCGATAGGTGCTTGGCGACAGATTTTCAACTTGAGGGTGGTAGCCAGCCAGTCGGGTACTACAAAGTACCCTACCACCGTGCTATGGCTTCCTCACAATGTTTTCCTTCACCGAAAGCTCAAGCTCATTGTAGGATTCGAACCCACGACCTTCGCCGCGGTATCCGACGTCACTTACCACTGAACTATCATCGCTTTAAAGGTAGGCATTAAACAGCTTATTCAATTTGTCAACCCTAGCAACCGGGTCGCGACAAGTAGCGCGCTACGGCGCCTGCGCCCGCGCCGCCGCCGCCGACTGTGCGCCTGCTCCCGTATTGTGCGCGCGCATACACCGTGCGCGGGATTGTGCGCTCCATCGACATTGTATTAAGCCTTTGATTACATTTGCACGGATTGAATATCCCTTTGGTTCACTGTAACTAGGGAAATATTTCTTTTCTTATTCGCATTCTGTAGCTTCTTATATACTTAGAGAATGGGATGTTTGGAGAAATAAAAGGGTTGAACTTGGTTCGGCGTATCTTGGTGATTCGGATGAGAAAGAGATCTTTATTTTATGTGCGTTAGCTTATATACCCTAAGGTTAGCGCCCTCTATACATAATTATCTATTCTGTTATACTGCTCTTGCAGGACATACATTTATGTAATAATTCTAAGATTGTTTTGAAAAGAGCAATTGCTGAGTTTATTGCCGGCTCTTCTCAGCAAAAGCAACCTTCCGAACCGTGCACTAGAGTCATTAGAATCTGACAATTCATAAGCGCCTGTGAAGGCCTATTTGGATGAATAAACATTTCATTTCATTTCATTTCATATCTATGTACAAAACAATGATAGTAAATCGGAGATGGCGTCACGAGTACCTACTAGAAAGTAACATACTCCTGGCCCTCTAAAAATGAAGTTTTTAAAGGACAATTGACTTTGTCTAAGCTAAGTGAATAAATACATAGAATGTATGTATAGGATGTATACATGCCTAGGATTTTAAGTTTGACTTGACTCAAGGAAATAAAGGAGTTTTCTTGAGTTAAAACTCTTTCTACTTCCATTTTCATAGGTTTGTAAAGTTGCATAAACTTGGATTCTTCAAATAATCTGGCTCGTCCGATGGAGCTATTGTATTTGTTGTGTCTTTTATTTTTGGAATATAATTAATTAATTTATACGAGTATGCTTTGTGATTTTTTTTTAGGTAGGTAATTATCAAAATCTATAAAAGTATGTTTCTCATTATTGTAAAAAACAGTAAATATAAGTAAACAGGTAACTATAGACATGTCAAATCCAATGAAGGATTGATAACTCAACGTTTACCGGAGCGTGGTATTGGAAGTATTTCTGTTAGCAATTCTCCTTTGGCGCGTTATCTAAAAATAATTCTATTGTAGGAGTACGAAATTGATGGAAATTGGAATATAATTACCGTAAAACTCATTTGAATCGTAAATAACTTTCATTTTGTTTGTATACAGAATTTACAGCGTCTATTTTTGTTTGTAATATTTTTGTATCTGTAGGGAGGGTTCCACGAATACATAATTTAAATAAATAAAGCTTTGATGAAGTTTTTGAGGTTTTAAATAATCTACATTATTTATTATAATATGTATGATTATTTAATATACTATGTTATTTATACTTAAGCATCGTCGTGGCTGACTGACTGACTTATGTAAGGAAAGGATCCAGTATGAAATGGTTTTAAAATCAACTAAAACAACGCGCCTTTAAATGACTAATATCTTCAAAATTCAAACTTTATATTATACATGGAATTACAAGATTTAATTTAACAAGAAGGTCCAACGTGAACGTCCCTGAAATGAAATAAATATTTATTCATCCAAATAGACCTTCACAGGCACTTATGAATAGTCAGACTCTAAATGTTCGGTTCGGAAGGTTGCTTTTGCTGAGAAGAGCGGCAATAAACCCTGTTGGGGTACAACTTAAATTATAATTATATCATCTCAGATTGTATTGGTCCACTGCTGGACATCCATTTTAAGTCATCAGGGTTGGAGGACGTCCCACGCTTCGCCTGCCGGTGTGCGGTCTCCACTCAACCACACGTTTGCTCCATCGCATGTCAGTCCTTCGACAGACATGACCAGCCCACCGCCACTTTAGTTTACAGATTGCGTTGTCGTTGACTTTAGCTCTCTTCCAGATATCCTCATTACAAATTCGATCCGAGCATAAATAGAGACACAGATTAAAAACTATGTGTAACGGTTATAGTAACAGCGCTACATGTGAGTCGAGTCTTTCTGCGACTTTAGATGCGCGTCATCAACAACAAATGGATGTAATAAAATATGATACAGGAATTCCTACATCGCGCTAGCAAAGTTTTCTCGCACTTTGCATATATTCGGGTTCTCATCAAGAAACGTCGGACTGTAGTCCCCGGGCATTGATACTTAGGCCGGTGGAAGATCTTCCCTTTTCGCCGTACCTACGACATGATTTCTTCAACATGTTTAGATAAAGTATTATTAAGCGCAATCATAATATTTAAAAGTAATTGTTTCCTACACTTCAATGGTCATGCTCATGACTCACTTTAAGCGGAAAAGGTAAAAAAATATACAATTTGTTTACGATAATGCAACACTACGACTATCTGCTAGTTTTTCTATGTGCTGCGTTAAATAAGACTAGCTTTTAGTTTTCAGTTTTTCAAAATCTTTGTCATATAAGGTCTAAGGACTAATGTCATGTCTATAGGCGATGGTATTCACTTACCATTAGCAATATCAGGAGGATTTCCAATTTGTTGTCAACCTTTTTACAAAACTTTAGAGGCAACTGGATTTAAAGTGCAACTGCCGGAACACACAATCAGAAAATTCAAGGTGGTTTTCAGTTTGAGGGTGGTAGCTTGCCAGTCGAGTACTACAAAGCACCCTACTACCGTGCTGTTTTTTCTCACGATGTTTTACTTCATCGAAAGCTAAAGCTCATTGTAGGATTCCAACCCAGTGAGCTATCATTGCATAACTTGCATTAAGCCGTCACACGTAACAAAACAAAAAGTTCCCCGGTAATAAAACTAAAATACGACAAGAGCTGACATTGTATTTTGAATACGAGTATTATATAGGCTCAACTTTGCAATACCTTTTGACTACCATTCGTTTGTATCGAGCACTTCCAGAAGCATTCAAGGGGTATGTACTTTGTGTGGGCCATTGATGTAAATCTATGAATAGGAACGTAAAAATCTTACGGTTGCTCTACAATAAGACGTATGTGTTGTTGTATCAATTGAGTATTGATACAAGACTCAGTATTAGTTTCAAGGCGAGATCCTCAATCAAAAGAAAAATTGCTATTGTTGAAAACGCTACGCGAAATTTTACGTTTTTTGATACAAATCAATTAGCCAAATCGGTATAGCCGTTCTCAAATAATGGGGGGCCGAAAGCTGGTATTTTTTTTATTCTGGATAAGCTTGTGTTTGACCACAATCTCACCATGGTAAGTGATTATGTGGCCGAAGGTGGTAAGCACACAAAGCCTAGATGTGAACTGGCTCTCAAGTGCAGCTGTCGAAACACACCGATAGGTGCTTGGCGACAGATTTTCAACTTGAGGGTGGTAGCCAGCCAGTCGAGTAACGAACCACCGTGCTATGGTTTCCTCACGATGTTTTCCTTCAGCGAAAGCTCAAGCTCATTGTAGGATTCGAACCCACAACCTTCGCCGCGGTACCCGACGTCACTACCACTGAGCGTCACAATCATCGCCTTAGTATTTCTATTAAATATAAAAAATAACGGTCAGTAAACAAACATCAGGGAAGCAAATGTTATTAGCGTTAGCAATAAACGGAGGTTATTCATGATTTCATGGTTCTCTTTACTTTCCTATATCCAATTATCATACAAGTATATGAGGAGGCGTATGAGCCATTTGGCTAAAAGCTGTTACGTCTACGACTTCTACGAGGACTTCTCACTTGGATTGGCAACGAAGTGGGACAGGGTCGATGGCCGCTTTCGATATATAAAATAAGTTAGTTTTATGACGTTTATGAGTTTAGTGAAATCGAAGTGGTGGAAATAGCATCCTTTTCTTCTTTTGTATATTCGGTACGACTTTTTACAAGTTGAATGGTAAGTACAATTCAAATAATCAGCAAAATACCGTGTGGTTTTCCGCCGGGTAATTGAATGATCTTTCGGAATTTCTGCATCATATACCTCCCACTTCTAGACTATGTACTAGCCTTTGCACAATTCACTGTTATAATGGTTACAAAATAGTAATTGAAACATAATTTGCATTACCACAAATGTAAATTTGAGCTCTAAATTTTCGAATAAATGATTTGACAGCATCGCTCTCCAGATTATAAATGATCATAATGTAAAAAATCACGTCGATCCGATGCTGCAGGGCAGAAGGAAAAATCAACACACTAACGTACACTTCCGCATTTTTAGTACGAAGTGTGATGACGACCTGGTTAGGAATTCAAACAAAAAGGTAAAATCCTTATAAAATAAAGTAATAGGAATAAGTCACTCCACCTGCTGTATTATTAAATATTGAATCGCTATGCAAATCGGGGACATTATTACATCTCCGCGTAGGATTATTCGATCATCACCATCGACCTTGGGGATTATTTGGCTTTTACATCATTTAATTATCTTAATTCATTTCTTTTATATTTGCTATTTCTTGACTGGATCGCAACTTTTAAATCGTGTGTTTTTATTAAAGAATATAAAATCACCTTCTCATTTTTGGATTACCTCCTCGAATGTTCTCAATACAGATTCCCTACAAGAAATTTCAATTTGCGCAGTGACTTTGTTTTTAAATGATCATCATCAAAGATTTGGTTATGATACTATAGAAGAAGTAGTCTTGAATGTTGATGGGAAGATAAATTATTACTTTAAAAATAAACAAAAATGTCCCAAATATTAACTTTTGCGGAACTCCCATTATGACTAAAGAGACATTAGATATTGTATCATTAAGGCGATCATTTAGGGCGATGATAGCTCAGTGGTAAGTGACGTCGAATACCGCGTCGAAGGTCGTGGTTTCGAATCCTACAATGAGCTTGAGCCTTCGGTGAAGGAAAACATCGTGAGGAAACCATAGCACGGTGGTAGGGTACTTTGTAGTACCCGACTGGCTGGCTACCACCCTCAAGTTGAAAATCTGTCGCCAAGCACCTATCGGTGTGTTCCGACAGCTGCACTTGAGAGCCAGTTCCCATCTAGGCTTTGTGTGCTTACCACCTTCGGCCACATCATCACTTACCATGGTGAGATTGTGGTAAAACACAAGCTTATTCAGAAAAAAAAAAGAAAAAAAGAAAAAAAAAATTAATCTCTACTTATTTTTTCGCTTGGATAGGTAAAGCAGAAACAAAATATTGAGCAGTTCCACGAATTCTGTAAAAATCAAGATTTAGAAACAGACAGTGGTCAACATAGTCGAACGCCTCGGATAAATCATAAAAATGCCATCCTTTGAACCTTCTTTCTCTCATATTATTTTAATCATGTTATATATTGTCAATTAAATTCATTGGTATAACAAGAGGTGTTATATTGGTTAACCACTAAAACTTGTCGATATATTATGACCAAATGGTAACCACACACTTTGCGTGGAGATCGAATTTACACCGTACAGTATGATCTTTAGATCTTTGATCAATAGCTTCTATTTTTATCTTTGTAGTATTTGTTACTATGTTTTTTTTAAACAATTTAGGTATGTAAGTACTTCGATGGTATCTACTGTTGCAAGAGTATATTTTTTTTTATGTCACTAGTGACAACGAAGCAGGCGGGTCACCTGATGGTAAGTGACTACCGTCGCCTATAGACATTAGCAATACCAGGTGGACTGCCAACGTGTTGTACACCTTATTTCAATGCCTTAAGGGCAAGGGCAACTGGCTCTCAAGTGCAACTGCCGGAACACACCAACAGGTGTTTGGCGACAGATTTTCAACTTGAGGGTGGTAGCCAGCCAGTCGAGTACTACATAGTACCCTACCACCGTGCTATGGTTTCCTCACGATGTTTTCCTTCACCGAAAGCTCAAGCTCATTGTAGGATTCGAACCCACGACCTTCGCCGCGGTATCCGACGTCACTTACCACTGGGCTATCATCGCCTTAATTCTTTTCTTATATTCTAGTGTTTGTCTTCTTAATAAAAAAATAATCATAATAACTCTTATTTTAGTAAAATAATGAATTCTATTTCCTTTAATTTCAGGTATTTATTGAGTCATCTTTCGTGTCATCAAACATTGGTATGTAAACTTAAGTTTGTATAGGTACCGTCTGCATTGAATTGTTTAAAATTGTGTCTTATTATTAGTAACATTAGGAAATTATTTGCAAAATCAACTAATGCTATTTTTAGTAATCTATTATTAGCTAGTGATATTAACGATTCATATTGAAGTCTACTCGGTGCGTTAAACCCTTTCATCGTCGACTTATTGCGTCAAAGGAGATTTGCACAATCGAAAGCGCTGACTGGGGGTGACTAATGACAGGAGACGTGGGATGCAGCTACCATAAAGATAGGTGCACATTATGCTGATATATCAGCTTTGTGATCACCGTCAACTAACAGCCATTTAACCTTCTAAATAAAATGTATTCTATTATTGTTCGGGAAGACAATATTAGAATATTCTTTGTAGGTATAATCTTCTTTTTTACTTTTTGGCTAAGCTTGTGCTTGACCACAAACTTACCATGGTAAGTGATGATATAGCGGTAGGTGGTAAGCACACAAAGCCTACAGGGAACTGGCTCTCAAGTGCAGCTATCGGAAGACGCCGGCTGCTGGCGATAGCCTTTTAATTTAAGAGAGGTAGCCAGCCAGTACTACAAAGTACCTTATCACCGTGCTATGGTTTCCTCACAATGGTTTCCTTCACTGAAAGCTCAAGTTCATTTTAGGATTTGATCCCACGATCGTTGCCGCGGTATCTGAAGTCACTAACATTTGCTCTTCACTATCAATTGCGCTCTTGCTGATGTTCTTGAATATTTCGATTTGATTTAATGGTTGAATAAATTCAGTCAAAAACAGTAATGAATAAGTTTATTTATGTAAACGCATCCTAACAGTTTAAATTGCTTACCCAACCCGTTTGATCATAACGACCACTGCACGTCACTAAGAGCAATACGGAGCTACTAAAGCGCTTGAACCGAAAGTGTCAGTTGTTAGAACTGTATTTACATTTTGTGCTTTGTTAGTTTACTTGGAGCTTTCCCCGAGGTATTTTAGGAAACCTGTTGATCCAGATGATTTGTTGAGTCGCTGTTGGTTGTTCCACTTCTTATAAAAACGGGGCTCTGAAAAGTCGTTTCTACTTTAAAGCATAGAGTTTCTTTTTTTACCAGATCCCTCATTTCATTTCAAGACACTCATTTATCTAAATGAGATTTTCTGTAAAAGACGCGAGAGACTGTGCTATGAATATTTAAATTATACGTTATAGCCACAAAGGTAATTTGGTCCTGGCAGTATTACCCAAAATGTTAATACTCCACTCATCTAAATTAAGGGGATTCCCTAAAAATACTATTAGATAACAATATTATATAGAAATAACTCGCGCAAAGAAGAAAAAACTGCCGCCACAAACAAGATTTAGACCAATAAAAGTCATATTTCTTCATAAGCTTGCGCGAAGCTGATTATTTATCACTTCCAGAAAATTTTGTTTTGCCTCGTCCTCCCACTTGTTTATCCGCTATAATGTTAGAAAGGGATGGAGATAAGTTATTCCTGTGAACGCACAGATTAGTATTGGTGGGCTGGCGTGTTTTTGCGAGGCGGTCACGTCATTAATTACGAGCTCCTTTGACATCCCTGTCACGTAACCCTGACTGACAAATGGCCATAAGAAGGGCGGTTGAAATGTAATTATTTGCTTATAAATAAAATGGGGCCATGAAGCTGATGACAGCGGGGGCGAGGTTAACAATATCTTATCGTATACGCATAAAACCTCTAGCTGGCTCAAACTAGCTTACGGTTCACCTGGTGGTAAGTGGTTACCGGAGCCTAGCAAGCACCTGTTGGTATGTTCCGACAGGTGCACTTGGGAGTTCTCATCTAGACTTTGTATGCTTACTACTTTCGACCACATCATCACTTATCATGTAGAGATTGTGGTCAAACACAAGCTTATCCAGAATAAAAAAAGTATACAACGTGTAATTAGAATATACGTGAGGATATAAATTAGTCTCTTGACTCGCGAAATTAACCTGTCAAACAACTCGTCAACTCGCGCACAGTTTTAAAAATATCGAAATTCGCGCCCAATTTTCAAGTAAATGTCATCGTCCCGATTGTCCCATTTGAGAATCAAGTGGTGCGGACTCTGAAACCCCGATTGTCCCAAGAAAGAACTGACAGGTTAACTAGCCAGTTTGTTGTTTTATTTGTGGTCTTTAAACCTATCCAAAAAAAAAATGTCTGACAGTTGTCTGACAATTGAGCAGGACACAGAAGCATAGAACACTATTACTCCTTGCACAGAAGACTCTAGCACACCTTCTCCTTGGGACTATATACCTACCTCAATTTAATTGAAAGTCCTACATTTTTGACTAAGTTCAAAATCATGAAACCTGTACTGCATATTTATAACGTAATATGAGTCGCATGGGAGTGATGTCATACCGCTGAATGACGCTGAATATGACGAGGGATGTTAAAAAGCGTAACTGCGTACCTAAATAAACCCTATTCTCCTCCAATATTAAAGTGCTATAGTTTTATATCCCATTCGAGCATTGAATTGTGTCAAAAGTGGGATCATCGAGGCGCCGGCGCCCACGAGCCTCGTCTTACACCCACTCTATCTTCACACCCAGGGTTGTCACCCGGGAATTTGTTTAGAATGTGTTAGGTGTTAGAGGCGTTTGAGTGGCACGGACTCGGGTGCGGAATTCTGTTAACATCGTGTTTTTAGTTCGGTTTATTAATAAGATTGTTTAGGCACGAAATGGTGGATTTTTGTGTAACCTTTCTCATTGAATTGGCCTGTGTCTAACGATAAATTAACCGCCAAAAGTGGCACATAAAGTTTTGAACTGACTGTCAAGTTTGTGTTATATGTGCTTTTTAATCTAACAAAACTTGTAAATCTAAATCGACACCCCTATTGTTACGCTATGCGTAGTAGCTTAATAATTTATTAGGTGTTTAAATAATTCCATTCTCTACGTCTTAAGCAATGTTTTTTTTTTCTTGTAGTTTCAAATCAAACACAGGATTAAAGGGCTTAAAACTAAGCCTTCGAAATAAAAATAAAATAGAATTTTTATGGCCCCGTTTGAGAGCTTGTTTGGATATTTTGTATGTTTGAATGTTTGTTCCTAAATCACGCCTAAACACCTTAACGGATTTTGATGAAACTTGGCACACAGGTAGATCATATCCTGAAATAAAACATAGGATACTTTTTATCCCTAGAAAAGATAAGATCCCTCAGAAACGCGGGTGAAACCGCGAGGCGAAAAACAATTCAATAAAAATGTCCAACAAAACAAGATCGAAAATTAGTGTTACCCATTAACTATATACATACCACACTATAACTATTTTAAATAAATTTGTACATTTTCACACCTCAAAGAGAACCAAAGGTTGAAATACGGCCAAGCGAACAAAAGACTACGTTTTATGTCTAAGAAGTTTTCATTCATCCCACACGAATTCTCTCCTAGGCCCCGTCACCACTGTAACCTCAGTACCTAATCAAAATATTCCCTCGACACATTCCTTTGATAAAATATAACATTTTCTATGATCTAAATTAAGATTAAACACGAGTCTTATATCTTGACGGGCCGGTTGGCGTGGTTGGTTAACACACTGCCTATCACGCCGCAGGTCGTGGGTTCGATTCCCATCCAGGACACACATTTGTGTGCATGAACATGTCTGTTTGTCCTGAGTCTGGGTGTAATTATCTATTTAAGTATGTATTTACAAAAAAAAATGTAGTATATGTAGTATATCAGTCATCTGGTTTCCATAGTACAAGCTCTGCTTAGTTTGGGATCAGATAGCCGTGTGTGAACAAATGTCCGAGGATATTTATTATTATTATTTATTATTATTATACCTGTCCAAAGGGATTGGAAAATAATTTTCTGTGTATCTTTGAGTAGATCATATTTATTTTACAACTAGCTGCCCCCCGCGGTTTCACCCGCGATTCCAAGGTACATTAGGGGTAAAATTTTCTAAAATCTTACCATGGTGAGATTGTGGTCACTCACAAGCTTATCTATGGTAAAAAAAAAGTTATTACAAAGCTGAGTGAACATTAACGTTTGGATCCGGATGTCCCGGTTAAATCTTTTTAACTGCCTTATAGAAAAATCTCCCATCCACGAATCGTTGGTTATTCTTTTCATTTAAAACCTTGGGTACACACGCATAAAGGGCATCTGCATATCAAGCAAATTGCATATTTTTTAACAGGTAAACCGCAAATAGAATTCTTAGAATTTTATCATTCAATTAAACTGTAAACGATTCCATGAAACGATAAGTGTTTCTATCAGTCTATTTTTATACACTACGATCAGGTACGGATTCGAATCTATAGGGGGTTTATGTTGGTCTTCTAGATTAACATTTTAAACAAAGTAAAAAAACTGGCCAAGTGCGAGTCGGACTCACGCACGAAGGGTAAAAAAGGCAAAAAAATCACGTTTGTTGTATGGGATTCCCCCTTAAATTTTATTTTATTTTGTGTTTAGTATTTGTTGTTATAGCGGCAACAGAAATACATAATTTGTGAAAATTTCAGCTGTCTAGCTATCGCGGTTCTTGAGATACAGCCTGGTGACAGACAGACGGACAGACAGCGAAGTCTTAGGAATAGGGTCCCGTTTTTACCCTTTGGGTACGGAACCCTAAAAACGTTTATTAAACAGGAGAGAATTGCATCTATTGCCCCCTTTATTCGCTTCTGAGCAAGACTCTGCTCTTTTAAATATACGTATCCAGTTTTAGGGCAATGATAGCTCAATAGGATGTCGGATACCGCGGTGAAGTGTGCTAGGGTATTTTGTAGTAGGTACTTGACCGGCTGGCTAACACCTTCAAGTTGAAAATCTGTCGCCTAACACCCGTTGACGTACACTCGAGAGCCAGTTGCTACAGGTATTATAAAAAACGTCGACAATACATTGGCAATCTGCTATTGCTAATATCTATAGGCGACAGTAGTCATATAACAACAGGTGGTCCGCCTACCTGTGCGTTAGAATTGTGGTATAAAAAAACCTGTGTAACATTCACCTTAACCCATTGGCTTCTAGATAGAACGGTCATCCTAAAAAATAGAATTATTGGTTTGTTCGTAGCTTAGTTTGTCGTATGAAGCCTGCCTGTGCTGACGCACAGGCAGGCTTTATACAAGTCTGACGACTTGTATAAAAATACGTTGATAAATAAAATAAATAAATAAATATTCTCGGACATTTGTTCACACACGGCTATCTGATTCCAAACTAAGCAGAGCTTGTAATATGGAAACCAGATGACTGATATACTACATATACTACTTTTTTTTGTAAATACATACATAAATAGATAATTACAACCAGACTCAGGACAAACAGACATGTTCATGCACACAAATGTGTGTCCTGGATGGGAATCGAACCCACGACCTGCGGCGTGATAAGTAGTGTCTTAACCAACCACGCCAACCGGCCCGTCAATGTACGTACATAGGTACCTATTTAATTGAATCCAATGAATAAAATCTGGCCACGGCCTATTACAAAAGTAATTTCAACTCTCCCAGGACATTCCACGTGTAGCATAACTGGTGGAGCACAATAATGCCCTGTTACTGTGTAAATAGTTTTTAAGCTTGCTAAACTAATATTTCCGCAAAGGCTGCAGCCGCTATTGGTCACTGGCAGCATATAAAGAAGAAAAAAATAATAATAAAAAAAATGAAGATCGAGTTTTCGTAAAATTGTGCTTCGGTTGTATTTCTTTTCGCATCTTGTGTAAAAATAAATTTTGTGATCACGAACAGTACCAAGCCCGCAGAGAACTTTCATGCCGATAAAAGGATTATTAATTTGGTAAGTACAAAATTATTTCCATTTTAGCTGGGTATTGTTGTGCATCACCGCTACCGCTCCTGGGGATTTAAGATATGAAAGGCGGAACCAACCCGCATAGGTTAGATTATTAACCAATAACCGACGAACTAAAATAAAAGGTTCCTACATACGCTTTGTTCATACGAACTATGATTTCACCGAGACATGTGATATTCGCAGACAATATAAAGTTACAGCTGTTTCGCTTTGAAATGGGACAACGATACCTTAGTACTGTAAAGAGGACGATAACAATTTTGTTCATGTTTTTTTTTTAAATTTAGAACGTAGTTTGCTTTTGAAATTGGGATATCAATGAGGTTTTATTCAGATGGGTTTAAAAAAAATTACACCCTATAATATCTTTGGATATTCCTTATACAGCCATCTGATTACAAACTGAATTAGATAACTGACACATTAAATGTAAACTTATTGGTCAAAATTAACAATTTATGCCTTTTGCGGACGAGACCATGGGTCCTTGGCGGTCCGAAACTCGTCTTTTCGCAAAATTCATCAAGGCCTCGAGAGACCGGTGGGCGGGAAGCTTTTTCCGCCAACGCATCAGCCTGGTCATACAAAGGTTGCTAGGAACCTTTCCGATCGGCAGCAGCGGTAGCCTCGAGGAAGCTTTTTATATATATAAGACTAGCTGTCCCGGCAGACCTTGTTCTGCCCTATTTCTCTAAAACGCGTCTTTGTTTTGTTTCGATTGACGTCAAATGTTTGACAGCTGGGTGTTTGTATGGGAAAAAGAAAAGGGCTGTTTTTAGGGTATTCCCGGCAATTATTCGAATTTTTCTCGCCGTAAACACCATCCTGGGACTTCAACGAACATTTAAAAAAAAGAATGGGCCAAATTGGTCCAGGCGTTGTTGAGTTATGCGCTTACCAACACATTTTACGATTCATTTTTATATTATAGATAACAAGAATGTATTACATACCTACTTAAAACTACCTATAACAAAAAGGAAAATAATAAAAAATACACTAAATATAATACATACTAAATTAGAAAAAAAAACCTAAAATACCTATAAATAAAACTAAAATATAAAAAAAACTACATTATAAATAAAACACAGAATTTAGATCGCTGTCTATGGGTAACGTGCCCAAAAGACTGACTACGTTACCTCGCTGTATAGCGAGGCTTATTCGTTGTCCAAAGTACGAGCCAGCCCTTTGGTCTCCGGAAGTTTCTATAAGGCGCGCCGATAGCTCTTTAAATAATTTACGCGCTTCCAGTCCCCACGGTCTCAGAGTTTCCACTCCAAACGGCGCAAATATATAATTATCGCCGATGGCCGTATACTTGCGCCGCTTGAAATCCTCCGCTGTAGTCGCCGCTGCGCCCGCCACCCTGGATGTTGACTCTAGGTGGGATCGTGCAACGGTATCAACACAAGTTGCATCCCACACTAGAGGTTTACTACCAGGTGCCACCAGGGCAACAACGTCATACAATCGGGCCTCTTACCATCGTCACGTGCTATTCCGTTCGGCTCTAAAATGGCCGGCACGTGAACAGTGGCGAAAGCCCTACGAATGACGTCATTGATTGCTGCGTGTCGTGATAAATGGCCAGCACTTCAGCGACATTAGACATTTATTTATGTACATTTGTTGTAAATAAATTGTCTTTTCTAAATTAATAAAAAATACTTAGTTAGACGATTAAATAAAATAGTTTAAGGCAGTGATAATGTAGCTTTTCAATGGTGAAACATTTTTAGAATCGGTTCAGTATTCCAAGAATCTATATGCTCTTTATAATAGACAGACAAACAGATGTGTTCGTTGACACAAAACCCACAAGCTGTCGTTTGCCTACCACGCCAACCGGCCCATCACTTGTAGGAAGTGCTTAAGAATTCCATACACTTATTCCAGTGGAAAAGAAAGTAATCATATAATGTCACAATACTGGGAAATGTGATGAAAGGACAGATCATGTCAGTGTGGAATAAATAGACTGAGCAGTGAGCAGTGAGCAGTGAGCAGTGAGCAGTGAGCAGTGAGCAGTATGTATGGTGTGATGTACGTGGTATGAGTGGAAAAGTTCCGAATAAGAAAATTGTGTTCATCTTTTATTCAGTTTTTGATACAGTAATTTTATATGGCAGAAACGTCAATAATTACAGAAATAAGGAATCATAAGAGAAAGAAACCACCCTACTAATGCTACTAATATTATAAATGTAAAAGTTTGGATGGATGTGTGTGAAGATGTTTGTTACTCTTTCACGCAAAAACGGCTGTACGGATTTTGATGAAACTTGGCACCCAGGTAGTTCATATCCTGGAATAACACATAGGATACTTTTTATATCAAATCGGATTGAATATCAAACATTATTGACATAGAACATCAAGGTTGAAATGATCTATAAATCATTATTACGAAGACATATGTTTAAAATATTATGATTATACTCGTACAATTTTTTAATAAACATTTATATTTTATTATTTATAAAAATAGATTTAAATTTATATTATGTGCACTTTTTGGGTCCAACTTGAGGGTGATAGTCAGCCAGACGGGTACTCCAAACAAAGTACCCCACCATAACCCTATAAAAAAGAAACCTTGGATTCTAAACTCTAGCTTAATAATCATAATATTCCTAGATTTTCAACCCGTTAGCAAACTTATAAAATGTTAGCAACTCATAAAATCATATCGTTCTCGAAGTTGTCAGTAAGCTTGGAACCGTGGAAGTAAGGAAGTTAGCGCAGATTATAGTTGGATGCAATGATATTATATTAAAAAGCTGTAGATAGGTTATGAGCGCTCTGGAAACAGTACGTTAAAACCTGACTAATTATTCAAACTTGCCCTCAGTGTCGCGTCGCCAGCGTCATGAACTTCACGTACCGATACAATTAAAAGTAAATGTCTCTTTTTCACTCGCTATATTTAAATCGAAGGCATGATTAATAATCGTAATGTAGTGTAATATTAAGTTATTTACGTTTATGTTAAATGTTGTCAAAAAATAAAAGACCCGTTTTGACAGCACATAAGCAACCATGTGCCAAAAAGAGATGAACATAGTGCGACAAGAAGAGACACCCTCTATTCAAAACGGGCCTATTAGATTATGACGACTTTAATAGAGTGCAATATTTGTCTTCTATCATGGTGGACCAACGCAACGATCTCGTGAGGGACGCCACTGGATGCGGTAAGAACGGTCATCGTGGAAATCCTTGGGAGAGGCCTTAGTCCAGCAATGGACGTCTTCCGGCAGATATGATGTAACCTATCTACACTTTTTTACTTATAATATCATTGGTTGGATGTCTTTCAGCCACTGAGAACGAGTTGATACACAGCACTCAAGTTTGTTGAACAATAAACTGCGAGTTCACCCCAACTTTATCTACACTTTGCTTTTAATAATTCACGAGCATCTCTTATGAATTTATGGACCTTGGTTATTTTAAATTCAACATAAAATATAACGAAATATCGTGAGGAAGTCGTGGACATGTTATGAGGAGGGATGATAGTCATGTAACCAAAATCTAGGATCTAGATATCAAGGATTTAGGTATCAATCTGGATAGTAAGCTTACTTTGGTTAATCATATTAACAATATTACTAAGAGAGCGCTAAGAATCCTAGGATTTATTAGTCCTGTACAACAGTCTTGTTCGAAGTATATTGGAGTATGGCAGCATTGTTTGGATACCCCATTATGCAACTAACTCTTTGAGGATAGAACGGGTCCAAAAGAGATTCATTAAACATCTAGGTTTCATGAACAGTAGACAAACGGAAAAGATGTCGTATGTTCAAAAGCTAAACCACTTCAATATAATGACTCTAGATAAACGTAGAGATATTTTTGATCTAAAATTCTTGTACAAACTCTTTCATGACAACAGACTGCCCGCAACTATTAGAGAGATTTAAAATTAGAGTTCCGTGCAAACCTCCTCGCAAACCTGCCGCCCCTTTGACCCCACCATTCCGCAAAACGAAATTTGGCACAAGCTCACCGGTTTCCCGTTTATGCAGCTTGTTAAATAAATATAATAACTTTGTGGACATTAACTCAGACTCCCTAACTACTTTTATTCGCCAGATCAAAAAATCTTCACAGACTTTACCCAACAGAACATGATGTCCATGAAAATATTGCTGTGTATCTTTGTGTTTTTAAGGTGTTGGCTGTTATTATGGAATTTTACAAAATCATATTTAACTTTTAATTTCGCTCAACGAATCAGCATTGCCATCCAACGTGGCAATGCTGCCAGCATTCTGGGTACGTTGCCTACTGACAACGACTTTTTTATTTAGATTTTATATTATTAGATTAATTACCTAGTACGTTAGACTTTTAATTAATCATTATAACTAATATTTTTGTTATCTTTTTAAATATACCTAAGAAATTATTTTTGTAAAATCATGTCCTAAATTGCAAGCGGTGTTTACCTGTAAATATTGTGCAGTTAGTAATGATGTCTTGTTTACTGTGTTTTGTATATGTATGACTGTAACAATAGTTGGTAAACCAAAATAAATAAAAAAATAAAAAAGAGTTGTGTCTATGAAAGTGGATGAAGGAAAAAAAAATATCTATACTGTAAATTATTGATTGTAAATTATGTTGGCAATAAAGGTTATTATTATATGAAAGTGGATGGAACAATTGTGTGAGAAATGATATTAGAAAGTTGGATTACCAAAAAATATAGGACACGTATTTTTTATTTTGTTTCGTAAACGAAAAAGGATACCGTGCCTATTTAACATATGTGACCTATATGGGTCACTTCGATAAGTGCTAGTCTAAATTCTATTCTAATATTACACAAAGGTAAAGTTTGCGAAGAGGTAAACTGCTGACCCTTTTGAATTTTTTCACTTACAGAAAACAACATCATCTCAGACTGCTTATCATCTCGAAAAAATGTGTTTGATAATTCTGAATTGACCTATAGTAATAGTTTTATACTTCATTACGTTGGGTTTTAGAACATGCCTTCTTATAAAATCCACAGAGCGTTCAATCGATAAAATAATGGAAATTGATAGTTTATAATTCAGTTAAGTCGGCAGCCTCCAATTGGTTTTGTAAAGGTAGGAACAGACGCTTTTAAGCCCTTAAGCTTATAAGTCACAGTCTTTGTCCGTAATTCCATCTCAAGTCTAGGCTTCGTTAGACACGATATTAAATCGAAGCTAAAATCTAATGACCTTATTCATAAAGATTTCGACGATTTTTAGCAAATGCTTAGCAGTTTCTTAATTCGAATTTTCTATAGAAACTTCGAATTAAGAATCTACTGAGCAGTAATAAATAAGGTCATATAAGGGATTATTTTAATATGATATTGCTCCCTCGACTCTACCAAATTGTTTCTATTACCTAATTTAAATAAATTTTCGACCAAAAAAGAGCAGAATTTATTTTAACCTAAAATCCGGCAAATGTCCGCAGATCAAACAGCATACCTAGTATTAGGATTTCTGTAACGTGATCGCAAAACATTATCTCAAGTTTTTTTACACCAGTAAAGCCACACCAAGGAGTGAAACGTAGACATGACACGTAAGGCATTGTGTCCCCACTTATATTGCGTGGTGCGAGCTTTATTGGACGAGTACCTACAGTTCTTATCGTAATCTGTGCCTTCTCCTGTCCATATCCTCGTCCTGTGTCAATGGCACCATAAGGTGGGAAAGAAACGTGGTAAACGGTAACTGTAGCCTAAAGCTTGCAACACTAGTATCTCTATTAAAACTGAAGAAAATGTATGCGACTGAAAGACTTTGAAGGTATCTATGGTCCGAATAAATATTATAAAAAAAACGCTTTTTCTGTGTTGCAAAAACCAAGCGACGAAAGCTATTTCAAGGTAATGATAGATCAGTGGGAGTGACGTCGGATACCGCGGCGAAGGTTGTAGGTTAGAATCCTACAATAAGCGTCAGCTTTCGGTGAATGAAAACATGAAGAAACAACAGAACGGTGGCAGGGTGGGTACTTAGTAGTACTCGATTGGCTGGTTGTCACTTGTGATATAAAATAAATAAATGAAAATTTGTTCATTTATATCAGTTTTACTATGATTATTGCAAAGTTTTCAGACCCTCGACGTCAAAATAATCTAATTTGTAAATTATAGTATTCTTAAACACTCCACCATTTTTCTGTAATATTCCACAGGGATTTCTTTACGTTTCTTGGGAATGTTTAAATATTTAACTATTCAATACAACTTCAACTCTCTCGGCAGTACTCGACGTCGGTCAAGATTGCCGAAGTGTTTGCCGATCCTTCGGCGGACTAGTTTAACTTCTACCTTCTACCGGGCTTTGTGCCGTGTCTCATTTGAGAGAGAAGGTCGAGTCAACTGTAAAGTGTACAATAGCCTTTAATTTGACGAAGAAATCAGTGAACATACATAAAAAAAAAAAAAAAAAAACAAACATAGAACGTTCTCCTTTTTGTAAATTTTGATAAAAATAAAAAGAATAAGACTATAGGCTACGGTAACCACTTACCATCAGGTGGGCCGTAAGCTTGTTTGCCACCTAGTGGTATAAAAAAAAAAAAAAAAAAAAAAAAAACTATTTCGTATTATCTATGGTGGTTTATAGGTCAAAGTCAAAATCATTTATTCAGTTGAGGCACTAGGAGGGACTCAAGATCGAGCTACAGAAGCTACCACCGGTTCGTCAGCCTTCAACTGAAAAGAACTGGCAAGAAACACGGCAAGATAATAATTTTTATATGTTTGGACCATCTGACTATGTCGGCAATATTTTTATTTTCATTCAAATGTTTAACAATTTTATGCTTAAACCAAAACAAATATGCTCATCATCAAGGATTTACGTACGTCTCTCACCTTAGTAATATAAAAATTATTCAACCAGACTTTCCTACTGCTGTATTAAGATGTTTTCCCATCAACGATACATGGTCGGCAACGCGTTGGCAATGCCCCTGGTAATGCTTATGTCTGTAGGTAACCATAATCACTTAGGTACCACCAAACCGCTGGTATGCTTCTCTGACTTTTGATATAACAAAATTTAAACATTATATTATTTACAATGCCCCTGAGTTTAGGTCCACGGTTTGAACAGGAATAATATTCAATGAAACGACTATAGACCCTAAAAATACCCGAAAATATTTCGATACAATCTCACTGCAAAGATTTACTCAAGTGGACCTACAAGTAGACCCCGTTTCCTACAGGTACAGAAAACTACTAACAGATTTTTCCAAGTACATAATAATATACGTATAATCAAGTTTAAAGTCAAAATCAAAACCATTAACTTATGTATTTAGTAGACTCTACCCTAGACACATGAAGGTTTAATTATAGAAGTTTCCACCGGTTCGGAAGTCACGTTTCAACTGAGAAGAACCGGTAGAAACTCAGCATGGTTACAAGGTTTTTAAATATTTTTGGACCATCTGACTAAATTGCCTTTTTATATGCTATAGGCTTGGTTACTAAGTAACTGTATTTTTAACAATATCTAAATAACAAAATTTCTCTACAATCTAAATACCTAAAATGGAAATGAATTATAATATGATAAATAATAGCTCTATGGCTCTGTTTATAATAGATGCTGAATCACTTGTGCAAATATTTGTATGTAATTGCGTACAGACGTTGATTATTCAAGGTGACTTTTTGTCTGGTTCCAATCAATTCTTCGTGTTTAACCATGTTTTAGTTTACGTAGAATTTGGCTAATCCAACTTACTGAGAAAGGTGTACCTGCAATATGAATATTAAATAACTGAAACATGTTCTCTCTAAGTTGTTACGTTACGGAATACGTTAAATTACCTTCAGTACTTCAGTAATGGTGAATTGTAAGATATGAGAACTGACTGCCGACAAACTGCAATGCAGCTTGGCTGATACATAATGTGTTACAAGTAACATTTTTAATTTAACCTGTCAGTTCTTTCTTGGGACAATAGGGGTTTCAGAGTCCGCACCACTTGGTTCTCAAATGGGACAATCGGGACGATGACATTTACTTGAAAATTGGGCGCGAATTTTGTTTTTTTTAAAACTGTGCGCGACTGTGACGAGTTGTTTGACAGGTTAATCTCGCGAGTCAACAGATTAAAAGAATAAATAAAAAAGAATAAAGTATATTTATTGCCTTTTTGTTTATAATATACCTCTCTATAATCAGTACATAAATATTAATATTAAAAATCCGATGTTGTGTCGCACAAGTTCCCACTTTCATACAGCTACGGATCAGCGGATCGATGTGATGTTTGCATTGATATGGTCATCGGAGAGAGACATGTTTAAGGCCATGATAGCTGAGTGGGAGTGGGTTCAAATCCTACATCGAGTTTGAGCTTTCGGTGAAGGAAAACATCGTGAGGTGTTCCGACAGTTGCACTTGAGAGCCAGTTACCTTTAAGGCATTGTAATAAAGTGTACAAGAGCTCACACGCTGGTATTGCTAATGTCTATAGGCGACGGTATTCGATTACCATCAGGCGATCCGCCTGCCTGGCACAAGTAGTATGAAAATGCTATTTATCCTATTAACGCGAGTAAAACCTCATTTTCATTATTGTTCAATATTTTGAAGTAGTTATCCTGGTAAAGACAACAATTAATTTATATTAGCGTTGATGACGTCAGCAAACCACTTGACTACCCTCGTAGGTGTCGTGTAAACAATTGAAAAACATGTGACGTCATTGATTTGGATTAGCACTGGATAACATGTGTGTGCTTTGATGAAATATTAGATTAAATATACTTAGGTGTAAACTGTTATACAAATGTACTTGAAACAGGTGTTTTAAAGGACTTTGAAAAGGGCAGAGGTTTCTAAACTCAGTTTGTTATGTCAATATATTGACAAACATGCATACGAACGATTCCTGGCGCCTGTTTTCCATTGGCCATGGATAAGTGTCCAAGGAGGGCTGCGCAAATAATTATGCTAATAAATATCATTATTTTTAGAAAATGTATCGATAAGGGCTTGTCTATTAATCACGTGATGTTTTTAGCAACTTTTAATCTCTCTCCTTAGGTGATACGTGGTGAGGTCTTAGAACCTTTATGGTACAAATTATGTTACAAAATTCCGAATATAATCTTTAAATACAGGTAAAGCGCGTTCAAGGAAAACTTATCACTTCTTGTGATATTTCGTGATTTTTTCCGTACCCCCTCGCTTTTCAAGCATCACGTGATTAATGGACGATCCCTAGTTCCTGATTATAAATATATAATCCGATTGTTAGCTCGACTGGCTGGCTACCACCCTCAAGTTGAAAATCTGTCGCCAAGCACCTGTTGGTGTGTTCCGGCAGTTGCACTTGAGAGCCAGTTGCCTTTAAGGCATTGCAATGAGTTGTACAACACATTGGCAATTCCGTTGGTATTGCTAATGTCTATAGGCGACGGTAGTCACTTACCACCAGGTGACCCGTCAGCTTCGTTGTCACTTGTGGTATAAAAAAAAAAAAAAAAAACAAGGGGTCTAACAAAAATTGACAACTTATAGTCTTAGGGACCTATTTAAAACATCAAGAGCCAATACATCTTAACCGACATAAAAAAAGAAGGAGGTTCTCAATTCGGGTTCAACCAACCTTAGGTATAGGAACAGCGGCAGTTATAGGATTTCTAGAAATTGTACCTATTTTTAAGGTTCCGTACCCAAACGGTAAAAACGGGACCCTATTACTAGGACTTCGCTTTCTGTCCGTCCGTCTGTCTGTCACCAGGTTGTATTGTATCTCAAGAACCGCGATAGCTAGACTGTTGGAATTTTTACAAATGATGTATATCTGTTGCCTCTATAACAACAAATACTAAAAACAGAATAAAATAAATATTTAAGGGTGGCTCCCATACAACAAACGTGTTTTTTTTGCCATTTTTTATCACATGTTTAATGCATGCATTTTTCCTGCCAGTGCATGCTGGAGAAAGGTCACGCTCGATACAATCAACTAAAGTTGGATTTTTAATTAGCTGGAGTGATTTCACAGCTGTCGTTATAAATATTTCGTTAGCCAGAAATAATTTCTTAAAATAATGAATGAGTTTACGTGTAATTGCTGACATTAGATTGACTTTTATTGATAAAAAGTGTTATGGTCAAACCATTAAGCAGTAATCTTAATGACATTGCGCTCGTTGCTGTCAGTTTACTTCAGCTAATTAAAAATCTGACTTTAGGTACACTAATTAGTAGTCTAGTTCTCAAATCTATGGTACATATTCAACACTCTTTTTAATAATCTTTATATGACCATAGAAACAAAGTCTTTCAGTCGCAAATATTTTCTTCAGTTTGACTATTCTTCTTTTCTTATAGTCACGTTATATAACATTAACCTACAGTAAAATGTAGTCCTCGGCCGTTCCACTAAAAAATATCACGGACTTTTTGGGACATGCTGAAAAGTCAAAGAAAACGCAACGTCACTTCGCAAGTTCGTGCCAAAAGTAAACTTTTTCATCTGTGTTACCACCTATTTAAATATAATAGTTATGTACCTACTTACATGCAATTTTGCAAATCGATTTAAATACTTTGAATGTCTTCGTTTAACAATCTGTAAGTACAATAATAAAAGTTTAATTAATGTTCTTACATCCTACATCATTCACCTACCTAAAAAGTCTTATAACGATACAAAAGAAGATTAAAGTATGTGTGCTTAATACTTCATCTTTTTCATTAGATACTATAAATTTAGTAGGTAAAATAATGTTTTAGAAGTAGAAAAATATAATCCTCATTTGTTATAGAAGCATAAGTTTACGCTCGTCGGCCGAAGTGCGCCGAAAATTGCCGAATATATTATGTCGTTGAGAGTTTTTTTGTGTCATCTTATTCGGGTATTCAGTCCTTAGGCTCCTATTTGTTTTATTATTCAGGGTGTTTAATGGAAGACATAATTTGTTTTATTCTTGTCTATGGATTTAATTATGTAGATTGTTCAACCAACTGTTGCTTCTAAGAAATATTGTGATAAAGTTTATCATTAGATACGTACTGTTACTATGAATGCATCCCACATTTTTATTGATCACGAGATTTACGTTATCTAGGTAAACGAAACATGAAATTTCAATGAAACCCTAATTTGTTCAGGAAACGAATCAATGAATTTTAAGGCGATGATAGCTCAGTGGTAAGTGACGTCGAATACCGCGGCGAAGGTCGTGGGTTCGAATCCTACAATGAGCTTGAGCTTTCGGTGAAGGAAAACATCGTGAGGAAACCATAGCACGGTGGTAGGGTACTTTGTAGTACCCGACTAAAACCGGCTACCACAAGTCTAAAATCTGTCGCCAAGCACGTGTCGGTGTGTTCCGACAGCTGCACTTGAGAGCCAGTTCCCATCTAGGCTTTGTGTGCTAACCACCTTCGGCCACATCATCACTTACCATGGTGAGATTGTGGTCAAACACAAGCCTATCGAATATTAAAAAAAAAATGTTACAGAACCATGAAAGTGGTTTTAAATAAGAAATAAATAAAGCCATTTTATTGTATTCCTGAGACATTCCCATATTTCATACGGCCATGTAATCTCGAAATGAATGCATGCAGCATGCATGAAGCATGAACTGTGAAAATCAGATAATAGATTTCATTCTATATTTATGCACACAAATGTTTTGCTGAAAACTATAAGGCACTAACGTAGTAAAAATGTTGCCTGAAGCCTGTTGATTCAGTGCCCAAAACTTTTATTGTACCAAATACTTATCAGTATAAACGAAGAAAAAGAAAAGCTAAACTTACGTCTTCCATATTGTGTGATATTTTAGAAAAGCAATTTATGTTCTGTGGAAGCGGCGACATATTCACACACAGTAACTAATGGCCGACGCTCCCGGCACCCGGCGCCGCTGCGTCGCACCCCTGATTATAGGCTAGAATGGAATACGCCGACAATTAATATACATAGACCTTCTGAGACGAGCTCTCAATAGATAGAACCTTGAAATATTATTGGCAGGTAATAATTACACGAAAAAATAAAAAGGCTCTTATGCAGTCTCTAATTGACTGCAGTAAACGTTATTTTAAGATCGGCAACACATCTGCAATCTCCCCCGTGGACTGGCATTTGACAACCTGAAACAAATGCGATGATAGCTCAGTGGTAAGTGACGTCGAATACCGCGGCGAAGGTCGTGGGTTCGAATCCTACAATGAGCTTGAGCTTTCGGTGAAGGAAAACATCGTGAGGAAACCACAGCACGGTGGTAGGGTACTATGTGGTACTCGACTGGCTGGCTACCACCCTCAAGTTGAAAATCGCCAAACACCTGTTGGTGTGTTCCGGCAGTTGCACTTGAGAGCCAGTTGCCCTTGCCTTTAAGGCATTGTAATTAGGTGTACAACACGTTGGCAGTCCCCCCAGTATTGCTAATGTCTATAGGCGACGGTAGTCACTTACCATCAGGTGACCCGCCTGCCTCGTTGTGACTAGTGACATAAAAAAAAAAAATCGGTTTCGCATTGTTTTACAGCTTGACCGTTGTAGTTATAGCACTTTTTAAAGCTTACATCTCGGGATATTTATCTCGTGTGCGTATGACGTAGTGTTTGGTGTGCGACTGCATGAGAAGGAAGAGCGCGTGTAGGTGTTACCAGAATCGACAACTGTTATATTTTTCAGTAAAACATAGCTTTTTGGAGTTGATTCTAATAAAACACCGACCAAGTGTGAGTCGGACTCGCGCACGAAGGGTTCCGTAAAAAAAACACGTTTGTTGTATGGGATGGGAATATTTATTTTAATTTTATTATTTATATATTAAAAATACAACTGAGTATTTTGTGAATATTTCAAGTGCCTACCTGTTGCCATTATTGATATCGAGCAAAAAAGGGCAAAAAATTGCGTTTGTTGTATGGGAGCCCCCCTTAACTATTTATTTTATTTTGTTTTTAGTATTTGTTGTTATAGCGGCAACAGAAATACATATTTTGTGAAAATTTCAACTGTCTAGCTATCGCGGTTCTTGAGATACAGCCTGGACAGACAGACGGACAGACGGACAGACGGACAGACGGACAGACGGACAGACGGACAGACGGACAGACGGACAGACGGACAGACGGACAGACGGACAGACGGACAGACGGACAGACGGACAGACGGACAGACGGACAGACGGACAGACGGACAGCGAAGTCTTAGTAATAGGGTCACGTTTTTACCCTTTTGTATGCATGTTTATAATACGCCATGCTTTTATGGCTCAGCAGATTTGAATGAAACTTGGCACTCATAGAATTAGTAGCTCAAGGAAATAGTATTGTTAATAAAATTGGTACAGCAGTGTCTACGTCATAGCGAGGGGATGTTAAGGTGTCGTGCGTCACAAGCACGTCAATTTGTTACCAATTGCTTGTTCTAATTCGCATTTACAAATATTATACACGTACCCGAAAAAGTTATTATTCTAGGGTGGCAACAATCGAAATATGGAGGGTTATAATTTAGTAGAGTGGGAGTAATTGATGGCTGGCTGTTCTGGCGCCTAGTGTCTTGTGTGTAATCGACGAATAAATTATATTCGACACGATTTACTTTATGTACACTGTTGGTAACTATGGCCTCGTTTGGAAATGGTCGGGGCTTCCTCTTGTTTTATCGTTTTACATATACCTACCTAAAGTTATTTGCATTGGGGGATGATAGCTCAGTGGTAGTGATGTCGGATACTGCGGCGAAGGTCTAGTTCGAATCCTACAATGAGCTTGAGCTTTCGTTGAATGAAAATGTGAAGAAACTGCAGCAGGATTGTACTTTGTAGTACTCGACTGGCCGGCTACCACCCTCATGTTGAAAATCTGTCGTCAAGCACATGTTGGTGTGTTCTGGCAGTTGTACTTGAGAGCATCGTAATAAGGTGTACAAGCTCTGCTTGGTTTGGGATCAGATGGCCGTGTGTGAACAATGTCCCTGGATATTTATTTTGTACTTATTTCATGATTGGCTTTTTAATTTCCAAATGTTTTATGAAGGATGTTTCACTCAAAATAGTTTGTGATACATATGCCCACACAACACCTCTAGCGAGAGGAATATCGACTGCGAACAAGAAGACATTATCTTAAGAAGAAGAAGACATTATCTTAAGAAGAAGAAGACATTATCTTAAGAAGAAGAAGACATTATCTTAAGAAGAAGAAGACATTATCTTAAGAAGAAGAAGACATTATCTTAAGCGCCATCTATGAAACGCCCCTGAATACAACAACAATCATTGTCCTCTATTCTTTCGGTTCCGTTTTTACCCTTTGGGTACGGAACCCTATTACTAAGACTCTACGTATGTTCCGTATGTCTGTCTGTTACCAGCCTGTATCTCATGAACCGTGATAGCTAGACAGTTGTAATTTTCACAGACCATGTATTTCTGTTGCAGCTATAACAACAAACGCTAAAAACAGAATTCAATAATAAAAAAACTTGAGAGGTGTCAAGGGATACCCGGATGGAACGAAGTTATATAAGTTATATAAGTCGAGAGAGTATATATATATATATTAAAAAAAAATATATATATATATATATAGAAATGCTTTCTATAAGAGAGAGGGAGAGAGAGAGAGAAACAGGTCAACGCACTTTTGACACAAAAATTTTTTTTTACTAAGATTTTTTTCCGTCTAGCCCCCTTTCACAACGCGCGATAAGGAACTTCGTTAAAAAAAAACAAAATTTGTACGGAACCCTCGGTGCGCGAGTCCTACTCGCACTTGAGATCATACTGCTTTCCGCTTCCTTACAAACTGCGCTAAATTGTAATACAAAAATGTGGCAAAATACTGTTGATGAAGGGCTGTTGATTTGACAGTTGTTGTTGCCCCCACTAGGTAGTGTCCAGCAAACTAGTGTAGTATGCAAGACAGCCATTTTACCTAATTTTGTTTTCAATCTAAATCTTCCTACTGTCTACAATGTCATGACACTGACAGGTTGACAGGCTCGGCCGTACGAAAACTTAATTCACTAAAAATATTATAGATGGCGCCGTTAAGTCGTTAAAGTAAAGTAAAGTTGGATAAAACAGCCGAGAATCGTTTTACTTCGAGGGATCATTTTGTACCACTTTCCCCCTATATTGATACAGTAGTAAAGAACTTAATAAAAGTAAAATTAAAACTATAAAATCTTAAAATTGAATGTGTTTTAATTATCATTTACTCACTTGTACTGTCATATTGTTTCAGGTAAGATTAAAAACATTACAACTAACCTACTGATATGAAAACAGCTTCGCTATTGCGTAAGTAAATTAAGTTATTATTTATAAGTGCTTGTGTTTTTATTAGTTAATTGAGTTAGATTGATTCATGACTGCGTATCTCGGAAGCGTAGACGGAAGTAATTTTCCAGCGATAATCAGCGGCCATCTTTGATGTATGTCAAGACTGCGCGCACGCATTGGACTATTTACTGTTCTTATTTCACAAGCTCTTATGAAATAGTTCACAGTAAATAGTTTTTGTTGCCAATATGAAATAATGGTAGATTCAAATTGTTCAAATTCAAATTTAAATAGGGGTCAGCTTTTAATACCTATTTTTGTTTTTTTTGTATACCTACCACTAATGGCAAGCAAGCTTACGGCCCACCTAATGGTAAGTGGTTACCGTAGCCTATGGACGCTTGCAACACCAGAGGATTCGCGAGCTCGTTGCATGTAAAGATTTTTATACTACTTATGGTATTTTATACCTTATATTACAGTGGATAAAGTACCTATCCCTTGTTATTGTGGCTCACGAATATTGCATGGCAGAAATATCTACACAAATATTTTTCCATGATAGTATTTTCCACAATCTACTGATTCCGCTCACCGCTACCGCTTATGGCATAGACCAAGCTCCAAATGATCAATCGCCAATAAAAAGTTACATTAATAAAACCATTAAGAGACGACAGGGCAGCGGGAGGCGTGTTAGCAAGAATTAAGTGGTTTCCTAGGAAACTGTACGTTGTTTTTTTTTCATTCCCTAATGGGCAATAATTATAGTTATAATTTTATTATCTGTTACTAAGTTGTTAATCCATATCCATGCTAATGTAACACTAATATCCATATTATAAATGCGAAAGTGTGTCTGTCTGTTACCTCTTCACGGTTAAACCGCTAAACCGATTTAGATGAAATTTGGTATAGAGATTGATGGAACTTCAGACAATTTTTATCCCGGGAAAAGATAAACTCGGGAAATTTGTGAAATCCACCAAGTTAGTACATATTTGGATCACGAACATATTTTATTAGACTACGTATAAGTGCCTGCTTATTTTTTTTTAATACGGAGGTTGGTACCTATCGCCGTACCAATATACAATTAAAAATAATGTCGAACATGTTTTCAATATTAATTACTTTATTCAATTCCAAATTGAGTACAAGTTTTAAATTATGTATATGATAGCAATTAACTTTTAATGTACCTACTCCGGTAATTTTTTGTTACAATTGATTTATCTACCTACCTAGGCTATGTTTGAGCCGTTTGGGGTAGAAACACTGGGCCCGGGGGGGCCACCAGACGGCGTGACCAGAGGGCTGGCGAATACCTTGGCCAAAGAATAAGCATTGCCATACAGCGTGGCAATGCCGCCAGCATTCTGTGCACGCTACCAACTGGCAGCATTTTTGATCAGCTGTCTCTTTTTTAATTAGTTCATTTATTTTAATACTCTATAATAGCTTAGTTAGTTTTTCCTAACTTTGTACATACATACGACATATCTATTACTGAGAATGGAATATTGCCATTGTTGATGAATAAATATTACATTGTAACCAGTTTATAAAATACCTAAACATCCTCTAAAATATCGAAAACGTTTTTAAATTCATCTTTTTGACGATTTTTTAATCTCAACCTGATCAGAAAAGTAAATATTTTCATGGTGCATAGACGCACAGCACAACCCAGTATTAAATATAATAATCTACACATAAACTATCCTTTTGATCCTACTATCCTATCCTAATCCCACTAATATTATAAATGTGAAATTTTGGATGTTTGTTACTTTTACACGCAAAACGGCTTAACGGATTTTGATGAAACTTGGCACACAGGTAGATCATATCCCGGGAAAGGATAAGATCCCTCAGGAACGCAGGTGAAACCGCGGGGCGCAAACTAGTTTATAATATTAGTCGGATGTCATTCTAAATCCCTATTCCATATCCATAGTCGTCATAGTAAGATAAATTAAATAGTAAAACGACATTAATATTGATTGGAATAATCCATTAATTCAACTTTGGACTTATTACGACACAGCTCTAATTACGTTTGATTCGATTACACACGTTAAATATAAATAATTCGTGAGGAAACCACAGCACGGTGGTAGGGTACTTTGTAGTACTCGACTGGCTGGCTACCACCCTCAAGTTGAAAATCTGTCGCCAAGCACCTGTTGGTGTGTTCCGGCAATTGCACTCGAGAGCCAGTTCGCCTTTAAGGCATTGTAATAAGGTGTACAACACGTTGGCAATCCCCTGGTGTTGCCAATGTCTATAGGCGACGGTTGTCACTTACCATCAGGTGACCCGCCTGCCTCGTTGTCACTTGTGACATAAAAAAAAAACGCTTGTAAGTAATAAAGACGTCGTCATACTGATTTGATGAACGACGTTATACTATAAAAAAACTGAGAGCTATAAATATAATCACAGAGAGCACAATATTTATTTAAAACTTGCGTAATATTTCCTATTTTCTTTCCAATTATTTCCATGATAAAAGAATACATTTTTTTTTCACAAAACAACTCATAGTAAAATTGACGTTCAGTTTTTTCCTAATCTGAAAAACCATTTTTTTTTCAGGTATAAAAACCTAATAACCTTAACCTTAGACTTTTATAATTTACTGGCTGTGAGCTCCGAAGCTACCAGCGCTACGAGATTGTACACCTACCTTTATAACATTATATCAATGTTTGATAAATGTACTTACAGTGAAATTGTAAAAAGATTATACAATAATGTTCCACAGTATTTATTATTACTGAATGAAATGAAATGAAATTGTTTATTCATCCAAATAGGCCTTCACAGGCTCTTATGAATAGTCAGACTCTAAATGCTCGGTTCGGAAGGTTGTTTTTGCTGAGCCGGCAATAAACTCAGCAATTACTCTTTTCAAAAACAACTTACACCTATTACATTCAATAATTATTATTTATCTAGTCTCACTGACAATATTTGCGTGTTATGGCGGCAAAAATAGTAATCTATAGAATTTAATTATGACTGACTTAATAAACAACAAACTCGCACAGACCAGCCCCCACAAGCAGCACCTGTTCACAAGTATGACGCGTGTGGCAGCCATCGCCCTCCTCGCCATGTTATAGGGAAGTGAGCGACTACTACAACCTACGTTAGACTGAAAAAGGTATTTTTTTTCTAATCATCTCAAATCAGGTATTAAATAAATACTAACACATTTAATAAGTGCCCCAAGACTGTTCCGTTTCTCAGTAAACATAATCTCAAATGTCTTTTATAGCTTGTTAAGAGCAGCTCGCTGTGTAACAGCTTCCTAACGCGATCTCTTTATTGCCGCGACAAGATCATATCAATTTGTGGAATTCCAATACATATCGGTCCAGGAAGAGCTTCAAATATCAAGGTCGGTAATAAGGTTGAGTTTCTAGGTTAAAGAATGATCTGAATTTAGTTCGTCTGTCGTTGTTTTTTTTTATATAAATAGGTAGGTATCTAGAAAATATTGAAATGTGTTGTAGGTAATTAGTGCCTCTACCTTTTTCGGTTAAAGACAATGAAGAATTTTGGCGGTCTTGTCGCTGAAACGATTTCTTAGAGGCAACATTTTACGTTATTTTTATTTATTAAAAAAAAAAAGTTTTAATAGAAAGCATTCATAAATATTTTGTAATAATTCATATAAATATTATGTGATAATTAATATATATTTTTACTCTATAATGTAATAAATATTAACACATTAGTTAGGTATATGCGTGAGGATTAATATAAATCAGATTAAAGGATTCGCATTTCCCCCAAAATCAATTAATTACCTATTCAATTCAACATCAAAGCTCAAATGTAAACATTAATTTAATCGTGTAAATATTATTTTTTAATATCACCTTTTTGTGTGTTTTGTATAGATCCTTTGCACGGCGCTAATTGACTTTCAATCAATCATCAATCGACAACAATTGATTAAGGAAATCGCATATTGACGCTAATATTCAATGTTGTGTTTACTATTAAATTCTCGTCTTACCTATAAATTATTTTGCGACGACTGTGACATACTGCTATAGTATTTTTTGATATGTTACCTCATTCCTTTCGCTTTTCTGCAATCCGTGGGAGTGATTTCGTGGAAGCCGGGTTGTATATTCTAAATGGATAGGTAACTCCAAATACCTACTTGAAGCAAATAGCTATCAATTGCGAAAAAGAGAAAGATAACAACTACGTTGTTAAATCTCTCTTTCTTTCATTAAGGGTAAGTAGGATTAGAAAGAGAGATTGTCCCAACGTAGTTGTTATCTTTCTCTTTTTCGCAATTGATAGGTATTTGCTTCAAGTAGGTATTTAGAGTTACCTATCCATTTAGAATATACCTATAATTCTTGGAGTTCTTGGAGTGTGTTTTTTATTTCCTCTATTGTAGAGCTGGCAAAGGGTTTTAGCCAATGCAGACTCAAACTCAATTTCTTATTTATTGATCAACTAGCTGTCCCCCGCGTTCCCGTGGGATCTTATCCATTCCCGGGATAAAAAGTATCCTATGTGTTATTCCAGGATATGATCTACATGTGTACCAAGTTTCATCACAATCTGTTCAGCCGTTTTTGCGTGAATGAGTACCAATATCCATCCATCCATCCAAACATTAAGATTTATAATATTAGTGGGATGAGCGAGCGTGGATGATAGAGTTGGGTACCAACACATTTTCCGAGATTTATGGTATTACCAAGGTGAGATGTCAGATATTACACATCATATGTGACTGCTACTCACCTATGATAGTCAATATTATGTACAAGTCAATATAATTACAATGCCTCAAAGGCAACTGGCTCTCAAGCGCAACCGCCGGATCACACCAACAGGTGCTTAGCGGCGACAGATTTTCAACTTGAAGGCTACCCTACTACGAAATTAAAATATAACCTAATAGTTACTAGCTGATAATGTATAAATGAAAAAGTAGAGTCAATTGTAACATTCATAATCATGGCATAAATTAAATAAGTTTTGAGTTTGAATTTTAACTATAGTAAACATTCTACCAATAAAAATCCCACCCTCAGTAAAAACTTATGAATTATTGATGGATCTTGTAAACTTTGGTATAAATTTCAATAAAATTCCACTTCATATCTCTTGCCTCTAAGGGTAAGAAATGTATAACTTCCACAACAAATAAAATGTAGGTATACCACTTTATAATAATTTCTAGTAGTTAAATAGTTTTTCTTAGTTTGTTTTAAAAAGATACAGCCTTAATTTGTATAGGTATTTTCTGATATTAAAAATGATTTCATGTTTATTGATACGGAAAAATAAATATTTCATATATCTAATGGTTTATCAAAATAAAGTATGGGATTGGGTTATAAATGTTTTTTTTTGGGAGAAATTGTCTTATCCATTGTTGTTTCCATAAATCGTTCAACATGAGATATGGAATCTCTGAATATCCACACCTTATTAAAATATGGGGATTTAATCCTTTTAGAAGTTTGACCTTAAATGGAACATCAATTCATATATGTATATGGAACATTTCATATACAAAAAAATATTTTAAAAGAAACATTTAAAATGCAACCAATAAATTTATCGACATTTTATAATCCCGTTGCTATCAGAGAAATGAAAATATTTATATTCAAATATGCTTTTGCAAGCAATATATTCTGACTTTAACGCACGGTGATTATTTGGAAGCAAAGAAATTGCGTTTGATTTTTAAATAATTCACCAGAAACACATTTTTCTCCGATCATTGCACAAAACGTAAGCAAAAATCTTAAGACTTACGTCCAGCGGAATCGTGGCTTAAAGGATAAAAGAAAACCTGGACCATCCCTATATTCCTGGCATTAGTCCTTTAAGATATTTCTGCCAATGTCAGGTACCTATCAATCTTCTTCTTTTATTATAATAGTAACGCTATATTTTTTTTTGTTGTTGCTGGCAATCATCCTTTTAGGATATTTCTGCCAATGTCAAAGTATTTGAAATGGTCTTGGTCCATTTGTCACATTTTTTTTTACATAAGTTTTAGTACTTTTAATCAATACAAAGTCTTTCAATCGCATACATTTTCTTCAGTTTTAATTTCTTCTTTTATGTTATAGTCACATTCTCAAACTCACTGTAATGTCCAGTCCTCGTCCATACATGTCCAGTCAAGCTTTAGAGAAATTGGCGGTTGTTCCACTAAAACATTCACGGACTTTTTGGGACAACCTGGAAGGTCACGATACACGCTTTCATTTCATTTCACTTCACTTGTGCACTTAGATTGGTCATTATTGGATAAAACACCACCGAAATTATTCAATAAAACGAAAACGCAACGTCACTCTGCAAGTTCCCGCCAAAAAGTCCCTAGTCACGTTATATGACATTCACAGTAAACTTAGTAGTTGTCCGTACAAGTAAGGTTAGGCTAGACTTCATAAGAAATCCTGAAAGGTCATACGTTTTCATTGCATTTCACATCACTGGTACAATTAGATTGAACTTTATTGGACAAACCTCCAACGATTTTCTTCATAGAATTACTCAATAATTCTGTAAACTTACGTTTTATCAGTATAGCATATTATTTCGAATCCTCAATAATTGACGTAACAAGTAACCTAATTTACTGACTGCAACTTGTCCCCTAATATTTTAATCTGTGACAACCGAGTGGTAATTCATTTGCTTGACACTATTGAATATAGTAAATTACACAGTGTACCAATAGTGTAATCATAAATATGTATGTGGTATGTAAACATCATACCTACTTATGAATAAATACTTATCATATTTCTCACTATCTTTTGCCCCGGACTATGTCCGAGTAGTTTTTGGAACGAAGTTCCTTATCGCGCGTTGTGAAAGGGGGCTAGACGGAAAAAAATCTTACGAAAAATTGTCCCAACACTTTTAGTGTCAAAAGTGCATTGACCTGTCTCTCTCTCTCTCTCCCTCTCTCTTATAGAAAGCAAGCATGATATTTTCATTTCTATTTATATATGTACATATATATATATATATATATATATACTCTCTCGACTTATATAACTTCGTTCCATCCGGGTGTCCCTTGACACCTCTCAAGTTTTTTTGTTCATCATGGAATCATGCCTTTTCATTCACCCAAATAGGGATTGTTTTTTTTATAAAGTAACCTTAGTAGTAGCCTAAAGTATTTCATAAAGCCTTGACAGTGGTCCAAGAACGCCATTCTATCCGTTTTAATGTTTTTTGAAAGGCAATGTGTAATCCTACTTAATATTATTAATGTGAATGTTAAATTATGTATGGATGTTTGTTGCTTATTCACGCAAAAACGGCTGAACGGATTTTGATGAATCTTGGCACATAGGTAGTTCATATTCTGGAATAAAACCTACAACAATTTTTATCCCGGGAAAAGAAAAGATCCCTCGGGAACGCGGGTGAAAACGCGGAGTGGAAATATAGTGTATTAATATTTGTATTGTACCTAATTTAGGATATAATCTAATTAAATATTTCTAATGCCGTAGAAATTCCGTAATCATGTTTAACTACTAACTGGTCAATAAAAATAATCGCGTTTCCCACAAAAAAAACTATATCATGTAAATAGGACATAATCTATTACCATATATCGAACTAATTGGAATATTTTGCAATGGCGTATTTAGTGGTCTTTAAAATGTATACGTATGTTGATTGATTAGTTGTGTGTAGGTTGTACCCATTGCAGAATACTGGGTAAAATAGTTAATTGATCGAGCGAGCGAAGAGTCTCCATTTCAGTTTGGGCAAAAATGCTTTCGTATTGCGTATTGATTGCGTAAATGATTGCGTATTTTTTGTCGATTCAGATTTTTTTAAATGGCGGAGCCGACAACGTAAGAAATGAGGTGTAAAGGTCGTAGCTCACCCACCCGACAAATAAAATATAATTCAAATAAGGCTTCAGGTCGTGCTCTTTAGATATAGTTTATATTGGCAACAGATTGCTCGGTAGTTGACTTTTAGTTTAGGGTGGTGTTGGGTGGGAGTGGTGTCGGAGCAGAGTCGTTTAAATGGGCTATGACCTTAACAGCTCACAGAGCCACTAGATAGTAATGTATGTATGTTATTAGATCTTATCTTTTCTCGGGATAAAACGTATCCTATGTCCCACCCCAAGCTCCATCTATTAATAAAAAATCATAAAATATGATTCTGCGGTTTGAAAAGGTAAAAGACAGACAGACAGGAATTACTTTCGCATTTATAATATTAGTTTGGATTAATCTATTTAGAACTCTAACTAATGAGAAATAAGCATAAAATCCACCGGTCGGCGTCGATATTTATATTGGATTTACGCGAGAGGCGGCCAGCACTGGTTCGCCTTGGTCGCTAGATCATACTTTCATCGCTTGGTTCGCTGTATTGCACAAAAAGTACAGTTATATTTCCTAGCAAGAATAATATTTCAAGTTCTACAACAAAATGCAAAAAAATACCTTCCTTCTATTGAAACAAAACTTATATTTGAAAGAAGAATTCTGTTTGCAGGAAATGTCTAGTAGGTGCTTACTTCAAAATAACATAACTTCATAATTCTACTTTCAAATATTATTATGTTCACTCCTTTTTAGGGTTCCGTACCCAAAGGGTAAAAACGGGACCCTATTACTAAGACTTCGCTGTCTGTCCGTCCGTCTGACTGTCACCAGGCTGTATCTCAAGAACCGCGATAGCTAGACAGTTGAAATTTTCACAGATGATGTATTTCTGTTGCCGCTATAACAACAAATACTAAAAATAGAATAAAATAAATATTTAAGGGGGGCTCCCATACAACAAACGTGATTTTTTTGCCCTTTTTACGGAACACTTCGTGCGCGAGTCCCCGGTTTGTGTCCCCGAAGCTGTGCCTTTCAATTCCATAAGTTACGTGAAACAAGAGTGATTTTGGAAAGTATAGGTACATTATTTAACTCGCATTAGGGGTAAATAAAGGTTTAACGTATTAACTAACTTAAATCGTCTGGAAGAAATCGCTTCTTAGCGATAAGACTGCCTTTTGTACAACTCATAATAATGTGTATGTTTTGTTATTTCTGTTAAATGTTTTTGGTGTACAATAAAGTATTATCTATCTATCTATCTAACTTAAATAATGTTTTTATTTGCATCTGTTTTTCATTGATAAAAGCTCCAACACTTGTTACAACTTGTTTTGATTTTGAACTGTCTGATTTTACAGTACCTACTTAATATCTGCGTTATTCAAGAAATTTGTTGGTTCAGTGTTTTTGGCATCTAGGTCATGAGGCAAAAAACATAGGACCTATATAAGTTCACTTTATGTACGAAATGGTACTTTTAATTAGATACATATATCGGTAACTAGCTGTCACCCGCGTCAGCGTTTGTTTTCCCGAGATAAATCGTATTCTATGTTTTTTCCAGGATATTCTCTGTCTTTGTGCCAAGTTTTATCCAAATCCGTTGTGTTGATTTGGAGCAGAGAAATAACAAACATTCACACGCTAACTTTTGCATTTATAATATTAGTAAGAAGGGTTTCTTACGTATTTTGAACTTATTAATTTTTTCCTTAATTCTCTATCATTTCAGTTGGTAACGATAAAAATATCAAATCTCGAATATTCACAACGGCTGGCGCCGCCTGGTGGCAGTCTGTCAAACGTCACAGCGTTGTGTTTACGTCAGATTTATTAGAAAACAGAAAATTTATTCGTTTTTCTTTTTATTTATGTGTCCTTAGGAATATTGATTTATTACGTTTCCTTTTATGAATGCTGAGGTTGATTTTGTAGTGGAAATATTGGTGCCGGTTCTGTTGTTTACCTACAAAATAGATTCATTTAATCTCAGTATAACATGGCTTGTGTAAACGAAGGTAAAAAGGGGGTCAAAAGTAAAATTTCAAAAAGGAAAGTCGGAAAACAAGTAGGATTCATTATTTCCTTTTCAAATGTATAACTCAGAATGTCATAGATCCTTCTAAACTTGATTAGCGTTATTCAAAACAAAAGCCAATCAATAAATCTATGTATCCAATGAAACTTGCAATCAGTGCAACAATCATAAAGATAATTAACAGTTAGTACATAATTGCGGAAAAAACTATTTGATGTACATTATCATGTCGATTGCAATTGTTCTGATAGGTGGCCCAAGATGACACTAATTACTATCGATTACTCCATCAAGGGATACCTTCTTAGCCTACTTTTTGACATGCAAAGAATTTCAGAAGTCTGTCAAACAGGTCATCTGATGCCGTCGCAAAGTACGCTACCACCGTGCTATGGTTTCCTCACGATGTTTTCCTTCACATAATGCTCAAGTTCAAGGTAGGATTTGAACCCACGACCTTTGCCGCGGTATCCTTCACTACCACTGAGCTACCATCGCCTTAACTAGCTGGTAAGGTACTCGACTGGCTGGCTTCCACCCTTAAGTTGAAAATCTGAAATAATAGCAGAAATGATTCATCAAAAAATATACAAAACTACATATTTTTTTTTGTTAAAAACCACTTGTGGATATAGTTGTGTTTATGAAACACTAGCTGTCCTCCGCAGTTTCAAGTGGAATCTTATCTTATCCCGGGATAAAAATATAACCTATGCTAATCTGGAATAATGTAGCATTCAAATGGTGAAATAATTTTTGAAATCGGCCCAGCAGTTTTTGAGTATTCGTTACATACACACATACATACAAATCTTTCCTCTTTATAATAATAGAAGAAGAAGATCATTGACTGTATGCTGATGTAACTAATTTTTTTTTATACTGGATATGCTTGTGTTTGACCACAATCTCACCATGGTAAGTGATGATGTGGCCGAAGGTGGTAAGCACACAAAGCCTAGATGGGAACTGGCTCTCAAGTGCAGCTGTCGGAACACACCGATAGGTGCTTGGCGACAGATTTTCAACTTGAGGGTGGTAGCCAGCCAGTTGGGTACTACAAAGTACCCTACCACCGTGCTATGGTTTCCTCACGATGTTTTCCTTCACCGAAAGCTCAAGCTCATTTTAGGATTCGAACCCACGACCTTCGTCGCGGTATTCGACGTCACTTACCACTGAGCTATCATCGCCTTATGTCATATCTTATGCGGTTACGCCTGGGGCATATAAACCACATCAATTAGCAAGCTGTGGGCGGTCAGCTAAATGCTTTCGTGGTACAAATTAGTAAGTATGTCAGAAACTCATCACAAGCACAATGCGTGGTCGTAAGATAGCGCGCAATGTACCCTGACGTCATCTCACTCATCGAATAATCATTTAGCTACCTACTCGCCATTTTTTCAATCAGCTGCATGTACACAGTGTAGGAAAATATATGTAATCGATATCGATAAAGTTATATTTAAAGATGGCTTCTTTTTGAAACATTGAAATCGCAAAAACCAAGGAGGTTTTTTTTCTAGATTTAAGTTCGAGAAACCCAACATAGGTTTTGAAAATAAGTCTTCTCCAGCTGTCCATCCTGTATTATCAGTATGATAAATTATTCAGATAATGATCAAGATATTACTTAAATAATCATAACATTCAGCCACTCATTTAGCCACAAATCTAACTTTATTCAATTATACGAGTAGCATAGATTTGCTCGCTGCGATTTTATCGTGAATTTTAAATATTTTTCTAAGCTAACAAAGAAGTTTTCAACATGTGTTTCCCTTCCGATCTCATTTCTTGCTAATTTTCTTTCTGTATGCTGGTCTCTTATTAATTTAGATTATTATTATCCCTAGCAGCACCCGTGGGACTAGCGATACCTACTCTATAATCTGGAGCGAACATTCAACTGACTTAAACTCCCCCTAGGGTGTGTTAAACTGGAACGTGTTACCGGTGAACCAAATCACTTGTATTTCTTTCCTTTAAAAAGTAATAATTACAAAAAGAATATCGTTTTTTTTTATAAATTACTAAAATTACTCGTAAATAAAATAAAAGTGAATTGTATCGTAAAATTTAGCATGCGTTACACGCTCCACCTTCAACAAACAACTGACACTATCTCCAACGATAATTGATAGTCGATAATCACGTGTGTCGCATCCCTATCACTCTGGGTCGCAATTGCCGCCCGCATCCGGTCAACGAACTCTTGGCAATCCACCCACATAATATAGTCCTGTATACTTCACGCACTCATGGAAAATCACCCTCCACCGTAATGAAAACCCAGATGGTGCATTGAACTCGCCCTTTCAGATTATATTTTATATGATACGAGAGAGGAGCGGTAGGTCCTCTTAAGTTGGTAGCGTTGATTGAACAGAATTTAGATTAATTAGTAGATGTTATTGAATTTTACCAAAATGTTTCAGTATTTTCTCACATATTTTACTAGTATTCTAATGGTATAAAATGATTTAAGTATTTATGATGTATCATAGAAATAAACTATCTTACAGACAGCCTTCGTTCGCACGCCGAAAATGTCAATTTCTAAAAATAAAATTGTTTAAAATCTATTTTTTTAATTATTGCTGATTAGTCCGACATTGTCGACTTAAAATTGTCAAATTTAATATTCAAGTGTGTTTTATGTCAAAACTAAATATTGGTTACTGAGAAACAGCGCTGTTGTAATTAAATTTCATCTTGTTAGGACATCTGAGACGTGCCCCGCTGGGAATATCAAATAATAGTCGAATATTGTACGGATTTTGTACACATCTCGCTCGTTATTATATGAAGTGTAAGGTACACTTGTAATACTACACTGGGATGTACATTGTACATGTACACTAAACTAATAATTTCATTAATAGGGATGGTACATGCAGCTTGTGCTATATTCATAAACGGGAAAGAATCTGACTATCTGTCAGTCTGTTTTTCACTGTGGATTCTACGTGGATCTAGTCGCGACAAAAACAAATATGATATGGTACTACTAACTCAAATGTTTCTTGTAGTTTATGCGTACTCATTCACGCAAAAACTACTGAATGGATTTTGATAAAATTTGGCACACAGGTAGATCATATCCTGGAACAAAACATAGCATACTATTTATTCCCGGAAAAGATAAGATGCCTTGAACGCGGGTAGAAATCTTAGAAATTACATTCCATATAATTCGCCAATCTAATATTTTCCACTGTGAAACGTAACCCTTACTTTGTCCAATGTCAATATCGCAACCACTCCGACAGTTACGCCCGCGGCAGACGGCGTCCCGCTGCGATTTTGCCCCGTTGTCTGAGGTCTCCCACTTTGTTCATTGGTGCATATTTTAACGTTATTATTTCAGACTAACTGTCCCTCACGGTTTCAGCCGCGTTCCCGTGGGATCGTTACTTTTCATACATAATATAGCCTATGTTCATCAAGGATAATATAGCTTTCTAATGGTGAAAGAATTTTTCAAATCGGTCCACTAGTTTCAGAGCCTATTCAATGCAAACAAACAATCAAATCTTTCCTCTTTATAATATTACTTAGTATAGATATCTGGAGGTATATTTATATCCTTTCAGTGTCTGAAAAAAGGGTGGTTACTTGATCAACAAGGACCATTTTCAAGTTACGAACGTTGGAATAATTTTGTTTGTTTTGAAAACAGTAATGACTGTATTGCCGGCTCTTCTCAAAAGCTACCTTCCGAACCGTCTGACAATTCAAAAGTGTCTGTGTAAGTGTGTATGAAGGCCTATTTGGATGAATAAACATTTCATTTCAAATGGAAATTTCCGAGTGGAACTAGATTTTTATGAAATTAAATAATCAACTGTACTTTTCCTGACTTAACTCTCCTCAATTCACTGGTTTTATAACGTAGGTACCTATTCGTTAAAGGGGTAAAATAGGAGATTACAAATGAAACCTTGGAGCCAGTTAGATGAAATATAAACTTCAACAACAAAAATAGCTGAACAAAAAATGTAATATAATTTTTGCCTTCCACAAGCGGTGGGCAACCAATACGAATTATACTTGTTTTGGATTTGTTTCCAGCACACGTTCCAGTCGGATGGCAATAGTAATAAAATGAAATGCGGGCGCCGAAAATAAATGATTACGTCGGTCCACCTGACGGAAAACAATCTATTTTATGCGCCGGTTGTGTAATTCTAAAATCATTGCGGCCAGTTATCAGTATTGGCTAATTATTTTTTGACCATTTTTTTTAACGTAAGCTCGCTTAGCTTAGCAATACCAGGGGGATTGCCAATGTGTTGTACACCTTATTACAATGCCTTAAAGGCAACTGGTTGTAGGTGCAATGCCGGAACACCAACAGGCTTAAGGCGATGATAGCTCAGTGGTAAGTGACGTCGGATACCGCGGCGAAGGTCGTGGGTTCGAATCCTTACAATGAGCTTGAGCTTTCGGTGAAGGAAAACATCGTGAGGAAACCACAGCACGGTGGTAGGGTACTTTGTAGTACTTGACTGGCTGGCTACCACCCTCAAGTTGAAAATCTGTCGCCAAGCACCTGTTTGTGTGTTCCGGCAATTGCACTTGAGAGCCAGTTCGCCTTAATAAGGTGTACAACACATTAGCAATCCCCTGGTATTGCCAATGTCTATAGGCGACGGTTGTCACTTACCATCAGGTGACCCGCCTGCCTCGTTGTCATTTGTGACATAAAAAAAAAAGGTGCTTGGCGACAGATTTTTAACTTGAGGGTGGTAGCCAGCCAGTCGAGTACAAAGTACCCTACCACCGTGCTGTGGTTTCCTCACGATGTTTTCCTTCGCCGCGGTATATGCCGTCACTACCACTGAGTTATTAGGTACATGAAATAAGGTTTACTGTTTTAATAACCAAATCTTCGCAGACAGCAAAGAATAGTGTATCTATAACGGTTTGAAAGGTTGCACTTGAGAGCCGGCAATAAACTCACTACCTAATTACTCTTTAAAAAAAAGCCTAGCATGATTGCATAACATAAATTAATCATTGTGTTACAATCAATAAAAAAAAAATCATTTTACATAGCTTTAATATACGCAAATTAGTTCTTATTTCAACAATATGTTGGTAACACCAAATTGGGTATGACCCCGTATAACGGGTTGAAAAGTTGCTTATATGTTTTGACATTTCACGGCGTTGTTATTCAAATACCATTTTATAATTAATTTTCATTTTACCATTTGGTTTGGGGTGCCACTTGTGTCGATACACTTGCGCCATCTCACTTACCGGTGACTTGTAAAGCCGCGGGAGCGGCTGCGAAAGGTGCGGAAAATTCAAAAAGTACGCCTGTATTGGTCCAAATTATCAATTTATGCCTTTTGCGGTTGAGACCATGGGTCCGTGGGGGTCTGAAGCTCGTCGTTTCGCAAATATTTTATGTAAAAAATTTATCGAGGCCTCGGGTGACCGGCGGGCGGGGAGCTCTTTCCGCCAACGCATCAGCTTGGCCATCCAAAGAGGAAACGCTGCCAGCCTTCTGGGAACCTTGCCGATCGGCAGCAGCGGCAGCCTCGAAAAAGTTTTTTATATATTATAATTGTACATTTGCTTGTATATTTTGTACATTTGTTGTAAATAAAATAATTATATATATAGTCGAGAGAGTATATATATATATATATATATATATATATATATATATATAAAAATTAATGAAATAGATATACATACAGACAGTTACACCAATATTATGATGTAGATATTTTAAATTTAGAACCGAGAAGGTCACACAACATTAAAAATTAATTTATCAAATAAAGTTGTTAACAAATTTATTGCAAATCTTGTCAAGATCTGTCTGAATTATATTATTATATTTTTTTAAATAAATAAAATGACTTAGATATTGCATGGACTACAATTTATGATCAGTGAATGGACACTATTTCTAAAGCATGATACAATTTTTTGGAAAGAAGTTCCTTATCGCTCGTTGTGAAAGGGGGCTAGACGGAAAAAAATCTTACGAAAAATTGTCACCGACACTTTTTGCTATAGTAAGCTATTGTAAGCTGTGCGGCGTGCGCATGTTTCTCTGTCTGTCTCTCTCTCTCTCTCTCTTCTTATAGAAAGCAAGCCAGATATTTTCATTTATATTTATATATATATACAGAGTGGTGACGACGTAACGACATTAAATTAAAACACGGTCACTACTAGTCAATCAAAATACTTTGTGATAATTAAATCTGGTATTACATCAACAGACAAAAAGCGAAATTTTCAAACAAACTAATTCCGAAAATAATCTAAACGAAACACAACACTCTATTAATATTACCTATTGACCTCAAATGACCTGTAGGCACTACTGGCATAGTTTTAGGCAAAGACCGGCCGCCGCGGTTCCTTTGTAGGTGTATTGTTTCATGCAAGTAGGCATCGACGCCCGCGCATCGCACTAATAAGGATTTTAACGCTATGGTTATAAGGTCAAAATTTCATCAACCGACGATTTCTGAGCCGCACATTTTATTTGGTTGTGTTTTAAGCATGTAGGTAAATCTGAATTTTGTTCCGTCTAGCTACTCTAGCTAGGTGAATGACATCGTTTCGTAATCGTTATGAATTCACAGCATGTGTTAAAATGATTAAAGTGAAAATAATTTCCTGTGGCTATACCGTTCAATGTAATTTGATGAAACTTGGTGTACGAACTACTAACGCGGTACCCAATATGTGGTTGAAATTAATGTCGTTACGTCGTCACCACCCTGTATATATAGAAAAGTTTTTTTTATTATTTATATATATATACTCTCTCGACTTATATAACTTCGTTCCATCCGGGTGTCCCTTGACACCTCTCAAGTTTCAATCAGACAGTCACCGTGGATACCAGGGGGATTGCAAATGTCTTGTAAACCTTATTACAATTCCATAAAGGCACATTACATAAACTACTTATACTTCGATTTACTTAAAACCAACTAGCTTTCCCCCGCGGTTTCACCTGCGAAGGGGGGGTGTATTTGGGAAAATCCTTTCTTAGCGGACCTAGCCTACCTACGCAATAATAACTATCTGCGTACCGTTTTTTTTTATTCTGGATAAGCTTATGTTTGACCACAATCTCACCATGGTAAGTGATGATGTGGCCGAAGGTGGTAAGCACACAAAGCCTAGATGGGAACTGGCTCTCAAGTGCAGCTGTTGGAACACACCGATAGGTGCTTGGCGACAGATTTTCAACTTGAGGGTGCCAGCCAGTCGGGTACTACAAAGCATCCTACCACCTCACGATGATTTCCTTCACCGAAAGCTCAAGCTCATTGTAGGATTCGAACCCACGACCTTCGCCGCGGTATCCGACGTCACTACCACTGAGCTATCGTCGCCTTCAACGAATTCCACTGAACGAATTACAGCGCAATCCGTTCAGTGGTTTGAGCTAAATAAATAAATATCCTCGGACATTTGTTCACACACGGCTATCTGATCCCAAACTAAGCAGAGCTTGTAATATGGAAACCAGATGACTGATATACTACATATACAACTTTTTGTTGTTGTAAATACATACTTAAATAGATAATTACACCCAGACTCAGGACAAACAGACATGTTCATGCACACAAATGTGTGTCCTGGATGGAAATCGGACTCACGACCTGCGGCGTGATAGGCAGTGTGTTAACCAACCACGCCAACCGGCCCGTCTGTGTGTTGATAGATCAGTCAGTCAGTAACGATATTGCCTTTTATATGATACGACTTACATGTATGTATATAATATAACTAGTGGACCCGGCAGACGTTGTCCTGCCCTGAAATTAAAACAAAACTTAGAACCCGATTCCAGCGCCATCTACCGGGTCCAATTTTGTTTTCAAATCATCGAGGAACCCATTGAAATACACACACAAAATTTCATCCAAATCGGTCCTGTTACCATACTCCTCCGAAACGGCTTGACCGATTACTCAAATTACTAAAATGGCTATTAAAAAATAAGGGTTGATCGTAGAAGGGTGAAAATTGGGGATTGTATGTATTTTTGTATGTTGTATCATAAAAAAATAGAAATTAGAAATTTTGTCTCAAAAAAAAAAAAAATAGGGGTGGACTACCCCTAACATTTAGGGGGATGAAAAATAGATGTTGGCCGATTCTCAGACCTACTGAATGTAAATATAAAGTTTCATCAAAATCGGTTAAGCCGTTTCGGAGAAGTATGGCAACTAAAACTGTGACACGAGAATTTTATATATTAGATGTAGCAGTAGTGTTATATATCCTACTAATATTCAAAGTAGGTACGAAAATTTGTGTGTAGACATGGTTTAATTGCTTTCGAAGTGTTTTTTTATTATAATTTGTTTATAATTATTATTTTCTTGTTGCAGGTATAAAACCTTTGTTAATTCGATGACATTTAGAAAACCTCTGAAAGGTAAAATATTATATGAGTATTAACTTAATAGTAGATATTTAATTTAACTGCTACTAACCAGCTTTTGCGACGATATTTTCTATTACAGTCCACAGCCGGCATATTACAGCTAGCTTACTCTTCAAACAACAATCGATTGTGCAATTATCTCTATTATAATGTAATATTTATACTGTGTTTAACCCCCTTTCGATGATGGCTTACCTTTTATGCACGTTCACATTCAATTATTTTGCAATATTGTATTCCGTTGTAATAGATTTAGTATCTAACTTGTAAAATTATAATCGCTTTTGTTAATACTTGTTATCTTCGATTTACTTACGGATTGCTTCCTTATTGCTATTAAAGGCCATCTTTTATTATATGATTATCAATAAGTTTGCCTTCAGGTCGTTGCCTCTTTGGACGTTTATTATTAACTTTACAAAAATGCTCATGAGCGTAAATGCAATTTTTCATTGTCGCCAAGCACCTATCGGTGTGTTCCGAGAGTTGCACTTGAGAGCCAGTTCCCATCTGGGCCTTGTGTGCTTACCACCTTCGGCCACATCATCACTTACCATAGTGAGATTGTAGTCAAACACAAGCCTATCCATAATTAAAAAAAAATTACAGTGGATTAAATTTTATAACAGTTGTTCAATCTTATTGAATCAACCTTAGGTGATAAATTTTTCAGACATGATAAAATTGTAGCAATCGGTAACCGATTGCCATAATTACATAGTAACGTGAATCAGGGTCCTGTCGTAGCCTGTCGGCCTGTCACGTCCACTCCATGATTTCCCCGAAGGTCCCACATCTAATGCCACCGCTGACTGCCTCTGTGGGTCCCGGTTCAGTCCGGTTTATTCATTTAACTTACGTGATTTTATTTATTTCCCCCTTATTTCCCCTTCCGGCAAGGAATAATTCTATTACAGCACTGTAATGGAAGACAAAATAATTTTGTGAAGTTATTTGTTTTGATTGTGAGGGAAATTGGATCAGAATTAATGTATAAATAAGTACTCTTCAATGTTTATCTACATACTTATACATTGTAATAATATTTACTATCTCAAAGTAATATTTTTCATATAAACCTTATTTTATAGTCTTTTCTACCTATCAAGTACTTTTCTACTTATCAAGGACAAAAAAACCACACCCATTTTCTATTTTCTTTTTGTATATTCTTGAATATGCGTCCTCATTCTACAAAGCTAATTCCATAATTTTCACCATAAAAATTCAATTAAATAGATACCTACAGGCAAACTAACTTAAACACCTAAAAATAAATAATTACTGTACTTAAAAAAAATACTGTTTAATCAGTTAAATAATATAACTTACACTCTATAGCGTAACTATTAAAAGAGTTCTCGGAAACGTAAAAATTCACAAAAACAGTCACTCATTCAGTAATATTCAGACATTTGAAGGTCAGGATCGTTTCTTGTAAGCGGTGTGCACGAACAGAGACGATCGCTGAATCGTTCACAAGGTCGGATGCTAATAGGTGTGCAATCGGCCTTGCAGATGAGAGATTGGCTTTCTTTACACTTAGGGTCGGTGTGTAGTGCAAGCGATGCTATTTTATACAGGGAAAATAAAACCTAAAGAAGATTGAGAGACACCACCTGATGTTAAGAAAGAGATCACCATCGCCTATGGACATTAACAATACCAGGGGGACTAATGATGTTTTGCTGATATTTTACAATGCCTAGATAAGGTGCCGTATCGTTCCGTCGCCTGCCTATCTGTCTGTCAGTCTGTCACAGGGCTGTTTTATGTCTTAAGGGCAAGGGCAACTGGCTCTCAAGTGCAACTGCCGGAACACACCAAAAGGTGCTTGGCGACAGATTTTCAACTTGAGGGTGGTAGCCAGCCAGTCGAGTACCACATAGTACCCTACCACCGTGCTGTGGTTTCCTCACGATGTTTTCCTTCACCGAAAGCTCAAGCTCATTGTAGGATTCAAACCCACGACCTTCGCCGCGGTATTCGACGTCACTTATCACTGAGCTATCATCTGTTTAACCGTAATAGGTGGCTAGTTGCAATTTTGATTGCTTATTACTGTAGCCACAATCCAAGCAACGTTGGAAACTGAAACATTTTTACTATTTTAGCTTGCACGGTGGTAGGGTACTTTGTAGTACCCGGCTGGCTGGCTACCACCTCAAGTCGTAAATCTGTCGCCTGTAGGCTTTGTGTGCTTACCACCTTCGGCTACATCATCACTTACCATGTTGAGATTATGGTCAAACATAAGCTTATCCAGAATAGAAAACAAAAAAAAGCTCTATCTACTGAAATAAATTTATGGCAAAATTTGATTGTTCTCCATTAACAGCATGAACAATGGAATCAAAACTTCTCAGTAATATCTTTAATATAGATTAATTATAGCATTGTTCTCTGTAACACCGCCCTAACGTTGAGTGCACATTTTTTTATTCGCTACGGTTTCCAATGGTTTCCCAAACTGTCAGTTGGTCACGCTGAAACATTTTGACATATAATGACACCCGCTACAATTGACAATGAATTGTGACAATAGGTTGTCGGCAGCGCACAAAGAACAGTCAGTAGGTACGCTCTCACGAGGAAGTTGGTTAGGTTTTTGTGAACGCTTCTTTATTTCCTCCGTGTTTTGTTTATTCGATGACTCGATCCCTAACTTCACGAACTCAAAGTCAAAACCATTTATTCAGTTTAGGCCCTAGAAGGGCACTTATGAAGGTCGAATTACAGAAGTTACCACCGGTTCGGAAGTCACCTTCAACTGAGAAGAACCGGCAAGAAACTCAGCAAGGTTACATTTTTTAAATATTTTTGGACCATCTGACTGTATTGGCTTTTTTTTTCAAATGTTTAACAATTTTGTTCTTAAAGTAATACAAATACATAAAAAATTATAAACCGCATTAGTACCTACTCTACACTTAAGTCAAAATATGTGACTTGGCCGATTCGTTACTACAAAAACAGAAAAGTAACGAACAGTGAATAAATTTTTCACCTTACGCCCATGTGAATGTAGCGAAAAGGCCAAGCCACATATTTTGACTAAGGTGTAGAGTTCGTGAAGTTAGGGCTTGTAGATTTAGGGCGTGTCGAGTTAGAAGCTGGGCTCTATATGAGATCTGATTACTTATTGACAGTGCGAGCCATATGGTGTCTTGGCAACACTTTACATAAGAATGTTTTTGGTAGTTTGCTATTTCTAGTCATTACTTACCTTAATACTTACTATACGTAATTCTGTGTTCTCGGTAGTTACAACCTGGGAGTCTTCAAGGCACGAGTGAATTGGTTAACATTTTGATACTTAAAATACACGAAACTTTTATTCTGTAACTAGCTGTCGCCCGCTGTTTCGAATCTTATCTTGTCTCTGGATTTAAAGTATCCTATGTCCTTCTCCATGGTTTCATCTATCTTTATACCAAATTTCATCTAAATCGATTCAGCGGTTTAATCGTGAAGAGGTAACAGACGGACAGATACTTTCGCTACCAAATCACTAAAGTTTAATAGCGTACAAACTATCTATATAACATAACTATACATACATATAACATATCTATATAACATATAACACAAACATGCAATAATAACTTACCCGGGTAGGTACCTATATTTTAAAGGATTATGGAATTCGCAAAAATAACTATGAGTAGGTATTTGCGCAACTCCATAGCTCAGACCGGCGCCGGCGCATTCAGGTCGGAATGCGTTGCTCCTCCTATTGTGCCTCAACTCAATACTGATTTATTGACATTTACTATACCTGTGTTAAGTCTAGACAGTATAATTATTAGCACGATCTTAGATGTAATTTGTACAATGCTTTAGGTTTAGTTAAAAAACAAAAGAAAAGAGAAAACGAAAGAAAAGTTTAGTTAAAGCTTGTTTAAAAGCCAAGCATCTGTTGGTGTGTTCCGGCAGTTGCACTTGAGAGGCAGTTGCCTTTAAGGCATTGTAAATAGGACGACAACACATTTGCAGACCCTGGTATGCCAATGTTTATAGGTGACGGAAATCACTTACCATCAGGTGATCCATCTGCCTGGTTGTCACTTGTGTGTGATAATATAAGACTAAATTTCTGTCATCCTTCTCTTATATACCTATTATGTCAAAAAAATTAGATTAATAGTTGTTTTAATTTGTAAACAACAAAATACCATAGTTCGAGTTTTAAAATTGCCTAAGACAGACTTTTATCACTGATTAAAACATTTTCTGATTCCATCATCATTTTTAACTAAAGTTCCCAAAACGATCAGTGTTTTTCTTATGTCAATGGCAGCTACTCTTTCTAGAAAATTCTTGAGTTTAGTTTGGGATCGTGTGTAAAATCTATCCCAGAATATTATCACTAGTAAAGTTTAGAATTGCGTTAGAATTTAAATACCTCGGCATCTGCAGTATTACCGGAGTAAAGCTGGTGACAAATTTAATTAGAATTTATAATAAAGTTACTAACTGATATAACTTTCACACAATACCTACAGCGTGTACCTACAGCGTGTACCTACAGCGTGTACCTTTTGCATGCGAAACTAGGGCGATAACTATCTTTGGCAACATTTGGATAATCTTTGTTAAGTATCAAATTTTGAATACTGATATTACCTTGTCCTTTATCTTGAGTTTCATGGATGACATATTTTGGCAAACAAAAAACCTACGTATATGACTCAGACCAAATAAAAAGGCAGACAGAGCCCCGTGCACTTCAAGTGAAGCACAGTAAAGGAAGCCGGACCTTTGCGATGCGAGTTACGCGGGATAACGTGCGTACGGTTCACTTTTTTTTTATTTTATTTTTTTTATTCTGGATAGGCTTGTGTTTGACTACAATCTCACTATGGTAAGTGATGATGTGACCGAAGGTGGTAAGCACACAAAGCCTAGATGGGAACTGGCTCTCAAGTGCAACTGTCGGAACACACCGATAGGTGCTTGGCGACAGATTTTGAAAGCTCAAGCTCATTGTCGGATTCGAACCCACGACCTTCGCCGCGGTATCCAACGTCACTTACCGCTGAGCTATCATCGCCTTAAATTTCATTGGAGGCTATTTTTTACGTATTAGTAGGTACTTATATTTTTTCTGTGGTAAATGAATTAAAAAAATCCGTTGTTCGTTAGTAGGTGCATTACTTGAAGGCTCGATCGATTTGGATTTTTGATTCCCATCCAAGACATCCATTTATTGTCATTCGTCAACAAATTACATCTAATTAAAACATTTATACACACCTATATGGAAATGAGAAGATAGTGAGAAAAGATAATGTTTATGAACAAGACGAGTCGATTTGTGATTGCAAAGTTAGTCAAAAGGTCTTTACTAAGCGGAATGCGTTTCCATGTGTGAAATAGCTTGTCATTCTATATGTGAAGTACAGACGCATGCACAACTGGTCTTACAAGCAAATAAAATAGTGAAACGTGACGCTGTCGGTGATCTAAGTCCCTCCTCACACGTTCGTCAAAGGAAACTAAAACTTTAAATTGAACCTTTAGCTGTTAGTACTAGGTTCAGTTTTTGTATGAGTGCCTTACCAGGGCCTAAACTGGTTAAATGAGTTTTTTGAGTTTTAGTTAATCATTTTTATTAAGGTCCCAAATGGTAAAAACGGGACCCTATTACTAAGACTTCACTGTCTGTCCGTCTGTCTGTTACCAGGCTGTATCTCAACAACCGCGATAGCTAGACAGTTGAAATTTTCACAAATTATGTATTTTTGTTGCCGCTATACTTTGATTAACTATCTAGTTAATCAAAGCCGCTATAACAACAAATACTATACAAGAAACACGATTTTTTAGCCCTTTTTTGCTCGATTATTGATATATTCACAAAATATTGAGTTGTATTTTTACTTTAAAAATAAATAATAAAATTAAAATAAAATAAATATTTAAGGGTGGTTCCCTTACAACAAACGTGACTTAATACATCAAAAAATCGGACCCTAGCAGCTCTAATCCCAAAAAAATCAATAAAAAAGCAGAAAATAAAGGATATTTAAAAAAAAACATTAAAATTGAATTTCGCCGTAACGGTTAAGTTTCGGACACCATATTACGGAATCAAATCCATCAGAAATGACCTGAATAATAATGTCCTTTAATATTCAGTACGACTTACCCTGTAACCCTGTATATTTGACTTACTTTGAACTTTAGGTTGAATAGATTTCTTCTGGATTCCATCTTAGGTTTTGCCTTGTCCTTTAGCTGCTTGACAGATTTCAGTTAAATCTACAAATACGAAAAGAACAATACCTAATATAGTATCCTGTGGAAATAGATAAATTATATTCACTTACCTATTTCTTGTAATATGTAAATGAAATGGTAATTATCTATTACGATAATTAATTGCATGGGTTATTCGATAATCATTTCCCGCACTGATTGAGATGGTGAAACGAGTTCCTAACATTTTCAATAGGTAGTGTTCATGGAATTATTCATAGGAATCGACACAACTCGATTGCGAGAGATCAACGTTTATCTGATATGCCGTCCAAGTTTCAAGATTACAGTAACAAAAGTGCTTACATATAAGGGCTCAAGTTATTCCCTCGTGATTAATATAATTTAGTAACTTAAAGTGGTTGTAAATATGTTTAAAGAGCTTCTATTAATAGTGAAATCTTTGATTTGTAAGTTTTTCATTCATTCACGTAGTATGTACATACGCATTAATGCATAATGATTTTAGTTTTTGGACCGGAGAGTTTAACGCGATGATAGCTCAGTGGTAGTGACGTCGGATACCGCGACGAAGGTCGTGGATTCGAATCCTACAACGAGCTTGAGATTTCGGTGAAGGAAAACATTGTGAGTGATTGAGACTAAATAAAAAGTAAAAAGTAAACTTTCCCGATGGATGTTTTTCCAGGACAAAAAATTATACTTTTATTAATGTTTAATTTCGAAATGTAATCTTAGCAGCAAAAGCGATCTTGCGGACTCTGAATTAAAGTCCATAAATACCTGTGTTATTTTTAGTTGCGACGGTCCATGCCAAAGTGGACCATGAATAAATACTTGCCACTTAACTAATATTAATAAAACTAAAGTAAAATATTCTTCTATAAATTATAGTATAAACTTAACGTTTCGTTGAAGTTAAAATGGAGAAGTTAATTAATTAAACTCTTTGGGATTCATAATTACCCATCTTAAAGATACTTTTTTAGGTTCCTTACCTAAAAAATCTTTCTGTTTGTCTGTTTATCACAGTGGTGTAATATTTTTAACCGTGATAGAAGAAATTACCACAGAATCCGTGTTACTGTGTGTATCACACAAAATTAATGAAAATATCAATACGTAAAAATTCAAGGGTTCGAAAATTGATTCAACTTTTTTTTTATTTATTCCATGAACGCCATAATATGAAGCTGATATTAGAAACAAAAGAAACAATCTAGGGATCTTATCTTTTTTTTTTAAATGGAAATGGTCGTCCGAATCTTTGTTATTCAATCACGCAGAAATTGCTGAACTAATTTGTAATGTGAAATGTACATGTACATAAATTATAACCTGGAATAAAGCGATGGATTTTATCCCGGGAAATCAGATCCCTCGGGACAAAAACTAGGATACAACATAAAACACCTGATGGTTAAGTCAACAGCGAGCGAGTGCTATCATAAATCGTAGAGGTATTCAAATCTGCGCAGTTAAATCTAATGGTTCCGTAGCGATTTGTTACGATTTCATGGAATACATTTCCTTTACTGACGGAAAAATTCTCATATCCCACTAATATTATAAATTTGAAAGATTGGATCGATGGATGGATGGATCTTTGTTACTCTTTCACGCAAAAATGGCTGAACGGATTTTGATGAAACTTGGCACACAGGTTTTTTTTTTTTTTTAATTCTCGATAGGCTTGTGTTTGACCACAATCTCACCATGGTAAGTGATGATGTGGCCGAAGATGGTAAGCACACAAAGCCTAGATGGGAACTCGCTCTCAAGTGCAGCTGTCGGAACACACCGATAGGTGTTTGGCGACACATTTCCAACATGGTGGTAGCCAGCCAGTCGGGTTCTACAAAGTTCCCTACCACCGTGCTATGGTTTCCTCACGATGTTTTCCTTCACCGAAAGCTCAAGCTCATTGTAGGATTCGAACCCACGACCATAGGTAGTCCATGTCCTGGAATAAAATATAGGATACTTATTATCCCGGCAAAAGAAGAGATCTGTATAATCCTCACCGACACCCTGTATACTAGGTCTAAAAAAATCTATGACAATAATTCAAATGAGCGACCGTTTTCCTATCAACAGTACCGAATACATCGTGAGGAAAACACAGCACGGTGGTAGGGTACCACCCTCAAGTTGAAAATCTGTCGCCAAGCACCTGTTGATGTGTTCCGGCAATTGCACTGAGAGGCATCTTTAAGGCATTGTAATAAGGTGTACAACACATTAGCGACATAAAAATAAAATAAAATATGGAATACTAAAACGCCATCAGTAGAATTACTAACCAAGCATATATTATTTTTTTTTTTTTTTTTAAATAAAAATGTACGTTATTTCTCCCACAATAAATTACAGTACTTAATAAATACAATTTATAAAAGTCACAGCCACTAAATTGTAGGAGACTGGTGCCTAAGCTAGGCAGGCCACGGTTCACGTAACGAAAAATATGAATAACAAATCATCAACAGATCTTTAACAAGATAATAATTATATATTAATATTGCGACCGCCGCCGCCGCCAGGACCACGTGCATCGTATAACTCGATCGTGTGTTACGACCCCTGGTTCCAATAATTGAATGGCTATTCGAAAGAGGTCTATAATTTTTCCTTTTTAAATGTCAGACGACTGACATATAGCAGCGGGTCATTTTAAGGTAAGTATCTAGACATTAATATTACCAGGGGCATTGCTAGTGTGTTGTCGACCTTTTTACAATGGCTTGCCATACATAATATCATAAATCCATAACCAATGATATCACCTATAAGTTAAATGGAGTAGATTGGTTAAAAGCGCTCTGAAAACGGCAGGCTAAAAAACCTACTTTGACTTGTTTTTTTTTTTTTTTTATGTCACAAGTGACAACGAGGCAGGCGGGTCAGTGGTAAGTGACAACCGTCGCCTATAGACATTGGCAATACCAGGGGATTGCTAATGTGTTGTACACCTTATTAAGGCGAACTGCATGGCTCTCAAGTGCAATTGCCGGAACACACCAACAGATGCTTGGCGACAGATTTTCAACTTGAGGGTGGTAGCCAGCCAGTCGAGTACTACAAAGTACCCTACCACCGTGCAGTGGTTTCCTCACGATGTTTTCCTTCACCGAAAGCTCAACCTCATTGTAAGGATTTGAACCCACGACCTTCGCCGCGGTATCCGACGTCACTTACCACTGAGCTATCATCGACTTGTGTCGCGTCGCCAGCATCAATTGATGCATTTATGGAGGAGCGTGGTGAAACTCCTCCATTGAAAAGGGAAGATCTTCCGCCAGGCTAATCAGGCTAGGTCATCGTGTTTGGGAACCGCACCACAACTGTACGATTGTACATGTTGGAATCTTGAAAACTTCGATAGCGCGATGTAGTTAATTGTTGCCCCATCTATCTAAGAGTCGTTCGAACTATATCTATGTTGTAAATAGATGATGCTACACATTTGACGTACCGAGTGCAATGCTGATGTGTGATCGAACCTATCTATACCTTTTTACTTAGGTATTATATCATTGTCCAAAACCATAAACAAAATGATACGTTGCGAAAAATCAGACGCAACAATGCTCTATGTACGATTCCGCGACAATCATTGAAAATAATTGCAGTTTTTGCTAAGTTTATAATTGGAGTCTTTGTTATAAATTGTACTGTCATGCAACCCAGCGAGATACATACATCTATACTACGTGTTAGAAGTACGTAGAAAAATATATAGGTACCTACAGTTAGTAGTAGAAAAATATATAGGTACCTACAGTTAGTAGTAGAAAATTTACCGAATGTTTTATAATCCAAACTAATATCATAAATGGGAAAGTAATCTGTTACCTAGCTGCTCACTGCTCAGACCAAATAATGTGAAGCACAGTAAAGGAAGCAGAATTTAAAAATAGGAAGCCGATCGCGTTCCTGTGCGACGCGAGTCACGCACACATCTTCGTGGCCATTGCTACACTTCATTGGAGACTATTGTTTACGTACGCTCCTTCTACCTTTATAACTTGTTCTGTGCCTAGATGTGGCTAAGCTAGTATTATTTATACTAGTTATCCTTCTGGTTTCACCCGTGTTCTCGCGGGATCTATCTTCCCTGGTATAAAAAAACTTGAGAGACCCGGATGGAACGAAGTTATATAAGTCGAGAGAGTATATATATATATATATATAAATAGAAATGAAAAAAATATCTGGCTTGCTTTCTATAAGAGAGAGAGAGACAGACAGAGAAACATGCGCACGCCGCACAGCTTACAATAAAGTGACACTGACACTAAAAGTGTCGTGTCAATTTTTCGTAAGATTTTTTTCTGTCTAGCCCCCTTTCACAACGCGCGATAAGGAACTTCGTTCCAAAAGTATCCTAAGACCTCTAAGTCTTAGAGGTTATAGGATACTTTTCCTAAGGTCCCATCTACCTCTACACATTCATAATTGGTTCAGAGGTTTAGACGTGACAAGGTAACAGACAGACAGAGTTACATTGCTTTGATAAATAATATTAGTATGGAATTTATGCAGTACGGATGCACTTGGGATGGACACAACACAAAGGCTTCTTCAGTTCCAATCTCTTTTTAGCCTTCACATTCCTTCCAAATTCAAATCTGACGTTTAGCAGATGTATACAGGCTGTTGCAACATTAGTTAACATTTCGAGCAGTCTAGATAATGTTTGTGGAGCTGTTACAACCTTCGCTTTCCAATCCGGCCCTGTATCCTTTGGTGGCATAACAATTACTGCTTGTGCCGATTATAAGGGAATTATTGTTTACGTCAAAGATTATTAGTTTCGAAACAGATGGTTCACTTAGTAAATGACAGATACAAAAGGTATAACTGAATATTTTAATAAATAAATATCCTCGGACATTTGTTCACACACGGCTATCTGATCCCAAACTAAGCAGAGCTTGTAATATGGAAACCAGATAACTGATATACTACATATACTACTTTTTTTTTTGTAAATACATACTTAAATAGATAATTACACCCAGACTCAGGACAAACAGACATGTTCATGCACACAAATGTGTGTCCTGGATGGGAATCGAACCCACGACCTGCGGCGTGATAGGCAGTGTGTTAACCAACCACGCCAACCGGCCCGTCAAATAATATTTGATGATTTATGTAAATTCGTCATAAATGTAGGTATGTAATTATTGTATGTTATGATTACTAACTGACATATCAAACCAACTTATTTTTAAATGTCAAAACGATAGTTTATTATGGAGTTTTGTGTGAAATACTGACTTGTAGCATCATAAAAATACACCATAAAAATATCTACTCTTTGTCGTTAATTTGGTAATCATAAACAAAATTGTTTTTTTACAACGCAACTCTAGTTTTTTTTTTTATGTTTTCTACATTAGTTATTCTTAGATATTTATTAAGAGTGTGATATGGTAAGAAGAGATCCTTTTTTTTGTGTGATTTATATCTTGATTCACCAACTCAGCAATTTAACGACCGTCAGTTTAGGTGACCAAAAATGCGGCGCCACTGTCGATCCCGTATCGGACTGTACAGTCATCCTAAAGCCTGCCACACGGACGCTCGCTGTTTAGATCATATATTATGTATTTATGATGTAAAGGCCTTTAGGTAAGGCTCTTATCGGACAATATAATATTTACTTAGTATCGATATGGAATTATGTGTTATGTATGATAACAAAATTACAGATAGCTGGATATAAATAATAAGACAGCCATTATTTGCATTGCAACATAAAAAAATCTAGCTAAAATGAATACACAGCAATTTAAATAAAACGCACAAAAACGTAAATAATCGTTTAGGCATTGGGTACGAATGTATTTGTGCGTTAAATTGTGCGTGCTGCGCGTGCGCATACATTATTCAATCTCAAACATTTTAAGGTTAAACAATCATAATAACTATATCTATGTAAGGTTTTGGCCATTGTTTTAGTGATTCAAGCTTACATAAAAAAAACAAGTATAACTTTTTTCCAAATAATTTAATCCGTTTTTTTTTCAAAACTGTAATTAAAAAAAAATTACGATTAACGCTATATTTACCTTAATCAAATAATTAGGTACTAATAAATCTAAAAAAAACATGATTATACGTGTGTTGAGCAGTATGTCGGCGATATATGCAAATAACCATATTATATTTGCAAACTTAATCACTTAATTCTATTCGATTCGAATTAGTCGTTGGTAATTTACCTACGTACCGAACAACGATGAACAAATTTAAAGTGCATTTCCTCTTTTAATATTCACTTATAAATTTTAATTTGCACGACTATTCTGTGTTTACACAGGCTGTATGCACATTTCGTATAAAATTGAATAGATATTTTGCTATTGGCAAATCCTACTAATATTTATTATAAATGTGAAAGTTTGTATGTTTGTGAGTTTAGATGTTTGTTGCTCAATCACGCAAAAACGGCTGAACGGATTTTGATGAAACTTAGCACACAGGTAGATCATATCGTGGAATAAAATATAAATTATGTAATACTTTTTGAACAATTATTGTTAAATAATATTTTCTTCTCTGAGGTTGTTTAAACGTAGGCAAATATAACCTCATTGGGTAAATAAAACTTATGGTTAATTAATCATTGAACGTTTAAATTGTGGTCGCAAATCACGTACCACGGCTAACCAGGTTATTGATCTACTATAAGAGTAATGTTATTACATTACTGTATCTGGTGGTAAGATAATATGATTATCATGCCACTAGCTGTACCCCGCGGCTTCACCCGCGTTCGCTAGGGAACCGTTAAAGGGATGAATTTTCAAAAAACTTTTCCTAGCAACTCCCTAATTTTGTAGAATTTATACTTTCCGGGACAATAGGGATGTTGACTGACATATAAAATCAGCTTCTTTTTGTTAAATGTAATGTAAAAACGACCATTTATATGGAGTTTTGTATGAAATACATAATTGTGACGTCATAAATGTGCATCATCAACTCTTTGTCGTTAAATTGGTAATAAAAAAAAAATCCGAATTTTATAACGTGTTATAGAAATCTTTAATTACTTTTAGATGTTTTATACACTACTAGCTTTCCGCCCCGCGGTTTCACTCGCGTATCCTTTGAGATTGAATTTCAAAAAATCTTTCTTAATCCTCGTCTACATCTTAAAAACATTACCTGTGAAAAAAAAACAGCTTTCTAGGTCTAACACTGGGCGTTGATGAGTCAGTCCTTCTCATTTTTCATACCAAGAAACGGAAATAACTCCTAACTTTGAACCCCCGTTTCACCCCTTCAGAGGTGGAATTATAGGAAACGCCAAAACACGTATTTCTTTATTTTTATTTGTTAGCCTAAAAACAAAGTTTCATGATTCTAGCTTCAAAAATGACGAACTTCCCTACAAAATTTCAACCCCTTTTTCACCCTCTTAAGGGTTGAATTTTAGAAAACGCTAAAACAAGTGTTTCTTTATTTTTAATTGTTAGCCTAAAAACAAAGTTACATGGTTCTAGCTTCAAAAATGATGCGACTTCCCTACAAACTTTCAACCCCTTTTTCACCCCCTTAAGGGTTGAATTTTGCTTATAGTAAGATCGCATAGCAACTAGTGTTGTAATTTTGAGGCCGGTACATTGATTAGGCTAATTATTAGGACACGATTAATTATTCAGATTATTGGTGCGTAAAACGTTTGCTTATGATTATGTAGATTTAGAGCCAGCGGGGATTTTTGCAGCGGCACCTTACGCAATAGTAGTTAATTAAATAGATTATTATTTGATTTTAAAGCTGTTTTTAATAACCCTTTATCGTATTTTTCATAAAGTGTTTGTGATTAACTAGCCGTCCCCCTCGGTTTCACCCACGTTCCCGTGGGATCTTATCACGGTTATGATCTTATATGTTCATCAGGACTAATGTAGCTTTCTATTGGTGAAAGAATTTTTCAAATTGGTCCAGTGGTTTCAGAGCCTATTCAATGCAAACAAACAATCAAATCTTTCCTCTTTATAATATTAGTATCGTTTTTTTTTACTTATCTTTTACCACAAAGTTGTACAAATTTTACAAAAAGAATAATTCCGTCAAACCGCAGTGCGGTTTGTCGACAGTATTTTTTTATTTTAACATTATTTTTGACACTAGTAACCAATAAAAAATAACAATTTACTAACACTTTAATACAACAGTTTTATCCTCTATTAGATCTAGATAAAAACAGATTCAAACAGTTTTACATGACGCTGTTTGTAAAATAGAGGGAGCTATCTTAAAGTTGTTAATTTTCAACTGAAAATCTACAAACAATTTCTAAATTACCAGGTATTGCAGGTGTGAAAGAATATAAGCTCGAAAAACATTACCCTCTTTTAACAGTCGGGTAAAAAGAGGACGTGCTTCAGAGACCATATACCTATGTAACGTGAAACACTAAGCTTCATAATTTATTTATTTATTTATTTATGAAAAGACACATCAACAGTATACATTATCAAACATTACAACATAATATTATACATACACTTTTCTGATATGCACACCAATGACAGATGTGTACAACATTGACCATATTTGGCACGTATGAGTTAAAAATAAAAAAAATGATAATAAAAATAAAAAAGAGAATTACAAATTATCGAATGGAATTAAAATTTTAATTGTTTTTGTTGAATTGAATTGATTTCAGTACCCTACTCTTGAATATGGGAAGAGAATCATGAAATATGTCGATACCACCTTCATCGCTACTATTGAGAATGTTATGTTCATTGCATATCCTTACGATCGGGGAGTTTACACCGAGGTTTGTTCGAACTGAGTGTGTATGGAACATTTTAGTTATTGATTTCCGGGGAATATTGCGTGGAACATTGAGAGCTATATCGTTACGGATCTCATCACAATTAATGTGATTGTTTACGAGTTTGTAGAGGAAAACTAAATCATGCAATTTGCGACGATCGCGTAAACAAATCATATCGAAAAAATCTAGACGCTGATTATAACTACATCGATGAGTAACACCTTGAGAGATAAAAGCTAGATGTCGCGTGAATGCGCGCTGTATGCTCTCTATACGTTGCGAGTGTACGCTGTAAAAAGGACTCCAAACCGTAGACCCATATTCTAAGTGACTACGTACTAAGGAATTAAATAATATAATTCTAGTATACGGGTATTTAAACTCTTTAGAATTACGTTTTAGAAATCCGAGCATCTGTGCGGCCTTCGTAACAATGGTTCAACATGCTCCTTAAACCGAAGTTCTCTATCCATAGTTACACCAAGATATTTTATAATATTGACTTTTTGTAATGGTGTCCCGTTAATATTATAGTTGGAATCCAAAGATTGTTTCTTTCTAGTAAATCTCATATGGTGGCATTTGTTTGTGTTCAGCTCCATATGATTACGGTCACACCATTCTTTTACCTTAGATAAGTCTTCTTGAACTCGTTTGATATCATCTAAAGAGCCTATAGTTCGATATAATTTTAAATCATCAGCAAATAAGAGAGCTCTACAATTGTGTAAATTAGATGTAATATCGTTAATAAAGATAGAAAATAAAATGGGTCCTAGGTGAGATCCCTGTGGAACTCCGGAGATTGCATTATAAGGGTAAGAATCGTATCCACAAACAGTCACTGTCTGGAGTCTTTTTGATAAATATGACTGAAACCAATCGAGCAGTGATCCCATAATGCCGACGTGTAATAATTTATCTAAAAGTATGGAGTGGCAAACTTTGTCGAAGGCACTTGTGAAGTCCGTGTAGATTGTATCAACTTCGCTTCCATTGTCAAGCTCTTTAGACAAATCAGAAACGAATTTAAACAGATTAGTAGTAGTAGAGCGACCCGAACGAAATCCATGTTGGTTAGCGGATATAACCACATCAACATGTTTTGTTAAAATGGGACACAATAATGCCTCAAATAATTTTGAAAAGCAAGACAATATAGCGATAGGGCGATAATTCTTGGTGTTACTATTATCGCCTTTTTTATATAAAGGGATAATTTTAGCTTTCTTCCATTCATCCGGAAAGCAGCCATCCTTCAAAGAACAGTTAAAAATGAGAGTCAAAGGAAAGGATAATGCACCACCACAACGCCTTACAATGACTATATTCTAGGCAAACTAGCTAACTAAATATGTGGCACTTGTCTTATTTCTTAGTATATCTATGTCTGGTAAAATCCCTGACCGTCACAAGTTAAAAAAAACCGGTCAAGTGCGAGTCGGACTCGCGCACCGACGGTTCCGTACAAATTTTGTAGTTATTTTTTTAAATTATTTTATTCTGTTTTTAGTATTTGTTGTTATAGCGGCAATAGAAATGCCTAGCTATCACGGTTCATGAGATACAGCCTGGTGACAGACAGACGGAAGGACAGTAGAGTCTTAGTAATAGGGTTTCCGTTTTAGCCCTTTGGGTACGGAACCCTAAAAATACTGCAGTCATTGCTATTCATAATTTGAGATTGTTACATCAGATAACATCGACAAGTGATTTAGCACGAATATTCTCGGTTATTTCCCCGTTTGACGTAGGTACCTACTATCTTCTCACAAAATAATTGTTTCATAGAAATCATTTTTGCGAGCTCATTTGTTATAAGGTGTAGGATACACTGGTATTGTTAACTGATTGCTTACTGTTTTACTTTCTTTTAATCTTTGGCAGGCTTATCTACTCGGTACGGTTTGTCTGTTTCTTTCGGCTAATCTCTCAATGGCTCCATTTTGACGTGACTTTGGCTGACAGCTGATGTTATAAGGAGAAACTTAGAATACTTTCGACGGTTTAGCAACTGCTTAGCAGATTCTTAATTCAAATTGTCTATAGAGAATTTGAATTTAGAATCCGCTAAGCAGTTACTAAATACTGACGATTTTATTATGAATAAGGCCATTAGTAAATACCAGCCTACTACACTCATCGTAAAAATCTACCATTGAGCACAAACATAACACTGGTAGGGCACTTTTAGTATCCAACTCGCCAAGCACCTATCGGTGTGTTCCGGCACTTACACTTGAGAGCCAGTTACCTTCAAGGCATTGTAAAAGGTCTGTTGGCTCCACAGCTCAACATAATCTATCTATTTGTAACTTTTCTTTACTTACTGGCAACACTTCAGTTATTTTAAGTAGCAGCTCGTGATTAGGTAAATGTTACCTAAATACAGTTCATTTAAAGTTTTATGTGGGTTTTATTAATACCAGCGTCTCACAAGGTCGACAACGAGTTTTCAATCTCTCTGCTACAGCCTGCTTGTCAGACTTGTGATATTATGCTTGCCAATATGTATCTTCTGACATCTGCACTTGAGAACCAAATAGATATTTAGATACTCTGATAAAATTCTTGCAGTAAATAACCATCCAAAAATGTTGTATCGAGCTCTTAGCTATCTTAACTGTGAATCTTTTCGCGCGTTGTGAAAGGGGGCTAGACGGGAAAAAATCTTACGAAAAGTTGCGTTGCACGACACTTTTTGCTATAGTAAGCTATTGTAAGCTGTGCGGCGTGCGCATGTTTCTCTTTCTGTCTCTCTCTCTCTCTCTTATAGAAAGCAAGCCAGATATTTTCATTTCTATTTATTTATATATATATATATAAATAGAAATGTTTTTTTTATATATATACATATATACTCTCTCGGCTTATATAACTTATATAACTTCGTTTTTTTTTTATTTTCTATTCTGGATAAGCTTGTGTTTGACCACAATCTCACCATGGTAAGTGATAATGTGGCCGAAGGTGGTAAGCACACAATGCCTTGGAACTGGCTCTCAAATGCAGCTGTCGGAACACACCGATAGGTGCTTGGCGACAGGTTTTCAACTTGAGGGTGGTAGCCAGCCAGTCGGGTACAAGGTACCGTGCTATGGTTTCCTCACGATGTTTTCCTTCACCGAAAGCTCAAGCTCATTGTAGGATTCGAACCCACGACCTTCGCCGCGGTATTCGACGTCACTTAACACTGAGCTTGATACCTTAAAAATCTATATCTAGTAATAAATAACCTCCTCCTTTTTTGGAAGTCGTTTAAAAAACAAATATAAATTGCAGCTTTACCAGTGAGTCCGTGGCTTTACAGCGTTTGTTTACACAATCGATTTGAGTGTCCATTTACGATAGTGTAATCTTTACCAGGTATTGTAGGGTATGTTAGGTGGTCGTGAGTTTGATTCTCACCATGGACAGACTTTTGCACATGTGTATGTCCTGAGTCTGGTTGTAATTATTTTTTAGTATATGTAGTATTTATCCAGTTTCCATAGGCCTGTGTAGCGGCTATTGTAACAGCGCTACATGTGAGTCGAGTCAGCGGAAAAGTAATAGTCATCACAACTTTTTTTTTTATGTCAATAGGTTGACAAACAGGCAGACGGTCCACATGATGGTAAGTGGTCACCGCCGCCTATGGACATTTGCAATACCAGGGTGATTGCCGATGTGTTGCCGACCTTGAAGAACTCTTTTTACGCCCTTTTTGAAGAACCCCATATCATAGCGCGGAGGGAATACCGTTCCACATCCTAATGGTCCGCAGAAGGAACGTCCGACTGAAAAAATATGGCACACAAATCCTACATCGCGCTAACAAAGTTTTCTCGGCACTTTGCATATATACGAGTTCTCAACAAGAAACGTTGGACTGCAGTCCCCGGGCATTGATACCTAGTAGCCCCGTGGAAGATCTTCCCTTTTCACGGTACCTTTGACATTTATTTATATGTTTAATAAGATATACTAGACTGATACTTTGAAATGGCTTTTAATTAGATACATGTAGGCTTTGTGCGCTTACCACCTTCGGCCACATCATCACTTACCATGGTGACATTGAGGTCAACAAATCCAAAAAAAAAAACTTAGTATCGCTGTCTCAAACAACATGTACTTACTATGTAAACAAAACTACAAAAAGATTCTTCCTTGATAATAAAAAAGTTTTCGTGAACATTAATTAAAATTTCCAACTAAGTTTAAAAAATAATCTCAGGTTGAAACAAAAATATGCATAAAAATGTTTACCCGACATCGTCAAGTATCCGTAAAATATTGTTAAATGGATTACGTAATGGAAAACGCTTTTGGTCGCACTATCAGACCCCACCAGGCTTCTGGAATACAAAAGTCCTCCTCCGCATCTGTCTGCGTGTTCGCGATAAACTTAAAAACTACCTAACATGTTTTCGTACGGTTTTTCCAATGGATGGAGTGATTCATGAGGAAAGTTTTTGGAATATGACAATGATTGTTAAAGATGTCTGAATAAATCATGCCGACAGCTTTACTTGTGTGCGCCGCGTATACCAATAGAGTTATGAAGGTATATATCCTAATACGACACTAGGACATAAAAAATGTTCGTGTATATGCTCAGCTACCCATGCAAAGAAAGAAATAAATAAATATTTTTTATTTGTTAACCATCTAAACACAATAATAACATGGTAAATTAAACATAAGGCGAAGACAAATATGGTCACAGCTCAGCATTATGCGGCAGCACAGATCTGTGCTACAGCGCTGCGCTGGTATTCTGCTGCAGCAGATCAAAATAAGATTAAAGCCGGGGCGGGTGGCTTTGTTTTTATAAACTTAAAAGACATGAAGGGAAAAAGTCAATAACTGTATTTGAGTTGATTACCGGCTCTTCGCAGCAAAATCAACCCTCCAAACCGAGCGTTAGCCTGACTATTCATAAATGCCTGTGAAGGCATATTTGGATGAATTTGTTGTTTATAAGGCGATGATAGCTCAGTGGTAGTGACGTCGGATACCGCGGCGAAGGTCTTCGGTTCGAATCCTACAATGAGCTCGAGCTTTCGGTGAAGGAAATCATCGTGAGGAAACCATAGAACGGTGGTAGGGTACTTTGTAGTACCTGACTGGCTGGCTACCACCCTCAAGTTGCACTTGGGAGCCAGTTCCCATCTAGGCTTTGTATGCTTACCACCTTCGGCCACATCATCACTTACCATGGTGAGATTGTAGTTAAACACAAGCTTACCCAGAATTAAAATAAAAGTTCCTACAATAACTGGAAAAGATTTAATTACAAAATCGTAAGTACCAATCGATTGTGTAAAAAAACTCCATAATAAAGCCACGAACATACCGGTAAAGTTTCATCACATTGTATCCTTCATCTAAAGCAAGATCATTGGTGGATTCGACTCCAAACACGAAAATCTTAAAATAACTCCAGTTAATAAAATCCCAAATGTATATTGAAAGGTTGTTCGATATATGTGAGTAAACGCGCGGCCTATGATTAAAAATCACAGGCACATAAATCAAGTATCCAATTTTAGACATAAAATGTGTCCCCGTGGTGCCACGCGATATACGAGTATCCCTCGTGGCTGCCACATATTCCGTCCGATTGGTTCATTTCCAGATAAAAGTAATTTCATAACATATTTTTATAGGTTTCAGTAATATTTATTTGGATGGAATCTATATTTAGTATTTATGTGTAGGCATGCTAGACTCATTCTCAAACTAGACATTATCTTTATACAATAAACTTATTACAAGTATTTTTATTCAACACTTGTGATACAATAAATATACAATAAACTTATTACAAGTATTTTATTCAACACTTGTGATACAATAAATAAACAATAAACTTATTACAAGTATTTTTATTCAACACTTGTGATACAATAAATAAACATTAAACTTATTACATGTATTTTTATTCAACACTTGTGATACAATAAATAAACAATAAACTTATTACAAGTATTTTTATTCAACACTTGTTTCGAATCTCTTTTTTTAAGTAGCATATAAATATGTCATCATCCGCCACCTTTGATATTTAATAGCTTAAGATACACAATCAGCGATAAAAAATTACCTTACCAAATGAGTGCCCAGGACCATATTTTTATCTCAAAAACGATTAGAAAATGTTTACTGCAATATGGATTTGACAGCTCAAGTCAGCGACAAAACTGTCAATTTTAGCCGTAGCGAGCGCTGTGATCGTTTAGGCTACCCCCTCCACCCGCTTTGCACTCTGCCAATAACCAAAGATGCCAATAACTATAGATAAGTAAGCAATATTATATTGTTATCTGTGTACGATTTAACAAAGAAGTGACAAGTATTACATGCCAAGTTATTACAGGGTGCCCTCAAAATGTCGCTCGTGAATGTTCATTTTTATTCTGTTCAGCAATATTACTGCTTGTTGGATTATAACTTTAGCTCATATGGTAGTCGTAATATTTTTTATTTTCTCGTATTTTTTCAAACTCAAACTCAAAATGTTTTATTCAATTTTGGGACACTTAAGGAACACTTATTGAACGTCTTATTGCTATTTTTAATGCTATTGTTACTGTTGCCACCATTTCCAAATAAAGACCTGTCAGGAGAAGAAACGGCGAAACAAACTGGCTTACTTTCTATAAGAGAGAGAGAGAGAGAGAGAGATAGAGAGACAGACAGAGAAACATGCGCACGCCGCACAGCTTACAATAGCTTACTATAGCAAAAAGTGTCGTGACAACTTTTCGTAAGAATTTTTTCCGTCTAGCCCCCTTTCATAACGCGCGATAAGGAACTTTAATATAGCTTGAAAGGTCTCAAAATCTCTATCTAGCTCTTTGGAGTTTTATAGCATATGATTTATTATGTTCAATTCAATGATAGAATGATAAACAGGCGTAGATAGGTTAAAAGCTCTTCGAAATCTGGAGGCTAAAGAGTGGCTAATTAACTTAACTTGACTTGTGTCGCATCACCGGCATCAACGGTTGCAATTCGCCTATTGAGTGAAAAGTGACCCAAAAACAACCAAAAAAGCCATCGTATACTTTGCGATATCATAATGTAGTGTGGATATTGCAATATGTGTGCGTTAGATCCCTTTCTCGGCCATTTTTAAGTTGTGTAGGTAACCTGAGAAGAGACACATGAGTGCGAGAGTCGCTTCACCAACTCAGCCATCCGGCCTCAGTTTAGGTGCCAAAAGTGTGGGCGCTGCTGTCGCTCCCGTATCGGACTGTACAGTCACTCCAAGGCCTGCCACACGGACGCTGTTTATACCATCTATTTGAGATGTATAAGGCCTTTATGTAGGTAACATATCTACACCTCTTTCCTTTTAATATAATTGGTTCTATGTGTAGTTATTGTATGTTTATATCGCAGTTATTAACTTGTAAAGAAATAATCGATCCTGTCACCTAAGATTGTACTCAAGTGGCTCTCAATTAAACATGCATTTTCTTGATTACAGGTAATTTATACACAACCAGGTGTCGTAAGCAGAACAGATAAGGTATATACAGTCGTAATTTACACTTATGCGTTCACCTTATCACACATGCCAGCATTTAAATTGAATGGTTTTCATTTTGTAAACTGGTTGAAAACACACACAATTTATGAAGTATTTCAAGTTATTAGGACAGCCTTTATGAATATACTTACATAGTATTGAGTTTAATTTAAAATTTTAAATATATCATCACTGGTTTCTGTCCGGTGGTCTTATAACCCACGATAAATTTATATCACTTTCCAGGTCATAAAATTGTTTTATTAAATAGTAAATGATAGGTACTGGTTTCAGAATGAGTAAGTGAGTCGCTTCACCAACTCAGCCATCAAACGACCATAAGTTTAGGTGCCAAAAATGTGGACGCTACTGTTGCTCCCGTATTGGACTGTACAGTAAAGCCTAGTTTTTTTTTTAATAATTTTTATTCATGACCATAGATACAAAGTCTTTCAGTCGCATACATTTTCTTCAGTTTTAATTTCTTCTTTTATGTTATAGTCACATTCTCACATTCACTGTAATGTCCAGTCCTCGTCCGTACATGTCCAGTCAGGTTTTAGTGAAAATGGCGGCTGTTCCACTAAAACATTCACGGGCTTTTTGGGACAACCTGAAAAGTCACGATATACGCTTTTATTTTACTTCACTATACTTGTGCACTTAGATTGATCTTAATTGGACAAATGCCACCGATATTATTAAATAAAACTCAAAACACACCAGTTAAATGAAAATAAAACTAAAACGCAACGTCACTTCGCAAGTTCCCGCCAAAAAGTCAATATCTAGACTTTTTCATGGGGTTGCAAGCTCAAGAAAAGCTACTACAACCACATTTCTTGCCTTGCACGTACAGCAATTTACGCAACAATGTTATATAGGTCTGTCGCCTAGCAACACTGGTTTGAAGCATAAAATTAAGTATAAAATTGTATATAATATAAGTAAATAAGTGCGGTTGCGCAATGCGAGGCGTGGCAAGGCCGTCAGGAGACCATTCTATTGCATGCATGCATGGATATCGTACATGCATAATGCAAGGCATATTTTTGTGCATACCACGTGGGCGATGTTTAGGTATGTTTGAAGTTTGCGAAACTGTACCAATATTTTGATATGGGTATTTTAATGAGAGCCGTTTCTCTGAAAATGGTAAGTGGAATTGAATTGCATTAACAATCTGTTATAAGTTATTTTTGAGTAATACGTGAGGAGGTTTGATAGTTTTAAGAAGTGTTTTCTGTTAGTAAAAGTAGACATTTAAATATATTTAATTTGGTCGATTATTTCTTTTTGATTCGTGTTTTATTTTTCTATTAATAATATCATATTTTAGGACATTCTCCACACAAATGTTTGTCCTAGGTGGGAATCGAACCTGTAACGTATTTTTCAAATTTCTTAGTAACGTATAGTAGGTGTATTCCAGCACCATCTTAAGAGCCACATACCATCTCAACTAGGCTTTACACGATTATTCTAGCATTTATACTCAAGATTGTCGAAAACGCAAAATATATAGACAAAGTCAATCGCAAATATTATCTATAACACGTTATTGCAAACATTGAGGTATATAGGTATCTGTGGGAAATACCCATTACAACACAAATTAGCATATAATAGAATTATCAACATGTCATACTGTAATCAACAGTATTCGCTTGCGGATATTGAGTTTTTTCTTACTTAAGATGACACCTAATAGATTAATTAACAAGGTTACATTTAGGGTGCTAGAAAAATTAAAAATATTATTGTAATGAATGATATTATAAGAAAAAGGTGTAGATAGGTGACTTACACAGCATTGGCTCTTCAAAAATAACCCAAAAGTTGCACGCACATTACGATAATTCTCATAACACACGACATAATTTTTCACCAGTTTTCCACCCCGCGTTTCCGAGGATGTTCTTTTCTCGGAATAAAAAGTATCCTACGTTATTATTTCAGAATATGATCTACCTGTGTGCGTGATTGAGCAACAAACTTTCAAAATAATATTAGTAGGATTAAATTCGGTACGTGTAGTGCATCCGTTTTCACCGGCGACACGACAAAAGTCAAAGTTGGATAAGCCAGTTTTTAACCTACTACTGGCGGAGCGCTTATCTAAACCTTTTTTTAAGTTATAATATCATTGATTGTGATAGTGAAAAGTGTTGCACACAACGGGATGGAGTGTAATATGTTTAGTTTAAAAGGTTGTTTTTTTTGTTTGTTTGTCTGTCGTTTATTGCATTGAATGTGTTGAGAGCCAGTTCCCTTCCAGGCTTTGTGTGCTTTACAACTGAGCCATATCATTATCTACCATGATGACATTGTATACTTAAATAAACAGTAAAACGAAATGAAAAGTAAAAAAAATACTAAAGAATTATCACTTCTCTGCCAGTTTCAATTAGATACTTCTCCTATATGGAACTCTTATATATATTTTTCGATGACTTCTGGGGCTCGCAAATGGGACGGCCGTCCCATAACTATAAAAATATTCAAGTTATCAAGTATCAAATATTTTCAGAACTAACAAAACCAGCCTGTATATTACAATTACTTAATAAACACGAATTAGCATATGGCCTTGATTATATTTTGCGTCTTGATACACATACCTTATAAGGCCGCGCGCGCATGTGTTGGTATTATTAGCCTATTGCCTCACAGTGTGAACGAGTTTTGTAAAATTATATCATTGGACTAATATTTAAGGTATTTCTTTTTTCTGATATTGTTTTGGTTCAAAAGTCTGGTAGTGCACAAGTTCTGCTTTATTTGGGACTGGCCCCCCGCGGTTTCACCCGCGTTCCCGTGGGATCTTTTCAGTTTTCAGGTTAATTATAGCCAATGATACTCACAAATTACGTGGCTTTCTATTGGTAAAAGATTTTTCAAAATCGGTTCAGTAGATCCAGAGATTACCCGCTACAACCTCACAAACTTTAGCTCTTTATAATATTAGTATAGATCTAGGATAATATAATCTAGGATCATAAATAGAACTAAAGAAATGTTCACTAATAAAAAAAAAAATATCATATTTATTTATTTATTTATTTATTAGATCACCAACAAGACACACACTATACATTTAAAAACAACAGGTATAACATTAAGTATAAATGGTGCCCCAATTAGAGGCGACGACCACAATTAATATAAAAAGAAGACAGACAACAGAAACCGAAAATTAACTAAAATAAAGTAAAATAAAATTAGACGAACAAATTACATTTAAAAACACACCAGAATACAAATTTAAAAATATAAAAATCAAAAATATAAGAACATTTAAGATATATAGCAATAAAAATAACAAAGAATGGAAACTCATTACACTTTAGTCAATAAACTATTTTTTTTGAAAAGGAAGATGATGGAGGAATATTACCAATAGAAAGCCACGTTATTTGTGAGTGTCATAGGCTATATTTTTATCCCGGGAAAAGATAAAATCCCACGGGAACGCGGGTGAAACCGCGTGCGGCTGCTAGTGTAAAATAAAGAAAAGCCTTACATAAATGGACAATCTAATAAATATGTTCCAAATGAGTTGACAGTTCAATCATTTGTTAAATTGGCGGCTTCGTGAGACGGACTTCTCAAAAGAAATGTACCTTGTAGGTTGTGAGGAATTTAATCTACAAAGTTTTGTAGGAAACCTAACGAGGCTGTAGGAGCTCGACGAATTTCTGATTACTGCCTACGTCCAAAAATCGACTACAGGACAATTAGAGATTATTTTTTCTTTAATGTTTTTTTTTATACTAATCTGGCAAAAGCGACTGTCTGGTTTCGCAGTCGATAGGCGAGTGGGTAGAATAATCTGAATACACAATATTTTATTTTTCTTGGATGCATTTTATATTGTTTTAAGTACATTAATTTATGTCCACTTATCGAGTTCTTCTATCAAGTGAATACGGGCTGCTTACATTATAAATTACAGAAACAAATGAATGTCTAACTAAGTACATTATAGAAATTTAGATATTAATATTTTCGCTATGGATGACAATTTCATTGTTATAAATAAAATTCGTTCCTAACCTGTTAATTAAAATCGCTACATAAGTCACTCATTAAATTAAAAACAAAAATAGTTGTCAATAAAACTTTATGAGCCCAATCAAATAAGCGGAACACTTTATTCTATAATTAATAGGCGTGTTCGTCGTGTTTAAGTCGATACATTGTCTAAGTTACATGATATAAGTAATTATATTTAAATGGCAATAGGTTAAAACAATCGTTTTACTATTGCCGCCGTATTCTTTATAAGTTCCGCTGTTTCACCCGCGATTTCTTATTTACAGACGATACATTTTTAAAAACCCATATAAAAAAATAAAATTGAATAAATAAAATAATAAAAAATTGTGTTGCAACAAATTACTTTAAATATTGTTACCTAGTGTTAATGATTTAATGTTATAATTCTTTTTTTTATTACCTTGCTTAGTTAGCTAAATTAGAAACAAAACTAAAATACCTATAAATAAAACTAAATTATAAATAAAACACAGAATTTAGGTCGCTGTCTATGGGTAACGTGCCCAAAAGCCTGGCTACGTTACCTCGCTGTATAGCGAGGCTTATTCTTTGTCCAAAGTAATTAGTTAATATCATAAAATAAGGTTTTAATGTAATTGACACGAGTACTTGATAACACTGATAACGAAGGTATTCGGTACAACAGACCCGGTTGACCATGGTCACGTATTGGAAAGGCGGTCGGCTTTGATTTTTCCAAACCTATTTGGGTTAATGTGACCCCATTGTGTTTCTTTAGAATCGACGGGTTCTAGTCTGTATTTTATTGAATTACTAACATTTTACTTTGCAGTTTTACCCGCGATTTCCAATGTTACCCTCTGTGTGGTGGTGTTTTAAAATTATCTTTCTTAGTGGATGCCTTTGTTAAAAGGAATCTGTGTAAATTATCCCTTGGATTTGAGTGTGCATTGATAGGTCAGTCAGTCAAACAATCTGGGAGTCAAGTCTTTTTATTGTATAGATGGTAGAATGAACTCTATATTCATAGGTAGCCAGTTACCTAAACTAATATTATAAAGAGGAAAATTTTGATTTGTTGTTTGTTTGTTACGATTTAACTCAAAAACTACTCGACCGATTTTAAAAATTCTTTCACCATTAGAAACAGTATTCCTGAGTATTCCTAACACAGGCTATATTTCTATCCCGGAAAAAGATAATATCCCACGGGAACGCGGGTGAAACGGTATGTACGGGTTTAAGTCGCCCAAATTTATATCCCTGGTCATACCCCTGGTATTGCTAATGTGTATAGACAACAGCTACTTACCATCAGGTGTCCAGCCTGCATATCAAAAAGTTATAGCAGCAAATTCACTAGCTCAAAACGTTTAATTTGTACCCAACAACTTGTCTAGTTAAGTCTGATAAAACGAACATTCTTGTGTACTTTATCAGGTTCTAAATCTCACTGCACGCTTATGTGGCCATGGGTCTAATGGGCATTAATGTATGAGTAATAATAGGTAGAGTAAATGCCGACAAATTGTTACTCTTGTTTGATTGACAGGCGCTTAACAGTTCAAAATCTATGGCAAACATTTTGACCGATGATAGTGGGTCGAGAAGGACGTCGAGTAGGGTTGTTCGTGGTATTATAATATCCGAAACTGTTTGAAGGGGCTATTTAAATTTATTTTACTATCTTAATCATTGATTTTGTAAGTAAAAAGTAGAATTATAAATCATTGATCGTAATCACCGCTTTGTTTTCTTAAATTTTCCACTAGAGGGTTCCAAACACAGAGGTAGGGTTCCAACGGAATTTTATCACTGAGGTAGGCCTATCTACCCGAGTATGATGTTAGTCATGTAGTCATTTAAAGTTCACAGTCGAGTAACATGACCACAAACCATTTAAAAAAGAAATATTTTTTTTGTGACTAATAAGTAGCATAACCGATACACCGCTCCCCTAGACAAGATGGATCTTGACAATTAAATTTCAAATCTTGCCTAAACCCCAGACTAGATTTTTAACATTCAAACTGTCATACAATACATTTCGGATATAAATCTGCGTATCATGTACAAATATAGACCGATAATTGAATATTCAAATGTATACCTTCCTAATTTGAAATACGATTTCAACTTGAAGGTCATCGTGGCGGATATTTGAATCCGAAACTTTCGGATACAGTTTTGGAGCTTCAAGTAGCATCCCTATTCAAGATAAACGTTACGTGTTTGCCCTTTATGATAGTCTATGATTATCGTAAACGCTGCCCTTTGGGTAGGTTACTTTTCATTGAGAGGCTTTTATTCTAAATAGGTATTTTGGGGTAAATAAGCCTGATGGTAATCAACTGTTGCAAAGCTTACAATTTGGTTCTGTTATATTTAATTATGAATTTGATATCTGAACTAGAGAACATTACCCTTTTTATCTACCGCAGTCGGGTTAAAATTCTAAATATTTACGTTTGAATTACCTTTAGAGCATTTGACCAAATCTAAGACATTTATTTATACGTTTTTCGGACCGTGATACTAATTGAGAGGCCGAAAATCAAAAGATCTATAAACATGAAGATCTTTCTTCTTTGACCTGGTTTGCTCAGGTTATTTTGAGTCTATCTTCACTTGTTTGTCCAAAGTCTGTTTCAAGTTTTCAGCTCTGAAAATTAGGTCTTGCTTGTGCTCTCTCTTCATGTTAGAACATCAGGGTTTTTGTTCAAGTGTCACCTGGTGGTAAACGAATTCCGTCTCCTATACACATTAGCAATACCAGGTTTGCTAACTAGCTCTCAAGTGCAACTGTCGGAACACACCAACAGGTGCTTGGCGACAGATTTTCAAATTGAGTGGTAGCCAGCCAGTCGAGCACTAGCTCAAGCTCAAGCTCATTCTAGGATTTGAACCCACGACCCTAGCCGCGGTATCCGACGTTACTAGCACTGAGCTATCATCACCTCAACAGCGAGTTACTATACATGTTGCTTACAATCTCTCAAACAAATACGAATAAAACGAATACTGCCAGGCATCAGGCATTCGTTAATTGTCTTGTTTACAACGTCTTTGCAATTTTTGTAATCAACTTATTACCCGACTGCGCCAGGAGGGTTATTTATTTAATCGTTTGCGACAAGACATCAGCTTCAGTGACTTTGACTAGTAACCATTACTAATTGTTGCTATTATAAACAAAGAACATTTCTACTGATAAGATCATAAAGGTCGTGTTATAGTGATAAGCGACAGCGAATACAGCGTGAATGAAAAAATACTGATTCTCGGGCTACATGCTTTAGAAATCAATTTCAAAGGCGTGTGAAGTCAGCAATGGCAGGCAGTCAGGCAAATGTCAGCAGATTACTGTACCTAACCATAGATACGTTGCTTCTCCAATTTCAAACTCCAAAAAACGCTCCTCGCTCCGCTCCCCGCTTCTCTCAACACAAAGCGATGTTAAAACAAAATTAGCGACAAACAGATTGCTCTACACTTTGTTGGTTCCTACCCTTGACATTCATTGATGTTCATAAACTCCTCACAAGCGAGTCTTAACACACCTCAATAAATAATCGATGATTTCAACTTTATTAATATGTATGTAAGTTTTAATTTCGCCTGCCAACTTTCAGTGTAAATATCCGGATTCTTGAACACGAAGCCTGTATTGGTGTGACATTTAGCCAAATGGTTGGTGTCAGTCATGATATATACTAAATTTGGGTGAGATCCAGTTTTTTTTTAATGTGAATTAATTATAGGAATTTATGTTTCACTGTATTGTTTGACTGTCGCATAATTCTTTGCAATGATGCTTTTGTATTAATTATAATCTTTAATGTAGGTACAGATAGTGCCGTCCCTTACAGTACAAGTGTGCATCGTTTCGCTAGTGTTGTAGTGCTGTCGATATGTACTTGTATCGATAAGCAGCAAATTTTTACTGTTTTCTAGGATGAAAAGTAAACACGCCAGTAATATATTTCCTTGACTCAATGACCAAATGTGCTACTTAAAAACCGGCCAAGTGCGAGTCGGACTCGCGCACGAAGGGTTCCGTAAAAATGGCAAAATACCTTTGTTGTATGGGTGCCCCCTTAAACATTTATTTTATTCTGTTTTTAGTATTTGTTGTTATAGCGGCAACAGAAATACATCATCTGTCAATTTCAACTGTCTAGCTATCACGGTTCTTAAGATACAGCCTGGTGGCAGACAGACGAACGGACAGACAGCGAAGTCTTAGTAATAGGGTCCCGTTTTTACCCTTTGGGTACGGAACCCTAAAAAACACGCATTCATTGGTGATGTTACTAAGTCTCGTCTTCTGCTTTCTAGCAGCGAGTAAAAAGTACGTAAATTTTTACCCTATGGTTACCTCATGACGTTTTCCTTCGTCGAAAACTCAAGCTAATTGTAGGATTCGAACCCACGACCTGCGCCGCGGTATCCGACCTCGCTTCCACAGAGATTTCATCGCCTCAAAACTTTGAAAATCAAAATTACATTAGTTCCCTAGTTATAAGTACACTAACGGACTAACAAACAGAAATAATAAAAGCGTTGCAATATAAGGTAAACCATTTATACTTGAACAAGCTGAGAGCCCTAAGCCCTCGCCGTGCAGTCCGCGTAATTCAGACCTTCAGCTTTCTGTCCTCCCAAAAAAAAACTTGAACAAGCAAAATAAATCCAAACAACATCGCTAAGCTTTTTTCCTGCGGCGTACTGAGACCTAATTTGATTTCTTGAGAGGCCAGTCAAGCTTCAAGCTGACTTTTTCTTTCAGACTGGATAGAGCGAGCGAAGTATTCTTAGACGTAACTTAGTTATTATAGTATTGCAAATTTATTTATTCAAGCCTTTTAATACCACTAATAATATCAAAAATTAAAAAATAATAATTAAAATTAAAAATATAATATTATAAATGTGAAAGTTTGGATGGAACGGATTTTGTTGAAACATGGCACACAGGTAGATCATATCCTGAAATAATACATAGAATACGGAACGCACCGATAGGTGCTTGGCGACAGATTTCGAACTTGACAGTAACCAGCCAGTCGGGTACTACAAAGTACCCTACCACCGTGCTGTGGTTCCTCACGATGTTTTTCTTCACCGAAAGCTCAAGCTCACTGTAGGATTCGAAACCACGACCTTCGTCCGTTATGCGACGTCACTACCACTGAGCTATCATCGCCTTAAATAAAAATTAAAGCGAGTGATTTTAAAATATAAATAAAAAGTCAAATTAACTAACCTACGTATAACTTCCATACCATCCTGTTACTGGAACGAGTTATGAAGGTGCTCGTAGATAATAATGTGCTTTAGTAGAACAATAACATCTTCTACAGAACAGATAAGCTCTCCGGAGCTTTTTAGCTAATTGTAAAAGCTTGTACACCCAAGAGTAGGAAGTAAACTCGAAGGTTTTTCTTACTTTATAGTCCGCCATTTTAGTTTTTCTTTATTTTATTCTCCCGTCGTTTCCATTCACATAATTTTAACGCAAGTACCTACCGTATATATTTTTGCGTTATCTTTTATCATCATACTATCATTCTATATCATAAATCATCTACTAGTATGCTTAAAATAGCACAGCACATTGTATGTACTCTAATTAAGTTACTATAAAAATGTAAAGTGAGAAAACTGCCGACAAACTGTTTCACAGTTAACCTGTCAGTTCTTTCTTGGGACAATCGGGGTTTCAGAGTCCGCACCACTTGGTTCTCAAATGGGACAATCGGGACGATGACATTTACTTGAAAATTAGGCGCGAATATTGAAATTTTGAAAACTGTGCGCGAGTTTACGATTTGTTTGACAGGTTAATGTCGCGAGTCAACAGATTAAACAGAAAACTTATGTAAAGTATGTAACTTTTATATAAATTAAAAAAAGAATACCTAAATAATTCAGTTCTTATTATCAGCTATATTTAAAAAAACAAACATAATTTGCAAGAATCAATTCAGAAATTGCTTTTTAAACTTGAATTATTACGAGCTCGGTGAATGATTGTTAAAGCATCATTGGTCCGTCCAAGTTTTAATCTAACTCGACTAAGGATTAAGAAAATTAATTAAAACGAGATAAAGACCAAGACATACTATTTACGGAACTGTACAATAATTCTGTCCATTTAAATACAATTTCATTTTCATTCAATTGTTATTTTTATTACGTTCCATTTTATTGTATTCTTAATTCAAATACTTTTATTTTTAAATTAATTTGCATTTATCTAATTTTTGTCGCATCCACTTTTCAAGTATTATATTGTACTTAAAAAAACTGAATCTTCAATTTGATTAAAAATAAAGGTCAGAATGCTGAAAAGGTATGAAGTATTTGTTTTCTAAACAGGTAGCATACTAACAGACCTTTTATAAAATTACTGAAATATTTTAATTAAAATTTGTCCGTTGTAAGTAATTTAGACGAAGAAAATTAATTATGGGCTCCTTCTTTATATTCATGAATATTGTTATTTCACTTGGCATTTGCTAAATATTCTGAACGAGAATAAATTTTAAAATTCTTCTTTACTTGAAATATAAAAAACTGTTGAAAAAAATATTGATATGACTCGTATTAATTTCGATTTCATTGATATATTAAAACAACTATCTCCTGGTTGTTTTATTAGATACGTAGTAGATCAAATGCTAAAGCAAAAAGTTCTATGTACTTAATTATAAAAGTAATAAAACATGTAAATTGTAGCTGTTCCTTTAAAGTTGATTGAATTACAATATATTTAAATACTATTCTGTAACTTTATAATCCAGTCTCGCTTTTGTATAAATATTAATGAGAAGTTGGCAACACTGTGTAAATAAGGTCGTCTATATTTTTTTTTAAATTAATAATTATTATTCTCTGCTGAAACATGATGGGCTCTAGTTATGCTTTATGGATTTCCACAACCACCTGTTTGTGAATAACACACGCCTATAAGATGGTGGAGAACGGTCCAGCTCAAAACGTATTTACAGCTTACTTTACTTATAATGAGGAAACTAAAAATAATTACAATTTAAAATCTTTATAAACTTTTGTGGTCCCACTTTCCCTGTTGATACTTATTACATTTAGTTTTTGTGAGGTTTATTTGTATGATATTAAACAGTTGATCTAATATTATTTTATTATCATAAGGTATTCTTTTTACCTTAATTTGACTCGCTACTGGTTATTTATCCTGGCTAAGACAAACAGATATTGTATATCTAAAGTTCTAGTAAGCTTCTATCCTAATATTATATAGCTGAAGAGTTTGTTTGAACGCTCTGATCTCAGGAACTACTGATTCGAATTGAAAAAATATTTTAGTGTTGGATAGCCCATTTATCAAGGAAGGCTATAAGCTATATAACACGCTATGTTGCGAAAATCCCACGGGAATGCGGGTAAAACCGCGGGGGACAGCTAGTCATCATCTGAACAACGGCTTAAGTCAAACATTCCCAGCATGTACTTGCTCGATAATTCATAGTTTGGCAAGTACAGACAAACCCACAAAGCTAGCTATTAGCACAGATGACAAACAACTGCCCATCCTCAGTTTACTTAGAAACTAAACTTTAGCCTTATTTATGTTTTACTTAGCAGGCTTCGTGAAATATAACGGTGCTAGGCAATTTAGGGTAAGTCTGTGTGACGTTTTATAACTGACCTTTATGACCCTTCTAGCTTGCTTTGGATTTGGTTTCTACGTCGGCTATAAATTATTGTCTCTATGAAAATATAAAACAAGTTTTTTTTAGTATACCAAATTGTTTTGTCACCAACACCAAATGTTTGTGCAAATTTTCAGATCATTTTAGTTGGTTGGAACTGGTTTGAAATTCAATTGCAAGATTTGTGCACGCATATAGTCTGTGTGGAAGTCTTGCAACTAACTAAAACATGTAAAAAGGTATTGTTTATTTCTATAGTTGATGGTATAGACTTGCCGTCAAGTGACCCGATGAATGTTGCCACATCTCAGGCATAAAAAATCCTGATAATACAGGATGATGATAAAGCCAAAAATAGGGCATGCATGCCTTAGCCATTTCACTCCAATATCGACGATGTTTAATTTAGTCTAATATTCTACTAGTTGTTAAAAAATATTAATTGGTCATATTATACAATAGTTGTCATCTTAATGCATATTCTGTATCTCAGAACTAAATGAATTTGGATGTAACTTGGCTCATAGATAAATCACAGACTGTATTACTACAGGATGACTTTATTTTAATCAATAACTTCCCTATTAAATGCGACATAATTTATTGAAACCGAATAAATTAGATACATTTAACATATGATGTGTAAACAAAGAGCTGTGACAGAACCATAATATAATTAAAAATGGCGTGTCATTAAATTTACAATGCCATGAACTTTTATATTTATAACATTGCCAAATTATATTTCCTTTAGACTCCCACTCGTTCTATGGAATCGGGGTTGTTCTAAACTTGTAACTACTTAATCAAACGGCTCGGGTCTTTGTGGTCCAACTTTCCCTTTTGATACTTATTACATTTAGTTTTCGTGAGGTTTGTTTGATGACATTAAACAGTTCAATGGTTCTAATTTTATTACTTTAGCTTTTCGTGTCATGCTGTTTCTGTTAGTTACGCTACAGACTGTAGGTTCAATTCCTACTTAGAGCTAACATTTGTATGCACCATATCGGTTTATCCTTTATTTTTTATTTATTTTTGTATTAGTTTAAGAATAAATTTGAAAAAAGCCAATATAGTCTGATGGTCCAAAAATATTTAAAAATGTAACTTTGCTGCTTCTTGCCGGTTATCCTCAGCTGAAGGCTGACTTCCGAACCGGTGGTAACTTCTGTAATTCGACCTTCATAAGTAGGTCTAGGGCCTAAACTGAATAAATGGTTTTGACTTTAACTTTGAAAGTAGTATACCTATATATTAGTTTATCAGTTATCTGGTTTTCATAGTGAAGCTTTGAATCTTAAAATACTAATCAAAAACTAGCTTTCGCGTTCTATACATGACATGTTTATGCACACTGTCTGTCCTGGATGGGAATAGAACCCACGACTTGTGGTGATAGGTAGTGTGGCCAACCCGCCCGTCAAATCCTACAATTTAAACAGACATGAAATCCAATTAGTAATCCTAAATTGGATCTAGATTTAGACTCTACCCATCAGCCTGGGTAATACAACTTCGCATAAACTCCTTTAGCCTTACTGGCGTGAAGTTTAATTGACTACACACCGTAGATATAAAACGTTTTGACTATTTCCACGTATTAATTTAAAGAATATCCGACATCTTCCATTTCACGAAATCCCTGGTTATCCTCATTTACCTGTGTATAGTATAGTATACTGTTTTTAGTGTAAAAGGGGAACATCAGGGAAAGTTTGATTTTAAACGTGCGTTTCCTGGAATTTATTAATGTATTTTTGAAGACCGTCCCCTCTGCGAGGCTTAAAACTTGTCGAGATATAAATACAATGTCAGAAAAACGAATTTCCTTAGAACGTTCCTATAGCTATGATCAAAACAAAATTAAATGTCATTTGTGCCGAACTTGGCTACTTTTTTATGAAATCCTACTTCAGAAATAAACTGCAATTTGACCCATAAAAACGAAGTCATGCAGGAAACCTTTAAATTGGAAAATAACTGTTGCCTTTTGTTCTAAGACGTTGACACTTCTACCAACAATACTAGTTTTAAAATAGCGACCTTTTAATGAACTTAGTCTGCGGACTTACATTATTGCAACTTTCTACGCTGGTGAATTGTGATAAGTTATTTTTCATTCAAAATGCACTGAATAAAAAGTAATGTATAGAATTTTTTTATTTTGTTCCCTACTAGCGTCCGCTCAACGGTTTTACCTGCGTTCAGAATATGGAATAGCCTTTGTTTCGTAAATATCATCTAGTTAGATAGAGAGGAGCTACATGTACCTTTTTTATATTTTTCTATTTTTTGGATGAGCTTGTGTAGGTATGACCACAAACTCACCATGGTAAGTGATGATGTGGCCGAAGGTGGTAAGCACACGAATCCTAGATGGGAACTGCGTCTCAAGTGCAGCTATCGAAACACACCGATAGATGCTTGGTGACAGATTTTCAACTTGAGGGTGGTAGCCAGCCAGTCGGGTACTACAAAGTACCCTACCACCGTGCTATGGTTTCCTCACGATGTTTTCCTTCACCAAAAGCTCAAGCTCTTTATAGGACTCAAAACCACGACCTTGCCGCGGTATCCGACGTCACCACTGAGCTGTCATCGCCATGAAATCCCAAGAAATTAAATAAAAATAAAATTTAATGGTAATATTTTTTTTGCAAGCACTTATGTATAATCTAGACTCTAACTCACGTTACAAAAAGGTTGATTTTGCTGAGAAGACCCGGCAATAAACTCAATAATTATTCTCAAATGTTTAACGATATCGAAAATCCTGAATCAAACTACATAATTTCAGAAAAACGCCTGCGTCATTGAGTTTTAATATTCTCATATCGCGCAGTAGAAGCTTGCAGGCCTAGTTGAGCCTGAACTTTGTCTATTAGGCCTATACAGTAGAGATATGTATGAACACTACCGAAAGGGGGACGCCCACGCTTCGTCGAGAATAGAACCTCACACCGCTACTGTTACGTCACGAGCCTACATCGTTTGTGAGGGTGGGGACACACTTGGGCAGGTTTTTTGGTATTTGGTATCAAAATTAATATCTACACTAATAATTCAAAGAGGTAAAGTTTATAAGTTTGGACGTAGGAGGCAATCTACAAAACTACTGCGGTTCTGAATTCTTTCACTTATAGGAAGTCTGAGTGATATCTTTTAATCCATTGAAACTCAAAATGTAGATTGAAATGTTACATAAATTGACATATGTAGGTAAATTTTGTTAGAAACTAGTTTTCCGCCTGCGGTTTCACCCGAGTTCCAGAGGGATCTTATCTTTCCCGGCATAAAAAGTACCCTATGTTCTTCACCAAGGTTTCATCTATCTCTATGCCAAATTTCGTCTAAATCAGTTCAGCGGTTTAATCGTGAAGAGGTAACAGACAGACACACTTTTGCATATATAATATTAGTATGGATTGGAATCGTTTTAGAACGAATAAATTATATATTAAAATAAATAAGTTACTTACATATTCATACCGTATGTCCAGAAACACACAAAATGATAAATGTCAGGTGATAAATCTTTTTTTTTTTTCGAGTAAAATACCGAAATTGCTAAATATTTATTTATTCAATGTGGGTATTTTAGACCTCGGAGAATATCCGGAATTTTGTGTACTTACAGTAAATTTTTTATTTTTATCAAATATAACCTTAATGTAGCTCTACCTTTATCGACATATCGGGTATATGCAGAAGACGTGGATTTTATTTTTAGTGCCCGCTGCGGTAACGTAAAAACGGTAGTAGTGTGAATGGCGAAATATTAAACTGCATTCATTACGGTAGATCATATCCTGGAATAAAATATAGGATACTTTTAACACGGCAAAAGATAAAATGCCTCGGGATACGGGTAACTGCTAGTAGTAAATATAAAAAGAATCAAAACATTAAAATATTGTGTTAATAAATGAAAATGAAAACATTTTTGTTCAAATAGGCCTCACCAAACACTTATGAATAGTCTTGCTTGACTCTAATGCACGGTTTGGAAGGTTGCTTTTGCTGAGAAGAAGCAATAAACTCAGAAATTACCTACTCTTTTCAAAAACATCTTACACCAATAATAAATAGACTTTAACTAAGGCTGACTTAGTAAACAACAAACTCAAGCAATATAGCGTACCTCCGACTTTATCTTTTCATTGCGAATTGCATGTTTTTTTTCCATGAATCTCCTTTCAAAGATCAATCTCATACTTAAAGATGTACCTAAAATTTAATGGAGCGTTGTAACAGAGCAGCTCATGTAAACTTGAAAAAAGCCTATTTGTCGAATTTAGTGTAGAGTGAAATGCTTTGTCTGAAGTGGCCCGAACACGGGGGGGCGCCGAGTCGCGACCATTCAAGGAGAACCTGAAATAGAACCTCATACCACCGCCTCTAGTGATGTGCTTATGACGATTTAAAATATCGATAGCTGTATGCATTCATCGATTGTCTGGCTACTGGCATGTTCCTTAATATACATCTGACCTAAGTTTATACTATTTTTGTTGAAAACAAAGATACAAAAGAGTTTTAAATATTTATTGATGACTAGAACGCATTGAATTCCATCGCATGCTGTTTCATATAACACTAGCTGCCCTCGCGGTTTATTGCAGTATAAAAAGTATCCTATCTCTTATTCCAGGATATAATCTATTTGTGTGCCAAACTTCATTAAGATCGGTTTAGTAGTTTCAGAGTTTATCACGGACCAACATCGTGAGACGAGAACTTTACATATTACTTTATGTTAAGTTCGAAACAAAAGACAAATGAAAAGTGAAAGAAACATTATAATTTTACAAAAACAAACAGCATCGATATCGATAGGCGCATGAATAAGCCTACATGGAAACTGGCTCTTAAGTGCTCTGTCGGAACACACCGGTAGGTGTTTGGCGACGGATTTTCAACTTGAGGGTAGCCAGCCAGTCGGGTACTACAAAGTACCCTACCACCGTGCTATGGTTTCCTCACGATGTTTTCCTTCACCAAAAGCTCTAGCTCATTGTAGGATTTAACCGACGACCTTCGAAGCGGTATCCGACGTCACTTACCACCGAGCTATCATCGCCTTACTTTAAAAACCACCAAACTGAAACTCAAAGCTGCCCAAATAAATGCCCGATCATCATCGCTCTGTATAAAACGCAACTGTATTAAAAATAAAAATAAAGCGAAAGGGTGTAACAAAAAATTAATACAGTGTCGCATCTATTTAATACTCTATTTCTTAGATAAATACAGTCCTTTAGAGGCACGTAAAAGTAAATTGCTTAATATTCAATCAGGATTTACACAATAAAGCGAGACTTCAATTTCGTCTAAATCAGTTCAGCGGTTTAATCGTGAAGAGGTAACAGACAGACACACTTTTGCATATATAATATTAGTATGGATTGGAATCGTTTTAGAACGAATAAATTATATATTAAAATAAATAAGTTACTTACATATTCATACCGTATGTCCAGATACACACAAAATGATAAATGTCAGGTGATAAATCTTTTTTGTTTTCGAGTAAAATACCGAAATTGCTAAATATTTATTTATTCAATGTGGGTATTTTAGACCTCGGAGAATATCCGGAATTTTGTGTACCTACAGTAAATTTTTTATTTTTATCAAATATAACCTTAATGTAGCTCTAACTTTATCGACATATTGGGTATATGCAGAAGACGTGGATTTTATTTTTAGTGCCCGCTGCGGTAACGTAAAAACGGTAGTAGTGTGAATGGCGAAATATTAAACTGCATTCATTACGGTAGATCATATCCTGGAATAAAATATAGGATACTTTTAACACGGCAAAAGATAAGATGCCTCGGGATACGGGTAACTGCTAGTAGTAAATATAAAAAGAATCAAAACATTAAAATATTGTGTTAATAAATGAAAATGAAAACATTTTTGTTCAAATAGGCCTCACCAAACACTTATGAATAGTCTTGCTTGACTCTAATGCACGGTTTGGAAGGTTGCTTTTGCTGAGATGAAGCAATAAACTCAGAAATTACCTACTCTTTTCAAAAACATCTTACACCAATAATAAATAGACTTTAACTAAGGCTGACTTAGTAAACAACAAACTCAAGCAATATAGCGTACCTCCGACTTTATCTTTTCATTGCGAATTGCATGTTTTTTTTTCCATGAATCTCCTTTCAAAGATCAATCTCATACTTAAAGATGTACCTAAAATTTAATGGAGCGTTGTAACAGAGCAGCTCATGTAAACTTGAAAAAAGCCTATTTGTCGAATTTAGTGTAGAGTGAAATGCTTTGTCTGAAGTGGCCCGAACACTGGGGGGCGCCGAGTCGCGACCATTCAAGGAGAACCTGAAATAGAACCTCATACCACCGCCTCTAGTGATGTGCTTATGACGATTTAAAATATCGATAGCTGTATGCATTCATCGATTGTCTGGCTACTGGCATGTTCCTTAATATACATCTGACCTAAGTTTATACTATTTTTGTTGAAAACAACGATACAAAAGAGTTTTAAATATTTATTGATGACTAGAACGCATTGAATTCCATCGCATGCTGTTTCATATAACACTAGCTGCCCTCGCGGTTTATTGCAGGATAAAAAGTATCCTATCTCTTATTCCAGGATATAATCTATTTGTGTGCCAAACTTCATTAAGATCGGTTTAATAGTTTCAGAGTTTATCACGGACCAACATCGTGAGACGAGAACTTTACATATTACTTTATGTTAAGTTCGAAACAAAAGACAAATGAAAAGTGAAAGAAACATTATAATTTTACAAAAACAAACAGCATCGATATCGATATGAATAGGAGCCCGCTGAAACGTATATACCTTTCTTTGTAATGACGATATTTAACCTTAGGCTTTATTACGGAGACTAATGTTTTTTTTTATATTACCAGCTTTACGTGTTTAAATACTTTTATGTATAAGTATTTATTTCATTAACTGTCATATGGTATAGATTATAAGACACTAGCTGTTCCCCGCGGTTTCACTCGCGTTCGCGTAGGATCTTATCTTTTCCCGGGATAAAATATAGCCTGTGTTCATTAGGGATAATGTAGCTTTCTAATGGTGAATTTTTCAAATCGGTCCAGTAGTTTCAGAGCCTATTCAATGCAAACAAACAATCAAATCTTTCCTCTTTATAATATTAGTAAGCTGAAAATCTGTCGCCAAGCACCTATCGGTGTGTTCCGACAGCTGCACTTGAGAGCCAGTTCCCATCTAGGCTTTGTGTACTTACCTTCGGCCCCATCATCACTTACCATAGTGAGATTGTCAAACACCAGCTTATCCTAAATTAAAAAAAACATGGTTGATTAAATTGATGGGCCGGTCGGCGTGGTTCGATTCCCATCTAGGACAGGCTTATCTTTGAACACAATGTCACCATGACAAATGATGTGACCGAAAGACACAGATTTAAAAAAAAACTGGCTCTCAAGTGAAACTGTCTACATACCTACATGTTACTTGGCGACAGTAGTCACTTACCATCAGGTAAATCTTAAAGTGAGCTCTGAAAAAAAATAAGGTAGATATTTTTTATGATTCAAACTCAAACTCAAAACTCATTTATTCAGTTTAGGCCCTGGTAAGGCACTCATGAACGTTACAATTGACTCTACCCTATGATGGGATAGCATCCCGGGCAAATAATACAATACTGTGCTATGATTTCCACCTACATTTTATTAATCGAAAGCTCAAGCTCAACTGAGATATCATCGACCCTACATAAAGATCTTGATTGTATTTATGGAGATAATCACTTGATAGACCTTTACTTACAAAAAACTTGAGAGGTGTCAAGGGACACCCGGATGGAACGAAGTTATATAAGTCGAGAGAGTATATATAAAATATATATATATATATAAATAGAAATGAAAATATCTGGCTTGCTTTCTATAAGAGAGAGAGAGAGAGAGACAGACAGAGAAACATGCGCACGCCGCACAGCTTACAATAGCTTACTATAGCAAAAAGTGTCGTGACAACTTTTCGTAAGATTTTTTTCCGTCTAGCCCCCTTTCACAACGCGCGATAAGGAACTCCGTTCCAAAAAATACCAATTAGGTATAATAAAACTAATTCATTTTGTGTTAGTACACAATCCTTTTAGTTTAAAATAAGGGGCGTAATCAATAGAAATGTACGTAATACGGTACCCAGCGAGCGTGCTAACTCGATAACTCAGAGGGTAGGCGCATCTGGTGTTGTATCGTAGACTGAATGTAATTACACTCCGCCGCAGTTGACACGGGATCCCCTATTTAAAAAAAAAAACTTGAGAGGTGTCAAGGGACACCCGGATGGAACGAAGTTATATAAGTCGAGAGAGTATATATATATAAAAAAAATATATATAATATATATAAATAGAAATGAAAATATCTGGCTTGCTTTCTATAAGAGAGAGAGAGAGAGAGAGAGCGAGAGAGAGAGAGAGAGAGAGAGACAGACAGAGAAACATGCGCACGCCGCACAGCTTACAATAGCTTACTACACACAACTGTCACCCGACCAACTGACACTAAAAGTGTCGGTTTTTCGTAAGATTTTTCTCCGTCTAGCCCCCTTTCAAACTTAATAAATTAAACTGTCAACGCTCTTCAGTACAGTCGTCCGTGGATTGGTTGAATTAAATTACTCACACTTGAATAAAAAAAAAGCAACCGAAAGTGTAACGTCATTATTACTTCGTCATTACTTCTCACTACGCAACCGTTTTTTTATGTATAACATCTAATTTTCTATTATAATATAAATTATACGCATTTGTTTTTTTTTTTTTTATATTGGATAGGCTTGTGTTTTGGATAGGCACGTAAAAGTAAATTGCTTAATATTCAATCAGGATTTACACAATTTGTGGTGGCACCCCCGTATTGTTTTTCTCCACAGTAAAAAACATGTCTCGGAAATTCTTATAAAGCGAGACTTGAATATTATTTTTCGCTATGAAATAAAATTCAATCTCCTGCTTTTGGGTAAACGAGAATAACAATATTTTCGCCTCAAATACACAATTTACCACGAAATACTTGTTTTAATAAGTAAATAAGGTTGAATCTTGCCAAATTCGTAGATAGTCGTAGCTAGTCGTCGTAGACACTCGTAGCATCGTAGGCTTTTAGGCTGAAGCGTAGATATCTCAGTAATCTTACTGTATCTATAGATACAATTTGAATTATCAATTAATCTTATATTAGCCAGGTATTATTTATATAATTGTGACTATTTTTTTTTATTCTGGATAAGCTTGTGTTTGACCACAATCTCAACATGGTAAGTGATTATGTGGCCGAAGGTTGTAAGCACACAAAGCCTATATGGGAACTGGCTCTCAAGTGCAGCTGTTGGAACACACCGATAGGTGCTTGGCGACAGATTTTCAACTTGAGGGTGGTAGCCAGTCAGACGGGTACTACAAAGTACCCTACACCGTGCCATGGTTTCCTCACGATGTTTTCCTTCACCAAAAGCTCTAGCTCATTGTAGGATTTAACCGACGACCTTCGAAGCGGTATCCGACGTCACTACCACTGAGCTATCATCGCCTTAAATTCACATTCACATTATTCTAATGATTAGGTGTACATTTATAGATAAATAGGTAAAATGAATGTATTTATTGACAAATGTTGGTGTAGTTACTAAGAATCCTTGAATAGTGGTAACCCAAATGATTTCGACATATTTCACGACTCTTTGGCCTGCTTTAGAAGAAAAACTCTGAAAACGTTTGCATTGCCTTTACGTCTATAAATATTATTAATTTGTATTAGTTAGTAGATATCAACTTAATTTATTTACCTCCATAAAACATTTTTATTGTTAGTTTAATGTCACCTAAATGTCAATGCTGTACACTCCTATAATAGGTGTACACATCAGACTATATTTTGTCTATACTTTGTAATCAATGTTTTAATGTGTATACTGTTGGTGTGTCATATAAATAAATAAATACTAGAAATACATTAGGGCATGAACTGAACATGTCTGTTTGTCCTGAGTGTGAGTATTATTTAAGTATGCATTTAAAAAGTATTATGATGTAGTATATCATTTATATAGTTTCCAAAGTTATCTAGTTTGATACTGTTCTAAAATATTAAATATATTACGTAAATTTATCGCCAAAAACTGTTTTTAATAAAAAAAATTATATATCCCAGTATTACGTGAAGAGATTACAAAACACTCACACATTCATGTTCTAATAATGGAACGCCGATACTTTTGTTATAAAAATAGAATGGAGCCTAAAAATGAACTCCATTACGTGCTTCGTTTGAGTTTGGTTTATTTTTAAAAGGTATGTGTGTTTTGTTCAATTTTATTTTGTATTTTTATTGATCCTTTAGAATGTAACATGTAAGTTTATTTTATTCAGCTAGTACTCTAGGAAAATTGGTACTAAAACTGATCTAAGCTAACCAAACTTTTTAAATAACTAAATATATTGACGTTTAAATAATAAAACAACTGATAACAGTTTTTTCACTCCTCTTGCTCAAAAAGACCGTCATTGTGGCGCACCAGAGCGAAGAAAAAATAGCAATTCTTCCTCTAGGGGAAAAAGTTTTTTTTTTTTAATTTTTGTGTGTCAAATGACAATGAGCCTACAAAAACGAAAAAGTCTTTATTCATAAGTATCAGTATTCATGTCATCAGTAATCATGAATAAAGACTCCACTTATTACTGTTTCAAAAAAAATAACTTCATTTTAATTTTGAAAATGGAACTTAAATCGGCGATCTCTGGTAGAATGCATGCAACGTGTTGCGGCTACAGAAGAAACAAAAAAAAAATATATACTACATATACTACAAACATAATTATCTTGAATTTATACCTAAACTAAAACTTAAACTCTTTTAATTCAGTTTAGGCACTTATGAACTTTACAGTTGACTCTACCACATCGAAATACACTAAACTGAGAAGACAGTGCAGTAGATCATTCTGTTAAATTGACTTACCAATATGCTATCTACCCAATTTCATCAAGATCGGTCCCAACAGTTCAGTCATAAAAACCATATAGACAGACTTTCGCATTCATAGTAAAACTAGTTTTCTGCCCCGCGGTTTCACCCGCGTTTCTGAGGGATCTTATCTTTTTCCGGGATAAAAAGTATCCTATGTGTTATTCCAGGATATGAACTACCTGGGTGCCAAGTTTCATCAAAATCCGTTCAGCCGTTTTCGCGTGAAAGAGTAACAAACATCTTCACACACATCCAAACATACTTTCACATTTATAATATTAGTAGGATTATATAGTATTTTTCATTAATTGAAATGTACGAATAGATTCAATATCTCTAATTGTCAGCTCAGTTAACATGCAACACGTGTTTGTTTATCAATGAACGTACAAAGTTTAAATATAAAACGACGCTCTATAATACTACGATGTTATATTATCATCACCTATTTTCTATTCAATGCACATTATCAACAAATACTCAGCTATTTTTAGCTTCATTCATAATTGATTTCAGTGTTAAAATGTGATTTAAGGCGATGATAGCTCAGTGGTAAGTGACGTCGGATACCGCGTCGTGGGCTCGAATCCTACAATGAGCTTGATCTTTCGGTGAAGGAAAACATCGTGAGGAAACCATAGCACGGTGGTAGGGTACTTTGTAGTACCCGACTGGCTAGCTACCACCCTCAAGTTGAAAATCTGTCGCCAAGCACCTATCGGTGTGTTCCGACAGCTGCACTTGAGAGCCAGTTCCCATCTAGGCTTTGTGTGCTTACCACCTTCGGCCACATCATCACTTACCATGATGAGATTGTGGTCAAACACAAGCTTATCCAGAATTAAAAAAAAAGCGGGTATTTTTATTCCATTTTTATGTCAGAAAACTAATAAATAGATTGTGTTTTAGAATTAGCAATATAAGGGGATTAGTGCAGCCAGAAAACATCAGTGTAATGTAAGACAGATTTTCAACATGAGGGCAACCAGTAGCCAGTCAGTGCGTTTCGCAGATATCTTAAATGTGAAGATTGTTACTCTTTCATACTTGCCACAAGTAGTTCATATCCTGGAATAAAACATAGGATACTTTTTATCCCGGGAAAAGATAAGATTGGGTGAAACCGTGGGGACAGCTTTCTACTTAAAGCAATGTTCATACTTTTGAACTCGAATATTGTTTTAATTTGAACTTAGTACTTAGTACTGTTTTTTTTTGTAAGTATATGCAAATATAAATAATGCATACCAACGTCACAGATGCGCTCGTGTTTAAAGGCCTTTACATCATAAATAGATGATCTAAACAGCGTCCGTGTGGCAGACTTTAGAATGACTGTACAATCCCAAACCGGTGGTAGAGTCAATTCTAACGTTCATGTGCCTTACCAGGGCCTAAACTGAATAAATGAGTTTTGATTTTGAACCCGATACGGGAGCGACAGCAGCGTCCGCATTTTGCACCATACGTACAAAATAAACATTTAAATACCAACGACCCAATGAACTGATGTAAAGGATGAAACAAGGGTTAATATAAGCAGGCTATTGGAGAACCCTCGCCCACATTGACAGTACGCACGTCAACAGTAATTTATTGAAAAAATACTCTTTTTAAATTGTTAGCATAAAACGATCACATTTGTTTTTTTTTGACGGAATATATAGATAGGCTTGGGTTTCATACTTTTGTGCACCATGGCACATAAAACCTAGACCATCTCACTCTAGAAATTTGTAGTATAATACCTATTCCTTTAGTCTTTGGTGATAGATTTTCATAAAGAAGTATTTTACATTCTTGGTTTCCTTTCGATGTAATATTCGATTATAAAGTACACACGTTAGACAAAACTCTATCACTTAAGTATTCAGAAAAACATGGAACCAAATGGTTTCGTAGACGCTACACGAAATAATAGCATAAATATACCAGATGACTTTTTGATGGGAACTTGCAGTTACGTTTTCGTTTTTTTTTCATACCACTAGGTGGCCAACAAGCTTACGGCCCATCTGATGGTAAGCGGTTATCATGTATTATTTAATGATATCGGTGGAGTTTCGTCCAATAAAGTTAAATCTAAGTGCAACAGTGATGTGGAATGAAAGCGTGTATCGTGACTTTTCAGGTTGTCCCAAAAAGTCCGTAAAAAGTTTTGCATCCACTAATTTCACTAAAACCTGACCTGAGTTATACGGACGATGACTTATTTTACTGTAAATCTGATATAACCTGATTGTAACATAAAATAAATTGGCAAAAACGTTCCAAAGAAATAGTGCCAGGAAATAAAAAAGAAGAACTGAACTAAATCTGTGTAACCCATATATTCTAATTTGTACGTATGTTTCCAAGAAAAGTAGTATAGATGCCATCCAATATTGCGTGTCGTGCGTGACGTCAGTAGGCGCGGTGAGTGTGACGTCATACCCCACCTCCGACGAGACTGCGTACTGCGTAAATGCGTCGAATGAAAATTCCAATCTCATCCCAGCCACGAATAAAATGAATCCTATGCCCACGGGAATAGATGTTATTTTAACATGGTAATACGAGTGTAATTATGGTTGGTTAGGTAAGGTCGAAAGAAGTATATCATTTGCACATGCTTTTATATTCTTACACGTTTTTTTAAATTATTCAGTCTTGAGTGATTCGACTGTGTGACTAAAAAGGCTACGTCTAGCTTTTTTTTTATTCATGTGTAGGTATTACATAAACTGGAAAAGTAATTTTTGTGAGGTTGTTGCTTATTCTTGATTCATATGAATAACGAGCAGTGAATCAGTTATGTATTTATCTCACCAAAAACATTAACGTGCAAGAAGGCCATGTTTGTAACAAAAAAAATTACAAGACAAGCACTTTAATGACATATTCACTAATAAAATAAGTTAAATCTAATTGGGTACAAGTTTTTTTTTTATGATCTTTGCCACTTTGGCCACTTTCGAAACCCTTGAACCTGACAAGGAAATTCAATCCCTATAAAGCTATAAATCATCTCTCCTCATAACATGCCCATGCCCATACATTGACTAAATATCAACACAAAATTATGTTCGTGCAATAAAGATCGACCTAATAAAATAAATTAAGACATAATTATATTAATAACAGAAATACGTAATGAAGGATTCATTGATTCAGTATTATAAATAAATTTGATTCTTAACCTAATCTCCAAACTGTTCAGTATTTTCGTTTTCTTCTACGATGAATGTTTTTAGGTCAGTTTATTTACTTTGTAAATTCAGTTGAATAAAAAAACTCCTGAGCCGTGGATTTTGTTTCTACCTGTCTTATACTAGACGGCTTAATTTATAGACACATTTTTTTATTCATGTGATTTTTTATTCTCTATCTTGTGAAAATTAATTAGTTCCTTCTTAATCTTTAGTGACGAAAGCTATAGTGTACCTACCAATATATTTTTACGCATCATTATCTATTTCATTAAAAGCAGTCACTTTTTTGAAATTTTATAAATACAATTACTTTTTGCTAGTACAACCTAATTATCTCAAATACATGCTTGAAGGCAAGTGAAGTAACTCTAAGTGCTGTTAAATAGGTATCATTTAACATTTAAGTGTTTTGATTGATCGAAAGCGTAACCAATCAACATTTGAAGGACCGGTTGGCGTGATTGGTTAAGACACTGCCTATCACGCCGCAGGTCATGGGTTCGATTCCCATCCAGGACACACATTTGTGTGCATGAACATGTCTGTTTGTCCTGAGTCTGGGTGTAATTATCTATTTAAGTATGTAATTTTTTTTATTTATTTATTTAGGGCTTCTTTTCTTACCACATCATCGAACTGCAGAATTTAGAGGAAGTTGTTTAGAGTATATCTTGTGATATGGCCGTTGCATCACCCATAAACCGATAGAGGGTCCCACAGAATATCAGCGTTGCGTCAGTTGTCATTGACCGACGCAACATGATGCTGAGTCGCTGCCCTGCCGGCTTCACTTTGGTGTCTACCAAGATAAATATTAAGGTCGTTAGGATTATTATTATTTTTGTTGTAATCTGATGCCAATGTGTTGTCCAATAAATGATTTCTTATTCTTATTCTGATTTCTTGTTTACAAAAAAAAAATGTAGTCTATGTATTATATCAGTCATCTGGTTTCCATAGTCATAATTAAATTCTATAGATTACTATTTTTGCCGCCATAACACGCAAATATTGTTAGTGAGACTAGATAAATAATAATTATTGAATGTAATAGGTGTAAGTTGTTTTTGAAAAGAGTAATTGCTGAGTTTATTGCCGGCTCTTCTCAGCAAAAACAACCTTCCGAACCGAGCATTTAGAGTCTGACTATTCATAAGTGCCTGTGAAAGCCTATTTGGATGAATAAACAATTTCATTTCATATTACAAGCTCTGCTTAGTTTGGGATCAGATAGCCGTGTGTGTAAATGTCCGAGGATATTTATTTATTTATTAAAGTAAGACAGGTTGGTTGTGGTCAGAGACCGTGTTGCGATGCTATTGTACTTGTAATACCGGCATTAGCTTGTTAGTATACGTAACTGAGTGAGGCACTGGCACCTCAACTTGAAAATCTGTCGCCAAGCATCTGTCGGTGTGTTCCGGCAGTTACACTTGAGAGCCAGTTGCCCTTGCCCTTGTAATAAGGTGTACAATACGTTATCAATCCTCCTGGTATTGCTATTTTTTTGTGACTATGTCGGTGACTGGTCACCTGATGGTAAGTGACTACCGTCGCCTATAGACATTAGCAATGCCAGGTGTCTAACGTAACAACGTCTATAGGCGACGTTAGTCACTTACCATCAGGTGACCCGCCTGCCTCGTTGTCAATAGTGTAGTAGACATAAAAAAAGGAAAATCTAATTTGAAAACAAAGAGCCATTAATCAAAATATTCGATGAGCCGCGCATCCCTAAACGACATCAGCTACAATACTTGAATGGGGCCAGTCGTGGGCGTTGAATGAACGCGTAGGCGGGAAAATAGAGATAGCTACATAACAAGGTGGTGGATGCGAGGAAGATGGGTGATCCTGGGGTGAGAGGGGGGCCGCCTACGCAAACCTTCAATGGAGGGTGAATGAGTGACGTAGTTGCTCCAGAACAAGTGCAGATGTTTTCATTATCCACCGGTTTGTTGGACTAATGTGTTGTGATTAATACATTATTGTGGTATTTCGTAAGTTTTATCGTATGTTCTATTAAATACTGTGAAATGCTTTCTTGGAAACTGTTTTATTAGTAGTTACCATAGTTACGGCACGTTTTGGATAATAGTTCTCAAGGTAATGAATGACTAGGTCTTTTGTATTGCCATACAAAGGATGGCTTTCTTCGTTTTTTAGGAATTTTCATTTAGCCCACGGCTCTATGTATCATAAATATTACTCCCGAAATTTTATCAAACTTTTATCGTTAAATAATTTCTTGAAAGCATGCAAATATATTCTCTTGAGGGTAGGTACTCAAAGTTGTGTGATATTATGTAAATGTTGGTAACGATCGTTTTGTAGATGGCGCTCTCGTCTCGTTAATTCATTTGGAGTTCAGATTAATTTCGTTGAATTTCGAGTCACGTTAATTTAAATCTTAGGTAGGCTGTTTGCGTCGACACCTTTGCCATTAATCCCGAAAAAGATTATTTTCATTAGGTACGATATAAATAAATATCCGTTATAAATTAAAAGGTAATTTTACACAATAATATTCTATTTAACTTTTGATTTAAACAAATAAAGTATATTTTATTTTATTTTACCTCATTCAAGACCTCTTATTGCATAATCCATCTCAATTAAAACAGGTCCGTACTCAGTAAAAACTTAATTCCACTACCTCATTGATCGAAAACAAAATACCCACTAACATAATTCCCCATATAAACCTACCACGAATACTATCGTAATACAGAATCAATATACTACATAAGGTGCACCCCACACCTGTATTGCGCAATTGCAATGACCTTCAACCTTCACCTTGACCTCTACCTGACATTAATGCAGTGCAAACACCCACGCCGAGACCGAAATACCAGAGTTCGGCACAGCCCCCGCATCATGCCACTCGTACTACACTACATTAGGTTAAATGCCAACTCATATTTCATTTCCGACTTCGTATCCAATTGTAAAAAGAACGTCGTATCAAAAGCAGCAATATACTTCATTCAACAGCGTTGGACCGTATAGAAAGTTCTCGGTGCAAGTATGGGGAGCCCACCCTGTGAATTGTGGAGGCATTTTTAAATTGGTAGGGCTGGATATTTCAATTTGTACCGTATTTCTTTGCTATAAAAGTTATTTTTTAAATGCAAGGAATATTTATAAATCTTACTCGTATTTGGAGACGTTATGACGTTATTCATAATAACGCTCAAATCAACGTAGTTTTATTTTATCATTTATTTTGCTCTACTTCCAGAATTATATTGAACTTATTTTTATTTACTCGTGGTCAATGATACTTAGGTATCTGTCACGAAGCCTAGATTTCCGATTATTTCATTCCTATTCGGCCAATATATATCGGACAATGTGGGCTGTCTGTGACATCGCCAAAGGTAAACCTATTTTTCTTGTAACGTACGATATATCATAATAACTACACAAACGCGTAAATTCCATAGTTGTATTTCATTTTATTTTGCTCTAAGGGTTTCCTAAACAAAATAGTCGGTTTAACTTTTAAGTGATTTAAAGGCTTTTAGGGGAAATGCAGTGACGTTGTGTTTTTTTTTGTTTCTAGATCGTGTTATTTTGGGTTAGTGCATTATGTTTAGTATTTCAGTGTTTTTTTTTTCATTTTGAAAGTTGACTGTTTGTTTCACTTACACAGTCCAATATAATCAGTTAAAAAAAGACATCGCTGAGTTCCTTGCCTGTTCTTCTCAGTTGAAGTCTGCCTTCTGAGCTGGTGGTAAGTGGTAACTTTAGTAGCTGCGAAATCATTTATTCAGTTAAGGTCCTATGAGGGCACAAAATTTACCACCGGTAGATTTGTTTATTTTTAATCGCGCAATATTTTTCATTTTCAGCATAGCCACGCGAAACACATTAAATGATTGTATTGATAATAATCGTGGCCAATTATTTAATTTCATATTGCTTTGTTATATCAGCTATCGAATTTATCAAAACATGAGTTCCTGCTTTGCAAATAATTACTAAATGTGTCTTTGTTGTATTGAGCGCGCGGAATGAGTTTAATTATTATAACTGAGTACATGGTCGAATAAAAAACGTCACATTGTTGCAAAATGACAGGAAGGTTGGTAGTCTGACAGATTGTCAGCGTTATTTTTGAATACGCTCGGTTGATTTCTAGCTTTACGTCCCGCTGTTTCACCGACCTATCTCAAAAACACTTCACAATTTTCTATTTGTATTATAACTTTTATGATTGTTTTAATTTAATTAATTAAATATTGTATTTCCAAAAACTCCATAGTCATAGATAGTTATAAATGTGTGTGTAGTGGTCAAATATAGCCAAAATATAATTATGATTAAATAAATCAAAGAGCTATCGGCGCGCCTTATAGAAACTTCCGGCGACCAAAGGGCTGGCTCGTACTTTGGACAACGAATAAGCCTCGCTATACAGCGAGGTAACGTAGCCAGTCTTTTGGGCACGTTACCCATAGACAGCGATCTAAATTCTGTGTTTTATTTATAATTTAGTTTTATTTATAGGTATTTTAGTTTTATTTCTAATTTATAATAAATCAATTATGGCAAACGGCAATAAAACGTGGGTTTTTACTTGCGTACTGACTCATTTTATTTGTGATTAAAATCGTGTATTTCGTGTTTATTGAATAATATCCTTATTATACAATTAGTTATATTTATTGAATTACTGTGCCTTACAAACTTTTTATTGTGATACTGTTTGTTTTGTTGTATTTGCGTTTTGCCCAATATATTTGCACCAGTGAAATTAAATGAAATCAAATAAAAGCGTGTCCACCAATTTTACTATAAATATGATGAAACGTGACTCTAACATAAAATAACATACCTATGAAAAATAATACTAACTTGACACTGGCAGAAATGTCTTGAAGGCGATTGCCAGCAGAGAAAAAACCAGCAAAGCAATAGTTCCCACCTAAATATATTTTATTTTCCCTCAAACGAGATTACCTGGCGGCAGAAGCTTTTCAGCCGGGCTTGTAGCCTTTTGTTAATTAACTTTCGGAGGTTTACTGGCTCTTAGTAAAATTTATCCAGCGGCGACGTTCACAGGTTGGCATTTTGGGAATTCTGCTTTAAAAGTTGGAAGGATGAATGGTTTAAATTCGTAAATACCTTGGGAGAGAATCAATACAGGGTGATGTCGGGTATATTACCGAATGCGGATAGTGTATATAAAATTCAATCATCGTTTAAAATTTGAGCGGCCTGAGAAGACTATTTTCGTAATGAGAATTACATTACATTCGTTACATATTTTTGATTTTTTTATTGAAATATTTTATATTTATTTACCTACATAACAATACGGTACGGTAGGCTTCAAAGCCAAATATACCCAACCAAAATCATGACGTCACCCACCCCGTATGATGAGTAGGTACGTAGGTACTTTATAGTACTCGACTGGCTGGCTACCACCCTCAAGTTGAAAATCTGTCGCCAAGCCTTTATTTGGTATGTTTGTTTGGCATTGTAAAAAGATCGAAAACACGACGGTATTCACTTACCATCAGGTGACCCGCCTGCTTTCAAACAACCTTCAAAAATGCTTAATGAAATTTTCTTTCATTTTCAGGTACGTTGAGATTCTGCGATAACCTAATCGGCTAAATTTAAACTGATTGGGACAGGTAAGTAAAGTTTATCCTACGATTAATCAGCGACCCCTTTAAAATTATCTAACTAATCCTTTAATTGTGTTACAAGAGCCAAAGTTGACAGCTAAATTAATTACTTAGTTTTTGGCCGAACATTTTCCCCAATTTAAGTCGTATATAAAATGTTAACTCAGGCTATGTACCTTGTAAATTGAGATCCATACTTTATATAAGCGAAATACCACTCACTGATTATTGTCCACGGTGGCGATATTTGACGAATGCATGCAACCTAGCAAATGACAGGCGTAGTTATGTCCACTCGTCATGCATTCATCATCCAAGCAACAAAACGTTATAGATCTTTCAAATTTAGAATCGCGAATCCGCCATTTTGTAAAATAACCACGTGTTCGAGTCCTGCTATACGCTTGAGTAGTTTCTACCCAAGATGGCATTCGGCTCCCAAGGGTACAATGACGATAGAGTTCGTTTGACGTGCGATGTGAACAGTAGGCTTTGATGGCGAAGAGCTATATAAATGCTACTATCTTTTTGGCGGGAACTTGCAGAGAGACTTTGCGTTTTCGTTTTATTTTCATTAAATTCGTATATTTTGAGTTTTATTGAATAATTTCGGGGTGTTTTATCCAATAATGATCAATCTAAGTGCATAAGTGAAGTGAAATGAAATGAAAGCGTGTATCGTGACTTTCCAGGTTGTCCCAAAAAGTCCGTGAATGTTTTAGTGGAACAACCGCCAATTTCACTAAAGCTTGACTGGACATGTATGGACGAGGACTGGACATTACAGTGAGTTTGAAAATGTGACTATAACATAAAAGAAGAAATTAAAACTGACGAAAATGTATGCGATTGAAAGACTTTGTATTGACTAAAAGTACTACAACTTATTTAAAAAAAAATTGTGACAAATAGACCAAGACCATTTCAAATACTTTGACATTGGCAGAAATATCCTAAAAGGATGATTGCCAGCAACAAAAAAAAAACTTGAAATTTGCCAGGTAGATTTCTTATAGGGAGTAAGTGTCCGCTATGAAAGGATTTTTGGGGTACGGGAACGCGAGGGAAATGTAGTTCTATATACAAAAATACTTTTTACATAGCAAGAACGCGCGGCCAGAACCTAGTGACTTTATAATCATGTATTTACTGTCGCTACAATGTATAAAATAAATATTTATAAGTTTATATTTATCAGGTGTTTTGTTGATAAGAGGTCTTCGTGTTAATTGGTTAATTATAAAAATAAGATTGTGAATTTAGCGTCGATTGAACTAGTACTCTGTGGTTTTAGACATTATGAAATCATTCTAGTCAAGTCTCGTTATGGGTGGGATTCAAACCTCCATGGCCCATCATTATCAGTAAGTAATAAAAATGACAATATAAAATAGTCCACCGAAACTATTTTTGTGTGAGTTTGTAAGGCTGTGAAGACATTTGTTACTCATTCACGCAAAAACTACTGAACGAATTGTGATTAAACTTGGCACTCAGGTAGATAATATCCTGGAATATAATATAAGATACTATTTATCCCGGGAAAAGATAAGATTGCGGGAATGCGGGTGAAACCGCAAGGGAATATTGATATTGCTAGAGTTATCGAGTGGTCTTTTAAAAAATCGGAGGTATTAATTATTATTAAATATATCTTGAACTAATATAATACACACTCGATTACAACTAATCTATACTAATATAAATAAAGAGGTCAGTTTGTGATTTTGTGAGGTTGTATCTCTGAATTTGCTGAACCGATTTTGAAAATTCTTTTACCAATAGAAAGCCACGTTATTTGTGAGTGTAGGCTATAGTTTTATCCTGGGAAAAGATAAGATCCCACGGGAACGCGAGGGACAGCTAGTTGAACTAATATAATACATCACTCTATAACAACTAACACAAAATAATTGGCGCCTTCTATGATACAACAGTTACACAACGTCTGGAATGTGAAAAATTTGTTACGAGTGTGTTTCGTATAGTAATTTAGTCCACCGTCTCGTGATTTGTATAAGAATAGATAGTATATATAGAAATATATGTACCACCGTCCGTCCTATGTATTTATGTAATGTAACATGAACTGAAATCCTTTAAAATACAAGAATTCATACGAAGGAAGAAACAATTATGTGGAAAATCGAAAACTGGACCCTATTACTAAGACTTCGCTGTCCGTCCGTCTGTCTGTCACCAGGCTGTATCTCAAGAACTGCGATAGGTAGACAGTTGAAATTTTCACAGATGATGTATTTCTGTTGCCGCCTATAACAACAAATACTAAAAACAGAATAAAATAAATATTTAAGGGGGCTCCCATACAAACCAACGTGATCTTTTTGCCATTTTTACGGACGTGCGCGAGTCCGACTCGCACTTGGCCGGTTTTTATTTTATGAAGCTACTTTTGATCTTAATGTAATGTGAAAAGTTATTATAAGTTAATATTTTTATGCATACCTACCTAAATTAAACACTCAATATTAAGGGAAATCCATGCGTACGTCTGTTTGTTACGTGAATTTTAATCGTCAACAATTCTACAAAATTTTGTCCCAAATTGGCTTACACCAATTTCACAAGACCTCTCCCATGAATGTATTTAGATTGTGACCGTAAATTTTGTTAAAAACCTAAAGGTCAAGTTCATTTGGTCGCTTCAATGTTTCGTTAGCCGTCTGGCAAACCGCCCGTTTCAGCGTCGGTAATTAGAACGGCTTATAACTCGTTATCCGATAAGGTAAAGTGCATTCTATTTATCAGAGATTACAGTTTTATTTCACGTGAAGCGATACTTTTAGTGTAGGTACAATTTGTCACGTGTGTCGGTTTCTAATGAGTGTGTGGATCGGAATTTTCTATCGTCTACTTACTCGGTTATGCACACTGTTTTGATGGATGGTCTATTTGAAAATGTACCTAATTAGTATACAATGATGGTGCTAAATGCGTTGTTTGAAAACCAAACGAATTAAATCGCACTATATTAAAAAAAATGTCTAGTCAAATTAGTTCAATTGCTTGTTTTCAACGTAAATATAGTCGCCATATAAATTAACAGTACTTTTTTCACGGTTAGGTATTGGTATATATTTTCTATCTTTTTTATAATTTTTTGTACGAGATAAATTCTTATAGCAAATTTGTTTTTTTATTATTTAAAAAGACTGCAAGGTTATTTAAAAGTAGTTTGTTTCAAAGTACCCTACCACCGTGCTATGGTTTCTTCTCGGTGTTTTCCTAAAGCTCAAGCTCATTGTAGGATTCGAACCCACAACCCTCGTGTACTAACATTTGTCATATAACCTACGGACTTTATTATACGGATCATATTAATGTGCAGTTATCTGTCTTTACTTTGTGTAATACCATCTAATTAGCTTAAAGTTTATCTTACGGAGTTGCGACAATAATTCATGCTGGGATTTGAACCCACGACCTGCGCGTTTCCTGATTTAAATTGCATTCGATTATTTATACCCATTAAAACAGTAACTGATCATAGTGGCGCCTCCTAGCGTAAAATTATGATATTTAATAATGTAAATCATCTTACTAATATTATGAAATGAATGTGAAACTTTGTTTATTTGTTTGTTTGTTGCTCAGTCACGCAATAAGGGCGAAACGTATTTTGATGAAACTTGGTATACAAGTAGATCAAAACCTGGGATAAAACATAGGATACTTTTTATCCCGGGAATAGATAATATCCCTCGGGTACGCGGGTGAAACCGCGGGTCTAGTAATATCAGACGTTTTTACGTAATCGATTAACAGTGTGAAGTCAATCCACCGGGGTGATTGCAAATGTGTTGCCAACCTTTACAAAGGCCAGAAACTAACTGACTCTCAAGTGCAACTTGCGAAACATACAGAAATAACGGCAGATTTTCAATTTATTTTTAGACATAATACTACCGTCAAAAAAACACAAAATCAGTCGCAATCAGAAATCCTTTGGGCTCCATAGCAAACCGCTTTACCTTGTTAAAAGCTACTTTACAACAAAAACACCCGAAAATGTGAGCGTGGGGTGTCCTGTTACCATTGTCCCTTTGTCATGGCGAAAGTCCACCGTATCCACTTTCATACTTGTACCTGATACTTTGCCCCAGCAAGGCCGATACTTGATACACTTTTATTTCTACAAAGCAATATAGACTTTAATCCAACGGGAGAAAGTGGACAGTCTGCTGCGGCATTTCCCTTTATTTGGGGTATCCATTACATGTGATTTTTGCCACGTGTCCTTGATAAGGCTGTTTAATTGAGCCTTAGTCATTGTTTTTTTAATTATTTTTTTCAGTGTTTGATGGAGCAGGTGTTTGAAAGAAACTGCGAAATGAAGTATGCGTAGTTTTAGGGTAGAAACGTTGCTAGACCAGCAGGGTATTTCTTTAACTTAATCGCCAATTGTCCTACTGCAAAATATTGTCTATGATAACGTTGTAACTTTTCGATATATCTTAAGATTGACATTCATTCTACGTCACAATAAGAAACAAATATAAAATGAGGAAGAATATACCTATATTTTATATATTTTGAAAAGGAAAAATAAACCTTACGCACACACCAATGGTTTACGATAAGGGAAATTGGAAAACAAATGTGGCAACACCAGGATAAGGAAAAAGGGAGCCCGTGACAACGACGACATGTAAAGCCGACTATGATTGATTGATAGATCTATTGAAGGATAGAAAATCTGCGGGATGATAGATAAAATATACAATAACAAATTTAACATAATATTTCTAACAAATAAGTATAAAACAATGATAACATATTTATTAGCAAATGCCTAATTTTTTTCTCGGAAATTTTACTTACCTAGTGACCTGCTATGGTTTTGTTCAGGCATAATTTAATTTGCGATAATAAGTAGAGATTTATTGTATATTGTACTAGCCTCATATTCGCGGCTTAACTCGCGCTTATTTCTTTTTAATTTTAATTCTGAACTTAGATGAACATGCAACTAATCCGGGTCAAGGTGAGCACTGTGGATCTGATGATCGGTTCAGTCGGGTTATCGGGTTCTTTCGACGTTTCCCTTAAATTTTGCCAGTGCCTATCAGTTTTTCCATCTCTCCTGGCTAAGTGACCGAAATATTCCCGGATCCTTTTCATGGCAAAACATGCATTTGATTAGAATTAATAATAATGTTTATCAGTTAATTAGCCAGCATGCAGTTTGTATACCTAACATAATATACTTATGCAATCAGCCGATTGGTTCGACGACCTCTTTACTGTCGGCCCTGTTTATTTTCACAAGCACGTGTATAAAATGCACATTAATCACTAATAATAAGGTTTATAATAACAACTAATTAATCTATGTTTATGATTTATACAACTAATACGCATAATAATTTGTCCCTGCATCGGTTGTCGCAAGTTCATTAGATAGTCTAATGTGTAATTACTTAACAATTTTCCGCCCTGTGGTTTTACCTGCGTTCCCGAGGGATCTTATTTCCCGGGATAAAAAGTATCCTATGGAATCCTCTAGGATATATGCTACCGGTATGCTAAGTTTCATCAAAATTCGTTAAGCCATTTTTTTAGTAACATACAAACTTTCACATTTATAATATTAGTTGGTAGTATAAGATTGATATGTCAGAATAACAAATATTTTAGTTTACATGATTTTGAAAGTAATGTTACTTCTTTAAACTAAGAAGTATTTACTCGCTTACCTACCAAAAAATGTTGCTGACTGATGACACTGATTCTGGCACGTGTATGTGACGTCGGCTCTTTGCGTATAAATACAATTATTCTATTTTATCTTTCACAGGTAAAAAAAGAAGATAATAATATGTTGGGAGATTGATTATGTCATCTCAAATGACTACTTATGTTTTGGTTTTAACATTAGAATTCAATAGTCAACTTATAAGCGATCAGTTAACCATATTTTCTGAATTCCTAAGCATAAGTAATAAATAAGAAAGATTAAGTTATCATTAGAGCAATCTCTGATTTATCTGGCGATTAGCGTCACTGGACTAATGATTTAGGGTTTTGGAAAGGCTCGGTTTAGGTCTTAATATATACAAGGAAATGGTCACATACATAATAATGTATGAAGATGCAGATACTGCTCTTGCAAGAATTTAATGACGTTGAGAATAGAAGTAATATTTGAATATCAACGTATTTAACCGTTGCCTAGATGGGAATTGAAAAAGTAATTGCTGAGTTCATTGGAGTTTCTCAGTAAAAACAGTGCATTAGTGTTTCAAAAAAAGCCAATATAGTAAGATGGTCCAAAAAATTTACTGAGTTTTTTGCCGGTTCTTCTCAGTTGAAGGCTAACTTCCGAACCGCTAGTAATTTCTGTAATTCGACCTGCATAAGTAGGGCCTTAACTGAATAAAAGGATTTGACTTTGCCTTTCATTAACCTTTTAATTTCAACAAACTTATCATTTGCATACATTTCTTATCGATATGAGCTCATCCTCATCCATTTGAACCAAATCAGTCTCGCACTGTGCAATTTCTGCAGCAATTTTTGCAAGTTCTGCAAGCGTATTAAAAGTATAAAATTTAAACAAAAGAAGGCTTATCTATAAAATTAACAATTGAATTGAATTTGCTGCGCTCGGGGTAGAAACCATGGGCCCGTGGTCATCTGATACCAAAGTTGTTATCGAAGACATAGGCAAACGTTTGGTCTTGGTCTCTGGGGACTTGAAAACTAAAGACTTTTTCGCCCAGAGGCTAAGCTTAACCGTTCAGCGGGGTAACGCCGCTAGTATCATGGGTACCATGGAACATTTAGAAAATCTTTTACTGTGAATATATTTTTATTTAGGTTTTTAATTTTATTTTGGTTTTGTAAATATCATAGTATTAGTCAGTGTAATTAAATTTAAATTTTTATGTAAAAATAAAAGCTTTCATACAATTGAACATCATATCGACGTGAATTTGCACTTACTGCACGCTCTAGCACTTGCACTAAGCGAAAAGATATCCTGAGGTCATACGAGTATTAAACCAATGATATGTACAAATTGGTTGGTATTATCGCCGTGTTTTCTCTGCGCTATCGCCTCGTATAAAAATATGTTTAATTATACTTAATGATGCGGATCTTTGAATGCATTTATTTTAATACCTTTTGTAACGTATTTACTAGTTTCATTGTTACCTGAAAAGATACATCTCCAACCGTGACATCGTCGACAATCCAAATCGTCTAAAAAATACTGCAAATATTCTTATGAAAATATTAATCTCATACCCGCTTATTTTTACTTTATACAAAAGCTTACAAACCAAAAATAATTCATTATAGCAACGAAAACATAGTAAATAATTCAAAACTCGTAAAATTATAACAGTTTTAATTCGGCAATCCACAAAATTTTCGGATCGATTTCTGGACAAAGTAGGTTTTTTTAACGTCAGCTATCAACTCCCGTCGCTTATAGGCATTAGCTATACCAGAGGAATTGCCAATGCGTTATCGACTTTTTCTAAACGGACAATTTAGACAGTTCTAAGAACATCTATTTATTGGATATTAATTAGTTAACAATCATAGTTAATGCTGAAGTCTCCAAATTATTATGAAAAAAGAAGGATGATAGTCCGTTCAAAAGAATTATCTCATGCAGTAACACGTGATCATGATGTGACATATTCTATAGAGATACGTGATACTAGCAGAATGTTATCAGTAGCATCTTGATAATACCATCCATCTATAAACAACTGTTCTATTTTTTTTTACGAATCTGCATTATGACTGTGTAGCCTATGGGTTTGAGCCTTGAGCAGCATATGGTTTTTAGACTAGATTAAGGCTGACTTTCGAACTGGTGGTAACTATAACTGCTTTGGGCTTCATTCTCTAACACAAGGCAAAGGCTTAAGGACTTCTTGGCTTAAGGACTTCTTGACTTAATTTGTTGAAGCTATTAGAATACATACCTAATAATTTTTGCTCTGCTGCTAGAAACTGAGCCACAGAATTATTGGTTTAAGGATTATTTTAATTAAACAAAATTAATGTTTACACTCCGTTGATTCTAGAATTATCCGTAAACAGGAATTTACAAGAAATTGTTATTTAAAATGAAAACAAGGTCTCCAAGTAAAATGTCTCGTAAATTTTTTGGTTTATTTGCGATTGTTTTATAAATCTGTTCCTAGTTACTCTTTATTCCTTTTACCTTTTCATTTTAAACAACTCCGCAGTGGTTGGTGTTTCATATATTATAGTAATCTCACTGGAGATACTTGGTATAAAATCATGGCCTTGTTGTCATCGGCCTTGGTACCTTACCTTTCCCTTGCAAAGTTCAGTGTACAAACATGTTTTCAATTAAAACCTCTTTCACAACATAGTATTTAATTACTATCATCTATATTTAGTGGAAGATGAACTGCCGATGTATTTAGAGTTGTGCACCACAAGGTATCTTTCGATACGACAATCCACCGAATATCTCCTTGTCTAAAGTGTTGAGTTTCGTGTGTTTACTTTGTAAACATGTAACCTTCTGTCTAAATCTGTCAACAACTTGATCTAGTATTATTGACCTACTATAATTGTAATGGGCCATGATTCTTATCGTTTACTATTTACTTACTGTCCTCGTTTCATCTGCGTTCCTTATTTGAATCGGTTTTTTTTTTGCGTAACCCTAATTCTTCTTCTAAAATAATAGCCAAGTTACTACGTATAAGATCAGCTATCTGCCAGTGAAAGCCAAGTCAAAGCGGTCCTGTCAGTTTGGAGATTATCCGGAATAAACAGACTGGCAAAAAAATTAGAAATAGTTTTTGTTATATGCATAGCATTTAGTAAAAAGCTGTTATTTTGATATATTATAAACAGATACTTAAATTTTATATCAAACTTAAAACTCATTTATTCAGTTTAGGCCCTGGTAAGGCACTTTTGAACGTTAGAATTGACTCTACCACCGACTGAGAAGACACCGGCAAGAACCTCAGCAAGGTTATTTTTTTTCAGCTGTGGATTACATCAGATAGTCCATGATTATCTTTGAAAGCAAGTTTATGAAGTACCTACCTATGTCTAAGCGGATTCCTATAACAATCTAATCCAAATCTACAAAAAATTGGGAAATATTTCTCACTTCGAAAATTCCTTGGTGTTTACTAAATAGCGCACTATCAAACGCTCAAGTGTTTATTCCCTTATCGGTGTTATGTCTTTTTTATCAAATCATTTCAGCCTTATCTAGTTCACGTTTCAAAGTCATGGCCGTCTTTACGGCATACTTTCTTACTGGCTGACATTCATTTGAAATTAGCTTCAGAAATAATGATATTATTAATTCGTGAAGCAAAAACTTCGTATTTTACCCCTTTTTACGGCAATTTCGCGGATGGAGGAGTATTAAAAATGAAAATGTATTTTATTCAAATAGGCCTTTACAAGCACATATGAATAGTCTAGACTCTATGTTCGGCTCGAAAGGTTGCTTTTGCTGAGAAGAGCCGACAATAAACTCAGCAATTACTCTTTTCAAAAACAACTTACACCTATACTGATAATATTTGCCTGTTAAGGCGGCAAAATAATAATAAATAGAATTTATTTATGACTGACTAAGTAAATAACAAACTCAAGAAGACCTTAATTTTCGAACAGTTAAAGTTTATATGGAGAAGTACCTTTTAGTAAGTAACTACCGTCGTCTATACACTTTAACAGTACCTGAGGGAGTTGCCAATGTATTGTCGACCTTATTAAAATGCCTGAAGGGAACCTGCCGAAACAGAAGATCCCATGGGACCACGAAACTGCGAGGGACGGCTAGTGTATTTACATAATGATGGGACTTGTATGTGACCACAATTTTACTGATGATGATGATGACATGATCCAAAGAGTTAAGCACACAAAGCCTAGAAGAAAACTGGCTCTCAAATGTCGGTACACAACGTTATAGATTTTGAACTTGATGATGGTAGCCAGTTTCACCATGTTTTCCTTCATCGGAATCTCAAAATTATTGTAGTATCCGAATCCAAGACCTTCGCCTTTACATCGACCGTCAGTACTTCAAAAGATGACAGGTCTACGACTGTTTTTAAATCTATGTGGGTCACTCTAGGTCATGACTTATTGAACTTAAAACAACAAAGGCGATGATAGCTCAGTGGTAAGTGACGTCGAATACCGCGACGAAGGTCGTGGGTTCAAATCCTACAATGAACTTGAGCTTTCGGTGAAGGAAAACATCGTGAGGAAACCATAGCACGGTGGTAGGGTACTTTGTGGTACCCGACTGGCTGGCTACCACCCTCATGTTGAAAATCAGTCGCCAAACACCTATCGGTCTGTTCCTACAGCTGCACTTGTGAGCCAGTTCCCATCTAGGCTATGTGTGCTTACCACCATCGGCCACATCATCACTTACCATAGTGAGATTGTAGTCAAACACAAGCCTATCCAGAATAAAAAAAATAAAAAAACAAATTATACAAGATGTCTGTGGTAGACCCCTAAATTTTTTTCGTAATATATAAATAAATAATTTAGATAGATCTATATATCTATCTAATTTATTTAGATTCGACTAGCATAGTGATTTTTGAGACAATCACAATTAAGTATGATCATCTTACATTTCATGAGACATCAAAATCTATGAATAAGAAATTATCAGATAATTTCTTCTTCGTCTTCTAATATTATAAAGAGCTAAAGTTTGTAAGTTTGTGAGGTTGTAGCGGGTAATCTCTGGATCTACTGAACCGATTTTGAAAACTCTTTTACCAATAGAAAGCCACGTTATTTGTGAGTGTCATAGGCTATATTTGTATCCCGGGAAAATATAAGATCCCTCGGGAACGCGAGCGAAACCGGGGGGATAGCTAGTAAACTTACCGTGTAGAGTGACCATGAAAGAAAAATAAATTAAATAGTCATGTTATTGACAATTCTTTCAAATCTACCTATAGGTACCTATAGTAAAAGTTTACTTTTTTGCACGACTTTGTGGTTACCCTGTATGTTCGTTGGATATGCTGTTACCGACATATTTTATCAGCATTCGACACACTAAATTCGCCACTAAGTGGTCGACGTTATCTCGGTAAAGTAACTAGCGACACTGGAATATAGACACGTTATCATTATTTTTGAAGTGGACTCAATTGTTTGCGAGTTCGCACTGCCTTCAGAGTGTGAATGATTCACGAACATTTTATATACCTAGTTGCATAAGAATTTTATCTCATCTATAGCAATGTTTTAGCGTCTTTTTGTAGATAAAGAAATGATTTTTATTGCCATAGATACTGTGGATTCCAAACCTAAAGATAAATTAGAAAACATAAATAAATATGTTTTTAGACACACCTACTGCACCGAGTATTATTATAAATGTGAAAGTTTGTTGGATGTTTGTTGCTCTTTCATGCAAAAACTTGTGAACGAATTTTGATGAAACTTGGCACACAGGTAGATTATTTCCTGGAATAAAATAGGATTAGGGACAGCTAGTCGATCTGCATGTGAAAGTCCTTGGAAGCGAATGTTTCATGTCAAGAAAACTCCACATTTAATTTTTATAAAAACGTTATTTACCTTGAATTATTTGTTTTAATTTTACGTTCCTACTTTTATAAATATTATACTTATACATAAAAAACGAACCAAAAATTTCACAGGGTTACAATATTTTATGTATAAGTATAAAAATGTGTATTGCAACTAACTAATGAAGGTCATAAAGGCCATAAAAAAAACCGGCCAAGTGCGAGTCGGACTCGCGCACGAAGGGTTCCGTAAAAAAGGCAAAAAAATCACGTTTGTTGTATGGGAGCCCCCCTTAAATATTTATTTTATTTTGTTTTTAGTATTTGTTGTTATAGCAACAGAAATACATAATTTGTGAAAATTTCAACTGTCTAGCTATCGTGGTTCTTGAGATACAGCCTGGTTACAGACAGAAGGACGGACAGACGGACAGACATACAGATGGACAGACAGCGAAGTCTCAGTAATAGGGTCCCGTTTTTACCCTTTGGGTACGGAACCCTAAAAATAATATATATATTAATATTATAGCCATGAAATAACTTAAGTACAATAAATAGAGATAATGAATTGTAAGCTCAGCTACCAATTATAGGGTTTATAATTGCTTGTATTAAATGTTGAACAACACGCGTTGCCATGTAAACACGTTATCAATAGTGTGATGAACTTTAATTATGGCGACAAAATAATATGTAAAAAAAAAAGATTGTTGTTCAATTCTTGTTGATTTCAGTCGCGCTCGTACGCTTGTTTACAATACGTATTGATATTTATGTTTTTAATCATTATTTACGACAGCATAACAAAAACTGTCTTGAATTTATTTCTCTATTTCTTTATTTTATTTCTAGTTCATTTATCAAGAATATTAATTGTCGTTGTGTGAATGTTGCCTGAAAATTTTGTGGTTAAGAGTTTGAACTTTATGGTAGAGAAGATAAGGCAACTTTTTTATTTCCCTAAATAGATGGAAAAGGGGTCAAAAACCAAAATTCGCGTTCAAAATTACATCTATCAATAAAAAAGACACCTATATACTTACCAAATTATACTCTACTCTATGATAAAACATTGTACATACCTACCTATGTATGTCTCCATTTGTTCGTAAGAGATTGTAATTATTTTTGTAAATACATGTATGTATATTTAGAAAAGTTATTTGTATATATAGTTAAAAGCTGTTCCCGGGACAAACGTATAGCCTTTGACACTCACAAATAATGTGTCTTTCTATTTAAAAAAAAAAATTCCCCTACAACCTTTTTTTTTTTTTTTTTTATACCACTAGGTGGCAAACAAGCTTACGGCCCACCTGATGGTAAGCGGTTACCGTAGCCTATGGACGCTTGCAATACCAGAGGCGTCTCGAGCGCGTTGCCGACCTTGCATAAACCTTCTTACTCCTCACAAACGCATTAACTTTACCTCTTTATAATAGATATTATAGTATAGATTTAATTTCCATAGTATCCATCCATTGGACCAGATTATGAAGAATGTCCTAGAATATTTATTTACATTATTATTAAATTACGCCATCAAATATGACGATTTGATAATAATATTACATAAGCAAGGAAAATTACAACCTTAAAATGGATTATAATTAAAAACGCGTCAGCAGGTAAATCCCATTGCTGTCATCGTAGGTAACGTGTTTATTTTACCTCCTAATTGTGTAAAAAATTGTCTATAGCACTCACCTTCGAATTAGTAAAAGAATTTTCTTAATCGGATCAATAGTTACCGAGATTACCTTACCCAAACTTTACCTCTACAATATTAGTAGAATTAATAAGTATATCTGTCCCCCGTGGTTTCACCCGCGCTCCCGTCGGATCTTATCTTTTTCCGGGATAAGAATATAGCCTGTGACACTCACAAATAACGTGGCTTTCTATTGGTAAAAGAATTTTCAAAATCGGTTCAGTAGATTCAGAGATTACCCCCAACAAACTCACAAACCTCTTTATAATATTACTTATATTATATTATTATGTAGATTTAGTGGAAAAATTGATTGAAAATTTAGGTTAATGCGTTATCGGCGCGGTTGTCATCTAACTCCGCATTTGTACCAATACTCATTACCATTGGTACATTCTCGTATGTACTGACCGAAGCCTGAGGCGCGTTCACACCTAGATTATTAATAAAATGTATGTAGGTAGGTCGCCGCGCGCCGCACGCCGCGCGCCTGTCGGTCCACTCACGGATGTGGCGCGTCCTTGCAGTAAGCACCAGCAGGGCCGCTAGCTGGCATTTCGATAACATTACTAGGCTAATGTCCGACTGGCGACTATTAGCTGCCACTCGGTTACTTTACTCGTATCGTAGCTAGCTACTTCAAAGTCTATTTGTCAACTACTAATGTTAACTTTAGGAAATAATAGTAATTGAGAAATGCTTTAATTTGTATAATCTACTAGCTTTCGGCCACGCGGCGAACCGCGTTCCCGAGGGATCTTATCTTTTCCCGGGATAAAAAGTAGCTATTCCAGACTATAATCTATCTCTATGCCAAATTCATCCAGAACCATTCAGCCGTTCTGGCGTAAATGAGTAACAACCATACATCCAAACTTTCACATTTATGTATAATATATTAGTAGGGTGTTATTTTTAACTAGCTTCTGCCTGCGGTGTTAACCCTGTTCCCGGAATCCCATAACCATGCTCAACAAACGGGCCATCCAAAACATTTTTTAATGCATTATACTATTAAAAATCCAATAGACCCGATTTGACAATAGGGTGTCTCTTCTTGTCGCACAATGTTTGTCTCTTTTTGGCAGATGAATATATGCATATGTGCTGTCAAAATGACCCTATTAGATTTAGATACTTTAGCCATTTTGGATTATTGCGTTCAAACATAAATACAAACTATTTTATGTTTGAACGCGATAATCTTAGTAAAGATTAAATCTGATGGACTTTTTGGCGGGAACTTGCAGAGTGACGTTGCGTTTTCGTTTTATTTTCATTAAATTCGTGTATTTTGAGTTTTATTGAATAATTTCGGTGGTGTTTTATCCAATAATGATCAATCTAAGTGCATAAGTGAAGTGAAATGAAATGAAAGCGTGTATCGTGACTTTCCAGGTTGTCCCAAAAAGTCCGTGAATGTTTTAGTGGAACAACCGCCAATTTCACTAAAGCTTGACTGGACATGTATGGACGAGGACTGGACATTACAGTGAGTTTGAGAATGTGACTATAACATAAAAGAAGAAATTAAAACTGAAGAAAATGTATGCGATTGAAAGACTTTGCATTGACTAAAACTTATGTAAAAAAAAAGTTACAAATAGACCAAGACCATTTCAAATACTTTGACATTGGCAGAAATATCCTAAAAGGATGATTGCCAGCAAAAAAAAAACTGATAGCTCTTTGTTTATGTTATAACTATAATAAACTAAGTACCTACTTCTTAAACTATGTTTACATTTTATAGCACCAAATTCGCTTACCTATAGTATTTGCTAACACTGGGACATATTCCTAAGTCCTATGTATCACGGATATGGGATTAATTGACTAGATCCGACTTGACAAAAACGTCTAACATAACTCAGTTACACCAATATGGTTTATGATTTAATTAAGCCGGTGAAAGGATAGTGTACAAGAATTTTGTTCGTTCACAAGTTAAGTTGTTTAATGAAGGTTGGTTTATTTGGTACCAATGTTGGTGACCACATTACAAACTTTGCCTAAATTAGGCTTATGTTCTTCGATGATAGCTCAGCGGTTGTAAATGCCATGGCCGTGGGTTTGAATCTTACAATAAACTTGAAGTTTTGCAGGCATTATGAGGCAAGCTGGTTATTCATCATTTATTGGACCTATCGCTCCACAGGTCGTAGGTTCGATTCCCATCCAGTACAGACATGTGGGCATGTACGTCGTATGTTTATCTGCTGTCAGTCTAGTGCAATTATCTATCTATATTGTATTAGTTGTCCCCCGCGGTTTCACCCGCGTTCCGGATATATCTTATCTTTTCCTGGGCTAAAAACTTAGACCAATAAAAGGCTAAAAAGTATCCTATGTTTTATTCCAGGTTATTATCTATCTGTGTGTTAAGTTTAATCAAAATCCGTTCAACAGTTTTTGCGTGAAAGAGTACAAACATCTTCACATCCAAACATACTTTCACATTTATAATATTACTAGCTTTCCGCCACGCGGTTTCACCCGCGTTCCCGAGGGATCTTATATTTTCCCGGGATAAAAAGTAGCCTATGTGCTATTCCAGACAATAATCTATCTCTATGCTAAATTTCATCCAGATCGATTCAGCCGTTCTGGCGTAAATGAGTAACAAACATACATCCATCCATCCAAACTTTCACATTTATAATATTAGTTAGAATAGTAAGATATAGTAAGAAGATTAGTAAGATAACTTGCATTGTTTACTTATACTTCAACAAATGAAGGGTACACGTTTCATCGTGTTCTATCACAATTATTCCTTTCGCAACACTCATGCATGCATTCATGTTTATTACGAAGAGTAGATAAAGCATTGTCAAACGAGCAGCAAACAGCTGTTCGAGACTGCTGTTAGTTACATCAGAGTCTGGTTCTTAAATGTAATATTTATTTATATTTTTTACTTCTGGTAAAGCTTGTGTTTGACCGCAAATTCAACATGTTAGGTGATGATGTGGCCGAAGGTGGTAAGCATACAAAGCTTAGATGAGAACTGGCTCTCAAGTGCACCTGTCGGAACACACCGATAGGTGTTTGGCAACAGATTTTCAACTTGAGGGTGGTAGCCAGCCATTCGGGTACTACCACCGTTCACTAACACAAGGTCGAAATCGTATGAACGAGGACTAGATATTACAGTGAATATGAGAATGTGATTATAACATAAAACAAGAAATTAAAACTGAAGAAAATGTATGCGACTGAAAGACTTTGTATCTATGGTCATGAATAAACATTAATAAAAAAAAGTACAGTTTAAATCGAACTAATATCTCCGTCAATTTAGTATTCTAAACTCATCAACAAAATAACAAATCCCATAATAACAGTAAAATTTATCTAATAACATCTGCGGAGATGTCAGACGCGTCACGACTCACAAACAAACTCACATAACATTTCGATATCAATAAATCATAGTTCACCTTGACTCAGCACTGACCCAGTTTTTTCAAGCAACACTTTCAATTCTATATAAGAGTGTTTACACCTGCTAAACGAAGCTATAGATCTGTTTGAGTTTTATGGCTGGCGGGTCAGTGACTACCACCTATAGACATTAGGCAATGATAGCTCCGTGGTTAGTGACGTCGGATACCGCGGCGAAGGTCGTGGGTTCGAATCCTACAATTAGCTTGAGCTTTCCGTGAAGGAAAACATCGTGAGGAAACCACAGCACGGTGGTAGGGTACTTTGTAGTACTCGACTGGCTGGCTACCACCCTCAAGTTGAAAATCTGTCGCCAAGCACCTGTTGGTGTGTTCCGGCAATTGCACTTGAGAGCCAGTTCGCCTTTAAGGCATTGGTAATCCCCTGGTATTGTCAATGTCAGGTGACCCGCCTGCCTCGTTGTCACTTGGGACATTATAAAAAAAAGGGGTATTGCCAATGTGTTGTCGACTGTGCAACACACCAATAGATGTTTGGCGACAGATTTGCAACATGAAGGTTCCAGTCAGTCTGATTTATTACTGTAGGTACCTACTAGCTTTCGTTTGCGGATTATCTGTTGTTTTCGGGATAAAAAGTAGTCTTTTTTTTAATATTGACTTACTAGTTTGAACAATTGAGAACCTGATCGTCAGATGACGACAGATTATGTATCGAACAACCTTACTTACGTGAAATGAAATGAAAATGTTTTTTATTCAAACAAGCACTTATGAATAGTCTAGACTCTATGCTCGGTTCGGAAGGTTGCTTTTGCTGAGAAGAGCCGGCAATAAACTCAGCAATTACTCTTTTCAAAAACAACTTACACCTTACATTTAATCATTATTTATTTATCTAGTCTCACTGATAATATTTGCGTGTAACTTGCAAATAACTTAAATATTAGATAGGTATTTAGAATGTACCTAGTGTAATGTACAAAGTGAAAATGATTATGCATGCACCACATTCAAATCAACTTAGATTTGGCATGGATGGCAATATGCTCTGCTACCCAGCTCAGGGCAGGTCAGTAGTATTAAAATACTCTTATAATATTATATTCGTCACAGGCTCACAGCGTTCACATGCATGCAATCTCAATATACAATATGCAACCAGTTTTCCCATACGAATGATGCATGAAAAGAACATTATCGATTAAAAAAACCGGCCAAGTGCGAGACGGACTCGCGCACGAAGGGTTCCATAAAAATGGCATAATCACGTTTGTTGTATGGGTTTTTTTCTTTTTTAATTATGTTAAAAGTATTTGTTGTTATAGCGGCAACAGAAATACATCATCAGTGAAAATTTCAACTGTCTAGCGATCGCGGTTCTTGAGATACAGCTACGTGACAGACAGACGGACAGACAGCGAAGTCTTAGTAATAGGGTCCCGTTTTTACCCTTTGGGTACGGAACCCTAATAAAAATGAGTTTTATTGTTAATGTCATTTCTATAGCGATAAAGTGCAATTTAAATTGTTTTAAAATAGGACAAGTACCAAGCAGAATTAAATTTAATAAACACTTGTAAATATAAAGCGAGCGAGCGAATATCCATTTCAGCTTGAACAAAAATGCTTTCCGGCTGTTCTCCTCTATAAAGGCCTACATCTTAAATAGATGATATAAACAGCGTCCGTGTGGCAGGCCTTGGAGTGACTGTACAGTCCGATACGGGAGCGACAGCAGCGTCCATATCCTTGACACCTAACTCATGTGTTCCCCTTCTCCTCTACAGGTCGAATTTTTCAACCGATTCTCGTGAAATTTTGTGAGCAGGTTCTATGATAATTTATTTTTTGTCGATTTCCCTATAGTACCCCGTGTACCAGTGGCAAAAAGATGCATAGATTCTCTCTGATAAGTTTAACTGACTAGTGGCAAGAAAGGTCTGTTTCATTTATTTATGGACACACATGATAAACAATTATCTACAAAATAGATACAAGAGCACAAAGGGACTAAGTACGGAATATCATTAAAAAAATACAGCAGAAAAAATGTTGGAACGATTTGAGTAGAACATCAACTAAAACTCATTTGGAACCTTCTGAAAAAAAAAGTTACCAGATTAAAAGACTATAAAACAATACAAAAATTAAATGCTAACCATTGACTAAAATGAAGTAAAACCTATTTAGAATCAGACTGGCTCCTACTATCAAAATCCTGGCAACACCAATGAGTTTAAAAAAACGTGTTCCTTTCCGCTTTTAAATAAATTAAAAAAAACTAGTCATTCAAAGTATCCCCAAGGTCGCCGATGTCACATAACCCTGGCATGACGTTCCGGGTCGTGCTAGCAGCTAGACGGACCTGTTTCACAGAGTGATCTGTCTCATTGAGGCTATTTTAACTTTTGCTCGCAGATTTGACGTTGAAACATTTGTGTTGAAATGTGAAGTTATGGTAATAATGGTTCTGATGCTAGCGAGTGTTGAAATTGACCGAGCTTGGGCAAAAATGCTTTTGTATGATTGTCCAGCTGTCCGACTATCCGTCTGTCCGGCTGTCCGTCTGTTCTCTTCTACAGGTCGCAGGAGCAGCTTTAACAATTATGGTTTTTTTGTCGATTTAGTTTTACAAAATGGCAGTGACATGCGGTTTGAAAACGTAAAAAATTTAAAAATGTCCCAAAACTTTCTAAAGGGCCAGTACGAGTAGTAACTACCTACCTAGTAATGTTTAGTTTCATATGGTTCTAAACTCATTGTTCAGATTCATAATGATTGTTTTTGATTTATTATAATTATTGTGATTGATCTATCCGGCTCGAAGGACCATGAACAAAACCTAGTTCAGATCTAGGGTGATGATGCAATAAAAGACATCAAATATAATGTAATAACTTTATTGAGAATAACCACGGGTGCAATTAGTATCCCAATAAAGTTATTACATTATATTTGATGCCTTTTATTGCATCATCACCCTAGATCTGAACTAGGTTTTGTTCACTCATGAATTAGGAAAGTAACGTAAACAAAGACTTTTAACTTATACTATCTATCTTTAAATCTCTTTGAACGTAAATAAGGTACTTACTCAACAAGATAATATGTTAAAAAAAATTAATGGCGCCCAAACCCAGTTCCCGCGCACGCGTCATGGACAACCACCGGCTTATAAAAATGAAAAGCTAATTATTAATTATCTTGTCTTTTCCCGGATAAAAAGCCTATATTTTATTCCAAGATTTGATCTACCTGTATGCCAAGTTTTATTTAAATCTGTTCAATAGTTTTTGCGTAAATGAGTAACAAACATCTTCATATCCATACAAACTTTCATATTTATCGTACGATGTAAGACCTCAAAACTTCCTAGAAACAAGATCATACCTGTAGCACAGAAAAAAAACACAATCACTAAATCATAAACAATCAGATAAAAAAAAAACTTACGCAAGTCAAAGAGTTGGAATAATAAAAACGAGTGTTATGGACGCGCGGGCGAGCCGATAAGGTCACGGTCGCAAAGATATCATTCGTAACATTTAAAACGCGATTATAAAAATCGAACGATTTTAAATTAATATTCGCCATTGTTGATTGGAATTAAATATTTCATTAGAAGTATTTTGTTGTTTTGTAAGACTGCTTATTAGGTCACGATACTCTGTGCCTAATGGTTTAAATAAAAGTTCTTAGAGTTATAGAAATTCAATATTTCATTGTAAATAGAACAATTTTGCTATAATTTACGAACTTAGTTGTAAATGTATATCACTTTCTAGAACAGGCTTTCATGTGAAATATCCTACTTCTTCGATAGTTTATATTACTTTAAAACAAAAACACACATTATTATTATTTCTTTGTCAAATAATATAATATTGACGACAAGTATAGAAAACAATATTAACATTTATTCCACGAAGCTTATTTAACGAATTAATTCTTATTCTATTATTGTATGATCTTGCTTAGCTTTGAAATCAGAATATTAATTTCAGAATTTTACAAAACCAATATTTTAATATACTTCACAACTGATATATTTTTTCATTAAACAAAATAAAGTCTTATTGAATTATTTAAAACTGTTTTCTTTAAAGGTAAAGAAATATTTGTTATTTTAATTTTAATTATCCGCAGCTAAATGCATTTAGCCTCGCTTTTACTTACACCCCAGTTCCCAAGATGAAAAATAACCTATCTCCAAAACATACAGAAACCTTATTACGTACATTTACTCCTTATGAGGAATCTATCCGCTAAGAATGGATTTTTAAAAACTAAACCTCGTCTAGAGGTTAGTTCTTTTATGAATCGATCACAATTTCTACGTGAAAGCTGACTATGTAGATTCAAAAGGGATGAGGCCGTCTCAAAGTAACGTAGCTGTAAGCCTACGCCTGCCAACGCCTACGCCTACGCTCGTAGCGGTCCCTACGTCTCGCCTACGTCATCGTAGCAGCGCTTCAGTCACTTTGTTTATATAGGACCCGCCCGACTGTTTACTTCATAGGTACTTCGAATTGAAAATAAATCTTCAGATTGTATTAAGAGCAGTTCATGTATGGAAATACTGAGAAAAAAAAAATCTAAATCGGAATACCCGCGCGTAATCTGGAGGCACGAATTCTTTTAATCAAAACGACAATGTGACAGACATGTCATTATCAAGCGTGATAGCAATAATGTTGGTATGGCGTGAGAAAGGGACGGAGGTGTAGCAACAAGTCGCGAGCGTGGCGCGCGGGGCGGCGCGGGGCCGCGTTATCGCGTCCGTGACGTCAGGACCCTTTCACTGTCCGAAGTTGCGTTCTCGAGTCGACAATTTCAGTCCGCGCGGCTCGGTCACAGCGTGAGCACGTCTCGCGCTTAGTGTTCCTAAAATAAACCGACTCACGCGTCACTCGTATCAATTATTCAGATTAAAAAATACTATCGTCAGGAAATAATTCACACGCAAACGGTCTCATAAAGTCCTCCGTGTGCAACCATTCCTGTGTCGACTTCGCAAGGACGTGCCAAGCAATCCCCGGACTTCGCGATGGGCGTCATTAAAGTGACCCCGGACACCGCGTCCCTCATCTCTGCCTGCGACATGCTCGACGATATGAAGGTAAGTGTTAAGAGAGAATCATGTGATGTCAAACCAGTCGCCGGGGAATGGCGGCCGTCCAAAAACTCGGCCCGAGTTCCGTATTAGTGAAAACATTTTCTCGCTTCTCGCCTTTTATTCGACACGCGTGGGCGACAGATCTCATCTCGGTTACGAGTTACGACGCGTAATTTGAAATATTATGCGCTTTTACGCGATGGCATTCGGTGCGGAGCATACCGCGTGCCGTACCGTACGGCGTACGCCCCGTGCGTATTTATGTAGATCGTGAACGTTTTCTACCCGCGGACGCGGTGAAAACTCGGCGTATGTCGCTCGCTCGCTGCGCCTAGCCTGCGCTCGCGCTGGCTGACGGAAGCGGTTGCCCTTATCAGTTGTTTGTGACATGATTGCTATAACTAGAGTGCCCTACGCGCTACGTGAGAACATTTACATTACTATAGACCCACGGTATGACTGCAAAAATTACGAATGTCGACATGATCGTTATCGCTTTCTATAAAAGTATAATTTGGAAAGATTATCGGTGATATTTCTGAAAAATCCTCGGAAATCGCTTAACTAATATCTATATAAATATAATTTGTCACAGCATCACATCTCACGATATGGTGACGCAACATCGTTAAATTGTTTTGATTGTGTCAGATGCGGTCATGTGAAGCGACATGCGCTTAATATTATAGACGGTTAGATACGATTACGTTACAAAATAATAATGTTGCATGTATTAAAAAAATACCTTTTTTTAAATTCTGGATAAGCTTGTATTTGACCACAATCTCACCATGGTAAGTGATGATGTGGCCGAAGGTGGTAAGCACACAAAGCCTAGATGGGAACTGGCTCTCAAGTGCAGCTGTCGGAACACACCGATAGGTGCTTGGCGACAGATTTTCAACTTGAGGGTGGTAGCCAGCCAGTCGGGTACTACAAAGTACCCTACCACCGTGCACTAATCAGTGTATAAAACTGTAAAAGTACTCAAATAGCGTAGCTATATGTTTTATCATCTATATTTATCCTTTTTTTTCAATTTAATTACAAAGTTGATCTTGATGGTGTATGTTTATGACGTCATAAGCATCGTTTTGACATTTAAAAAGAAGCTGATTTAATCGTGTTTAGTGCATAGTAACAGTTTATGTTGAAGTACCAAACTCAAACTCAAAATGTTTTATTCAATTTTGGGACACTTAAGGAACACTTATTGAACGTCTTATTGCTATTTTTAATGCTATTGTTACTGTTACCACCATTTCCAAATAAAGACCTGTCAGGAGAAGAAACGGCGAAACAAACTCCCCGGTTTTTTTTTACAATACTTTACCCACTAGTAAACGCTTCACGCAAACTTTTCAGTACATTGAACACGCGTAGTGGGCATGCGTCGTTGAATAGAAGATTCCTCGTGTTTAATTTAATTTCAACAAAACAATATTACAGTAACAACTGTTTTGTTACATTTTTATTGGAAGGTAGTTAAATATTAATGAAATGCTAACGTTAATACGACCCTCAATAACAAAAATACGGCGCAACCGTCTCGCTCCCGTATCGGACTGTGCTACAGTCATTCTAAAATCTGCCACACGAACGCTGTTTAGATCATCTATTTATTATGTAAAGGCCTTTATTTATGGTAACGTTCATTAACTATTTGGAAATAAATAACGCTTTTATGAATTTGATGTTGCTGTGAATGAAAAAAATTTATGACTAGATATTTAAATTCATTTGTTTAAAATAAATGCACCATTGCTTTACAAATAGATTTTGCGTAATTAATATCCAAGAACGTACAAGATACATCTCGCAATTGATATTGTTTCTCATTTGAACTTTTCGTTGCCACCTTATTCTATTAATAAGTTTTTTTTTATATTCCTTTTTTACTTGCCACATTGGCAATGATAACTAGCCTATCGACTTTTTGGCTTGCGAAGTGACGTTGCGTTTTCGTTTTATTTTCATTAAATTCATGTATTTTGAGTGTTATTGAATAATATCGGTGGTAGTTTGTACAATAAAGATCAATCTAAGTGCACAAGTGAAGTGAAATTAAATGAAAACGTGTATCGTGACTTTTCAGGTTGTCCCAAAAAGTCCGCGAAAAGTTTTAGTGGAACAGTCGCCAATTTCACTAAAACCAGATGAGGACTAGACTTTACAGTGAATCTGACAGTATAACGTGACTATAACATAAAATAATATTTAAAATAAAGAAATAGCTTAAAGGTCTAGTTACCAAGCCAAAAACCTTTTAAAAAATTTATAAAGGCTAACTATCCCCAATAATTGTATATCTTTTTTTTTATGCACAAGTGACAACGAAGCGGCGGGTCACCTGATGATAGTGACTATAAGTACTACAGTCGCCTATAGACAGCAATACCAGAGGAATTGCCAATGTGTTGTACACCTTATTACAATGCCTTAAAGGCAAAGTGAACAAACTATTTGGCGTTGTATATTCACAGCTATAATTGTTTACGTCTATTTGGCGTTACACAGCGCATAGACATGGGTCGTGAGCCTACAATCCTTGATATTAACAAGTGAAGCATTTTCTATATTAGTTGCGGATGCGCGCGGTATGTGGGTCGCACGATGCGTTTTGAAACCGCTCAATGTCGCCCGCCGGCGGTTGAAGCCTATGTGCGTTGGCCCTTTTATTTTGATTTTAAAGGCGATGATAGCTCAGTGGTATGTGACGTCGAATACTGCGGCGAAGGTCGTAGGTTCGAATCCTACAATGAGCTTTCGGTGAAGGAAAACATCGTGAGGAAACCATAGCACGGTGGTAGGGTACTTTGTAGTACCCGACTGGCTGGCTACCACCCTCAAGTTGAAAATCTCTCGCCAAAACTCCTATCGGTGTGTTCCGACAGCTGCACTTGAGAGCCAGTTCCCATCTAGGCTTTGTGTGCTTACCATCTTCGGCCACATCATCACTTACCATGGTGAGATTGTGGTCAAACACAAGCCTATCCAGAATAAAAAATAAAAAAAGATCGGAATCTTCATTACTTAAATATTGTTATGAATGGTAGGTTCTACAAAAGGTTTGTTGTAAATATAATGTAAGTATAATGAGTACGTTAATTAAAACCATTTAAAACTCAATTAAAGCATTGTTACTTGAAAATGCAAAAATGTGCCGCAAAATTAACATAATTATCAGTACAGTACCTATAGTAATTTACGCAAAGAATATTTTGAATTCAATGAAGGTCCGGTTGGAGTGGTTGGTAACAACACTACCAGTACGTCACGGGTCGTGGGTTCAATTCCTGCCGAGGAGAGACGTGTTTACTTAACAATATGTCTGTACGAAGTATGTATGAAAAGAAGTTCGTATATCAGTTATCTGGTTTCCATAGTAAAAGCTCTGCTTATGAGAACAGATCTATGTGATGGCAAAATTACCTGAACAGCCTTTTTGTAGAATATATTATATAATATTTAGAGTTTTTTTGAACTAAAATATAAACTAACATAGATATTTACATTATTATAGCTACAATCTATATATATTAAAGAAAGTCGTGTTAGTTACACTATTTATAACTCGAGAACGGCTGGACCGATTTTCATGGTTTTTGATTTGTTAGATTCGTCTCCGCCCGGAATAGCAGAATAACTATTAAAAAAATAAGAAAAATGCACATAAAAAAGAATAATGAAGACAATTATTTTGTCATACATTTAGTTCTCCTTACAATAACAAACACAACAAAAAATGAGCGAAATTGGTCCAGCCGTTCAAGCGTGATGCCGTGACCAAGGAAATAGGGATTCATTTTTATATATATATATATATATATATATAGATAAGGCCATAAGTATCAACTGGCACTAGTAAAATAGAATATACTAAAACAGCACCATTAAGCGTCCCTGACATAATATTTTAGCATACACTTGTCAATGCTATCTTATCAACACTTGCAGAATTTAACATGTCTCTATTGTCAGTGTGCAACTTGTGCGTAATACGACCAAATGTTGCCTCTTTGTTTTTATTATCAGTGTCAATAAAAATGTTTTCTTATTTACTTACTGTGTGTTGCGTCGATAGTTATAAATGAGCTTAATTCCGTGATGAACTCCGTAACTACTTAACCGATATTGATGAAACTTAGCACACAAATAGATTATAAATAGATTTGACGGGCCAGTTGGCGTGGTTGGTTAACACACTGCCTATAACGCCGCAGGTCGTGGGTTCGATTCCCATCCAGGACAGGTATTTGTGTGCATGAACATGTCTGTTTGTCCTGAGTCTGGGTGTAATTATCTATTTATGTATGTATTTACAAAAAAAAAATAGTCTATGTATTATATCAGTCATCTGGTTTCCATATTACAAGCTCTGCTTAGTTTGGGATCAGATAGCCGTGTGTGAACAAATGTCCCAGGATATTTATTATTTTATCATTTATCATTATATCCTGGAATAAGTGCTAGGATACTTTTCAACCTAAGAAAACGCGAGTGAAACCGCGGGGGACAGCTAGAATTATATACAACATTATTTTTAGTATGTAATTAAATAAATCTATATTATAATATTAATGCTGACTATTTATTTTTATTTTTTTTTTTGTTTGTTTCAACGCGATAATCTCAGGAATTGCGGGTTCAAATTGAAAAATTATTTCAGTGTTGGATAGCCCATTTATCGAGGAGGACTAGGCTATACAACATGAAGTTATGTTGCGATAATCCCACGGGAAGGCGGATCAAACCGCGGGGGAGAGCTAAGTATCCTCAGACATTCTTCACACACGAAGAACATTTTACAAAGAATAAAATCTCGGGGAGAAGATAACATTCGGAGAACAACCAGTAAAAAATAAATTAATAAGGAAATGAAATATAATCATAAATTAATTATCTGGTTATGTCTAGTAAAATAGCTGCGAAATGTTTTAAAGAAAACAAACTATAAAAAAACTTAATAGACATGCCACTAAATAACAATGACTAGAGCATTGCACAGTCGTAAAAACTTATATATATTTACCGGCGGTCGTTTAAAAACACCGATAACACTAATTCAAGTCTTGTTTCAATTAATTATATTGTATAACCATTGTCCCCAATTTTGGCAAGCAAGACGCTACGCGCCTGAATCGCACTAACGAAGTTTTCTTGTACGCTGAGTATATATAGACGTTTTTGTTGGATATTGTTAGGGCGAGTTCTCCGGTCATTGAAACCTGACTCCCCTCTGCATTGTACGAGTATCCCATACTACGCAACAGTCGTGTTTAAATATTATTCATGGCTTTTTAAGAATGGGTAAATTAAATCCTTATAAAATCAAGATGTCGGTTTGTCTGACATTCTGTAATCAGGTAAGGATACATTTTTATATGATGTAATTTTGTAACATTAGACTAACCTATTTAGAAGTAAAACAATGATGACACAATTTATTTTTATAATGTTTCGGTTAAAACTTTAAGGTTTATTTTTCAATGGCATTCTGAAACGGCAGCTATTCTGTCCTGAAATAGACTTTAATTCGTAAATAAAAAGATTACAATATTGATGTAGGTAAAAATAATAATTATTGATATCATAATACTTATCAATGATAGTTATCATTCTTAGGCGATACTTTCATCTGATAACCTTCCAAAAGTTCGATTATAATGAATAATATTTCAAGGCCACTGAAAAAAAAACCTATTGTACTAAATTTTCGAAAATAACTGTTTACGTTTAGAATAACAAAACAGAGACGTATTCTAATCTCTCTATATCCCTTTCTTTTCTACGTTCTAGAAAAACGATAGAATTATCTATGGTTGTCATGTTAGTCTATGCCAATAAAATGCGGGAAATCAGTAGATCAATTTCGACAGACTAATATTTTTTACGTTCAAATTATTTGATAATGTCTTATATCGTTTTCTACGGTTCTTTGTTACAAAGAGATATATTTCTAACTAGTTTTCTCTGTGGTTTCACACGCGTCGATGAGGGAACCATTTACGGGTAGAATTTAAAAAAATGCTTTATTACCTGGATTAGGAATCTACCTGTCTTTTAAGTTTATACTTTCTGAGTTTTTGTGATTAATCAGTGATTGATTATGGTCAGCTGTATTATTTCAAAGATTGGAATTTCCCATATTAGAAGTGTGATTTACCTATTGGAAAGCGATTAAATATCTACTTATTTAATCGATAACGATTAATCAATCATCAAAATTTCCAACAAATACTTAAGTTATCTAAGGAACATAATATGATTTACTTTTCTGATAAGTACTACAATATTTAGAAACGCTCGAATCAATTCAATTGATGAACGCAATATAAGGCGATGATAGCTCAGTGTTAATCACGTGAACTGCAACAAAGGTCGTGGGTTCGAATACTACAAAGAGCGTGAGTTGATGAAGGAAAACATCACGAGGAAACTACAGCACTGGCTGGCTACCACCAAGAACCAGTTACCTTTAAGGCACTGTAAAAAGGTGTACAACACATTGGCAGACCTCCTGGTATTGGTCTATAGGCGACTATAGTCAATGCCGCCTGGTTATCTTTTTGTTTTTATATGGCGCAAGAGAGCATGCAGGTCACCTGATGTTAAGTGATCCCCACCGCCCATGCTGTGATTTTTTTTTTTTATGTCACAAGTGACAAAGAGGCAGCCGGGTAACCTGATGGTAAGTGACAACCGTCGCCTATAGACATTGGCGATACCAGGGGATTGCTAATGTGTTGTAAACCTTATTACAATGCCTTAAAGGCGAACTGGCTCTCAAGTGCAATTGCCGGAACACACCAACAGGTGCTTGGCGACAGATTTTCAACTTAAGGGTGGTAGCCAGCCAGTCGAGTACTACAAAGTACCCTACCACCGTGCTGTGGTTTCCTCACGATGTTTTCCTTCACCGAAAGCTCAAGCTCATTGTAAGGATTCGAACCCACGATCTTCGCCGCGGTATCCGACGTCACTTACCACTGAGCTATCATCGCCGATATAAAAAGTAACTGTGATATAAAATTGTCACTTGTGATGTAATAAATAATAATAACAGTATTGGCAAACAATTATGTAGCTATCTCCACCTCCAGTTCGTTCTTGACATATCTCTCTTATCTATTTCATAGTATACATCGGCCTAGAAACGTGCGTACGCGAGTAAGCGATGAACAAACGGATACATAATTATGTGCATTTGTGTCACTTAGCCGGTCTCACACGTCACTTCAAAATATACTGAAATTACTAACTATAGTTAGTCAGGGCCGGATTTAAGGGAGGGCAAACGGAGTCTCCGAAAGAGAGGGACTTAAATTCTATATATTCATAAAGTTCTAGAAGTGTCGCCGAACACGGGGTTGGGGCGAAGGTTCCTTCCGCTATAAAAGGTGAAACACTTGCAAGAAAAATATATATTATTTATCATATTCTTAAAATAATTTAGGGCCTCCACACCTCTAAATCCGGCCCTGTAGTTAGTAACCAAACTTTAAATAAATAAATTGCAAGAAAAATATATATTATTTATCATATTCTTAAAATAATTTAGGGCCTCCACACCTCTAAATCCGGCCCTGTAGTTAGTAACCAAACTTTAAATAAATAAATTGCCTGACACGCTGCCATCTGATTCAAAACTAAGCAGAGCTTGTACTATCGTAACTACTAAGTGCTAATTACTACTTTTATTTGTACATTCGTACTTAAATGTCATGGATGGGAATCGAACCCATGACCTGTGGTGTGATAGGTAGTGAAATAAACCATCGCCGACCGGTGCGTCTACCCCTAACTTCGCACACACAGTTCTTGTGCACTAAATAACTACGTGCAGTATAAATAAGTACTTATTTTGCTTTATATTAATAAATAAATATCCTCGGACATTTGTTCACACACGGCTATCTGATCCCAAACTAAGCAGAGCTTGTAATATGGAAACCAGATGACTGATGTACTACATATACTACCTTTTTTTTTTTGTAAATACATACTTAAATAGATAATTACATCCAGACTCAGGACAAACAGACATGTTCATGCACACAAATGTGTGTCCTGGATGGGAATCGAACCCACGACCTGCGGCGTGATAGGTAGTGTCTTAACCAACCACGCCAACCGGCCCGTCATTTAGTATATTTGAGGACTATAATGCAATTTCCCAATAAAATATTTTAAAACCTATGTGAAATGTTTTTACGCATCAATTCAATCTTATCTATATAATGCTTATATTTGATATTACCTTCAATTAATGAATTAATTATCAGCAATGCAATCTGTTTTGTTTTTTTTTTGATACAATATATGTTTTTGATATTTATTATCTATCACAAAATGTTGTCAAAATGATACCGGCGACGCGACAGGTCAAAGTTGGCCTTCTACTTATCTACCTTTTACTTATAATATCATTGGGTTTAAGTGTATACCAGTAGAACGATTCTCGAATCTAATTGATATCGTAATCGGTCTCAATTTTTCAATAAGGTGTAATTTTTTTATGTCATTAGGTTGACAAAGAGGCAGACGGTTCACCTGATGGTAAGTGGTCACCGCCGCCTATGCAAGACCAATAAAAATATCCTAAAGCATTCTAATCTAAACAATACAAGTGTACATGCAAGTCTCGAATCAATTTACAAGTTATTGAATACGAATTATAACCTATGCCAAGTCATTGCTTCACAAGGGAATTCTGTAGGACGTGATTAGTATGCGCGTGCGACGCTCAGCTGACGTCCAAACGTAAATAATAGTGTTGTGCTCGATAGACGAGCCTTCTGGGATACCTTGATCTACAATTGTTTCTTTTTCAAGGTACACCCTTAATATTCTACTTATAGATATAATTAGTTATCATGTGAAATGTATTTTGTTTCGTTTATATTTTTGGAACGAAGTTCCTTATCGCGCGTTGTGAAAGGGGGCTAGACGGAAAAAATTCTTACGAAAAATTGTCACGACACTTTTAGTGTCAGTGTCACTTTATTGTAAGCTGTGCGGCGTGCGCATGTTTCTCTGTCTGTCTCTCTCTCTCTCTCCCTTATAGAAAGCAAGCCAGATTTTTTTTTCATTTCTATTTATTTATATATATATAAACTAGTGGCCCGGGCAGACGTTGTCCTGCTCTGAAATTTAAACAAAACTTAGAACCCAATTCCAGCGCTACCTACCGGGTGCAATTGTGAATCTAAACCATCACGAAAATAATGACAGTCCGACGATTTCCGTAGAAAATTACCAATTTAGAATTATTAAAAAAAACAACATTTTTTATGGGTTTTCCCTATTTTTTTTCATTTAAACTAACCTGAGCGACCAAAAAAATATGACACGTTCGTAGATTTACTATAGCAGCGCCATCTATTGATTACTTACTCAACCCAGTCGAAAGGTATCGACATCTGTTAGAATCATTTGGAGTTAACAGATAATTGCGACTGTCAAATAATAACAGACAAATAATTAGCAATAAATTAAAATTGCGACTATAATTTGAGATTTAAACTATCCTATCTCTCAAGTTGGATCGAACTGCACATGGTGTGCGAATTTTATTATAATCGGTTAAGTGGTTTAGGAGTCCATTGAGGACAAACATTGTGACACGAGATTTATATATATTAAGATGTTTTTTTTGTTTTTTATTTTTATTTATATATATATATATATATATATATATATATATATATATATATATATATATATATATATATACTCTCTCGACTTATATAACTTCGTTCCATCCGGGTGTCCCTTGACACCTCTCCAGTTTTTTTAATTATAAATAGGTAGTATGGAATCCTGTTTCAAACAATATCGCAGTCAACCATTCATTCGCTTACATTTTTTTGTCATTAGTTTCGCAAACGATAAGCAAATTGTGTAGGTATTGTCTGATTATGATATTTTTTCTGATGTAATCACGAACTAAACGCGCTGAACTCTAAAAATACGCAAAAATCGCAATTGTTTTTCACAATCGGTCAAATCTGTTAAACTTGAAACAACTGAATTTATCTGACCATGACGTGACCATTCCTAATAAAAAAAATACATTTAAACCTTTTTTTATTTTATACTGGTAGGTTAGTGACATTCACGTTAAATAATAGATTACAATATATTTGCGGAACATGTTAAAAACAAAGCAGAAAATCAACGTACGTATTTTAAAAAACGTGGTGCTGGCAACCTTGTTGGTACGTTTTTTTTTTTTCCATTCAAACTATTTAGAAGCGGTCATGAGCGAGCCAAATTCTTTGTTTGCATGGAGATAAGTGCCGTTCGTAAACTAAAATAAGTTTACCGCTGTAATTTATTGTTACAAAAACCTGATTATAATTATGTTATGTACGTACTTTTATTACACATAGTACACCAGCTGATAATGGGCCAGTAACACAAAACATTGCATGTATATATGTACGATAAATGTAATAAAATAAAAATACACTTATTGATAGAAATAAATGTCAAGCACTACACAGACAAACAAAGATATAAAAAGAACTTGTTTTCTATCCACTTAATCAGTAAATGGTGGTCGCGCCCAGTTTCAATATAAATGTTCATTTAGTCGCCAACTGGCCTTACACATAATTCTAAGGTCGTGCAACTGTCAAGAAAGTGATCAGGTGCCTACTCCACCATGATTATACGTTTTGATGAATCAAATCGGTCTTTATCCAGCCAATCATTATCACGAATCATATTATACTTACATAAAATTAATTTAAACAATTTAACAAACGAGTTTTAGCTAATATTTCAGCTATAGATTATTTATTAATATTTTTAGCTAAACACAACGTTTAGCTGTTAAGACCTTTGAAAGATTCCAATGTTAAATGTTTTCTAGTCTTTATTACCGTAGTAATAACGTCTACTTTTCGTTTACTAAAGCTAAAGGTACTTCGACTGGTATAAGTAACCTGTCATACAACTACAACAACATTACTGGACGAGTTTTTATTCGTTCTGAAACGCATTATCTCAACAAAGTGGGCCGATTCCAAATATCAGCTTATTAATGTTCTAGACAACCTCAAATCCTTTCTTCGTGCTCAGTTTGTCCTTACTAAAAACTAGTTCTATAAATACGAGTAACAAAACGTACAAGACTTATTTAAAAAAAAACGTCTGCTCATTTCGTCGCGCCCTAGTGACAGTGACGCAAGCGTATCGTCGCCAGTAATATTAATTGATTTGAATTTAGAACGATGTTCAAATAATTTAAAAGAAAGTGAAAATGGCTTCCTTCCGAAGGTGATAGCGTTTTGATGCGACGAATCCCTCGTTAAAACATACAGCAGGTATGCTAGTTCCGTTCCGTATTACGCAGCTCACGTATGCCGAGGCCATGCTAATGACTGGCCTCACGAAATCGAAAGTAATCGTCTAGATGTAGGTTGCGATCGTACAAAGAAACGTAACTTCGTATCCTATTTAGAATTTATTATTCACCTCGCGCATTGTTCTTATTAATCTCTCACTTTACTTTTTGTGCAACGTTGATGCATTTCAAATATCACTTGACCCATTAATTGAATTTTATGTTCACACAATTCTGTGTTATATTATTTTTGTTAACAACCGGCTTCTAGAGGCGTGTAGGAGACATCAGGTCTACTACAGATCTTATGAAGCTGAAATGTTCTATCTAAATTGCAATTGAAGTTTTAATAAATTCACAAATCTTAAACGCTTAAAATTTCAGTAGATTTCTTTATATCTTTTTGACTATAAAAGTCAAATTACAAAAATCATTGGTACAAGACTGACATAAGTATTATTGAATTGTATGTGAAGTACTTTTACAAAATACTGTATCCATTAAAGTGGCGCTAAGGTCTAAATTATAATCCAATAAAGAATCAATTAATTACCTACAAGACTCATTCGGAAATATGAAACTGACCTCTCATCGATATTCCAAACGGCATCGGTCACGATTTTAATGCAAATTGCAATCAGTGTTGAAATCGAAAGCATCCATTAATATTTGCGGCCCCTGTCCTAGAACTGACTAGACTCGACTACAGTACAGCCTTAATTGCGGATTTCCGAGTCAATTAACTACGTAAGATCTGTACAATTTGTTTATAGTCGATTGAGTTTTATTTAAACCGTCTGATCACGATCGCGCCATCCGTCGCAAGGTCACCGGCGGACTTTTCGACTCACCGACCGCCATTTTGGGTAATTCCTCAGGAATGTCTATGGTCGTTTCTAATATTACCTACTCTATTCTGTGGCATGGAGCGTGAAGCGTCGCGCGCGCTCGATTTAACATAAATATTCATTAATAATATACATAATTTGCATAAGTATTCTTAGCGTTTATGCGGATTTCATTTTCGTTCTTTCTATTATAAAACGTGTACAAATGCGTTGATAATGACCGAGAAATGCGAAAAGCGTGACTACAGTCGGTCGGTACGGGCGCGGGCGGTGAGTAGGTACATGCGTGCTCTATTGTGTGGACGGACCACTTGTTCAATGTTAGTCGGTTTGAATTGTGTTCATCGTACAATGTGCGTTAGTGTGCGCGTCATGTTTATTACCTTTTGCTGCAGACTGATGCGAGCACCGCAATCGGTGACGCACAAGTTACGTCTTCCGTCTCGACCCCTCTCTAACTTCCACAGATGTATGCAATATTCAGATTCTAGACAACCAATTACCTCATCTCAGATTTCCCTCGTGTTCTAATATCAGGTTTCTTTAGCAACTGTATTTTCAAGAATGCGGCGAATTTTATCATGATAAGGGATATTATTTTTAGTTTATGATACTATCTTAAGTTGTAACCTTGTACGTTTATCTTTTCTTAATTTTAATTTAATGTGTATCATGTTCATATTTTATACCTACATAGGTAGACTGATGGCTACATAATTCGAAAGAAACTAAAGATTAAATAGCGATAGTAAAACGAATACTTTTAGATTCATATTTTTTTATTGAATCATAGAGTAAATTTGGATTATATCAGAAGTCTAACAAGCACAGGTAACTATTGTCTTTAGAGATAGTCTTTTGCCTAGATGCCTAGATTGAATCTGGCTCTCAAGTGCTACACACCCAAAAGAACCTTATGATGATGGTCCTAAAGATTAAATTCTCATTGAATAATAAAGGACCACGACGTAAATACATTTAGTTATGTTAAATAAAATATAAAGAATAAAAAATGTGCTCATATTATTTGTCAAATCCGTACAAAATATGAGCTTATAGGATTTTCGTTTGTTGTAACACCTGGCGTTGGCTTCGTTTAATTTTTAAATAATACCTCTGACTACATACTTCATTAAACACTTTTTGTGCGACATTTACTGACGCATTTCATTGTAAAATATTCTAATTTACAATACAAATTTTTCACGCAAAAGTGTTATTTACTTATACTTTAAACTGTATTAATATAGGCAAATACTAAAGTCATCAGTTTTACTAAAATTAAAACCCCCCTAAAACTAAAATTAGAAGTCCCCTACACATGAATTATTGACGAAATAACTGTTTCGCCAATCGTTTAACAAGGTTCGTGAACAATGTTCATGGACCTCACTCACTCAATAAAACCGCAGCGACACGACAGGCGAAACTGCTCGTAACTTTGACCGGAACACAATATAAGTTGAACAAAACCATTGTTTGAAACAAAGTTAGTTTACATGACCGTTCCGTCTTGCAAACGTTCTATTGCGCACGCGACCACCAAGTTCACGATCACAATCGCGTGCCAAACTCGCGTGACAGCGATGCGTGATTGTTCAAACTTTTATAACTGACTAGCTGTCCTCCGCGGTTTCACCCGCGTTCCCGTGGGATTTTCGCAACATAGCGTGATGTTATAGCCTATAACCTTACTCGATAAATGGGCTATCGAACACTAAAATAATTTTCCAATTCGTACTAGTAGTTCCTGAGATTAGCGCGTTCAAACAAACAAACTCTTCAGCTTTATATGTAATATTAGTACTAGCTGTTCCCGTGGAAACTTATCTTTTACCGGGATAAAAATATAGCCTATGACACTCACAAATAACGTGGCTTTCTATTGGTAAAAGATTTTTCAAAATCGGTTCAGTAGATCCAGAAATTGCCCCCTACAAACTTTACCACTTTATAATATTAGTATACATAGATATAGATATGATCTACCTGTGTTGTGTGCCAAACATCAAAATCCGTTCAGCCATTTTGCGTGATTGAGTAGGTAACAAACATCCAAACTTTCACATTTATAATATTAGATAGGATGCATAAAGATTTCATAGAGTCGCTGAACTGGATGAAGTTGGCTAGGAAACAGTATGAAGTGTTTTGTAAAAGGCCTCTAACCAGCGACTGATGCAAATTTGCTCTTTTTATATACCTCACCAGTGTAAGAGTACCTAAAGATAATAGAGATTATGTTCGGTCTTCAGTATTAAATATCAAAGACTATAGACCAGTAACGGTTCATTATAAACAATGTCGAAAACGTATAGGAACTTACCGTGCAATTGTGGCTACCCCGCATATATCCATAATTGAAACACGATTATTTCAACTGTCGCAAAACTTTTTGACATCTGATTGACTTATCTTTTCAAATATGTAGTGGCGTTTTAACATAATAATGTTACTAGGTTTATTATCATTCTGCTTTGTAAAAGTAATGGATAATTTATTTAAATTATTTCTTTAAATACTATAAAAATTCACAATAATATTATTATGATTAATGTTTCAATATCTAAATCACACATGTTTTTCAATTTACATACCAAACAGTTTTGTTGATTTAACGTTCATAGTATGCAACGCTATTATTCTATTCACGTTGCCTACTGTTTCTAGACAACATTTATACTAATAAATAAAAAGTAAAACAATACACGCGAGGCGACCTTGCCGTCGAACAGCTGATTTCTACGCGTCAATAAAAAACGCGAAGCTATTCTTATTCTGACTAGAGAATTGTAGTATCACAAACGTTTCGTTTCCATTGCATTGCGCACTCGACCTCAACGCGCGACCAACAGATTTCAAATCGACGAGGAAAAACAAAACGTTATAAAATTTCGTATTTTAATCGACCCGCTATTACAAGGTCACGTCGCATTGTCCACTCGTGAGAGTACGGAGACGCCGTGACATCATTGTCACGGCGTCTCCGTACTCTCTCCGTACACTGGCACTTTTTAATTTTGTTTTTTTACATCACGACTCGATTGATGGCCGAAGGCTTACGATCGAACGTTTCATTAAGGTTGCATTCCAACGCGGTTTAAACAAGTGATTAATTGGTTGTATAATACAAGTTGCCTCAGACTTAATTTATTCTTGGAAAATGGGTCAAGAAAATTGTAATCTAACAAGTACAAAGTGGAACGCAGAAAATTTACGAAATTTCTAAGTAAGGTGTACGTACAGTCTCAGTATTTTTTTTCTTATTGTATCAAAATTCCGGCAAGGGATTACCTAATGGTAAGTGACTACTGTCCCATAATGACATTACCAATACTTCGGATTGTCGGTTGCCGATTTACAATGCTAGAAAAAGCATGTAACGTGCTTGACGATTGATGTAAGATAATTTGTTATATCCTCACAATGTTTTTCTTCACCCAAAGCTCAACGATGCGTAAAATTTCATATACTTTTCTATCCCTTTGATGAAACTAAGCCTTAGTTAGTAATTCTGTCGCGGAACTAATTTAATTAAAGCAAAGTAGGTTCTCCTGCCAAGCGAATGGTATTATGCCTTAGTTACTAAGGGATAAAGGGATATGAATAAATTTGTCGCATAGCGGCACCCTTGTTAACACTTTGTGACCTTAAACTATAGTTTGATGATAAGGACAATCTGGATTGTAATTAATATTGGCAGAATACGCTAATTTCAACAAACATTAACAAAATTTAAATTACAATTGTACTGTGAAATAACAAGTTTGAATTCATTAATTACTATTTCGATTTATTTGTTTTTAGTATTCATGAATTAAATTACATCACGGGAAGGAACGTGCTAAAACTAAAATAAATGGAACTTACTTTATACATACCATAATTTGACCTAAATCATTGACAGTACTGCATTCTTTAGTGCATAATATATACACTAAATAAAAGTAGTATAATTTATTTGGACATCAAATTACAATTGCAGAAAAAAGAGAAGGAAAAAAACAACAACATGATTACTACCAATAAATAATCATTATTATCACAATATAGGTACATAGGTACTAAGCAATTAGCATGTAAGCTATAATTGCATATAGCAATATATCGCAGGTTTTCTAGCAGAGCCTTAGATATGCGGTCTTATTAAAACTATGTTAAACGAAATAAATAAAAAATTCAAAGCAAAGCTCATCTCTAATACTAGTTTTATCAATTCGTTCTTCACAGTCTAAAGCAATGATGTTATAATTAAAAAGGTGTATAGATAGGTTATAAGCGCTTAGAAAGCGGGAGGCTAATTAGCCTACTTACTTTGATCTGAGTCGCGTTGCCGGCATCAACGGATACACTTCACGAATCAAATCATGTATTCAATTTTGGGACACATGAGGAACACTTTTACTGTTATTTTTAATGCTATTATTACCACCATTTCCAAATAAAGACTTGTCAGGAGAAGAAAGAAAGAAATCGAGTGCAATTAAAAGTAAATGAACAAAAAATTACATTTATGGGATATCGTAGTGTGGATATTGCAAATTAAGTTATTTATGTGTGCGTTAGAGTGCCATTTCTCGGCCATTTTTCAAGATCGTATGGTCCTGGTATCATTTGTTTAAAATATAAAAACCAATCGATTTTGCATAAACATCGAGTCGTTCATACAATTAATATCGATAAAAAACTTATAATTATCCTCATTTCTAATCTAGTAAGGTTCATACTATGCAATAGGAAGTATTTCAGGAACAGGACATGGCACAAGTCAAACAGGTATTATTGAATTAACGATTGTCTGAGCCGGACCTCTTTATGATAACACAGCTAAATAGTGTAGGTGGCAAACCTCGGAGTAGGTACCTGAGTCTGTTGTACATATTATTTAATCAGCTGGGTGCATTTGATTTACTGTTGATCAAAGTCATGAAAGTATGTAAGTAATGATATTCGCGCAGTGACGTCGAATATCGCGGCGAAGGTCGTGGGTTCGAATCCTACAATGAGCTTGAGCTTTCGGTGAAGGAAAACATCGTGAGGAAACCATAGCACGGTGGTAGGGTACTTTGTAATACCCGACTGGCTGGCTATAATACCACCCTCATGTTAAAAAATCTGTCGCCAAGCAGCTATGGGTGTGTTCCGACAGCTGCACTTGAGAGCTAGTTTCCATCTAGGCTTTGTGTGCTTACCACTGCGGCCACATCATCACTTATAATGGTGAGATTTTGGTCAAACGCAAGCTTATCCAGAATAAAAAAATAAAAATAAAAAATCACTCGTGGTAGAAACCATGGCCTTGTAATCTGGCACTAAAACTACAGCGAACGTTTAGTCTTGGACTCTATGGAGTTGTAAGCCAGGGACATTTTCGTCCAGAGACTAGGCGGACGCCGCTAGAATCACGGGTACATTTAGATAATCTTTTATTTTAAATATGTTTTTATTTACCTTATTAGCACTTGCACTTGAGAGCCAGCCTTTAGGTATTGTGAAAAGGTCGCCAACACATTTGTAGTTGCTATCAGGGCGAACCGCCTGTGTGCTTTAGACGATCTTATCAACATTTTGTTACTTAACATTATCATGTAATCTAACCGTGAGGATCTGTTATTGGCTTTCTGTTTTTTATGTAAAATTCTAGATGATTAAATTAGCTGTAGATCTTCCTTTCATAAATAAATAAAAATGACTATTAGAGATATAAAGTACTGTTATGTTTCACCGTCAAATAAACGCCTTTTTAACTGAATATAAATAGCAACATAATTTGATTGTAATTAAACATCACGGTTAAATAGATTCCTAGATATACAATATTGTGTTTTAGGCGTCAATTTGTTCGAGACTGAGTCTTTACCGCCAGTGTTGGTTCCATTTTTATCAATTTTCTTGTCGTTTATTAGTCCAATACAATTCTCCGTAGGGAATGCGACTTCAGCCCGAAGCATTAGTAGCATCAGTTCGCTAAATAAGATTAATGTAGCCGATCGTATCTCTCTCGTCGTTTATAAGATTCTTTGTGTACCAATTTGCTACTACACAATTTTTATTATGTACCACAATACGACATCTGAATACTAACAATAGACACTTAAAAATAATCTGATTCTATGAACCATCGATAACAAAGGATAGAAGTGATCTCAATGCCTCTGGAATCCATTTGTATAAATATCGCACCTAAAAAGTTATTTACTCATAAATTTACAATGCAGCCTTGATCGATTCTAAAAATATGCCAAAAAAATATTACGAGCCGTCGTACGCATGTTTGTGTTAGACTTCTCAGAAGTCTGAACTTAACGCAATATTTTCCTTTTATTTTTTCGAGTCCGGAACTAACACGAGTATTTCAATGCTCGCTGAGACAATGACCAAACGTTTTCTTGTACTTGTAAACGACAGAAACTTCAATTGACTATTGTTTCTGTTCACGTCGTCACTGTAATTTAGTGTCACTCGCCAAATGGCTATTATACTAACGGGATATGCTTCAGTCGTCAGCTGTGCGTGACAATTTATTACAATAGCGATACCGAGTGATCCTTCTAGTCTATCTCACGTACGTCACACCACACTCATTACTTTGTGTAATTCTCTCTGATCACCAATTTATCGAGGTCTACCAGGCTGTTCCTCCAACAATTCGACTTTAATAATGTTATGTAAATTGTTTCAGAGCGAATCGAGCTACACATCGTCAGAGGAAAGTTGCGGGGGCGGCGAGCGTCACGCCGTCCTCAGCTACGAGCAAGTATCGCGGCTCAACGATGTCATGGACGAGGTGGTGTCCATCCACGGGCGCGGCAACTTCCCCACGCTGCACGTGCGGCTGCGTGAACTAGTGGCCGGCGTGCGCGCGCGGCTGGAGAGTGCCCAGACCGCAGGCGGCGCCGGCATCGTGGTGCGTGACGTGCGGCTCAACGGTGGCGCCGCCAGCCACGTGCTCGCCGACCGCCCGCAGCCCTACTCCGACATCGACCTCATCTTCACCGCCGACCTGCCCACGGCGCGCCACTGCGACCGAGTCAAGGCCGCCGTCCTCAGCCACCTCTCCACGCTCATGCCCTCGGCCACGCCCCGCCGCCGAGCCTCCACCGCCGGCCTCAAGGAGGCCTACGTCTCCAAAATGGTCCGCGTCAACTCCGACGGCGATCGCTGGTCCCTCATCTCGCTGGGCAACTCCCGCGGCCACAAGTCCGTCGAGCTCAAGTTCGTGGACTCGATGCGGCGCCAGTTCGAGTTCTCGGTGGACTCGTTCCAGATCGCCCTCGATTCGCTGCTGGCGTTCCACGAGTGCGCTCAACTCCCGATCGGCGAAAACTTCTACCCGACCGTCGTCGGGGAGTCCGTGTTCGGCGACTTCAGCGAGGCTCTACTCCACCTGACGGAGAAGCTGATCGCGACGCGACAGCCCGAGGAGATCCGCGGCGGCGGCCTGCTCAAGTACTGCGCTCTTCTCGCGAAGGGCTACCGACCGGCGCGGCCGGACAAAATAAAAATCCTCGAGCGGTACATGTGCTCGAGGTTCTTCATAGACTTCCCGGAGCTCGGCCAGCAGCGCGCGAAGCTCGAGGCCTACCTTCGGAATCACTTCTTGGGGCGAGTGGAGGAGGCGCTAAAACATAGGTAGCTATATTTCTGATAAAGTTATCGAGTAAATCACTCTCCGTATATTTCATAGCATAAAGTCGAACTCCCACTTTCCAAGTGGCGATAGCAGATAAGACAGATAGCACAGGTAGTTAAGTAATGATGGTGTTCGTATGCGGCAGGTACCTGACCCTGCTGCACGGCGTGGTGCGCGAGTCGACGGTGTGCCTGATGGGGCACGAGCGGCGACAGACGCTGGCGCTGATCGAGGCGCTGGCCATGCGCGAGCTGTGCGCGCGCGCGCCCGTGCTCATGCCAGCCGCGATGCCGCCGCACGGGTACTACGTGTGCGTGTGTGCGTGCGCGTGCGCGTGCGCCGCCTGCTCGCCGTGCGCACAGTGCCCCGCGTACCCCGCCCCGCCGCCGCCACACCCGCACCACCTCTACTGCGAGTGTTGCCGCCCGCTGTGCCCCGCGTGACCCGCGCCCGACCCGCGACACACTCTGCGTCTCCACTGCGCGTGATTCTCACCCTCTATATCGATGAATTTAGTGCCAAATGTATATAATACGGATGAGGAGATATATGTATATGTTCGATTCGCCGCTCGGCGGGCGTGATGCTGGGGGTGTTCGGGCGGGCTCGGCGACGCGCGAAGCCTCGCTCTGTCAATTCGTAGTTGCTCAGTTTACTCGTGTCGATTATAGCGTCAATTGAAACGCCGGGCGAGGCCAGCCGCCGGCCGAGCTCCGAGCACCGCCAGCACCGCTTGTACCGCCTGCATCGCCTCCGCCGCGGCCGCTCGCCCTCGAGCGATCTTACAAATGTTTCCAAAAAATAACTGCACCCATATTAAAATTTTGCCAATTATTTTACTAGACCGTACTATTAGCTAGAACCGTAGGGAACGATCGACGCGTCGCAGCCGGGGCTCGACGGGTCGATGCGTGAAATAATTTCTAGTCGTACTCCTTTCGTGTTGATAAGTTAATATGTTAGCAGTACGAAAATTATTTTCCACGTGATTGTGACGGCCGCGTCGTTAGATACTAAGTCCGAGTCTATGGTCTGCCTATAACAAAAGACTAGCTAGTTATTTTTAAGCTTTTATGTATAGTAATCGTCTCCATAAAAGTAGTGGCATGTCTCTCGTCGTCGAAAAATCACGGAAAACATTGGGATAGAAATAATCGCTTGAAGCGAGGAAATTAGTTGCGAGAAGTAATTATAGGTTCTTCGAATGGGAGCCGCGAATGGAAGAACATGCATAATGTTTTGCCAAGAACAATTGAAATGTAAGAAATAACAAGTCCGGCCTTGTCAGTTGGCCTTTTAAACGCGAGATTATCCGATCTTTAATGGCGATTGGTGGGTAACAGTTGGTTATGGGCTGTACAACTTGATTCGCATTATGGGGCAAATTCGCCTTTCCATCTCCTTAGTCTACTGCTTCTCATTCAACAAGTTTTATCTGTTTTGTTTGCATGTTCATTTTAATTATTACACACAACAAGTTTCACATTTAGTAATAATTTTTTCATGGCTTCGTTACTTATATTATCTATAGCATTTTTTTTTATTATTTGTAGGATTCCAAATGACTTTTGGAAAAAAATCCGTTTTATCATTTTGCTAGTCTTTAATTTTTAACTATAGAATTATACAATGTAAATAAATATGTTTCACCGATTTATGGGACATGATCGATAAATTTACCCCATAATGCGATAGTGGTTATACACAAAGGGTAGATGAAATCTCCGTTCCTTACTTATTATAAACATTGAAAACCTATTTTACTACGTATTTATCAATCTGAAGGGATGTATGTACTCGTTGACACTTATCTTGTCCCGTGATCGCTCTAGTATTGTATACGGCTTGGCGTACGAACTAACAAATTAAGATAAAAATATAAAACTTTGAAAAAATATAAAAACCCAAAAAAATATATAATAAATACTAAGGTGTGTACAATATTAAAGTTCACGCTTTTTTAAATAATAAAAAAATACCATTATATAAATATTTTAAGAACATTTACAAGTAGCGAAGTCATGTTAGTAACGCAGTAGGTATGTATGTACTTATGAACATGTTTTCTTTTTGTCCTTTTAACGTCTCATCTATTTTACGGTTTATATTAAAGCTGTAGATGGTACGGAAAAATGTGATTTAATTGTTGTAGAATTAACCTGTTGTCGAAGAATATTATATACCTACTTACATTTAAAAATTATGTAGATTAAATCCAATAGAGAGATATACTATTATTGTTGTATTTTATGAGATATAGTTATATGAACGATGGTGTAAACAATGTCCGGCCAATACGTGCATGTCTTAAATATTTTGCCAATGCAAATTCAGAGTAAATATATGTATACAAATATAGTATTGCATGAATTTCTTAGTAGGACTCGAGATAAGCAGTTTGTAATATAATCTTATTGAATATATGAACTTATAATCCGGAATTATAAAGTACAATTCAAGCTACTAGAGTAATGCTAACTTTAACTTCGGAACAACTTTCTGAAAACTATTTTATGAACGAATTACCGACTTGCTCACTATCGAACCAAAATTTAAGATCTCATTTTTTTATTAAATCAAAAATATCTCGGGATGACTATTTAGGCGAGTTCCTTATCTCGCATCATTTAAGTCTAAGCTGGATGTCACCGATGCTATTTCGAGAAGAAAAAAAATTGCAGGCTAGACATGTTTTGCGTTTTGTATCCGCCCGTAATTTACGACGATGACTTTTATAATCAGAAGTTCCAGTGATGTATTTCTTCTTGAGCCTGTATATCAAAGCATTTCAGTTCTTGTAGATGTAAATGGATCAAATTTAGATTAAGTGTAACGGATCGTCGTGCAACTTTACGGGCGTAACGGAACGCAAATGTCAAAACGATAGCCCTAAATTAGAAATAGTTAGCAGTCGTCTGTACTTAGATATAAATGAAGTACATAACATAGTTAACTGAATCTAAACTATATTCCATTTGTAATAAGAGTGAATGTAAGTTAATTATCACTAGTGTTACATGCTATATCGAGACAGGCCTCTAAGTTGTGATTTGTAGTCTTTTCGACAGGTATTTTTAATGTCTTCTTTATTATTGTCTTGTAATTATTATAAATAACTGTGATTGTTATATATATCGATATTGATACAATATTGGCAACACCCGTTGAGAACTACCTCCTCGCGTGAATTTTAATGAAAACTGTATAATCAGTGATGTAATCTTTGTAATTTTTTATCTTTAGAACAAGACAAAGATTGGGTAGATTCATATATTATATATTGTACCTATTCCGTGTACACTAGTATCGATAAAGCACAGTGTCTGCAAAATCCATCCAATTTTTGTCTAAGTGTACATGCTGACTTCATCCTATCCAAATGGCTAAATTTCTAAACAGTCACAACGAAATGAGCTCTCCATCATTTTTATTAATTTTACATTTGGAATCGGTGAACGAAGCTCATAATTATGCTTGTTGGCCTAAAAACTCTTCCACACTTTACTGCAATTACTTGTGACGAATCGCTTCCAGAAAATGGTTTCAATATTTTGAGATATGACGTTTATACCTAATATGTTCATACTCAAAACAAGAGAGACATTGCAATATAGTTTAGTGTTTTATTATTTGTTCTAAAGTTACCATCAGTTTTCAGCTAGCCTTATTTTATACTGGTTTATTTTTTATGTAATGTTCACTGGTTAAATGACGCTTGCGCACTCTTGAACGGTTGTAAAGATATATGTATATATTGTAGGAAGGTAGGATAGTTGAAAGGCAGAAATGTACGTTCGAAATTCGTAAAATACCTTTTCTCATGAATTTGTAATGAAATAATAATAATTATTTTTAATTATTTACGTATTTATTATCTATGATGTAAATTCATCCGAATCAAGCAATTTATAAAGGTATTTAAATTTTATCGAATTTTGATTCCTATTTATTTAAATTAATAAAGAATGAGAAAGTTTCAATGAATGCAGTTTATCACAGTCTTCTACTATATAAAGCATGCGTAAATATAAAACGTATGTGCATGACTATTGAGTGCATTTTCCTTTTCTTTTAATTTATTCATAAAAATAATATGTAATTTAAATGATGACTGCTGAATTATTACTATTACTGAACTATTACATGCGAATTCATAAATTATATAGCTCCCATAGAATGGTTATCATCAAATTTGTGTATATCTGAAAAAAAAAAGTTGACTGATAACTATGTTTTTTTTCACATGAAAATGAACTTACTTATTAAAGCGACCAGAAAATTATAACAAATCTTGAGATACATGTGAACAAAATAGATTTACATTATTAAATTTGTAGTATCTATATTCAGATGATTTCATTATTTCGAGGACACATTGCATCAATCGCAAAAAACTGCATACAAAATTAGCCTAATAAAACGTGTCATGCATTTTAAGTGATTTGAATTTAAAGTTACGGACACTCAAAGCATTTATTTATCTATGGAGATCAAAATGTAAGAATATGGATCCAGTTGCATCAAAACGGACAATCGTGGAAAATTATCTTGCCATTTGGCTGACGTTAATGTAACTGAATCTAAAATCGAAATGTGAAAGTCAAAAAGTATTTTATGATCGGTGTTAATTTCATGTGTGTTTTTATTGTGCGCAAGCGTTGATAAGAAGCGTCGTTTCAAATGTCTTAAGGAAGAAACAATCAGCAGCGGTGCAGCGTTATAGGATACTGATATTTTATACTCAACAGTACAAATACATAATAATACTAGATCAAAGGCTACTTCACACGTATCGATTGTTTTCACATAATAATGGATTCGGTATTAAGAGTTAATAACAACCGTTAATTTTAAATCACATCCTTATTACCTAAATGCAGTTTGATTTCGCGCACATTCAAGGCTTTTAATTAAAGCTGCAATTTGCACAAATTAAACTGTAAATAATAAAACTTGTACATTTGGTACATGTTTCGATAAATTTATTGCCCAATTCGTGCTCCTCGCTATGAGCTATATAATTGCAATTAGAATGGTTATTTAGACATTTCGGTTCTATCTCTAACGTTATTGATATCTTGCAACATTTCCGACATTAATTTTTCTTGATATCTTTTGTTTACTTCTTTATTCCATTTACTATCATGCTACGGTTATTACCAATTACTTTACTGAAACTTGTGTAATTTTGTTTGTGTACTTAAGTCGAGGTTATTATCATGTTATGTGAAGTAGTCATTGCCTCCACCGCGGCTTCTGCACCGCTGTTTTCTGTACAGCCCTTGAGACTGTCTGAAGCCACGCAGTGTCGTGTGTTCAGGTCATATGTTAAAAGCGAACATACGGCACAATTACCGACTCTCTAGTTTAGGGGTTGCTAGGTCATAACGCCTTACATTTTATAAGCTTATTGTTAGTTTTTATCAAATATATTTACATTATAGTTATTGTACTTTATTTTCTCTTTCAAGTTGCCTGTTTCGTGGTACACCAAGCGCTGTTACGCGTTGTGTTGTTGCGATACATAATGATTACTATATATTTGTGAGGAGTTTTAAGCTATTGTAAATTTTACAGAAAAGTAAATAAAAATGTTGTGAAAATAAATTATAAAAAAGTGATATAAACAATGATTCGATGTCTTTTATTTGCATCACACCTATGCATAAACAAACCTATACATAAGTTAGTAGAAAATAAATTATAGGTACATAAGCCACACAATTGAGCTACACGCAAATAATACGAATAAACTACAACAAATGGTTTCCGACAAAAATAATGTAATTTGCACCAAGTTTGCACCTATTTAAATATTTGTCTCAAGCTGTAGATAGGTAGGTACTAGGTATTAAACTTACACCTGTGTCAAAAAACTGGTTGGTGAAGTACGTCATTTGACGTACTTTTAATATAAAGAGACATTAAAACCATTTTTGCGATGCGCAATTATTGCGTACATAAACTAAGTTATTATGGGCAGGTTAAATCGCTAATCGGATAACTGGTATAAGTAAAAGAATCTCGAGACTGGTCACAGTTCCGAAAGATATTACACCATCAGGTGTACTGTAGAATTAATATCTATTATAAATGCAAAAGAGACGCCTCAACGGCATAGCGAAACCGCAGAATGTAAACTAGGTTTTCAATAAATAGATTTTTACGCCTTTATCTAGATATACCTTGAGATTTGAAATTTTCGTAACCTCTATTGGGTAAGTCAATTGAACAACTTTCACTATGGGGCCATCTCTGAAATTGCAGAATTTTACCTATATTTTGATCGAGTAGAGTTAACCTTTTACAAACTGCGAAACGTTTTGAGCTTCAATATTTTTTTAATGGTATTTGTTGACAAACTGAATATATGCCATCTAAAGCTAAATAACTATCCACTCAAGTAAATAGGGCACTTATTAAGTCCCTCGTTTGAGTCTTCATTTGTTTATATTCAGCAGTCATACCTAGGTCATGAATTTTTAAATTACCTAACCTACATTGTTAATAATTATCATTACGTAATTATTTACGAACAGTGTTTGCTCAGTAGCTTTGCACTTATTTGAATATGTAATTTTTTGTAATTTATTATGTACTTTAATAATGGGAAAAAAGAACGAATACGACAAATATTTGTTACGAAAATTAATGAACATAAAATTATTTTCTAGATGATATCAAGTTTGATCTGTATAGAGCATCCGCCGATCGTCAAGCCATACTATGAATGAATCTAATAGATTGAAAGACCTGACCAAAAAATACTAAAAGTGAAAAGACGACAGCAGTGATCAGACCCGAAAAAAAGTATGATATAATTCTAAATTCAGAATGCCTGCCCGTGTAAAATCGCAAAGACATAACATAAAGATCCAAAACATTACCATCGATAAATGACGTCAGTTCTCCTATTTTGTGAATCAATAACTGTTAAATATTAATCATATTAGGTACAACAACTCTGGGGGCAACGGTACTGTGGCCCAAATACAAAATATGGTGTGTATATTACTGTGAAAAAGTGAGACTAAGTTGGATGCAGGGATAAAATAAAATTAAGAGATAAGAGAAGAAGATACTTCTGACGCTAAAGTATAATGAATATGGGCTAAAGTATAAAAGAGGCATGTTTAAAAGATAGTTCTATAGGTAGCCTATATCTAACTCTTCAAAATGTCCACCACTTCTCATCTGTGGTTGTCATGTCTACTGGTAGGGAGTCTGACCTCTTTTATAAAAGTGAAAGTTTGGATGGATGGATGTTTGTTACTCTTTCACGCAAAAACGGCTGATCGGATTTTGATGAAACTTGGCACACAGGTAGATCGTATCCTGGAATAACACATAGGATACTTTTTATCCCGGGAAAGGATAAGATCTCTCGGGAAAGCGGGTGAAACCGTGGAGGACAGCAAAAATATTATTTTAAAGAAAATTAACATTCATCCAGTAGTTACCGTATACGTTACAATAACTAGGATATTTATGGCATATATTAATGTTATTTTCGAGTTCAGGTTCAATGTTCGCTTTCACATAACCTCTGGTTTATTGATCTGGGACAGTTTAACATATCATGCAGATATATGTATAAGAGTAGGTAAATGTGTTTGGAACGTCTATTGATACGTCAATGGTTTTTCAAAGTTAAGGATTATTGTGGTCACACATACAATTAGTGAATTCCATTATAACTTTTTTTTTTATTCTGGATAGGTTTGTGTTTGATCACAATCTCACCAGGCGATTATGTGACCGAAGGTGGTAAGCACGCAAAGCCTAGATGGGAACTGGCTCCCAAGTGCAGCTGTCGGAACACACCGATAGGTGCTTGACGACAGATTTTCAACATGAAGGTGGTAGCCAGCCAGTCGGGTACTACAAACAAAGTACCCCACCACCGTGAACTAGGATAAAAGCAACTTGCTGCAAGTTATGCGTTTATTGTATTAATTATCGTGAGAGACTGAAGAGAGGTTTAGATTGAAACCTGCGGCGTGATAGGTACCACGCCAACCGGCCCGTCAAATGAGGCTAATATTGCAAATCACTAACATGTGTAATGCAACATGTGCCAAAGATCTGACGCGCATATGAACTACATCGTGAATAGATACAAAGGTCAAAGAATAACCCACCGACCCGATTGTACTTTGCAATCCATTTTTATCAGTTGTCATTGAAATTATTCGTTCATTCTTCAATGAAGATATATATAGATGAGTGAATGTTGGATATGCGTGGTGTGCAGGGTCACTGGGGATCGAACTATCTCTTTCTGTGCATCCATTTAGCACTAGGTTTAGCTAATAAAATGAAAGGTTATTTGTATCTAGATTTTGATGAAACTTGGCACACATGTAGATCTTATCTCGGGATAAAACATAAGATACTTTTTATAATGAAAAAAGATGACTTTTGGTAACGCTTGTGAAACAGCTAGTAGGTATAATATTAATAAATATTATTATAGAAAAACTTTCGCACTTATAATAATTAAATGTTTATCCTTTTAATAAGATAGTTATTGTTGCTTGATGACCACCCTACCGAACAATGCAGACAAAAGCAGTCTTATTTACCTTACTATAAGGCCTACAAACGCTAAATAATATTGCACAATCTAAGTCTGTGATTCTGTGAATGTGATGTCAAAGAGTATGTAATATATTAAGAGACGGGACTCCCATACAAGCTCTTGAACTAGCCTTTGCGACCTTTGCTTGGAATTCTATACCACCGACACCACAAACATCTTTTGACATCTTGTCAAACAATAGGAGTACCAACCTAACGAACCAAATAGTGCTTGATAAATAGTTCTTATCGATATCGATAAAATATGCAGGGTAGAAACCGAGGCTACTACTAAATAATATTTTTTATTAATTTTAGGTAAGTATCGAATCCGTATTTATGAGTCCAATGTTGACGAGGGGTTATTTGGTACTAATACAAGATTGGACTTAAATGCGGACCCGAAATAAAATAAAAAACTTTCTGCAAATTTAATTAAAATTTTAATACTGAAATGAAATTACTTATTCAGCTAAGAAAAAAAAATATTATCACTGGTTTTGTTTTACAGTATTATATATCAATGATAATAATCAATAATAATCAAAATTATATACTTCACCAATCAGTTTTCTTCACCTTGCTTTGTAGCTCACTTTTTAAACCCCGTTGCCTCCCAAGTGGCATAACAATAACATAACAATATAATTTAATATATAAGGGATTCAACAGATTAATATTTCAACAATTAGCATTCTTCATCTTGCTCCATAGCTCACTTTTTAAACTTAACAATTTAACAATCAGTATTCTTCATGTTGCTCTAAAGCTTACTCTCTAAACTTAATACTTCAACAATAAGTCTTCTAAGAAAATAAAAACTGTTCTTTTTTAATATTCTTTTTTAATTAATGTGATGCCCTGTTGCTGTGATCTTTTAATAATGTAGGCATTTGAATCTTCAGCTTTAACAAACGAAATGCATGCAACTTTTCAACGGGAACATATATTAAATCTTCTTTGCCCACAAACTTGATCCACTGTTTGCATCTGAAATTTTTATAAAGATTATGTTTATAAATCATATACGTACAATGGCCCAATCAAGAGGCTAAGTGCTGAAATAGCCCCGTCAAAACGAACAACAAAAATGTTTCTAAATCCTGAAAAATTGCATAACCTATTCCGATCCTTGCTCATTTATATTTACCGGCAATAAAACATACTGCCCCTACTTTTTTACGTAACATTATATTTCTTATTTCTTTTCAATGATAAACAAAAACGTTTTTATCGATATGTGGATATTAAAGTTGTAGTACATCACTAGCAAACAATTGAAATAAGTTAAATATGTTAATTTTATTTGTTCTTAGCCTGTTCTACTTACATATGGCTGCAAAGTATCATATTTAAGTGCTTACCGGGCTTCATCTAAAGGAAATTTTGCCATAAACATCCTTTTTTCATGATTCGAACGACTTGCTCGAATCCCGCATATTTCACAAGTAATAAACCGTCTTTTCAGTGGCATTTTAAGTAATTATTAATTAAAGTACACCTCTGATCACCCGTCACTAATTTTTAAGAGAAATTTAACTTTTTTAGCAATTAAAATCCACAATCAAACAAATATTTATATGAAAACACAAATGGTTCGAAATGAAGTTTTGACAAACAACATGGCTGACACTTGACAGAAAAAGCAAGAAAGAGAAACTGCACTGAGGGAGAGTGATAGCAATATCCGCCATTATTATTCGATTGAAGGTCCATAGAAGAAAAAATTGTTTGAAGTTTCACTAGACTGGTGATGTCACGAACTGACGTAATTGAAATATTCTCGTTGAAAATATTTATTATTTTATTCGAATGCTTTTTCAAATTATTCAAATTAGGAACATGAAATACAATATGTTAATTTGAAAGGCCCGTAGTAGGTAAATTCTAATTTTGTTTGCACGTGTTTCGTGCATATAGGTAGGTATGCTATGTATTTTTCTCTAATCTCTCTTCATCATGAGCACGGTAATGATAAATAAAAATAAAATAAACAAATAAATAATTGGCGTTTTAACGATCTATCTATCTTCGTAATATACATTTGACTAACAATTTAAAACACGCCTTATCCTACGCAATGACGTATGATATAGTGTGTTATCTATGGACGTACACTATAATGGACTTTTTGGCGGGAACTTGGGAAGTGACGTTGTGTTTCGTTTTATTTTCATTAAATTCGTGTATTTTGAGTTTTATTGAATAATTTCGGTGGTTTTTTGTCCAATAAAGATCAATTTAAGTGCACAAGTGAAGTGAAATGAAATGAAAGCGTGTATCGTGACTTTCCAGGTTGTCCCAAAAAGTCCATGAAATGTTTTAGTGGAATAGCCACCAATTTCACTAAAATTAGACCGGACTTGTACGGACGAGGACTAGACTTTACAGTGAAAGTGACAATAAAACGTGACTAAACATAAAAGATGAATATTTAAAATAAAGAAATGGCTTAAAGGTCTCGATACCAGGCCAAAAATCTTCTTAAAAAAAATATAGTTCATAAAACTTTGACAGCTGTCAGAGTTACATTACATGACAGAGGCGATGATAGCTCGGCGAAGGACGTGGGTTCGAATTCTACAATGTGCTTGAGCTTTCGGTGAAAGAAAACATCGTGAGGAAACCATAGCACGGTGGTAGGGTACTTTGTAGTACCCGACCGGCTGGCTACCACCCTCAAGATGAAAATCTTTCGCCAAGCACCTATGGGTGTGTTCCGACAGCTGCACTTGAGAGCTAGTTTCCATCTAGGCTTTGTGTGTTTACTACCTTCGGCCACATCATCACTTACCATGGTGAGATTGTGGTCAAAACACAAGCTTATCCAGAATTTAAAAAAATACTTGAGAGGTGTCAAGGGTCACCCGGATGGAACGAAGTTATAATAAGTTATATAAGTCGAGAGAGTATATAATATATATATACATATATATAAATAGAAATGAAAATATCTGGCTTGCTTTCTATGAGAGAGAGAGAGAGAGAGACAGAGAGAGAAACATGCGCACGCCGCACAGCTTACAATAACTTACTACACACAACTGTCACCCGACCAACTCACACTAAAAGTGTCGGTTTTTCGTAAGATTTTTTTCCGTCTAGCCCCCTTTCACAAAGCGCGATAAGGAACTTCGTTCCCAAAAAAAAAAAACAATGTCCCTTGGCAATAGTCATAGATGAATAAATTTTCATGTAACTCGACAACCATCACAGGTATATTTTACAAACTGTAATCCATAATACAAATTATCAATTGTTTACTACAATCCCGTCGGTGACATCTTGCATTATAATATTCATAACAACATCACTGGTTAAATTTGCATAAAACAGTCCAAAACAGCAAGTGTTCGACGTTTATAAACACGCGCAATTGATGCTTAGTAGTGACAGGTTACGTATTTTCAACCTTATTGGTTTGACTTAAGACATCTGACTTACTTATCTACTCGTATAATGCATATTGATTGTTCAGATCATCGACCGGAACTTGGCCCCAATGATAAGTGGTGTGTCACCAGATCCTATCCACGGGCACCACGGGGCCGTTGGTTCAAATTATCGCTTGTTATTGACGCATCTTATTGACATTATTTTTTTTTTTTTTTTTTATATTCGATAGGCTTGTGTTTGACCACAATCTCACCATGGTAAGTGATGATGTGGCCGAAGATGGTAAGCACACAAAGCCTAGATAGGAACTGGCTCTCAAGTGCAGCTGTCGGAACACACCGATAGGTGCTTGGCGACAGATTTTCAACTTGAGGGTGGTAGCCAGCCAGTCGGGTACTACAAAGTACCCTACCACCGTGCTGTGGTTTTCCTCACGATGTTTTCCTTCACCGAAAGCTCAAGCTCATTGTAGGATTCGAACCCACGACCTTCGCCGCGGTATTCGACGTCACTTACCACTGAGCTATCATCGCATTAAATTTATTTATTATTGCTTGCGTATCTACTATCTGTTAAGATTGAATGTTCCTATCTATGTTTTTTACTAGCTAAATTACGTATAGGTACGTCGCAGACCACTGTACAAAGTTTAAGCGCGAGAAAGCTAAGAAAAATAAACATTTACAATATAATGCACATATTTATTACGGAGTCCTCAAAAGGATTCGGTGCGGATAAGTGTGCGAGGTTTTATATGATTTTATACGAGTAATTCTAATATTCGATTTTTTCGGCTCCTTCGCTTCTTTCGGGCCTGATGAGTGTGCGTTTACCAAACAAAAAATAAGAAAATAGGTTGATAAACAGAGAAGAAAAGGTTTGACCTACTGAATTGTTTTGTCTTTGCCTAGTTATATACATAGATTGCTCCATTTTAAAAGCTCCAATCTATTTTTTATCATTTTAATTTGACAAGTAAGTAGACACCCAAGAAAGTTTTCACTTTTATTATGACTTAGATATTCCAACGTCTTTGAAATCTCTTAAATGTGGTAGGTAATAGCGTAGACTCCCGAAATAACCAAGTCTGGATTCATCTCAAAAGCTATTAAATTAAATAACAAAAAAGAAACCTCAGACTTTTTCTAAGTACAGGTAAATTAGGAAGGACATCTTTCACAAAAATAAAACGGGTTGGTAGAACTTAAGTTGTTTTTGCTTTGGCACGATTTATTCTTAGAAGAAATGATGCCTAAATATTAAACTGGGACTCGAAACATTCCACAATACTTACTGCAGTTTTTTTTACAATAGCAAAAATTAAAGCATAGATTTTTTTAGTGAACCAATTGTGGCACAATTAAATTAAAAATCAACTGATTATTACAAGCTAAAATTATGGGATGTTGCAAAAGGGAATGAGGTCATAAGAAGTGACCATTTGACCATTTAGTTTAGACGAATAAAGTTTTAGTACAAAATAACAGTTAGCAGTTACAGTGGCAATAACTTTAGCAGTATTTAACAAGTTAGCCTATCTGACGAGATCGGTTTCGTCAGTGCGACTTAGAACGTGTGCATTTACATCTATAAACGTATAGATTCGTCATTTATAATTCTGCGATGTTACAGCAACTTCTGCTGTATATAATATAGCTGTTCCGGGCGGTTTCACCCGCGTTCCCGTGGGATCTTATTTTATCCCGGAATAAAATAAAGCCTATGTTCATCAGGGATAGTGTAGCTTTCCAACGGTGAAAGAATTTTTGAAATCGGTCCAGTATTTTCGGAGCCTATTCAATGCAAACAAACAAACAAATCTTTCCTTTTTATAATATTGGTATAGATAACACACCATTATAATAGCTATCAGATTTAAAGCAAAGAAAACTGCAGTTAAGATATTGGTCAAGGAATTCTGGTACATACCATAAAAATCGCATGTTATTAAATTCAATGAAATATTATGTATTGAGTAGGTAGCATTAATTCGTATTCGACGGAACGAGAGCGTAGACAGGTACTAGTAACGAAAAAAATAATGTTAAAACAAAGAAACGGGGTCGCGTCGCTTATTTTCCATGAGCTACCTTTAAACGTAACGCGCTAAATTTTTGTGAGTTACATCTATACTAATATTAGAAAGAGGAAAGATTTGTATGTAAGTATGTTTGTAACGAATTGGCTCAAAAAGTTCTGGACCGATGTTAAAAATTCTTTCACCATTCGAATGCTACATTATTCCAGATTAACATAGGCTATATTTTATCCCGGAACAGTTATTTTATAATAATACTAGCCGTCCGCCGCGGTTTCACCCGCGTCCCGTGCTATATCTTTTCCCGGGATAAAAATATAGCTTATGATACTCAGGGATAATGTAGCATTCAAATGGTGAAAGAATTTTTAAAATCGGTCCAGTAGTTTTTAAGTTTATTCGTGACATACAAAAATACAAATCTTTCCTGTTTATAACATTATCGTAGAAGTGTAGACTAGCTAACCGGTGAGACGTTGTTCTGCCCTGAAAATAAAAACTATGCTATAATTCGATTGCAGCGCCACCTACCGGGTCCCATTCTGAATCTAAACCATTATTGAATCCATTTGAACACAAACAATCATTAAAATCCGTTCAGCAGTCTAGGCTCCTCCTAAATTGCTGAACACTTTCATACACAAACAGGATAAATATATGTATGAAAATACTTTCTAATTTCAGGCCTCGTCTTTTATTCAGTTTAGGCCATTGGAGGGCACTTCATGAAGGACATATTTACTGAAGCTACCACACCGGATTGACAGTCAACCTTCAACTGGGAAGAATCGGCACGAAACTCAGCATGGTTACCTAGTCCGATTTTGGCAATATTTTGTTAAATACAAAGCAAAATAAAATATACATGGAATAGTCGCAATAGCCCTTGAAGTGTAGGCAAATGAGTAAAAATTACTTACCACCAAAAACTGAGATCAATAGTAAATACTGAACTGTAAACTAAGCATAATTACTTAAAAAATAGAATACGGTTGCCATCCCAACTGGCGAGTATAAATGGAAGTTCATTTTATGTTGCCAAACTAAATAATTAAATATTTTTATCATTTCCACACAATTTTGTTTTTAAATTCCAATAATTTACTTCACAATTAGTTGCACCTACACTTAGCAAATGTAGCTAAATAAGTAAGCAAAACCAGGTGACCGGCAAGGTCGTTCAAGGCAGGCCGGCGCACGCGCACGTGGGAACGCGCCGCTCTCTCGCCGCCGCGCGCCGCATTGCACCCAAATTATTATTTCAGACCATTTGTTCACCTCACTGACACTCGCCACCGGCGACCTCCCTGCACTTTCTGTTATCCTTGTACCAGAGGAATTTACAAGGTTTATACGGACTATATTCTGTTGAGACACAAACGTTTTGTATTCATTATTTATCTTGCCTTAATTTTAATACACACCTTATGGTCTAATCCTTCTGATAGGTTCGATGTTTACTGTCATGCTATCTCGTAAAAGCACTGCTTGTTCCCAAGAGAATAAATAATATGTACCGTGTGAACAGGTGCTGCTTGTGGGGGCTGGTCTGCTTGAGTTTGTTGATTACACTAAATCACTCGTAACTATATTCAATTACTTTATTCCTTTTTTGCCGCCAAAACACACATACATATAATAGGTCTAAGTTGCTTTTTTAAAAAGAGTAATTGCCGAGTTTATTGCCGGCTCTTCTCAGCAAAAGCAACCTTCCGAACCGAGCGTTAGAATTTAACATGAATCAAATTGACGATTAAAAATACTTGTATGAGTTTACTTATAGAGATATATTTGAGTTTGAGTTTACCCAAGATTAAGAATGGTAATTAGTAAATTAATGAAAATGTGACTAACCTAGCCTTACCTAACGAATAACTTGCCGATTAATAACTGATAATTAATTAATTTGTGCTTTTCCATTTCGCACTAAGGCTCTTTTCGACTATCTTCATCTCCCTGTCTTGTTTTTAATTCGTTGGTCGAAGTCGTAATATTGAAATACTTGTCTGTGTAACATGATTCTGTATTTTTCTATGTACCATATCAAGTCCTATAATACTCCCTTACGGTGTTACACAAAGTGGATATATTTCGCAATATTTCCGCAATTACATTCACTGATTGATAATGTTGTTGCTTGAAGTTGTCGGTTGTCGGTTGTGGGCAACTATTGAACACGTGTTGAACCATTTAATTTATTTCTGATACGGTTCACTTGAGGGTATAGAATGTTGTTTTGTTTTATTATGTAACATAAAATTTAATCTTATTTAATCTATGCAGCTTTTGATTTATGAAGCAATATTGATTTGCAACTCCATTTTTGTAAGGTACAAGGATTTAATTTATTTACCTACTCTCAGCTTTTTAATTAAATTAATTCTTATCAGCACAGTGGTTCTGACAAATAAAAGCGTTTTAAAAATATAGTTTTTTCAAAGATTTATTGTAATGATGTTTGACGATTCCATAATTTTATGATAATCCGCAGCAAAATCCAGCATCAACTTTTAATTAACGTTCAGAATATTTGTTTGTGTGTAAGTTTCAGTCGTGGAAGTAGAATTAAAAGTCTTTGAAATGGTACTACTATTCTGAGAATATTCTTTGAGTACCCTCATAATGTTTAGAACATCATTTGTTATTTTACTGTTACTCGGTTCCTTTGTTTTTTTACTGTTACTCTGTTCTATAAAACCCTTCGTCATTATAATACGTTCAGTAATCAAATTAACTTTTCCCTCTGTAGTAGCATTAAGTGGTTTATTTATGCTCTTTTTAGTAGTAGATGTTGATTCATTATTAAATGACTCGTTAACCCTTATTTCTGTGTTAAAAGTAGTTATATTAGCTGTCGATATATTAAAGCCATTTACCGGAGGAATCAGAAACCTGTCGAGATCATTATTGACATGATTCATCACAATATTATCACTCAATGATGTTTTTGTTTTAATATCTTTGCTCTCGCTTTCCATTTCTTCATTCAAAATTATATTTAGATTAGCGTTATCTTCTAATTTATGAACTGATACAGAATTGTTTGGCATAATTTTTATAATGGTGTTAATTATTTCACTTTCATTGTAATGTTCACAATTGTTAGACTTAATTGTCAACCAACTTCTATTCGTCCTCGATTTGTTCTTTTTTAACAATCCGTTTGAACCTATTTTAATTTCTATTCTTGATTGTCCATTGTTATCTATGATCTTCAATATAACATCGCCTGGTTTTTTATTGATTCTATTGTATTTTTCTGAACCATTTACAGATCTTCTGTGTCCTTTAAGTTTTTTTATTGAAATGGTTGAATCTTCAACTGTTATGTGAGGCCTATATAACTCGTCTGTATCGTATACCATTTCATTTTTCACTATAGATCTAAATGCACCTTTTGTGTTTACAGCTTTATAATAATAATCTGCAATCGATTTTGTAGTAACCCGAAATAATGTATATCTGTGATGAGATTTATCGTTAACTTTCTCTAATCCATATACCGGACTAACTAAAGCACTCGGAAATAAGGCTTCGTTAAAAAATATGTCTTCGTCCTGAAATAAAGAAGAATAATAAGCCCCAGCGTAGTACCTATGTCCTAAACAGCCATTTTGAAAGTCATGTTGAATATTATGGAGATGTTGAGCTCTCGGCGAAGGAAATCATAATGAAGAAACCTTACGGATTCTTTGTAGTACTCGACTGGCCTGCTACCCTCAAGATGAAAATCTGCTGCTAAGCACTTTGTTGGTGTGTTTCAGCAGTAGCACTTGAGAGCCAGTTGTCTTTGAAGCATAATAAGGTGTACAAAACATTGGCAATCCCCCTGGTATTGCTAATGTCCAACGTCACCTACGTTTGTCACAAACCATCAGGTGACCCGGCAGCTCCCTTCAAAGTTTTGTGTACTTACCATATGATACTTAATCTTTTCAAATCATAGAATTTATTTATTTACAAGAAATGTCCAAAATATACAAACAAATGTACAACTATAATATATAAAAAAAACATCTTCGAGGCTTCAGCTGCTGCCGAATGGCAAGGTGCCTAGCAGGCAGGCAGCGTTGGACCAATACAAGCGTGTCTTTTCAAAACAAACATTCATCGGGTGCACCTTGCATGACCCGGGAACTGAAAGCAAGACCTCTGGTCTCTATATGAGCTTTACAGCGCTTTAGCTCGCTCAGCTTTATCACAATTCGCAATACAATAAAATACATTTTAATAAAAACAGGGGGTTGGTACATTTTATTATGGTACCAACCCAAAATCATGAAATAAAAACGTAATTTCATATTTGAAAAATCGCGTTTGAATTTGATATAGCTATAAGTATAAGGAAGGCATTGTGTACGATTGTGGTATTTAGCATAGAAAAATGCAAACTAACTTCAAAACTTCGTCTCCCTGATGACGATGACTTTCCATCTTCGATGCCCAATGGTGGAGGATCCACTATGGTCATGAGGAAGGCAAAAATGCAGAACAGCACCAATAAGCATACTGAATAAATTATAACAAAAACTGTGCCTTTCGACATGTGTGTTTATCTTCGATTATAGAAATGTAAAATATCAAAAAATATGTTATAAAAAATTGACATTTGATTTACTTCATAAAATTAATCGGCTGGTTTAATTCCGCTAGGAGTAAAAGTGTTCTGTGGGTTTAATGCTATAAGAATCAATCATAAATGACATGATTCTTTCGATGTCAATGAATATTTTGTCATTTGACTTCGCCGTTTACAATCAACATACGTATAGTTGAAGATGGAAAATGAGGGAAAACTATGATGCGGAGCGGCTAGCTTCTGCTCCATTTGCAAGAACTACCTACAGCTAGGATGATAGCACTGGAACTAAACTCTGGAACGACTAATTTAAAAAAAAACTGACGCAGGAATCGGTCGTGTATTGAGTGAATACGATCCGATGATCGGATCTGACTATCAGACACGAAATCACAATCAGACTTGTATTCCTAGTCTAAAGCATTGGATACTTTTTATCCCGGTAAAAGAAAAAAATCCTTGGAAACACGGGTGAAACCTTATGAAACCGATGAAGACAGCTACGAATAGATTTAATTTTATGTGTAGGTTAATTTAAAAAATCTTATACAAAAGAAAGCTGTAATGTCTTAGACGAATAATCCCGTCTAAGTGTAATGTCGTGTTGCAACTTGCAACCACTTCAGTCCTTCCCGCTTTACTAGTCAGTGTTGTCATTGGGAATAAAATTACCCATTACTATGGAAAAAATAGGTTATTAAAAAAATTAAATTCCTTTATAGCCTTCCACACAATCATGTCCAGTTTAAAAAATCTATATATACAAATGAAATTGTAGGTCTGTTTATCGACAAATCGATAGCTCGTAATTCACAAGATCCCAGCTTTTACCATGATCTGTCTTAATGACGAATGTCTGTGCCGTGGTGCTAATGAGTTAAAACTAGCTGGCTCTCTATTAGCAAAACGAGTGGATACCGATGGAAGAATAACTTCAACGATTCAAGCTCATATTTTCTATTTTAAAGAAACCTAATTAGGCTGTATTTTAAATAATTTGAGAATAACATTTATTTTTCAATTAAATTTATTCACATATAATCGACATTATTCGTAAAATTAGTAACTAAACATTGTCTTATTACGAAGTAGCTCGCTTAAATCCATATATGCTTCAGGAGGCTGTGGAAACACACAATATAATTATTAAAATCATCGTTGTTCAAAACCATCATAATTATCTGAGGTCAGCTTTATTAACCCCAAACTTGAAGGAAAAGTGGCAGAAGGCAATGTTGTTGTTTCGATTATGTACGAAACTAAACTAAACTTCATTTGACACTATTAAAATAATGTTACCTTTATCATTTACGTACTGAATAAATAAATACGAAATTAAGTAAAGAGATTTTGCCTTCGAAGAGCCAAGTATTGTAGGTTGGTAGGTTGCTGCATGCATGTTCTGAGCGAGAGTAATATTATTTGTATTGCTTAGATCGTGATCAGGTGTGTAAATAATGTTCCATGATATACAAGTATAAAACCACTAACTCTCTGCTCCATGACTCCACGTTTTCAGCCGCCATACCCCCTTCTTTTTAGGAATGGAACTCAAAAACCCTTTAGGGTGTGCGTTGATAGAAATGTCATTCGGTCAGTCAGGCTTAGTCTTTTTATATTTACAGAGGACTAGCTGTCCCCCACGCTTTCACCCGCGTTCTTGAGAAGCTCCCTTATCTTTTCCCAAGGTTCCGTCTATCTATATACCGAAATTCATAGAAAAATTGAAAAAAACTTGAGAGGTGTCAAGGGACACCCGGATGGAACGAAGTTATGTAAGTCGAGAGAGTATATATATATATATCCTATATAAAAAAATAACATTTCTATTTATATATATATAAATAGAAAATATCTGGCTTGCTTTCTATAAGAGAGAGAGACAGAGATACATGCGCACGCCTCACAGCGGTGTCACCGACACTTTTGTGTCGTAAGTTTTTTTTCCGTCTAGCCCCCTTTCACAACGCGCGATAAGGAACTTCGTTCCAAATACTAAAGCGATTTGGGCGTGAAAAGGTAACAGAGGTAAGGATGTAACGAACCAGAATAGCCTCCTTCTTAAATTCCACGTGTGTTCTCATCATCATGGCCGCTCTCTCAGGGAGATCCATTAGCCCAGGATCAACCACGGTCATCAAGTATACGAAGGCTGCGAACAATCCTAACACAACGCACGAATACACCAAGAAGTAGAGGAGGAGTTTCATAGTCTTTCTCAGTCACAAATAGTTATTTACCTTGATGTTTTGCTATATTTATGTACCATTAATTGTCTCGACAATTCAATCTGTTATGGTCATGTCAGATGATGGCAGTTGAATTGAAACTTTTATTGGGAATCTCTTTCGATATGGGATGCCTAAAAAAGAGCAGTTTTCGTAATATTTTGGAAGTGTTGTATAAAATAATTTATGATTAATAAATTAATAATCAATCAAATAGATATGATAACAATCTATTTGATTGATGAGGCTAAAATAGACCAACAATGTCTCCCCTTGGCTTACAGGTGAGACGGCCGTCCCAAAACGACATGGAAAAAACGCCACGAATCGCGATTCAAGTTATTAAAAAGGAAAAAGAAGCAACGAAACTAAATTCAGGATCTAAATCATAATACATCAAACAGAAACCCTTTCAGAAACCTCAACCAACCTACATGGCTCTAATACGAGTCTATAGTGTATTATCTATGCTACATAGACTGAGAAGTTATTGAAATCTGTCAATGTCCATTTCCCCCAAAGACTTGTAGGTATTTAAAGTTCTTTGATTTCCCCGCAAGAATCCTCAGAAGAATCATATACCATGCCATGCTAAGATTTCATACCTCAGACCTTCAGGAATAATGAAATTACCTTCGAACCGGTATTAGAATCAAGGCCTAATCTATACTACTATTTCAAAGAGGTAAAGTTTGTGAGGTTGTAGGGGGGTAATCTCTGGATCTACTGAACCGATTTAGAAAATTATTTTACCGATAGAAAGCCACGTTATTTGTGAGTGTCATAGACTATATATTAAACCGCGGGGGACAGCTAATAGAATATAAAATATTGTTTAACAGGGATGGATGAAGCAATCCAATGGCGCTTCTCACATCCTGAACGTGGACCAATAACGACGTACAGACCAAGCAAAGTCAAGACTATTGTAGCACCAATCATGTGTGTAATGATAATACTGTGCATCATCGTCATTATCCTGATGGGCAAACTGTTGATATCAATCACGAGCGATGACACCAGATTCAATAATATCTTCAGCAAGATTACTAATATGAATCCTTTACTTTTAGATGAACAGAAAATAATTGTACACAAAAGATAGCGAAGGTATAAAGGATAAAAGATACAGTCATGTATAAACATTGAAACAATTTCTTGTGATACCCACGCTAGGCGAACCTGTATCGGGGGTACTTTACAAAATGTGTGGCCATAAAAATTTACACACAGAATTTGTACACAGATTATACACTATTTACATTACTACACCATTTATATAAATATTATATTTATGAAATAAATATATATTTTATTCAATTTTGTTTACAACAATAGGTACAACATGGGTACAACCGCCCCGCGGTTTCACCCGCTTTCCCAAGGGATCTTATCTTTTACCGGGATAAAAAGTGTCCTATGTTTTATTCCAGAATAAGATCTACCTGTGTGCCAAGTTTCATCAAAATCAGTTCAGCCATTTTTGCGTGATTGAGCAACATACGTTAAACTCACAAGTTTGGCTATTCGATTCATCACGCATAAATGCCTGAACGGATTTGAATGAAACTTGGAACATTCCTCCCCAAGGACCACAATGGCCAGTCTTGCTCTACCCTCACAAGATCGTCGGTCCGCACTGCGTCTTCCTCTTCGTAGTCGCCACTTGAGAGCCTCTCTGCCCCATCGGCCGTCAGTTCTACGAGCTATGTGCACCGCCCACTGCCGCTTCAGTTCGGCAATTCTTCGGGCTATGTCGGTTACTTTGGTTCGCTTACTGTGGGCCTCCAAAGAAGGCTCAATGCCACCAAAGAGCAATGGAGAGGGCTATGCTCGGAGTTTCCCTGCCTTAGTGAGGTTAATTAAAAAATTGTAAATTGAATTTATAAAATAAATAAATATCCTCGTACATTTTTCACACACGGCTATCTGATACCAACCAAACTAAGCAGAGCTTGTACCTAATATGGAAATCAGATAACTGATATACTATTTTTTTATAAATATATAAATACACCCAGACATAGAATAAACAAACACACAAATGTTTGTTCTGGATGGGAATCGAACCGACGACCTGTAGGTAATCTATAAGAACTATATGCATTATAACAACACTAGTTGTCCCCCGCGTTCAGGTGGGATCTTATCGTTTACCGGGATAAAATGTAGCCTGTGTGCTATTCCAGACTATAATCTCTGTGCCAAATTTCATCCAGATCCCTTCAGCCGTTCTGACGTGAATGAGTAACAAACATCCAATCATCGGGTGGATTCTGGTGGATTCTATTTCTGATAGCAATCTCTTTTGGCTTTGCCTGACAGTTTATACAGAAAATAAAAAGGGATATTATTGTTCTCTTTGACAACGTCACTTCCTACGTAAACTGGTTTATGTTTTGAACGAAAATGTTGAATTAATTCTGCTGCTGATGCTTATATGGCCTGGCTTCTTCGGTAGATATTCAATTACATAGACTCACAAGGTGTTATAGGTATTCGTCATACATTAATAACCTTACTCAATATACTTAATATCGTAGCTGTACCCCGCAGTTTCACTCGCGTTTCCGATGAATTTTTCCGAGATAAAAGTCCTATTCGGTTCAGGATATCATTTATCTGTGTGCCAAGTTTCATTAAAATCCGGTCGGCCGTTTTTCTGTGATAATATATCGCTGTTTGAAAGGGCGTAGGGGTATAGTTGAGCTGAGGTGGTATATCGCTGTTTGACTAGCTAGGCGTAGCGATGAGCTCAGGCAGTCTATTCTCCCTAGACAAGATGCATGTCGACAATTCCATACAAAAGTTAATCTAGCACCTAATATTGTAGACATGCATCTTGTTTTGGCCCCTTGGAGCCAGGCGCCAGGAATATAAGTAAATTATATCTTTATACTGTGATATATCGGTACTTTTCTAATACGATACTTTTTATTGCAGTCATGACTAAAGAATCTGAAAAACATAGTATCACTGACTCGGAAATAGGATCCATTAGATCCGATCGGGTGAACAAACTCGGAGCCGTTCTTTGTCCTACGGTATGTGCACTGCTGCTGATCTGTATATTTGCCGTCTCCTTTATCGGGACGAAAATGGCATATGAACAGTATGACAACTTCTGCACTTCACGTCGTTTTGATGTCACCAAGCTGTATATTTTTCCAAATATTACTCTAAAGTCTCGTCATAATATTGCGGAATGATGTGTTTGTCCTGCTTGGTTTTGGATATTAATAAAATTGTTAAGTAAAAAATAAATATTTCATTTCTCGATTGATGAGCGCCGTAAGAAAGTTTTCTATGTAGTTTTTTTTTTTTTTTTAATTCTGGATAAGCTTGTGTTTGATCACAATCTCACCATGGTAAGTGATGATGTGGCCGAAGGTGGTAAGCACACAAAGCTTAGATGGGAACTGGCTCTCAAGTGCAGCTGTCGGAACACACCGATAGGTGCTTGGCGACAGATTTTCAACTTGAGGGTGGTAGCCAACCAGTCGGTACAAAGTACCCTACCACCGTGCTATGGTTTTATTATTTATTATTAAGTTATTTTGGTTAAACGCCATCTATTATAGTATTTTTGAACATCTATTAACAGTGGTGTACGAATAGCGTTGCTTTATAAACAGGGTGTAAATGGAGCTGTTGTTTATTTGTGAATTGGTAGTTTTATGCAGAACTCATAGATGGCAGCAGCAGTATATATTTACAATAATATTACATGTAATTATTTTTCCTTGTTCTGATTAATTAAATTTATTTTGAACAAACCATTGATTTAGAAAGCATTGTGTAATCCTATTTTTTTGTGCGTGTGCTATAGCATAGGTACACAGCGAAGTTTTAAAATGTGTCGTAAGATGGCAGTGTATGTACACTGCTACGTTTTATTTTCATTAAATTCGTTTATTTCGAGTTTTATTGAATAATATCGGTTGTGTTTTGTCCAATAAAGATCATTCTAAGTATACAAGAGAAGTGAAATGAAATGAAAGCGTGTATCGTGACTTTTCAGGTTGTCCCAAAAAGTCCATGAAAAGTTTTAGTGGAACAGCCGCCAATTTTACTTAACCTTACCGGACTTTTACGGACTACGGACTAACTTTACAGTGAAAATTTAACTTATTTACACACTCTCTGTGTGTAAATAAATAAATAACTGAAGAAAATGTATTTTTTTTTTTTTGTTTTTGTTGCTGGCAATCATCCTTTTAGGATATTTCTGCCAATGTCAAAGTATTTGAAATGGTCTTGGTCTATTTGGTCACAATTTTTTTTTTACATAAGTTGTAGTACTTTTAGTCAATACAAAGTCTTTCAATCGCATACATTTTCTTCAGTTTTAATTTGTTCTTTTATGTTATAGTCACATTCTCAAACTCACTGTAATGTCCAGTCCTCGTCCATACATGTCCAGTCAAGCTTTAGTGAAATTGGCGGTTGTTCCACTAAAACATTCACGGACTTTTTGGGACAACCTGGAAAGTCACGATACACGCTTTCATTTCATTTCACTTCACTTGTGCACTTAGATTGATCATTATTGGATAAAACACCACCGAAATTATTCAATAAAACTCAAAATACACGAATTTAATGAAAATAAAACGAAAACGCAACGTCACTCTGCAAGTTCCCGCCAAAAAGTCGAAGAAAATGTATGTGACTGAAAGACTTTGTATCTATGGTCATGACTAAAGATGATTAAAAAAATTACATTAACTGACATTGACAGAAAGAAACAAAATGGGCGACCGACATATTTTCGGGTAGTTGTTATAGTAGTTTTCATATTATTTTTTATGTATTAAAAACTGTGTTTCTAATTTGCTACGTAGGTCCTAAGTGTTTGAGTGTCATTCACTTTGACTTTCCTGTTAAATAATGTGAGTATAACGTGTATTTACTTTTTAAAATGTATGTTACATATTGTATTGATTCTGTCGGGGTGGGTAAAGGAAGGCCAATGTCAACCTTGCGGTAAGGTAAGGGTGAAACTTAGAACGTGAGAAAACTGGACAGCCTTTATTCAAGTTTTATGACATAAATTCAGTTTAAAAAAAAAACACGTCGACGTAATGCAAAAACTACAACAAAATATTTTTAAATAAATACTTACTAATACTAGTTTTTACCCGCATTCCTGTGATAAAAGTATCCTCAATTAACGGGCTATCTAAAGTAAGAAAAAATTTGGTTGTTCCTAAGATGAACACATTCCTTAAATGTAAGTGGGTACCTATTTAGAAAAATTGAGCATATGTAAATAAAATTAATATTCTAGGAATTGTGATTGTTATAATTAAAGAATTATAATACCTCTTGCCCTACTGTTTCCATCATAAGGTTGGTTCATTCCCGAACAATAATAACTTGAGTCCCGATTCCTGGAATTCTATTTTGTTATGTAGGAGTTTAATGGCTCTTCTAGGAAAAATAAAATCTGTAGAAACATCTGATGCTAGTACTTAGTGTATATTCCAACAGATAGAATTTCATCCTATTATAGTTTTATGGCACAAATTTTATTTAAAAAATATAACTTGTATAAATACCACTGTCCCTACAATGTATTTCATACCAAAGACAAGCCCCTCTACTCCATTGGCAATTCTGGCCAAGTGCTCTGGAAACAATCTATGGTGCCCCCTAGTTCTGTTATCATTATTTTCACAAAATCAATCTCCTCTCAATCAAAAATCAATGGCCTCCAATATGTGGATAAAGGGACCTGACCATAATGTTGTAAAAAACCTACACAAGTTATAACTAAATTCATATAAAAAAATCACAACTTTTCTAACATATCACAAAGTTTTAAAATGGTCAGCACAAATTTTCAGTAGTACCTAGTACTGGGATTTTTATATTCCACAGGAAAGCAAGTAAAAACAGTCATTTTGTTAAAATGTAATAAATTGAATTATTGCATTGATTTTCTGCAAAAAGGTAGTTTAATATGTAATTATAGCAATTTTACGTTGAAATATTTTAAACTTCTGAAGTATTATGTATATTAAGTTTAATGTATATTATTCCGGATAAAAGAGCTTTGTTAAATATTTTTTAGAAACTTATTTGGCTGTGGCTACAAATATAATGGTAGGGGAGGCGAATAGGGGATTTCGGGATTTACTCGAGCGCGGCAGATTAACATAACCTTGCACCTTGTGAAGTACCTACTTCCACCAAATCTGAGCCCTCTATATAGTGTCGAACGTCTAGGGTAGCCCGTCAGATTAGTAAAAAAAAACGATGGTTTGAAATACTCGAGCGCGTCAGATTAAGGTAAGGTAAGTTAGTTACATGCAAAATAGTGTACATTTCAATAATCTGACAATTTGGGCGTGACGAAAAAAAATTGGAGACTCGCAAAGTTGCAAAAAAAAACGTCACCTGGATTATCTCGAGCGCGATTAGTTTTTTTTTTATTTTGAAGGAAATTAGTCATGAATCACGGAAATATCATAATCTGCCGATTTGCACAAGCCGAAGTAGCTAAAATCTATATAGTATAGTCCAGGAATATTATGAGTTTCACCTCAGAATGAGAGATAGTCAGCTATTAACTTGTATAAACCTTTATTTTGACACCCTAAAACTTGTCTTATGTACTTATCTTACGGTGCCCGCGACTACTGATTTTTTAACGTCAAAGGTCAAAAAATCATTTATTGCAAATATCTCGTTTCCTATGGGTTTTTTGGTATATGTATTCATAATAAATATTGTAGAAAATTAAATTCTCTACAACTTTTGTACAAACATTTTTTCGATATCTTGAACCATTTTCGAGATTTCGATATTTTTTATATATTTTTTTTTTCAAACCGTCAGATTAAGGAAATTCCTCAACATAATTATCAGAATATGGGTCAGTACAACAAAGACATCAAGAAGAACCGTCTGTATAAAAATCTGACGCGCTCGAGTATTTCAAGGACACGATTTTTTTTGTATTTTCAAAAATCGGCCCTGACTGATGGTCGCGTCCAAATCGTCAGTCTTTAAAATAGGAGCTACTGGAGGGTTCACTTAACATCCCTTATCAATGTCTGACGCGCTCGAGTAAATTTTTTTTTATATTTTCGACCCCTTCGTACGGCCACCCCCAACACGCAAAACGGCAGATTATTATTTTTCCGTTATCAGACAGACGTGGCGCGACTACCCTATTAATATCTGACGCGCTCGAGTATTTCTTGGTGACTGTTTTTTTTTACATTTTTGAAACCCAGTAGATGCTCCCCCCACCGCTGAAGGGGAAAATATCACATAACCTTTTTTTCTTTATTCCACCTAATCTTCATATTCCAGTAGGTCCCAAAGACGCTCGAGTAACTACAAATTTAGCATCATTGCCTCCCCTACTATAAACATTTTGTTATGTCTTTCGTAACAGATACAAGTTCTTGTCAAGTAAGTAAGTGGTAAGTGACTTCAGATACCGCGGCGAAGGTCGTGGTTTCCTACAATGAGTTTGAGCTTTCGGTGAAGGAAAACATCGTGAGGAAACCATAGCACGGTGGTATGGTACTTTGTAGTACCCGACTGGCTGGCACATCATCACTTACCATAGTGAGATTGTAGTCAAACACAAGCTTATCCAAAATAAAAAAAAAGTAACTCGTATGCCAAAAAATACGTGACTTTTAACACATCGCTGACTGAACATCGTTGAACAAAGTTCATGACGTAAGATCCCTTGGCGCTGTCCAAAACACGGGCGCCTCAAGTCTTTAGTCAGCACTCTTTTGTTCTGAGACCTCATTCCGACCGACCTCATCACGCCTTCTTGACGTATGTAAAGAGCAAACTTTAAGTAGCGTCTTTGCATCGCTTCTTTCCACAACGACCCATATTTTCCTCTTTTTGCATTTTCAAATAAAGGCATCTGGTGTCTGTGTGACCTATATCAAGCCTCTTTGTTTTTGCAGGAATAATGGCTGAAATATCGTCAAGATACGCCAATACCGCCAGTTCATATCTAACGTTCCGAATTTTTATTTGGATATGTAGATGTTTCGTACTATTTCACGCAAAAAATACAGAACCGATGTTGATGAAACTTGGCACACAGGTAGATCTTATCTTGAAATAAAACATAGGATTATTTTTATCTCGGAAAGAAGAGCCCTCGGGGACGCGGGTAAAACCGCCGGATAAGCTAGTTACTCATAAATTAAATTATATGCTAGTTTATTTGTTTCAAAGTGCTCTTTATAAAGAGCATTTATGATGTACATATACTTACTTACGATGAAAATATTTCCACTTTGTTAGGTATGGGTGTCTTCAGAAAATGAATTAATAGGTGTTCAATACATTGGTAATTCCCCTAGTATTACAGCGAGACAGGCAGGCAATGATGAATCGAAAGCATAGGTGAATACTTCAATGAATAAAAGATAAAAAAATGTATTCCTAACTTTTATTTCGTGAAACGGCAATTCCATACCAATTATTTAAAATGCGAATGTCTGTCTGTCAGCTTGGTTTTCACAGCTTAACGCACGAAGATGTTTTTATTTATGGGAATACCTTAAACCCTTGGAAAGGAGATAAGCTGCATTTAAAAAAAAATGATGAAACGGCATGATTCCTTACGTCAATAATCACGGGCAAAATTATTTAAAATGAAACGATACGTGTAGATAATTTAAATGCTATTAAAACGAGTCGAACGTTATCTTCATGCTGATTTATAGACTGATTGAGTATTGTAAGGCGTTGATTATACGTATTACCTAGAACTATAAAGGAGTAAGGAGTAAAATAATCTCTGTCCCCATCGAATGAAAAGACAAAAGGCATTGCAACCTCTATTAATAAACAAAGCTGACTTATTTCTCTATATAAAAACACTAACTTCCACCCTGCGTCTTCAAGATCAAAATTAGTCGAGATAAAGTAGCTTCCTAATATTGAAATAATTTTCAAAATAGGTTCAGTAGGGTCGGAGATTACCTATTGTACCTTAGCAAACTTATGAACTTTACCTTGTAGATTTATATTCAAGAATAATCTTTATGGTCACGTTTCTGACCCCTTCTTATTCCCCTAAGACCTGTAACCACGCCACATTCCAGTTGGGTAAGTCTTATGAATTTCCTACATAATTCCAACAGCTATCATAACTCTCCTTATGAATATCTTAGCGTTTCTCACGCCTCGCCGCCGCCCGCGGAAACTACATTAGTATGCATAATATATCTTTTAATTCCGTTTAGACGCATTTCATCTTAAAGAACACAATACTACCGGGAGATGTGCGAAAAAACCGCTTCCGCATCTTGTGACCTATTTACCCGGATTCACCTGGGATGCGTTCATGACGTCAGTGCCCGTGACGTCACAGCTGACACAGTGCCCTATTTGCGAAGCTCGGGGTGAGGGGGTGTGTCCCATTCAGGTTTAATCCCTGCACACAGTGAGGATTTATTTTTAGACCACTACTTCATTCATTGAAGGCTGTGCGATACCGATGCAAACGATGCATGACGTCTCCTTGAGCTGAATTTCTTGCGTACATTAGCAAGAAATTCGTTAACTAAATGTCTTGTTATTGAGATTGTTTATCAACGGTAGGCTTTTTAAAATATTTTTCGCGTGATGGATTTAGTTTAATATCCATTGTAGGTCATAGGCAGCTGTTCATAAGAAATGTAAGGATGTTAATTCTTCTCATTCCCTTGGTGATGTTAGTCAGTAGGTACTTACTTTACTTTCTGGTACCTATATGCTTTGTTTCTATCTATCTAAATATTTGCTTTGCTGGTATACATAGTCTGATTTTCACATCTCCCCGAGCTACTTGCATCTTGCGTACAACAACTATTTTTCCAACATAAAGTCTGTCTCCAGGTTTAAGAAGATCTTAAATTGGTCTTCTATAATTTATGGGGTTTTTGTAGAACGATGGGAAAGTAGTTGGAAAATTTCACGTCTTTTAAACCACCTGACTTCCAGTCTTGTGGTAATTGGTGGCTTAAAAGGCCATCAGAAGAATATTGCCGAATAAAATTAATTTCTCTATTTTACAGCAAATACTATGCTCTATAAAATCCAAACCTTATTGCCAAGAAAATATTGCGATTATACTTCCGAGTGACCATATTCAATTCAATCAAGTTCCTATCTAGTCTTTGTGTGCTTACCACCACATTATCCAGCATTTACTATGTTGAGATTGTGGTCAAACACAAGCTTATCCAGAATTAAAATTAAAATTGTAGATTACTCAGAACGTTGCACTGTCCCATATTTCTAGAGGGATAACCTCTCCCATTCGGTCATCAGCTCTTCAAACGATGTAGCCTGAACATGACCTTCAATTGACTATCGTGTCTCATATTACGACAATAAACAAACTTAATAATTCAAATAACATCTGCAATACCTTGTAATAATATTATCGGTCACGGAAAACACTACAAGGTTAAGTAAATATTATCTACAGGCATAGTGTATTTCTTCAAGATCTTTGTTCCGGGAGTCTTATTACATTTTAACAATATAGTAAGGGGGCCTTATACATCTTAAATAGATGATCTAAACAGCGTCCGTATGGTAGGCCTTAGAGTGACTGTACAGTCCGATACGGGAGCGACAGCAGCGTCCACATTTTTGGCACCTAAACTGAGGGTCGTTTGATGGCTGAGTTGGTGAAGCGACTCTCGCATTCATGTGTCTCTTCTCACGCTTGCCCGCTAAATTCTGAAACCAGCACCTATCGTGGGCCCCGCAGTTGCCAGCCAGGTCCTCCCACTTCCTAGGGCTGATCCCGAAAGCCACCATGTCGCGTTTAGTACAGTGTAACAATATGCATACTATGTTAAGAATGACATTTTACAATTATTGATTTACAATATATCTAAATCAGACTCTATCCAAAATATAATTGTGGATCGCGCTAGGGTAAAAATAATTGTGTTAGCTACGCTGCTGCTATTTATAGAGTCCAACATATCGATAGACACGGAGGTCCCATTACAAATGTATAAATATCTACGTGTAAAAAGTCTAGTTGCCCCGCGGTTTCACCCACGTTCCTGAATCCAACCCTTTAGTTGGGGGTTGGATTTTCAAAAAGCCTTTCTGAGCGGATACTGATTTCCTATTAGGAATCTACCTGCATAATTTGTGATTGGTAATTTTACTTTTATATACTTTCAATCCCTAATTCAACCTCTTAGGTAAAAATTTAATAAACGCTGATATAATTATCTATATGTAGGTACATTTATATCTAACTAGATAATAATAATGTTTATTTCTATATATGTTTGTAGCAGGCATATGAAATTTCGTGTAGGTGTCGTACTTTGAAAATGACCGACATCCATGCAACCGTTCATTCCATATTTTACCTCATTAAGGGAGAAATTTCCAAAAAATCTTCGTGATCGATTACTACATAAAAGGCATCATCTACACATAATTTTAACATTGTAGCCCCAGCCATTTTGGCTCTGCGTTTATGAATCAGTCAAGACAAGTCATTATATAGATAATAGTTACAAGATATATAGATACAAAAAAGACGTTACAGAAATAGTCATTGAGATAGTGCTGAGTTGCTGACTGACATTTCAAATGTCGTTTCCTGCAAATTACATAGAAAGTACAACGAGTACAATACGTATCCCACCAAAAACATTATCATGTAAAGAGTGCTGCCAAGACACCACATGGCTCGCACTGTCAAAAAGTAATCAGATCTCATGTTGATCCAAGCTTCTAACTCTACACGCCCTAACTCTACAAGCTCTAACTTCACAAACTCTTATTTGTGAAAATATATAACTTGGCCATTTCGCTACATTCACATGGGCTTAAGGTGAAAAATTTATTCACTGTTCATTACGTTTCTGATTTTGTAGTAACGAAATGGCCAAGTTACATATTTTCACTAATAAGAGTTTGTGAAGTTAGAGCTTGTAGAGTTAGGGCGTGTAGAGTTAGAAGCTTGGATCAACATGAGATCTGATTACTTTTTGACAGTGCGAGCCATGTGGTGTCTTGGCAGCACTCTTTACATGATAATGTTTTTGGTGGGATTTCACTTCTTTTTGTACATTGCTTGCGACAATATTTTCGTTTCAATTCGAAACAACGCCATATACCTAGTTTTTGAAGTGAAAACTGAAGTCTCATACAAACTGCCATCCCCTAGTAGGTAGTGCCCTTGCGCTTCGCTTCCTTTGGCTTGTAGTTCATCACAGTGGTCTACAACATATCGCACGATAGCAGTCCTGATTTGCGACGTGACCTCAACGTCTATTTCTTCATACATTAAGTATGTCAAGGAATAGAAGAGGCAGGAACTATCTCCCAGCATATGAAACATACGATGACGGCGAGGTCCCAGCTCTACTTCAAGTGAAACTATTTCACAATCCATGCTAACTTTTAAATCAGTTGGAAAATCGACTATGTTCAAACAAACTAACGAAACTTAATAAAATGAAACTTTTTGCCTATATAAATTTCTAAGAATGAAACCATAGCTCGTTTCAATTAGAGACAACGCCATCTAGTTTTTGAAGTGAAAACTTATTTGGACTGCCTCTGTATTTTTGTTGTTTATTAGTATTAGAAAGGGTTGTATTATTATTTTATCACATTATTTTTTGGATTCCGTACCTCAAAAGGTAAAAAAAGAAACACTAAGATCACTCTCTTGTCCGTCTGTCAGTGCGTCACCACCGATTTTCTCAGGAACAGGCGAACGGGTGGACCTGGCAAGTTGAAATTTATACCAAATACTGAGGTCTATAGTCCCTATTAGGTGTATAAAAATCCGGTCAAATGCGAGTCGGACTCGCGCACCGAGTTTCCGAACAAACTTGTAAATAGTTCGTTCATCACGGTAATGGAGTCTTGAGGATTTATTTCAATTTTTTTTTGATTAAGTTTTCAATTACCTTATTGGAGATAGGTGCCAATTAAGCTAGACCTCAAAATTGTATGAGCTCCGATACAACTCAGAGGTCTATTTTAATTGGTGGTACTATGTATGTATGGGGACCCCCTTTAATTTTAAACATTTTTTACTTTTTGGAATTTTCCCTTTATTTGTGCTGTAAGACCTTGCTTTTTGCCAAATTTCGTGATTCTAGGACAACGGGAACTACCATATAGGTTTTCGACCCAAAACCTATAGGGTACTTCCGGTTGACCTAGATTTATCAATTTTGGTTTAAAGCAAGGTCTTACAGCACAAGTAAAGGGAAAATTCCGAAAAATAAAAAATGTTGAATATTAAGTTAAATTTTGGTACTTACAAATTTTCGCGAAAATCAAAATTTGCCCATATCTTTTTCTTGTGTTGACTCAAGACCTTGATTTTTATACACCTAATAGGAACTATTAGACTTCAGTATCTGGTATAAATTTCAACTTGCTAGGTCCACCCGTTCCTGGGATAAAACCGTCGAAAACCTATAGGGTAGTTCCCGTCGACCTAGAATCACAAAATTTAGCAAAAGGCAAGGTCTTACAGCACAAACTAAGGAAAAAATTTAAAAAATAAAAAAAGTTGAAAATTAAAGGGTGTCCCCATACATACATAGTTGACGCATTCCCTATTTAAGGGGTTCAGGGATAAAAGTTTCAAGTTTTAATTTTTTTTGTTGTTTGTGTACTAATATTAGCCTAAATACCAAATTTCAGCTTTCTAGGACTTCAGGAAGTACCATTTATGAATTTTGATGATCATCAGTCAGTGACGAAATCGGGGGTTTTTAGATATCAATAAAATCTAAAGTATAACAGCTACGCAAATGAAACTTTATATGTTTAATAAATTTGCTATAGGCATCATATCTTGAGAATTTTGTTTATCTGGTATAATCCAAAGCGAAGTTATGAGGGTTCAAAAATACGACGAAGCGCTTCGAGAAAAGGTAGGTAGTGCCCCTGCGTTTTCGCTTCGCTGGCTTGTCTTGGCGGGGCACTGCCGTGCCCCCAGATATAACTTCTGTCAGACACTGAAGCGACTAGATAAGGGCTTGTTTACTTGCGTCTAAGGTGCATATTAGTTGCTGAATACATGTATTTCTGTATTTAACCTTATATTTTATAATCCTGTTTATCAATCGTGTTTTTGTGAATAGTGTAAATATACGTGACAAATATCAGCACTGAACATAATTTAAGTTTGTATGATGATGTGATTCACATAGAGAAATGCCCTCTCTTATCTTTTCGTGTTTCGTTTACTAAGAAAGTAATGTTTTATAATGTCTTGCTTGTCTGTTTCATCATTTATCAGCATTTAGTTCTAGTTTGATTGTTGAAATTTCCATCTTACATTCTAGCTTGCGTGCACTTCTGAACTTCCCTATGAAGTATTATTAATACGCTGCTATTAGCTTGGTATTTTTTGTTTTAGTTTACTATGTAGGTAACTAATGAGGGTTATAATTTTTTATGTATTTTTGTATTACTTTAAGAATAAAATTGTTAAACATTTGAAAAAAAAAACGCCAATATAGTCAGATGGTCCAAAATATTTTAAAAATGTAACCTTGCTGAGTTTCTTGCCGGTTCTTCTCAGTTGAAGGCTGACTTCTGTAATTCGACCTTCATAAGTTCCCTTCTAGGGCCTAAACTGAATAAATGGTTTTGACTTTGACTTGACTTTATGAATTCATAGAATCATTCCATTGGGACGCTGCTAGAATTAGAGAGAGCTGCACACAAGTATTTCAAGAAGGAAATGCTAATAGCTAATGTAATGTAACAATGTCCCGATATCGTCAAACATGGTAAAACACTCGTTTCACTTGTCAACGACAAGAATCACGAAGGCAGTTAACTTCGTAACGATAAAGTATAATCTTCGTTTGCGTTTATAAATTGTCTACCTGACCCTATTTCAGGCACGCTATCGTATTACTTTGTAGACAAGTAACGATTTGTATTGATGAAATAATTTAGAATAGTTACATCTGTAAATGTTAAAGATGCATTAAATTGTTTTCACAAATTCTTCAATCTCAATGATTCACGCACATAAATACCAAAATGCTAATTTTTGTAATAGATACGTCACGCCGGAATGGCGGTACATCAATTAACTTGGACTAGTGTTCGCCTCCGGTCGTAATTCGACCATAGTTTTATAGGAAAGCAAAACGATCTGTTTTTTTTAATTTAATTTAATAAAGCTCGTCCTAAACAAGAAAATCGGTGGACAAACAGATGAGAAAAAGGGGTACAAAGCTCTTTTCTTCGCGTCTTATCATAATGATTAATCCATGGATTAACTTTATATTATCAGTCCAGAGGTTGTGACTATAGAATTCGAAATTATTACACACTTAAAGAAATAATAGCTAGTATGAACTAATTGTTCAACTTTTAACGTGAGTAGCTTCGACCTTCGTAAGCGCCCTCGAAGGTTCAGGTCTTCTTCCTTTCTTTCCTTTTGTTCCAAATGCGTTATCGTCTTATATTTTTGATGTGAATCATCTTTTTGTATCAATAATAACAAAGACCAGTATAATTCGTGATTACTTAGACAACTTCATATAATTCCCTGCAAACCTTGAAGAAACTCGTTATAAAATTATAACATTTTGTTTTATCTACAATGTTTGCCATCATATCTCCGATAGAAAAAAATCACATTGTATTGATTTGAGTCATCGGTATCGGATTTTCGGTTCATATAGATACTTCACCGTTCTACCTAGTATTAAAATCGTACTTTAAATCCAAAATAATCTTATTTAATGTGGAAATAGACACTAGTCAGTTGTATGCGAAACAAGGCGTGGGCAAAACTTGATGTCAAAACTGCATTATAACAGCCTACACAGACAGTAACTTATTTAAAACTAATATTACGACGCAAGAAAATATAAACGTTAAGGGTTTATGTTAGAGTTCATTTTCAACACATCAATGATCCTGTTACCGCTGCATCTTGAACTCCATCATCAGTAGCCATCCGGTCTTTGTATAGAGCGGTTGTGTTGTCCGATCATAATAATAATTACGTACAGTTTTACTTCTTAACCGTGTCAACAAACTTTCAAGTTTCCCTGTGAGTGAGACAGTGATATCTTGTGCTTTATTTTGAAGGTTCTGTTCGTATTCACCCTGGATTTCCAGTTTGATGGTATGTCAACTAACCTACAAGATTTCCTTAAACGTTTGTTTTTACTTGGACTGTAGACTTTATTATTTCATTTTACGATTCTGATTCACGTTGGGTACAAGCCCTAATTGCGTCGTTTAGTTTTTATATGTTATCCAAAACAAAAAAATATTACAAAGCAACCGCAAAGTTTTGCCATAACTTTTCTCTCGATTATTTTATCGATACGGTTTTGTGATTTATCGTCACCGTATTGCCTTTTGTATGATATCTTGAGTTGAATTATTGAATGTAAATGTTCATTATAGATGATACAATAATTAGTATTCGTGATTGGTGCTGTGGAATCGATAACAGTTGCGGGTCGTTGGGTAGGTACATCCGTCGTTCGTTCCCTGCATTCTGATTAAGACGCTTCTACGAATATTTCAATATTTAGATTATCTCTCATAGAATTATTTACTGTGAGTTGCTTAGACTTAACCATTCCTGAAGTATTTGATGATTTTATTAATTTATCATCGATTTAACTGATATCTTACTAATATTATAAATGTGAAAATTTGGATGTTTGTTCCTCTTTTACGCCAGAACGGCTGAAAGGATCTGGATGAAATTTAGCATAGAGATAGATTATAGTCTGGAATAGCACATAGGATACTTTTTATCCCGGGAAAAGATAAGATCCCTCGGGAACGCGGGTGAAACCGCGCGGAACAGCTAGTTGTTGATAAAGCAGAGATTGGTAGATGTACTGTGATTTTTTTTAAACTCTACTCTATGGTAAATTCTTCTAAGTTGATTGATTGATTCTATTTACAAATAGCTCTAGTCATCATGTATATCGTTGTAATTTCCTTAAACGTTCAATAAATTTTCATCAAATTGCTACCGCATCGTTCACCGATCAAGATATGCCGACTGCGAAACACTTAAGTTTAAATAAATTAATAAAAAAAAACAGTATGGACAAGCGTGCTAACGCTTGACCTGTACCGGTGGGTTTATCGACCCACTATACATATTCCAATTTATGCACTTTTTACTCATAATAAGCCGTGGGTCTACCGTGGAAGATACTGGTAATTTGGCTTTCAGTTTCTGGAAATCTGTTATATTTATTGAGACACGCAAATATCAAATGAGTCCATTTAGCCAGCCTCCGGTGTCCCACGTGAGGCCAATATAATTGAATTCCAGATCGTGGGAGCCAATTTCAATTAACTTCATTACCAGTTTTTGGTGATGTTGCCTCACTAGTTGCAGCATTAACTAAAAAATCAAAATTCGTATTTAGTAAATCTTCACACATTAAGTTGATTTGAATTATACGTGACTATCGTAAGGTATTATTTTGCATTTGCAAAGAATGGTTTTCATGGACAGGATAGAAAAGAAATAACAATAGGATAAAAAAATATACGTAATAAAAAAGTCTACAGCACTTTGATTCAACATCATTGATGGTCGTTAACTCATCAGTTATCCACTTTCTTCGATTCGTTATTTATTGTAATTGCAGGTATTTATTATCATTAGTTTGGCTGTCTCGCAAATCATTAACTTGTTTTTTTTTTTGCTGAAAGCAACAGTATCGAGAGGCTGAGTTAAATTATATGATTTAGGAGAATCAGGTTACAAGATCTATCATAAAGTCTACAGGCCCTATGAAAATCTGCAATTTGACAGGGGAGACTGAATCAATATTGTTGAATATAATTAGTTTCTCGAATTCACAGCAGATCCTGTTCAATAACGATTAGATTTTAATTGCTGCTAAAAATGAATTGCGTCCAGCACTTTTCGTTTTTGGATCTTTTTTCTTATTAATCATCTTTCCTAAAGAGCTCCTTTGATTTGGTTCCTTATCATTCTCATCCTCCGTAGTTTGGCTTACCTTTGCGGGTTTTTCCTTATAGTATACTTCTTCGATTCAATTGTTATGGCATGCTAGGCTGCTCTGTTCGGCCCATCTTTCTCTCTATATGTTTAGCACATCTAATGCCTAAGACCCTAAAGTTTGTTTGCTTGTATTATCTCAAACACCATTAACATCTCTATTGAGTCCTCCTCTGCTCTCCTCTGCAAATGGCGGAAATTAATTTAAGCAACTATTTGAAACATCGTTACTGTGTTTAACACTTTGAACTGTGTATCTTTTTAAATGTCATGTGTTTTAATAACTTACAACTTCAACTTCAAAGCATCGCTTGACCTTTTCCTACTTGACATTAATCCGCATCCATTATTTCTGTATAATATTGATTCTAATGTCGATAGTAACGTCATAATTTGTCGTCATCTCACTAGTCATTACCACCGGCTGTCAGCCCATTAGATACGTGTATAGCATTAATTGCCTAACTCTGTGATCATCTACTGAATATTGATGTCCATTACCCTTTCGTAGTTGTGATTGGTAATTTTGCAGACCTATCGTATCTGGGTCAATGTACTTTGTACATGACTGGGTTTCCAGAGGTATGGTTTGATGGAATCACTCTGGAATGGAAATATTTTGATTAGGTTAGTTGAGTAGGTTGCGTTTCTTTTATGGCAAATTACACTTGCAGACTTAACTAGACTAATATTAAGATGAATTTTCTCAATTTTTCTTTTAGGTATTCCAAACTGTTCGAATATTGTACTTTAGCGCCATGTTATATGTATATCAGTTTCTTTTTCATGTAGGTAACTGCTTAGTTTATGTATCATTGGATGCACTATCATGATATTATTCATCTAACTGCTCAAATATTTGTATAACGATTGTATCTATGTCACTGCCAGTTGTTGTCGATGACTCGACTGTCGTTGGAACTAATCGGGTGATGCTCTATCCTGGCATGTATAGTCAACTGTGAAGGTAGCTTCAATACTTATGTGATTTTAATGGCCTACGCTTTGTAAAGGAGGGTAATACGTAGAGTCGTTAAACTTATATCCGTTCAATTATATAGAAAATAACAGGTTTTCAAAATTTACTGATAAAAAAGATAATAAAGCTGTAGGTACTGTACTATGCCGTCCGAAAAGTTCAATGTGAAAATTTCAAGAATGCATTAGATGTCGCGCTTCCCTGGAGCGAGCCGACTAATCGTTACGGTTGTTGAACTTGCAAACTGAACAATATATACCTTTGAAATGGATTTATGTTATAAATATACTCGGACATTTACATCATTAAAATGGATTTCTGTATGCTCTACAATTCTGATTGTATACCTAGTTACTCGTCTGCGCACCTTGGCTATCTTACTTGATTTACGGTAATTCCTAGTCTCCAGTAATAGAATGCCTAATGTATGTTATTCTTCGTCATGTTTAAACATAGAAATCATATCTGAATGCTGGATTTAAGTGTGTACAGAATTAGCATATCTTTTTGTCTAGTCTAGACTTCGGTCGATTATTAGCTTTTGGCACACTGTCATAATGATTTCATTACCATGTATTACAATATTTTCCTATATTCATTCCCACACCACTGAAGGGCAATGAATTAGTGCAGCCTCCTCGTTGTGCAGAACCAGTGGCCCGTGAATTGCATTCGCTTTGTGGTACCGTTACATTGTTACTCATTTCGTTATTCCCAGCTGTAACTGGCTACATAATGTAACTCATATCCATGTGCTGGTTATGAATAACGTATTTATCACCAATTTCCATTGTTATATCTTCATTCATGTTTTCTGTAGGTATCTATGTACTTTCTTCGTTGCGTAACTAAATCGTTCAACTTCTTAATAAGCTGCCCATAAATAAACATATTAAACTGGAAATAGGATAGGCATACAAATCCGGCAGGGCTTCGCCTGACCGTGTTGGAAGCCGCTAAAGTGTATTGACGACAAACCACAATCGTATATCAGATTAATACGGATCTGGGGGTCGTGGCATAAAAATACGTAATTTAAATACTTAGGCGGTGGATGAATTACAACCCGCAATTGATACCTTGAACGTTTAAATACAAAATACTGACACTAACGAACATGGACAGAAACGTGCTATTGTAACATTCTTTCAGGAGATTACAGGTGTTTTGCCAGACTTAGTGAAGGTCAGGGGAGATAAAATAGTCGGCCCAGACAAAGAGTCTCACTCAATTAATGAAGTTTGAATAGCGATATATGACTCACCGTATGAACTAACGGGACGAGCCGTCGGATTGATATGGCGGTACATTGTGAATAGTAGCACGTTCAATTTACATGACTGTCCTCCAATGGATCCTTGTGTCTTCTGTATCAAATTATTGCAAGTGAATAGTACTTTCAATAACAATTGATGCAAATATAGTAGATTTAACGTTTTCACATGATTTTAGGACTCTCAGCTCAATTCTCTTCAAAATCGGTAATCCTAAATTTCCTAAACCACAATCAAATGTTCAGTATGACTCATCATCAGCTAGACATTCCTCCTATCATCTAACATGGACCTGGATATGCCCCCTTGGCTCGCGAACGGTTTGTTGCCCTAAAATTACGTACATAAAAATAGATTTCCTGGAAAGGCGATTCAAGTTATTAAATAACTTCTTCACATTCACGTATGTAATTTTATATCATCATGACTATTAAAGCATTGGCGGAGCAAAAAGCCGTGACCTGTATTTGTGATCACCTCAAGTTGTATAATTGTCTTTAATTGAGGGATAATATAACAAATTGTTCATAGTTATAAACCCTAAAATATAGGTAATCGTTTAGATCCTCTTATACATTTCTTTCTATAGATATGTACCGCTATTTGCCACTCTCAATAAGTTAGTTGCTTTATTGCTAGCTGTAAAAGTAAAGGCAGGGCCGAAATGGCGCATACCGTTTTCATAAATGGTATTATTATAGTCGCACACAATACCATATCTAACCCTAGCCTTTGTCTGTCCAATTACAAAAATATAATTACACGTTGCGTGACTTTTTCGACAATTGACTCGGTTTTACGATGCCTGCTCATAGTACCATCAGTTGTTTCGACATTGACATTGATTGACCTTGACTTGTTTTGTATTCTTGTTATTTTAGAATGAAGTTGAATTGAATTCCTATTTAACGGTTATCTCATTCTTTATAACTTCTGGACCGTTTCATTGGTACGGTTCAGTTACATAGAGTTACAGCATGTTTAGAAGAGTTACTACTTTAGAGGAGAGCTCTTTCACTCTCAGATTAAGACATGTTTTTCTATTGCTTTGCAGCTCTATACACGCCTTTATTGTACACATAGAAGTATATTGTGGTTTGTAAAGCACCAAATTCAAACTAATTGTGTATAATCCAATTTCATGCATGTGAATTATTTACATCTCTGCATCTGTGGACCCTGTGGCTTCTATTGTTGATACTACCTGTAACTGTCTGTTGGTCCATTTGTCGTCTGCTTGATTTTCACGACTCAAAAGATTTTGATAAAATTTGAGGTAGGTACCGTCAGCGCTCGGAAGGACATAGGCAACATTTTATTTTTACCAAAGCTAATAATATATTTCTATACAAAACTAAGATGTTCGTTCAGTTTAAATCTGATAAGAACTGCAACCTGTACGGTGTGAATTGTGAGTAAATATTTAAGATTTGTTCAAGTGTATGATAATAAATATTTGACATTGTTGCAATGAATTAGAGCTTATGATGTAAGCATCTGTCTTCGACGCGTATTTCGGTTCTGTAATATGTATGTCTACAAACCAAATTCAAGTCTTTATTCAATTAATGTCATCACCAATTCTTACTGTGTTCTATATATATAACCTCAACCTATTGTTCCAGCCGGTTTACGGTAGGTACGTGGGAATATAAATATCTTTGGTATTTTATTATCAATAATAACAACATCAATACTAATGACATTGATTTCCCTTTGTTTAGTATGTGATGTAAAGTTATCTTTTCAACGGCCTTATACGTAAACAGTTTCATTGAATTGAATCTCATTTATACTCTGAAATGTGTTGTGTACGTTTTCATCTAAATTGTATGTAATATTTATAGTATCTGTTATATTTACATAATATTTCGTGTCCTCTGCAGATTTTTTCTCCTATCATTCCCATTCGTTTAGCTGCTTCCCGCTACTTTAGCGATGTCGTCCGTAACGCAATAACTTAAGAAACATTTTTCCACTTCAGGCTTGATAATTCTATTCCTAGGACGGTGACATCATTCATTTTATTCTAAACGCGCACCTTCGCTGTACTAACCTTTTCACAACCACGCTTTCGCTGTAAAAACCAGCTAAGTGCGTACCGGTCACGCAGGATTCCGTTCCGTTCGTTATTTTTATCCGTTTGTTTTGTTATTTTATTTGACATCTACGCAAATATACTGCAGCAATTAAACCAAGCGTCCCGTTCCGATTTTTGAACTTCAGTCTTATTTTATTTAGGACAAGTGTGGTATTGCCTTGCTTCGGTTTCGCAACTCATTGTGTCTTAGTTTTTACATAATTACTTGTGCTTGCGTCATTTTCGGCCTTGGAAAATTTAGTTTGAGTTACCTTTTTTAATTTTTTGGTTAAATATATAAGGAAAGATTCACTTGGAATATTGCCAAAAAATTTCGAGTGCTTTTACATTCAATTAGGTATATAAATACCAGCTGTCAAAACAGTTAAACTAATTGTCGTATTCGTCTATCATACCATTTCGGTACATAACATACGGAATTTCTGTAAGTGGTATAACTTGTTTTACTTGAAATTAGGTAAGATTCTTACAAGTGACGAAATTTGTCTGAGTCATACAAAACAAAGAGTATGTACTTCCTTTGATACGTCTATATGTACTATTATACGATATTACCATACAATTCATACAAGGATCGGCTTCGGGATTTAGGCGTACAAGCTTCAAGGTAAAAACTTAACTTTATACTACAACTGAATAAATTATTTAGGTACCTTTAATTTCGCCGAACAAATAATTTATTCAAGTTACCTGATCGAATATACCAGTTGGTACTCCAATGCAGATTGGAGCTAGTTTCCATTTACGTAATAATTTGCTTAGTATTTACATAGCGAGTGCACCTTAATCGATCATTATTTATTTAAGTTCTCGATGGTTACTGACATCCAAGGCACAGTTATTTTTAGTTCTTAGCTAGAAGCATTGTTTCTTTAATAGATTTTGGAAGTATCGTAATTTGTTGGACTTGATTAATCCATAATTACCTGTAACCATGCCATGAGTCAAGTAAAACCCATATCAAGATTGGTTCTGCACTATTAATACTGTTTGGATTCCTTTATCAGAGTTTTTCATAGCATACATAACTATTGTCTCTATACAAATAAATAGAATGTAAGTGTTTGTTTGTAATGTTAAAATAACAACTCTGTCTGTTACCTTTTCACGCCTAAACCGCTGAATTTTATTTTAAATACATGGGACCTTGAAGAAAAACATAGACTTTCTTTTCATCCCGGAAAAAAAAAATTCCCTAAGACCTAATTCAATTAATTAAATTTGGAAACAACAGAACCTCCACCATTTTATGAACAAAGTATCTTAGCCACCTTGAATAGGTTTATGGGCCTCCGACGCGGATTGGTCTTTAAAAGATAATGCCTTTGTCCATTTTGGTCAGTGTTCAATTTATCTCTTACTGATGTCATCATTTCTTTCACGTGTATTACTTAGTGTTTATTCATATTTTTACCGTAATTTTCCGAGTATCTTAGGCCATTATTTCAGCTGAAAAATTAACAAAAGCTTTGTTTCTTCTTCTTTGGGATTTTTAAATTTCATGGAATATGCAAGTTATGTCTTTTTATAGTTTTCATACAAATGTCTCTATCATTGTTGATTTTGTATTTCATACCTTTTAAAGAAGAGAGAGATCGGCCAATACTTTTAGAATAGGGAAAAAAGTTCCAGAAATAGATAGGTAACGATCGTAAAATTTATATCGAATTATAGCCATAAAAATCACCGAATAGTTACTCCCCCAAAAATATAATAAACGATTCGCAATCCCCCAAAGAGTTCTTGTCACGCAAAGCTACATGTTTTTCCCAGGCTTCAAACCAGTGCAGCAATAAACATATTTTTTCTAGTTCCATTTCAGGTTGCTAACCTTTACCTTAGGTCAATATTCTTATATTACCTGAGGCTATCCTTCTGCAAACAGTTTTATAGTTCGCTCGATAAGATAAAAAGAATAACAAGCTCTTTATTTAATAGCAGCAAACTTTCAACAAATGTACTGGTACTGGTTGGTTCAGTCTTTTGTTCGACTCCCACCTTTCGTAAGTAACTTCAACTGAGAAGTTCAGTTGATGTAACTTGTTGTGAATTTTTATGGCTTCTTCAAGAGTTTTGATGATGAAAAACATTGTAAATAACGCTTTCTAGAGGCGTTTCTTTCAATGGCCGGTATTCTTTAAATATTATAAGTCTCGTTCATTCAATACAAACATCGTGGTCGAGTTCATAATCAGGTCGTTCGGAAACAATAGGGGCTGCCTGCATGACGCCGCGGCATCGGCTTCGCACGTTGTTGAAGCTGTTGGCAAATCGTCAGTTATTTAGTTAGTATTATCTATGCTTTTAATAATTTCATTCATTATCATAACTGAATCTTCGACATCATTATAGCAACAGACGTCTACCTTTGGAATAATCCTATAAAAAAGGCAAAAGCATCACGTTTGTTGTATGGGAGCCCCCTTAAATATTTATTTTATTTAAATTTTATTGTTTATCATGAAAGTAAAAATACAACTGAGTATTTTGTGAATATTTCAAGTGCCTAACTGTTGCCATTATTGATATCGAGCAAAAAAGGGAAAAAAATAGCGTTTGTTGTATGGGAGCCCCCCTTAAATATTTATTTTATTTTGTTTTTAGTATTTGTTGTTATAGCGGCAACAGAAATACATAATTTGTGAAAATTTCAACTGTCTAGATATCGTGGTTCTTAAGATACAGCCTGGTAACAGACAGACGGACGGACAGACAGCGAAGTCTTAGTAATAGGGTCCCGTTTTTACCCTTCGGGTACGGAACCCTAAAGACAGAGGTATATCAAATTATCGTAAAAGCTAATGGAGAAGATGTTTCAGTATTGTGTATCATCCAAAACCGACTTGATGTAATATAAGCATCAGGTAAATATTAAATTAAATGTATATCCCTTCTCTGTATCTTGGTTTTTACGCTATAAGATCATCGGAGTTTTTATAAATAAAGACGTCAGAAATACATTAACTTGTACCACTTTATTGTACATACATTTTCTTATATGAAATTATCTTTGTCATTGGAACATATGATTTACTTAATTTAAGCCTTCTTACTAACATAACATAAGTATTCAGTTATTTACTTATGATGTTGTTAATGTTTTACTTTTAAGTTATTTACGTTCTCCAAGGTCACAAAATAATAATGCTATGTCGGTATTTTGTACCTTGTTGCTCGTTCGTATTTTGTACACGTAATTTGTACATAGACTGGCTTTACAAATCCGTCATATGTCAGCCAGTGGCCTCTTGGTTCGTTTTTTTTAAGTCACCTAAATGGAGTTGCGTTCCACTTGGCTTCACAACCATTTCTGTTTTTGCCATCCTTGGTGCTCTATATAATCATTATTCATTTCCTTGATGTACCTACACCTACATTTATCAAGCGTTAATCAGACGATTTACGTGTTTCTATTTAATTTTCAGTCTTAATGACTAATGTCGTAATTTTGTTATCCTTTTCTGTTAACAGCAAAAATACTTACAAACCATGTTTCTGATATGAAGTATGCAAAACTATTGACTGACCTACTGCCTTCTATCGTCGTACCGCTTATTAGTATCGATGTTCATAAGTTGTTCCATTTGTGAGTAAATGACACCTTGATTATGTCATCGATATAGCATCGTCGAAATTAGTATTTGTTTATACACACATCAACATGGTCTAGGGATATTTCAATTAAACCTAAATAACTAAAATTCTACTAACTTTTTGCTAAGACACCTACACATTAAAATAAACCTTGTTTAATAGCCTATCTAAGCTGATAATAAACTTTTAGTTAAAGTTCAATTTAAAAAAAACTTAGAAGAAGAGGAAAAACTCTGACAAAATTTCAATCTTAACTTTATTTTTGAAACATCAAAACCTAAACAAAACAACTATTTTTTTTATAAAAATTGTTGAAAACTTAAAATTAATAATCCTTGGATCCACCTAAGACTCTCCTGACACATCTGGAGCGGTTCTGCATACTCAAAACAAGGGTGTCAATATCCTGTTGTGGAATACTGTATGATGTAAAGTTTATTTTGTATTGTAACTATTCTTGAGAATTAAGTATTGTTTTTATAATATTCCTCGTAACAAGATATGGAAAATAATAACCCCACAAACCTCGTTATTACTCTAGAAGTCTAGAAATTGAATGCATGCTCTGAGCGAGGCCATTCCTAATGCAATTTCCTATTGGTCATTAGTCATTTTGATTAATATCTACGTGAACTGAGATATCATCAATGTTTTAGAGTTCAATTGGCTGAATGATTGATGCTAGTTAAAATCTTATCTTTCATTGTATATTGTTATATTCTTTTTCTTTACTTTGGATAGGCTCATGTTTGGCTCCAATTATGAGGGTAAGTAATGATGGAGCCAAAGCTCTCAAGTACAGAGAGCTTCTCATTTAAATCGATTAGATATTTTTTTCTCAATTTCTGACTGAGAAATATCCGACGGTATTTTCAGTTGCGAAAGTCATAAGTGTCTAAACTGAATAAATATATTTGACTTTATTGGATAAAGATCTAATACTTCACTTTTCCCAGTAAGTCTCTGAAGTCTGATGTTTAACCGTGTCAGTTTTTTTGCATATTTTACACATCAAATTATTCTTGGGAACCTGTGGATGGTATGTGATCAATCGTGGTCATTCTCTTAAATTACTCATGCTTACGATCCACGAGAATTCTTATGGCTAATGCAAGGAACGCAGTCCCTAGGCACGGTAACCTAGCATGGCAGATCTTCCCTTTTCAATGGAGGAGACTAGTGTCACTCTTCCATACTAACATTAACCATAAATGCTTTATTACCATTCCTTTAGTAGTATTTATTATGTAGTAGTAGATATTACTGTGCATCTTCAAGATCCATGTTTCTCAGTAAAGCTTTCGATAATGTATACATATGCAATATACTTTATGACAATCGTTCATCATTACTTACTCAAACAATTGGCAAAGATACAACACGGTGTAAATTAAGATTATCCTCTAAATCCGTCCATTGTTATCCGTTTACAATGACTCTGTTTTATGGTATTGAGTCTTTACTTTGTTCGCTATCTGTTTTTATTTGTGACTCGTGGTATGAAATGAGGTCATTTGCTTTTAAAAATATTTCATATTTCAATCCAAGGTTATATTTTGTGTTCTTAAAATGTCTATAAGTCAAGTCTCTAACTAAGATATTAGCTTATTTTGTCCACATTGACAAATTCAATTTTGTTTTTTAATCTTCTGACTTCATCAATTAGCAAAATCAAACAGGTTTTTGAGTCTCCACAAAATCTCATCGCTGTTTAATTATTAAGAAGTTTTGAATTTGCATGAAATTTATATTTGGCTACATGGTCAAGTTTACGTTTTTGATAATGTGAATATATACATATCTAATTTAAATTAAACAACCACACCTGCATTCGGAACATGTTTAAACATAGTCATAGATCGTTTTTATGTTTTCGAACTTATCGAAATTAAGTTGTCTGATAAAATACATTCGTGATTATATTATTTAACAGGAATTAAGTAACTGATAACCTAACCTCCGCTTAGTATCGACACTGCACCTACCTAACAACCAGCTAAGTGATTGGTTGTTGCAGTGCCACAACCACTAACAAATGCTAAATATTACGACATCGCAAAAGGAATTCACAATCAGAACTTGGAAAATAGCAAAGTTAAATAGGGAAACCCAAGTTTAATCTCGTGATGTCAGGTTCTGTCCCCAATATACGAACAAATACAAGTTTGTGACAATTGTGAGAGCCTTTTCTGTTCGTTGGATAAAATGCTGATTATTACAAACATTTTGAAGCGTCCTGTTTCTGTGGCACTAATAAATGTTTTGCCATCTGTAATTGTTGAAGAATCTTACCTATGTCAGATGATGTTTATTTTTGGAACGAAGTTCCTTATGGGGCGTTGCGAAGGGGTACCCTAGCCGACAAAAAACGTCCGTAACGTTAAGTAAAATTTTTGTGACGTATTTTGTGATGCACACAAAAAGGGGTCGTGGGTTCGATTCCTTTTTACTTCGGAAGTCCGACAAGCAGGAAAGGGTATCCCACTTGGAAGTGACTACCGTCACCTATAGGCATCCTTTTTTGTCATGATTTAAGCGAAGGACTCTGTATTAAACGTAGACATTAAAACACCACCGTCTACAAGATTATGTAACACATAACACTTTACACTAAAGGCTTTATTCCTTTCGAAACCAGCGGATCGACCAGCCTGATGACCCACTTCATTGGGTCGACGACCGTGTGACGTCACTCCCGACGTCCACCCCCGACCCTCTCCACTGTCACGTCACCCTCGGGGGTGTGTTCCCTTCCGGCCCATTCGAGGTCACATGGTGATCGTACGCCGAGCAGTGCGGACGTGCTTTCCATCGGAAAATTAATTTAAATATTTAATATTCGGCCTGTTGTGGTTTGTTTTGTGAATTCTCGAAATGACGGTGTTAGGTAAGACAAGAATTAGTCCTTCCATATTTTTATTTATGATACAGAATATTACAATACCGGCGAAAACTTCTCGCTCTAGGAGTGTCTCCTTTTATCTTGTATCTATTATTTTTGGTAACACATCTTTTTCTTTTTGACGTTACATAACATTTTTCCTTAAGTGACCTTCAAGCAGAATGGTAAGAACGAATCACGTATCCGATTCTAATAAACTGGGATGTCTGATTTCTTTGCATGTTTCTTTAGACTTTTTTGAGCTTAGCTTTAATTTTACGACAGCAGCCAGTTGATCTAATACGTTCGCGTGCTGAATTAATTTGTGTTTGCATGTTGCTTCTATAATTTTCCTTATATCCGATTATCTGAGGTTGTTTCTATAATCTGACAACCTACTGCTACAGGCTCGAATTATGCTTGTTGGAGCCATTAAAGGACATTCTTTTAGAATCCCATTAATTTGTCAATTACTAATGTTTGACTTAAAAACACGGTGATAATATCAAAATTAAAATTTGGACATTTTGAGCATAAGCTCATAAAATATTCTTTATCATTTTGGGATTCTCTTTCGCCAGAGAGATGTTCAATTCATACCTAATTAGTGTGAAGGAGCAAAACTATTAACTAAAGTTTCTGTCAAAGTACCTAAAACATTCAAAACTTCTTATATCTTTTCTATTTATTCTTAAAAACCATGAGAAAATTCAGAATGTACTTTTCCGTCTCCTGTCATAACTGTAGGCAGAAGAAAGATCTTAAAAGGCAAGAGAAAATTCTGAATGAATTTTCCGTCTCTTGTCATACTGCAGGCAGGAGAAAGACAGTATGCAACTGACGTCACAGGAATTACAGCTAGAGTATCCGTATTGGGTGCGTTGAATTAAATTCCAGTTACACTATGTCTCTCTGTGTCCCTATCTCGTCGGCACAAGGTTTATATTTGCCCTTCCAATCCCATGCAGATAGGATCCGTTCAATTCTACTCTAGTACATGAGTGGGAATGTAGGTCAATTCCTTTATGAATGGTCTGTTGAACTGTAAAACGGATTTGGATGGAGTTTGAACGGTCGTCGAGTAATTCTGTAGGATTTATGAAACCGTTTGGCGTACCTTTTTTGTAAAGAGTATTTAACGCTCGCTTCGTTATTTATTTAGATGACTTGTTTCTTTGAATTTATAGGCGCGCGTTTATTTATTTCTCGGTACATTTAATTGTTCGCTGATTGACGTCTCTTTGATGATGATGATGACGACGATTTATGACGACTTTGACGACAGCTTGCGGGTCTACACTTTTGAATGTTTTGTCTAATATAATTTTAAGTATTTGATCTATGTAGTAGTTTACAATGCGCTTTGTATTTTTTTTTTAAAAAGATAGACTAATTGTTCCATTGTTTCATCAATATCATAAACTGCTTTAGACAACTATAAACAGTTTCATATCATTATAGTTAGTATTCTTGCTGCTGTTAATTGTTTATCGATCTTAGGATGCTGTCATTCACTCCAAATACACCACTAGCCTGTGTATAGTTCATTCCGAGTATCGACTCCCTACAAACACATGGAATATTAGGATGTAGAATGAGCTCCCCATTTTCTCGTGATGATCGGCAATCCCTTTGATGAATGCACTATAAGTGGCGGTGACTACTTACCTGGTACATGCCAATAATGACCATTTCTCTAAAGGTCCAGAATCCACGAAAGCGAAACCCAAGCGGTCTGATGTAGGCCTGTCATTTGTATGAAAATATCTCTCCACTCAGCCCTATTTTACAACTATCATCGATTGAATTAATACATTTATACCTAGAAATAGACTCACCTACTGAACCTTTTATAAGTCGGCCACAAAGCTGCATGTGTTTGGTTGCTAAGTTATTAAAATTAATAGCTTGGCCCTTGTTGCGAGAATTTTGAATAAGGGCTATTTTGTATTAATGGCCTTTATTTATGAGATAGGTGTCTGTGGAGATGATGAAGAATATTAAGCTTATCTACCTGTATTAGAGAAATGCTCTGGAATTGGCATCCTTTGTATTAATCAATCTCTTCTTCATTCTTATCTGCAGAGACCTATCATTCCTATAAGTGGTGATGGAAGCTATCGACTTTTTGTATTTGAAGATGTACAAACTGTTTTATAGACTGATTGATGACCTAGTTATCTAATGAACATCCTAAATCATAATCGTACGGTAACGTTGATGTGATCTTTTTCTACGATAAAAATCTCAAGCTCTAGAATATCGTAATTAATTGGTTCCCATAGCACACGCGCTGACTTAGTTTAGGATCAGATGCCCGTGTGTAAATCCTGGGACATTTTTAGGGTTCCGTACCTCAAAAGGTAAAAAAAGGAATCCTTATAAGATCACTCTCTTGTCCGTCTGTCTATCTGTCCGTGTGTCACCACCGATTATCTCAGAAACGGGTGGACCTAGCAAGTTGAAATTTATAACAGATACTGAGGTCTATAGTCCCTATTAGGTGTATAAAAATCAAGGTCCTGAGTCGACACGATAAAAAGATATGGATATATTTAGATTTTCGCGAAAACTTGTAAGTACCAAAATTTACCTTAATTTTCAACTTTTTTTATTTTTCGGAATTTTCCCTTTACTTGTGCTGTAAGACCTCGCTTTTAACCAAAATTGACAATTCTAGGTCAACCGGAAGTACCCTATAGGTTTTGGGTCGGAAACCCATATGATAGTTCCCGTTGACCTAGAATCACGAAAATTGGTAAAAAGCAAGGTCTTACAACACAAATAAAGGGAAAATTCAAAGAAATAAAAAAAGTTGAAAATTTAAGGGTGTCCCCATACATGCACACATTGCATAGTAACCACCAATTAAGATAGACCTCTGAGTTGTATCGGCACTCGTACAATTTAGAGGTCTAGCTTAATTTGCACTAACCTCAAATAAGGTAATCGATAACGTAATCTATCTACAAGTTTGTACGGAACCCTCGGTGCGCGAGTCGACTCGCACTTGACCGTTTTTTGTTATTGTTGTAAACACATACTTAAATAGATAATTACATCCAGACTCAGGACAAACAGACATGTTTATTCATGCACACAAATGTCTGTCCTGGATGGGAATCGAACCCACGACCTGCGGCGTGATAGGTAGTGTGGTTACCAACCAAGCCAAGTGGCTCGTCCAAGGATACTTTTTATTGATTGATTCTTTTTTTGGGATTTATAAATTAAATATGTAATGTTGTTGTTTCCAGAGCCGTCGGTGTGCGTGATGCGCGCGCCGGCGGTGGTGGGGACGATGGTTGGGACGGTGGCAGGGACGGGCGTTGGAAGCCTGTCGCGGGTGGCTAGGTGGTCGGGCTCGGTGGCCGCCACCCCGGCGGACTACAGCCGCACGCAGCCGCTGCACCCGCACCCAGTATTCCTGCACGACCAGAACATTAATGACCGCTTTGCTATATGGTGAGTCAATAGTTGTAATGACTCCAAGATAGATGGCGCCACAATTAACTGCATCGCGCTAACGAAGATTTTCAAGCGATTATTTATATTATTAGACTCCTCTATTGAAAAGGGAAGATCTTCAGGGGAAGATAGGTGGGCGGGTGACCTACCAAATATACAGAAATGGTGAAACTTTTACTGAGGTCATTTTTGTATATTTGGTAGGTAGCCCGCCCACCTATCTCCGCCTTAAGTTTGTCGTACTATTTACCGAACACGCTGTATACAAGCTTCCAACATGTACAGTTGTGTTGCGGTCCCCAGGCACGATGAGCCGGAAAATCTTCCCTTTTCAATGCACGCGCCTACACCTCTCTCCAAGCTCCATCTCGCCCAATCGAGTGGATTTGACGGGCCGGTTGGTGTGGTTGGTTATCAATCTACCTATCATGCCCCGAGACGTGGGTTCGATTCCCATCCGGGAGCCATACCATAGATATTTGTGTGCATGAATATGTTGGTTTGTCAGGAAAGTAATCTTAATTCAAATTCAAAATCTTTCATTAAATTTTGGGACATTTAAGGAACCCTTATTGAACGTCATCTCATTGCAATTTTATTATGCTATTGTTACCACCATATCATAGGTAAACACCAAAACCGGCTTATTCGCAAAAAAAATAAACCACTGCATCTCAAGCGGTACTTGATCTAAGCAATTCAATGTGACATTCCAGGCAGGGTGATATTTCGACGCTGGAGGTAGACGCGATCACGAATACTACGGATGAGTCACTGATGGAGAGCAACCCCGTCAGTGACCGCATCTTGCACGCCGCCGGGCCTGATCTCAAAGAGGAGATCATCACGAGGGGACATGGTAAGATTATCAAGGAAAATATGCTTTTACATGCACTTGAATAGTCTGACTCTATATAAGTTTCGGAAGGTTGTTTTAGTTGAGAAGAGCTGAAAATAAAACTCGGCAATTACTCCAACTTAAAGCTGTAACAAATAAATAACAGTTTCAAGGCGATGATAACTCAGTGGTAGTGACGTCGGATACCGCGGCGGAGGTCGTGGGTTTGAATCCTACAATGAGCTTGAGCTTTCAGTGAAGGAAAACAAGCACCTATGGGTGTGTTCGGACAGCTGCACTTGAGAGCCAGTTCTCATCTAGGCTTTGCGTGCTTACCATATTCGGCCACATCATCACTTACCATGGCGAGATTGCGGTCAAACACAAGCTAATCCTAAATAATAAAAAAAAACCTCTGGACCTTAAGCCATTTCTTTATTTTGAATAGTGTTATTTTATGTTATCGTCACGTTATAGTGTCACATTAACTGTAAAGTCTAATCCTCATCCATACAAGTCTGGTCAGGTTTTAGTGAAATTGGTGGCTGTTACTCTAAAACTTTTCACGGACTTTTTGGGACACCCTGAAAAGTCACGATACACGCTTACATTTCATTTCACTTGAGCACTTAGATTGATCTTTATTGGACAAAATACCACCGATATTATTCCATAAAACTCAAAATTAATGAAAATAAAACGAAAACGCTTTTTTTTTATGTCACAAGTGACAACGAGGCTGATGATAAGTGACAACGGTCGTCTATAGACATTGGCAATACCAGGGGATTGCTAATGAGTTGTACACCTTATTACAATGCCTTAAAGACGCTTTGCAAGTTCCCGCCAAAAAGTCCTATGCAAGATTGTATTGTGTGCACCGCAGAGTGCCGAACGGGCGAGGCGGTGGTGACCCCGGGCTTCCTGCTACGGAGCCGACACGTGTTGCACACCGTGTGTCCCAAGTACGTCCCCAACTACCACTCCGCCGCAGAGACATCGCTGCACAACTGCTATAAGTTAGTATCTAGTTGTATAACGCGATGAGTGACGTCGGATACCGCGGCGAAAGTCGTGGGTTCCAATCCTAGCTTGAGCTTTCGGTGAAGCAAAACATCGTAAGGAAACCATAGCACGGTGGCAGGGTATTTCGTAGTAACCGACTGGCTGACTACCACCCTTAAGTTGAAAATCTGTCGCCAAGCACCTATCGGTGTGTTCCGACAGCTGCACTTGAGAGCCAGTTCCCATCTAGGCTTTGTGTGCTTACCACCTTCGGGCACATCATCACTTACCATGGTGAGATTGTGGTCAGACAAAAGCTCATCCAGAATTTTAAAAAAAATTGGCAAAAAACACAGCATGGTTATATTTTTTGGGAAAAAGGTTTAGCTGGGCTTAGTTTATGATTAGATGGCCGAGTAAGAACAAATGCCCAGGCTATTATTGACTTAAAAATGTATGTTCCAGGAACGTGCTATACAAGGCGGGAGAGATGGGCGTCCGCACTTTAGCGCTGTGCATTATCAACACTCCCAGAAAGAACTTCCCACCAGATCTCGCCGTGCATATTGCACTACGTATGTATTACTTTAAAGCGATTATAGCTCAGTGGTGGTGGCGTTGTATACCGCGGCAAAGGTTGTGGGTTCGAATAATACAATGAGTTTGAACTTTTGGTGAAGAAAAACATCGTGGTAAACCACAACGCGGTAGTAGGGTACTTTGTCATACTCGACTTGAGAGCCAGTTGTCTTCAAGTCATTTAAAAATGGTCGACAACACAGTCCCCCTGGTATTGCTAATGTCAATAGGTGACGGTATTCACTTACCATCAAGTCCGCCTGCCTAGTAGTCATCTGTATTAAAATAAACTCTTATCTTTGATGTAATTTACGTTTATATCAGTCGTATTATAAACCTACTCACAACATTAAACTCCAGATAAATACATGCACACATCCAGACAGAAAAGTGTAACATTATGAAGATCACTCATTATTTAGCTTAGTTGATAAGTATTTGGTCGCCGCCATTATGTTAGTTAGGTATATATTTATTAGTATGTATGTTTATTGAGTATGTATTTATTTTATATAGGTATTGGAAACCACCGTCCATATTACTTTTCGTTACTCCTCTCCGTGCATGGTTGTCTGGAAGAGATCGCTCTGAGAGATATGACCGCCCTTTGTAACACATATTTGTTAAGTTTGTTCTGTACTTGTTTTTTATGTCTCTGTGGTGTTTTGCAATAAAGAGTTTTATTATTATTTATTATTATGTTGGTGCTCCCTCAAACCACTATATTGTCAGAGCCAAGACTGACCTAACGGCTGCTCTGTCTTTTTTAAACAATTTGCAGAGTGGTTGAATCGAATGACGCCCTCAATAGCAAGATGTGTTGTGAATCATGCTTAAGAATCGAACTAATAAGTTTCGAGAGCTCTTTAAATAAAATTTTAAGTTGTCACAATACAAATGAAATAAACTATAATAATACATAAAAAGACCTACAGTATCATTAATGAGTTAAAATTGTTTTTATCATTAATGAGCTGGTTTAAAATTTAAAAAACTAACGGTTAGGTACCTAATATAAGATAAACATTTATTTTGGACTCACACAGCATCAACATAGACATTTTCATTTACATCACAAATTACACACAGAGACAAATATAGGAACAACAGCAAAATTATACAAAATACATGCACTATATAATATAACAGTTTCTACAAATTAATAAAAAAAAAAAACTAAAAGTTGCATAAAGTTTTTGTTGCTTTGGCTATAAATGATTACACAAATATCTAAAAAGCTTTATTATGTACAGGTACCATCCGCCGCTACTTGGAACAGAACAAGATCCCACAGCTAGTGATCATAGCGAGCTCGTGCGGGCCCGACGTGGCGCTGGTGAGTGCGCTCGCGCCGCTCTACTTCCCGAGGTCGGCGCGCGAGGCGGACGCAGCGCGCTGGCGGCTCGGGGGGACGGGCATCGCGGGGGGCCCGGGGGGGACAGACAGCGTAGGGGGCCCGGGCGTGGGGGGGCCGCGCGGGGAGCCCGACCACGCCGACCGCAGGATACGCATCATACACAACCCGCACGAGAACAATCACGACAATGGTATGTATACACTCACAGGCGATGATAGCTCAGTGGTAAGTGACGTCGGATACGGCGGCGAAGGTCGTGGGATCGAATCCTACAATGAGCTTGAGCTTTCGGTGAAGGAAAACATCGTGAGGAAACCATAGCACAGTGGTAGGGTACTTTGTAGTACCCGACTGGCTGGCTACCACCCTCAAGTTGAAAATCTGTCGGTGTGTTCCGACAGTTTCACTTGAGAGCCAGTTCCCATTTAGGCTTTGTGTGCTTACCACCTTTGGCCACATCATCACTTACCATAGTAAGATTCTAGTCAAACTCAAGCCTATAGTCAAACATAATTTATTTTTCTTTTTTCTTCTTTTTTTTTCTTTCTTTTCTATCCAGAATTTTTAAAAAAACATGTCGACTAACATATCTGTATTTTTATGTATTTTTGTATTAGATTAAGAATAAAATTGTTAAATTTGTTACCAAACATATTGACTGACTAGAGTTACAATTACGCCATATGTTGCCATATCTTTAATTTAAGAAATAATAAATTTTCTTCATAATGTCAATAGTAAAAAAATAATTATAGAGAACTTTCGAGACAGAAAAATCTAACTCAATATTGCACCCTAAAAATGCGTCACAAATATGTAAAGTATTGATTAAGAATTTAGATATTTGTTATTCCAAAGAATGATACATGTGTAATGTTTAGTGATTACTCACTGATGGTATGATAGCGTATTATCGATCTACCTCTACAGGGTGTCCAGTAAGTAGTACGACAGACTTAAGGGGGGGTTATGTGGGGGGGTTCACCTACCAAGTATACAAAAATTTCGAAATTTTTGTATGTATTGTATTTTGAATTTTAGGTATTAAATATCTCGAAAATGGTGACACTTTTAGTAAGGTAATTTTTGTATATTTAGTTGGTGACCCACCAACCTATCTCCAACTTAAGTTTACGGTACTACTTACCGGACATCCTGTATATTTAAAAGCGAAATACCAGGTAGATTCCCAATCAATAGGGAATTCCTATTAGAATTTTCTAAAATACTATTTGATAATTCAACCCCTAAAGGGATCCAAGGTGCGGGTGAAGCCGCAGGAAACAATTAGAATATAGATAATCATGCCCTCCATTCACTGCCATACATACAGTCAGGTCGTGGATTCGATTCCGTGAGTTTAGGACATAGGAGATAATCTTTAAAACTACTGATCCTATTTAGAAAATTGTTTCACTAATATAAAGCGTTATCCCTGAGTGCTAAATAGATATATCTGCCTGTCTGTATAGTTTCACGGTTAAACTGCTGAACGGATTTTGATGAAACTTGGTATGTAGATAGATACCTTGAAACCTTGGGTAGGACATACATAGAAGAATTTAGTGGTAAGGCCACGATTCCGCGATGACACATTTCATGTTGTCACGGGCAAAATGTATTTAAAAATATTATATCAGTCACCAGGTTCAGGGTACCATAGAGTTCTGGTATGTTTCTAGTTCTTAAATTTTTTATGTTTTATTTATCCAATAAAAATAATAGCCGAATGGTCATATACCATGTTTTCACACTCGCGTATCGAAACAAAAGAAAAACAAATATAGGCCAATCGAATAACCGGGTAACATCGCAATCACCTTATCTCAGATAAAGTTATCCATATATACGGTTATCATGTATTGACGCATTTAGTGCTATCGATCGTTCAAAGCAGGATAAGACAGAACTAGTGTGTTTTTGGTTTACATTTCTTATTGTGTGAAGTGTTCATTTTTATAATGGAGGTTGGACATACGGTGATGGTTGATTTGGAGCTGAAAGCCAGACCCCAAAATGGTATGACAATTGTTTGTGTACATCATTGTGTATTATGTAATTTCCAACGTAAATATGATGCTATAAGTCCCACTATGATACTACAATGAGCTTGAGCTTTCGGTGAAGGAAAACATCGTGAGGAAACCATAGCACGGTGGTATGGTACTTTGTAGTACTCGACTGGGCTGGCTACCACCTTCAAGTTGAAAATCTATCGCCAAACACCTATCGGTGTATTCCGACAGATGCACTTGAGAGCCAGTTCCCATCTAGGCTTTGTGTGCTTACCTCCTTCGGCCACATCATGACTTACCATGGTGAGATTGTGGTCAAACACAAGCTTATCCAGAATAAAAAAAAAATTATAAATGTAATAGTTTGGATGGATGGATGTTTGTTACTCAATCATTCCAGAACGGCTGAACGGATCTGGATGAAATTTGGCACAGAGATAGATTATAGTCTGGAATAGCACATACGCTACTCTTTATCCCACGGGAACGCGAGCGAAACCGCGGGGAACAGCTGGTTCGGTTATAAATGCACAAGTATTCGGTCCTTCTATCCGTCATATCAGAAAGCAGTCCTTTACTCATATCATCTCTCATACAATCCATCCATCTCTTTTTCGGTCTTCCTCTACATGTGTAGCCATTGATATTGATCTCTTTTGTATAACTATCATCCCTCATAACAACCCCATACCACGACAAATATGGTGGCATGATATTTAGGTGATAGAATTTAATCAAACATAAACAAATATTTCTGACAAAAATATTTGTTCCCAATATTATTTGTTTTTTTTTTTTTTTTTTTATGTCACAAGTGACAACGAGGCAGGCGGGTCACCTGATGGTAAGTGACAACCGTCGCCTATAGACATTGGCAATACCAGGGGATTGCTAATGTGTTGTACACCTTATTACAATGCCTTAAAGGCGAACTGGCTCTCAAGTGCAATTGCCGGAACACACCAACAGGTGATTGACGACAGATTTTCAACTTGAGGGTGGTAGCCAGCCAGTCGAGTACTACAAAGTACCCTACCACCGTGCTGTGGTTTCCTCACGATGTTTTCCTTCACCGAAAGCTCAAGCTCATTGTAAGGATTCGAACCCACGACCTGTTTTTTATTTTTATTTTTGTATTTTTTCTATGTCAGAAGGTACTTATAGAGATGACGCGCAAAATAGGATCCGGAAATCGGATCCGGAATGATGTTTTTAGTAATTAAGAAAAGATTAGGCCTTAAAAAGCGTGATACGCGGCAAACGCTTGTCTCGGTTTAATTATTAAGTTTCACTAGGTTCTACTCCAGGGTTTGACCCGCGTTCCTGTGATAAAAAAAACCGTGTGGTGGGACACCAGATAGGAATAAAGTTACATTCATTTCAAGTTCTATTCGAGGTATAAAGAAAATACCTAATTATTCGGATATACATTTTTTATTATGATTTTTTTATCGATATTTTTTTTTGTAAATAGATAATTATCTACACCTAGTCATAGTACAAACAGACATCTTCATACACACATGTCTGTCCTGGATGGGAATCGAACCCACGACCCCTTTTGTGTGCATCTTCAAAAGTCTGTGCAGTCTGCGCACAAATCAATACGCTTCATTTTAACGTTACGGACGTTTTTTGCCGGCTAGAGTACCTCTCCGCAACGCCCCATAAGAAACTTCGTTCCTAAAAGCCTATGTCCGAAGCATAAACTATTAAAAATTACGTCTATCCGTAACTCCCTTGCGGCGTACAAACCAACCAACACGCTTGCATCTAATAACAATATATTTTTCCCTTATTCATTATAATTTAAAAAAAAAACAGGATATCGTTCGGGTGTATAATTGCACTATGCATTTATTACCACAACATATTTTTGTGTTCATCCCACACTTTTAAACAGAATCTTACTAACACAATTGATATCAGTGTAAACTGTACCTTATTTTAGAGCAAGAAACGCTACACCTATCTCTTTTCACGTTAGATTTCGGCAATTTGGGGATCATTTACACTACTGTAGCTGTGAAAGTGACATTGTGTTCAACTGTGATAAAGTCAGTGACGTGATAAACTGTGGATTATTTTGTTATCTATGATTGTTTTTGTCCAAAATACGCCCCCAATTTTGTTTGTTATCATTTGTATGCTGCCATGATACGCAAATATGATCAGTGAGACAAAATAATTAAATGTAATAAGCCTAAGCTATGATTCGATGTTTATTTTAAACGTGAAATTTTGATTGGTGTAAAAACTCTCATGCAACGAATTTATTATAGATAAACGAATTTATCTTCCTTAAAAAGGGACTTTTTCTGAATAATTATATCTTTAACTATAATTACTACCATGTAGAATTACACGTAGCATTAAGTACAAACCTTAGTGGTTTAAAAATGCTATTCTAATATAACAAATGTAATTATTTTTTTAAAATGGTAAATAAATGAAAAAAAAAATCTAAACTTTGATCGACATTCTGTGACTAACGAGTTAATGATTAACTATTTAAATACAAATCAATTTACGTTTACCTAAAGAGCTGTTATTTACCTAGGTCAGTGCCCGATCGTTCTGATGTCTTATGATAATGAGATCTTTAATTAGAGTCCATTAATCAGTTAGTTAACTCTCACTGAACAAAACATACGTTGCTATAACAAACAGTATTCTATTAATAAAAGTGTACCAACATTTAATTTACTAATAAATATAATATCACATTTTGGTGTTCAACTGCCTTGAAAGTTTGGACATCTTGTGAAGTGAAAATCGGAAGTGTTGTGACGTTTAATTTCCCGCCAAGACGCCATCTTGTATTGTCTATGTGCCGGCGTGCGTTCGGAAGCTGTCACTGATAACATGTTGAATCAGGCTTTCGAATACGATCGTAAGTAAACGGGCTTGTTTGACAGTTGACGCTATTGTGCCCAGGAATTATAATGCTTGAAAGCCAAGTAGACTGATAGACAGTCATTTATGCATTATGGATACTTGTAGGTAGGCGCTATTATAATTAATCTCAAACTCATATTTTTTTGTAAATGAACTCAATACAAGTATTTGGTGAACAACATTTACTCTGAAATCGCGAAATATAATGCATCATGCATGCAAGCTCAAAAACGCAAACAAAATTTTTGCAGATTACCATAACTCAACGTTTAATAATCACAAAGAGCATTGGGATAAAGACACCAATGGGGCTATTACTTAACTTGTTTCAATCTTGAAAACATCCTCTAAATCAATAGAAACATTACAATGACAATATTGGTTCCATTCGCAATAAAGTACATACCTACTGTTTGTCTGTTGCATGTACATATATGCAAAAAACTGTTTTAATAAACCGTTTTCACGATTGAAACTAGTTACGTAATCACCCTGCTGGGGGATCGAGATTTCAAGCGACATTCAGTTCCGTAGTCGTTTGGATGACAAGGTTAAACTAGTATCCAAAATACTCGGTGTGGTCAATAAATCATATTGCTGTATAAGATCTCTGACACTATAACTATAACAGCGTAATTCCTGAATTGTTATCAAAGTTAAACTAATATTATTATCTGCAATGCGTGAATATTATCTGTTAAGGTTACGACGCATTGCAGGTTTTTTCTAATACTTAAATACAAAGTTTTATCATGAAACATAATGGATGTCTTATTTTGATATCTTTAAGGAAACTTCTTAGGGGGTCGATGTTGGAAGCGCTAATATGTAATAATGATAACAAATGATTATATTATTATGTTTAAATACCATTATTATTTAAGGCGATGATAGCTCAGTGGTAAGTGACGTCGAATACCGCGGCGAAGGTCGTCGGTTCGAATCCTACAATGGGCTTGAGCTTTCGGTGAAGGAAAACATCGTGAGAAAACCATAGCACGGTGGTAGGGTACTTTGTAGTACCCGACTGGCTGGCTACCACCCTCAAGTTGAAAATCTGTCGCCAAAACACCTATCGGTGTGTTCCGACAGCTGCACTTGAGAGCCAGTTTCCATCTAGCCTTTGTGCTTACTATCTTCGGCCACATCATCACTTACCATGGTGAGATTGTGGTCAAACACAAGCCTATCCAGAATTTTAAAAAAAATGGAAAAAATCATGTACATTATAGGGTGACGAGTTTTATAATAGGAACATAATTTCAAAATTAATATTAATAAAGAAAAAATACTAATAATGGTATGGTATTGAGGTTTGATGACGTATTCTGTCATGAAAATGTAGTGTTATTTCCGTTTGTAACTTAACTAGTCTCACTATATCTGTAACAAGGAACACAAGAAAAGGACTTGAAAAATTTACTATTTTTTTTTTACAAGAATTGAGTCGCCTTCAAAATCGGTCAAATACCGAGCAAGGACTAAGCACCAAAAATTATTTTTCCAATTTTGGCGTTTGTTAACCTAACTATTAAAGCCCGTACCACACATAACGTGTACAATCGTTTCCAGCGGAGGACTCGAGCTCGCTATACGACGAGGACGCAGCGGTCGAGGCGGCGGCGGCGTTTGCTCGCGCCTGCGCACCTGACACGCAGCGTCTACTGGCGCCCGCCACGAGACCCGCCGCTCACTACCTCGACCGACGTCTGCTCGACGATCACGACCAGTGAGTGCACGCCTTTATTTTGTCTAGGTTATGACCGCCGACGCAAAACAGCGAGTTTCTGTTCTATGAAGCTACTACCAGTTCAAAACGTAATTGTTTAGGTGAAAAGTTCTATTGTACGTCATCATCAAACATCGGTCCGTGTTTTCATGATCGACGACATGACTGACATAGGTAGAAACTCACCTATTCGAAACGTATGTTGGCTTAGACAGGCTGAAGAACTTTTGCTATAGAACTATGGAAGAGCGAGGTGTTAGAATCCTCCATTGAAAAGGAAGATCTTCCGCCAGGCTAGGTTATCGCCGGTATGTATGTTGCCTGTCCATCAATCTGCAATTTCGTGCGAGTTTGTTTTCACAGATGATCGATGCCTGCTTGAATATACTGAAAGTGAAACGTAACCTGAGATTAGATGATTCAGCAGCCGTGCCAATTACGGTGTTAGAACACTAAAAAAAAATTCAATGCTAATTTAGATTAGTAAATTTTCTTGTCTAAGTAGAATGCTATCATTATATTAGTACGTGACGTGAAGTAAAAAGTTTGTTTTTCTCTTCTGTTTGTCTGAAGTTCTTAGCGCGATGTAGATTCATGTAACGCCATCTATCTAGGAGACGTGCGAACTATATCTGAGTTGTAGATAGATGTCGCGACAGTATCATCTGTGAAAACTATTTTGGTCGAGCAAAGTTGAACCCTATGAAGTTTTTTTTTTGATATGTCAGAGTTGATCCTAAAAGTTAAAAAAACAGAAATGAGTTTCAAAAATAAAACCATAAAACGCAACGCAGTTTTTCTGCAGCAAGTCCACGTGACATGCTGGTAGGTACACTAGTGGATCAAGAACCTTACTCATTAACCTTCACAACTTGTATATATCTGTACGTAAACATGTAAAAAGAATCCTAAAGTAACTGCAAATATTAATATTTGTCAATTTTATCTCAACTATTCTGCGCATGTCATTTAACCGCTGTATAAACATTTTTGCTTCAAGGAATGAAGATTATTCATATTTTTTTATTAAAAACCTATTTATTAATAAAAGGAAATATGTATACCAGCAAATTTTGATTGGTCTAATGCCAAACTTACAAGATATAGGATACCAAAATGCGTAAACATAGAGATTTAGTGGTCGTTTTGTAGGAACCTATTACTAAAATCGAGCTAAAAATCCTGTCGTAACTTTTCGTAAATCTAACTATTCATTACTTCCATGTACGCCATTGCATATGACGTATATTCTTGCGAATTTTATAATCATGAAAAGCCGTGCGCAAAATAAAGGAATCGTCCATCAATCTGCAATTTCGTGCGAGTTTGTTTTCACAGATGATCGATGCCTGCTTGAATATACTGAAAGTGAAACGTAACCTGACATTAGATGATTCAGCAGCCGAGCCAATTACGGTGTTAGCACTCAAAAAAAATTCAATGCTAATTTAGTTTTATAAATTTTCTTGTCTAAGTAGTATGCTATCATTATAACAGTACGTGAAGTAAAAAGTTTGTACCCCTTTTTCTCTTCTGTTTGTCTACCGATTTTCTTTTTTTTTGTTTGGTTGCTATTGATGAGCTTTATTTAGTGTTACCAATAAAATAAATTGAAAACTTAGTTTTATTATGTCGACCAGTAAGTAGGCAGACACTAGTTCAAATTAAAACAGAGGATACAAAACAAAATTGCATATAATAAAAAAAATATAAGGTACAGTTCAAATTGTTTATGGGAATGCAAATTGGCTATGGGAATTAAAAAGTTATTATTTTATTTAAATATTCTGACACCATTCTCTTAATATTATTTGAGGACGCAGAATCAATTCATAGAGAAACTGAGATGGCCGTTTAAATGATTGCATGATCCAAAAAAAAATTTGATACTTCAATATTGTTATTATTGAAGACAATTGACTCATACAAAAGGAATGCATGAGTTTAGTGGGCGCCACTGTCAATCACCATCGAATATTATCACGCCCACGCATTTATAAGATGTGGCTGATGTTTTAAATATTCTAATATTGTAAAGATGTAAGGTTTAACTGTTTGTTTGTGTAGATAAGTTAATCTTTGTGACTGTAAATTGCAATTATTTATGGGCATGCAACTTTAAAATGTGACGTAAAGCTAATTAGAACTTTTCTTTCCAATACATTTCCACCAGTAATTTTCATAGACAATCATAGGATCTTTGCTGTCCGTCAGTCCGTCTGTCTGTCAAGACCCTTTATCTTAGGAACGCGTGGAAGTATGGAGTTGAAATTAAAACGATATACTCTAGTCTACAGACTGTTAAAGCTGTGAAAAAATCAAACTTCCAAATAAAGTATATTTCGACGCTCTCAAGGGAATCAAAATTTATAGGGTACTTCCCGTTGACCGATGATATATGACATTGTAGAAGTAAAAGAAAAAATCCGAATACCATAAATTTATTGCAACATCAGAAAAAAAAACCAACGTTATCGAAAAAACCTGAAAAAATCTTCAGACTCGATTCCCGTGATGAACAAACTATTTACACTCCTACAAGTTTGTACGGAACCCTCGGTGCGCTAGTCCGACTCGCGCTAAGCCGGTTTTTTCTAATTAATAAAATCTATGCTTTATTTTACTTGTTTGTAGTTTGATACTCTTGCCCCACATATTTTAAGACGATATCATACACGTCACGTTGAAGTTAAACAATGCTATCTCAACATGTGACGTTGAATACACGCTGACAGAGTTTCCTCAGTGTGGCGACACCCTTATCATGCTTGCTGTCACAATAACAACGACACATGACCGATTTTTATTCATGTTTCACCTCAATTCATAAGCTTAAACCTACTGATAATATTTATAGAAATGCTAGCTGTCCCCCGCGGTCTCACCCGCATTCCCGAGGGGTCTTTTTTTTTCGGGATACTTTCTACCCGTGTGCCAAGTTTCATCAAAATCCGTTTAGTCGTAATTGAGCAACAAACATCTAAACATTTAATATATTAGTAGGATTTGTAAAGTTACTAACTGTAAACTTCAGTAGAAGTTCCTAAATATAATAGTAGGTTGTCGTACAAGATTTGATTTCCCAAAATAAGCAGAGCTTGTACTCTATGGAAACAGTTTTTTTTAATACATACATTTTTACTTAGTGTGTAAGTAAGACTCAGGACAAACAGACATGTTCGTGCACACAAAAGTCTGTCCTGGATGGGAATCGAAGCCACGACCCGACAAGAATCAAGTACTTAACAAATATGTATAAGCGATATATTTACAATGGCCCGCTACATTAATATTTCACTCATAACATTGTAAGATTTCCATCCATTAAGAACCATGCATTATTGTGCTTGGAAAAGTATTGAATAAATCTTTTTTTTTTTATTCCTGATACGAGTAAGCTTGTGTTTGACTACAATCTCACTATGGTAAGTGATGATGTGGCCGAAAGTGGTAAGTACACAAAGCCTAGATGGGAACTGGCTCTCAAGTGCAACTGTTACACACCGATAGGTGCTTGGCGACAGTTTTTCAACTTGAGGGTGGTAGCCAGCCAGTCGGGTACTACAAAGTACCCTACCACCGTGCGGATTTTATCTTCTCTTTTCCTTATCCCACACTAGTTGGGGTCGGCCTACATGTTTTTCTCTTCCACTTCCAATCACGGAAACGAATGCTCATTTAATATGCAAATAGTACATTCTAGACTACACCGTACGTGGTACGGGGGTACGTGGTACGAACAAAGAACATTCAAATACCACGGTTCTAAGTATAGGTTAATTACACTGACTCATCGATGTACTTTGTCAAGATTAATCTAATCACTACATATTATAAAACAAAGTCTTCCCGCCGCGTCTAACTTTTGAACGGATTTTCATACGGTTTTCAACAAACATGTGAGTGCAAGTGATTCGTTAGGAAAGTTCGAATGTATTAAAATGCATTAAGGTTTTTTGTAAATTGGTTGAAATATGACGATGATTGTTTAAGATCATGCCGACTTATTTATTCACTTTTGAGAAAACTATCTACTAAGCTTTACAGTTTATAATCTTAAGTAGGTGACAGAGAAGTCATTAAGAAGACTGATTGACTGGCGTTTATGCTCTATCCGTGATAGCCTGAATCTAGGTGCCTCAATTTTGCACACGCAACAATGAACTTAATCAATTAAAAAAACGTCTCTAAAAGGGCCGTAACACAATATACAATCCTACTAATATTATAAATGCGAAAGTATGTTTGGATGTGTGTGAAGATGTTTGTTACTCTTTCACGCAAAAGCTGCTGGATGGATTTTGATGAAATTTGGTACTAAGGTAGATCATATACTGGAATAACATATAGGATACTTTTTATGCCGGGAAAATATAAGATCCCTCAGGAACGTGGGTGAAACCGCGGGGCGGAAAACTAGTATAGTATTTACTAGTAGTTGCTTTTATAGAATCTGTATTTCGTCGCTTAGCCGTGTTTCTACGTAAAAGCATGCGTTCTTTCTGGAGCTATTAAGCTTTCCTGGAGACACCTGTTTATTTACTTACTATATGTGGTTGGATGACATCTATCATAAGGCGATCATAGCTCAGTTGTGGTGACGTCGGATACCGCGGCGAAGGTCGCGGGTTCGAATCCTACAATGAGCTTGAGCTTTCAGTGAAGGAAAACGTCCTGAGGAAACCATAGCACGGTGGTAGGGTACTTTGTAGTACCCTACTGGCTGGCTACCACCCTCAAGTTGAAAATCTGTCGCCAAGCACCTATCATTGTGTTCCTACAGCTGCACTTGAGAGCCAGTTCCCATCTAAGCTTTTGTGCTTACCACCTTCGGCCACATCATCACTTACCATGGTGAGATTGTTGTCAAACACAAGCTTATCCAGAATTTAAAAAAGAACTGTAATTAGATTAGATTATAGGATTATATGACAAGTGCTTCTCTTCTACATTTTATTGGTATCTTTAGAATTGACAACAATTTTCAAATTATAACTAGCTGTCCTCTGCGGTTTCACTCGCGTTCCCGTGGTGTCTTATCTTTTCCCGGGATAAACATATAGCCTATGTTACTCAGGGATAATGGAGCATTCTAATGGTGAAATAATTTTTGAAATCGGTCCATACATTTTTGAGTTTATTCGTTACAAACATTCAAATCTTTCCTCTTTATAATATTACTAGCGACCCGCCCGCGGCTTCGCCCGCGTGGACTACACGTTATATTGCGCAAGTGGGGGTGGTGGAGGGGGGATAAAAGATAGCCTATGTTCTCTCCCAAGGTCTACTCTATATCTTTGCCAAATTTAATCTAAATCGGTTGAGAGGTTTAAGCGGGAAAGCGTAACAGACAGACAGACAGACAGAGTTACTTTCGCATTTAAAATAACCGCCGCGGCGCCGCAACAACTACGTCCCTGCATTTTAAATTTGTAATATCTTCGGAAACATTCACTTAAATAACATGCTGTAAAAAGCATATTGATCTATAATAAATGTACAATTTATTAGAGGTACTTAATTGGATAAGGATTAATATTGTTTAAAATCACTTCGTAAATAATCACTTTTTAGTAAAGGATAAAAAATGGTTATGGTGGGTTATCCCTAAGAGATAGACATATACCATCATTGTTGAACTTTTTAAGGTGGACAATACTGTAGTACATTATTTTGGTCTATCTCGTAGGGTTCAGGCAGCGTTTGCAATATAAGCGCAAAAAAATGCTTAATTACGACATCACATTAGAAACCTCTAAATTTATCAGTGTTTCGCTACTATATTATGCATGTATTATACATATAAACCTTCCTTAAGAATCACTCTATCTATTAAAAAAACCGCATCAAAATCCGTTGCGTAGTTTTAAAGATTTAAGCATACATAGGGACAGACAGCGCAAGCGACTTTGTTTTATACTATGTAGTGATAGTACAGAAATTCGATAAATAACTTATCAGGTTTCCATAGCTCTATCCATTTAGTTTGGAATAAGATCGCCGTTGTGTAAAGAATGTTCATTTTTTTTTTATTGTTCTTCTATTATTATTATTGTTGTTTAAAAATCAATTCTATTCCTGTCGGATAAGTCACATACTCTTAATGATTAGTTGTGCATAATTCGTGTTGCAGTAGCGGCTCCAAGGAAGACCCTTCCCCCAAAAGCATCTGAATTCTCCCATGACAAATTTTAACTTAAACTTGATATTATTCAAATTAAACTTTTAAGCAAATATTAAGTACCTTACCTTTAGCCTTGAAAAACCTTTCCTCAACGGGGCCCCAAGTCCCTCTAAAAACATACTCCTAAATCCGCCCCTGTCATGTCGTATATTAGGAACAGTCTAGTTACGTATTAGTGCACTGCAATGCGCTTTCACTTTATTACCTCATAATCCACTATTACTACTAGAAGCATATTAAATAGAAAATTTTTTATTGTATACCAAAATAACAGCAAAAATTATACAGAAATATATTTTTACTAGTTTTCTTCCCCGCGGTTTCGCCCGCGTTCCCGAGGGATCTTATCTTTTCCCGGGATAAAAAGTAGCCTATGTGCTATTCCAGATCCGTTCAGTCGTTCTGGCGTAAATAAGTAACAAACATACATCCATCCAAACTTTCACATTTATAATATTAGTAGGATAGGATTTGTACAATTGGATCTATTCCAGACAACCTTTGAATGGAGTGAAAATGAGATACGATAATGGACAGTGGTGTAACTCTCAACTAAAAAAGCGGTGACAATCTTCTACGGCTGAGTAGATTTTCTTGAAACATAGCATGAATACCCTCGATTAACACACCTTTAAAACTAAATCAAAATCGGTCCTTTCTTTTAGGAGCTACGATGCCACAGACAGCACACAGACAAGTCATCTTTCTGCGTCGGGGGTTAAAAAATGTAAGCCTACGTAGATTTAAATATTTACTCAGATAATAAAATTTAATACTTACTATACCTACAACTTAACCAAATATAATACAGAAATATACCTACATACCTATTCACGATTTATTTAAAAAATATCGTTTACGTTGCCTTTATATGAAAGAAAGTATTAACAATCACACAATCTAAAAAAAAACAAATATACGAGTATAATAAGTAAAATTAATTAACCTGTAGCCAAAATAAAACACTAATAAAAACTTGCAGTACCTATTTGCAATTCACAACAGACAGACAAAGGCACAAAAAACCAATCCACTCATTCTAAAATTAACCAGGCTGGTTATTCAATTCAGCTTTTTTAATTAGGACGCAGTGATGGCATCGTAGAGTTCTTAATTACTAGTCTTTGCATCCATGCTGAGGTTCCACGGTTCTGTGGCCTACTTCTGTCTATAAGTCGAATAGGGTAGGGCGGTTAGCGATTTTGAGATGTGGGTAGACGTCGGTGCCTAAATAAATTCTTAGTAAATGTTCATTAATTATTATAAATTATATCCTTGGGGAGACCTTTGTCCAGCAGTGGTGACATGATGATGATGAAATCATTATTTTATGACGTGAAGAAAAACATTGCACCCCTTTAATAGCAATTGACACGCTTTAGAGTTATCGATAAAAAAAATGGAAACCTACAAAACTGCTACCTAATTATACATGGTGTCCTGGCTACCAAATATACAAAAAGTACTGCTTACAGGATAACCAAACCTCACCAAATAAAACTACAATTTCCTATTTTTAAATCCCACTCAAAAAAAGGTTAAAACAACGTTAGCAACTAGGCTTTATAAATGTTTATCCGTCACTTACTAACTCATATAACAAAAAGGAGACGGAGCTATCTCAAAACCTTTAACCATTTTTTAAGTTTATTTTTTCTCCAACATTTTGTTATGACGCCAATAAACCTTTTATTCATTGTTCCGAGTGGCTAATTAGATTACTAAATAAACAGCTAGATCACTCATATCTTAAAGATAACGGAAAATTATAAAAATAGTTAGGACAAGTAAGCCACGGTCACCTTAACTGTCGCTTCTAGAATTATTTTAAATCGTCGATCCATCATTATTTTCGTCGAACGTAATTAGAATTCTTACGAACACGACCTTCGGAGTTTAGGGAATTATACGAGGTAAAGAATGCACGTAAAATTTTATAAATAATTCCGTGCGATGTCCACGAATCAACGGAAATTTGACCTATTTAAATTATTTTCCTCAATTCCTTCATTCAATACTGCGAAGTCAATATTTAAGTCATGGTCAAGAAAATGTTGATGTTGTCCCTGATTTAATTTGCCTTATAGGCATTGAAAAGGCTGGCAACATATTTGGAAGCTCCCTGTTGTTGCAATGGCGGACTTTTTGGCGGGAACTTACAAAATATATTTTAATTTTATAAAGAAGCAAAGTTTGGATGTCATCTCTGAAAACTACTGACCTCAATGAATATTCTTTTACCAATAGGAAGCTAACTTATTCCTGAGTTATATGTATAGAGTTCTTCTAAAACCGCGTGCCGGAAGCCAGCTATAAATAGTCCCCTATCCTTGACTGACCTATTAACGCAAAACCGCTCCATTTATAAAGTAGGCTTGAAAATTACACACAGGATCCTTTTACAAAGAAGGCATTACGAAAGTGTTTTTAAATGCAACCACTGATGGCTTAAATTTGGGGATCACTAGCGAAACCGCATAGCAGAATGCTAATTTACAATTTAAAACCTTATTACTCTTTGCCTTAAATACAAAGTGAATGTGTATAATAGTATGAAGAATATCAGTTATCTAGTTTCCATAGCACAATATCTGCTTAGTAAAATGTCCGAGGATATTATTACTCTATCATTTAAAATTTTAAAACTATTATAATAAATACAGATAGTAGTCGGCCAATAGAGATGAGATAATCCATTTCACCGTGGCGTCGCTCTAACCTCGCCTCCAAACAATGAAGTGTGTAATTTCAATATCGATGACGTCATTAAATCGTGACCGTAGTACCAAAGGTCGACCAGTCCGTCGATCTGTTCAGCAATCGATCGCTCGACTCGCCCTCCACCCTACATGTGGGCGGCGGCCGCTACCCGGGGTGTCCACTTTACTTTTATTTCTTTAATAATGATATACTGTGTTGCCAGTTGTTTATTATTGGTTTTCCATTTGCAAACTGTTATTGTCTGTAATGTCGGAAGGTTAGAACAATGGGCATATTGTATGGGGGTGTTATTTCACTCATATGTGTACTCTCTGACGTCATTACCTTACCTACCTTATCACTCGTAGTTAAAACATAGTTTACATTGTATCTTAATTTTCCCAAAAAAAAGAAAAAAAATACAGCGGTTCGGCACTTTCGTCGGCCAATTATTACTTTTAGATAATGGAACTATTCAATATATGCATGTGATTAAACCGTATTTAAATTCGCATATAAATTAACATAATTAGGTAAACAATGTATCGCGAACATGCAAAAGTTCTTTGAACCCATGAATATTGCATGAGACTGATTGTAAAAAAAAGTACTTATCTATTTTGATGGAGCATTTTCAAATAAGTACTTACAGTCCATTTATTTATTAAATTATAAAATGCTTCTTATTTTGGAACAAGCGAATAAATATGTAGCATATACAACAAAACAAAAATAGATTGAGAGGACTTAATATTATGTATTTAAGAAACATTTTTTTTATATTAAAGCTATATACATATTTACATATATGCACGTTAATTTACTTTAATAAGATGTGAGACTGAATATTAATACATATTAAGGCTTTAATATACCCCAATAATGTGGTAACCATAAGGGGCGGGCAGGCGTCGCGACGCGCATCTCAGGGGGCGACCTCCGCGCCCTCTTCCAGCTCAGTCGCTCGTCAGTCTCACCGCGGACATTGCGCAAGGCAGACGCCCGCTCAGTATCGACCGCTTATAAACAACCCATTAAATAGCTACATATTGTTTTAACGTCCGATAAATCAGTGACAGTGATTCAATTGTGTTTTGAAGGAAATTTCTGTGTTTTAAGGTTTGTTTCCGTTTTCGCGTCTCCTCTGTTGGTATTATTGCAATACTTAATTAAAATGCTGTTGAGCATACTGAGGAAAATATAAATTTAGCATCAAATCTAAAATTTGGAACTGTATATTATCGGTATTTTGCTATAAACGTAGCTTCCCAAAATATCTCATTCACAACATCTCTCTTTGTGTGTGAGTGACGTATTTATTCAGAGGATCCAATCGGAAGGCAAAATAAATATCAGGCGTCAGTAAACAATTCTCTAAGCTTTATTAAATTACTGATTAACGTAAATAAACCGTCATCCTCCGTGGCGTACAACTGGCGGAAATGTAGGTACGTTTTTGGCACAGATGTTATTCGTTATTAATCTTGTCAGGTTAGTATTGCATACGGTGCTATCGACCCCGTTGTTATTTAATCCTCACTTGTGTTTTGAAACTATAGCGCAAAAACCATTATGCTTGGAAAATTTTGGGGAACTGCCCAAATATTTGCGGTAGTTTTTCAAGAAAACCTAATTCCTTTAATGCTGAACGATGTCCTAAACGCGTTATTTTGATTAGATTTTGATTTTTGAATCATTATCATCTTTATTTCTCCGTTTGTTTTGTTTTTGTAACAATGTTTTCCGATGCCCCATCAAATACTTCAATACTTGAACCACATTTTCCATTAAATTGCTAGAACAGCATTATGCAAAACCTAAGCGAAATTTTAATTATGTCACTTGCAACTGACAGCAAAAGCGTCACTTTGTTCTCCGTGAGACAGCCTCGTTATCACAGTCGCTTGATAGATTATAAGATTGACAGCAAGTTGATAAGTGCCATGACGTGTATCATCTCGCTAATGCCATGTTATCTACTTTTTTATGAGGGGAACTGATTCATTGTTCTAGCTTGTGTTTGGTTGAAAAATCTTGTAACGTTTCATCAAAACATCTCAATGGACCTTTCAGTTTTCTCGTATTTAACACTGTCTGTTTTTATTATATCGACAGCACTAGATTACCCTATATGGTAGAAACATCTTGTTAATGTATTCTACCTATTTGTGATGTTCTTACATTTTCCCACCATTTATTCTCTTGTTTCAACCTTTTTGTAGGTTACCGTTAATTATCTTAAGTGCTCGAAAAGAGTGCGCGCCGACATCGTTAAACCATATTCGTAATAATATAAAATTCCTATGTCACGAAACTATTAAACTGATCTTAATGAAACTTGACATACAAATAAATTATAGCCTGGAATGAAAGATATCTTTTTATCCCTGGAAAATAAAAGATCCTTCGTGAACGCGAGTAAAACCCCGCAATATAAATAAAAAAATAGTATGCGGTTCATTGGTAATCGCATCACTTAAAAACGGCTGGACCGATTATGCTATTTTGGTCTTAAAATGGTCGTAATAGTGCAAGTAAGGATCTTATGGAAAAAATATTGGAAACGTTGCCAGGAAACATTTTAAGAGCTTTATTTATGGATTTTTTTGAATAAGACATCTGCTGTTGGGTGGGTTAGTCTAAATGAAATTGTATTTGCAATATATCGTACACTAGCTGTCCTCCGCGGTTTCACCCGTGTTCTCGTTGGTTCTTATATTTTCCTTGGATTACTCAGGAAAAATTTAGCTTTGTAATGGTGAAAGAATTTTTAAAATCGGTCGAGTAGTTTTTCATCTTTCCTCTTTATAATATTAGTTTAAATTACTGTTCAACATACGAAGTGATGCAATTCAGAATGTATTAACATGTCTACGATGATATCAGAAACGTTGCCTTTGTTATATTCCATTACTTGGCTTGTCTGTTAACTAATCCAATCAATTTCACAGAAGACTTGACTCATAACATGGCCGCTGCATATGTGATTATATTTAATGCACATTGCAGTGTTATATATATACATATACACCAAGTCTCGTGATCGTTACGATTAAGATATTATAGAAACGAAGAATAATTTGCTCTAGAAATAATGTCAGACCGTTCCATTGGCTCGTGAATTAGAAAACTAAGCTTAATCTTTTGGTTAAGGAAAACTTCCCGAAGAAACCATATTAAGGTAACAGGGTACTTTGTAGTACTCGATTGACTGGTTACTGTTGAAAATCTGTTGCGCTTGAGAGCCAGTTGCATTGAAGGCATTGCAAATTCGACAACACATTAGCAATCCCTCTGGTAATGTCTATAGGCGACGGTAGTAACTTCATCATCTGCCCTGTTCCCAATTATTTGGGGTCGGCGCAATTTGTACTTTTCGTTCATTAGAAGGGCCTTCTATCCGTCATATTGGAATTCACTACTCTCACACAATCTTTCTGACATAAAAACTACCATAGAATCTCGATTGCTACAATGGGTTGTATCATCATGTTCACTACAGTCTTTTTGTAATGCGCCTGGTGGAATCATCAGCCTTTATACAGTAGAAATGGCATTATTGGTGATAGCGAGACGTCTATGCTAAACGACTGACATTTAAATGGCACTACTGTTCTGTCTGATAAAGCTAGTTCTGACATTTAAAGTTATGTTTTGTACCTTTCAACGCTGTATATAAAATACGTATACCAATCTGTATTATTTGCATTTATTTATTAGATGGATCCTTAGGGTCACCGGTTTTGAACAATGGTATTACTTTACTGTGTTTCATTAGATCGGGAAATTTACCTAAATCTACACATCTGTTAAATATTAAAGCCAAATGAGGAGCAATATCATCAACGATACTCCGCAAAACATTAACAGATATATCCCATAAATCACCAGTGCACTTAACTTTCATAAACGTTTTGACAATATCATGAGTCGTTACATGTCTAAATTTAAATATCATCGCACTCATATGCATTGTTTTTTTTTAAATTTATGATATATGATGATATTTCAAATTAACAACTTGAAACGCTTATATACTAGATTATATTGTTATCTTATTGTTTTCCTGGGACATCTGTCCCTATTATAGCCAACGGGTCAATATTTAATCAAATAGGACTCACACTCAAAACAAATAGACCTGTTGGTAGACACAAATGTATGTGCAGGGTAGGAAAGCCACCTACAGGTGTAGGGTGCCAAGGACCTATGGTTTTACCAACCACGCCAACCTTACCGTTTGCTTTTATGTTCAATATAGTTCAATTATTAAACGATTCTCCAAATGATTCATCTGATACAAGGTCCTTCTCTATAACAATGCAAGTGAACGCGTGAAAGTGTCCAGTTTCAGAGCAAAAATTATATTAGTCATTTTTGTACGTCACAGCTGTATTATGTCAATTCTCTTCATCATGCTTGTTTGTGTCGTTCATGACACATTTAATTTGTACAAGTTCATGTTTGTTTTTTTTTTTTCACATAATTAGTCGATGTATTCCTCCCTTTGTGCCATTAGGGGTATTGGTAATGTACGCTTAAACTCAAACTCAAATACTCATTGGAAGTATTTTTAATCGTCAATTTGATCTAACGCTCGGTTCGGAAGGTTGGTTAGCAAACGCATATGGATTACTTAGTTCTTTAGGTACTGTATTATATTGGAATGTACATTTTTCTAATATCTCGTCAACAAACTTATTAAAAAAAATCATAGTTGCATTTATGAGCAATAAAAATGGTTAGCTGCTATTAAAATTATCGCTTTCGTGACGGCACGAAGCAACATTTGTGAATAAATTACTTAAAATTGTAACATTACATATTATGTGGTATAATTATTGTTTGTTTAATGTCGGTTACGATGTACCTATGTGCATTCTCAAAACGTATTTCCCCGTCAGAGAATAAATCCGTATTTTACTAATTTCCTAATATCAATTCGTTTACACGATACCTCCTACTATGTGCAAAAAGATATAATCCTCGCTCCAATTATTTTCTAATGCAATGTAACGCAGTTTTCTCTGACGTAACTTTAGAGTTATGACGTCATTCAGTGTTCCCACTCGCCTACTCACTCGAGTTGTACTCAGCTAGTTCCGAAAATAACTAACTGTATACAGATTGAAGAAAATAACAAACAAAGCATTAATAGTACCTACAGAAATAAACTGTTTACGAAGTAGTCAGCTTAAAATAGATATCAAAATGTGAAAATGTTCGTTTATATGGAATACTTTAGTAAGTATTCCATATAAACGAACGCTTGTGACGAAAAGATTTTCTCTTTGTCATACATTTTACAAAGTATGAGTATTTTTAGATGTTTCATAAAAAAAACTTGAATATAAACAATATCCAATTATTTATCATCATCATAATATTAATAAACCCCCTTTTCTCTCCGTGTTTATCAACCGATCTTCTTTTGTGCTATAAAAAATAAAGATTATGGTCGTATTTTGACTTATGAACGAACACTAGTTTCTATAATTCCCTCTATTATTAACTATTCGTTCATCTATTCTGTTTGTGTGTTACTGAGGTTGAGCCTTTGTGACCCCATTGTCAGAACGAAGAGGGAGCTTTATGGATTAACACTTCAGTGGAAATGAGGATACATAGTTACCTACATAGCTTAGTTCGTATAACATGAGCAAATTCACTATGGTCAGGGTAATAACAGTAGCTATAATAATAAACAAGGAAATAATTATCTGTGAATCCAAAGATTCCATTGTGCTGGATGTAAAACTGCCCACATTTTCATAACCTTCACGGCTTGTGATAGACACTATTTTACATTGAATTTTACATTTCATTGTCAATTCGTGTCCGGTAGTTACAGCTAATTTCATTGATGTATCCGAACGTCAATAATACAAAGTCTTTTTTTCATTATCAACATTTTCCAAAAGGTTATCTACCATCAATTCTGTTTCAGTATTTACAGAGTGTGATTGTTCATTTTAGGGTTTTCCTTTCGGTGGATTCAGCATGTTTGGGCTAACCTTTTGATTTTTTTTAATCTCTACCTACGTACTTTTTAACTTATTAACATTTTTGTGGTGCCCGTTATTAGGTTTGAGTACTATAGTTTCAATGTTAATTTTATTATTTTCAGTTTTATCGCCTCGTCTTGAATCAGGGCTGGTAACTCGTACTTAACGACCTTTTGCTTTGTAATCTCTTGGCTTGCAGACAGTCGTCCCGAAACTGCCTTTAAAAAACTAGGAATCGCAATTCAATTCTTTCAAGTTTTTTTTTTTTGTAGTATTTGATCAATTTCACTCACTTTTATATCTCAGAGATATAGGAAACCTATATAATTATATTAACCCGGATACTTCTAGTTATATACAGGAAATGAAAAAAGAAAAAATCAGAAGAACCTGTCCGATAAACAATTCAAACATGAAACCTATCAAAGTATATTATTTTTATAAAAGCTTCCGTATTCCCAGTATTTCTATTCGTTGGTTATATTTATAAATCCCATCGTTTCCACTGGTATTCATTCATATACTATGTATCTAACTAAACATCGTGTTTTGAATTAAATCTGTTTACGCTAACCCAGAATCCTATACGCACATAACTTCGGGATAACACGTACCGTAAACAAATTCTAACGTTCGCCTGTAACGTGATATTTATAGACACGCGGAAGTGTCGGATTTATAAATATTTATTATGTACCCCAAAGTATTTGGCAGAAATCTTTTCCATTGAAAATTTGGACGTGATATTGTCGATGACTTATCTAGACTTGGATGAGGCCGTCGCCCATAAAGTGGTCCATATAAAGCCCTCAGTGCGAAAATTTTATGGGTAGAATAAAATCGAGCGTTGTTTTTTTTATACTTACCTGGAAATAAGTGGCAGTACATATAGTCTAGTCGCGCGTCAGAACTGACACGCCACTTTTATATTTATTTATGTCATCATCTTACCATGGTAAGATTGTGGTCAAAAGTATCAAGAATTACACCAATATTCAAAATTAAGCTCAATCAAAACTAAATAAAATGCCAATATGAAATAAATCTGCTGAACTTAGGTACGCTCGCCAATAAAAGTGGCTAACAGATTAAAATTTACAAAAACCTGTACTCTATTTCAATGATGTCATAAAGTATGGAATGTAACTATGTAGTTATAATGCTGACTGTACATTCCATTACTTAACATTGTTGTTAGACTGATGGTCAGCCCCTCGCAATCTCCTTTTATGGCTCCCAATGAAATTTTATGCTGCCATTCAAAAACGAGCAGTCTGTATTTATGTTCGAAATGCGCAAATAGGATGTGCTTATGACTTTGGCATGTTACATTACTAAAGTAAGAGTCTTTTTGGTTTAACTGATTTCGTAGTCTATAGCTTTTTTCTAAAATTCCAACAGAGGAGACGTACCAACATTTCTTGAAACGTAATCATAGTTTACAAGACGATTGCAGGCTTTATCATTTTGTAGGTCTTTAAATGTGACAGATATATTATAAACAATGCTTCTAGATTTTTGTTTAATTCTACGTCCTATGGTCCAGAATAGTCGACATTATTATAATTTTTTACAGTACAGTCACTATCAAAAGTAAAAAGAACAAAATACCGTTTCGGTTTTGTATAGAACGTATAATATTAGTTTTTTTTTGCATTAGTGTCACAATGTAACATTAATAGCATATTAAATGGAGTGATAATAAAAAATGGCATTATTCCATTAGGTCGTTAATATGATCAACATTGCGCTTGTCAGCAAATGTAGACACAAGTGTAGAATATTATTTATAATCTTATTTGTCAGCTTATAAATAATATTTTTTTATTTATTGTTTAAAAAAACAATACTTTAAATAACTAAATTAAATAAACTGTCGTAATTTCCAACTTTTGATAATGACTGTACATTTCTAACGACAATCCTTTCATAGGAATTCCCCATTCTTCAAAATAAAACAGTAATATCTGTGAAAGTGACAGTGTTAAATACATGAATGTAATAAGGACATAAGTGTAAATTATAAAGAAATAAGTGTAAAAATGGCAATGGACACGATGGCAGTTGAGCTGCCCGACTTGACCACGCACACGCCACAACAACCTGTTGAAGAGACACCCGAAGAAAAGTGAGTTTTTTTTAAATTAGAATTAATTTTTCGTTTTTAATATAAAAGGTTTTGAACGCGACATTACTGTTACTGCTTTAACTTTTCGAAAAGAGATCAATGTGCCATAGTGTTCTATACTAAAACTTTTCTTTTTTTAATGTAAATCCTTTTTGGTACCATGTTTTATTTACGTAACACCTTTTAAGCTCAATAGATTTTTAATTTCTTTTCCCGGGCTAAAAATCCTATGTTTTATTTCAGGTCTATCTACCTACCTGTGTGCCAAGTTTCATCAAAATCCGTGCAACAGATTTTGCCTGAAAAAGTAACAAACATCTTCACATTCTAACAATATGAAAGTATCACATTTATAATATTAGTAGGATTAAAAAATCTATATCTTCTTCTTCTATAATATAAAAATGAATCGCAAAATGTGTTGGTAAGCGCATAACTCAACTACGCCTGGACCAATTTGGCCAATTCTTTTTTTTAAATGTTCGTTGAAGTCCAAGGATAGTTTTTACGGCGAGAAAATTCGAATAATTGCCGGGAAAACCCTAAAAACAGCCCTTTTCTTTTTCCCATACAAACTCCCAGCTGTCAAACATTTGACGTCAATCGAAACTAAACAAAGACGCGTTTTAGAGAAATAGGGCAGAACAAGGTCTGCCGGGACAGCTAGTATTATAATAAAACTGTTGCATACATTTTTCTGGAACAAATTCTGAAATATTTTATCGTAATAGAAAACGAGGAACAGTAAAATAAATCTATACGAGATATCTATGTATTCCAATACTGTAACAGCCGCCGTCACTCCGTCGTTCCAAATTTTATTGTCGCAACTAGAAAGACCAATAAAATATTTATATCGTCCTTAAAACTCGGTAAATAGCAAACTTGACCCTCGAAGAAATCGGAACGAACAGTTACGCATGCCGTCTGGTATGATCTAGATATTGTTAGTCTATTAATAGTTATATAACGTAAGTAGGTACATAAAGGTTAAGTCTGTATTTTCATTTAGAATAGGATATGGCTTCATATTATTCGAAGTAACAAGTTCTAGGAATTGCAGTGACCGGCGAACTTAATTGCAATAAGTGGCGGTTTACGATCCTCTGTCATTACTGAAGATTAGATACATTGATGTCTAATTTATGTAATGGTAGAATTCGTTGTTTTTAGGGTTCCGTAGCCAAAGGGTAAAAACGGGACCCTATTACCAAGACTTCGCTGTCTGTCCGTCTGTCTGTCACCAGGCTGTATCTCAAGAACCGCGATAGCTAGACAGTTGTAATTTTCACAAAATACTCAGTTGTATTATTACTTTAATAATAAATAATAAAATAAAATTAAAATAAATATTTAAGGGGGGCTCCCATACAACAAACGTGATGTTTTTGTCTTTTTTACGGAACCCTTCGTGCGCGAGTCCGACTCGCACTTGGCCGGTTTTTTTTAGGGTTCTGTACCTCAAAAGGTAAAAAAGGAACCCTTATAAGATCACTTTCTTGTCCGTCTGTCTGTCCGTGTGTCACCACCGATTATCTCAGGAACGGGTGGACCTAGCAAGTTGAAATTTATACCAGATACTGATGTCTATAGTCCCTATTAGGTGTATAAATATCAAGATCATGAGTCAACATGATAAAAAGATATCGGCAAAATTTACCTTAAGTTTCAACTTTTAAATTTTTTCGGAATTTTCCCTTTACTTGTGCTTGACCTTGCCTTGACCTTACTTTTAACTAAAATTGACAATTCTAGGTCAACGGGAAGTACCCTATAGGTTTTGGGTCGAAAACCTATATGGTAGTTCCCGTTGACCTAGAATCACGAAATTTGGTAAAAAGCAAGTACAGCACAAATAAAGGATAAATTCCAAAAAATAAAAAAGTTGAAAATTAAAGGGTGTCCCATACATACATAGTTAACACCAATTAAGATAGACCTCTGAGTTGTATCGGCGCTCATACAATTCAGATGTCTAGCTTAATTGGCGCTCTTCCCAAATAAGGTAATAAAAATAAATCCTCGAGACTTCATTACCGTGATGAACGAACTATTTACAAGTTTGTACGGAACCCTCGGTGCGCGAGTCCGACTAGCACTTGACCAATTTTTTTTAATTGTTTTGTAATAGCCTGAGGTTGACATTACCGCGAGCTATCTCGTGCGTAAGGCTCTCAACCGTGATGCAAAATTTAAGAAGACTGACCGCTGAGGATCTATGGATTTTGACTTGCCACAGGTTTAGGAAATATAATGAATTTCATATATGTACATATGTATTCATAATATTTATCTACTTTATTTTTCATGTAAATAAATTAAACATAGACAACGAAACGTTATTTAAAAAGTTATACAGGTTGTCCCATAAATAACACGCCAGAGTGACACTGGAGCTAGATTGGCTTCAGGTCAATATCTCGAAAACCAGTAAACTTTTACTAAGGTCATGTTGATATTATCTGATAGGTTTATCATATTATATTAAAAATAATTATAATAATAAGTAACACTGGTTTTCTGTCGCGTTTCACCACGAAATATTCTACACGTGAATAGGGTATTCACGTGTAGAATTTACACTTTTCAGAGTATTATACTATCTGTTATCCTTGGGAAAGGTATTAAAGAATGAAGGTGGAGTATACAAATATTTTGCGTTGATAAGGAACAACTTTCGTTTGATTACTTTTAACTGCCGCATCGTGACGACACGGCGACGCCTGACGCCTGAAGAATTTCACACTAATCCTCGTCGTAAAACCGTGCTGCTATAAAGTGTATTTACTTCGTCTAAAATTACATCGTTTATATGCGACATATCTAAATACTTCAATCATACCTCAAATATACGGTCGTCCCAGCGCATTTCGAGTGCGTCTTGAGTTTGTGGCTTTGTGGTGCAAGTGTAGAGTTATATGCGGATTGCAAGTCTTTAAGTGAATGCAGACATACTTTAATTTACATTTCAGTTGATTTTAATTATAATCAAGTCTTTCAAATAGGAGTGTATGGCTGGCGATTAAGAATGTAATTGATAAAAGAACCTTAAAACTTCATGATAAGGTTCATTTATTAAATCAGTACTTTTAGGTAGTCAGTTTCAGGGTCCTGACATCTCTCCATCTCACAACCCTATCTGCATTTTCAAAACTCGAAGGCATATAAAGTATAATACATTAGAGCCAGCACAGATCTCTCTCACAAAAACACTCTTCAAAGCGCTTATAGCTCAGCCCACGCGCAAGTATGTCGTCAAGGCGGGCGGGTGACGTCACTCGTCAATGGGCGGGCGGCGCCGCCTTCGCGCCCCCTGCCGGCGCGCCCCTTCATACCAATTTTGTTATGTGTGGTCATTGATATCTAATAATCTTTAATAAACAATCCCAAGCAAAAGTTCTCTCAAAAGTGTCCCAAATTGTGTTGGGTAATACTAGTTATTTTTTTAAGTTTTATTCACAAAAATATGTACAAAACGCAATAAAATATTATGACTCATACCTGCTAGCCAAAATATATCTTAAACGAGCACTGAGGCATGTTTACCGTCGGAGCGTTCGAATGCTACTAGATTAAAATACCACCCAAATGTTCGAGTGGGTAGACATACGGTAAGGCCATATTTTGTCACTGATTGTGTATCTTTAGTTATTAGATATCAAAGTGTGTGGTATGCCCTTCTTCTGTCTTCTGTTGCCAATGCCACATATTGCTGACAATTTTGGCATGATGACAGCATTTGTACACCGTGTTATGTCATTGAACTTATTTGAACTGTCCAAAACCTGTTTTTACCAGCCGGGCTATATGGCTTAATTATATTATTATACAGCGTGATTTTCAAGTCGCTGTTATCAATTGCAACTTTCTCTACGGTAACTCGTTGTTTATATCGATGAGTGTTTCTAATGAGTTAAACTAAACATCATCCTGTATTCACAATAAAGAACCTCACAAATCATGAATAAACGGCTGCCAGTTAAACTTAATCGCCTCGTTAAAGCTTTCATTTCCTAAAATATTGCTTTAATTCACGCTACCTCACATGTTCGTTTATAGGATTTTATTTTCATTTCATTAATAATAGAAGATTTAAATGATCACCTAGTGTTCATTGTGTTTTTTTTTTATTTAAGAATTATAAAACTTTTAAAAAATAAATGAAATAGAGCAAAAAATATGTAAAAGATGTAACTAAGTTTCTTCATGGTTCTTCTCAGTTGAAAGCTTATACCTATATTAAATATGGCATTCATAAGTATTTTTTGACTGACAGCTATGACTGACATTTTCTTATTTATCCCAAATTCTTTCTTGTCTAGTAAATATTTTATTCCCCTAATCCCATGTACCCTACATCCAAGTTACCGTTTTCCTGTAAGTACTTCAGTTAGTCATTCATATTTAATTTAGTTGTACATTGCTTTTGATGTTTTAGTTTGGGGAATGACTGTTAGTTCTCTGACGTCAATCACTCTTTGACCTTAGCTTTCCACTATTCGTGTTCGATATATCTACAAGGATATGAAACAGCGCCACTATTAATAGACTACGTTATTTTGTAGCAATAGGTAATGTATTCTAAAAAAAAAAAGCCAATATAGTCAGATGGTCCAAAAATATTTAAAAACTGTAACCTTGCTGAGTTTCTTGCCGGTTCTTCTCAGTTGAAGGCTGACTTCCGAACCGGTGGTAACTTCTGTAATTCGACCTTCATAAGTGCCCTTCTAGGGCCTAAACTGAATAAATGGTTTTGACTTTGACTAGTGTACTCATACGGTGAAATCTGGTCTGGTTCAAATTAATTTCGGTTGGATGCTTTTGATGAGAACTGACAATTGGCGGGATTTCACAGGCATAAACAATTACTGCTTCACAAACGTGCAGTTTCAGATTTTCTCTTTTGGGTTAGCAGTATTTTTCAAATCTAAATAAATACCAGGGGAGTTTATTGAATTCTTAAATCTTTTTCGGTTTGAATTGATCGTATTCATTCAATTATGAATTCAAGTCACATATGATCGGTTGGTATGGTTGGTAAGAACAATACTTGTCACGCCGCAGGGACGGGGTTCGATTCCCACCCAGAGCAGACACGAATTAACAAACATGTCTTCAGGCTGGGTGGCATTATCTATAATATTTAAATATGTATTTTAAAAGTAGTAGGTATACATGTAGTATATCAGTTACCTGGTTTCCATAATGCAAGGTCTGCTTAGTTTGGAATCAGATGGCCTGTGTGAAGAATGTCCCAGGATATGAAGCACGCATTTACAGTAGACATTTTTTTTTATTCTGGATAAGCTTGTTTTTGACCACAATCTCACCATGGTAAGTGATGATATGGCCGAAGGTGGTAAGTACATAAAGCCTAGATGGGAACTGGCTCTCAAGTGCAGCTGTCGGAACACCCCGACAGGTGCTTGGCTACAGATTTTCAACTTGAGGGTGGTAGTCAGCCAGTCGGGCACTACAAAGTACCATACACCACCGAGCTATGGTTTCCTTCACCGAAAGCTCAAGCTCATTGTAGGATTCGAACCCACGACCTTCGCCGCGGTATCCGACGTCACTACCAACTATCATCGCCTTAAAACAGTCATCAGTTAACACATTAATACAGTAATCTTACTGATAAATTATAAAACAATCAAACTTATCACGTTTTCGTAGTTATCAACGAATGTACAAACCAAATTCGACCGTCACCATAACTACTAAGTTCAGTACGGAATTATGTAACCAAAAATGTATCCGCATGTTTATTGTAACATAAATATACTATGTAATTATTACTACATAAATATCAAATTTAATGAGTGTTTGCACCGTCAACATAGATGATGAGTGTTTCGCTGTCATATTTTTATGATACATAGTTTTAGAACAAATATGGTTTTCCGGTACGGGCAATTATGTTTTGCTATGGGATTTTTGCCTATGTTGGTAATCTATGATCGTAGTATGTAGTACAGTACAACTGAGCAGTACTTTATGAAAAGTGTATATTTTTGACATTTATGTCGATGGAAGTTATTCAGCCAAACTTAACTCAAACCTAAATATTTATTTATCATGTAAACTCATTACAAGTATTTTTAATCGTCAATTTGATTCATGTTATATTCTAACGCTCGGTTCGGAAGGTTGCTTTTGCTGAGAAGAGCCGGCAATAAACTCAGCAATTACTCTTTTTAAAAAAGCAACTTAGACCTATTACTTTTTATAATTATTTATATAGTCTAACGCCACAGCAAAGTCAGTCAAATCGAAACTATTTCCTCTACAATTTTATTTATTTTCGTACGTCACCCCTGATTGATGTTGAAGCTCGAAATAGACCGTTTGCTCATAGTCCGCGTGCCCAACGTATCCTAACCTCATCCACACCCATGGTTCGGAACTAATGCAAGACACTGGGGGGTCTTCATCTAATGGTAGCATATAAGCTTTTTGGGCCATGGTCATATTGAACATTACTGTCCAAATGTTATGTTTACAATAAATATTGAATGCACTGGTATTCGTAACGATCGACACGTGCGTGTCTAATGGTTTCCTACACTAACTAATTTAAAAGCATTCAAATAAAACCCCTAAAGACGCCTTAAACAAATTCTTAAATCCTTTTATACGTCAGCCAAGTGTCTAGTTTTGTTCTTTAGGTATTCATTGTCTTCAGGTGAAAGAAACTCACTAACTCTGCTAACGAGGTGCTCTGCTAAGAGGGCGTAAGCCTGTTAATTACCCAATATCCAAGCTGTGCTCGTGAGGTGAAACCAACCACTAATTGGTCCACATCGAACTTATAATTAGTATTCGTTTGGTATTTTCTAGAAATTATTCTGCTTGTCGCACTTAAATTTTATAAATTAGGATTTTGGAAATGTCTACTGCATTATTCTTTCATATCACAGAGAAACATTATTAGTAGAATCGTTGCTTATGTACTTGAATATTCTATGTATCTACTTCACGTTTTATGGACCGGTTGGTTTTGATATACTAATGAAGTGTATAGTAAATCCATCAAAACAACTAGTAACATCAGATAAACCTTAAAAGATTTTAGGGAACAACTTTTCCAAATTTTGTGGAATCTCACCATGGTAAGAGATAATGTGTCCGAAGGCTGTAACATGTTTGAAAAGACTTATGACCAGTAGTGGAGCGATAATCATTTAAAGATCCATCCATTATTTTATGACTCCCTAAAGAAAGCACTTTTTATGTTAAATGGGCTTACGTATAGCTTCTGATCCGCTCTTACAGGGCGATGACAAAACCTAACATGGAACACATTTTCCCAAAAGAAGGGCATTCACTAGGCCTTAGAATTACCTATATTGTTGGAGCCACAGATCATCTGACTGTTCTGCCATCCGCATTATAAATGGAAATTTTCCAACAGAATTAAAATGTCCCAACAAACACCTCAGACATTTTCTATAGATCAATCTTCAATGCATATCTCTTTGTGCACAGATACGAGCGGCTGTTGCGTCGCGCGCGCACCGAAGACCTGAGCGAAGTGTCCGGCATTGGGTGTCTATACCAGAGTGGTGTTGACCGGCTCGGTAGACCCGTCGTCGTCTTCATTGGCAAATGGTTCCCCATTAGCGACATCGATTTGGATAAGGTGAGTCAGTCAGCCAAAGACAAAGCCATTTTTTCAGTTTAGGCCCTAGTCAACTTATGAAGGTCTAACTACAGAAGCTACCACCAATGCGAATGGTTCGAATCCTACAATGAGCTGCTTTCGGTGAAAGAACACATCTTGAGGAAGCCAGTAGCAGTACTCGCTTTGCTGGCTAATACCTTCAAGTTGAAAATCTATTGCCGTTATTTTAATTTTTTTTATTTGGATAAGCTTGTGTTTGACTACAATCTCACCATGGTAAGTGATGATGTGGCCGATGGTGGTAAGCACACAAAGCCTAGATGGGAACTGGCTCTCAAGTGCAACTGTCGGAACACACCGATAGGTGCTTGGCGACAGATTTTCAGCTTGAAGGTGGTAGCCAGCCAGTCGGGTACTACAAAGTACCCTACCACCGTGCTATGGTTTCCTCACGATGTTTTCCTTCACCGAAAGCTAAGCCCATTGTAGGATTCGAACCCACTACCTTCGCCGCGGTATTCGACGTCACTACCTCTGAGCTATAATCGCATTCAATTAAGAAAGCATTGATGCTCCATCATGCCATAATGGCTATACGGATTTAAATTAAACTTAGTACATATACAGACTATACCTAGGAATAAAACATAAGATTAGATGGGAATTTAATCAAAAATAATACAATTGCAGGCCCTGCTATACCTGATCAAGCTGCTAGATCCGATAGTGCGCGGCGACTACGTGATCCTGTACTTCCACACGCTGGCCTCCTCGGGGAACCATCCGCCCTTCTCCTGGCTCAAGGAGGTCTACACCGTGCTGCCTTACAAGTAACTATATATATCTATCTGTACTATTAGTAATGGGGAATATGCACGTGACTTCAAAATGGTCCATTTTTTTATGTCATTCATATTGTTACAAAAACATTTCAAAATTTCTCATGATTTAATAGCTAAATTTCAAAAAATTTCATGATTTAATAGCTAAATTTGATCATCAAAAAGTGTCTGTTTTTAAATTCCCTCGCAAAGTTCCAAAACGCCCATGAGCAAATCGTGAGTAATCGTGACGCCACTTTGACACTCGACCACAGAGTTTCTAACCGCTTTTAAGTTTTCTGTGCTTTTCCATGGTAATTAAATGATTGTAGTATCTTTGTGAACCAAACACTTCATTTTTGACATCGAATTCGTCTAATCTCACATCACAAAATAAGCGCGCCATAATGGCCGCGTTTGAATCACCCGGAAATTATAGTGATGTTAATATATTTTTTTTAGCTTAATGGTTAAGATTTTGGATGTGTTATATTTTTTTTTTGGTAATGTAATAACCCGTAGAAAGGTTCAAAACAATAAAAAATATATGTGCATATTCCCCATTTTAAAACTTATTGAATTGGTATCGCTTATAAACCACTTAATTTTCCGATAACAGCTAAAACGTTTGTTAATAAATATGTAAACACTTTATGTGAAATATTATTTTAATAGGACACGATAAGGTTTAACATTCAGATCTAATTATAAAATCACCAAGAACTAATTTGAAGTCACTTGCACAATTTGTTGCAACTGCAAATATAACTGTGAAAGAACAAGTTATTGGTGATTTAAAGTCACAGTGAATATACTTTTAGTCATATTATTCGTCATCACGCTTTTCAACATTTATATTTACATAATACGATTATTTTGCATTAATTTATTTGATAACTTGTCCCCCGCGGTTTCACCCGCGTTCCCGTTGCCTATATCAGCCTAAAATCCTATAGCCTATGACATTCACAAATAACGTGGCTTTCTATTAGTAAAATAATATTCAAAATCGGTTCAGTAGATCCAGAGATTACCTCCTACAACCTCACAAACACAAACTTTACCTCTTTATAATATTACTCGTAGTATAGACTAGGATCGTTTTGGCTTATCAATGAAACATTGACGGTGGTCAGTTCTAAAACTCTTTCTATGAACATAAGTAAAGACTAAAAACATTTAGTTCTGTCTAAATATTCCCTTTACATGGTGATAGGGTACTTTGTAGTACCCGACTGGCTGGCTACCACCATTAAGTTGAAAATCTGTCGCCAAGCACCTATCGGTGTGTTCCGACGGCTGCACTTGAGAGCCAGTTCCCATCTAGGCTTTGTGTGCTTACTACCTTAGGCCACATCATCACTTACCATGGTGAGATTGTGGTCAAACACAAGCTTATCCAGAATTAAAAAAAAACATCAATGTGAATATTGTCGCCATCAAAATTGGTCACAACTATTAGCGAGATTATTAACTAGAGCTTTAAATATATTTTGTTAGATATTTATATGTAAAATTCAATCCCAAGATTATTTTAAATGAACTCGCTACAAATTGTTCAATCTTATTTCTAAATGTATGGATTAATTTATGTTTATATATTTATAAAACTATGTTTAATTTCAGATATAAGAAGAATTTGAAAGCGTTTTACATCGTTCATCCCACATTCTGGACAAAGGTGAGCATAACATTCTACAAAATATACAGCTAATGTAGACAAGGGGTAGTCATTTAAATTATTGTAGTTATTACAGAACTTAGGGTCTGCTTCATAGGTTACCCATAAGTTTCTGATGATTAATCAGGTAGATATATTTACAGGCAATCTCATTCGATTCATAAAGTGATAGACTACTGAAACTGGGTCTGTGAAACTGGCCCTTAGCATATTCACCATATTATAAAAAAGATTGCTCCATTATTGCTTACGTTGTTTCGTTCTTTGGCTAGACTGTATGTGTTATATTTGTGGTTTTTATTAATTATTACCAGTTAATGAGAAAACAAAATAGGTCTAAAAATGGAACCTTGTGGGAATACCCATAATTTCTGTAAATCCGAGGCAATCTTTACCATTAACTTCAACCCACTGAATTCTATAGCTGGATTATGAATTCAAAAGAAAATTACAGTTAGGTACAATATCTATTACAATATTTCTTGACTAGTAATTCATGATGTACATAATCAAACGCTTAGAACAAGTCACAAACAAATCTTTTGGCTCCTACAACGAGTGACCCTTGATAAACACAAATTATAAAATGTGAAGCAGTCTATTGTTTTACTATTGAAATGACGATACAAAAATTGGTAGTTGCCTATTTGCAAGATTAACTATCGAATATTAAAACACCTAAAACTTTTTGAGACACTTTAGCGCTTATTTATAAATGAACTGAACTGAAAGCGCGGTTTCACCCGCGTTCCCGTGGGATCCGCGTTCCCGTGGTTATTTTTTTATTTTTTTTGTTTTATACAAACCTTGTCCTAACAATAACGAATACATAAAACAAAGAATCATCCAATTTGGTGCAGTCATTCGAAAGTTATGAGCGTACATTTCGAAGATCTAATAGTAATGAATTGTTTGTAACAGATGATGACGTGGTGGTTCACGACATTCATGGCGCCGGCGATAAAGGCGAAGGTGCACACGCTACCCGGCGTCGAGTTCCTCTACTCCGTCATGTCGCGGGACCAGCTCGAGGTGCCCGCCTTCGTCACAGAGTACGACATGACGGTACGTCTATACTCTATACTATACCATTCACTCACAAAGTGGTCGATAACGATCCACAGGGGTCGACAGATAACAAAAAAAATGGGGGACCATAAGATGTAAATAGGGGTCAACGATGCTGGATTTCATTTCAGCAGGTCGTGACTTATGTAGTCTTGGGTGGTTTATTCAGAATGAGCGTGAATTGTTGACAAACTATGCCGCTGACCATCCGACGACCATTTTTTTTGCTTTTTTTTTAATATTAGGTAGGTAATAGTGGTCTATGAGGCCAAAAAGAATGAAAGAAGAAAGAAAATAAATTTATTTGTGTCAAAAATAAATAAAAAATAGTGAATTGTTAGTTTACCAATATCATTATCTTTGCTAAAATAAATAATGTAATTGTATTTATTTTGCTAATTTACAGATAAACGGTCTGCATTACTTCCAACCGGACTCGAACAATACGTAAGGCGCGTCGCCGTTGTTTATTAGCTTTACACTCGCTGCCCGTTGTTGTTATATCATGTACGTACGGCCTTATAGTGTTGCCAACATCTCTGAGTTATGGCAATGTCGCCATCTATGAAATAAATTCGATATATAACGCTAGTGACGTTTTTAAATACGTCTGAGGTTACAAACATAATTCAAAAATAAACTATTAAATTGATAATGTTGGCAACACTGACATGAACAAAAATAACCACTATAGCAACTAATAATGGTTATATTAGTTCTGTGATAGGTCGTTGACATTTTAAATTTAGTGGAATTTTTAGTCAATGTGTGTGCGTCAAGCTAATTTTTTTACACACTACGACTAAAGCATTTCAACAATCATCCGTCATACACAAATTCATGGTAGCTTTGTATAAAAATTCCACTAAAAAATTTAATAAAAGATTGTTGAAATTATATCATGTAATTTTAGTATTAGCGGTGCATTTTTATATTATTTTAGTGTAATGACTAAAGTAAGTTAATTAGATTTTCTTATTAGGTCTGTATATTTATTCTTGCAACCACCAGATGTCAAATTTACACCACCTGTCATATTGGTACCTACTTTTAATTTTTTTAATGTAGTTTTTATTGGGTTTGTGACTGAAATATTTTTATCAACATATTTGGACTCTATACTGCTTATGAAAGTCTATAGTTCTGTTATTGTCTGTGGTTCTCATAGTTTTCACACTAAATTTGAATCCTGCGACAGGGTATTTCTTTAGCGTAGCGAAAATTGTGAAAAGCTTTATTTTTAAACGGTATTAAAACGTTTAGATTTGGTATATTATTAGTTTAAGATTTTTTATGTTAATAAACCGACGCCCGTTCTGTAGATTCATATTTTTTATATAAAGGTGCTTGATAATTTTGCATAATATGAGATTTTTACATTAGATTTTTAAATGATATAGGCTAATCGTACCTATTATTAATCGTCATTGTAAATATGCTGTTGGAAAAATTTTGTGGCATTCGCCTCTCACTCGCGCACTACGTAATGTAGTTGGTTATTTAAAACATGTTTAAAATGTATCGCGATGGTACGCGGAAATAGACTTTAACAACATATTTACGGGACCGCATTATTTCTGTATGCGAGATTGTTAATCACACCAAATTATAATCTTTTGAACTGTAGTGTTTCCTATAAAAACACTGCCTCCGTTGCTATATACAAACTAAGGTCGATAGTTAAACTGCCCATTTGAAAAACATATTTTTGTACAAACTTCCCCTGTTACACTCAGTAAGAAACCCGTACCTATAGTCGATAGTAATAAAAGAAAATAAACTTCTCTCAGATAAAATTGTCATAATCCAATGGTTAAATTGAGAAATAGAATGGAAAATTAAGAAATCATTACCACATTGGAAATTGAATACTCGACCGTTATTATAAGTATTTGAAAATGCTGTGTTATTTGTTATTCTCGATTATAATAAAACATTCATCATCGTGAAACAGGGACATAATGACCACAAGTGCAACATACAGTTGATATTTTTAATGTTATTACTCATTTTTTTTTCTACTAAACAAATTGTGCCACATTTCTGTAAAATTAGAATAAAAGTATAATGCAATATTTAATGTATGAATGCTCCATTTTAGCAGTTTTATGGTAATGTTGTGTGAATGATTAAAATTGCAATTTTCATGTCGTGAAGTGTTTCCGCAAACTCATTGTAAACGTTTATCATAATTCCAGAGTCTATATAAAGCAATCTAGTGATGTGTGATGTGTTGTATTATTGATATAGACCTCAATTTGTATGATAAACATAAATTGTAGAGGTCTAAAGATGTTGAGTATTCATTATGGCGTGTTTGTAATCATGTTTTATTGTGCACTAGCGGATTTTATGAAATTTATATCAACAAGGCCTTAGATGTGTTAACTATTGTTATTTTTTAACATGCCGTTTGCGTTGAAAATTTTATTGCTGTTGACGATTGGAATTAATGTTGAGGAAACATGTCACCGATGTAATCTAACGCTAAATATAGGATTTATGTAAAAATGTGATCAAGCAAAATGGTTAAGTTTCATATTATATTAATAATAGTGCATTAAATAGGCTATGTAAATATTTAACAAATCCAAAATAAAATTATTAATTTACTAAATTCATGTATTTTTATTTACAACTTCGGAGTTGGAGTTTCGTTAGTTGACTAAAGTCCTGATAAAAATTAAACTGATAACAAAAAATAGTTGTGCTGATTAACACCATACAATGTTATCAGTAACTAGCAGTGTTTTAAAACATGGAATTACTCATCAGTATGAACGTTTACTATAGAACCAACCATAAAATCACAAAAAAATATGTTTTTTATACATTTTGATTGAGAAATGTTATTTATTTATTTTATTAGGTCAGCCAACAATTGTTTACACAATACATTTACATAAATATCTTCATAAATAACTTTGATAGGTATATTATATAATATAAATACCTTATGGTATCAGAATTTTGAGGATTTTGATTTGTAAGCGTCATTAATAATGGTATATTATGTCGTGTGTTCAATCTCACAAAAGAATGGTACCAGGATAACAGAAGTTCAAAAAATAATGAGACAATAGGTAACACTTGCCATATAATATTTGGACTAATTTACTGGGGTAAATTATTAGGCCCAATATATGGGTAGGAAATACTTCTGGGTATCCAGAAGTATTGTACTGTTCTATTGGATTTTATTCATAGACAGCCCATAAATATGTTTCTGCTGTATTGCAATCACAAAAAAAGGAATAATAAGGTGTACAAGTATGTACTCCTTAAAATTTATTCCATCCTCGTGGGACAAGAGTCTAGATTAATTCCTTAGGTCTTTGGTATAGTTATTTGATAATTTTCTTGCGTTAATCTTTACACAAAAATGGAATTTAAGAAATTACGATTTTGAGATTAAAATTAACAAAATAAGAAGAATGGTTAATAATATAATATAAATATTTAATAAAATGTTTATTATCAAAATAAATAATTTCAAATGCTTATTATTTTACTTCATTACATGGAATTTGTTTAATAGATTGACTAGTACATTTAACGATGGGTATTTATATGCTGCAGTCATTATGGTAGCTTTTAATACTGACAACACATTTGATAAGAGATAGCCACCAAGTGCTCCGAGGTAGCAAGGTATAGGCCATTGCTGCCAGGGAGTGTTCCAGTCCAAGGGTATCACAACAGCACCAAGCCACGCCCCGCATACAGTTAACAGTGCATTATTAACAAGCATTTCTATAATCGTGTCCTTTCCGTAATTTCTAACACCAAACAGTAACTGCATCGATGCTTCAACCCCAGAAATGGCTAGCAGCGGAAATACAGTCAGTAGAGTCAACAGACTCGACAGCATCAAAGTTTCTTCATGGCATTCTAATACAGGAGCACCAAACAGGATAATTCCAATAAAAAAACAGAACATAACACCAAGTAGGAAAACAAACGATTTTATGATATCCCCGGCCCTGTTCTTGCTTGGCTTACTTTTCTTAGGGTTTACATCATTGGTGGAACTCAAATAAAAGGATTTTAACAATTCAGCAATAAATATCAGCACTAGGATGTAGAAAGATGATCCATTCCCAATAGAGTAAAGTAATCCTTTGTACGATATCACTGTGACGATAATCGGTAAATAAATGCATGTTATCAAACTGGAAATTGTTACTCTTCGTAATTCCAATTGATTGTTTAGTGAAAACATTATAAATTCATTCACAAATTAAAATTTATGCACCTTATCAATAACAAGACAATCACTCACACGAAAAATGTGCAGTGTGTGTGTATGTATATTTTTTTTGACTGACGTTTGACAGTGAGTGACAATGAGTTGACATACAGTCTGACAGTTTTTTTTTTATTCTGGATAGGCTTGTGTTTGACTACAATCTCACCATGGTAAGTGATGATGTGGCCGAAGGTGGTACACACAAAGCCTAGATGGGAACTGGCTCAACTGTCGGAACACATCGATAGGTGCTTGGCGACACGATGTTTTCCTTCACCGAAAGCTCAAGCTCATTTATTGCCAGCTCTTCTCAGCAAAAGCAACCTTCCGAACCGAGCATTAGAGTCTAAACTACTCATAAGTGCTTGTTTGAATGGCCTATTTGAATAAAAAACATTTTCATTTTAGGATTCGAACCCACGACCTTCGCCGCGGTATCCGACGTCGCTTACCACTGAGCTATCATTGAATTTATCATCTGTGTGTGTGTTTGTCCACAACATTACCACCAGAGATGGGCGTAATCGATTACTTTTGTAATCAAGATTACAGTAGAAGATAGAAGACATCAGTAATCATGATTTAAGTAACCAGTAACATGATTATTTGTATTCAATATTTCAATAGTATCAATCTAATCTGATTGCATTTTGCCCAACACTTACTCACTGACTACTAATTCTATGCATGCAATTATCGAATAAAATACTGGTAATGTCCACAAGAGTGGTTAATATTAACATTTAGTAATAACCTTAATCGTTTTAAAATCACACACATGTTTATGGAACAACAACAACCCCTTTTTATGGAACAGTTTTATTAAATTACAGCTATTTTACAAACTCTCTCAACTATTATATTACGATCTTCAAAACTAAGTCTAAAAATATCCATTGGTAAGACTGTGCAAATTGCGTATTTTGAGGATTTTTTTTACAGTTTCTATACTGTAGGCAACAAATGGATGTTAGGGACTTTTTGGAAGGAACATGCGAAGTGGCGTTGCGTTTTAGTTTAAATTTAATTAAATTCGTGTATTTTGAGTTTTATTGAATAACATCGGTGGTGTTTTATACAATAATCATCAATCTACGTGCACAAGTGAAGTGAAATGAAATTTAGTCCCAAAAAGTCCGTTAAAAGTTTTAGTGGAACAGCTTCCAATTTCACTAAAACCTGACCGGACTTGTACGGACGAGGACTAGACTTTACAGTGAATGTGAAACATAACGTAACAAAAACATTTCTCTTTTTTTAAACGGATGTGAAGGTGACCTTGACAAGACCTTGGTCGAGAAAAACTACTTAAAGTTGGATTTTTAATTAAGTATCTGGGAGCGATTTGACAGTCGTCGTAATAAACATTTCGTTAATGCGCGTTACTCAGAAATTATTTCCTTAAGGTCTTAGTTTTCTATGGATAGATAAGCTAGCTGTAAATTTGAATGTTTTTGTAAGGCCCTATCTATCCTATGGATGAATAGCTTATCCGAAGTTTATCCAGTGATAGAAAAATCAACAATCTGATTTTAGATTTCTTTAACACACAATTTTACGTTTAGATAATTTTTTTTGCTCACGTTTTCAGTACCTACAAAATCTGAGTTATAAAAACTGTAAAAAGTACCTACTCTGTGAAAATCTGTGACAAAAATAATTCTATCTTGTTTAGTTTCATTTTCCTAGATTTTTTTAAAGATTTGATTTAATTGGCACTAAAATTGAGAAATAATTATTAATGTGATTTAAAAAAATACTGTCATTCAGCCATGTAGATGTCAAAGGACACTTTTTTTTACACTAACAACATTAGATACAGATACTATACTACTTGGTAAAATCATAATAAAATTCAATGTGAATGAAGTACATATACAAGCAAACGTAATCGATATGACGACACCAACTTTATAAATGAAAGGCGCCGTCGCTTAACCCAACCAGTATCTCTGCGGAACGTTCGGCTACAGTGGGAGCCAACGTTTTTGTACCAAAAAAATATTACATTACCGTAAATCGTGTCGCAAGTGTTTTGCGTGTCATCGATTACATAAAGATGCCCTGTCCGTTCTTGGGATCGTTGAACCAGGCCTTCGTAAGGAATTACGGAGCAACTCTGCTGAAGCAGTATGGAAACTACTGCCCGATCATTTCTCGCGGCTTCCGCTCTTTAGGCGATGACGAAACCAAGTGCCCCTTCATACAGCAGAACGCGATCATCTCGGAGGCGCCCAAGGAGATGACGGAGGACATTACGGAGGCCGCGCAGCCCTACCAGTACGAGAAGTTCTTCAACGAGCAGATCAGCGCTAAAAAGCAGGACTACTCGTATCGTGTGTTCAGGAAAGTGTCTCGCTTAGCGGCTGAAGGTGCGTACCCTCAGGCTCTGGAGGGCGCTGAGAATCGTCGCGTGACCGTGTGGTGTGCTAACGACTACCTCGGCTCGTCGCGACACCCCGTGGTGCAGGACGCCGCTATCAACGCGATCAAGGCGCACGGCACTGGCGCTGGGGGCACTCGCAACATCGCTGGAAACTCACAGATGACCGAGAAGCTGGAGGCTGAAATCGCCAAGCTCCACAAGAAACCTGCTGCCCTAATATTCAGTTCTTGCTTTGTTGCCAATGATGCAACTCTATCTACTCTAGCGAAAATTATGCCAGGCTGCATTGTGTATTCGGATGCTGGCAACCACGCCTCCATGATTCAAGGGATAAGAAACAGCCGGGCACCCAAGCATATATTCAGGCACAACGACCCAAATCACCTTAGAAGTTTATTGGCTCAATCGCCCGAGGGTGTTCCAAAGCTAGTCGTATTTGAGACTGTCCACTCTATGAGTGGAGCAATTTGTCCTTTAGAAGAAATGTGTAACATAGCTCATGAATATGGAGCTTTGACCTTTGTAGATGAGGTCCATGCTGTTGGATTGTACGGCAAGCATGGTGCTGGCATCGGGGAGGAGAGGGGAATCCAGCACCTGATAGATATAGTGTCTGGTACGTTGGGTAAAGCGTATGGTAATGTTGGAGGTTACATAGCCGGGTCGGCTCTGTTGGTAGATACTGTGAGATCTCTGGCACCCGGTTTCATTTTCACGACGGCGCTTCCCCCGCCGACGTTGGCAGGGTCGATGGCTGCTATTAGACTCCTCGCCAGCGAGGAAGGAAGAAGTTTGAGGGCTAAGCACCAAGCCATGGTGCGCTATTTTAAACTGTCTCTGCTAGTAGCTGGGCTTCCGCAGCTGCCGTCCGTGAGCCATATAGTTCCGGTGCCTATAAAGGGCGCGGATAAGGTGGCCCTGGTGGCCGAGTCGTTGATGAAACGAGGCCATTACGTGCAAGCTATCAACTACCCGACGGTGGCTCGCGGCGAGGAACGGCTGCGGTTCGCGCCGGGACCCTTCCACACTCCCGAGATGATAGACAGCCTCATCACTGCCCTAATTGATGCATTCCATGAAAACAACATAAGTTTCAACCAGTTTATTAAGAATGGCGCTTGTCGGGAGTGCAGTATGGAGTACAAGGTAGATATCGCCTACGAGGAGCCCTACAAGTACCCCATGCAAGTCGCGTAATTACAACCATACCCGTTATGAATATACCTACCATGACAGTTCGGCATATTGGTATTGCAAGCAAAGCATTAAAAAAAATACAAAAAAAAAATGTTAAGACATGTTGTATAGTTTATATTTTGTTCTCTATTTATGGTTAATGGTTTACGTTTGGGGGAAATTAAAAGGTGGTAACTGATTTGCTTAGTTTTATTTAATCCCAATACTTGATGACGCCGTCCCAGCCCGCGGTGAGTAGTTTGCTGGGTTCGTGGGGGTGCCACAGGGCTGATATGCACACTCCATTGTGTGCTTTCCACTTTTTGTACAGTTTCGTCGTTTTCCAGTCCCAAACGTAACATTTGCCGTCTGCGTCGCCCGACACAAGGTAACTGTAACAAGAAAACATTATTTAGTCACCACCGATACCTATAGCAGTTATTTTCCGTGGATAAATTCCATTGGCATCATTTCAGAATGTTTCGCCTGCGCGGTAAAGGCGTGCCTAGTATATGGCTGAGAATAAGATAATTTTCTTGCATAGTAGTAACATGCTAGGTATAATCTATAAGTAATTAGTAAGTGTCAGGTACCTACTATTCAGATCATGATCCAAATTGCTTTGAACCATTGACCCCCTTTCGCTTCAGTCTACTATCTATTACAACTAAATTTAGGCATATTATTAACTTCCGCGTTTGTTTTGAAAACTTAACAGGTATGATATGACGGACTTTGAACTGGTTTGGACACTACCGGTACGATGTTTATTAAATTCCAATAATAGTTTATCAAATCAAACACATAATTGTTTTGTCAATAGACGTAATTTTTTGCCGACAAAAAATCTACCTAGTTACAACACTATTCTGAAAGTCCAGACACAGTTAAGATTAGTGGCGATTAAATATGACCTAATTTATAAATCCTTGAACTAGCACAAGGTAAGTTAAAGGTCATAGCGGTCATGACACCCTATTATAAATATAATGTTGTTAATGAAAACAAGTTTCAAGATTTTGGATTGTACCACAATGCCCAGACAAAGTCCTTGTATCGACCTAGAGCCCTTAGTAACGATTCAGCCAACTGTATCATACGAAATCCGGATAAAAATAACTCTTAAGTATCGTTATCTAATCGTTTCATATAAATTAGGATCTTGACTATATTCATAGTGTATAAATTACCTAAATAGCGAACATTTTATGATTTTTAATTAGCAAGTTAACAACAAAGAGTAGATCTTTTGATGGTGTATATTTATGACGTCATAAGCAAGTATTTCATACAAACCCTCATATAAACTATCGTTTTGACATTTCATAAAAAGAAGCTGATTTGATATGTCAGTTTCAACATCCCTCATGTCATACACGATCAAAAGATCTTTTTTTTTTTCTTTATTGATGCACAAAACAGATTACAGACATTAAATAAAAAACAATATAATAACTTTAAAACATATAACAATCAGGTCTTAATCCTTAATATGTACATACAAAATGAAAAAAAAGTTAAAACACTAAAAATAGATATTCGGTACTCACAATATGACACTATAAAAATAAAATTAAATGAGTGAAGACTATATAATAAATTTACCTGGGGTTTTAATGGGAACACACATTTAAAATAAAATAACAACGACTGAACACTACGAATAACACTTAATAATTATATTTTTGAAAGTACATAAACCCTTACTGAATATGTCGACATTGGTCGATCGATCTACTCTTTGTCGTTAAATTACTAATTAAAAATAATAAAAATGTTGAATTTTACAACGTCTTCGCTATTTTAGAGTATTTTCCAGATGTTTTATACACTGGTTAGTGTTAGATATTTTTTCTTGAAAATAAGCAACGTCCCTCGAAAACAAAATATGTGTCGTGACAAATTAAGTACATAACTTGTAGCCATTTTCAAATAAGTAACCAAATGATTACATGGAATTTAATTTGCGGGGAATGTCCATTAAAATTCTTCAATTATTTGATAGTCACGTGCTAATTTTAATAGTCGTCAACGACATCTGTTATTAATAGTGTTGTTCTTATGCCAATATGCGCCAGCCATTTTTGGGAAAGTTGGCTTTGTTTTTTTAGGATTATGCAAAAGCTGTATTGGAAAGTGTGGTGTGCGGATAACATGTACTTATGTGTAAAGCCAAGAAAGGAGATGCTCAAATGGAGGTTGCTTGCTACAGACCCCACATTATTGGGACAAGAATTAATAAATAAATGTATTGTAGTGAATTTATTGATTTAGATAGAGAATAATATGTTTTATCGCTTTCTTTAATGACTGCCTTCCTTCCCGAAGATTTTAGTAGTTATATTTCCAAAGGGATCTAATGTTTTCCTCGATAGAAAGCATTCCAAATCTTTTCAGACTTATATGACAATTCACCTGTTATAATGCATTTCTCGTATAAGTCTGATTCAATGTACCCGTTTAATGAATGCCTATACGTAATACATACAATGGATTCACAAAATATTATTTTGTTGGTAATGAATGACTAATGACTGTTCATTTAATACGAGTGCTTCCACAACTTTGTAAATGAGCGAAGGAAACTGACACAAAAAATTAAGTTACTATATTTTAGTTTACTTGGCATAATCTATAATATAAAAATGAATCGCAAAATGTGTTGGTAAGCGCATAACTCAACAACGCCTGGACCAATTTGGCCAATTCTTTTTTTAAAATATTTGTTGAAGTCCAAGGATGGTTTTTACGGCGAGAAAATTCGAATAATTGCCGGGAAAACCCTAAAAATAGCCCTTTTCTTTTTCCCATACAAACACCCAGCTGTCAAACATTGACGTCAATCGAAACAAAACAAAGACGCGTTTTAGAGAAATAGGGCAGAACAAGGTCTGCCGGGACAGCTAGTATTTAATATAATTAAATTACGTTATTTTTTATTTTGGCTTGGTATCTAGACCTTTAAGCCATGTCTTCAGTTCGAGTAAAATAATAGCACAGCGCAGATAACTCGCACAGTCTAAGGTAAATAATAAGGAAGGAATAAGATACTTCTAGTATTTATTACCGTGTGCCTTTATGGCCATGCAAATCTAAAAATAACTCAATGTTAGTCATACCTACTAGAGTAAAAATAGTATTTATTTATGTCAGCAAGCTGGCTGGTCTAAATTACCTATGCCTAGAATGCTGGCTTTCTAGTGAAACGTGAACACACAACACCTATCGAAACATATCGTGGGTTCGATTTCCATAAAGATAAACAATCAGCGACATAAAATGGCTTTACCGAATGTCTACCCACTCGAACATTTGGGTGGGCTTATAATCTAGTAGCATTCGAATGCTCTGACGGTACACATGCCTCAGTGCTCGTTTAAGATATATCTTGGCTAGCAGGTATGAGTCGTAACATTTTATTGCCTTTTGTACATAGCTTTGTGAATAAAACTTAAAAAAATAACTAGTATTACCCCACACAATTTGAGACAGTTTTGAGAGAACTTTTGCTTGGGATTTTTTATCTTTAGTTATTAGATTTCAATGGCCGGAACACACGGTTATTTGCTTGGCGATAGTTTATCAATATAAGAGTGGTAGCCAAACTGGCAGGTAAATACAAATACCTAAGTAGGTATAATACTATTTTATACATATTACAGACTAGAGGTCAAGGGGCATCCGCAATGCTAGCTATTATGCTATTATAATCATTATGATTCAACGCACAGTCAAGGTAGTATCACGTTTATATTATACCAGCTGTTCCGCGCGGTTTCACCCGCGTTCCCGTGGGATCTTATCTTATCCCGGGATAAAATATAGCCTATGTTCATCAGGGATAGTTTAGCTTTCCAACGGTGAAAGAATTTTTCAAATCGATCCAGTAATTTCAGAGCCTATTCAAAGCAACAATCAAATCTTTCCTCTTTATAATATTAAGTATAGATTTAATTGCGCAAACGACTACGTCAACCTGTGAATTTGGGTTGGTCACGTGACCAGCTGAGCCAAGCCAATAACACTATAACAAACAAACACTTGAAACAAAACAAGAATCCATTGAATCGACCACACCTGGGGCCAATTGTTTATTCAAATTACTAAAATGGATTTCTTATTAGTCTATGGAATTTATTAATTAACTTAACTGTACAATGAATAGTCTAATGGAAAATACTATTCATTCTACGTACTAATTGTTGCACGCGGTTTCGGCCGCGTTCCAACATACAAACTCTTGAGCTTTAGGATATTACAGGAGATTAATAGACAAATCATCGTAACAATACACAAAATTATTGTTCACAGTTGATTAAAAAACGCGACCATTTTGTTATAACTTTTTTTTTATTTCATTCAGGCAGTCTATTTTGTATCGCAAAACCACTTTCAGAATTTTGAAAAAAAAAAACATTGATATTTATTATTTAAGACAACTTGTGAGTACATTCATATACATAAACGTGAAAGTTGTTTGTTTGTCCTTCTTTCTCGACGCAACCGATCGATGTTCATGAAATTAATCAAAAAGGTAATTTTAAATAGCGGATATCCATTATTAAAGTCCCCTCTGAACACAGGATAAACCGTTTGACGAAAGAATAAAAAACCGATCAAGTGCGAGTCGGACTCGCGCACAGAGGGTTCCGTACAAATTTTTTAGATTTTTTATTTCTTTAATTATTTTATTCTTTATAAATATTGTTTTTAGTATTTTTTTGTTGTAGCGGCATCAGAAATAAATCACCTGTGAAAATTTCAACTGTCTAGCTATCACGGTTCATGAGATACAGCCTGGTGACAAACAGACAGACAGACGGACAGTAGAGTCTTAGTAATAGGGCTTCCGTTTTTACCCTTTGAGTACGGAACCCTAAAAATCACTGTCTGAATGAATAATTTGCCTTCCAGTGTCGCGATAAATACATAACTACGAGAAACGATTAAATTAAAACTATAATTTATATACAGCTAGTGACCCCCGCCCAGGCTTCGCTCGTTTTTTTTATATTTTTTATTCTGGATAAGCTTGTGTTTGACCACAATCTCTGGTAAGTGATGATGTGGCCGAAGGTGGTAAGCACACAAAGCCTAGATGGGAACTGGCTCTCAAGTGCAGCTGTCGGAAAACACCGATAGGTGCTTGGCGACAGCCAGTCAGCCAGCCAGTCGGGTACAACAGAGTACCCTACCACTGTGCTATGGTTTCCTCACGATGTTTTCCTTCACCGAAAGCTCAAGCTCATTGTAGGATTCACCCACGTCCTTCGTCGCGGTAACCGACGTCACTTACCACTGAGCTATCATCGCCTTAAAAACAGCATATTCGTCTATACATATTTGTTTTCTGTCGTAGTGTCGTATTATTATACATAACTCGATTGGTTTTCGCACGCCAGTAGGTAAAGCTCCCTGTCGCCATTTTTTTTTCGGACATTTTCGACAATCCCTATACACAAAACCTTAATGAATTATACGCCAAAACCTTCCTCATTAATCACTCCATATATGAAATACCGTTCACTAGTTTTAGAGTTTATCGTGAAGACAGACAGACGCGGTGAGGGACTTTGTTTTATGTTATGTTATGTAAGGTCTAGGTCGAGAAATATTGAAGTAATTACAGTTTATGTATGCAATAGAATCACAAATGATGTTTTATCGTCGATATTCTTCTCATATTCAATTTAAATAAATACCTCCTTTATGAGACAATCGTAGACCGTTTGATCGAAAACCTAAAACGCCTTACAGCAATTAATGCATGTTTTTAAATTAATAAAGAGGTATCAATTAATTATACAGAAATTCAAGTGTACCTACATACATTTAAATACCAAATTTGCATATAAATAATGAATACAGGTGTGTATAATTCTACAAATATAACGAGTAAATACGGAATTGCGATGTTGTACTTTTCGAAACACAAAACCTACACTTAAAAATAATTAGGAAATTAAATTTTGTTCGTAAGCTTTGCAGTCACGAAATGGCTCCTATATGGAAATATGTATCCATTCCAGCTGAATATGAAATGCAGCGTATTTTATATCCACGTATAGGTATGAAATTTTTACCGGGTACGAGGTCGCAATTTTCACATTTCCTTTAGATCTTCCTAAATCTAATCTAATAAAGTAGGGTACTTTGTAGTATCCGACTGGCTGGCTACCACCCTCAAGTTGAAAATCTGTCGCCAAGCGCCCATCGGTGCGTTCCGACAGCTGCACTTGAGAGCCAGTTCCCATCTAGGCTTTGTGTGCTTACCACCATCGGCCACATCATCACTTACCATGGTGAGATTGTGGTCAAACACAAGCTTATCTAGAATAAAAAAAAACAGTCCTGCGCACTTCATCCGCGTTATGCAAATTCAAACTACAATTCTACAATGAAGGACAGAAAGTTTTGTCCTTCACTTATATGACGCAACGTAAAGTAAACCGAGTCCTAATATTATGTATGTTACTTCATCGAAATTTTTATCGGGTACGAGGTCGCAACAATCAGATTTCCTTTAGATCTTCCTAAATCGTTTCGTCCAGGGCCGTATTAGGGCACGTGGGGCCCTTTTAGAGAATAAAAAAACATGAATAAATACATCAAAACTACTTTTCTTTACTGATCAGGGCGGGGGCGTTCGTATCCCACGTTCCTTGTTACTCAATGATGTTATCAGTAAAAAGGTGTAGATAGATTATAGGCACTCTGAAAGCGGGAGGCTAAGTAATGGCTAATTAGCCTAACTTGACCTGCATCGCGTCGCTGGCATCAACGGATACACTTTACGTACAGAGTGCAATTAAACGTAAAAGTGACAAAAAACAACCAAAAATGCCATCGTGTGTTATGTATGAGATATCATAATGTAGTGTAGACATTGCAATATTAAGTTATTTATTTTAAGGCGATGATATGATAGCTCATTGGTAGTGACGTCGGATACCACGGCGAAGGTTGTGGGTTCGAATCCTACAATGAGTTTGAGCTTTCGGTGAAGGAAACCATAGCACGGTGGTAGGGTACTTTGTACCCGATTGGCTGGCTACCACCCCAAGTTGAAAATCTGTCGCCAAGCACCTATCTGTGTTCCGGCAGTTGCACTTGAGAGCACCACCTTCGGCCACATCATCACTTACCATGGTGAGATTATGGTCAAACCCAAGCATATCTAGAAAAAAAAATGTGTGCGTTAGAGTGCCATTTCCCGGTCATTTTTAAAATTGAATGTTATGTATTTACCCTATCGACACCTTTTCAAATATAGTTGTTGTTGCTAACCTTACTACAAACCAAATATGTTCGTCTCGGAAGCGGTTGACGCCAACGACGTGAGTGGCGCGATAGTAGAACAAGGTTATTTTGTTAAGGTTCAAAGTTCAATAGTATTCGCCATTCACTGATATATCTGTAGACTAATCGAACGATTTTTCCGTTAATAACTCACGGGGTACTGATAAGATTACTATTATGTATATGGTTTTATGGATTATGGATTACTGGATGCGGAAATAACTGTGTCCCGGGAAAAGATATGATCCCTCTGGAACGCGAGTGAAACCCTGGGGGGCAGCTTGTACATGTGCGAATATACGCGAAGACAATAAATAAATAAATAAATAAATATCCTCGGACATTTTTCACACACGGTTATCTGATCCCAAACTAAGCACAGCTTGTAATATGGAAACCAGATGACTGATATACTACATATACTACTTTTTTTTTGTAAATACATACTTAAATAGATAATTACACCCAGACTCAGGACAAACAGACATGTTCATGCACACAAATGTCTGTCCTGGATGGGAATCGAACCCACGACCTGCGGCGTGGTAGGCAGTGTGTTAACCAACCACGCCAACCGGCCCGACAATTCTCTTATTCTTGGCACATTTTTACTTATATCAATGTTCTTGGGTATATGTGACAACGAGGCAGGCGGGTCACCTGATGGTAAGTGACTACCGTCGCCTATAGACATTAGCAATACCAGGGGGATTGCCAATGTGTTGTACACCTTATTACAATGCCTTAAGGGCAAGGGCATATGTGTGCCTTCAAATTTATTAATCCATTAGGGAGTGATTGAGACATTGTTACTCAATCACACAAATATTAATTATTAGGATTAGAAAATACAATATCGTGAACAAAGATGTATTAAAAGAATTTGCTTGTTACTAGAACCAATCTACCTATCTTTTATCTAGATAGTGGAAAAGTTGCAGTCTAGATAGTGGATAGTTCTAGAATCTAGATTCTAGACCATGGACTATAAAAGATTACTTTTGATCACAATAAAACAACACGATAGACTAGTGAAACTACAGGACGTCCTAATTTACACTAATTGAGATTAAATTATCTGCAAATAATTAAGAATGCACACGAGGTCGATGAATCGCCCAACACGATGGCCTCAAGCAATTAGAATGTAAATTGTATACAACAACCAGAACCGTAAACGTATTTTAAAATATGGGTTCAAATCCCGTATGAAACATCGAAATCGATCAGCACCTTTTCTATTGATTTGTCATGGTGTAACGAGTTCCACAGAAATCGATTCTGAATTTAAATTGAATTAGGAGGATAAATGGTTTGAAAGTAGAATCTCAAATTCAAATGTTGTTTTGTCAGATTGTGATCGAATTGGGAGGTAAATATTTATTTTCCGCCCTATTTGCTTCGACGAATATGAATAAAAGATATAAATAGAGGTACGCTCATCCTGAAAACATTCGATATCGAGAATATTTTACTTTTAAAGTAGTGCTTCTAAAATGTTGTTATGGATCTCTTTGCTGCCAGCCAGCTTGTCTTTCAGTGTTTTGAGATATAAAAAAAAGCGAAAAACTATGGCGTAAAAAATCTATCACAAGGGGTTTGAGTATATTATTATTATTATTTATAATATTATACTAAGACTATTTATAAAACAATTTATTAAGATCACAACAGTATCAGTATCTTTTGTAAAAGTATTTAAGTTTGCCCCAAAATTAGTTATATCATTCTTATACGGAGAAAATGTATTGGATTACCGCAACCTTTTTTCTCAACATCTTTTTAGTGTAAAGGCTTCTATAAATAGACTAACCACAAAACTCTTTTCCTAATGAGATATACATCTGAGACTATATCATATCGCATGTTAAAACATAATTATGAATCCACAAGGGTTCTATCTACTGTAAACGCCTTCGAATTCTGTTAGCTTTGAACAACATAAAGTCATAAAAGACACACAAATTGCAAACACAGGACTACGTATAGCCCAAGAACGTCATAACGTTACTTAGAAACGAGTATAATATGAAGAATTACAAATAAAATAAACAAACGTATGAATAAATAAATCCCGCGTTCTGTAATTTAGGATGCATGAGATCATTTATGTAGGTTTTAGGCCATCCAACTTGTTAGGCTTCATACAAAAGCTGACTCCGCGGTTTCACCCGCTTCCCCTATTTTAATCGGATTATGTTCTCAATTCCATAGGTTTGAATTTTTTGTGTAGTAAGATACTCCTTATAACATCAGCTATCTGCCAGTGAGTCTCCTCAAAATCAATGATCAGAACAAACAGACAGACAAAAACAGTTCTTTTTTGTTATACTGTTATTTTGACATTGCAAACAGACACTTAAATTTTATTTATTTGTATAGATTACTATTTTATAAAGGAATATTAGTTACAGTAGTAATACCTTATAAGGGTTCATGTAGTTTTTGGGACTTGAAACATGTTTGGCTTCAATTATACCACAAATATGTTTGTGAAGGAATATCAGTTACAGTCTACAGGAACAATACAAAGTTAAAGTCATGGATCAGTTTCTAAGATATTTACCAAATTATGATTTTGTGCTTAGGGAGGCTTATGAAGATCACGACATAACTTACCACCGGTAAGAATGACAGCCTTCAACTGAGAAGAACCGACAAGAAACTCAACAAGATTACAGAATCAATACCTTTGCCAGAAATTAAAATAAAAAGAATATGTTCAGTAGTGTCTACTGCTATCTCTAGGATTCAATTGTAATGATTATGGATTATTTATATTTGTGTCTAATTACAGATATAAAGATACATCGTACCAAGAAACTGGAAGCAGTTTCATTTTATATCTTTAACATAAAGTACCTATTCTCATTTAATTTATAACTTGTGGTATTATAGGGGGGGTAAGGGCACATAAGTACGGACCTGTGTTGTGTCTTTATTACCCCGTATGAAGTGTTTTCATTTAATTTGTAACTTGTGGTATTATAGGGGGGATAAGGGCACATAAGTACGGACCTGTGTTGTCTTTATTACCCCGTATGAAGTGTTCTCATTTAATTTGTAACTTGTGGTATTATAGGGGGGATAAGGGCACATAAGTACAGACCTGTGTTGTGTCCTTATTCCCCCGTATGAAGTGTTTTCATTTAATTTGTAACTTGTGGTATTATAGGGGGGATAAGGGCACATAAGTACAGACCTGTGTTGTGTCCTTATTCCCCCGTATGAAGTGTTCTCATTTAATTTGTAACTTGTGCTATTATAGGGGGGATAAGGGCACATAAGTACGGACCTGTGTTGTGTCCTTATTCCCCCGTATGAAGTGTTCTCATTTAATTTGTAACTTGTGGTATTATAGGGGGGATAAGGGCACATAAGTACGGGCCTGTGTTGTGTCCTTATTCCCCCGTATGAAGTGTTCTCATTTAATTTGTAACTTGTGGTATTATAGGGGGGATAAGGGCACATAAGTACGGGCCTGTGTTGTGTCTTTATTACCCCGTATGAAGTGTTCTCATTTAATTTGTAATTTGTGGTAATATAGGGGGGGATACGGGCACATAAGTACGGACCTGTGCCATTATTCCCCGTAGAAGGGAGTGATTCAAACCGCACTATGGGGTAATGAAGACTAAAAATCTAATGCGATACGGATGTAATAAAAACTGTCTTAACTGGGTAACAATAAGAATAGAGCTAGATAAAATTAAGTGAGCCTTTGTTCTTCGATCGTGATAAAAATGGCGCATTGGTCAATTAAATCTTCGACAAAACGAGATAAGTTGCTTCATGGACCAGAGTTTTGAAATTACGAATTCATTAAATACCATTCTAACTTAACCTATCATGCTTCTGTCATCCTGGTACTTTCCGTTAATTAAATAAAAAAATTCAATGTACGAGAATTTTAAGAAGAATATTTAATTGCTTTCATTAAGACTTGAAATTACGTACGAAAACTATAAAAAAAAAACACTATTTTTTCTGATGTAGCAGGACGAGTTACCCAATACGAAAAGAGTCTGGGGTAATACGACTGGGATGCGGTTAATTAGTGTTCATTAACAATAAATATCAACAAATCCTGCTTTATTTAAACGAATAAGTAATTAGTAATGGTTACGACCACCACTAGGACGTAACTGAGAGCCTGCACCTCATAAAAAAACTAAAACAAGTTATCTACACATATAAAATAAATGTTTGTTTATGAGTTTGTAACATTTTGAAGCGATGATAGCTCAGTGGTATGTGACGTCGGATACCGCGGCGAAGGTCGTGGGTTCGAACCCTACAATGAGCTTGAGCTTTCGGTGAAGGAAAACATCGTGAGGAAACCATAGCACGGTGGTAGTGTACTTTGTAGTACCCGACTGGCTACCACCTTCAAGCTGAAAATCTGTCGCCAAGCACCTATCGGTGTGTTCCGACAGTTGCACTTGAGAGCCAGTTCCCATCTAGGCTTTGTGTGCTTACCACCTTCGGCCACATCATCACTTACCATAGTGAGATTGTAGTCAAACACAAGCCTATCCAGAATAAAAAAAAAAGTTATTTTCTGACTTTAGAAAAATAACTGACATTGCGACCCACGTCGGCCATTAGCTCGTACAAAATTTCTCAAAAATATTTATTGACCTCATACCATACATTGCCCTTGAAACTAGAGATAAAAAAACATTACCAAGAATGAATAAAAACATTGACACATTATTCATACCTTTTGAACATACGAAAAACATTCGAGTACCATTGAGATACGAGGTCGTGTAACTAACAGAGAGAAAGTTCGCACTCAGCCAGGCAGTTCTACAGTTATGGTTATACATACAAACATATACGTATGTATGTAGGATGCGGTTTGTATACAAGCGGGAAATAGAAGGATTGCTTGATCTACCTCTATCTATACATGCATACAAAAACTCCTTAGAAAGGAAACACCTTAATGAAACGATAATAGATGGCGTGGCGAAGGTCGTGGATATGTATTCGACAAGCTAGGTTTCGGTGAAGAAAAACATCGGGAGGAAATCATAGCACGGTGGTAGGGTACTGTAGAAACCGTCAGGCACCATAATGTTGAAAATATGCCAAACACAGCCGGTGCCGTCACAAGTCGGTATAATCAAAGAAGGCTAGCTAACTCATTGGCTAATCATCGGCAATCCACCAGTCATTGTTATGTTCCGGAGACTGTTGTTACTATATCATTATGGAGGAAGGGGGATTAGACTCCTCCATTGAAAATGGAAGATCTTCTGCCAAATCTGCCAGATTTGTGCCTAATAACAATTTTAAGTTATTCAAATTATTTACTTGTTTAATTTTTTGCGGTCACAATATTAACATCTAAACAACAAAATCATACTTTGCAATGCCATTGAAGGTCGTTAAATTTTAGTGTTACGGTAAATTTAGATAGTCATAACAACCACACAAAACGCTTTGAAATTCCCGTTTACGTAGGAACTTCGGAATAAAAACTATATAAAAAATAAACTTCTATTAAAACCACGTTTTGCCAATTCATTACTTTCCGGGTTTTGCGGACACAGCATACGGAAGCTGTTGTTTTTGTATTGCAAGCTTGTTTGTTGCTTGTTGGACTCTTGCAACTCAATTTTGAAGCAGATATCTTTAACAGATTGAGCTGAAATTTTACACGTACTGGGATGACAATGTACGCGTTAGCTATGTGACGTCATTCAAAATCCAACATGGCGGAACTCCTACAATATGGTTATCAAATGAAAGGGCTTGCTGAGAATAACTCGAAAAATAAAGGGACGTCACTCTAAATCCAAAACATATTTTTTTTAAGTTTTTTACTTATAATTTATTGTGCACAAAGATTTGATCCTTAGCTGGATCATCTAGTCACAGCGAGACAGCGAGAATCCTAGCTAACGCACAAGACAGTTATCACAATAGGTATATCCTCTTCGATCAACAATAGCTATACCTATATCTATGTATATCCTACTAATATTATAAATGTAAATGTTTGGATGGATGCATGTTTGTTACTCATTTACGCCAGAACGGGTGAACGGATCTGGATGAAATTTGGCATAGAGATAGATTATAGTCTGGAATAGCACATAGGCTTTTTATCCCGGGAAAAGATAAGATCCCACGGGAACGCGGGTGAAACCGCGGGGAAACAGCTCGTTATACACATTTCCAATCAATATAATAACACTCAACATTTCAACGTGACAAGGTTTAATCGGAAGATTCAAGAGCACAATTCGCTTCCGCCTGTATTCACACCATGACTTTACGTGTGTGGGCAGCGGTCACATGACTTATTATGTCACGTTACACCAGATATACATATGTTTTTGCGTGACTGGTCATCACATTGTGATATTATCGTATTACGTATGCGAATTCCTTATATATTGATAAGACGATTATGCAAATGATGATTCGTTCAAAGGTTGTAGACATTTCTGAGCTAGGGTTACCAACCGTACAATTTAATGTAGTTACTATATTTCGGTATATGTACTTACTAGTCGTATTACTGGAGAGAAATAGTTATGAGTGATAATACTACCAAAAAATACTTCATAAATAAATAATGCACTAATTATGCTTGATTTGTTTGGCGCAGCAAAATCTATGGTACAGATATATACCAGAATAATAAAAAAAACTAAAAAAACACGCTTTTATACAAATTCAAACTAAAAGGTAAAAAATAATTATCAATAAATTTTAATTAAGGATAGTGTGATTAGCAAAATAAAAAATTATTATATAAATATTGGTTGGTAGATGTAGTCATTTTGAAAATATCTTAAAAAACTAAAAAACGGGGGCTATTCTACCGACAAACCGCACTGCGGTTTTGTGTTTTGTAACTTTGTAGGAAGAGGATAAAACTGTATGTATTTAAATGTTAGAGTTTACTAGTGTCGAAGAGAATGTTAAAATAAAAAACGGGGGCTATTCTGTCGACAAACCGCACTGTGGTTTGACGGTTTTTTTTGTAAAGTCATTATTTTTACAACTTTGTAGTAAATAAATAAAAAAAAATTATAAACAAGTTAATTAAGTGTGTACTCATGTTTGTTAATGTTTTCGTGTACCATATTTTTTATATCTTGGCCTGAAAAATTATATATTTTCCCGAAACACAATTATACTTCGGGCTTCGTCCTCAAGATTAGCAGGACAATAGACACTTGTAGTTCTGTATACGTAACTACATGTGTTTATTATCCTTCTAATCTTTTCGGACGAAGCCCTTCGTATAATTATGATAGAACTTCACTTACAGGTAAGTTCGTTTAATCACTAATTATTTATCAAACCCTTCAGCTGGTACTGGCTTCGGTAATAGGATAATTTAGGATAGATACTCCCAATTAATGAGGTATTTTCATTATAACCTAAATTAAAAGATTTTTCAGTGCTCCAAAAATTGTTTACAGTTATTTCTTGTTGTTGTTTTTTTTACAATGAATGTACGTGCATTCTATGTATGTCTATACATATGGCGGTATTTGAAGCAACTTCCGTTACTTTATTATAATGTTGAAATTACATTTCAATACGCGATTTTATAGACCTGTACCATGATTATTGAATATCAAGAATTTAAGGCGACGATCGCTCAGTGGTAGTGACGTCGGATACTGCTGGGATGGTCGTGGATTTGAATCCTACTGTAAGCTTGAGTTTTCGGTGAGGACACCACTCTAAGGCCGCTTTTCCACCTAAGATGCGTTGCGACTTGCGAGGGATGTGTTTTAGCCCGCAAATTATATTCATTATTTCTATGACATGGAAACGAAGTACTCGACAGGCTGGCTACCACTCTGAAGTTGAAAATCTATCGCTAAGCACCTATCCGTGTGTTCCGGCAGTTAGGACTTGGGAGCCAGTTTAGGTAGGTAAACATCCAGGAATTGCTGATGTCTATAGGGGGCCGATCGATCATAATAATACGTTCGCTAATAACGGCAAGGGAGGGGATTTGCTTTAGCGTGGTTAGCTTTTGTGGCGTAATATTTGTTAGGCGGGTCGCTGAAAATGTAACTGTCTCAACGAAGGGGAGAGATTCAAAAAGGTGAAAATTCCGAGTATATCTTATGGGCGATGGATTATCAGGCCAGCGGACCCGGAGCTGATCATGGGGGGTCACAGACCAGCTTATAATACTCCTATACTTATATTGTAAAGAGGTAAAGTTTGTAGTAGGGGGTAATCTCTGGATCTATTGAACCGATTTTGAAAATTCTTTTACCAAAAGAAAGCCACGATATTTATTAATCCGAAAAATGAAAAGATACCACGGAAAGGCGGGTGAAACCGAGGGAGACAGCTAGTCTGACATAAATTAAGAAACTTCTAGATTAGTTCTATTTTAGTGGTAAGTGACGTCGAATACCGCGGCGAAGGTCGTGGGTTCGAATCCTGCAATGAGCTTGAGCTTTCGGTGAAGGAAAACATCGTGAGGAAACCACAGCACGGTGGTAGGGTACTTTGTAGTACCCGACTGGCTGGCTACCACCCTCAAGTTGAAAATCTGTCGCCAAGCACCTATCGGTGTGTTCCGACAGCTGCACTTGAGAGCCAGTTCCCATCTAGGCTTTGTGTGCTTACCATCTTCGGCCACATCATCACTTACCATGGTGAGATTGTGGTCAAACACAAACCTATCCAGAATAAAAAAAAAAACTAAGAAATAAACTTGAATAGTGTCGGTACTTGTTGATGAGTCGACAATTAATTAAATGCAAACAACTTTACATTAAATGTTGATAAAATTGAATTATGTTTACAGCTAGATAAAACCTGATTTCTGATGAGTTATTTCTACTATCAGCTTATCGTTAGGATTTTGAATCATTTGCATTTTGTTTTATAGTTCAAATTTGATGATAGTGTTTAAATAAGATTTATTGAATAGTATAATATTATTATAGAGAATTGGGTAGATATATATGTTATGAGTAACTGACATAAAACAAGATAATGCTGTTATAGATAATAAAACACAAATATATCAGATAGTCTCATGACATTATATCAAGATTGTGTGTGAGTTATAGTTGATATATCAATGATTTGACATATATTTCTACTCGAAAACTCAGAAATTCAGAGGCCTAGCGCATATAATTCTTAACGAGGTTTTTTTACATTTGCAAATTTTATCTCATGGAGGCATTTTATTTAATTAATATATCATTTAAAATAGTACTTTTTTGTCAAGTCTGGAATTTAACTGTATTTTTAATAAACTCATTTAGAAAATCGGAGTATTTGTCTAAAGACTATATTATCCATCGTAAAATGAAATAGATAACAATATTAAATCAAAGAAATATGTGAAAAATAAGTCTCAAAAAAGCTAACATAACCGCATCAATATTGGTCCAAATAATCAAACAATAATATCTTCTCCGCTTCGTCGTTGGTAAATAAATCCAAGGGGGATGAATCATAAAAAATGTATATTATTAAAATAAAGCAAGTCATTATGATTGTCATTTTGTCCATCGGCAATTACCTAGGTCTTATCTAACAATCACAGTCAAAGTCTAAACCATTTATTCAGTGTGGCCCTATAAAGGGACTTATGAAGGTCGAATTACAGAAGTTACCACCAATTCGGAAGTCAGCCCATTTATTCAGTTTGGCCCTATAAGGGGACTTATGAAGGTCGAATTACAGAAGTTACGTTCGGAATTCGGCCTTCGACTGAGAAGAACCGGCAAGAAACTAGCAAGGTTACATTTTTTAAATATTTATGAACCATCTTTCTGACTATGTTGTTTTTATTCAAATGTTTAAAAATTTTAAATTAATACGAATATTATGATATTTGGTATTGTTATAGTTTAAGCATAAAATGAATGTAATGTAATGAAGTAAAAACTTTGTACCCCTTTTTACGAAACTTTACGCGGACGGAGGAGTATGAAATTTGGCACAGTTAAAGTTTATATGGAGAAGGAGTGTCGAAAGCTAATATTTTTACAAATTATGCTTTAGAAATAATTAAATTAATAAAAAAATCATTACACACACTACCATGCGTTTGACACACACACGCACGCACGCACGCACGCACGCACGCACGCACGCACGCACGCACGCACGCACGCACGCACGCACGCACGCACGCACGCACGCACGCACGCACGCACGCACGCACGCACGCACGCACGCACGCACGCACGCACGCACGCACGCACGCACGCACGCACGCACGCACACGCACACACACACACACACACACACACACACACACACACACACACACACACACACACACACACACACACACACACACACACACACACACACACACACACACACACACACACACACACATATCATTATCCACCTAGAGACTTTTTTCCTAAAAACTTTTTGGTCGAATTTCTTCTAATGGTCGAAAGTCTTATAGATGGATGGGACTAGGACTACCACTAGGACTCATTTCTTATCATCTCTCCTTTTACCTTTAGTGTTTTTTTTTTTTTAACTAAATCGTGTAAGATTTTAGTCAATGTTAAAATACTTAACATTGTAACATATTAGTAGCACGATGTTTACATAAAATATTGGTATATTTGTAATAGTTTTAGATAGATTAAGCAATATATTCGTTGACAGAACGATTATTGTATGATTTACGTAAGAATGGCAAAATTAATAACTAAACATATTTGTACGAAGCACTTTAGTATGAAGCCTAGTAAAAGAAGGTCATTTATATATAAACTAGCTATCCCCCCCGGTTTCACCCATGTTCCCGTGGGATCTAGCGGTATGAAATATACTTTACGACCTATTCTCATACCTATCGAATGTACATATAAAAAACGGTCAAGCCGTTTCGGAGGAGTATGGTAACTTAATGCGATGATAGCTCAGTGGTAAGTGACGTCGAATACCGCGGCGAAGGTCGTGGGTTCGAATCCTAAAATGAGCTTGAGCTTTCGGTGAAGGAAAACATCGTGAGGAAACCATAGCACGGTGGTAGGGTACTTTGTAGTAGCCGACTGGCTGGCTACCACCCTCAAGTTGAAAATCTGTCGCCGAGCACCTATCGGTGTGTTCCGACAGTTGCACTTGAGAGCCAGTTCCCATATAGGCTTTGTGTGCTTACCACCTTCGGCCACATCATCACTTACCATAGTGAGATTGTAGTCAAAAACAAGCTTATCCACGATAAAAAAAAAGATTAAACTACGAAATCATATACTTATGCTCTTTGTTGGCTCATTTAACTTTATATAGGTAGGTCTTTTTGATCCAGTATTTTCGGAGAAAATTATTCTGTGACAGATGGACAGACAAGACAGTGATCCTATATGAGATTAGTTTAGTTAAAACCCTAAACATACACCATTACGTACTTAGTTATTAATAAAATTAATAAAAAAGTTGTTTTGTGAAAAAATACACTTTTTTTATTAATTTTCAAAGACATTCATCGACGCAACAAATACATTTAAGACTAGCTGTTCTCCGCAGTTTCACCCGCGTTCCCGTGGAATCTTATCTTATCCCGGGATAAAAAATATAGCCTATGTTAATCTGGAATAATGTAGCATTTAAATGGTGAAAGATATTTTTAAATCGGCCCAGTAGTTTTTGAGTTTATTCGTTACATATACACACATACACACGAATCTTTCCTCTTTATAATATTAGAAAGAAAAGGACCGAAACCATAACAATGGATATTTTTTATTGAAGTAAATTTTTTTATAATGTCTACTTTTAATTGTCACCATATAATTAATGACCAAGAAAACAATTCTATTCTAATGTATGTAAAGAAATCGACCATAAATTTATCACATGATTTCATTGCATTGTACTTTATTGTATTAAACTATTATATTCACCGTAAAAAACATGTTGTTTATGTAAACACCTTAGTAAATAATGCATTTATGATTTTGCATAATGAATGCACATAAAATATTTATAAGAGTATCGCCTCAGTATGCCTAAATAAGTAATTTTTTTGATAATATTTAAGGCACCCAATAGTGAAGTCAACGAGCAACTTAAATTTGTCGATAGTATTTGGGTAGACTTATCGTATTTACACTGCATAGACTAGCTGTGCCCGTCGGTTTCATTCATGATACTACAACTACAAGCTGCACAATAAACTGCTGTTGAACTAAAAACGAAGCCGTTGAACTTAAAATTAATACGCTTAAAATTTAACGATTTATAATAGCTGTCACCCGCTGTTTTTTTTAATTTTTTTATTCTAGATAAGCTTGTGTTTGACCACAATTTCACCATGGTAAGTGATGATGTGGCCGAAGGTGGTAAGCACACAAAGCCTAGATGGGAACTGGCTCTCAAGTGCAGCTGTCGGAACACACTGATAGGTGCTTTTTTATGTCACTAGTGACAACGAGGCAGGCGGGTCACCTGATGGTAAGTGACTACCGTCGCCTATAGACATTGGCAATACCAGGGGGACTGCCAACGTGTTGTACACCTTATTACAATGCCTTAAGGGCAAGGGCAACTGGCTCTCAAGTGCAACTGCCGGAACACACCAACAGGTGCTTGGCGACAGATTTTCAACTTGAGGGTGGTAGCCAGCCAGTTGAGTACCACATAGTACCCTACCACCGTGCTGTGGTTTCCTCACGATGTTTTCCTTCACCGAAAGCTCAAGCTCATTGTAGGATTCGAACCCACGACCTTCGTCGCGGTATTCGACGTCACTTACCACTGAGCTATCATCGCCTTTCACTCGCGTTCCCGACGGATCTTATCTTTTCCCGAGATAAAAGGTATAGCTAATTCACTATAGCAAATCATAAAACTGGAATTTCAAAGTTACGAAACAAACATCAATAGTATGATCAAATCCACCGCTGAAAAATAATTGCCTTGCTGAGTTTCTTGCCGGAGTCTTCTCAGTTTAAGTGTATTCCGAACCGGTGGTAGAGTCAATTGTATTCATAAGTGCCTTACCAGGGCCTAAACTGAATAAATGAGTTTTGAGTTTGATGCAAAACCCTTACAACGCGAGTCACCCTTGACCGAAATAGGGATGGTAACTGACATATCAAGTCAGCTTCTTTTTAATAAATATCAAAACATGGAGGATTTATTTACATGGAGTTTTGTATGAAATACATACTTGTGACGTCATGAATGTACACCATCAAAATCCCTTACTCATCGTTAAATTGGTAATTAAAAATCATGTGTTGGCTATTTTGGATAGTTTGGCAGGTCGTGGGTTCGATCCCCTAGGCAGTCTAATTGTCCTGAGTCTGGGTGTAATTATCTATTTAAGTACGTATTTATTTACGAAAAAAAAGTTGTATAATATGTAGTATCAATCATCTGGTTTCCATATTACAAGCTCTGCTTAGTTTGGGATCAGATAGCCGTGTGTGAACAAATGTCCGAGGATATAATGCTAGGTGGGGTCGGCACAAAATGGCATCATCCCTTCCGTTCCAAAAAAAAAAAAAAACCTACCTCATATCCGGCGAGTAGTCCACAGAGCAAGCATAACCGGCCACCATATGTCCCGTGAAGGTTTTCTTCCTGTTCATTTTGAATCTGTTGAGCGCACTGAACACTATGACCTTGTTGTCCATAGATTGGCACGCGAGCCACTTGCCGTTGGGTGACACTGTCACCGCTGGGAGGGAGTGCATTGTGGGGTCCGCTATGTACTTCATGTCTACTGGTATGTCCCTGTGAACAAAAATGGGCTCTATAAACCTATTTCACAGATTTTTTCATCCAGTTATGGATCTCTGGAGATCCCAAAACCTTTTTTGTAGCGTAGACCACTTACAATTTTTTTTTATTTTTTAATATTTCACTGAAAGCGCGTTTGTCCTCAATTACGCCTGATGGAAAGCGGTAATGAGGACGAAGACGAAGCACGCGCAGTCAATAGATGCCTATTTACCTTAGCCTTAATGGCACCCAGATTGTATCTAGCCAGACTATGGCAGCTTATGGACGCTTGCAACACCAGAGGCGTCACGAGCGCGTTGAAATGAAATGTTTATTCATCCAAATAGGCCTTCACAGGCACTTATGAATTGTCAGATTCTAATGACTTTTATGCACGGTTCGGAAGGTTGCTTTTGCTGAGAACAGCCGGCAATAAACTCAGCAATTACTCTTTTCAAAAGAAACTTAGAATTATTACATAAATGTATGTCCTGCAAGAGCGACGAACGAGCGAACGTTGCCGACTTTGCATAAACCTTCTACTACTCTTTTGAAGAACCCCATGCTGTAGTCTCTAGGTACTAGACCATGACATATCCATCGACAATTTTTCCCAAGGACAAAAGTGTCTACCTTTCTTTGCTCGCTCTTAAACAAAGGAGCAAAAAAGGACAAGAACGCTCTTTGTGATTGATCTACCCAAGACTACATGAGTCGCGGCCTGCTTAAATGAAATCTATTATTGTTGACCCCTATTTACATCACATGGACCCCAAATTGTCTCATTTATCAAATAATGTTATTTATTATAGTACTAACGCTATCTGTCGGATATTACAGAACTAACAAGGCACTTTATCAACTTAAATTTATTTGTTTAATTAATTATTTATGGAAGACTAGTTTTGCGCCTTGCGGTTTCACCCGCGTTCCGGAGGGATCTTATTTTTCACGGGATAAAAACTATCCTATGTCCTTCTCCAAGGTTCCATCTATCTCTATACCAAATTTCAACTAAATCGGTTCAGCTGTTTAAGCGTGAAGAGGTAACAGACAGACAGTACCACTTTCACATTTATAATATTAAGTATGGATTTTATCATTAATTCGCACATATAAGTCAGTAAAAAAAATACTTGTGAGCTCTTACAAAACTGCTTTTTGCTAGTTAATTTATTAGTATCGATCGATTTAATAGATTTCATTGTAATACGACTTCATGTAATAGATGACTATATTTTTATTCCAGGAAAAGATAAGATCCCACGGGAACGCGGGCGAAACCGCGGGGAACAGCTAGTTGATGATATGGGTGATGAGTGTTGAGTGATTACCATTCCCAGACGCGCAGGCTCTTGTCGTCGGAGGTGGTGACGAACCGTCGGTTGTCGTCGACGAAGGTGATGGTGTTGACGGCGCCGAGGTGCCGGTCGTATTCCTGCACTATCTCACCGCTGCGGGTGTCCCACTGTATACACAACATTATCACTCAACCAGGAGCGGATCCAGGCTAAGGGGGCTAAGGGCATCTGAATTATATTTAAATATAGTAGTTAGTGTTTGATTCTTCTTGAATATAGGCAACATTTAAATGATAAAAACTTGATTTAATTATAATATGGATATTTTAGAGATTAACACAGCCTGACAAGAGGCAGAGCAGTAGCAAGGCGATGATAGCTAAGTGGCAGTGACGTCGGATACCGCGGCGAAGGTCGTGGGTTCGAATCCTACAATGAGCTCGGGCTTTCGGTGAAGGAAAACACCGTGAGGAATCCATAGCACGGTGGTAGGGTACTTTGTAGTACCCGACTGGCTGGCTACCACCCTCAAGTTGAAAATCTGTCGCCAAGCACCTATCGGTGTGTTCCGACAGCTGCACTTGAGAGCCAGTTGTCATCTAGGCTTTGTGTGCTTACCACCTTTGGCCACATCATCACTTACCATGGGTGAGGTCAAACACAAGCTTATCCTAAATAAAAAAAAAACTTTTTTGATATTTTACTATAGCAGTTAAGTGTTATATAACTCTTCATGAAAATAGTCAGCATCTAAATGAATCGTGTTCGAATCGCTAAAAACATCATTTAAATTGATTTCATAATAAATAAAATTGTTGAACATTTGAAAAAAAAAGCCAATATAGTCAGATGGTCCAAAAATATTTAAAAAATGTAACCTAGCTGAGTTTCTTGCCGGTTCTTCTCAGTTGAAGGCTGACTTCCGAACCGGTGGTAACTTCTGTAATTCGACCTTCATAAGTGCCCTTCTAGGGCCTAAACTGAATAAATGGTTTTGACTTTGACTTTGAATAATCTGGATACTTTAGTTAGAGATCAACCACAGAGCAGTAGCAATGATCAGTTTGAGAATCGGCATCATCTGTATTTACACAATAAACCGAAAAAGACCATGTAATGCCGGGCAAACTACCTGGGCAACCCGGGTAGTCTCAGGGAGGCGGTCGGCAACGTCAAGGCGCTGGCAGGCTTCCTTGAGGATATAGGATGGCTGGAGTAACCTCAGCCAAACACCCTCCGACGCAAAAAGGGCGCAATCCGTCGCCCAATTGCGGAAACCGCCCGTACGAAGAAAGAAGAAGAAGAATGGTCATGTATACAGGATTCGAGCTAATTACTTGAGAAATAATCCCATATTTGAGATGAATAAAGACTCACACATATAATCTTCTTATCAGAAGTGCCAGCTACGAAGAGATTCTGTTTATCCTCATCAGGGTGGAACTTGGCGCAGTATGGCACCTTGCGGGAAGTGAACCGAGATATGCACTCGCCCGTCTCGGTGTCCCACAACTTTATGTACCGGTCGTACGCTGGAACAATCATATGGATCAGGGCCGGACTTAGAAATTTGGAGGGCCCCTAATTATTTTGCAATTAGGAAAATTATACAACTTCGTTCCAACCGCGTGTCTGACGACACCTTTAGCCCTTTTTACGAGCCTTTATTTAACTCCGGAAATCTTTCAAATGAGATTTAAAGCCCTAAACCGTCATTAATTAGACGATATTTTTTATAGGTACAATTTATGTCTCTTGTGAAGACCCCGGGCAGTTGCCCCGTTTGCCCTCCCTTAAATATCTGTCGCTAAGCACCTGTTGGTGTGTTCCGGCAGTTACATTTGAGAGCCAGTTGCCTTTAAGTCATTGTAATAAGGTGTTCAACACATTGGCAATCTCCTTGCGACAGCTTCGTTGTCACTTGTGGTATAAAAAAACAAACCTGCAGATAAGAACTGTTTCCCGCAGTTGTTGAAATTGACGTCCCTGACAGCCTGCCGGTGACCGAAGTACGTTCGTATGCAACGACGGTCCCCATATACCTCCCATATCTGGAGATATTAGAACGTGTAAATTATGCGTTCAGGCGATGATAGCTCAGTGGTAGCGACGTCGGATACCGTGGCGAAGGTCGTCAGTTCGAATCCTACAATGAGCTTGAGCTTTCGGTGAAGGAAAACATTGTAAGGAAACCATAGAACGGAGGTAGGGTACTTGTAGGGTATTTTTACCAACACTTGAGAGCCAGTTCCCATCTAGGCTTTGTGTGCTTACCATCTTCGGGCACATCATCACTTACCATGGTGAGATTGTGGTCAAACAAGCTTATAATAAAGTAAAACAAAACCGGTCAAGTGCAAGTCGCACTCGCGCACCGAGGGCTCCGTACAAATTTTGTAGTTTTTTTTTAATAATTTAAATCTGTTTTTGGTATTTATTGTTAAAGCAGCAACAGAAAAAAACATCATCTGTGAAAATAACAACTGTCTAGCTATCACGGTTCATGAGATACAGCCTGGTGACAGACACACAGACGGACAGTAGAGTCTTAGAAAAAGCTTGCTACAGCAATGAAAGTTATTGAATGGTATGTTGTAGTGTACCTTGACCCTGCAATCCATCCCGGCAGACAGCATGAGGTGGGCGGTGCCAGGAAACCACCGCACCATAGCGATGCCCTTCGTGTGACCCTTCCACGTATGGATGTGGGCCTGAAACACATATGCATTAGGCGATTATTACTAAAACTAGTCGATTGTTCAGGTTAGTCGATAACAATCGATGTAAGTCGATTGTCAACACTCACAAAAAAAAAACTATTTTGCGTTTTATGCAGCTGGTAATAAAAGAAGAATATTAAAACTCAAGAAAATGTATGTGACTGAAAGAATTTGTATCTATAGTCATGACTAAAGAAAATTAAAAAAATAGACATTGGCCAAAAAATTCAAATTGAATGTTCTACTATTTGAATTTTTGATTTGATTTGAACACTGGCTCTCTTTTTTTCTCAGTTTTACTGATGTTTTTATTTATTAGGAAGTCTAAAATTAGTTCTTGTATTCAGATTCATCAGCCTATTACAAATAACATTGCATGTGGTCCTTCGAGCCGGATGTACCTTACTATTTGGTCACATTTCAGGGAGATTATAATCAAAGCACAAACTAAGACAACTCTTTTTAAAAACTATTTATTCAGCCATGTACAGAGACAATAATAAGCATGCATAACTGATTAAATTATCCTCATCTTTGTCAAATAGCTGAAGAAAGAGACAGATCTAGAGATAATTGTTTTACATCATTAATGATTTTTCCACTAGATGCATATCTGTACTAATATTATAAAGAGAAAAGATTTGATTGTTTGTTTGCATTAAATAGGCTCTGAAACTAGTGGACCAATTTGAAAAATTCTTTCACCATTAGAAAGCTACATTATCCCTGATGAACATAGGCTATATTTTGTCCCGGGAAAAGATAATATCCCACGGGAACGCGGGTAAAACTGCGGGGGACAGCTAGTGTAAAATAAATCTACCACCAGCAACTCAAACACAACAACAAGCAAAATACTTAAAGAGTCAATGGTAAAACTTGACATACCTTAGGTAGGAAGCATTTATCAGGCGGAGTATCACTTCGTAGTTGTGTTTCACTTCGTGGCGCTTCTATCCACGACCTGCCCTGGTAGTCTGTCGCTTTGTCAACTGAAACATTATTTATGTTCATAATCTATATACAAGGTGTCCGGTAAGTGGGCGGGTCTCCTACCAAATATACAAAAATGACCGCAGTAAAAGTGTCACCATTTTCGATTACAGACGTAACGTTACACAATTATGAAGGACGAATTACAGAAGTTACCACCGGTTCGGAAGTCAGCCTTCAACTGAGAAGAACCGGCAAGAAACTCAGTAAGGTTACATTTTGTAAATAATTTTGGACCATCTGACTATATTGACTTTTTTTTAAATGTTTAACAATTTTATTCTTATTCTTAGATTCGTCTCCACCCTGAATAGCAGAATAACTATTAAAAAAAGGAAAAATTCTTGTGATGCATTTTGCATAGAACGACTTTTTTGGTAATTACGTATCTCGAGATCGGATTGACTGATACACAATTGGACCAGGTGACACTGGAATCAGGAATTCTATGTTTTGTTTTAATTTCAGGGCAGGGCAACCTTTGCCGGGCCAATAAGAGATGAAAGTAAATTTTACGGCAAAAAAGTAAATGGAAAATTACTTACTGTGGAATATAGACTTTTCTTCCAAAGGTTTGTCATCATCCACTTTTCCTTTCTTCTGTCTTTTTGCTAATATCTCTTCCAGCTCTTTAGCCTCTTCACCTTCTGGTTTGATTATCCTGAAATAAGTATTTTGAGGTTTGCGATAACTTTATCTTACTAATATTATAAATGTGAAAGTTTGGATGTATGTTTGTTACTCATTTACGCCAGAACGGCTGAAGGGATCTGGATGAAATTTGGCATAGAGATAGATTATAGTCTGGAATAGCACATAGGCTACTTTTTATCGGGGGAAAAGATGAGATCCCTCGGGAACGCGGGTGAAACCGCGTGGAACAGCTAGTTTCTCATAATTTCTATTCACTTACATGAGAAATTACAGTAAATAGTTATGTTACTAATACAGAACAAAAGATAAGGAATATAAATATTAAGGACACACCCTATACCCTGTGCAAAGTATTACCTTTAAAGAATTTGTCAGACCATTTTTATTATTACGAGGTAGTGTACAAAGAATCAAGATGTTACTGGAAGTGGCACACACCATCTTATTTTTATTGTGTTTGTTTTTTACCCGACTGCGCAAGAAGGAGGGTATGTTTTTTAGGATATAGTATTTAAGTTATCAGGGATTTTATCATAAAAGTTATTTATAGGTCCCCCTGGTTTCACCGGCATTCCCATGCGATCTTATCTTTTCCCGAGATAAAAATATTGCATATGACACTCACAAATACATTATTTGTATGGCTTTCTATTAGTAAAAGAATTTTCAAAATCGGTTCAGTAGATCCAGAGATTACTCCCTACAAACTCACAAACTTTACCTCTTTATAATATTAATATAGATAAATATGTGATTTAGTAATTAAATTTTTCAGTTACATCTTCCTGTTCGATCACAAATTGTGTTTTTTTTTGTCTATTTTAGTATGAATTTAAAAAGTAGTTTACAAGTTATCTGTTGTCTATAGTACAAGCCCTGCTTAGTTTAGGTAGACCATGTTTGAGGATTATTCATATTGATAAAAAATCCGGGCGATGATAGCTCAGTGGTAGTGACGTCGGATACCGCGGCGATGGTCGTGGGTTCGAATCCTACAATAAGCTTGAGCTTACGGCGAAGGAAAACATCGTAAGGAAACCATAGCACGGTGGTAGGGTACTTTGTAGTACCCGACTGGCTGGCGGTGTGTTTCGACAGCTGCACTTGAGAGCCAGTTCCCATCTAGGCTTTGTGTGCTTACCACCTTCAGCCACATCATCACTTACCATGGTGAGATTGTGGTCAAATACAAGCTTATCCAGAATTTAAAAAAATACCTCCTTTCTCCTACATATCCACCCCAAGGCCCCAAAAATCCTGTCACATCTTCAGGGTTATCATTTTTCTCACGTTGTTTCTTGTCAAGAGGCCTCTTTTTTATTGATTCAAACACTGATTTTCCTTCTGTCTCAGCTGGTGGCTCTATCATTGCTGATACTGGAAAAAACATTAAAGTTCTCTTAGATATGAATTACCTGTTGTTAGATATTTTTAGCCATGCTAGGTATTTTGAGTATTTTTTTTTATTTATTTAATTTTGGGTGTATAGTTTTCAAACTCTTAAATAAATGTATCTAGAAGACTAACATTAAAATCAGTGGTAACTTCAGTAAAATCCCTCATAAGTGCCTTCAAAATGTGTAATAATTGACTGGACAAAGATTATTTTAGCATATTTCAGATGTGATTTGTCTAGATTTCCATAGACATGATTATTCCACTATTTCAGGACTTGTATACAAACTAACAATTAAGTGTGATAAATGAGGATGTAAATCTGTACATCATCATAAACATCATATCAGCTGGAAGAAGTCCACTGCTGGACATAGGCCTCCCCAAGCATCTCCACAATGGCCGGTCTTGCACTATCCGCATCCAATGGCTGCCTATAGACAGCAATACTTACAAACTATGGCATCACCCCCAGCTTCACCGTCAGTAGATGGGTCTACAGCATAACCGTAACTTGTGAATGTACGTCTCTGATTCTCAAACTGAAAATCGCTAATATGGGCTTTCTCTACATATCCCGATAGTATATTTCTGTTTGCCTTCATTTGTTGTGTTTGAAATGGGTTTTCTGGTCCAAATGTGGGTGCATAGAGTTCTTCATACTTTGGATTGTGCATTAGTTCTTGATTTGTGGGTACAAGTATTCTTGTGTCATCACTATTCTGTAAATATGAAATTTTGGGCTGGCATTAGAATTTGGATTCACAAATTTGGAGTTGGAACAGGTTTAGGATATTGATTCAAAATGATTTGGAAAGCAAACATTGTTTGCAATCTTAAAGAGAAAAAATAACTTTTTTAAAATTCATAACCTAAAATTATGATGTACAATACGTAGTGTAGTGTAGTAATTATTATTATAGTGATAATCATCACTAAAGAAAATGAGAGAAATTGACAATAAATGATTAATATTATAGTTACAAAGAGTGGTGGGAGGTAGTTGAAGATACAGGGGGCAAAAAGCAACAGGTATTGGTAAATCATTGTTTATATTAGTTTAGACTGAAAATCCTGAAGTGCTACTTAGTAATAATACACACCAGTTATTTAATAATGATAATAAAATAATTACGGTGAGCACCTACTTCTAAGTAGCTTTTAAAAATGTTGTAGCCGAGTTTATTACTACTTACTGTTTATTCTTCTCAGCAATATGGACCTTCTGAACAGTGTAAGAGTGAAAGTATTCAGAAGTGTTTATAAGGGCCTATTTGAATAAATATTATTTTCATTTTATTAGACATGAACTGATGAGTGTTCAACAAATTGCCTCTAGTAACCAATTTTATGAGACTCGAGGTGGTAATTTCAGAAAATAATTCACATTTTGTACTTACTGTGGGCATAACAAGGGGTGCAGCACAAATCTCCATAGATTTAGCAACAGATAGGCTAGAGTCAATAGGTTTTAGATGGGTCAACAAACTTTCATTGCTATGTTTTTTACAAGCTTCAGTATCATCCCCATCGTCTTCAGAGCTGCTACCGTAGTTTTGTATATTCAGCATTTTGTTTCAATTCTATTATAGTTAAATAACATTACAAACACAGCAAAAGCACGACAAGTAATTGTAATTTTTGAGACAAACACACAGGCTTCACAGATGACACAGACGAGGTGACAGCAAGCTACATATCAGTAATCTGTGGGTGACAGACAGTCAGGTATTATTTTTAATTTTTTCCTTATATAAGGTAGGCTAATGGTTCCATACTATACAGCCACGTATGAGTGTGTGTCATTACTTTAAAAAGCAAAGAAAGTAATCACTAACCTCTGTTGGCGACTCTACTAACCGTATGCAAGCAAGAGACAAAAGACCACACTGATATTGACCAAAAATTACTGTACCCTGTGCACTGGAACACTGGAACATGAGCTTATTGGCTGAAAAGCACTATGCCACAGAATAGGTACCTAATTTGACAAGATATAAGGCAGTGTCTACTCTCGAATCACTCACCATCAAATGAACAAGGGCAAATTAAATTAAACACTATCGGTATAGTAAAATGCAAACATGGAATAAATCATCTAATAATACTTCGGAATCCATTATAATATCTGTGGAACACATTTTATTTGTTTGTCTGACTAGCTACATATCAGTAATCTGTGTTGTCTGACTTGTAGAGATACCAACCAAAGAGTATGTAATATATTAAGAGACGGGACTCCCATACTAGCTCTTGTACTAGCCTTTGCGACCTTTGCGTGGAATTCTATACCACCGACACCACATACATCTTTTGACATCTTGTCAAACAACAGGAATACCAACCTAGCGAACCAAATAGTGCTTGACAAATAGTTCTTATCGATATCGATAAAATATGCAGGGTAGAAACCGACGCTACTACTAAATAATATTTTTTATTAATTTTAGGTAAGTATCGAATCCGTATTTATGAGTCCAATGTTGACGAGGGGATATTTGGTACTAATACAAGATTGGACTTAAATGCGAACCCGAAATAAAATAAAAAACTTTCTGCTAATTTAATTAAAATTTTAATACTGAAATGAAATTACTTATTCAGCGAAAATTAAACAATCAATTGTAAACCGTTGAGAATGCAGATTTATAGAGCTAAGAAAAAAAAATATCACTGGTTTTGTTTTACAGTATTATATATCAATGATAATAATCAATAATAATCAAAATTATATACTTCACCAATCAATTTTCTTCACCTTGCTCTATAGCTCACTTTTTACCCGTTGCCTCCCAAGTGGCATAACAATAACATAAAATATAATTTAATATATAAGGGATTCAACAGATTAATATTTCAACAATTAGCATTCTTCATCTTGCTCCATAGCTCACTTTTTAAACTTAACAATTTAACAATCAGTCTTCTTCATGTTGCTCTAAAGCTTATTCTCTAAACTTAATACTTCAACAATAAGTCTTCTAAGAAAATAAAAACTGTTCTTTTTTAAAATTATTTTGTGATGCCCTGTTGCTGTGGTCTTTTAATAATGTAGGCATTTGAATCTTCAGCTTTAACAAACGAAATGCATGCAACTTTTCAACGGGAACATATGTTAAATCTTCTTTGCCCACAAACTTGACCCACTGTTTGCATCTGAAATTTTTATAAAGATTATGTTTATAAATCATATACGTACAAATGGCCCAATCAAGAGGCTAAGTGCTGAAATAGCCCCGTCAAAACTAACAACAAAAATGTTTCTAAATCCTGAAAAATTGCATAACCTATTCCGATCCTTGCTCATTTATATTTAGGCACGCTATTCAAATATATAAAACATACTGCCCCTACTCTTTTACGTAACATTATATTTCTTTTCAATGATAAACAATAACGTTGTTATCGATATGTGGATATTAAAGTTGTAGTACATCACTAGCAAACAATTGAAATAAGTTAAATATGTTAATTTTATTTGTTCTTAGCCCGTTCTACTTACATATGGCTGCAAAGTATCATATTTAAGTACTTACCGGGCTTCATCTAAAGGAAATTTTGCCATAAACATCCTTTTTTCATGATTTGAACGACTTGCTCGAATCCCGCATATTTCACAAGTAATAAACCGTCTTTTCAGTGGCATTTTAAGTAATTATTAATTAAAGTACACCTCTGATCACCCGTCACTAATTTTTAAGAGAAATTTAACTTTTTTAGCAATTAAAATCCACAATCAAAGAAATATTTATATGAAAACACAAATGGTTCGAAATGAAGTTTTGACAAACAACATGGCTGACACTTGACAGAAGAAGCAAGAAAGAGAAACGGCACTGAAGGAGAGTGATAGCAATATCCGCCATTATTATTCGATTGAAGGTCCATAGAAGAAAAAATTGTTTGAAGTTTCACTAGACTGATACCAACCTACAGAAAAAATCGTGAAGTCAATAAATTCAAGTCAGGTGACGAACCCTTGTGACAGTTCTTAGTCTCACAAAATCTTCACAAAAATACAATAAAAAGGAATAAAAAATGGCTCTACACACTGCAGTTAAGGGTAAATTGATCAGCGTCATCGGTGATGAGGTGAATATGTACGCAAATGGCCTAAATCTTCTATAACTTATAAGCTATTTTGAGTTTGCTATGGCCCATGATTGACAACCATTTTTTTCTGTTTTTACTTAATTTGTCTAAAGTAAATTGTATTTTTGATTCCAGGACACATGTGTAGGCTTCCTCCTTGGTGGTATCGGTGAGATCAACAAGAACAGACACCCCAACTTCATGGTTGTTGACAAAAGTATGTACCTACCTATCTATCTGTTTTATTTATCATAAAGAACAAGAGAATCCTCATGAATTCTGTGGAATTGTACTCAATTTGAATGATTTCATACGTCTTGATTATTTAGATGGAATTAAACCAGATTTGATTGATTTATTGAGTTCACATAATATGTAAACTGATTTATTTGTTTTACCAAACTATGTTTGATGGGTCAACTGGCTCATTTGTGGTCTTTGGTCCGGTCTACATTGAATGGTTGCAAGAAACAATAAGTGTAAGAGTAACAGTAAATGTAACACCAGATCTAAGACTAAGGGGAGATTAGTTGTACCAACTATTAACAATAATTATGGAAAGAGAACCAGAAAATATGTGACCCTCAAGCTATGCAACATGTACCCTAGTGTGCTTTTGAATTAAAGTAAAATTAAATGTAAATTAACTTTGAAAAAGAAAACTAAAAAAGTACCTATTAGGAATAAATAGATAATGAGTGTTATTTATAAGTGACCTAGCATGTAAATAAAAGTTTTAAGGAATGTGACACCTACAAACTGCGTTAGTAGTTTGGCAATGCAAAATTTTATAAAACATGTGTGATGGTATCTTGGATAAAATAAATAAATTAAAAAAATCTATAGTGTTAGCAGTAGGTACCTGTTTTTAAATGTCTTCCACATAAGACTTATGTTAGTATTGGTTAACCATTACTGAGAGCTGAATGGTAGCAAAGATTACAAATAACATTAACTTTTGTAATTAATAAATAATAATAATCTTTATTATCTTCAAAGCTTAACCTATTACGAATTGAAAAATGAATAATAACACAAATAAACATTTAGGTTGTGCAACAATAAGGGTTGAAGCTGAGTCTGCACTAGGATAGCCTGTGTTGTAGACAACTGCTTGATCTTCCGTACTACTAAATACCTTATAGATAGATACAATTAGGTCAACTAGGTTAAGATTGGGAGTTAGCATTAACTAAACACTTCTAGTAACCGAAAATATTAAAAATAGTAAAAAGAGTGCTATTTTGATAAGCCTTTTTCTATACATTTTAAAGTCTAAATAAAGAAAAGCAATGCAAAATATAGATTGTGTCTTTTTGTAATAAAAAATATATACATTTTCAAATGTGCCCACACCATACTCATAAATCACTATTTGGCTAATAATCTGTTTAATTTGTCTTATATTTGTCAATTACCTTCATCAGTTTGTCAAACAATGTGGCAATAATTTTCATAATAATTTAATTTTGTGATAAAAGTAAAATGAAACAGTACTTTAGATAAAACTAGGATTTTGTAAGTAAGGCAGATGTTTGATTAATATCTTGACATCCTAGAGATAAATTTTTTTAATATTATTTTTTTAAATAAATTATATTAAATGAATTTTGAGACAACCATTCCATTCGAGGGTGAAGGTCTTTACAATGTCCTGCCTGTGCAAAATACACTTTGTAAAATTCAACTATACTATAATGATTTTAAATTACCTATTTAACAACAAAGAGTATATCTTTTGACAGGATATATTTGTGACATCACAAGCAAGTATTTCATACAATCTTCCATATAAACGATTGTTTTGACATTTCATAAAAAGAAGCTGATTTGATATCCCTATTAACACAATTTTTTTTATATCTCAACAGACACACCAGTCAGTGAAATCGAGGACTGTTTCAAGCGATTCATCAAGCGTGATGACATTGACATCATCCTCATCAATCAGAACGTTGCCGAGCTGATCAGACACGTCATCGATGGACACACTGCCCCAATTCCCTCTGTGCTCGAGATCCCGTCCAAAGATCATCCCTATGACGCTAGCAAGGACTCTATCTTGCGTCGTGCTAGGGTGAGAATAAAGTTTATCACTTTGAAAATAGAGACTACTAGGTTTTCGCCCCGCGATTTCACCCGCGTTCCCGAGGCATCTTATCTTTTCCCGGGATAAAAAGTATCCTGTTTTATTTTAGAATATGATCTACCTGTGTGCCAAGTTTTATCAAAATCTGTTCAGCCGTTTTTGCGTGATTGAGCATCAAACATCCACACAAACTTACAAACTTTCTTGTTTACCATATTAGTAGGAAGTAGGATAGTCAGAATATTGTATATTCAAAAAAAATTGCTAGCCTTCGCCTTACACTTGGGCACGGTGATAGATAGATAACACCTGTAACACATATGAGTGGAGAAGTATGGAAAACTTATCTAATAGTGAAAGTGGTACCAATAGCCAATAATATTCTTGAGACAGTTATCAGGCAAGTCTATTTGATACAAATTAAACTGTATTTTGAGATGATACATTTTGCATCTAAACTAGCGATAGTTATGATGTCCGTTTTGACAACGCTATCCTCTCGTGCCAAAAAGAGACAAGCATAACGAGTTAAGAGACACCCTCTTGTCAAAACGGCAATCATAGCGTGCAGCTAGTTTAGTCTAAACTTTTATATCTTGAAAGGTTGGTTACAAAAGAAAGTTGACATTTACCTTTATCTTATGTGTGTGTCAAAGAAAATCTATTTTATTGATAACTATGAATATTAAGAATTATTTTATCTTTTTCAGGGCATGTTCAACCCCGACGACTTGGTACGCTAAAAATAATTTATTATTTGCATGACTTTGTTGTCTGTATCTGTAACAGACTGGCACTTGTAAATATACCAACATTCAAAAACGAACTAACAACTACATGATGTTCATTTATTTACATCGTTACTAAGTATGTTTTCTGTGTGCAATTTCTTTTATGAACTAAATTCGTTTGAACTTACATTCCACACCGCAAATAAAAAAAGAAACTATATATAACTGTTACAGTGCTATAATAATACAGCTATTTAATTAAATTATTCAATAAATGGTTAAAATATGTAATACAGAGTATTAATCTTGTATAGAATTTGTTGAATCGTATTATAGAATTTAAAATATCCCATGAGTGTTTTATTTTTTCTGATTGAGTGGTGTGAATAAGCATGTTTTGTTTCCAGCCATGAATACTAAAATGTTCCATATATTTTGTACAGGTTGTCGTGGTTTTCAGTGATATCTTTAGAATGATTCTGTGGACTTTGTTTTTCTACATAATGTTGTGTTACTGATTGATATTATGTTTGCCGTGAAAATATTAATATCGAGTGAAGTAAGGTAGGTATAAAATTTACATAGTTTTACAAAGTAGCCATCTTTAAAATATTTCTCGCGCCCATAATTTATTTTCTTTTTTTTATTTCAGTCTATGTTTGGCGCCGATAACTACGCTACCTAAAATATACTTCACTTAATTATATTCCTTATTCATATTTTATATGTCGTATAAATTATATTTATTATCGAATAAAACAGCTAAAATATATATTTTATTATTTATTTTTCAATATTATTAACAAGACTTACACACTATAATACTAACTTTCATACACATATAGTACAGTGCACACAAACATTTTAATATAAAAAAAAACAATGTTAACGAGAGTTAACATTTAGCTGTTACCAGAGAGAATAAATTATTTTGATACTTGCTAAAATAATATTCTTTTTGGTACTATTGAACACTGACATGTCGACGTCACCGGAAATGACGTCACAGTCTTGTTTGTCAACTCCCATTAATATTTGGTACCAATAGCTATAAATACCCGTAATTAAAACTTATCGGTGATTGATTAGTTTAGATAGAAACGTCGGTTGAAACCATAGATTATTCGTCGAATTCAGCGACATCATTTTCTGCCTTCTTGTGGCCGACCCAATCCCATTTGGAGTAATGGAGCTTGGTCTTCTTAAACTTGGGATTTTTGGAGGTGATCCGCACGAACACTCGTCTACCGAACAGAGGCTGCAGCTGTCTGAAGTTGTCCACGAGAGGAAGGTTCAGATTGGAGAGGAGACCACGGAAGTTGTCCATCTGGGGTAAGTAAAGATTAAAATTAGTATTAGAATATTATGTTCGAATACAGTCAATTGTTCTTTTCCTTAGCGTTTTTTGTCGGGTAGTTATAAAACCAATCCAAAATCAATTCAAAACTAACTTAGTTAGATGTTTTTTTATAGTACTGCCAAATCTCTTACCTGGAAGACTGAAATTGGGAGGTAATCAGAGAACACCACCCATGTGACTGCTTCAGCGCAAGGTGGGGTAGTCAGGGATCCCTTGTAGGTATAGAACCTTTCCGTATCCAAACCGGAGAGGATTGAGGACAGGGAGAAGGTGTGGGGTAACTGCATGCTGGTGTTGTAATTCTCGATGGCTGATAGGTTCTTGACGATCGGAGTCAGGAGCTTGGCGTCAAATTCAACCACCTGGAGAGAAGTAAGGATGATCAACGTGTCGTACCCTGACTGCCACTTTACAGGTCGTGGGTTTGATTCCCACTTGTGTGAATGAATGGGATCTTTTGTTATCAAGCGTAGATATCTCAGTGAGACAGTTCCATATTGCAAGGAGTCTGCTATTTTTAATCCTATTATGACTTACCTGATAGAAGAATGCAAGTACGCTGAGACCATCAGGATGCTGAAGAGCCTCAGCCAGGTTCCTATACTTCTTGTTCCTGTGAATGATGTGCATCTCAAGAGGCAGACGCATATCGTTGAGGGTATGCTCAGAGCCTCGGTTGTTCTTGTCTCCCCAGTGGAAGTGCAGGCCTTCGATCTCGTACTCATTGTCAAGGGGACCACCGAAGATGTATGGGAGGCGAAATCCTTTCTTTTCCTCTTCAGAACTGTATTTCGGGATTGTTAATGCAACTGAAAGAAAGAGATTTCCATTATTTCTAACCTCTTTAACTGGCAAGCTCTAGAATTACCTAGCTCTCGTGATACGACTAAATATTATATCAGATTTTGATGAATTTTTAAATCGGCCCCTAAATGGTTTCCAAGGCACGATTCCGCGACCGATTTCTACGCGAATGTAATCAAAGCTTTTAATAAAAGACAGTTTCAATGCTTACCAGAATGACCATTATTAGTGATCGTGAGCGGTCCAGGCAGAGGGTTCTGGTAACCAATGAGCTCCATAGCTGGTATCGATATAGGGATGGCTTGTCTGGCTGCGATGGCTATGGGAGACTGCTGGCGGCCGCCGCACGCTGGGTGGAGAACTGCCCATCTCCTCTGATCAGACGCTCGGTAACCCCATCCCATTACCACTGACACTGTAAGAGGGTTTATCACAGTTACAATTGGCCTATATTCTAGAGAAAATATACGAACCATAATAAAACATTTGAAAATACTCCAAAATAGCGAATATGTTGCTTTATCCTTTTAATGATTTTTAACTACCAATTCAATGATAAAGAGTAGTTCTTTTGATTATGTATTGTATGACGTCACAAGCCAGTATTTCATACAACTGCATATAAACTCTCGTTTTGGCATTTAATAAAAGAAGCTGATTTGGTCTGTAGAAAGGAACTATGGTTTGGTATTCTAAAGGTAGGTTATTCCTAGATAGAACTTAAATTATCTAGGAACTGACTGGCTGGATGCGTTGATTCCAGCGTAGCAAGGGCCTAACGGAGATGTAACCAGTTATGATTGTATCTCTGTTATTCTTAAAATTGTTTCGTTTGAGTAGTGACTTTCTGAGTACCTAATACCCGAGAGTATACCTTAGAGAGAGCAATTGTTTAATTATTGTAGTAAAATTTTAAATGCTTTGTTTTGATAACACGACGCGGTACGGGCGCATACATTGTGTGGGCTATTATTTGCAGTATAATATTTGAATGGATGTTTGATAACATTGTCAAGTATTAATATTATTAAAATATGCGTCAAATAGTATTTTATTAATTTGACCAATGCTTAGAATGACTGCATTTGAGTCACACTGAAACTAAATTGTCCAAGAAAAATTTTTAACGGGAAAAGACCAAATGAACAAACACCAAATGTATCCAAAGTGAATTTGAATGAAAGTGTAAATAATTAAGTATAAATTACTATCAAGCTATAAAAATGGGTGCCTGCATTTATAAATGGACAATAGATAACGATTGAATTAACAAATTGGTATCCATAAAGTAACTAAGCATGGGTGTATTTATTATGTTTATGTATCCATTATAAGTACGTGTGGCGCTTAGGAATCGTGTTTAAATAATTCAGCACCGCACAAAAAGTAGGCAATAAATTTTAGAATATGTCGCTTCATTTAATATTCATTAGATGATCACACCAAATCATGTTTTTAATGCTAGCAACCCTTTTTTTCGCACGCCAATATTATGCAAAGCAATGCATAATGTTGCTCGTGTAAGGATTTATAGTCATTGATTTTATATTGTTGTTCTTGTGATTTAATACATTGCTGTCACCCGTCTCCGACCGTAAACGGTCGAATGATGTTTGTATGAAAAATATATCACCAGCTTTTAGTATTCTTTGAATCTGTTTTACATTCATTTGTAATTTGAGAACGTGTAACGATTTTTTTTATTGTATCTTTTAAATCATAAAATAAGGATATTATTTTATAATAGATATTTATTTACCTTACCTCTAGTTAAGTCTTCAGTGTACTATTCAGTTTATTTACTTTTCTCGGTAATTATTACCAAATAATGTTTGATTAGGTATATCTACTCTTTATCACTTAACAATCTCGCATACTTAAAACATGTAAGTCGTTTAGAGACATGTGTATTTCGCAAATCATTATTATGATACGTACGATAAGTATCTATTACATATTATATTAGATAATATTACCCGCCTTGCACAAGTGTAATGAGTTCTCATTACTTTTTATAATCACTGAGAACTTAAGCGAGATGGATTCGTATTATTTCACGCTGTTTAAGTTTTGTAGTCGTTTTATGCAGCCTCTCATGGCTTGCTTGCAGCTTCTTTCATTTGCATACCTAATAACTCCACGATATATGTTCAAATAATTAATTATAATCAAATCTTGAAGCTACAAAAAAGTGAAAAAAAAAAGCGGCGTATATCCCGTAAAAAATATGTCATTGGATATTGAACTTTAAGAAATACACTATGAATTCTAATTGTTAACTAATACATAACCTGTAATCAATACCAAAGTTTGCTAACAACGAATTTTAAATTAGTCACGTTAATTTTACGACGTAAACATTACTAAATTCAAGTACGTTAATTAGTGCGAATGAGAAATATATTTTCCATTTTTTTATGATAGATAAGCAAATCATAAAAACGATTAATATTCAGGAACGTATTGAAATATCATTTGCTCCCATTGCAAAAACTATACATAGACAAGTTATTTAAAATAGATTAGTTCGTGACAAGCGGGCCAGAATTCTTGAATCTATAATTTTATTATCGATAACGTAAATGCAATCCTCAAATACTATGCGACCTCTGTGTGGATTATCTCACTTAGATTTGAGGTCGAATTTCGATTCGTGCATTTTTCAGGGTTGCCACCCAGGAATTTTGTGTTACCTAAGATGCAGCGATACATAATGACAATATATGCATACAAATGATTAGCACTTTGCATCTATTGCGGAACATAAATAATAGATAAAGTGAAAATAATTTACGTTGATCGTGAAATATTGCAAAAAAAAAATAGGATTATTATTAAATATTAGACCAGTCAATATTTTTGTTCAATAATCTTGTTTATTCCTACATCTACTTACTATAAATAAAGTTAATTGAGATGTAAGTATTGTAATTAAGTTAATATATCAATATTAATGTTGGTTGATATCAGTTATTTTTTTTATATAATTATTCTTATCTCGTCTGAACTATAAAAAAAACACTGATGATTAATTTCTTTTTATACAATGAATTATATTTCCGGTGTCCGATAAGATTTTTAGTAGCTTACTTTATTTATGCAGGATGCTCTACATTTATACCACTGTAAAAAAACACCTTGACAACCCTAGCGACTGACGTGTAATCTAGGAATATCCAGATGTATTAAGGATGATCAATATACTAGTTGACCAAGCAGGATGGACTTAATGGAGGCATATTGATAGTTGAAAAGGTCATGGCGTCTTCTGAACCGTCCTGGCAAATCCACTAAGTATCTGTCTAATCTGAGTCTGTCGCCTTTTATCAATCCCGGTTACCAAATTCTTAAAGGCCAGGACGAGTCACAGCACGCAAGCACCACGCAATACGAGTATAAACTTGTACAAGAAAAAGTGTGCCATTACCTCAAGTTCTGCTGTCAACGGAATAATAACCTGTGGTAGACGGTTGACGCACGTTTCGAAATGGACCTATCTGAAGAGAATTTTATCAAAATCATAAGCTGTAATATTTTATGTTGAAATTATTGCACTTCTACGTAGACTCGTGAATACTTACTTCCTATTCTTTAAAACGTTGTAAATTTTTATTTTTTTATTTAGTATAAACTTGTGTTTGCAATCTTACCATGGTAAGTGATGATGCAGTCGAAGGTAAGCACACAAAGCCTGAGGGAAACTGACTCTCAAGTGCAGCTGTTGGAACACTGACTGACAGGCAGATTCTCAACTTGAGAGAGCCAGCCAGTGGGGTACTACAAAGTACCCTACCACTGTGCTGTGGTTTCCTCACGATGTTTTCCTTCACCGAAATCTCAACTCATTGTGGGATTCGAATCCACGTCACCGCGGTATCCGAAGTCACTACCACTGAGCTATCATTGCTTTTGTCTCTAGTGATGTGAACAACCCTTACCGCAATAGAAAAATGTTTTTAAACACGAACATCGTTATTTTGAATGTGTATGTTTGGAACTGTTCATTTTCTTTCATAGCTTATGTGACAGCTTACCTAAATATTCTGCCAATTATGAAATAGCCTATCTAGATACTAATCTAGATAATCGTCAGAGACACCAATAAAAAACGTAATATTTTTAAAATAGCTGTAGGTAATAGCTGAAAACTAATAGGTATCTAATAATTATAACAGGATAGGTATGATTTGTTTTTTGTTTTTATGGGACAATCTTTGGAAATATTGAATCGACATTCTGCCGTGATGAAAAGTATCTACACTGTCCCATTCTAGGACCTAAACAATAACTTAATTTTCACATTTATCTTTTTTGTTTGTTCACTACTTTAATTAAAATTCTTTTCGGGTGATTGTAGTATCTTTACAGATATGTGTTTGCCACGACCAGTGGGCGAACTCTAGTATAATTTAGAAACGTCCCGAAAATCCTTTAGAGATAGATTCGCGTAAAAGCTATTGCATTTGTAATTTGGATTATTTTAATGATCGGTTTTTTAACAAATAATATGTAGGTATACTGTACAGCTTTAATTAAAGAAAGTAAATGAATTTTAAGGACATTTACGAAGTAAAAAGCAGTAGGTATATACCTGTTGATACACATTCTTTGTTAAAAATCGTTCAGTAAACGTAATCTAGATAGAGTACGTTTTTGCATCATGCCCAGCGTGTTTTGTCGGATGTTTGTACGTTTCTGTGTTTACCTAATATCGGCGGTATTCACATATTTCTACTCTCAAGTAGGTATGAAGGATCGCTTCATGTTTTCGTGTAGTTGATAAGTCTGCAATTAAACTATCTGGCCTTAAGTTTGTTGCAATTTATTATTTCCAATCCGTGTCGATTGTGATCAGTAATTTTGTTTATTGCTACTAGATACTAGTTATTCTGTTTATTGATATGTTACTATATTATTAACTTTATTAAAATATTCACTTTCATATATGTATTACAAATTAATTTAGGCACATTTATATCATTGCATTAGAGCTGACCTTTTGAGTAATATTTTTCAAACAATAATTCAAAATTAATGGAGGGGTGCAATTTGATTTCAATTTTTGTTTTTCATACTATAAAGTGTATTTATTAATCAATTAGACTCCCTATGTTATTTAAAATATTTGAATAGTCATTTAAAAGACTACAATTTTTTTTTTATTAAGTAATATTTTTTAAAATTAATAACTTACCATTAATCACCAAAACGGCTAAAGCAGATAGGAAGGCGTAGGACCTCATCTTTGCACTTTTTTCAGTTTATATTGAAATGTGAGATATTGTATTGGATACTTGTGATGCTTGTTACCAGTTCGCTCGCCGTTTATATACTACAGATCCACATCTTGAGCATTGCGTTTTCAATGGCCTAACACGTCATCGACGTGTGAACTAACCCTGCCAATGATGCATCGGTAACAAAACGTACCATTAATTCACTGAAATTCAGTTTAACTTTATCACTGTTTTTCTTAATAATACTGAAGTCATCGAAGAGTGGAAACAGTTGAAGGAGGCCTTCATCAAGTTGGTTGAGAAAGGCTAGAGAACAAGAAGAAGAATGAAGTAATTATTTCCTAAATTCGGACACAGTTAAAATCTATAAGATGTCCCGCAGTTCGGCATGCCTTTTTGCAAAGGCGTCCTATAACCATTGTGGCCTATCCTCTGCAACTCTAGTCTAATATGGCCACAAGGTTTGGAGGTCTTCCCATCTTGTTCTTAGACGTCTTTGTGATTGTATTACCTAATATTATTCCCAAGTTTAATTGTATTCGTCATTAGTTGCGTTACGGTAGATGACTCTCTTTAGTTTGCATTTGATTGCACCTTACACTTATTAACAAGTGTAATAGCAGACACGTGCGTTTCTATCGATAAGAATGTTGTAAGATAGATAGGCATTGATTTTTCCTAGATATCACTAGATGCATTTAAAAATAACATTATTAAACATTTAAATATGTCAAATTATATGTATGTTTGTTTCGCCGTTTAAGTTTTATAAGGGTTCCAGTTTAGTGTCCCAAAATTGAATAAACATTTTGAATTTTGTAAACCACCAATATATGGATGTCGCGGAAAATAAAAATAAAACGTAAAATACGGTATGCCAAAGTGGTTTTAAAGCAGGATAAATATATTAGTGGGGTATCAATCATAATAACCATAGCCTGGCCATATTAGGTATTATGTCCCCTCAGCATACCATAGAATCCCGCGTGTCAAATGTCGTGACGATCGGTTGGTGTCATCGATATAGGTAAATGTACTATATCGATGGTTGGCTAATAATATTAATTAATTAATCTATATAATATAATATACACACATCAAAAAAAGTTTGTGATCACTAGCATAAGCTGATATAATTTCTTAGATTGAACTTTATCAAGAAAAAATCTTTGTTACATGTTTTCTTTAAATAGAAATAGGTACCTAAGTACCTTGCTTGAATTTAAAAATAAATCTCTTTTTGTTTTTTATATTAAAAAATGAGTAGGTAATTAATCATAATGATGATTTCGATTTTTCAAAGTGATCGCAAACTTTTTTTGGATGTGTGTATAATATACTTACCTGATGTGTTCGCCCACTGGTCGAAATTGGACCATAATTTTTTGTGTAATATTTATATAATATTTATTCTTTTCTCCATAAATTGGTTAATTCTATTCAAATTCTACACGAAAAATAACTTATGTAATTCTTTAAAATCCAAAACAAAAGGCAACGTTCAAATTGATTACACAGTAGATACCTACATAATTTTTTTAAAGTTTCTCGACAGAATACATGTATCTGAGTACTGATTGATGCGATTTCCGTCTCATAATATATTTAAAAGGCTGCAAATTGCGTCTAATTATCTGTAGACCATATTGATCTGTCATATCAGTATTCAAGGAGGCAAGTAAAAAAATGGTGTGCAATGCAGTTTTATGTAAGTACGTGACTTTGATTTAGTTTAATTTGACTAGGTATATCTAATTTGAATATTCAGATTGTTTGTTAAGATGTAAAGATTTCTTCTATATGTGTACCTATATATTTACCTACGCGAGTACCTATATCTTATATTACAGTCAAGTGTTACACGGTGGTAGGGTACTATGTAGTACCCGACTGGCTGGCTACCACCCTCAAGTTGAAAATCTGTGTGTTCCGACAGCTGCACTTGAGATCCAGTTCCTATCTAGGCTTTGTGTGCTTACCATCTTCGGCCACATCATCACTTACCATGGTGAGATTGTGGTCAAACACAAGCCTATCCAGAATAAAAAAATAAAAAAAAACTTTCCTCTATGAAACTAGCTGATCAGATAGACGTCCTGTCCTGAAAATAAAAATAAAAACTACAACTCGATTGCAGCGCCATCTACCGCCATCTAACATTTCATCAAAATCCGTACAGTAGTTTAGAAGTTCAGTTACATGAACAGAAGAATTATATTATACCTATAAAGATATGTATTATACGTAACTATGTAGGTAGGTAGTGAATTGTAAAGTTATTCAAATTTCCGTATATGAAACTGAATTTAGATCATTAATGATCATGTGATGTGACCAGATTATTGTAGTAAGATTTTATTTCAAGTTTTAACTAAAGTACCTACTTAGGTATCAGTGTGAAATATTTATCAAATAAAATATAACAGTTGAAACATTATGAATGTCCTATAAAGCAAAGCAAATAAAAATAAATTAATAAACATGGTCATATAGACCCAGAGTGCATTCAAATATACAAAAAAACATCGCAGCGTTGTAAGTGTTAGGCCCATGCAGCCAAACTGTACGAATCTGCTGAACAATAGATGAAGGGATCATGTAAATTATTAGATTTGTTTGTATAACAAGTCCATTGATTAGATTCATAATAAATAATAAAAGTTATAGAAATTTGTAATCAAAATTCATAACATTGTCGACTGTCCGCTGAGTTCCATTCTATAATATAAAACATTTCAATTGGCCGCCGGTAAAATAAAATACGGACACTGGATCATTCGTCCAATCGAAGCTATCCATAAACCCCGCTGACTGAAGCAGAAATTGTCTACATTAATAACCATAGACGCGTACTCAAAATCCTCATTGATTTGTGAAAGAAAACTGCAAGATTATAAAATTATATTTATACCGATATTAAATACCAGATTTGTTCAGGCTAAAATCAATTAAGAGGCATTATAATAACGTCACGTACATTAATAGCCATGGTGGCTTTTCAAAGGTATAATATAGAGAAAAATTTGCTTGGCAAAAAAGAGCTCTATTTTCGTTTATTATAAAGCCTTTAACCGCGTGCAATGCTTTAAACGTGCAGAGCTGTTAGGATAATCGAGAGCTCATTTAGAAGAATACATAATATCAGTTCTGTCGGAAAAAGGATCACCGATTATCAAGGTCTCAATACGATTTTATCATTTATCACCAGGATCCATGATGTATCTAACTGGAATGTCTTGTTTGAAATTATAAAAATATGTTAATTTACAAAGCCTAGATACTATAAGGTGGCTGATTTTATAGGATACCCCAAAATATATGTTTATAGTAGCTTCTCTCTGCAATTGCACCATCCTGGCCCCTGGCGAAGTGTAAAATATTTAAAATTGTAAAAAAATTCCCCCGCGGTTTCACCCGCGTTCCTGAGGGATTTTATCCTTTCCCGGGATAAAAAGTATCCTATGTGTTATTCCAGGATATGATCTATCTGTGTGCCAAGTTTCATCAAGATCCATTCAGCCGTTTTTGCGTGAAAGAGTAACAAACATCCATCCATCCAACTTTCACATTTATAATATTCGTGGTATCTAAATGTATTTTTGAAAATGTAAATAAGTAATTTTAAAAGAAACTACTTCTACTGCAGAAAAAATAACCCTTGCTGAGTTTCTTTCTACAGTATTCTCAGTTTAAGTGGAACCGGTGGTAGTGTCAAATTGTAATGTTCATAAGTGCCCTACCAGGGCCTAAACTGAATAAATGTGTTTTGAGTTTGATCATAAAAAAATATGCAAAGAAAAAAGTTTAATTCAAAATATTCCATGCTAAAGATAGCATATTTTGGTCTCGTTTAGACGGTCTTATATAATATTATTTTATAAAATATAAATTTAGGTGCCTATTGGTGCCCAAAAATTTCTTGAAGAAACTCGGTACCTAAATACCTTCTATTCTGCGCTTTACTTTTGACACTGAAAAAATAAGATTTATTTTTCTCAAAAGCCTGACTATCATCTACCTGCTGCTTAGTACCAACTTAGCAATCTTCATATACTACCAAGACATCAACAGTATAGGGGGATGGCAATGTGATGCCTTTTACAATGCCTAGAAGGCAACTGGCTCTCAATTTCAACTGCCAGAACACATCGAATAGAGTAGATACTTGGCAACAGATTTACAACATGAGGAGGCGAGTTACTACAAAGTATCCTACCTCGCTGTATTCTACAAAGTTTATTAATTTACGTAACATTTTAGGTAGAGATCCTTTTTTAGGGTTCCGTACCCAAAGGGTAAGAACGGGACTATTACTAAGACTTCGCTGTCTTTCCGTCTGTCCATCCGTTTGTCTGTCACCAAGCTGTATCTCAAGAACCGCGATAGCTAGACAGTTAAAATTTTCACAAATTATGTATTTCTGTTGCCACTATAACAACAAATACTAAAAATAAAATAAATATTTAAGGGGGGCTCCCATACAACAAACGCAATTTTTTTTGCTCGATATCAATAATGGCAACAGGTAGGCACTATTCACAAAATACTCTGTCGTATTTTTACTATAAAAATAAAATAAATATTTAAGGGGGGCTCCCATACAATAAACGTGATTTTTTGCCTTTTTTACGGAACCCTTCGTGCGCGAGTCCGACTCGCACTTGGCCGGTTTTTGTATGTGGCGTAACTTTGCCGTTTCTATGGCAAGGGATATAAAAAATTCCGTCATTAGGCATCACTAGGGATTACCGCAGTTTATATAGATAATATAACATAATAGGACTAGGGATTCGTTATAGTTTGGCACAATCATATGCGGTTAATAATTGTATTAAAACTACAGAATGTTTTAGTTTTACTTAGAGAAGTGAATCACTTGTCTGTAAGGAAACAACTGTTACATAATTGTAATTTACCGATTAATATTTAGTACGTAAACGGAAGGAAGTGCCGTATAACCACAGAGTAAGTATAGATATGACATGTGACGTGTCTGTAAAAAAATGGTAAGATTTTTTTTATTTCCTTTGCCAAAATGCCTGGTGGTTTTCGATATGAAAAGTTTTACATAATTCTAGTTGATAAATATTTATGTAAATATTAGCAATGCCCCGAGTTTTCACGAGCGTTCCCGAAGGATCTTATCTTTTCTCGGGATTCCATGATACGTTTTGTGAAAGTCCGCTCAGTCAGGAGGCTTTTGTCCAGCAGTGGCCGTCTTCCGGCTGATATGGTTATGATGATGATGATGAAGCAATCACAAACTATGTTTTTTTAAGGCGATGATAGCTCAGTGTTATTGACGACGGATACCGCAGCGAAGGTCGTGGGTTCGAATCCTACAATGAGCTTGTGAAGGAAAACATCGCGAGGAAACCATAACACGGTGTTAGGGTACTTTGTAGTACCCGACTGGCTGGCTACCCTCAAGTTGAAAATCTGTCGCCAAGCACCTATCGGTGTGTTCCGACAGCTGCACTTGAGAGTCAGTTCCCATCTAGGCTTTGTGTGCTTACCACCTTTGGCCACATCATCACTTACCATGGTGAGATGGTGGTGAAACACAAGCTTATCCAGAATTTAAAAATGTTTCATGTATCTTTCTTTCAGTACAGTGCAGACGTATGTATAATCAGCATATTATATAGAATGCGGTGCCTCTACCAAAAGTGCACCATCAGGCCTCAGTGTAACCCGCGTTCCCGTGGGATCCTATCTTTTCCCGGGACAAAATATAGCCTATGTTCATCAGGGATAATGTAGCTTTCTAATGGTGAAAGAATTTTTCAAATCGGTCCAGTAGTTTCAGAGCCTTTTCAATGCAAACAAACAATCAAATCTTTCCTCTTTATAGTATTAGTATAGGCTAGTATAGGAGAAGTCATTTCAATGTTAATTTTATGCAGTTCCTGACTGTATCACAGTTTTTGTGCATAATAAAATTAAAGAAATCATCAAAATTCCTACACAAAATACGAGCTATCAAGCCACTGTCTCCGATTGGTGTTAGATAACTTTTCTTGAATATACACAACGTCCCAAATGTTAGAAACATTTTGATAACTTTTTGAATCCTGCGTGTAACATATTGATTATTTTTTTACAGTGGTACCTAATTATATAGACATCATAAAGTAAGATGACTATTAGTTAACAATTTAATTGTATTTAAAGCAGACAGTGGTCGCGTCGTTATTTTCATACAATGATGTTAAGCTTAAAATATTGTGCCCGTCGCTGTGTGGTGCAAGTTATAAACTGTAAGCTGAATATAATAATTGAATGTAACCATCTAATTAATAGATACAGTATTTACAATAAATATATAATCTATAGGTACGTGGTTATATTTTCAAGGCAAGCTGATTATCAGCGTTCTCTCTTTGATTTATAATATCACTAGCTGTTCCGAGCGGTTCCGAGGGATCTTATTTTTTCCGGGATAAGATTTGATAGCTCAGTGGTAAGTGACGTCGAATACCGCGGCGAAGGTCGTGGGTTCGAATCCTACAAAGAGCTTGAGCGAAAGCTCAAGCTCAAGTGCAGGAAAACATCGTGAGGAAACCATAGCACGGTGGTAGGGTACTTTGTAGTACCCGACTGGCTGGCTACCACCCTCAAGTTGAAAATCTGTCGCCAAGCACCTATCGGTGTGTTCCGACAGCTGCACTTGAGAGCCAGTTCCCATCTAGGCTTTGTGTGCTTACCACTTTCGGCCACATCATCACTTACCATTGTGAGATTGTAGTCTATCAAGCCTATCAAGAATAAAAAAAAAAAAAGATAAAAAGTAGCACATAGCTATTCTAGACTATAATCTATCTCCATGCCAAATTTCATCCATCCATCTAAACTGTCACATTTATAATATTAGGAAGCGATAAGATGTATAAAAGGACCTACCTATACTTAATCTATTTATTGGTTGTTTTTTTTTCTCATTAGCTTAAATTATTACAGAAAATCGAGTTATTTGTCATAGAATTTTCGGATGATATGGCATGTATTATACCTATAGTAATTATTAAATAATATTGCAGCCTTTTTTTAAACTTGTTATTTGAAACTGTGGTGTATTTATTGTGTAAATTCTTTGGTATAAGTAATTAATTAGGACGTAATAGAAATTTTTATTTTGTATTCATGTTCTAGTCATTTAGTTCTGTTTAAGTAGATACCAGTAAGTAGGTGTAATGGATTATTTTCAGTTATTGTTTTAAGTAGATAAATTATGACTTTTAGACACAGCCATATCCTTTAACCTATCTATGTCTGTATCTAACTTAGGTACTTATTGTGTAGTAGGTAAGTACGTATAATTGATATATTAATTTCAGTATTCTATGTCGGCCGCTGGTAATAGGCATTAGCCACTCGCGCCACATCTAAAGCAGGACAACTAACAATATTAAAACTTGAGATAGGACTGCCAAGTTCTCCGGATCTGCTTTCTGTGGGAGCTGTCGTTGATGATGGTGCATATGAAACTGTGCTTGGAATATAAGTTTCCATTATTGTGGTTGTAAATGATTGGTTTCTTCTTCTATAACAGCTATTCTGATCTGCCAGCTAGAGTAGGAGGTAGGGCAGCGAGCGGTGTATTCGGCTGCGGTCAGCGGATGATGTAAAAAAATATATTCAAAGATTGTTCTTGTGGGCGTGAGACACTCAGGTATGCCCCGTATTATTATTATTATTGTTAGTAAATTTAATCATTTTAGTCACGTAAATTCACACTTTAAATCAGACTGAAATGCGTGGGTATTTTTGAAGCTAAACTCAATTATTTTACGGTCTATGGAAATACTCTGCCGGCGAAATTCCCCCCCTTAAAATAAATATTTAAGGGGGGCTCCCATACAACAAACGCTATTTTTTTTGCTCGATATCAATAATGGCAACAGGTAGGCACTATTCACAAAATACTCTGTCGTATTTTTACTATAAAAATAAAATAAATATTTAAGGGGGGCTCCCATACAATAAACGTGATTTTTTGCCTTTTTTACGGAACCCTTCGTGCGCGAGTCCGACTCGCACTTGGCCGGTTTTTGTATGTGGCGTAACTTTGCCGTTTCTATGGCAAGGGATATAAAAAATTCCGTCATTAGGCATCACTAGGGATTACCGCAGTTTATATAGATAATATAACATAATAGGACTAGGGATTCGTTATAGTTTGGCACAATCATATGCGGTTAATAATTGTATTAAAACTACAGAATGTTTTAGTTTTACTTAGAGAAGTGAATCACTTGTCTGTAAGGAAACAACTGTTACATAATTGTAATTTACCGATTAATATTTAGTACGTAAACGGAAGGAAGTGCCGTATAACCACAGAGTAAGTATAGATATGACATGTGACGTGTCTGTAAAAAAATGGTAAGATTTTTTTTATTTCCTTTGCCAAAATGCCTGGTGGTTTTCGATATGAAAAGTTTTACATAATTCTAGTTGATAAATATTTATGTAAATATTAGCAATGCCCCGAGTTTTCACGAGCGTTCCCGAAGGATCTTATCTTTTCTCGGGATTCCATGATACGTTTTGTGAAAGTCCGCTCAGTCAGGAGGCTTTTGTCCAGCAGTGGCCGTCTTCCGGCTGATATGGTTATGATGATGATGATGAAGCAATCACAAACTATGTTTTTTTAAGGCGATGATAGCTCAGTGTTATTGACGACGGATACCGCAGCGAAGGTCGTGGGTTCGAATCCTACAATGAGCTTGTGAAGGAAAACATCGCGAGGAAACCATAACACGGTGTTAGGGTACTTTGTAGTACCCGACTGGCTGGCTACCCTCAAGTTGAAAATCTGTCGCCAAGCACCTATCGGTGTGTTCCGACAGCTGCACTTGAGAGTCAGTTCCCATCTAGGCTTTGTGTGCTTACCACCTTTGGCCACATCATCACTTACCATGGTGAGATGGTGGTGAAACACAAGCTTATCCAGAATTTAAAAATGTTTCATGTATCTTTCTTTCAGTACAGTGCAGACGTATGTATAATCAGCATATTATATAGAATGCGGTGCCTCTACCAAAAGTGCACCATCAGGCCTCAGTGTAACCCGCGTTCCCGTGGGATCCTATCTTTTCCCGGGACAAAATATAGCCTATGTTCATCAGGGATAATGTAGCTTTCTAATGGTGAAAGAATTTTTCAAATCGGTCCAGTAGTTTCAGAGCCTTTTCAATGCAAACAAACAATCAAATCTTTCCTCTTTATAGTATTAGTATAGGCTAGTATAGGAGAAGTCATTTCAATGTTAATTTTATGCAGTTCCTGACTGTATCACAGTTTTTGTGCATAATAAAATTAAAGAAATCATCAAAATTCCTACACAAAATACGAGCTATCAAGCCACTGTCTCCGATTGGTGTTAGATAACTTTTCTTGAATATACACAACGTCCCAAATGTTAGAAACATTTTGATAACTTTTTGAATCCTGCGTGTAACATATTGATTATTTTTTTACAGTGGTACCTAATTATATAGACATCATAAAGTAAGATGACTATTAGTTAACAATTTAATTGTATTTAAAGCAGACAGTGGTCGCGTCGTTATTTTCATACAATGATGTTAAGCTTAAAATATTGTGCCCGTCGCTGTGTGGTGCAAGTTATAAACTGTAAGCTGAATATAATAATTGAATGTAACCATCTAATTAATAGATACAGTATTTACAATAAATATATAATCTATAGGTACGTGGTTATATTTTCAAGGCAAGCTGATTATCAGCGTTCTCTCTTTGATTTATAATATCACTAGCTGTTCCGAGCGGTTCCGAGGGATCTTATTTTTTCCGGGATAAGATTTGATAGCTCAGTGGTAAGTGACGTCGAATACCGCGGCGAAGGTCGTGGGTTCGAATCCTACAAAGAGCTTGAGCGAAAGCTCAAGCTCAAGTGCAGGAAAACATCGTGAGGAAACCATAGCACGGTGGTAGGGTACTTTGTAGTACCCGACTGGCTGGCTACCACCCTCAAGTTGAAAATCTGTCGCCAAGCACCTATCGGTGTGTTCCGACAGCTGCACTTGAGAGCCAGTTCCCATCTAGGCTTTGTGTGCTTACCACTTTCGGCCACATCATCACTTACCATTGTGAGATTGTAGTCTATCAAGCCTATCAAGAATAAAAAAAAAAAAAGATAAAAAGTAGCACATAGCTATTCTAGACTATAATCTATCTCCATGCCAAATTTCATCCATCCATCTAAACTGTCACATTTATAATATTAGGAAGCGATAAGATGTATAAAAGGACCTACCTATACTTAATCTATTTATTGGTTGTTTTTTTTTCTCATTAGCTTAAATTATTACAGAAAATCGAGTTATTTGTCATAGAATTTTCGGATGATATGGCATGTATTATACCTATAGTAATTATTAAATAATATTGCAGCCTTTTTTTAAACTTGTTATTTGAAACTGTGGTGTATTTATTGTGTAAATTCTTTGGTATAAGTAATTAATTAGGACGTAATAGAAATTTTTATTTTGTATTCATGTTCTAGTCATTTAGTTCTGTTTAAGTAGATACCAGTAAGTAGGTGTAATGGATTATTTTCAGTTATTGTTTTAAGTAGATAAATTATGACTTTTAGACACAGCCATATCCTTTAACCTATCTATGTCTGTATCTAACTTAGGTACTTATTGTGTAGTAGGTAAGTACGTATAATTGATATATTAATTTCAGTATTCTATGTCGGCCGCTGGTAATAGGCATTAGCCACTCGCGCCACATCTAAAGCAGGACAACTAACAATATTAAAACTTGAGATAGGACTGCCAAGTTCTCCGGATCTGCTTTCTGTGGGAGCTGTCGTTGATGATGGTGCATATGAAACTGTGCTTGGAATATAAGTTTCCATTATTGTGGTTGTAAATGATTGGTTTCTTCTTCTATAACAGCTATTCTGATCTGCCAGCTAGAGTAGGAGGTAGGGCAGCGAGCGGTGTATTCGGCTGCGGTCAGCGGATGATGTAAAAAAATATATTCAAAGATTGTTCTTGTGGGCGTGAGACACTCAGGTATGCCCCGTATTATTATTATTATTGTTAGTAAATTTAATCATTTTAGTCACGTAAATTCACACTTTAAATCAGACTGAAATGCGTGGGTATTTTTGAAGCTAAACTCAATTATTTTACGGTCTATGGAAATACTCTGCCGGCGAAATTCCAACCACATTTATTTCGAATTTACTCCTATGTGAGAAAAAAGGCAAACCGCGATAAAAATCCACACGGACGAAGTCGTTGGCAAAAGCTAGCATACATATAAATGTAAGAAGCTTCTGCCTTGGCCTATAAAACTATTCACAATTCAATCGTCGTCCACCTCAATCGCTATCCATCACAAGCGACAGGCGGAGCTTCTTGGTTATAAATCATGTAGCTGCCTAGCTTAATAGTTAATGGCGCTATTAGACGTGTCTTGTATTACTTATTGTTAATATTGCCGCCTAGGAGTTATGATATGATAGAAGCTGTGGGCGGAGTTAGCTATGGCGCTGATTGGAGCTGTGGTGAAAATATTTAAAAAAAGAATTTAATAAATTGTTAGACGAATTTTTTTTTTGTTTTTTTTTTTATCTGTACTGTATTGTACTCTTATGCAAAAAATCACAACGATCCGCAGGTCTATTACATAAAAGATAGCAGTAGCGACAGCAGTAGCAAAGCGACAGCCACCGCTACGCGATCGGTTGCAAATTGTTACTAAGTAGAAACCGTTGCTGCGTGAAAGAAGACCAACCAGAAAACACCTTCGCATTTATAAATGTTTGTACTTATGATAAAAATATTAATATTAAAATACAATTTGAGTATTTTTTTAGTAGGGTAGGTAACTTACCTACCACAGCACAAAATAATACCTATTCTCTTTAAGTTACTTCATGTCAGTAACAAACTTTTTTAAATGGCAATGATGGCAATGATGGCTCAGTGGTACTGACGTCGAATACCGCGGCGAAGGTCGTGGGTTCGAATCCTACAATGAGCTTGAGCTTTCGGTGAAGAAAAACACCGTGAGGAAACCATAGCACGGTGGTAGGGTATGTAGGTACATTGTTATAATACCTTTGATCAGGGCCGCATTTAGAGGTATGGATTCGGTCCTCTGTGGTTTTGAGGCCTTGGGACAAGCGTTTTTCCGACGACACCTCTTAACACTTTTTTAATAAGTACAATTTATGTGGGGGGTTCCTCTCTTGTGGAGGCCCAGGGCAGTTGCTCCGTTTGCCCTCCCTTAAATCCGGCCCTTTGATCATAAACGCCTAAACGCATAAATCGATAAAATCAATGACATCACGTTGTTGCAGTTGACTAATGTGGCTATCAAAGCACGTAAAGTTTATATCTTAGCCGGCATCTCATCTTAATCTAAAAATATGTAGGTTTTATATGTTCAAATAGGTAGGTATAATTTCGTTAAAAATTACTTTATCGCCTAGCTAGGCAATGGCTTTTGAGAGCAACTGCCCAATCGCATCGATTAGTTCTCGGCTATTGATTTTCAACAGCTAACACTTCAAATGTCCGGCTAAATAAAATCCTTGTTTCTACAAAATACCCTATCATCGTGCTCTGGTTTAAGGCGATGATAGCTCAGTGGTAAGTGACGTCGGATACCGCGGCGAAGGTCGTGGGTTCGAATCCTTACAATGAGTTTGAGCTTTCGGTGAAGGAAAACATCGTGAGGAAACCACAGCACGGTGGTAGGGTACTTTGTAGTACTCGACTGGCTGGCTACCACCCTCAGATGAAAATCTGCCGCCAAGCACCTGTTGGTGTGTTCCGGTAATTGCACTTGAGAGCCAGTTCGCCTTTAAGGCATTGTAATAAGGTGTACAACACATTAGCAATCCCCTGGTATTGCCATGTCTATAGGCGACGGTTGTCACTTACCATCAGGTGACCCGCCTGCCTCATTGTCATTTGTGACAAAAAAAAAAAAAAGGTATAATAATATACAAAATGTATAAAAAAGGAAATAAATTGTATTAATTATGTATGCTCATTTCGAAGGTTCATTGTCGGATAAAGATTTTTAATTGATATTATATGTTATGATGGTAGAGATGAACCCTGTTCGTTCATAAAACATAGGTATGTATGTAGGTACTAGGGTGTAATATATTCCTATTTATTTTTTAGGGATAGGAAGTGTTAGTTTAAATCTGTTGCTTCACAGAATAAGGTACAACTCCTGTAACCTACATGGGGGTCTAAAAAGCTAGCTATCTCAAGCATTGCTGAACACAATTAATTTCTCAGATCGTATCCGTATTTTTCGGGCAGCCACTGGGCGCCTATTATCCAGTGTTGTTGTAGTTGTTATTACATCACCAAATATATCAGTGTTATTTATTTTATATCAACGATACTTTTATGAATTCATAACATCAGTTTAATCCAGACTACTTGAGTGACGAAGCTTTTTATTGTCAATGCAATGTGTCTGCCTGGGTGAGGGATAGAGTTACCAAGGCTAAGAGCAGCGTTTAACTGAAAAAACGTACATTGCATTGCTCTCTATCTTTTCTAAGGCGATGATAGCTCAGTGGTGGTGATGTCGGATACCGCAGCGAAGGTCGTGGCTTCGAATCCTACAATGAGCTTGAGCTTTCGGTGAAGGAAAACATCGTGAGGAAACCAGAGCACTGTGGTAGGATACTTTGTAGTCGACTGGCTGGCTACCACCGACATCATCACTTACCATAGTCAAACACAAGCTTATCAAAAAGTAAAAAAAAAAGATAGAGAGCAATGCTCATAAACGAGAGATCCATATCTGTGAAAATTAAATAATCTGGATAAAATTCTAGTGGCAATGAAGTTATCATTGCAGTAAATGTGACATCCATAAGTGCTTCCTAGAGCCTAGACTGAATAAATTATTTGAAGCGTAGCTCTACGACTTAAAAACTCAATGCAACCAGTCACTATCAGTTATCTGGTTTCCATAGCACAAGCTCCGCTCAGTTTGGGATCAGATGGTCGTACCTGAAGAATTTCCGAGGATATTAACAACGTAATTGACAGTATAGAGGCCACTTAAATGTGCATTGTTCTGTAACCAGTGTGTGATTAAGTAAGTAAATAAATAAAAATATATTTAACAAAAATTGCCTTGCTGAGTTTCTTGCCGGAGTCTTCTCAGTTCCGAACCGGTGGTAGAGTCAATTGTAACGTTCATAAGTGCCTTACCAGGGCCTAAACTGAATAAATGAGTTTTTGATTTAAGGACTAAACTTTAGCTATTATTAGAGATTACAAGTAGAATATACTTAGTGCATTGTAGCCTGTAGGTATAGTCTATTATAATAAACTCATCACTCATGTGTGACACGTAGAGGCGCCAGACATTTGTTAAATAAAAAATTCACGCGGCGCTTCCTAACACTTATGTTAAGGGGTATTTGTATTGACATGATATTTTAATTAATAACTTATTAGGTTAATTATGCTGGTTTGAGATATGTAGTTACTTTGCGAGTCTGTGGCGTAATGGTCTCGTCATTTCGATTGTTGATCCTAACATTCAAAGTACACGAAGAAAAACTTTTAGGACATAAAATTATTGTTGAAATGAAATGAAATTGTTCATTCATCCAAATAGCCCTTCACATGCAATAATTAAAAGTGTTCATGATGATTGAAGTCCTACGAACCGAGGGCTGACGAGTCGGAGAGGAACTCATTGTGTAGGCACCTATAACTAATAGGTAACTTATACGAAGATTGTGGTGAATCCAAGTAAAGACTGCAACCACCAACTAAGACAACAAGGGCTATGTATGAAGGACGATTTATCAAAAAAATGGCGATGGTAGCTCAGTGGTTGTGACGTCGGATACAGCAGCAAATGACATGGGTTTGAATCCTACAATGAGCTTGAGTTTTCGGTGAAGTAAAACATCGTGAGGAAACCACAGCACGGTGGTAGGGTACTTTGTAGTCAACTGGCTGGCTACCACCCTCAGGTTGAAAATCTGTCACCAAACACCTGTTGGTGTGTTCCGGCAGTTGCACTTGAGAACCAGTTGCCTTTAAAGCATTATAAAAAGGTCGAAAACTGGCATTCCTCCTGGTATTGCTGATGTCTATAGAACCTAACTTTCTGAGCGCAACTAATTCCTTTCAGCTTTCAGCCATTATAGCAGTACCTAAGTGACGACAAGGGCTGGATACAAGTCACAGGATAAGATACCTACGCCTTAACACCGAATTGATTCATCAAGACGCATATGGTATAACAAACTATTAATAATGATATCTGATACCAGTTTAGATGTTTAAGAGACTATAATAAATCAATAGCGCATTTTTATTACGCTGATGATGCAACAACACCTCTATACTGACAACTTTGAATTCATATTATCATTAATCTCTTGGATGGATAGGGGTTAATGTCCTATGAGCCCTGGATGGGGCAGAGGGCGTCCACAGTATTCCTCCATCGCGATCGGTCTTGAGCTTCTCGCTTCACCTCACTCCACGTCATTCCGATGCTCGTCGCTTCTGCCAACACTGTGCGACGCCAGGTCTGACGGGGACGGCCACGTTTCCTTTTGGATGGATAGGGCTTTGCAGTAAAACATTTCTTTGGAAACCATAGCACGGTGATGGGTAGGTACTTTGTAGTAGGCTTACTGGCTACCACCCTCAAGTTCAAAATGACGCTATGCTCCTATCGGTACGGTATTTCCTGATTGCACTTGAGAGCCAGTTGCCTTCAAATGATTGTGAAGCAAACACATAAGCAATCGCCCTGGTATTGTAAATGCCTATTGGTAACTGTTGTCGCTTACCATAAGGTCACCTGCCGGCCATGAGTTTATCGGAGGAGATATCCTATAGAACGTAAGCTACTTCCTTTACTTCCAGAATCGAATAATCTAAGTGCTGATGATAAATGGATAACTATAGAGGAAAGTAGTGTAAGTCGCCTTTTATTTACTGCCCCCTTTGAGCTAATATTTCTTAAAAATGTACTTGAATTTGTTTAACTAATTAACCATATGTAGGTACCTAATCTTTATTAGGTATTAAAAAACCAAAGACATCTGTTTCGGGAAATAAAAAACATTCATTTATTTTACAAAAACTTATATTAACGTAATATCAAATACCTAGATAAGAAACAAATTTATTGTATTTAAAATAACTAGTCTAAAATTATAAAATACAATACAAACCTACAGGCAGGATCCGTCGCTGCTATGGTAAACTTATACGAATATAAAAATATGTATTTTCTCAACACTAAAAACTATGGGCACATTTTTATGAACAATCGACTGAGCATATTTAGACCAAATTTATAATAATATTATAACTTTAGCAACATGGTATGTAGCAGTCAACACAATAATGACTTATGGCACTTTTAAGCAGAGTTTAGCAGAGGTAATTCTGATCTCATGTTGCTACTTACACAAAAAACCTGTTTTTAAACAAACTATAGTTGTGGAAAATAGTAGCTTTCATTTCACAGAATATTCATGTCTGTTTTTATTTTATTTTAATGTCACAAGTGACAACGAGGCAGGCAGGTCACCTGATGGTAAGTGACAACCGTCGCCTATAGACATTGGCAATACCAGGGGATTGCTAATGTGCTGTACACCTTATTACAATGCCTTAAAGGCGAACTGGCTCTCAAGTGGAACACACCAACAGGTGCTTGGCGACAGATTTTCAACTAGAGGGTGGTAGCCGGCCAGTCGAGTACTACAAAGTACCCTTCCACCGTGCTGTGGTTTCCTCACGATGTTTTCCTTCACCGAAAGCTCAAGCTCGCCGCGGTATCCGACGTCACTTACCACTGGGCTATCATCGCCTTAAAATTCCTCCATCGCCTCATGTAGAATTGGTCCTGCCAACTTCAGTGAAGTTTTTAAGTTTCTCCGCTTATTTGGAAACTAAGTCCTCACAATGAACTTAGATATTATTTTATACTACACATTTTCATTATCAAAATAATGATAAGTTAGTATACTGGTGGCATGATAATTTCTAAAGGTTGAAATTTCGAAATAATTCTGACAGTTGAAAAGCTATAAGAATTAGTAGTCTCAGATGTTTGAAAAATATAAATTACTGGCATTTTACAGCTACGTCAGATCATGGAATCATAATTTTTTGTTGGGATAAAAAGTAAGTGAGTCCTACTCCAAATCTCTGGCTGCCTCAATGCCAAATTTCATGACAATAGTTTCACAGGTAATAAATAAGTTTGTGTGCATTACAACCACTTAGCTCTGTAAATACTGAATGGATTCAGATGAAAGTTAGCACAGCGATAGTCCAATCAAATTAAGAGTGAAACATACACATTTTGTTCAAAAAATTACTTTCCATGGTTAATTACATTTAAAAAGAACAGTCTGGATTTTCCAGCAATTTCATTCTCAATCTTTTCATTTTTTCAGGGAGTGGCACTCCTGAATGTGCTGGCTTTGGTCGTCTCTTCCATGAAGACTTTTTGACACTCTTATTAGTGCTACTAGGAACGGGAACAGATCTGTTCTCTTTTGGTTTTGGTGTGGCCACCTTGGGAACTGTGCTTGTCCGCAGTCGTCTATCTGTACTCTGGCCAGTACTAGTTACAGCTGCAATATAAAAATAATCTATTTATTTCATTAATTAACACACACACAATTGTGGGTTTGAACTCCGCAATGAGATTGAACTATTGATAAAGAACATAGGTAGTGAAGAACCCAAGGATACTTTCAGACCAAAACCATAGGATGGTGATTGGTGCAAAGTGCAGCAGTACCAGCCTGGCTGCAGCCCTTATGTTGAAAAGCTTTCACCTAGCAGCCACTGGTGATTACAGACAGCAGTACAAAATTTTACAGTAAAATAAAGACAATGGAAAAATAAAATATTAGGTACCTACTTGTTTCATGCGAATATAAATATCAGGCTAAGTACAAAGTGACTACCTTTAGGAATCTCCGGATTCTTCATCGTCGTGGTCTTTTTTGTTACTCCAGCTGGGGATGCTTTGACTTTTTTAGGAATTGCTTTTATCGCCCGCAGTTTTGGTGTGGCTTTGGATGTTTCACCACGGGATGCTGCCATTTGTAAAGCCAATACAACCAAATCACAGCAAAAACAATTATATTTGTCGTTTTAGCGAATAATAACTGAGGCAAAGAGGATAAAATCACTTGAACTGAGGTAGGAAAGAAACAAACACCGATATTTTAAAAATAACGAACGAACGAAGGATTCAAACTTTATTTTGACAATGACATAAATTATTTTTTTATTTAAAGGTTTTAGTTATAAAACTATCAAGCCTAAACCATTTTTCAATATTCATTTTTTAAATGTTAAAGTCAGGTTATATTGTCAAATTCACTGTAAAATCTACAATTTAGTATTCCTTGTCCGTACAAGTCCGGGCAGGATTTAGTGAAATTGGCGGCTGTTAAAAACTACTTTTCACGGACTTTTTGGGACAACCTGAAAAGTCACGCTTATATTTCATTTCACTTCACTTGTGCACTTAGATTGATCTTTATTAGATGAAACACCGCCGATATTATTCAATAAAACTCAAAATACACAAATATTTTCCAAATTTGGCATGGCGCACTATTTTATGTTAGAGATATAGGCTTTATTTTCTTCGTGGGTATGACCATTTAGACCAGTGCAGAATCCTTTGAAAATGGTAAAAAGTAAAAATAATTTATAGTTGGATGAAACCCATTGGAAAAGGAAGAGAATATAACAAAAATGAAAGAAAATAAATTACGGTCGATCTGAGATAGAAATAAAAAACCAAAAACTTGGTTATTTGAATTTTTCACATTTTTGAGGATAAGTGAAAAAGACAAATACAAAAGTTGTAGATCTTTCTATTACCTACAACTCTGCTATTTTTCTTTTTTCCATAGGACTTGTAGTTTTGCCGGAAATTGAGATAAATCGTTTTTTACCCTTAAACCCCCCCTTCTTCCACTTTCCGAACTCAGATCACAGATTACTGATATGTAGCTAGCTACCTCAGATCGACCGTAATTTATTTTTCCTTTCAATTTTGTTATATTCTCTTCCTTTTCCAATTTTATCTACCCTGGGCTAATTCTCACTATTTCTCAAGTTTCTTTCATAGTTACATTTCTTGGTTTCTTTATTTGACTCACAATTTGAAATTTGTTTAAATTTTACTAGGATATCTTTATCTTAGCTCCGTTATATTTAAAAAATAATTATATGGATAATTATTTTTGAGTAACCACATTTAAAAGTAATCAATTTTGCTGTAATAAACACTAAAATGTATAGCTATTTTTCTAAACGGTAAAATGACGTGCAAAATAACGGCAACATCGCTATTTGGCGTCCATCTTTAATCTTTGATGTGTTATGTTGTCCTAAATTGTTATAAAAATATTACCTACTGTGACTCTAATTTATCGACACTGAAATTATATTCGATGCTATCATCGGAAGGCTTATTCAACAATTATTAACTTGGTGCGATGCAATTTCTCATCTTTTTTTATCAAAAGTGTCACAGTTCCAATATCGTTTGGCTCTAAAAGTTTCACTGTTCTTTGCTATTGACCTAGGTGCTAATTAATGGACCAACCTTCAAATATTTTCATTTCTTTACTCTTTTTGATTTCGGATTGTTATTATTGAATTTTTATAGTGATAAAATATGTAATTGTCAGCAGATGAAGTGTGGAAATGGATAGATTGGGGCAGTTGCGGGGTGAAGCGGTGGGCTCCAGGGACTGCACGCTCGATACGACGTCTCCTCCAAGTGAATCCTTCATGACGGCCAACGAGAGCACTTCCAAGTACTTCTCACTGTCTGAAGAGGACTCCACATTTGACATTTCTTCAATAAAAGATGTATCTCTGGCTTCCACCACAACAGAGCCTGATCCTACAATCACCAATGATGATGAATTGATATCGAACATATCGCCAATTGGAAATAAAAGTGAAACGTTAGATAGTTATAAAATTGGCAAACAGATTGAAGCCGCAAATATCCTGTCAGGTGGTGTTGACATATTTGATGATAATGATAACTCTTATGATGGTGATGAGCTTGTTATTGATGATAACATTGACCTGGATGAGAAGTCCAACTCTGATGTAAAGTTGATGGAATCTGACAATAACTCAACGGAACCTACTCTTTCGGAGGGGGATATCCCGAGTAAAGATACAGAAGTGGTGCTACAGATTGATGGTAAAAATGTAGATGCTATAGATATTGGAAATGGATTATATTTGTATAGAAAGCATGGACAGGAGGAGCTGGCAGCTGTTCAGATCATTGATGATGATCAGCACCAGCCCAGTTTTAAATTCCTGAAAGTTCGGTAAGTTGCTTCTTAATTTCATTAGTAAATGCCAAAAAGTATATATAAATGTGTTTACAATAAAGTAGATAATTAATTTGTTTGATATTAAATCAGACATAATCACACCTCTATTTACAGCTACTTAGGTCAGTGACCTTTAGTATGGCAGACAAATTATAATATGAGTAGGGTTGCCAAGATTTTAATTTTTCTTAGTTACTACATTCTTATTTAAAAATATTTTGTGTATGAAAATAGTAATGTGACATAATTTTGATTTAATGTATTTAGTAAAAATATAAATTAAAATAGCTGCCCCCCACGTTAAGCAACACAGCGTGATGTTATATAGTCTATAGTCTTCCTGGGCTATCCAACATTGAAATAATTTTTCAATTTCGAACTAGTAGTTCCTAAGATTAGCGCATTCAGAAAAGCAATCAAACTCTTCAGCTTTATATTTTATTTTTTATTTCAAGACACACCAACAATACACATACAATCACACATGAATAACAAAATTAAATTAATAACAAACATTAGCCAGTATATGTACTAATAATAGGCTACTAATATATTAGTATAGATATAATATGAATTCATTGTTATCATATCAATTCCCTGTATAGGATTTTAATGTATTTATTGTATAATAATTATTTAAAACTAAATAATCATATTTGTGCAAAATAATAAATAGATATATAAATAAATATTCAATTTTTCAGGGAAAATGCTGAAGGTAATTTAGAAGTTTATGAAGAAATAGAAATAGAAGTCCCAAAAGAAGTGGTGAGTGTTGTTTTATTTCTTGTTTATTGTTTATAAGTAGTACATGTTTGTAATTCATAATCAATTATTTTATTTCAGCCTGTTAAAGAAGGAAAAATGGCTGATAAAAACACAATGCATGTGCCTATAAAGGATATTAACAAAGTGATAACTGATTCTACTTCGAACAAAGTTGCAGAGAGAAATAATAAAATGAATCAACATGAATTGGCAACAACCTCTTCTACAGCTGAATTAGAGAGTGACATAAATAATGATGCCACAGAAAATAAGTCTGAAGTTAATTTGAATGGAAAGATGATGAAGTTCAGTGAATCACGAAAGTCACCAGTCATTGGTAGTTTCAAACCTATGACATATCATTCAACACCTAACAAAGAGGGCAAACCTCTTACTAAAACAATGGTGGACCTGCACTTACACCCAAGCAGGCACTCAGACAATGCCAAAAAGACAATTGAAGTCCACACTGATTGTAGCAAGCCAAGAATAATGGAACCAAATACTAAAAATAAAGATCATGATGAAAAATGTAATGATACTACTTCTACTGAAAATGATAAAGAAAAATTTAATGATACTACTTCCACTGAAAAAGATACAGATATTGCAACAAAAAAAAAATATTCAAATGAAAAAAATGTAGTTAAAGAAGACAAGATTCAAGATAATACAAAAGAAATTGGTACAATAAGTGAGATAAATAGAAATAAATTACCACTAGAACTTGATGAAAAAAATGAGATTAATGACAAGCCTACTTTTGATGACAAACAATCTAAACCTATAGTCAATATTCACATGAAACAAATTCAAAATAAGGATGAAAATGTGAATACTGTTAAAACACAACCAATAAACATATTAAAGCCTGACGAGCTAAAAGAAGCAAATGAGAATGAGGCTTGTAAGTTGGTTGTAGTTCCAGAAACTATTTCAACGAACATGAAGATCCAAGAACATGGTCTAGATGAAGGTGATAGTCAAGTTTCTATAGTTAAAAGTACTGAATCAGCTTCAGTTGAAAATACTGTTAAAAAATTTACGCCTGAAAATATTGGCGCAAAAAAGCCAAAGGAAGGTGTACAACCAAATAAACAAAAAACCTCTGAAATTATATCCTCAAATGTTGATGATAACTTAGCTTTACATGAGGAAAGGGTATCAGATAATGATTCAGTACAGGAAGATAAACCAGAAAAAAAAGGGTTTGTATCTTCAGATGGCAAAAAATCTGAAAGTGAGAGCACTCCAATAAGTAAAGAACTTACATCAGCTGAGAATGAAAACAAAGGGACAGTGAACTTAAAACCGGCGGCATCTCCGAATAAACCTACAGAGCTTAATCAGTCGAATTCTGAACAGAAAGGTAAAGCACATGATAAAGACATTACATCAGTAGAAGTATCCAAAAAACTAGAAGAAACATGTAAAAAGGTACATTGTGTTGTAGAACAAAAAAGTAAAGATAGTGTAAAAGAAGTTAGTCAGGAACAAGAGGGAATCAAATTAATTCAACCAATGCCTCAGATGGAACAAATAATAGTTAAAGCAGGTCTTGTTCCGTCAAGAGAAAGTTTACCTGCTAAAAAAGAAAATTTTGAAACAATTGAATCAATATTAGTGCCAAAAGTAGAGTCTTCAAAAACTAAACTAGATAATGACTGCAACATTGGCAATAAGTGTGCAGCTAGTACAAGTGACATGAAGGTTATTCAACAAAATGTTGCTACAGAACATAAAAGTGATAATAAAAAAGAAACAGCCAAAATTAGCACAAAAGCTTTACCAATACCTATTATTAATAATCATGCTGCTGTTCCTTTTGGAAAGTGGACAGAAGCCAATAGACAAGATTTTTTAAATAAAATAAAAGAGACAAAAGTACCTGTGCACAGCTCTAATGGTAAACAAATAAAAAATTCCAACGATTTGAATAGACGCGATGTGCTCAAAAAAATTGACAGTCAAAGACAATCTAACAATACTGCAAAAGCTCAAGAATTACTTAAGCTTAACATTAAAAACGAAGTTACATTTGCCAGTAAATCTAATATAAAAAGCCAAGAAACCAAGATTCCTTTAAAAACTGAACTAATAGAGTTAAAAAATAAACCAACTGCTAGTAAGAAAGTAACAAAACAAGAATCATCTCCCAAATCACAAGCAGCACCCACAGTTACAAGTACAACTGTTGATAATGTTACTAAAAAAGAATCAGCTGGGCAAAGAAAAGAGATGAATACTGCACAAGATTTAATTGACAAAACAATTGAAGGGATGATACATAGAACATTTCCATCTAAAAATGTTCAAGAGGAAACAAATCAAAATATTGGGAAAGAATTGACTTTAAAACCTACCACGGCAATTCGGCCAACGACATTAGATGCAATAGAAATGAAAATGAATGAATTACATGGTATACCTTTCATAGAAAGACCCCCACACGAACTGCCTCAGGCATACAAGCCTGACCTAAAGTTATCCAAGTCTGAAAAAGAAATTACTAATATAGTAGTCAGAGTACCAAATCCCGTTCCCTCAGCAAATAAAGGTGAACAAAAACATGTAAGTGATAGTACCATAGTAGAAATAGATTCAGATGACGAAATAATCGAGCATGAACCTATTACTGGTGATATAGATTTGAAGAAGAAAATTATTGCGCCAAAACATGTGATAGCAAACAATACCACTCCTACAAACGAGATTAATGTAAACACTGAGACTTCAAAGAAAGAAACAATCATAACAGAAACGGATTTCGATAAATTTGCTAGAAGGAACTCCATCACATATGAAAATTGTCTCACTGTTAAATTTGATGGCAAGGAACCACATAATGTGATTCAGACAGTTATAAAAAAAGATATTTCTCCTAAGAGTTATTGCACAAATGATAACTTGCGTAATGATGCCAAGACAATGTTGCCTCAAAAGCAACAATGTTTGCGTACAAATATTCCAAGCAAGGTCCACACTGTTAGTAAATACTCGACAGTGAAGGAAGAAGTTAGTAATAAATCTTATCAGTCTAAGGTGCAAATAGCTTATCAATCATTAACAGCTAAACGCCAAATGTCAGGCCCAATAACTATTATTGAAGATAAACCAGTCAAGGTAGTATTTATGGAGTCTAACTCAGAGTTTGTACCAAGTAAGTTGAATGTACATGGTCAAGAATTATCACCTACAAAACTTATTGGGGATTCTGATGGGTTTACTGTCAGCACAAATGATTCCCTTGATTCGGACATATTAGATGCAGTTGATGGTGCAAATGTGCCTGATGAATCTAAAACAAAAACTAAACATCAAAGAAAGCAGGTTTTAACTCCTGTTGACACACCAGAATTAGAGCTTATTGAACCTGGTGACTTAGGTATTGAGGTTTCACCAAAAAAGAAAAGGAAAACTGATGAATATAAAAGTGACAAAAGCATAAAAAATCTAATACACAAAAAATCCTACCTTTTAGGACGAACGACTACTGAAGGGAAACTTAAAAATACACAAGATACTATGAAAAACCCTTTCAAAGATACAGCAAACAGAAATGAAACTATTTTAAGTCACAAAGATCCAGCGACAGCAATAGATAGCTTAGTAAAAGCAGCAGAGTTGATAGAAAATCAATCTGAAAATGTGATCTCCAGTAATACATCTCTTTCTGATAGTCAACTGAATACACCTATTAAAAGAGGTAGAGGTAGACCAAGGAAATACCCACTTCCAGAAGAAACAGTGGAAGCAAATAAAAATCCAAGCCCTCAGAAGAAACCAAGGTTGATAGATGCAAAGAAGCCTAAACCTGAGAAAGAATATTATACAGAGAGCTCAGATGACGAAGTGAACAGTGATGGTGAAATTATTAAAGAAAATTGGACAATGGGAAAGATAAATGAAAACATTGTTTGTCCCATTTGCAATAAACTCTTTAGATCAGAAAATGTTGTGTTCAAGCATGTAAAACACTGTACAGGCCCGTCGCCGAGCAGATCTGATTCTGACAAGAGGAGTCCTAGAAGAGGAAGACAATCACAAGAATCTGACAACTCCTTCCAAAGTAAGTCTGACCTAATGGAAGTTGATGAAGAGAAACCAAATCTGATTAAAAAAGTCACTCCTAAAAAGCGGAAATCAAGAGATTCTAAAAGATCGAATACTGACATAGATGACGTCATAGTAATAGAAGATATAGCTTCGAATGAGAAACCTGAAAGCAATATTGAAGTAAAACAAGATGATTCCAGAAAAAATACAAATATCAAACCAATAAGTAAAATCAATAAAAATCTCGTGTGTGAATTTTGCGGCAAAAAATTCCGACAGTCATCACACATGGTTAAGCATATGCTACAGCATAAAAAAGATGAACCAAAGAAAACTGAGACAGCCAATCCAGAGTCAAACAAATCAGTTCCAAGTTGTGATGTTTGTAAGAAGGAATTTAGGAAATTGCATCATTTAGTGCAACATCGTATAATTCACGATCCCAACGCCATGCCCTCTCGGTTGTTAAGAAAAAGTTCTTCAGAACAGAATGATAATAAAAACACAAAAGAACACAATACTAAGCAAAATGAGGATCAAAGTGCTGGTTTCCGTTGTGAGCCCTGTGATAAATCGTTCCGAAAACTGCACCACCTAGTTGAACATAGAGAAACACATGATGGAATAAATAGACAAAAGAACACATCCACTGTGCAAGCAAACATTGAAAAACCTACACCTCCACCACAGTGTGAAATCTGCAAAAAGACCTTCAGAAAATTGCACCATTTAATCGAGCACAAAGAGCAACATGTCGAAACAAGTTCTGAAAAGTCAGATGACAAGAGCATTAAGAGTTCTCTCTCCACAAAAGATATAATACATGAATGTTCCCTTTGTTACATGGTATTTCCAAATGAGCATTCCTTAACTAAACACACTGTGATTTGTCAACGAAAAAAGCGGCAGTCTAAGCAACCAAAACCAACAGATCAAAATGAACCTACTGATGATGATAAAAATACAAACCACGAGGAACTTAAAATGGAAGATGAAGAGCCGGAATTGATTCTAGAAGAACAAATAACAGATGACAATAGCAAGAATGACAAGCACGAAGACATACCAGTTACTGTCGCTAAGGAAACAGTTGTTGAGATACCGACAATAGAAAAAATATCTGAGAAAAAAGAAGATATACCACTTGAAACTGACACCATACCTCTGAAAAAAGATATTGTTGAAGAGATTAAAGAAGTTATTTCAAAATCTAAACAGCTAGAAGTAGTAAAGAAAATTTTAGAAAAGGAAGTTATTGAAATTCAGGATACCCCTAAAAAGAAAACACTACCTAAAGAGAAGATGCCATCTAAAGAGAAAACGCCATCTAAAGAGAAGACGCCATCTAAAGAGAAGTCACCGCCTAAAGACAAACTAGGTCCAACTGTTAGTAAGCGACATAAGACCTCAAACATACCACTTCCTAAAGTTAATGAGGTCAAACCGAGTGTCGAGTCAAGTGATGATGATGAAGTCAGATACATGTTTAATCCAGATTTCAAAGTGGACGATACTACAGAGGAAAAAAAATTCATGAATGTTATAGCCAAAAAGCGTAATTCATTGCAAATTGAACGTCCGAACTCTAAAGATTTGTTGAAAAGAAGGATATCATTGCAACATCCTCCCAAGATTCTACGTTTGAAGGCAAGACCTGTAGAACCTAAAGCAACAACTGTATCAACATCTTCGAAAAATATTAATAAAACTTCGAAATTAGAATCAGTGCCTTCTACAGATTCGGACGATAGCGACGTAAAATATTCTTTCCCAAAAACTGCACCGGGAAAAATGCCAAAACCTGAAAATAATACAACCAAAACGGTGGTAAGAAAGACTCCAAGAAAATCGCTTACTGAAAAGAGAAAGACACTAAGTTCTATAGCTAAAAGGAAATCGTTGGGGAAAACAGTTATTGCTAAGCACAAAGCTAATCCTACTCCTACAAAACAGATTAAAAGACGTAAGTATGCCTTATAATGATTACGGGGTTTCACCCACATTCCCAGAATAAAAAGTAATCTATTCTCCATACAGATAGATAGCCATAATAGTACAGCAAAAAATAACATGAAATAATTCATAATACGTATTAGTTATTGTAATGGGTGATCTTATCGCTAAGAATAAATAATGTGAATAAATGAACTTACAGACTATGTAGTTGCTGTACTTGTAATAAAAACTTAATCAACATTCGAGTCATATTTAGCATTTGTTTGATTGTTGTACTTATGCAATGTTGTTGGTTTATCCTATTATATTTACTTGGCAGGGACAACTGAAGTGGAACACAGATGCGACTGCGGTCAACTGTTTAGCAGCGCTGCGCTATTATCCAGACATACCAGTCTCGCGCACACGCCACCTCGGATACGCCGACGGCGGTCTCCGCCTCCTGAGATCGAAACCAAAACAGTCATAAAACCAGCTCCACGCAAATCTACCGTCGCCGACACAACTAAACAGGCTGATTCCAGAAAATCGAGTGTTCGTAGTGACACGAGCAATTCCAACGCAAATACAAAATCTACGTCCTCAAGGAAATCGATTGTCCCCAAGACTGAAACAAAAACACCAAGTAAGCGTAAGTCGATGAAGTCTGCTGATAAATCTGGAACAGAATCAGGCACCTCTAGTGTCAAACTTAGAAGAAATGCAGCTCACCGAGGTGTCCCGGTGCCAGAGAAAATGAGAAAATTAATGGAGAAGAATAAAAAGTAAAATGTAATATATGAGAATGTAACATTCAGATGTTATGGTGCGCGATAAAATGATATATTGTTATGCAGTTGGACTGAATTTACATTTCCACGGATATTTTGGAAATATTAAGGTAAGATAGTTAGTGTAGGCGAATCGCTAGTAATAACGTTAATACTAATGTTAGATAAAGTCACGCATCACAACGCTCACAATAATGAAACGAACGGACCATTGTATCATAGAAATATTTTTACTATTTTGATGAAAATAAAGATACATCAATCAAAACAATATTTTATCGCGTGAGTCGAAAATGGCGTTGATCTTATCTAAATAATGTAAATGAGATGTTAATTAATAAGTATATTTTGTCAATTTGTTCTAGAGACTAGATATACCTATGTATGTATAAGAGTAAATATTTATGTATTAAATAGGAGTAAGTAATTACATCCTTGGCATTATAAGTTTTCTTTTGCAATTCATTTTTGTATTTAATACATTGATGATTTTATTATTCATTCAGCTACCAATAATTATTCTAATCTATTATTAGACTACCAGATTTTATCACAATTAATTATGCATAATTTGTTTTTGCAATTGAGTGCAATTTTTCGTTATTTCATAAAATTGAGTTAAGCATTTGTTGATGTCTCCCATTGCTTTTTATAACAATAAGTCGAAGAAAATAATGAGTTTATAGAAAATGTTATTTTAATTATTCTGGTTTGAGGAGTTGTAGGTATATAAATTTTATTATGAATTCTCAAACTTCTCAATTCTTGGAATTTGAATTATTTATCACATCATATGTTTTGATCATTATAATAAGGGATTAGTGATGAATTAAATTAAATATAATAGTCGGAATTTTTCTGATGTACATAAACAAATTAATTGTTTTGATGATAAACTTATATCAGACCTCAATTTGGAAAGTTTACTATATCTTTGTAAATAATAATGGCATAAAATTTAAAATTTGTTGAATTATTCTCATAAAATAATATGACAATTGCTCTCCGCTGAGTCAGCTGAGAGTGACATGTAAACTTTAGGGAATGGTTTTGACACTTACAATGGTACCTACTTAATGTTTGTAATGTACTAGGACCAAAATATATCAAATCCTCTTTTTTTGTAATGGTAATAATATATTGTTGTTTTTAATTTAAATGATGTTTATTGTAATTTCGTGACTAACAGTGTAAAATGTAATTGATTGAATGCTAAAAAAACTGTAGAATGTCTTGTGAGATTTATGTTTTAGAAGCATTTAACATAAAGTTTTATATATGTAGATAATATCATTATTTTTAATATGATGATTCAATTTAATGGGTTAAAAATAAATTGTCTAAATAAAACATTTTGTCGTTTCATTTCAGATTGCTCAAATTATATCCCCATCATCATACAGTTAAATAAGTTAGTCTGACGCCATGCACCTATCTGTGTTCTGACAGCTGCACTTGAGATCCAGTTTCCTTCTAGGCTTTACTTACCACCTATAGCCACATCATCACTTACCATGGTGATATTATGGTTAAACCCAAGCTTATTAAACAGTAAACAAAAGGATATAGAAAGAACAATATTCAGTGAATATGTATATTATGTAATTCTGCCTTCATTATCTATATAATATTAGGATTTATTATCTATAATAAGTACAAATTATAATATTACATAACAAAACTTCATCCTCTTTCACAAATAATATCCACAATGCTTGGCTCCATCAACTGAGGGTCGACACATCGTAGCTGTGCTGAAGACAACGCATCTTCTAATAGCGCATTCAATAACCTCTCATCGTTGCCCATACATGACAATCTCTGCTGTAGAAAATGAACATCTACTTGCAATTGTTGCAAACCATGTCTACCAAAAGTGCGCAATCTTACACACTCCACCAGCGCTTTTAAAGCAACTTTCAGTGCTCCATTGGACAATGCTGCTCTATCAGCACCAGCTGGACTGAAGACTTCGATTCTCTCTGAAAATATTCTGTTAATTGGTGAGAATGATGATGGAGCGCGGGACCAAATAGTTCGACGACTTGAATCACTGGATGGCTTTACGCTGGTAGGGAATAATTGTGAAGCAGCACTGTCTGCACTAGCTAAGGTTTCCACCACTCGACGGCACACGGCTCTAGGGCCTCGTGGTTCAGGAGCGCGTAACCAATCCCTAGCTAATACAGACACTCTTAACATCTGTGCAGCTGTCTGTCCAATAAAAACAACCTCAGAATCTAAAGCAGCTTGAACAGCTGTTGACAGGTGTAACATAACACTACTGGTGTCCTTACTCTCCACTGTTAGTCCTGGTGCTGCTTCCTCTAACAGTTTTAGCAAGTGAGTGTGTAACGTAGTCACTCCATGCTCCTGCATTTCTAGACATAATTTTGCAAGTATAAGCAACAATTCAAATGGAATGTTATTTGATGTTTGAAGAAATGCCATCTTTTTAACCATGTCTGAAAAGTTGACCATCGTCTCGGAGATCACTTTCCAACAAGCATCAGCTATTGCTTTGGCACACCATTGCTTTAGGCCAAACGACAAGTTATTTTGTAAGAATGCCATCAAGTCTAGAAGGGATGCTTGAACTTTTTGCATAAGATAAACTTGTAGGGAGTTGAGAATATCCTTGAGATCAGTACTTTCAGTTCCTTTGCTAGCTAAAGACTGCCTTACTTTCATAAGGCTGTCCTTAAATTGGGTTTGTATTAATTGGTACTGTATTGTCGCCTTGTGATTTATACATTGAATAACAACTTCAACAGCTTTATTTGACATTGTTTCACTTGCAATAATTTCAGTCATTGCCTGCAATTTTCTGAAGAACTTATCCAATCCCCTTATCAAAATTTCTGTTCCAATATTGTCGGGTCTCTTCACAACCTCCTCAAATAGATGAAATACTTGGAGCATGATCTTATCTGCAAATTCTGGGATATTGACATTTTCTCTATCTTGGAACATGTCATGGAAGCATGATATAATAATACCTAGGTCAGTTAACAATGTGTTATTGCACTTCTCTACCCATTCCAGAATATCTGTGCTCTCAACCATTGCACTTAAACTCTGCAAATGTTGATCAAGACGACTTTCAGCACAGCTAAGGAATATATCCTGTAATGATGAGTCTGTTTCTTGTAGCTGTCTCAGCAAGCCCACACTTTCAGCCAGCTCTGATGCAGATGTTTCTGGATTGAGCAATCTATCCCTTAAAGTCTTTTTTAAGCCATATATTATTTCCGAACATTCTGTTTGAATGCTCTGAAATGAGGGCTGGTTACCATATTTTTGGAGAACTCTCTGTGCATGGGTATAATCGTGGACGGCATCAGCATACCTGCCTTCTACTATAGCTTTGTTCAGTTGTGTAGGCAGTAGAAATAAGAATTGAAGCTTGTCTAGTAGCTGTCGAGTACTGCAGAGCCTACTTACGTTGTCTCCACTTTCTTTTAAAGAGTCTGATATCTGAGAGCTGAATGATATAATCTTATTCATATTTTCGCTAAGTTTGTCCATTTCTTCCTTCATTATTTTAAAATCTGTGCGCATTTTGCGAACAGTTTCTGTCGCCGATATGAACTTATTATAATTCTCATAAACTAATGTTTGCATCTCAGATTGAAGGAATTGGCTTTGGGTGACTACTTCAGCTTCTTTGTCCATAATTTGCTTCAACGTAGCGCATTTTAGCAGCCGATCTACATATAAATCTGGGTTGAAATTACTGCCGTCGATGTCGAGCGGATTATCATTGATTTCTTTTGGTTCTGACATTTCGTCAGAATTCCAGTTACTTATACCAACGAAGTACAAATTTCAGTAGGATTAGATGTCATAGTTTTAAAAATAAAAAATATGTTTTTTACTTCGTTTCATTCAAGGAAAAATAAACTTTGTTACAGACATCTGTCAATTACTGTCAAATTTCTTTTTTTTTTAATATATTTAAATGTCTTTCGTTACAAGACTATCAGCCTAACCATCTTATATTTGATATTCTTGTATGTTATCACATCACACAGTCACATTCACAGTAAGTCTAGTCGTTCTTCGTACCGTCCGATCAGGTTTTAGTGAAATTGGTGGCCGTTCCACTAAAACTTTTCGCGGACTGTTAGGGACACCTTGAAAAGTTACGATACACGCTTTCATTTCATTTTGCTTTACTGGTGCATTTGATCTTTATTGGACAAAACGCCATAGATATTATTTAATGAAAATAAAACAAAAACGCAGTCATTTACAAATTCCCGCCAAAAGTCCACAACACAAATAAAACTGTCCTCAAATTCAAATGTCACAAAAAGAACTAGTACTATTAATATATACACATATTTTGTTTGTAGAGAAAGTATACATATTGTACGTTTCTTGAGCGAGAAAATAGCCGATAGTCACTTCCACATAACAAGGTCTGGCATTAAGAGATTGAGCAAAAATTATACGACTGTTTTCAGGACAAGATATTTTATTTAAAATTTATAAATTCATCTATGTATTTTTGTTCTTTGGTCTTACATCTAACAAGCAATATACATGTTTCCCTGCACTCAATATCATTATTATAAGAAATCACTTCAATATTGTACAGCCAGTGTTTCCATCACTCCACGTCTTAATAGCAGAAGCAAAAATATAGATTCAATATTAAAAAACTATTTTAGTTATACAGGTTGTAACAATCTTTTTGTATATCTAATATCTACCATAAGCAAAGTTATATTAAAAGTAAGGCTAAAGTTATATTAAATTTAATAGTAGGTTTAGATAAATGCACAGATTAACATTCTTAATCTATGGCCCCATTAATTTAAGATATTTTTTTAATAGTGTAAAATATTTTAAGAGGTTTATCAGTATCATTTAAATCATAATAATTTCATGAACATTTTAAAATAAATAAATTTTAATGAACAGTTTACATAGTATTATCTATTCCGAAGCCTGATAAATGCGATGGAAAATGATAATTATAATCGGCTATTTCATATATCAAATACTATAATGGGAAGTACAGGATATAAGTCTAATTTCTATTTAAATTTACTTTTCACACAAAACATAACGTAACGTAACCTAATAAAACTACAGGCAATTTTAAGTGCTTTGGGGGGGGGGGGGGGGGGGGGGGAGACTTAAAGGTGGAGGTCTGAGGGACCATAGACACCCTTACGCGGACTTTTCGGCGAGCGCTTAAGGTTCTCAGCCGTGTCTAGTTTTAGGTGCGCGAAAAGAAACCTTTTATACTACGACAAATATAGGTAAACCTCTCAAAATACTATAATACTATTTAGACCTTCCTTATATAATCGGGAATAGGGCAGGTTAGTTATTTAAGAATAGCTCTACAAATCTTTGTTCAATCAATTATTAATATACTAATGGTATCATTTTGTTTAATACTTAAATAAAATCTTGGAAGAGTACATAATTTTTAGTGATTCGAGTTAAATTTTAATTTGTGATAACACTTACATATATAAAATTGTAAACATAAATCAACTTAATACATATAATTATAAAAAAAAAACTATGTTAATGGTAATAACTGTAGAGTAATAATTTGCGTCTTAATCATTCTGTCCTCAGTCTTAGTGGATCTAAACATGGCAAGTCACTCGCACTGCGGCACTCGGCTTGACGGAATACTTTTAATTGCACTTCTTTCACTTTCTTCGCTTGTTTAATTACTTGTTTATTATCACGTTTGTTCATGATCATAGCGACGGGCACGAGTTGGCGGCGGCCGACTTTCTCGGTCGTCTGACCCTCGGCGGCTTCGAGGGCAGTTTCCACGTCGATCAGAGCGTGGTTGCGGCACTGTAGTAGGGCTGCCAACTGTTGGAAAATATTAATGAATTAAAGAATTGAGAATTTACAATGAGCTTGAAAACCATAGCACGATAGTAGGGAACTTTGTAGAATCTCCCAAGCTTACTTGAGAGCTCGGTGCTTTTAAGGCACCATAAAAGGTCGACCATACACTGGCAACGCCCCTAGAATTCATTCTTTCTTTCTCTTCACATGGCGCAGTTTTTTAATTTTAAAATCCTATTTATTACTATTAATATTTAAGGTAGCTAGCATATTTGAGACGAAAATTGGTCACAATATGCATCTATATCTATAGATAGTGCCATCCAAGAGACGAAGACGTCATACATATACAGTGCAGTGTCCGGTAAGAAGTACTACAAACTTAAAAGGAAGATAGGTATATTTGTTAGGTAACCTGCACACCTATCTCCTCAACAACGCACTACAACACTAGTTAAAGGATGCACTGAAAGGGATTAAGACGATGATAGCTCAGTGGTAGTGATGTCGGGTAACACGGCGAAGGTCGCGGGTTCAAATCCTACAATGACCTTGAGCTTTCGGTGAAGGAAAACATCGTGAGGAAACCATAGCACGGTGGTAGGGTACTTTGTAGTACCCGACTGGCTGGCTACCACCGTCAAGTTGAAAATCTGTCGCCAAGCACCTGTTGGTGTGTTCCGACAGCTGCACTTGTGAGCTAGTTTTCATCTAGGCTTTGTGTGCTTACCACCTTCGACCACATCACTTACCATGGTGAGATTGTGATCAAACACAAGCTTATCCAGAATTTAAAAAAAGAGTAGGGCGGGTGTCTTTTTTATTTTTTATTACTGATAGGTGCTTGGCGACAGATTTTCAACTTGAGGGTGGTAGCCAGCCAGTCGAGTACTAAAAAGTACCCTACCACCGTGCTGTGGTTTCCTCACGATGTTTTCCTTCACCGAAAGCTCAAGCTCATTGTAGGATTCGAACCCACGACCTTCGTCGCGGTATTCGACGTCACTTACCACTGAGGGTAAGTGACGTCGAATACCGCGACCTATCATCGCCTTAATATTTTTAAAGTTTGTGGATGGCACTATAAATGAAGGAGAGACGTGTAGCTACAAAGTGACTGACATGCAGTATTTGCTGCAGCGGCTGGTGTGCGGCGGGCGGTGGTCTCGGCAATGCTCGTGCGAGTTCGGCGGCGGCGGGCGGAAGGTGCGCGCGCACGAGCGCCAGCGCGGCCAGCTCGCGCGCCACGTCCGCTCCCTCCGCTACGCCCTCCGACCCTGACTCCGCCTGTTCACCAACCACGTACTCCTGCTCGTATTCCCTGTCTGACGCTAGCGTGTGCTCTACGTAGCTCTCGGCGCTGTGTCGATGGACAGTTTATATGTTAACTCCATTGGATATATAGGTAGATAAATAAAAAAGTTAAAAACATGTAATCTAAAATCAATTACTAATTAGAAAGAAAATATTATTATTAGACTTGCAGGTTTTCTTTTCAACCTCTCAGTATCACAAAGCCAGCGATTCCATAATCTAAATTTGATATTCAAATAATGTCACAAATCTTCATCTGGATGATTATTTATATCGATAAACTAGCCATCCCAATGAAAAAATACTTGTACATTTTTCAATTCATATCTAAACACTAGATATAGATAATATAAATGAACATTGTATACAGATACAATGATGTTGACACTATTGAAGAAAAAATATCAAACACCAATGTATAAAACATCTAAAAACACTCTAAAATATCGAATACGTTACAAAAAGTAAATCTTCAGCAATCATATTTCATACAAAACTCAGTCAACATTCCTATTCGTTAGTAAACTGTAAAAGCCTGAAGTTTGTAAACACATGCAATGTGAACTGACCGGTGGTTGTTCTGTGGTGATGGTGGTGGAGTGTGTGGTCGCGGGTGGTCGAGTGGTCGGCGCAGGTGTCTCGCGAGCGCACACACGTGCCCCACCGACAGCCGCGAGGGGCGCATCAACGCGGACAGAACCACGCCCGGGTCCGGGTTCAATACTACACAACACAACTCTCATGAAGGTATGATAGGTAGGATATGTAGCTAACTAATGAGGGTTATAATTTTTTTATGTATTTTTGTATTACTTTAAGAATAAAATTTCTAAACATTTGAAAAAAAAAGCCAATATAGTCAGATGGTCCAAAAATATTTAAAAATGTAACCTTGCTGAGTTTCTTGCCGGTTCTTCTCAGTTGAAGGCTGACTTTCAAACCGGTGGTAACTTCTGTAATTCGACCTTCATAAGTGCCCTTCTAGGGCCTAAACTGAATAAATGGTTTTGACTTTGAAGGAGTTAAGGTCATGATAGCTCAGTGGTAGTGACGTCGGATTTAAATCCTACTACAGTGAGCTTGATGTTCCGGTGTGGTAGGATACTCTGTAGTATCCAACTGGCTGACTACCACTACCACCGTTAAGTTGAAAGTCTGTCGCCAAGCACCTATCGGTGTGTTCCGACAGCTGCACTTGAGAGCTAGTTCCCATCTAGGCTTTGTGTGCTTGCCACCTTCGGCCACATCATCACATACCATGGTGAGATTGTGGTCAAACACAAGCTTATCCAGATTTTTTTTTAAAACTTCGGCTTACGGTGAAGAAAAACATCGTGAGGAAATCATTCCCATCTAGGCTTACCACCTTCGGCTAAATCATCACTTACCATGGTACACAAACACAAACTTATCGAAAAGTAAAAATTAAAAAAAGTTTTATCTATACTAATATTATAACGTTTGTAAGGTTGTAGGGGGTAATCTCTGGATCTACTGAACCGATTTTGAAAATTATTTTACAAATAGAAAGCCACGTTACTTGTGAGTGTCATAGGCTATATTTTTATCCCGGGAAAAGATAAGATAACACGGGATCGCGGGCTAAACCACGGGGGACAGCTAGTTTAAAAATAAAAAGAAAACCATAATTTGAAGTTTTTTTTTTTTTTTTTTATGTCACAAGTGACAACGAGGCAGGCGGGTCACCTGATGGTAAGTGACAACCGTCGCCTATAGACATTGGCAATACCAGGGGATTGCTAATGTGTTGTACACCTTATTACAATGCCTTAAAGGCGAACTGGCTCTCAAGTGCAATTGCCGGAACACACCAACAGGTGCTTGGCGACAGATTTTCAACTTGAGGGTGGTAGCCAGCCAGTCGAGTACTACAAAGTACCCTACCACCGTGCTGTGGTTTCCTCACGATGTTTTCCTTCACCGAAAGCTCAAGCTCATTGTAAGGATTCGAACCCACGACCTTCGCCGCGGTATCCGACGTCACTTACCACTGAGCTATCATCGCCTTAAAAGAAGTAACAAAATGAAATGATTCGTTGGTAAAGAAAATTAAGTAACTTACATGTAGCTCGCATCGATACAAGCATGGCGACAATAACGTAGTGTAGATTGGGCAACATCGGCCCATCGGCGAACAGGAAGCCCCATAGATGTGGTACCTCCGAGCGAGGGAACTCGCGCCCGAACAACAGTCGTAACCATCGACTGTCAATCACATATTGCAATCTTACTAATATCATAAATGTCAAAGTTTGGATGGATGGATGTTTGTTACTCATTTACGCCAGAACGGCTGAATGGATCTGGATAAAATTTGGCATGGAGATAGATTATAGTCTGGAATAGCACATAGGCTACTTTTTATCCCGGGAAAAGATAAGATCCCACGGGAACGCGGGTGAAACCGCGCGGAACAGCTAGTTAGTAATATAATAGCAAAAGCTTTTATTATTTATTACATTATTTTTCTTTTTATTTTAAAAAGTATCAATATATGCACAGCTACCTATACAACTATAATGAAATGATAACAAAAAAACTGGCCAAGTGCGAGTCGGACTCGCGTACGAAGGGTTCCGTAAAAAAGGCAAAATAATCACGTTTGTTGTATGGGAGCCCCCTTAAATATTTATTTTATTTTAATTTTATTATTAAAGTAAAAATACAACTCAATATTTTGTGAATATTTCAAGAGCCTAACTGTTACCATTATTGATATCGAGCAAAAAAGGGCAAAAAATCAATCGCGTTTGTTGTATGGGAGCCCCCCTTAAATATTTATTTTGTTTTTAGTATTTGATGTTATACCGTCAACAGAAATACATAATTTGTGAAAATTTCAACTGTCTAGCTATCACGGTTCTTGAGATACAGCCTGGTAACAGACAGACGGACGGACAGACAGCGAAGTCTTAGTAATAGGGTCCCGTTTTTACACTTTGGGTATGGAACCCTAAAAATTTAATGGAAAAAATTAAAGGATAAGAAAAATCCAATTTTTGGCTGTATCATCGTAAAAAATGGTCTTCTTTAAATTGCTTTATTTACGACTTCGATTCGACAATTTTTAATATATTTGTAATATAATAAATAACTTACGATGAAAAATATGCTAATACAGAAATGGTAAACTTTCTTGGGAAGTAAATCCAGTAAATTAACTGTATAAGTATTAAAATGACTTAACATTTTTTTCAATGCCTTCTATTCAAATACTTACATTCCAAATAGTTCCATAGACACATTGGTGTCAATTAAATGTGCTGCCAGCTCTGGATCAGTTGGCACTAAATATTCTTCTCTCACTCTGTCCAAATATCTGACTACTTCATTCGGATTCTAAAAGAATAACTTTCATCACAATTTAAATCTTATAAACATGACATGAAGATTGATATTGGCAGCACTTACGTGTAATACTTTTGAAGTGGGTAATCTTCCACACGACGTCGGCACTATATCGCCTGTCGTGTAATATTTTTCTAGTCCTTTCATAATTGCACTAAATAACATACTGAAAGATATCCATATTTAAAAAAAAAACTTTTAATTTAATAATATCCAATAGATATTAGAATTTTTAAAGATATTAATATCGAGATATATAAAAAAAATTGTAACATCCTATATAATACTTACTAACTGTCGTGTTCCAAAAAGTCTTCCATTAAAATTATTTTTAGTTTATCACTGAAACGAAGATATCATAACTACTATTAGTTCTCATAAAAAATTGGTTATTGTCCAAGTAATACAATAATATGATATAAATTTCAATCTGCTTGCTCACCGAATATCGTCAGGCGCGAACTTTCTGTCCAAAAATAGCTCGAAAAGCAATGGCGCTAATATTTCGTGCATTCCCTGTCTATAGCCCACGTTAGCATGCGATCGTGCCCAGTTGAATAAAACGCGAACCTGGGTAATAGACAAAATCATGATAAAACATATTTGTAGCGAGTGTATGGATACAGTTTTCTGACAATTCTTAGCTTTGATCAATCAATTTCTGTTATCCAAACTTACCAAAGAAACATTATAAGTATTATGAGGGGATGATAGTTTATAATTATTAATTTATTAGATTTTTTTTTTACTTTTGGATAAGTTTGTGTTAGTTGATTGATTGATAAGTTATGATTGAATACATCCAAAACATACCATAATATCTTGAACATTACTGTCTCTAAAGTACAGTTCATCAGGGAAAGTCCTCACTACATCTTGGAGTATAAGTGTTTTCAGTTCATTGTCACAGAAGTGTTGTTTCCATGCGCTCTGTAACACAAAAATTATAAAGATAATCACTGATAATCAAATTATGTCAGGTAGTGGTAGTGACGTGGGATACCGTGGGTTTGAATCCTACAATGAGCTTGAGCTTTCGGTGAAGGAAAACATCATGAGGAAACCATAGCACAGTGGTAGGATATTTTGTAGTACCCGACTGGCTGGCTACCAGCTTCAAGTTGGAAGCCAGCCAGTGTGATTTTATCAGATAGCCGTGTGTGAAAAATGTCCGAGGATATTTATTTATTAAGTCAACCTATTGGTCTGTTCTGGCAGAAGCAATTGATAGCCAGTTTTCTTCTAAGCTTTGTGTGCTAACCACCTTCGGCCACATCATCACTTAAAATAAGACTTATTAAAAAATCAAAACTTATAATAAGATAACAATAGAATCTAGTATATAAGCGATTCAAGTTATTAATTAGGCAAGCAGTATTTAGAAATGATATGTCAGTATTCTACTGGTCTTCACTAGGTTAGGTTAGATTAAGATATTATAAAATAAGATTATGGATCTTTCTTAGACATTTTGAATTGAAAGTTAATTTAGAAGTTTATTCCACATATTAACTCTATAACTACCATAATTCCGGGCCGCATTATCACGCCGCAGGTCGTGGGTTCGATTCCCATCCAGGAACACACATTTGTGTGCATGAACATGTCTGTTTGTCCTGAGTCTGGGTGTAATTATCTATTTAAGTATATATTTACAACAAAAAAAGTACCCTACATATTATATCAGTCATCTGGTTTCCATATTGCAAGCTCTGCTTTGTTTGGATAGATAGCCGTGTGTAAAAAAATGTAAAAAAAAGATATTATTCCGAGGATAATTAATTTAAGAGATTTGTAGTACTATTTTTATACCTGTATGCTTGATAGTACCTAAGTGTTTACTATGACCTAGCAACCTAGTGTGTGCTAACAATCACATGCGCATTGTCAACACTTAAATTAATAGTACTTTTAAAACTTTCGCGAACTAAATTAATTATAGTAGATTATACCGGGTCTATTCGCGCACATATGTTTATTATGTGCGCGAATAGACCCGGTATAATCTACTATAATGCACTTAAATTAATATTTTTAAACAAGACATTTAATTTATTTTTCGCAGTATCCAAGACATGTCTATAAATAAAAATGGTTAGTAAATTATAGTGGATAAGTATACCAGTTAAATAAAAATTTAAAGTAACAGTAACATTAAGGTTGAACTAACCTCATCATTCTGTGATAAAGGGTCATCACCAATTACAGTACGTGGGTCCATTGATAGTTTCTCTTTCAAAACATTGTAAAAGTTTCTATGGGTTTTTAGGCTGTAGAAAAATAGCAATGTTTAATCAAGCACATACTTATATTTATTAAATTCATACCAAAGCCAAAAATAATCACATTTTATAGTATAACTTATTAAATGTTTACAGAGGTTTAATTTATTATTCCAATAATTACAAAATCATTATTTCCTTTGTATTAAAAATGAATTCTGTGTTATACATATTAAAATACAAATTTTTGTGTTGTTATTTGTTAAAAAAAACATTATTACGACTAAGTATATGTATCTAGTTATTTTTACAATTTGGTTCTTAAACCAAATGATACTTGTACATACAATTATTGAAATATAAAGAACAGGAAAATGATGTGAGTTAAAAGTCAGACGTAATAAATAGCATCAACTATGGATATGAGAAAGGTGGAAAAGGATGGAGGAGGCTTTTACCCATGGGAGGACACATAACACAGAAACAAAGAAATAGTCATGAATGTCATAATTATATTTAAAGGAAACTGTTATTTGGAACAACAAGCAATAATATGAATAAAACTATAAATACCTTGAGATAATATCAGCATTTGGTGGAGGCAATGCATGCAGCATGATGGCCCATGCTAGGCTTCTTGGACGCATCACGTTGTGCTGTACCGCAGCTGCCTTTATGTACTCCAAACTCCATGTTGGCAACTCTAAACTGCATTGAGGATTTAATCTAATTATTACTTGAATTCCTGGTTTTATTTTGTTAGTGATTTTCGGATGATTGCTGGACATTAATGAGCCAAGGGTTTAAATCACTATTACAAAGCACTGAGGGTTCTATGGTTCTCAGTCTGGGCAAAATAAAGTGAAGAAAGGGACTTACATATTATGTTACAGGTATATTTGTAAAAAAGTGTATTTTTAGGCAGTAAATCTATGTAATTTAAAAATCTTTGTGCTCTATATCAAATTTAGAGGTTTGAGTCATTTTTGCTAAACAAAATAATTAATAAATTACTACATTAGTCTATGTGGGTACTGATAAAACATGTTTTGAAGTTAAATAGCTGTTTTTAAACGAAATAAAATTATAATAGGTGCTTTTTAAACGTAATAAAATTATATATAATATACATAAGTAAATAATTTATGTTTATGAGCAAGTTCTTTAGAGTCATAGTTTTTTTAGATTTTAGTAGAAAACTTGTCAGGTGTGTAAGTTCAACATACATAATAATAATTTAAAAAAAAGAGTAAGTTAGCTCCAATGTCAACAATACAAATCTGATACTTACAGAACTTGAACAAAGAAAAAAAAAATTTTAGCCGACGGGCATTAACTTACTGGTAGTCTGTAGTAGCGTCGCTAATACTCCTCGAGGGGGAATTCGGAGAGACATCGATATTATTCAGATCCTGTATTTTATAAAAAGCACACGTTTTGATTTAGTACATACAGTATTTTTTATCAACATTTTCGAATTTAATAACTCACAAATACGTACCATTTCGTCGATAATTATGACATCAAATCATTTTTGTATTAAGATTAATAACTTGGCGTAGGTAAATATTCTTACAGGATGTGATTTCAAGTTTATTTTGATTTAATTAAATCGGGATTTTTCTTCAACTTTATCAATCAGTTGAATCAGTTCGATAACACAGTACACACACACAAACCTTTGACACACACACACCACACATTACACCATATAGATAGATCACTATTATAATATATACTAGAGAATCACACACACACAGTGTCACGTCAGCGTCACACACGCAGCAGATTCGATTATCTTTTTTTTAATTTAATTCATATTTATTCATGACCATAGATACAATGTCTTTCAGTAGCATACATTTTCAGTTATATTATTCTTATTTTATGTTACAGTCACGTTATATCACATTCACTGTAAAGTCTAGTCCTAGTATTGCAGTGTGAAACCAATACTTTGTTTGGTAGTACCAAGTATTGATTTCAGATTGGTTTTATTCAGTATTGGTTTCTAGGGCGGAACGCATTCCAGTATACTTACTGCTTTTAATACTCAACAAAAACCAGTATAGCTAACTATGAAGGAACTGCTTCGCAGTTGGCTTATACTAAATGATGTCACAGTCACACTCGGAACAATAACTAACATGGAAGCCGGGCTAAAATAAGAAATGAAATGCATATACTTTACCTTTTTTTACTTTCGACGTTAATAATGCGTGGGAAAGAGACATATAATACCGTTCTGTTTCGTTATTATGCAGGTTGTCACAAGCTATTTTTTGGCTAGTGATGGGCTTATCATCGACATTGTCGTGTCGATATAAGTCATCAAAGCAAACAAGTAAATATAGTTAGTACTAGCTGTGCCCGCGACTTCGTCCGCGTGGAATAGTGACTTTGGGCATATCTTTTGGTTTATTTTGGATTAACAAATGTTCGACGTGATTCTTTAAATTGACATAACTTTTTTATTTAAGAACCGATTGACATGAAATAAACACTGAATGTTAAGTGAAGCTTACCACAATATATTAGTGAAAACCACATCCGAATACGCCGTTTCTGAGATTAGCTTGCACAAACAGACAAAATTCTAACAATCATTGTTTTGGGTGTTGTATATAATATTTTTTCTCATATATCCTCCATGTACAGATAGCGATCCGTTACATTTTTATTATGTGTACCTATAGATAGAATAGTTTTCTATTATATATTTTTTAATTAATATAGTTTATCCTTTTCTTAACATTCCCATGTTATTATAATTTATTATCAGTAGGCGCTGGCTGTCGACGGATAATCTGCCAAGTGTGGCTGTGGTTTACTAACGGATTTACCACGACGGAACTTCGGCGTCGGAATATCCGTCAAGTGTGGTAGGAAAGAGACGAAAAGAATTTGACACAAGTACAAATGAAACTACAATTATTAATTAAATGTCTTTATTAATCATTAAAATCCATACTAATACTAATTTACTAATTAATATTATAATTATAAAATATTATAAATGCGAAAGTGTGTCTGTCTGTCTGTCTGTCTGTTACCTCTTCACGCTTAAACCGCCGAACCGATTTAGATGAAATTCGGATAGGGATTGTTGGAGTCCCGGGAAAAAACATAGGATAGTTTTTATCCTAGAAATCACCCTTTAAGGGGGTGAAAAGGGGGTGGAAGTTTGTATGAGAAAAACCTATTGATGCACTGACTCCATTTCATTTTCATTTCACCATCATTAGGAAATCTGCAACAGTATTGAAATGATTATCGATAACCATTTTTACATTACTAGTAACCTATACTTGAGACAAATACGTGAATTCTTTTGAGTAGATAGGCATAAAGTACTATTTTTATGTATCGTCTATCACTTTGTTTTTCCAATATTGAAAAATATATCTCTAAACTCACCGATGAAATGTTAACGTTTCGTTCTCATTTTCTTTTCTCGAACTATGGGCTTTACACCCTTCAACAACACAAGACATCTTGTCCAGGGCACTGTACACCTCTCGTATATACTTTCTGGCCACGTTCTCAGACAGAAATTAATAATTAACTCGCTTTTTTCACTTAGTAAATTCGTCAAACTCCCGACTCGTATTAACAAAATATAAAACTACAAAATTAAGTTGATAGCCAACGTAAGTATTTTGACGTCTTGGATAGAACTTTTGTATTTGTTAGCATTTTAAGAGGGCCAAAGAGGACCATTTGACATTTTGCTTGTGACACGTTCAAAAATAATAAAAACAAACAGCCATGTTTTGTTTCATTCCCACATTACGATATGCTAATTGACATAAATGAATAAACTGTATAGTACTCGGTTTTTAATTTAGCCCGGCTTCCATGCTAGTTATTGTTCCGAGCAGTCACACCTTACATTGCTTGAAGCCTTTGAGTATTTTTAATAATCAAAGATACCCACAGATTACTGATATGTAGCTAGCTAATCATACCCTAAACCTGAAGAAAATCTATGCGAATGAATAATATTAAATATAAAAAAACACCTTTTTTACATCACATTCACAGTAAAGTCTAGTCCTCGTCCGTAAAAGTCTTACGGTCGTTTTAGTTGTGTCAGACAACCTGAAAAGTCACGTAAGTCACACGCTTAAATTTAATTTCACGTCTCTTGTGCACTTAAATTGTGAGCCTGAGCGTTTAGGCTTCATTTAGGTGATCCCATTTCTGGTTAATCAATTGATTGGCAACGTGATGTTAGGCGATTAATTGAATCGATTATACGATATATTCAATTAATACTGATAGAATGACAAAAAGTGAGATCAGATAAATAAAAATTGATTGTTTGCGCACAAACAATCAATCTATAATAATGAGCAATATCTACAGATTTGTCTTATTCATCGTAATATGCTAATATGATGTCTTTTTAGTAACCTTACAAATCGCAAAAATTCAGATCCCAAGATTTCAAATTAAATTGATTCATGGTATCTCTTGCATATTATCTGTGTTCAAAGTTTGAAATTAGTATTATACCATTCGTTTTCATCTCGAATAGAATTGGCAGAACGCATGTTGAATGGAATAAAAATTCAAATATGGCGTCTATTTAATAAAAAAATAGCTGTGCAAGCAAATTGATAGTCCCGCCTGAGGCCGTACGTTACATCTTGCTTGCTCGTTCGCTCCAAGTTCGCTTGCGTTAGTCACGTTCGTTAGTTTGTTGTGCGGTGTGCCTACTTTTAGTACAATACTAGTGCAAGGAAGAATATTTTAGTAAACGAAAAACGACGTAACAAACGTTCTATGAAGTCTGTGGATCTACGAATCTTTCTCTTTTTAATAAGCAAATGCTCGCTCTCGCTCCTTGCATTTTTTAAGAATTAGACTATTTAGACTGCAATAAGTTCACAACAGTGTTTCATAAAGTTCATTTACAGCTGACTAGCTTTATGTGCAATTAATTATCGCATTTACGTACGTTCCAATGGATTCCAGTGCAATAATCGTTATGGAGTACTTTTACGGAGCAACATCGCAAGCGCTGGTCGCCCTCCGGTTGCGATGACCGTAAGCGACAGCGGGAATCATGATCGCCAATTTACCGCTTCTGTTCGCCAACGGCAACCCGGCAGCGATAACTAAAATAACGGCCGATGAGTTGGAGAAGTTCATCACATTCATGGTGACATGTTCGTGGGGACACGACACGGCGAAAGACATTCTTCAGCCGCCGTGGTGGCCACAAGACGTAGCGTTCTCGCACCCCTTCGTCAAGCCGAGAGAGGTACCCAAAGACTGGGAGAATAGACTGAAGAACTTAGTGAGGAAATGTTACGACTACCACAAAAGCGCTTTTCTCCTGGTATTCTCAGCTCAACTGGCTCGGTACCCGCGCAAGAGGCTCAGGTATGTCGATAACCGCGATCACACGACGTCTCTCTACTACAGGCCTAATGGTCGATTACTGGTCACATTCAGAAATGAGAATATGTTCTATGACAAAGAACCATTAGACATGAATGAGCAACAGAAACCCACAGATATTTATTTATGTGACAACTGTGACAGCCACTTTGATAACTTGGATGTATTGAAGGCACATGAGAGGCTATGTAATAATGAGACCATACCATTGAGTACATGCAATGGTGGGTTGAATGATTTCCTTTCTGCTCTTAAGCTGCAGCCTCTTGGTCAAAAATTACAGGACTCCCTAACAATAAGTCTTGACAGTGAAAATAAACCGAAGAATGTCAGGAATGCAGCTAACATTGACCGTGGACCTCCATATCCATTTTCTTCACTGGCTTACATGAAAAATGCAAAAACAAACAATCAAAGAGATACCTCCTACTCACGAGAAAGAATTGAGAGATACTGCTGTACATCCACACCAATTATTAAAAATGTAGTTAGCAAAACTAGAAATCAACAATTTCCCAACAAATACAGAAGGCCCATAGATTACTGGTACCGAAAACACATTTTCCCAGATCAAAGAAATAAAAAAATACTGGACCTGAAGGGTCAGTTGCTTCTTTTAAAGTGCAGACCCATAACTGTGGACATATCAAGAATGTCCAAAAAGAGAATAGATGAATATATAGACAACTTGAGGAAAGAATCTGAACTGAAGGCACTTGCAGCAGAAAAGGACATCATATATGTAGACGGATTGGACTGTGATATGCCAGATGTGGAGATGAAGACGTTGGACCCTTTAAAACGGTCAGACAATGAGTGCGAAGTAATAGATTTGTGCTCGGACGATGAGAGTGCTAGTGTTAATGAGAACTGTGATCCACGAATGGGTGTGACGTGTGTGATGAGGGGGGGCGCGGTGCTGCGGCGCACGGCGGCCACGCCCGCGACGCCGCTCGCGCTGCCCGCGGAGCCCTGCGGCGCGCGCCAGCGACCTCTACCCGTGCGTGCCGCCTCCGCGCACCACCTACTGCAGCCCCATCCAGTTATACTCATTGCACGTACTCTCAATAACCTACAGACTATATCATTAGAATGAATGCATGTGTTAATATAAATTTTAGGACATTGCTAATTATTTATTATTCTTCATGATTAAAATTAAATCCTAATGTTCACTTCATTTTTCTCATTTATTAGAAGTTGCTTTCGCCCCGCGGTTGCTCTCGCGGAATATTAAAGTTCCTACCCTATATCCTATTAAAGCCAAAGCAAATGTTTGATAAAATCCTTCAGCTGTGTTAACATTCATAAATACACACATAAAAAGTAGGAAGTCATTCAATCGGGTTGGACGCAACTCAAACAAAATGGCGTCGTGTAGCTTTTATTTCTGCGGTCCTATATGATCCCCCTGGCAATTTATGCACACCTATTTTTATCGATCAGGTGCATTCTTGGTGCACGCACACTTGCTTAAAAACCTTTTTAGCTTTCCGTACACGTTTATCTGTGCGTAATTGAGAGTGGTGCATTTATTCATCTACAGGATGTGCTGCTAACGAGTTGAATACACTAAATTATGATGTTTTAAAAACATATAGTGAGTGAGCTTAAAAAAAAGTTAAGTCGGACTCGCGCACCGAGGGTTCCGTAATAGAGCCTCAAGGATTTTTTAATTATTTTTTTCGATTACGTTTTCAATTACCTTATTTGAGGTAGGTGCCAATTAAGCTAGACCTCTAAATTGTATGAGCGCCGATACAATTCAGAGGTATATCTTAATTGGAGGTAACTATGTATGTATAACATATATTTTCCTTTATTTGTGCTGTAAGACCTTGCTTTTTGCCAAATTTCGTGATTCTAGGTCAACAGGAACTACCATATAGGTTTTCACCCAAAACCTATAGGGTACTTCCGGTTGACCTAGAATTGTCAATTTTGGTTAAAAGCAAGGTCTTACAGCACAAGTAAAGGGAAAATTCCGAAAAATAAAAAAAGTTGAAAATTAAGGAAAGTTTTGGTACTTACAAGTTTTCACGAAAATCTAAATTTGTCCATATCTTTTTATGGTGTTGACTAGAGATGCAACGGATATCCGGTTGCTATCCGGTATCCGGCCTATCCGGCCATTTTTTTTACTATCCGGCCGAATACCGGATAGTTGCGCACTATCTGGCCGGATACCGAATAGTGATTCTGTTTGGTATTTAACTTTGAAAAATGGTTAGTTAGTATACAAGAAAACAACAACAAATTATCAATATTCGTTTATTAGTATTACCTTTAACGTACAATTTAATCTTATCAAAAAGCCTCATTTGAAGTAGTTAAGAAATCCTATGATCAGCATTAGGTATCCATTCAACCAATCGTAGCCTATCGTATGTTAATTTTTAATCAAATAATATAAGTGTTACCAAATAAATAAAAAGAGTTTAATATTCATAATTAACTAACGGCAAATTGTGGGGAATAAAAACGAGATTCTCTGCATTCTCGTTGAAGATGGACCACCATAAATTTCGGAGAATCTGTCGGGATGTTTGCTTTGCAAATGGTTTTTCATTGAAGAAGTCCCTGCCTTCGTCCCTTCGCCACCACGAGATAATTTTAATTTGCAAATTAAACACACTACGTACTTTGCATCGTCTTTTTCTATTTCAAAATAGTTCCACAACGGAGATCGTTTATTTGCCATTATTTTAGACAAATTAAATAAACATAGAATGAAGTACAAGTTCACAATCACGTATACACTACTATACATACACATTAAACAAAAAAAACTTATCTATTCAGCAAAATAGGCGGGTGCACGTGTACTGCATACGAAATAGTTTCGTACGTACTGACCTAATAAAACTCGTTTCTTGCCTAGAAAACGGTCCGCGCGAACCTACAATACGTAACAGGTTGAAACCTGCACGACGCGCCCGCCGCCGAACTAAAATGTAGGTATCGTTTGGCCGGCCAAACAACTATCCGTTGCATCACTAGTGTTGACTCAGGACCTTGATTTTTTCACACCTAATAGGGACTAATATACCTCAGTATCTGGTATAAATTTCAACTTGCTAGGTCCAACCGTTCCTGAGATTATCGGTGGTGACACACGGACAGATAGACAAGAAAGTGAAGGGTTCCTTTTTTTACCTTTTGAGGTACGGAACCCTAATGATTGGTGGCGCAAGAGACGTCTCTGATTTTAATTCGTTTGTCAACCATTAATCAACAATAAATTAGTCCACAATAAATCAAACCTTATTACTACGCAGATAAGCTTAATTTTAATGTGACCTAACTAAGGACATTACTGTCTAGTTTTCGGTAAAGAAAAAATTCGAACCTTGAGGGTTCAATTACTAGTTTTCCGCCCGCGATCCTGAGGGATCTTATCTATTCGCGGAATAAAAAGTATTCTATGTTTTATTCCAGTATACTGTGTTCTACCTGCGTGCCAAGTTTCATCAAAATCCGTTCAGTCGTTGTAGCGTAATTATGCAACAAACATACAAACTTTCACATTTATTCATATTATTTGTATTAAAACAATATCCTGCATTTTATATTTGCCTGGTAGCTAGGTGTGCGGTTGAATATGATCAGAATAACCATGTTTTTAAGATTTGAAATTATAAAAGGTCATTAAACCTGTGATAATAATTTGGAATAATGGGTGTAAAAATTTAAACAATATCCTACATTTCATAATTCCTAGTGGAGTATGTGGTGGAAGAGCAAGGTTAGCGCCATCATGTTTCACCACTACCAACATGACGACTGCTTACGATTGTCAAAATGAATCTACTTTTCATCTCAAGTCACAATGCGGTTCAATATCCCTTCGTTTCTGTTCGCAAGGCATACCTCAATATCGTTCATCTCGCTGGCGATCGTTCAGTTCGTGCGGCTCGCTAGAATATAAGTGATGTGCGGCACCCACTTATCAAGCATTACTGATCTTGGTCATTGGAATGCTAGTATACCTACTACCTAGGCTGGTGTAGGTACTTCCTGCAAAATCGCATGATTCTTCAAGTTAGTCGTGTCCTGGGTACTGTTTTTTTAAAACATTTTGAAGCTGGATTTATTTTACATTTTTGTAAGTGCCTTCCCACTTACCACCATGTAGGTACCCCAACCAACCACCTACCTTCATAAAATTGTTCCTTTAAACTTCTAAGATCCTGGTACAAGACGTAACGCTTTTTCTTACGTGACGATTTCGGCGAACGGACTATACCGTTCCATATGGATTGGCAATAGAGGTTATTGACTGTCCTTTACCATGTTAACCTAAACCTGTCGCTCGCCATACAAACTTATCGCAAAACTGCTTTCGCTTGATTATCATGGTACCGAAACCTGTACCATCAATGACCTTTATTGCCAATTTACTCTATTTGCTCCAAGATGGGCGCATTATAAGCATGATTTTTTTACCAACACGACTCGAATACGCTCTATTGAGCCTTTCCATCTATATAGTCAGCAAAATTCGTAGATAAACATACCTACTTACCTACATAATATAGCGGCATTGCAACTAACTTTGTCTCTGTGCCAACGAACGCGCTACCTGTATACTGTAACTTAAGGTTTCAAACAAGTCATTGAATGGGCGAGCCCTTGGCAGTTGGCGTGCGTATCGATGTCTTTCTAGATTCATATTTCATTAGCGTAGAATAAGTCTCGGCATATTATTTTATACATTCTTGATCATGCGCACTTGTTTTCACCGAGGTATCTTTCTGCGACCTAGTTTTTGCCAAACAACCAGCTTCTAGACAAGATATAAGTAAGTTAAAAATGGACCTAGTTTTTGCCAAACAACCAGCTTCTAGACAAGATATAAGTAAGTTAAAAATGGACATAGTAGAAAAGTCACTTTTGTAAGGAATTTATTATGAGAGACCGATGATAATGGGCACATGGGAAAATTCGTTCACATAATAATACCAATTCTGGAAATATTGTGTTGTTGTGGCTTGTAGGGGCAGGACGCGCAGGTCTCTGCAACTGTATTGGATAATAATAAGCGCATTCTAACTAAAGGTTGCCGTCACTCATTGAGACGTTTGAACATTTTGCGTTGTATTACCTACATAAAATTCTCTAATCTTCTTTGGGCAGTTGCAATTTTGGTTTGCTACTTTTTTTAAACATTTACTTCAACAATGCTGTTTTAAGTAACCTTGTTGTAGTAGTAGGTAGATATAAACAAAACTATTCTTATCATTAACGACTCGTCATTAGAGGGATACATAATTATCTACCTACTATTTAATGTTATAAAATGGCATTCTTTCTGTTATTATTATGTAGTAGGGCATATTTCAGTGGTTTAACCAGCGACTCCAAAAGATTGAAATCTGTTTGAATAAAACATAAATCTTTCGTCCATTTTATAATTTTTCAACAAGAAAATTACATTTACGTAAAATATAATTATATTTGTTGACTCATATGTCCTCATTGTTGATCCTATGGTGGGAGTTAAGAGGGCGACGACTTTCCTCGTCGGAACCATAAATAACTTCTTCATCCGAGTCGTTGATCATTGAGAACGCGGGGTTGTCTTTGGTTATGGCTGTCTCTGAAATAAAAAATGGTTATATTTAACCGTTGTTTCAACAACCCATTCATTCATGGCAAATTCAGGCACCAATTCATTCAATTTGAAATGGCGGCTTGTACTACTGACAGATCGATACGGTATATAATTGGTATCACGCCCGCGCAAATTGTAATACAAGTTAGGATTTTTACACGATTAACTAAACGTATGATTTGCAAATACGAAATATTCTGGGTTTGGTTATAAATTTAGTTTAGTTTTTTAATTTAAAACAAAAGTCAAAAATGTCTAATATAAGTGGATCCAGGGGTCTAGACTAGACACGATAAATGTCGATACTCGAGAATAAAATGGTCATCGTTACTAGACGATCAACTTTTGTATGCGATTCTTGTTAAAATCAAAGGGGGTAGTGAGTGATGTAATAATAGTTTTATTTTAAAGCCAGATTATAGTTAGGTACGGACGTGACGTGGAGAAAGATGGAATCAACGCATGAGAAGGAAAATTTGTGCCGCCATTTTAGATTCTGTTCTTTACAGACATGTGACGTTATTATAACTACAGAACAGGCCCATTTGTTTGAGGTTAGAGGGAGAAAGCTGTAATAATATTACGATTATTTCCTGCCTAACATACGAGCTGCATACCTTCTTTCTACAACAAATGGTGTTGTTTAGACCGTGAGTGAACCATCAACAATTTATATTCTGCCTTTATCTGGAGACTTTCGTAAGACTTGGTTATCTGACTCGGGTATAAACTAGTTATTCGTTGCTTGACTATTGTACTGCTTACAAGGCTAGTGTAATAATTAGGTATGTTTTTTTTCTAATTTATATATGTATGTTTATATTTAGTGTATTTATAACGAAGTTCCTTATCGCGCGTTGTGAAAGGGGGCTAGACGGAAAAAAATCTTACGAAAAATTGACACGACACTTTTAGTGTCACTGTCACTGTCACTGTCGGTGACAGTTGTGTGTAGTAAGCTATTGTAAGCTGTGCGGCGTGCGCATGTTTCTCTCTCTGTCTCTCCCTCTTATAGAAAGCAAGCCAGATATTTTTATATATATATATAAATAGAAATGTTTTTATATATATATATATATATATATATATATATATATATATATATATATATATATATATATACTCTCTCGACTTATATAACTTATATAACTTCGTTCCATCCGGGTGTCCCTTGACACCTCTCAAGTTTTTTATTTTCCTTTTTGTTATAGTTTTATATTATTATGTAATATCTTCTTGTTATCTTCAATAAAATAAAATAATAATTGTTTGTCGCTATTTATTTTTTTTAATTTCGAAAAATTAAGTTAAAGTTTATTTTATAGTTCAGTTTCACACTAATTGAGATAAACCGAGATGGATTGTAATTGTTAAATTACTTTTATAGCATCGTATTAAAAATTCAAAGTTTTATTAACTTTTAGAGAAACTGAGCAACTGAATTTCTTGGGCTTATTAAATCTTCGGCCGAAGGTTGTGGCGACAGCCGATGAATCGGTTTCGGCTTCGCCCAAATATCGACTTTCGGTCGGACTCTAGATTCTATTAGCATCTTACCATGAATAGATCCAACTCCAGGCGAGAATAAATAGGCCAATATGTAAATTTTGAAGTTAAACAATCCATATAAGGCCATGAATGGCGCTGAAGTGTCGTAATGTATCTTGGGCTGGGAGGCCCAGTGATCCTGGAGTGCCGCCGGGCCCCAACCTTGGACCGCTAGTATTGTTATTATCAACGTCACTGTGCCCACTACTATTGATAAACATTTGAGTCTGATATCTGGAAAATGAGCTAGTTTTTAGTTTTTGCGAGGTCAAAACTTATTATAGTTTCTGTATTTTCTTGATGGTGTAATAATCGTCATATTTTTATTTTGAAACAAAAAGTTAAAATCGCAACGATCTAATAGGGTCATTTTGACAGCACATATATATACATTCATGTGCCAAAAAGAGACAAACATAGTGCGACAAGAAGAGACACCCTCTTGTCAAATCGGGCCTATTGGATTGTGACGACTTTAACAGTTTTAATGGCGTCACTAAACGCCATTTCGTTAAATTTGCGCCATTTTGCTTAGTTCCGTGAATTTATCAGAGAACTACGTAACCGTAATAAAACCACATTTATCTTGTGCTAGTGAGATAAATTTGAATAGTAATCATTAATAGATAAGCAGTAAATATCTACTTACCAAAGAACGGCATGTTTCTCAAGTCGCTGTACGCTTTTACGATCAAAACGAGTAGATATAAGAAGTAAAGTGTACAAGCGCAGAAGAACATTATTTTTATGACCTGAGAACATTATTACATGAATGTAACTAATTTATGGTAAGGAATTAGAAGATATTACAAAGTTATTTAGAAATATTTATTAATGTCAAAGTTCGTGTGTATGTTTGTTATTCAATGACGCCATAATAACTGAAAGGATTTGAATGAATCTTGGCACATGGAAATATTGTTTACTGAAAAACTTAAGATCCTTTACACGCGAGTAAAATCAGTGTGATTCGTAAAAATATCGCAGAGGACATCACCATTCACCTATGAAACATAGAGTGAAGGTTTATTTGGAAGCGTCTCGTCGATTGAAATTCTATAGGTAAATATAAAAAGGCTATAAAAACAGCAGTTTGTGCAGATGGTACTCACAGGATAGTTCGGATTCATGATGTAGTTGAAAGTGGGATCATAAAAAGCGTAATACTTCTGCCATATCGTGATAACCATGGCCGGAGTCCACACTAGCCCAATCACTATCACTTTGAACAAGTAGAACGACATGAAACTTCTTTCATTCTGCAATAAAAGAGTTTTTTTAGATAAAAATATGATAGTCTTCACGGATTTTATAAAAGATTTATGGACATTCGAGCCGGATAAACAGAACTTTTGTTTTCCTGATCATTTGATTCAGGCAAACATGTTTAATGACAAGCTTTACTTTATCCGAACGTAATGAGTAACATGGGGCCATGAATATGATATACAATAGAACGTACAAGTGTTTAATTGAATCCAATGTATGACCCACCTGCCTCAATCCATGGTACTGCGCGATCCAGGACATCATGACGCAGGCGAGGAAGGTTGTTTGGAACACGTTGTCCATCAGCGGCGCGAAGCAGCTACTCGACACCAGTCGGAGAGGGAATATTGGATCTAAGAAAGTAGGTAGCTTTTTAAATCGTAAAGATAGGCATATAGGATGGAAATATCTAATTGTCCTTTCTTAATACGGCAAATTATAACTTTTACGGCACAAAGACAAATTATGAGTTCCAAAAGTATTTTTTCAGTTAATCTGTTAGTTTTGCAGGATTTATAATATTTTATAGTTGGGCCAGTGTAAAAGTTGGTCATATTGATGAGCATTTCACCACTGCAAGTACAGTCTTGAAAGATTTATTGTTGTCTTCGATGGACAACACTACAAATCAACTTACCATTGTAAAGTAACAGCAGTGGCAATAAAATGGACAGCCACTTCTGTTCGATAGCCCAATCGTGGGTAGAATACTTCCTTAGTGAATGAGTGAACCAACACTGAAAGCAAAAGTATTATCAAATATGATCCTTATGATGATATCAATTTAAATTGAATGTCTACTTACAGTAACAGTGAATGTAGTTAATAGAAAAATAAATCTGAACCATGTTTCCATTTGCGTAAACACTGGATTATACGTTTTGAACTGGAAATTAAGACAATTTTTTTTAAGAGAATTTGCTAAAACATCACATGATTAAAGGACGACTTCTTATATAAAATAGCAAACCAATTTAAATTAGTAACAAGATGCATTATCAATGTTAATAATTAGTTAATTCTTAGTAAATATTATGAATTGTTACATTTACTAAGTCGCTCACATACACGGCTGCAGTACATTGACCTGTTGCCATATGACTTACTTGGGTGTGTGTATTGTTATAAAAAATACTAAATGAACAAACAAAATATTATGCACCATGCTGATGTTCTAAGTAACAGAGGCCATTGCAAGCTTTACCAACAAATTTAATTAACCTTGTATAAGCGGTTGGCAATAAAAATATTTATGGTCCTTCTAGCCGGATTATTTAGACCATAAAAGAGACACAACTCTGAGATTATGATTTGGATCAACGAAAAGCGGTTTTTAGTAAATAGCAATGGGTACTAACATAGAAAACGATCTCTCTTATATAATAACGTTTATGAAACTCTTGGAGTCCGTAGAAATTGATATTGAGAACGTAGTACGTGTACTCCAACGAGCCTAAATGTAAGGCCATAACTTCTTCACACACTTGTTTCTTGCATTTCAAGTGTTGTGTTCTGGAAATGTTAAAACTATAAAGTATTTGACGGGCCGGTTAGCGTAGTTGGTTAAAACACTACCTATCACGCCGCAGGTCGTGGGTTCGATTCCCATGCAGGAAAGACATTTGTGGGCATGAACATGTCTGTTTGTCCTGAGTCTGGGTGTAATTATCTTTTTTTTAAGTATGCATTTACAAAAAAAAGTTGTCTATGTATTATATCAGTCATTTGGTTTCCATATTACAAGCTCTGCTTAGTTTGGGATCAGATAGCCGTGTGTGAAAAATGTCCCAGGATATTTTTTTTTTGTTTAGAAGCAATGGTAAAAAAATAACTATAGGTACTTTGGGCGCCACTAGTAGATTTTTATGTCTGGATCTTCTTCATAACTAGTTGTTGGCGTCTGACACCAAATCAATTGACCAATAACAGAACAGTATTTTGCCGCGCAATTTAAATGTGTAAGTCAGTTACGCATGCACAGTTTGTTTCGCCGTTTCTTCTCCTGACAGGTCTTTATTTGGAAATGGTGGTAACAGTAAAAATAGCATTAAAAATAGCAATATGTGTGTAATTCAATAAGTGTTCCTTAAATGTCCCAAAATTGAATAAAACATTTTGAGTTTGAGTACGTTAAGTAAAGTAATCAATGTTTGTGAGCTATTCAAACGTGGTATTGTTTCCTTACCTATTAGTAGTTTCGCCTTCAGGTACTATGTTAACAGTATTGTGGTCATTTATTACACCATCTATAGATATACTAATTTGAAAACTTTTGTCAAATATCTCCTCTGAAAGAATGAAAGAAAATATTATATTTTTATGTTGGTACCAAATAGAAACTAACTTAAGGTTTGACACTATGCCATCTACAAAAATCCATCTATTTATTCCAACTTCTTCTGTGATGAGAAAAGATAAGTCCAAACCTATGCATGTGCGCTGGCGGTAATGTTAGGGTTAGATTTTAAGGGGGCTATAATTAGCACAGAACAAGAACACTTTCGTTACCCTTATTTATTTCTTCGGTACAAACTAATCTTGTGTGAATCTACGTCTACCCAGAGTTGCTGGGTTTAAAAAAATATAGGAATCTTTCAAACGATCGAGCCGATAAAAGTATTTAAATTAAACCTACAATCATGAGCAGTTCGAATTATTAGGTGAAGGTAAAAAATCGTTAGAAAACCTAGCGTGTAGAACTCAAAGGCATGTGCCCACAAAGTAGTGGACTACGACTTCATCCCCATGCTGCTTTCCCCATTAAGGCAATTATCAAATTATGCCTCTGCAGTAGTCTGTATGTTTTGGTGATGATGATCATTAGGTAATTTGAATGGGGCAATGTTAAAAAAAAATTGTTTGTATTTACCATCGTTATTATTAGTTAATATCTCGACTAGGAGCCAAAGCTGCTGTACCCTCGTGCCAAGTGCGGGGCTGTGCAAGCTGAACGGACCATGGAATATATTGCTAGCATTGGCTAGTATCGTTGAGGCTGCGATCGAGGACGTCATAGTTGGCGATGGCCCTGTCAAAAAACAACGACATCTGTTATTCGAATCACTACACTAAATATAATTAATAGCAAATGTTTTTCTAACCTGCTAGTCCTATAAAAACACCCAAACCGAAGCAAGCAAAAAATGCTATAAAAACCATTACGAACTCCCCTTTGTGCATTGAATATATTCTCATTTGAACGGACCTGAAAGAAATATAATAGAAAAAGGAATTTGCGCCACATTTTCACGATTTTAATATAGGTATAAACTCCTTACCTCTCGCATCGGTCGTGGTGATAGGCAGGCGCAATATATTTATTAAATTCGCTGAACAAATCACTAAATTGCGTCAATGTATTGCGAATCTTGAAATTCCACCCTCCTGATGGTAAATGATACGAATAACCCACATTGGCCGCATCCATAGTTGCCTTTGTCGAGAATAAGGTTTTGTTTTACATTCAAATCGCGTGAAAATATAGAAAAAAGAACAACTAGCATGAAATAAATACACAGAACATTAAAAGTCGAGTATAAAAAACTAATTTGTTAAATCTTAGTTGCCCTACATAGAGAGCTTGTTTACAAGCAACTTATTGATTTTGGGGCTGCCATAGCTTCATGTGCGGGGCGTTTAAAAGAGGGGAACGTGACGTGGCATTGAAATTAAAATACTTGGAGTAATTATTTCAAATATTACTTTCATATATTGCAATTTAATTTGTATTAAATCATAAAAATTACTGATATTAAGATGGTGACTACTAGATAATATTTATCATTTTGGTTCCCGCCATTCTATGAATCATAGACACGGACGAAGTGGCAATGATAAGATGGCACTGAGACAAAAAAAATTGACAATTATGTATTTCTCTAATCATTGAGAAGTAGCGTCTCTCAGTAGAAGTATATCTTTATACTGTGGTAGAAGGCAGGCGTTCGTTGTTTTGCGATCATGATATTATGTTAGCTCTACAAATATTGTTTGTATCTAATATGTTTCTATACTTTTTCTTCATCTTATTTCTTGGTTCAGGTACAATACATTGCATTAGAGTAATGCAAAAGGAACAATTTAAGATAGGTGGCTAATAAAACATTTACGTACTTTTTTCAGAGCTGCCATCTGTCGGTTGAAAAAATACTTACCTAGTCATGTCTCTAGTTCGAATGAAGAAAGTTTTTTCGAAGTTTTTGAATGATTTTTTGGAAACTTGCTCCTTTTTTCTTATAATATAGGTACATTATGAAGAATGAAGAAAAACATTATTCGTTTTAAAAATGTATTTAATCAACATTATGCTTAAGCTTTACATGCAAACTTTATTATTTTAAAAATAAGTAAGAAATACATATATACTCCAGAAATATAATACATTAAATATAAAGATCTTGTAAATTCGAGATGTTTCATGTAAATAATAATAGGAACTAATAATAATTTCAGACCTGACCAAATCAGTGAATATTCAGCCAAGTTTATTTTTTCTGACATTAGTCTACATAATAGGTACAATAGCGTTGGTGGTTGTTGGTACTATTTATTTATTTTAAAACATGCAATGAAAATCTTTTATCTTACTCTATCTATATCCATACAATTCACAGTCTTTAATTTCTGAAACTATCACACTGATCGGACCTGACATTATATTCACCATAATATTTTTGTAAGGATAAAAATATGTACCAATAATACATTAATATAATATCTAACAATAACTTACTGGTACCTTGAGGCTAAAACACATTTTGTACTATATAAAAGCAACAGTAATGACTAATTCTTACGGTCGGTTGCATTCATCGTTATAGACTGCAATAGAAAGCATGGTATTTCTTTAATCAGGTTACATCGCAAACACAAGGTGTATTATTTAAAAATAAATATTCATTTATTATTATGTTGTATTTTATAACGTCATAAAATAATACGCAGCATATTGTTGAACTGTAACAATACGTTTGTGACTTTAACTTGCTTTGTTAATAAAAATATACTTTTGCTATTGCAATCGAAATTAAGTTTACAATTAATGCATCTCAAAGAAAATAAAAATGAGTAATCTTTGTCACGCGTTTTATCGTGTCGTCTTGGCGGAAGCACTAACGTGTCCCAAACTGCAACCGACCATAAAAACCGAATCATTAGAATTTAATTAAATTAAAACAATAATAAGTACATACATCGTCATTTAGCTCAATTTATTTCCCTAAAAAGAATTAAAAATAATATTTGTGACTTTATTATGATTTTATGATACAGACAACAACATAATAATAATATGATCGTGAATTCTAATAACTATGTACACTTTGGCTTCACTTATGTACTACACTATAAATTAACTATAGCTGCCATTTTATTATGCGAATCTAGGGTTAAGAAAGAATACCTAATTTTTCTATAATGTTAGTAAAATTCGGTCAAAATAATTGTTGGCACGTAGAATTAGTAACGATTAGCGCTGTAATGGTTTTAAAATTTGATTTTGTCACGAAATATGTATTCGGCCAAATATCAATACGACATGTAAAAATCGTTTACAATCCTTTTAGCTCTTTTAAATAACAAAATGTTAGGTCAAAAATATTACATAAAAGATCTTAGTCAAATAGCAATCACACTGTCCCACTTAATTTTTAAGTAAATTATTAATGACAGCATGCGAATTTGACACAGCGACAAATCGGTAAAAGATGAGCCAAGTTTCACGATGTTATTCGGTAAGTATATTTTTTTCTTTAATTGTACTATACGAGAGCAATTGAAAAAAATATATAGTAAACGTAATAAACGGACGTAGACAAAAAAAAAACTATGTTACACGCGCTCATTTGGTATAAATAGCGATTTTAATTTTATTTATTTATCTTTCACGTTCACCTGATGTTGTCAAAAGTCGTTATGTACTGGCTTAAAACACGTTGTTAGTCCGTATAAAGATTTCGCGAAATCGGGAAATAACCCGAAATACTTTCCCGAATTCGGGAATCCAAATAGCGTGACTACTATATATATTTAACAACAAGCGCTTTACAGCCATAAAAGTTGCTCTAGCACTGAATGCACTTTAACATTAGTATGATAAATATTCACTATAGAGTTATATTGGCACTTGGCGGTGCTGCTGTCACGTTGACAGTTGGTACTATTGTTGTACTATCGTTTGAAATGTTGGTAGAATTGAGGTAAGGTATAGGTGTTACAGTTGTTGTGTTGGAGTTAACGTTGTTTAAGATTGATTTACCTGTGGACAAAATTCGGTTCGATAAAAAAGTTATATAATGTAACTAGGGTTTGCCTGTAAGTACGTCCGCGTGATTGTAGTTTATCGAGGAATCATAAGTTTTGATCCATTTAAACAAATTAGCCTACATGCCATAGGAAATTTTATCAAATTCTGATTAGCAATTTAGACCAAGCTCCTCCCACTGTCTGGTCAAGGTATTTTGATTTTATTGAATTGTATAATCATCACACGTTGATAGAATTGAATCAGATACAGCGGTGCCTGCGTTGATTGCGTAAAGAAATAGCACTTAGGAACAGAATATTTTTGGGTAGAAAATATTATTTCACTATGGATTTGGTTCACCATCGAATGTGTCACGAAACCTAGTATACTCTTACGTACCTGTATTAATCAATTAATCATCTGATTCAGTTTATTTCGTGCAGTTGCATATTGAGTATGATAGCTCAGTGGTAGTGACGTCGAATACCGCGACGAAGGTCGTGGGTTCGAATCCTACAATGAGCTTGAGCTTTCGGTGAAGAAAAACATCGTGAGGAAACCATAGCACGGTGGTAGGGTACTTTGTAGTACCCGACTGGCTGGCTACCACCCTCAAGTTGAAAATCTGTCGCCAAACACCTAACGGTGTGTTTCGACAGCTGCACTTGAGAGCCAGTTCTCATCTAGGCTTTGTGTGCTTACCACCTTCGGCCACATCATCACTTACCATAGTGAGATTGTAGTCAAACACAAGCCTATCCAGAATAAAAAAAAAATGGACATACAAAGTAACTAAGTGTTAAAATATTCCAAATAACTTACCAGTGACATAGTCTTCGAACCATTTATTGATATCGGTGGAATGTTTCCTCACCCAGTCGATCCTCAAAGTGGCTGTATCCACTAACTTCTGCAGAGTTTGAGACATTGGCAGCAACTTTTCTTTGTGTTGCAAAGCGAAGGATTTTAACTGAGGGTAAAACGTCAATTATTTATTAGCTTTCCGCCCTGGGTTGAATTTCAAAAAAATCTTTCTTATTCGTCGTTTACGTCTTAAAACAATACATGTGAAAAAGAAACAGCTTTCTAGGTCCAAAGGCCTTCACTTTTTATATAAGTAAAAGATGTAAACAAGACATGTTTAAAAGAACTTGGCCATTTATCTACCGAGGGAGTTTAGATTGAAATCGTGCAAATTAAGAATGTATTGTTTCAAATAGTTAACCATTAACTTTTTTCCTGGATTTGATTCATTACGAACCCAACATAAGTTTCAAAAGATGCAAAACTGGGATTCATTGCTTGACGCCTCCATGGCACAATCAATCGTAAAATTTGGCACACAGATAGATCTTATTTTGGAATAAAATGTAGGATAGTTTTTATCACGCAAAAAAACGCACAGCGCAAGTGTTTTTCATACCTATCACAAGTGACAACTAGACAAGCAGGTCACCTAATAAGTGAATACTGTCGCCTATAGACATTGCCAATGTGTTTTTGACCTAATAGTTAAATAACATGCAATAAACATACCCTATCCAATTCATCGGAGGTTGTGATAAAGCCGAATGATCCGCTGAGCACGGCGGGGAACATGAACGCGTCCATTTCTGTGAACTTGGCGTAAACTCTATCGAAGTTGTTAATGAGGAAGTTTTGCGCTATCCGCGTGCCGATCGGCGGTTCCACGCTCCACGCCGCTACCGCGTATTGTTTAGGAATTTCTGTTAAACTTTTTTCTAGCAACCTGCGAAGTCAAACTCAAACTCAAAACTCATTTATTCAGTTTAGGCCCTGGTAAGGCACTTATGAATACAATTGGCTATTTGACAGTTGTAATGAAAATACATGAATTATATTAGATATGGTAGCTTATAGGTTAAGAACAATTATACAATATGTTTCTTGCATAAAAATAATTTGTAAATATTTTATTTTTGAAAAATAAACTTGAGTTTTTTTATCTGTGCATTACAAGAACCGAAAGACGGGCGGCCATGATTCTTTAAAATTTGACGTCACATTACACCAAATAAACAAAACGTCGTGTCTTTTTCGTTTGCGATAATTTATCAGGATATTTAATTAGGCACGGCACACGTCTTGTAGCTTGTCATTTTGAAAAATCAAGTGAAAAAACTAAACTTTCCACTCAAAATATGCTGAAGAGTTGAGCGATCGTCGTTACTTTTGTTTATTTATTGGGGTATGACGTCACAGCACCATATGTCACGTGACCGGCTGTTTTCGTGCGAGTTTCAAATTAATGAATAAAAAATCTATTTTTTATCCAAAAAATAAGGGTTTTTTTGTGAAAAAAATGAATGTAAGAGGTATAAAATAAGCCTACGCAATTTTTATAATACTTTTCCGAAAACTGTCAAGTAGCCAATTGACTCTACCACCGGTTCGGAATACACTTAAACTGAGAAGACTCCGGCAAGAAACTCAGCAAGTAAGATACGAGTTTCTTTTTAGTCTGGATAAGTTTGTTTTAGACCGCAATGTCACCATGGTAAGTGATGATGTGGTCGAAGGTGGTAAGCACACAAAGCCGTCGCTTATAGACAATACCAATAACAGAGGTATTGCCAATGTGTTGTCGACATTTTACAAAGCCTTAAAGACTCTCAAGTGCAACTGCCGGAACACACCGCATGGATTTAATAAGTTAAATCGAGATTTCTGCTTTTTTTTCGAAGGACCGTCCCACCTGTGTTAGACTTCCCGACTATATTTATTAAAATCAATTTGATAAATTAATGTAGTTATAACATACATAGCAATCAGCGATTCCTCCCTAGTTATGGGCAGGTTGGTGATGATCAGGGTCTTCACATTAGGGTCTGTAGTGTTCATGAAAATGTTCCATAAGAATTCAAATTCCCTTCGTCCGCCATGTTTCAGCGCCATGTTGTATACTAAAGAGCGAAGGTAGCTTGGTATGCTGAAAAAAGTATCATCATATATTTTATTGTAAAAATTTTACATTCCCACCCAGGACAGAAAGTGCGCTGTCTGTTTGTCATGAGTCTGGATATAATTATTTATTAAAGTATGTATTGAAAAAGTAGTAATCAGTTATGTGGTTTCTTTATATTTATAATTAAAATAATTATTAAAATAAATATTCTTTTTGACAGTGGTTTTTTACACCGTTAATCAAATCTTGTCAAGTCTTTTTATTCAGTTTTAGACCCTAGGGCATTATAAAGGTACACTATAGGTAGCACTATAACGGTCGAGATACAGAAGTTACCACCGTTTCGGAAGTCAGCCTTCTACTGAGAAGAACCGGCAAGGTTACATTTTTTTAAAATATTTTTGGAACATCGTGTCATAAAAATTTAACCGATGTCAGAAGTAGCTAACACTTCACAAAATGGATGAATACGGCACTTACGGGTTATTGGTGAGGTCTGTCTGACCAGCCCACTTGTCGAATTGCGCTTTAGCCCAATCCAAACACCTGGGGGATTCTACAAAGCACTCCCACATCACCAAGTTTTCTATCAAGAACGCTTCATTGTCGTCTTTGGGTTTATCGAGACCGTAGTTCAGTTTTTCTAGTTGTTTCTTGAGAATAATTTGCATGTAGTCCTGTAAATTAACTTGATTTATGAACACTAATAAAAACAAATCCAAAGAAAATAAAAATGTGAAAAAATTCAAAGATTTTTAACATACAAAGGTTGACAAACAAGCTAAATAACCTTTACATTATGTAAAAACAAATTAGTTTGTTTAAACATTTACTTTATTATGAAAATGTATCTACCCCTGAAATATACAATATTGAAGATCGATAAACAAAATAATATTTAAAAAAATGACAGAAAGAGCCGACAATTTACTAAAAGTACATAACAGTTACCTGGAAATAGATATATCCAGGCGTAGCTTTCAAATTGAATTTCAAGAATGCCATATTATTGAGCAGCAGATCCCACACAATCTTGGAATCCTCACCGTTTATGACACAAGTGGTCATACCGAGAGCATAACTATAGTTCAACTGGGTCGCTTTAGCGAGATTGAACGCGTCGTCTATAAGCTGCGCTTTAGTTATAGGCGACTTGACTACCCCTGACTTGAGAGCCAAGCTTAATAGCTCCCAGTTTTTCTGGTCGTAATTTACTCTGTAGTATCCTGAAATATTATGAAACTGAAGTGTCAATGTGCTATACTCAAGAACTATCTGTCCGATTAGAAAAATAGTTTTGGTGTTACATGGCTCTTTTATTTAGGAAGGTTGTATTTTTAAACGTGTTACTACATATATTTGTTATTCATTCACGTAAACCTACAGAACGTTTTTAATAATATCTAGGATTATTTTGGGGAAGAGGTCAAAAATATTGCCATTCTCAACTGGCTTCGACAGAACAAAAATTATATTAATTTCTTGACCTGTAAAATATATATGGCACGTTTAGTGCACCCATAGTAAACTCCACAAGAGCGATGAAATACAAAGTAAAATTTACTTTATCACAAGTTCATTAAGGTATATTTTTACTTACCAATAGCATCGACATTGACATACAAAGCTTGCGTTGAACTGATATTCGTCCGTACCACAGTGAATCTCTCTTTGAGCCAATTCTTAGGTTTAGTGCTCCATTGGTCTAACGGAGCATCCACTGTAGTGTAGCTAATGGGAATGTGCCACAGTTGGTCGATCATGTTTTGGTACGGTTCTTTGGCACTCGAAAATAGCCTCTGTGAAGTGGTAATAAGTGTTTTTATTGCTTGATTTTAATTTAGCATGAATCCAATATAAGATGTACTGTTAGAATTAGGTAAAGGTGCTACAAGACAGAGAAGGTTGAGAGATTTTTGTAAGTATTCAATTCTAACTAAGTATTAATGTGAATGTCATTTTGGATATCAAGATGTTTGTTACTCTTTCATGAAAATACTACAGAACGGATTTTGATGAAACACATGTGGATTATATCCTGGAATAAAACATAGGATACTTTTTATCCCGGGAAAAGATAAGATCTCTGAAACCGCGGAGTCTCCATAGTAAACATTTTATAGCATGATTAACTGAACACACAAAGGTTTCGAAAAGAATCTCAAAATAACGACATGGTAAAACTTGTCAAAAGAATAGTCCTACAAAAAAAATCGTACTAAAATTTATTCCTGAAAAAAAAAAAAAAACTTTTTAAAATACACACCTGTTCCAACTCAACATCTCCAGTGTCGTAGTTCCTGTTGACTTTAACCACCGGGTACCCAGCTTGTCGTGTCCAAGTGTTCATGAACTCAACCACGGATAGATCTTGGAGAGTCGGATCTGATTTAGTTGCCTTCGACATCGCGTCCCACAGGTCGTTCTCTTCGGCGTTTGCGTATTTCCTTAAGAAATTCAAAGAGTTTCAAACCCATTTTTACCTATATATGGTTGAGGGTTAACGCGGACTTCTTTATTCATGCATATTTCATGAGAATTTCACATAAGTAACCCGGCAAGTAGCAACCTAACTGTGACATTATTTACTATTTATTTATTTATTGCCGGCTCTTCTCAGCAAAGGCAACCTTCCGAACCGAGCATTTAAAGTCTATTCATAAGTGCCTGTGAAGGCCTATTTGGATGAATAAACAATTTCATTTCATTTCATTGTTAGTTTTCCGACCCACGGTTTCACCCGCGTTCCCGAGGGATCTTATCTTTTCCCGGGATAAAAATTATATGTCCTTTTCCAAGGTTTCATCTATCTCTATACCAAATTTCATCTAAATCGGTTCAGCGGTTTAAGCGTGAAGAGGTAACAGACAGACAGACACACTTTCACATTTATAATGTTGGTATGAATTTCAAGACATCAACGAAAATTTTGTATTTTAACTTAATATTTTGGCAAAGCGACATTTTAGAATGGAAAAGTATACTACACTACATGGTAAAATATGTTTTTTAAAGGACAAGAAGGCTGAGGTGCGACAACACCCTTGCGCGTATTGTTTGGCGAGCGCTTAGGTCGCTCTCAATCGGGTAGAGTTAAATTTAGACAACTGGCCGCTGAAGACGCCCTAGGTGTGGCACGAACATTGGCTCAGGGCGTTACTGGGGACACACAAATAGTGGATAAAGACTTCGAGGATTTAGAGGATTTTTAGGGGATGGTCGGAGAAATTAGTATTAAAGTTCAGTAAAAATTTTGCAATAGGTACCCTAGGTGGAGCTACAGCTGTTCATCTACTTACCAATCATTCAAATAGATGACCAAACCCTTATGGAAGAGGTCTTCGGAGACGGTGTGGTTGAGCATCCTGATGAGATTGGCTCCTTTAGTGTAAGATATTTCATCGAACTTCTGCGATATCTCGGAGGCGTCGATGACGCGGCGCGACACGGGCGACGTGTTCTTGAGCGCGTCCGATCGCAGCAGATCCATCTTGTCGCGCGAGAATGATTCGAACATCTTCCATTCCGGTTCGATCTGTATAGTCATCACTTAATGTTTAGTTTCGAAACAGGGACTATAAGTGTAGAAAATTATGAATGGGATGGAAAATATAGAAGTAACAGAGAAGTATGAACGAAATGATAGGAAGAACATGAAAGACGAACGAAATATATATGGGATAGAATGAACGATTGATGAAAGACTGAATAAAACTGGAAGAGATAGATAGTTGAATGTTAAAGAAGATCTTTGACTATATCAGGGGACGGCGGGGATGGCATCAAATGCCATCATTACAGACGATGATAGCTCAGTGGTAGTGACGTCGGATACCGCGGCGAAAGGCAATGACCTTGAGCTTTCGGTGAAGGAAAACATCGTGTGAACAAATAACAAGTTCAATGTTAAGTTCTAGGCCTTATAAACCCAAGTGGTACTCGACGCGTATGTGAGCGAGTGCCAATGACAATGCATTTAAATTATATGGATTGACGCTTATACGCGTACAAAGGAAAGTGCTAAATAGCACTGAACGTGTTAAAGTACTCTTTCCTTTGTACAAGTTAATATTTTAATTAGTTTTTTTATACCACAATTGACAACGAAGCTGACGGAATGGTAAGTGACTACCGTCGCCTATAGACATACATAAGCAATACCAGGGGGATTGCCAATGTGTACACCTTATTACAATGCCTTAAAGGCAACTTGCTCTAAAGTGCAACTGCCGAAATACACCAACAGGTGCTTAGCGACATATTTTCAACTTGAGGGTTGTAGCCAGCCAGTCGAGTACTACAAAGTACCCTACCACCGTGCTATGGTTTTCTCAAGATGTTTTCCTTCACCGAAAGCCCAAGCTCATTGTAGGATTCCAACCCACGACCTTCGCCGCGGTATCCCACGTCACTACCACTGAGCTATCATCGCCTCAAATAAGATTTTAGGATAAAGGTAACTTGAGGCTAACTCACATGATCGACCCCTACATACTCAATGTATGTGGCGAACCCCTCGTTGAGCCACAGGTCGGTCCACCAGCGCATGGTGACCAGGTTCCCGAACCACTGGTGGGCGAGCTCGTGGGCTACGTCTATCGCCACGTTCTGCTTGTCGCGGGGCACGCTCTCCGCCTCGTTGAATAGCAAAGTTGTTTCCCTAAACCACACTTTTATTACCTCACACTTAAGTTGAACGCACACTTATCAGAGCCGAATGTTCTATCCCGGGACTCAAACTATCCCTATACCAAATTTCATCTAAATCGGTTCGGCAGTTTAAGCGTGAAGAGGTAACAGACAGACAGACATAAATCAGTTCAGCGGTTATTGATTCCCCATACAAACTTCCACCCCCCTTTTCAACCCCTTAAAGGAGGATTTCTGGGATAATAGGTAACTATTCTATGTTCTTTTCCGGGACTCAAACTATCCCTATACCAAATTTCATCTAAATCGGTTCGGCGGTTTAAGCGTGAAGAGGTAACAGACAGACAGACAGACACACTTTCGCATTTATAATATTATTAGTATATTAGTATGGAGGATATGTATCTAAAAAATGTAGTATATCAGTTATCTGGTCTCCATAGTACAAGCTCTGCTTAGTTTGAAATCATGTCAATTTTTGAAGTGAAAACTTCTTTAGGCGCTTTGAGCACTTTTTGGGTGAACAAAAATCATGGAAGTCGCGTCATCGTCACTGAACGCTTAATTATATATTTGTACTTTTTTGGGGAACAAAAAGCGTGAAACTCGCGTCATCGTCGTACTATTGTCTATAGACCCGTCTGCCTACCTTCCTAGACCTCGGATGTAAAAAGAACACACTTACCTAAATGTAATCAACCCCCAATTTTCCATAGCTCCGCTAGAGAAATCAGGAATCGCAATCAAATCTATCTTGTCCAATGCATATGGTACTCCAAACACATCCTCATAATAATCCAGCAATTTAGGAGTTATAGCTAATGCATATTTAGCCTTAGAAATCATCTCGGGTCTAGTCCAGATTTTGATTGGTTTCGTGATGTTGTCCTTGCTTACGTAGCTGGTCTCCAAGGATTGGAAGTCTGATATAATGTAGGCGACCAGATAAGTGGACATTTTTACTGATCTTTCGAAGTGTGTCCATTGCCAGTCGGGTTGGTCAACTCTGTCGGGAGGAATGAAGATTAATTGGAATTACCCTGGGACAACAAAGGAGAGTAGAGGCTCCTAATTATTTTGCATATTGGACAAATATTATTTTTCTTGCAAGTGTTTATCATTTATTGCGAGATTTATCTTTTTTTAATATTTGTGATCTGAAATTTAGTTAAAAACTTTGAACCGAACCGATTTTTTTTAAAGTATAATTTACGTGGGGCCCTTCTCTTGTGGAGGCCCTGGGCAATTGCCCCGTTAGCCCTCCCTTAAATCCGGCCCTGACCTACCTACTAGCTTGTTAACATGTTAGTGATGGTGGTTAAAGGAGATGGCACAAAGCCAAGATGTGTAACATCTTTCCTCTTGCTTTCCTGCAGTCTGTGGGAGTGATTTCGTAAAAAGGGACGGAAGTGTCTAATTTTATTTCCTCTATTGTAGTGCAGGCAAAGGGTTTTAGCTCATACAGCCTCCAACTCATTTATTGACCGCGCGGTGGTAGTTGGCTGTCAGATGGTATCAACCCATTTTCCGACAGGTTGGTACATGTATGGGTATGGTATTATCAAGGTGAGATTTCTGATGTTTCTGAGTTCTGATTTCATTTCATTTCAGGTTTTTCATTGTATGTAACTAGTGAAGGTTATTTTTTTTTATTTATTTTTGTTTTAGTCTAAGCATAAAAATTTTAAACTATTGATTGAAAAAAAGCCAATCATAGTAAGATGGTCCAAATATATTTAAAAATGTAACCTTGCTGATTTTCTTACTGGTTCTTCTCAGTGGAAGATTGACTGATTTCAGAACCGGTGGTTATTTCTGTAGCTGTACATACATAGGTTGCCTCCTAAAAAACAATAGGTACTTACATGGATTCCTGCATAGAAACCTTCATATTGGATAAAACTGATATATTACGTGGGTGTGCAATACTGATTTCAAATTTAGCTTTGAAAGCTGGCTCGTCAAAGCATGGGAACGCTGCCCTGGCTGATGTGGGCTCAAACTGGGTTACTCCAAGACTCCTGAAAGGATAATCCATGAAGGAAATATTTATTTTAAATCTCATTTTCTTTAGGCACTGATAAAGTATGTACTTATGAATGTTACACTTGACTCTATCATACTCATAGCCTAATACACTTAAACTGAGAAGACTTTGGTAAGAATGTCTGCCTGTGAGTTTGAAGATATTGTCATTTTATATAGCAGCAAGACTTGTGTTTTTGTTCACTGTTTAATGAAATAAATTAATTCTTATTTCCTATCAGAAAGAAAGGTTGAATATAACATGCGCATTATGAATGCTTAGTTAGCATATAGGATTCTAGATATTCAGTCTAGCTAGACAGTCAGCCAACCCAACAGTCGTAACCCTGTATAAAATAAATTAGCAGTTTCTCCTGAATTATACAACTGTTTGGACAACTATTTTTTTTGCTTTTTAATTATCCTATCATATTTAGTTCAAAATTTAATTTGATACACATTTAAAAATTATGTACTTACTTAACTTCTTTGTCAGTATTAGTATAAGTGCTCTTATAGAATCCGGTCAATGAGTTGGAGATTTTCCCTTCAAACGGCAGTTCTAAAATATAATCCACACCTGCTTGCATTGGTGTCTCCAATAGAAGCACCAGTCTGTCTCCCGTACCTTCTGTTATTGATAGGATTCTTATATCTCGTACGTTGCTATGCGTTACTTGAGTTTCTACAGATGTAAGAGGAAATTCTATAGTAGATAGTGTAGTAGTGGGTACTGCAGGACTAGACTCTGTTACATTACTTAATAAGGTTACATTTTCAATAGCAACAATTGGTGCTGTTGTTGTATTGATATTAGTTCCTTGAGTTACATTAGTAATAGGTGGGTTTGCTTCTGTAACTACATCACGTTTAGATCTAGAATTGCTCAATGTTTCAACTTTCTCATAGATTTGCTCAGTAAGCTTAGCTCCATTGTTAATAGTGAGGTTTTTGGCATGTAATATAATCTCTTTGGTACGTGATTCTGCTCTTATTGTTATGTACACATCACCGGAGAATGTTGAGCTTTGTAAGTCCGCTTTTATTTTGAGTCTATAAAAGCTTGGCACTACGGTTGATGGAAGCCTTAGATTGGGTGATGGTACAGATGATAGACCAAAGGGTTCTGTTTCATCCCAGAAGTCTACGGATTTTTGTGACAGCTGAAACAAGAAAAGTTATATGAAGGATTGATCTATGCTTATACATAATGTACCTTTAAAAACAAGTGAAATTATTCTGTATTGAATAATTCAAAATGTTTTGGATGCAAGTACCTCTGGAACTATGAAATTAATTGTGAAAATTCATGGAGAAGTCTCAATAAGATGTTTATTTTAATTATTATTTGGGCCTTGTTGATTTTGAACACTGTAGTTGTGATATTAGCAGTCTCTGACAGTTTCAGTGACTGCATTCCAGGATAAAAAGTATCCTCTATCCATCTCCAGGGTACAAAAAACACTTCTGCAAATTTTATCTAGGTATATGGGTTAGATAGATAAGCATTTAAAACCCTTACACAATCCTCTATTGGACTTACTTTGTCTATTAATTATACTGTAAGGTTGTTCTAATTTGACCTCCCACTTTTAATTTGACAGGTAAAGATTTTTTTTACTTTTTTGGATAAGCTTGTGTATGACAGCAATCTCACCATGGTAAGTGATGATGAGGCCAGAGGTGGTAAGCACACCTAGTTGGGAACTGGCTATCAAGTGCTTTCAACTTGAGGGTGGTAGCCAGCCAGTTGGGTCCACCGTCCACCACCTTCCTATGGTTTCCTTACGATGTTTTCCTTCACCGAAAGATCACTTATTTTAAAATGTACTTATTTAAATAGGTATGTGTCTCCATTATCTGATACATGCTCTGTTTGGTTTGGAATCGGAGTGTGTGTGAAGTCCCATGATTTTCTAAGTTTAATGTTTGTTTATTTATTAATGTTCGCATATTTGTCAATTAAAAGGGCTTTTTCAAAAGCTCATTTCATTTTAAATGAAGCAACTCCAGTAAGGATAATTTTTTGATATGATAGGTATATCTAGTAGTACTTACAGTTTCATTTCCGTAAACACGAACAGCGTTAAATATAAATAAAAAACGTAAAAATAATCCCAACATTTTGTATGTACGTAAAAAATAATATATTATTATCACAGGTTTCTAAATGCAGAGTATTGTGAGAATGTAATTTTTAAATTAACTTTCTTACATTTTGGCACAGTACTAGAACCATTAATTTAACACTGATATTATAATTCAAGAATAAAAATTCATACAATACACAAATTAATTCGCCGACCATCCGTAACTCAACAATCGAAAAAACAAACTGACTGTCACGTTGACGTTTGCTTTTTTCTTAAATTATGGATCGTGGTGATCAATAGCAAAAAGTCTTTAAAAAGTGGCAAAGAACGTGGCAATCTTTAGAGAGGCTAGATTTTTTTACAACGAGGCAAGATCATTATATTAACTGCGAAATTAAATAATGATAATTTAATTATTATTATAAGATAACCATAGGCACATGAAATCGGACACCGCCTCGTACGGTGCGTGAGGTTAAATAAAATAGATAACTTCTAACATTCAATATTTTTTTTCGTAAAGTACATGGCGATTAAAATAACAATAATGTAAACTTACCTTGAAATAAGTGATAAAATGAACAATCACTCCTACTATAACAGCTACGATGATGGCAAAGATGATTAAAGTGATGCAAACACAGTTTGACACGAACATCCCGCCTTTTCTTCCATATTGGATGTCTTCAGCTCCTTGGGTCTCGTACGCCAGGAACTGTTGCCGGCTCGTTGAAAGGGTCATGGTGTCAAACCATTCTGCAAAAAAGATTTTCGATAATGTCTGTTCTATGTTGTCGTTCATTATTAAAAGTATTGTATGTGTAAGTTTTTCTGCACTGAGACATGGGACCAACCTTTCCTGCAGAGATGTAGGCCGTAAGTAACATATGTCAATAGTGTTTAAATATTATAGTAAAGATACATGGCTATGGCCCTGAGCGGAAAGGAAAATTTTAAGGATACTTAAGTGTCTAATTTGGTAGGTACTAGGATGAAGAGGCCCGTACAAATTATTGGAATTAGGTAGTAGCTATGAACATACCTAAAAATCTATTCGTAATTAGATCAATATTTACAATAGAACGTAACTGCAAACTTAGCTTGTCTATAGACATTGAGTTAAAGCAGACTCGCTACTTTTGTATCGCAAATTCTATTTTTGAATTAAAGATGATTAGGTCGATTGAAGATCGTCGAAAGTTGCTACTATGTTTTTATTTTCCATGTTGATGTTGATAATTATGGACACGCGTTCGATTTTCGAACTGCTCATAGGCGTGAACGAATCCGAAGATGGAATACCTACCTACATTTGTTCAGAATACTTTTAAATGGCCTTCTAATTTGTCCTTGACTTATGCTAGCTATGAGTTCTCCAAATAAATAAATACAAATATAAATCTCCTCCTTTTCTGAAGTCGTTTATACTCGTAAATAGAAGAAAGCTATTTATTCACTCTGGCCTCGAAAATCCCTAGATTGTAGGAGACAAGCTTGAGACAAGTAACAGACATCGGAAGTAAGATCCTCTCTGCTGTATGGATTATAAATGAGGATGCATAGCCTTGCGTCCATATCGGCATCTTCAATAACATGTGTAATTTTTCCTTGAGTTTTGTGATTAAGTGTTAGAATGGGATGGTGACAGGTTGAATATTTTTTGTTTTTCCCGTCAGATGTTTGACAAGCAGGCATCCGGGTCACCTGATGGTAAGTGACTAATAGCGTCTATGGGCATTAGTAATACCAGGGGGATTAACAATATTTTACCGACCTTTTACAATGCTTAGAAGTAATAACTGGCTCTCAAGTGCAACTACCGGAATACAGCGATAGGTACAAACTTGGCTAAAGTTTTTTACTTGAGGGTGGTAGCCAGCCAGACAAGTTTAACAAAGTACCTTACCACAGTGCTATGCTTTCCTGACGACGTTATCCTTCACCGAAAGCTGAAGCTTTTAAGGCGATGATAGCTCAGTGGTAAGTGACGTCGAATACCGCGGCGAAGGTCGTGGGTTCGAATCCTTACAATGAGCTTGAGCTTTCGGTGAAGGAAAACATCGTGAGGAAACCACAGCACGGTGGTAGGGTACTTTGTAGTACTCGACTGGCTGGCTACCACCCTCAAGTTGAAAATCTGTCGCCAAGCACCTGTTGGTGTGTTCCGGCAATTCCACTTGAGAGCCAGTTCGCCTTTAAGGCATTGTAATAAGGTGTACAACACATTAGCAATCCCCTGGTATTGCCAATGTCTATAGTCGACGGTTGTCACTTACCATCAGGTGACCCGCCTGCCTCGTTGTAACTTGTGACATAAAAAAAAAAAAAAAAAAAAAAAAAAAAAAAAGCTCATAGTTGGATTCGAACCCACGCGATCTCACTACCACTGAGCTATTATCAAAATTCCTGAAATACCGACCTATTGTTAAGAATTTCCCACATATTGATTTGTCGTGAACTATTTGTATTTTAAGGCGATGATAGTCGGATACCGCGGTGAAGGTTGTGGCTTTGAATCCTACTATGAGCTTGAGCTTTCGGTGAAGGAAAACATCGTGAGGAAACCATAGTACGGTGGTAGGGTACTCTGTAGTACCCGACTGGCTTCCTACCAGCCTCACGTTGAAAATCTGTCGCCAAGCACCTATCGGTGTGTTCCGACAGCTGCACTTGAGAGCCAGTTCCTATCTAGGCTGTGTGCTTACCTCCTTCGGCCACATCATCACTTACCATGGTGAGATTGTGGTCAAACACAAGGTTATCCAGAATATAAAAAAAACGTAGTACAAAAGATGACATTGGAAATATCCACCAGTATAATCGTACGATGATGACTTAATTCATCTACCCACTGTTACCTCTGGCCTGGCTTCTCAATCATCAACAATACAAGGATTACATCAACGTGTAAATCATCTAATAGGTACTTATTGAAGATAATAACACGTGCTGAACGGTGGGTAGGGTAGCTAATCTTTAATAATCAAGTAAAGACGCTTATTGCCTGCGCCTACGCAGTCGTATCCAGTACCAAGTTTTCAAAATATCCTCTTACAGTTATATTAGCATGGTTGTCAGAAAAAATAATATAGATTTATACTTTTAAATAGGCATTTGGAAACGTGACCAATGTGGCATCTTTAATAAAAAAAAATAACTGTCAGAGACGTTCATAAAAAATCAATGGTCATTTAACAATGACATCGCTAATGCGGAAGCGGTGAAACGAATGAAGCCTTGAGTATGTTTGCGAGCTTGTGCATTATTGTGGATAAGTCTGTAATGTTCACTGATTAAGAAAAACAATGACCTGACAGGGGTATTATTATACGATGCATAACAATCTATACATACAAACTTAAGGGGGAGATAAGTGGGGGAGTCATATACCGAATAATAATAGTTTTTCGAACTACTAACCGGACATACTGTACCTGGGGCTAGAAACTTGAAATTTTGCATACAGGTTACTTTTATGATGTAGGCATCTAATTTTTATTTATTTCTCAATCTACACATTCCAAAGGTATGAAACTAATGCGGGTTATAATTTTTTATGCATTTTTGTATTAGTTTAAGAATAAAATTGTTAAAACATTTGAAAAAAAAAAGCCAATATAGTCAGATGGTCCAAAAATATTTAAAAAATGTAACCTTCCTGAGTTTCTTGCCGGTTCTTCTCAGTTGAAGGCTGACTTCCGAACCGGTGGTAACTTCTGTAATTCGACCTTCATAAGTGCCCTTCTAGGGCCTAACTAAACTGAATAAATGGTTTTGACTTTGACTTTGAAAGAAATATACAAGCGCCCACCAAACCAGTATCCGCTAAGAAAAGATTTTTGAAAATATTACCCCTAGACTCAGACCAAATAAAAAAGGTAGACAGACCCCGCGCACTTAAATTGAAGCACAGTTATTTTATTTTTATTTATTTAATTAAAAAACATAAACAATATTACTGTTTCTTCGCTCCCGTAAACCAATATGTTGGTTTGTTAAGGAAGCCGATTTATAAAGGAAGCTGAATGCGTTCCTGTGTGACAGTGCAGGTTACGCACACAACTTCGTTTACGTACGCTCCATCTACCTTTTTTATTTGTTCTGTGGGAAGGGAGGGAAACCGCGGGATGGTACGTTACCTATGTAGTTGAGCTCTTTTTATAGAATAGCTTTTTACTCTTCAACAGAACTAATATTGGACATAATTGAAAAGTTACAGACAACCCATAATATATCCACCAATACTTAAAAAGCTTTTTATCGAATTACTGACTTCAGGGCAATGACGCACATAATCTCGGTTAGGTATTCCATTTCAAATTGATTTAGCGGAAATGATTGGAAAGCCGAAATGGCATTGACAGCCTTATGTCCAAAGTATTAGAAAAGCTAAAATAAACTCTATCATCATATTAATAAGATTTTAAATACTACATTATTATTATGATTGAGTAACCAGACTCTTGTTATTAAATTAGGTACAATTTTTAAAGATATGTTTTGCTAAGATTCATGGGAAAAAAATATAGGTGCGTAATTATGGAGAGATTACAGATTATTCACGCCTACCAATACATAACTGTGAGTCAAACTAAGTATTATTATTTTGTCCGTGGTTAGCTACTTAGTTTAATATTCTACAATGTGATTATAGACAAAGAGGTTTGTATTTATACTATGTTTTTGCTATAGACGAACTCACAGTCTTAGCACAGTATGTTCAGTCTTCGTCAGACAGTGTTAGTCTATAGCAAAATCTTAGTAAATATATAATAATATCTAATAATAATAAAGTTTTAAATTATTATATAAAATGTAATCTTCTTTTTTTATTGGGTTAGGTTTTTTATAATAGTTTTAATTTTTAGGATAATGTTATAAAAAATATTTTCTAAGATTTGTAAGAAATAAAGAGCATAATAATAATAATCACTTGGCTCAGCCCGTAAATGTTGCTAAAACCAGCCAAAGAGCTGAGAAAAAAAAAGAAACATCAAAAATAATAATCATTTATTTGCTAAAAACATGGGCTAAATTCAATAAACAAAATACAAACGAAAACGCATCGTCACTTTGCAAGTATCTGTACTATAACTAAGCTATTAGGGTTCCGTACCCAAAGGGTAAAAACGGAAACCCTATTACTAAGACTCTGCTGTTCGTCCGTCTGTCTGTCACCATGCTGTCTCATGAACCGTGATAGCTACCCAGTTGACATTTTCACAGATGATGTAGGTATTTCTGTTACCGCTATAACAACAAATACTAAAAACAGAATAAAATAATTAAAAAAGAAACTACAAAATTTGTACGGAACCCTCGGTGGGTGAGTCCGACTCGCACTTGGCCGGTTTTTATTATTGTTTTTTCGAGTTAGACTTGAACCATGATACAGTCTTAATAATCCACATCTAGAGCCAAGAATAGATACTCCAGCTAGTACCTACAGTCTGTTCGATTGAAGCTAAAATAAAATTAAATAAAAAAACCGGCCAAGTGCGAGTCGGACGCACGCACGAAGGGTTCCGTAAAAAAGGCAAAAAAATCACGTTTGTTGTATGGGAAAAATATTTATTTTATTTTAATTTTATTATTTATTATTAAAGTAAAAATACAACTGAGTATTTTGTGAATGTTTCAAGTACCTACCGGTTGCCATTATTGATATCGAGCAAAAAAGGGCAAAAAAATAGCGTTTGTTGTATGGGAGCCCCCCTTAAATATTTATTTTATTATGTTTTTAGTATTTGTTGTTATAGCGGCAACAGTAATGCATAATTTGTGAAAATTTCAACTGTCTAGCTATCGCGGTCCTTGAGATACAGCCAACAGACAGACGGACGGACAGACGGACGGACAGACGGACAGACTGCGAAGTCTTAGTAATAGGGTCCCGTTTTTACCCTTTGGGTACGGAACCCTAATAAAAAAAACATGCATCACACACAATACATACATACCTATAACTATAATTGTCGGACCGCATAATGTATTACTGCTTACGAAACAAGATGCACAGATTCAAATCTACACGTGTTGTTAATTATACGAAACATTTGGCAGATACAATACCCCACAGTAAAGTACATAACAGATCTACCACACATCTTTCTACAACATAGTACCTAGTAACCTAAGTACTATCCCGTTTTCTAGCGAAGTTTTTTTCCGTAACATCGGATGCCGTATCGAAAGTACATTGGTATTTTTTTTCATTGGATAGGTACAAAATTATATTTAAAATTTTACTTTAGGTAGTATAGTGTAAAGATTTATCACGGGAGGAATGCTTTTGGGGGGGTTGAGTCCCTTAGTCTCCCCCTGGATCCGCTATTATAGTAATTATAGTCCTCCCGTGACAAATCTATAATATAAAAATGAATCGCAAAATGTGTTGGTAAGCGCATAACTCAACAACGCCTGGACCAATTTGGCCAATTATTTTTTTTAAGTGTTCTTTGAAGTCCAAGGATGGTTTTTACGGCGAGAAAAAATCGAATAATTGCCGGGAAAACCCTAAAAACAGCCCTTTTCTTTTTCCCATACAAACACCCAGCTGTCAAACATTTGACGTCAATCGAAACAAAACAAAGACGCGTTTTAGAGAAATAGGGCAGAACAAGGTCTGCCGGGACAGCTAGTCTTCAATAAAATTTGATAGGCAGGTATTATTTTAATAAACTACTTTATTTATTTACAACAAATGTACAAAATATACATGCAAATGTACAATTACAATACATAAAAAACATCTTCGAGGCTGCCGCTGCTGCCGATCGGCAAGGTTCCCAGAAGGCTGGCAGCGTTTCCTCTTTGGATGGCCAAGCTGATGCGTTGGCGGAAAAAGCTCCCCGCCCGCCGGTCACCCGAGGCCTCGATTAATTTTTTACATAAAATATTTGCGAAACGACGAGCTTCAATTAATTTTAATTAATATTATTTAGAAAACATTGCACTACCTGAAGTATAGTTTCAAATAGAAAATTGTTAGCTTCTTTACTATTAAACTTGATAAAACCTACCCTCAACCCCTCGCACACCAAATCCTGAATCCCCTACTGCTCAAATACAAAGTTCGCTACGTTCAACTGATCTAAAATTACTTGAAAATGTCTAAGAAATACGAAGAACCTAACAAGTATGTTGTCAAGTTAGCTGATGTCCTTACAAATTAGTTCGGCTAGTCGTCATCATCCTAGTCGATTTGTCAATACAATAGGCGAGTCGGTGCACGGAACATTAGTCCCAATACTAAAAACTTCAATGTCAATGGATACAACCGAAACAATTACCAAAAACACACGCTAATTGTTAACTTTTAAATGAAAATTTGTTAGAAATATATTATTGAACAAAAGACGTTCATAATGATTGAATATTACGATTGTATTTTCATTATAATATGTATGGTTGTTAGTTTTATTTTGTTACATTAAAATTACGTTTTACAGGATTTAGTCTGTATTCAGATTTCTATAAAAGAATTGTGTGGGTGTGCGAATTGAATCGGAATCAATGTTTATCGAAGTGGAATCGTTTGTTTGTTTGTCCTTCTATAAATTTGTAACGGATCGGCTTGATTTTTGTACGGTATATAGTTATTTTTTAACCCGTGAATGCGAGTGACTGCATGGCGGATGCTAATGCAGTTCCTTTCAGTACAAAATTTAATAATACACCTATGATGTCTGTCGAAACTACCTACGTTACGTAGTTTTGTTGGGAACTTGCGAAGTTACGTTGCCTTTTCATTTTATTGAACCTGTGTTTTGTCCAATAAAGATCAATTTAAGTACAACAGTGAAATGAAATGAAAGCGTGTATCGTGACTTTTAAGGTTGTCCCAAAAGTCTGGTAATATACAGGGTGGCCGGAACATTGACGTCCAAAAATAAAATTTCGGTCCCTCGTATCGTGGGGTATTCGAATCACCCCCATGTATGTTCCGCGACTTTTCATAGTTTTCGAGTTATGAATTTTTTTCTGAATGTTTGAAAATTTTCGACCTGACCAACCTAAAAAAATTCTAAAAAAAAAAGTAGAGGGTTTTATCGAGTTTCTTTTTTTGCAACTGAATTTTCATAAGTAGTACTTTTATGCATAAAATAATCAGCTTCGTAACTGTGATGAAAGTTATGAAAATGTTGATCTAAAGTGAAAAATTTACGTTCGGTAAATTATGACTCAAATTTTCAACTTTAAATTAAAAATCTTAACAGGTGACTTCATAATTCCTAAGTAGGCTTCAAGAATGCGCCAGACTCTCAGCTTTCATAATCATAAAAAAAATGAAGTACTTAATAGGGCTACTTTGTTTAAAATCGGCCTTCAAAGACAGCGAGGTGGAAAAATTCTTAAAATTACCCATCTGAGTAATTATTTTTTTTTGGCTATTTTCTCGTTCCTAAGGTTAATTAATGATAAGAATACTGAAAACTAACCAACAAATAGTTTCAGAGTTGGGTAAGAAAAGTTTTACGTAAAAAGTGGTTTTGAATAAAACACAGATGATAATGTGAAAAAAGTACTTAATTTATTTTTAACATTTACAAAAGGTTTTCAAAGTGGCCACCACCAGCAGCAATACACATTCTACACCTACGTAAGAAATTGTCTGGCAATCGTCTAAAAGCGTCTCTGTTCTCTCTCACAACACGTTCAGCTTCTGCAATCAACTGCCTCAGCTCTTGTTCACTTGAACAGTCTCGGGCGTATGCTATTTCCTTGCAATAGCCCCAAATAAAGAAATCGATGGGGTTGAGATCAGGTGAGCGTGGAGGCCACCTAATTGGTCCGCTGCGTCCGATCCATCTGTTGGGGTATGTTTCATCTAAGTAATTTCGGACCTGGGTTGCATAGTGACACGGGGCGCCGTCATTTTGCAACACCATGGTTCGTCTGAGTTCGAGATTCACATCTGCCAGCAACAATGGAAGTTCATTTTCCAAAAAGTTTTTGTATGTTTCTCCATCAAGTCTGGACGGCAGTTCAAACGGACCAATTAGTTCGCCATTGAGGATACCAGACCACAAGTTAACACTGAAGCGATGTTGAAATGTCGAAGCTCTCACTTCGAGTGGATTTTCATTCGCCCACTTGTGGTAATTATGAATATTAAATATTCCGGATCGCTCAAATCGTGACTCATCTGACCATAAAACTTTATTGAAAAATCCAGGATCCTCTTGCTCTTTTCGTAACATGGTTTGGCAAAAATCAACGCGCAATTGGTGATCTGTAGGCAGTAAAGCTTGGACTCGTCGGATGTGGAACGCGTGGTATTCTTCATCGTCAAGAATGTCTTGGATAGAAGTCCTTGGGATGTTCAGAGCACGAGCCATACTTCTCGTACTCGTAGACGGATTTCGCTGAACTTCTTCCAGCACCATTTCTCTGCGATCCGGGTTAGCTCTAGGGATTCCTTCATGACTGCCGCGTCGACCAGGAATGCGGCCTGCCATCAAAGTGTTGTGCGTGTTAATAAAAACACGATGGTCGGGATATCGCTCAGGTTGCGGCCCACCACGACGTTGAAGTTGTTCGCGATACAGTCGCGCTGCTTCATGGCCGTTTCCTTGTGCAACTCCATAAAAATAATGCATTTCTGCATATTCACTTAACGTGTAACTCATTTTTTACACTTCCACGTAAAAAAAGTCCAAATCAGAATGCAAAACACAGTCCAATAAACGAGCAAAGTAGTCAAATAAGTAGGCAGCGGAGTCCGTAGGCAAAGCGAGTGTGGTAAAGACAAAATGGCGACACGCGTATAGCAGTAAACACAATGTGAGTACGACTGAGGTACTTGTTTTGCGCTGGCTTCGGTTGCGCGCCTTGCGTGAGAGAGATAGCAATAATTCGGTCTCTTTTCCTCTCGGTCCATTGTTATTGCAGGTAAAAGAGTTGCACCCTCGTTTACAACCCATAGTCCACGAGAACGGATCGCGCAAAATTCATTAAACTAACATTTAAAAAAATCTCCGTGTTTAAATCTTAGCTTTCCTGCAGTCATTTTTGGTTAGCAAACTAAATAACCTGCGCTCGGCTCGCTCAGTGGTCGCACATTGGTGTGGTGTGGGTGCTCCATGGCTGCACGCACTGGTGTGCGGTTGCAGAGTGTTTAGGTACATGCTTGCTTTATACTCATCTTGTATTGTATTATTATAATTATGATTAGACGAATGTGAGTACCCAGACAAACCTTCATAGGTTTATAGGGTACAATAAACAAATTGATTATGTATTACTTTATATTGATCAATAAATAAAAAAAAAAAAAAAAAGGAGCGAGAAAATGGAAAAAAAAATTTATTAATCAGATAGCTAATTTTAAGAATTTTCCACCTCGCAGTCTTTGAAGGCCGATTAAGGCCAAAGTTAGCCCCATTAAGTCCTACGTTTTTTAATGATTATGAAAGCTGAGAGTCTGGCGCATTCTTGAAGCCTACTTGAGAACCATGAAGTCACCTGTTTAGTTTTAATTTGAAGTTGAAAATTTAAGTCATAATTTACCGAACGTAAATTTTTCACTTTAGATCAACATTTTCATAACTTTCATCACAGTTACGAAGCTGATTATTTTATGCATAAAAGTACTACATATGAAAATTCAGTTGCAAAAAAAGAAACTCGATAAAACCCTCTACTTTTTTTTTTAGAATTTTTTTAGGTTGGTCAGGTCGAAAATTTTCAAACATTCAGAAAAAAATTCATAACTCGAAAACTATGAAAAGTCGCGGAACATACATGGGGGTGATTCGAATACCCCACGATACGAGGGACCGAAATTTTATTTTTGGACGTCAATGTTCCGGCCACCCTGTATATGGTATATATACTTAACGTGACTAAAGATTTAGATACCAAGCCAAAATAATAATAATTATGATCGTCATACGTGGCTTTTACTACTTGTCCAAATTCTATCTAACTTCATGTAATAAAACGTAGAAAATTACAAAAAAAACGTACAGTTTTCCGATCACTATTTAGCTATTAAGTTACGTCTAGCACTAAATCGATCTAGCTATGGAGGTATGACCAATGCTATGTAGGTACCGATTCGAATGCGGGTCGGAGGCGATAACAGCCAGCCGTGTGCTCGACTGTAGCTTTCCATTTAAATTCTATATTCTATGCGATATTTAGTTTACATTCAAGATATTGTTATGAATTGGTAGAATGGCGAAGCGAATATTAAAACATTTTCTTATTCATAGCAAATAGGGTTTTCATGGGATATTTATAATATCGCAATTAAGTTTAGATAAGAACTTAAATTGAGCGTACCAATTATCAAGGTAAACGATAAAACTAATCTGTTAAGACAAACATTTGGAAAATCCATTCCTTTCGCCGACCGAGACGGTGAATGGAATTTTCGGAATTCATTGCTGACGTCATTATCTTTGTCGAAATCATGACTAATCTTGCAACAGCACTTCCTTATTGATAAAGATCTGGATCAATGAGCGAGCCTACGCGACTGCGTCATGTAGGACGTAAGTTACTACTAGCTGTCCCCCGCGGTTTCACTCGCGTTCCCGAGGGATCTTATCTTTTCATGAACCTTTAACGCCAAGTACTTATCGTTGCAAGTGTTAATTAATATAAAGAAGTACAGAACAGGGAAAAGAAACAGATAATTAATTAAAAGCTCCTGAAATTTTCGTATTTTGGCATTCTTGATAGGCCAAATTTCTTGAAATGTCAGGAAATTTCCTGACGTCTGGTAACCCTAGGTTTATTGTCTTTACAGCGATTAGACGCAAACCAAGATGTTGAATAGAGCGTAGGCACGTGTATGTGACGATAGCCAGACATAATAGTTAAATCGTTACCTAGCTAGCATCGGTACCTAAGTATGTACTTGTAATTTTCAGAGAAGTTGCTTTTGCTGAGAAGAGCCGGCAATAATCTCAGCAATAACTCATTTCAAGAGCAATTATTACAATTTCTACTTAGATATATCTGCATAAAGGCCTTCAGGTACATCTTAACTAGATGATCTAAACAGCGCCCGTATCCGTAACAACCCAGGCTTTAGAATGACTGTACAGTGAGCGACAGTAGCGTTTTTTTTTGGGAGGACAAAAAGATGGGGCCATTTTACTCTTACGCGGACTGTTCGGAGAGTGCTTCGGGCTCTCAACCGTTATAAATATAAATTATTTATGTATAACTTAGTAAATAAGAAACTCGCATAATTTTTTGTCAATATATTCAGACAGATGGACAGAGTTACTTTCGTATTTATATTATTAGTTAGGAATGTATTGTTCAAGAATAAGCGTAAAAATGTTATGTTAGTCATAAGTAGGTACGTACTGTGGCAATGAATTTTAAATGCAATTAAATATATTTTACTCAGTCACGGTTTGTCATTATTAAAATTTGAAAATGATTTGTAAATTAAAATTTCTGATCAAACAATAAATGAAAAAAGACATTTTACTAAGTTTCGACTAAACCATTTCAATTGTAAAAAAATATATGTTTAGAGTTCCATAAATAATTAAAAATATCTTTGTTTAAATTACTGTTCGTTTTTTTAACGAGGCACATTCGAGGCAAATATCCATATGAATATTTCTACAAATACCTACTACGCTTCGCCTAGGCCTTGGTTACGCTAATTTTATTATTGAAGCATAGACAATGAATAGATATAGACAAGGACTGTCTACCTACTAATTACGTATTCAATACCTATGTATTTTGCAGATATATCCAACTATTATAATAAAGCGAATGTGTAATCTTTGTTACTCAACAACGCTCAATAATGGCTGAACGAATTTTGATGTAATTTAGCACGGACAGATGAGCCCTCGAATCTTCTATATAGATAGGTATCTATCTATCGTACTAATATTATAAAGAGGAAAGGTTTGTTTTTGGAACGAAGTTCCTTATCGCGCGTTGTGAATTGTGAAAGGGGGCTAGAAGGAAAAAAATCTCACGAAAATCACCGACACTTTAATGTCGGTTATTTTTTAAAGTCACCGACCGCTGTGCGGCGTGCGCATGTTTCTCTGTCTCTCTATCTCTCTCTCTCTCTCTCTTATAGAAAGCAAGCCAGATATTTTCATTTCTATTTATATATATATAAATACAAATGTTTTTTTTTTATATATATATACTCTCTCGACTTATATAACTTCGTTCCATCCGGGTGTCCCTTGACACCTCTCAAGTTTTTTTTTGTTGTAGGGGTAATTATTGGAACTACTGGACCGATTCAAAAAATTCTTCCACTAATGGACACTACATTCACTGTCTAACATAGGATATATTTTATTTTAATTCGATCAGGAACGCGAGTGGAACCGCGAGGCTGAAGCTAGTGTAAATATAAACTTGACCTAACTATGCACAAAACCTATGTGACTATTTGAATGACGTACCTATGCAACCACGGAAGCGTATTTCAAAATTCAACCCTAAAGGGGGTAAAATACAGTCACTTTTTATTCCTTTGAATCTATTTTATTCATCAGTTAACTGCTGCTTTACTATCTACACCTTGTAAAAGGTGAGTCGGAAAAGACATAATACATTGAATAAAATGCATTGTATGGTTATTTATCCACTTTTAAAGTATTTACTCAGTAGGTACCTAAGTAAATTTCCGTAACATCGTGTTTGTTCGATAAGTGATTCATTCGATGTTACAATAAATAAATACAGTGTTATTGATTGCAAATAGTACGAGGTGTGGTAAGGTTACTATACCATAATGTCGTAATAACAGAATATCTATAGTTATATTTAAAATTAATTGTTGTTATTGAAAAACTTAACCTAAAAGAAAAACATAAAAAAAATACATACCGCCAGTTAATTCAATCCGTGATTAAAATTTTATGTAATTTAAAAGAATAATCACTAAACACTGTCCATAAACAAAATCCAGGAAACAAAAACTCACTGTCAAAAGAAACAATACTTTGAAATTTAAATTAAGAAATTCGAATATAGGTAGACGTCGAGACCAGCGCACGCGACTTTAATCTATGGCGAAGGCAATATGCATGTAGTCGAAGTAATTTACGTATTTCACCATGACCAATTTACATTGGTCTCCGGCACAACCTCCGTATTGTATATTATTTGTATACCGGCGGGTAATAGTACGAGGGCTCTTTATAATTGGTCGCTTACAGCAAGAATCTGCTGTCAAACTACGTCAAACTGAGTTCTTTCGTCCTTGTTGATAATTCGCCGGTAACGTACAGTGGCCAGTATTCCGTTCGAAATTTAAACCAAAAATGTTATAGTCTGTATTTTTTTTTATGCGGCGATGCTTGCGTTATCGGGTCACAGGGTAATTGATTTTTGACACTACCTATCTACTCCATTTTGTATTGAAATACCATTATGAAATCACAAATGTATGCTTCCCCATTATTAATATCCTATTATTTTTTATTTATTGTTCAAACAATACCTAACCGCAGTTACGTATACATAATATGATCAATTACAACAAGTAGGTACATACATATCTATGTAATCTCAGTTTGTCTTTTTGCGTGATTTTCATTAGTAAAGGGCTGAACAAATTTAGTTGAAATTATTACGTTTAAAGTAGAAAAGAATTAAATTAATAACTTATTTAGATAATTATACATTGCACAGGGTTAAGGATGAGTTTTATAGCTTGGGAGTTTTTAGGAACTCATCCTTAAAATCAATGTTTTCTAATAGTATTATCGTTAGAATAAGGATTCTCTTTGTATGCAAGGTTTTTGGGAGAAAGATTTATTTATCACGAGGAAACCATACCTAGTAGGAGGTAGGGTTCCTTTTAGTACCCGTCTGATTTACTATCACCCTCTACTTCAATCTACCGGTGAGTTATAGCTGCTATACTTGAGAGTCGGTTTATATTAGACTTTGTATGCCTTCGCCAACATTGCCAATCACAAAAAAAAGTCTATCTTTTTGGGAACTTATACGTATAGATCAATATGTATATACTTACCGACCTAGTAGGGATGGTGACTGGCATATCAAATCAGCTTCTTTTATTAAATGTCAAAACGATTATTTATTTATATGGAGTTTTGTATTCATAAATATAGACCTACTCTTTATCGTTAAAATGGTAATTAAAAATTTTTTTAGAGGATTTTTATACTTTTTCTTGAATAAAGATAAGGCAAATTAAATTTTAAATATTTTATTTATTGCATATCTACGTTTTGGTACTTCCAAAAGTATAAGTATAATCACATTTACTATGCCGAGATTATGGTAGGTATATATAAAAGTGGTCATCTACTTTTGGGACTGATTGTTCATGTTACGAGTGTGTGGTGGGTGTCACAATGACATTTGCGGTAAATACGTTCCGGGTAGGTAAATCTACAGCTATCAGTGACGATGTTGTAGGTATAGGCTACCAATGACGTCACGACATATTCGCAACATCATAACAAGAACTAATTACCTATCATTGACATGGTAACAGTTATGTTTGACCTATTTCCTGCTACTTACTATCAATTTACATACGTATATAATAGCCTAAAAGGTAAATCAAGAAGAATTCAAAACTAACGTATTATACTAATATTAATGGCAAATGTGTTTGTTGGTTTGTCTTTCTTTGACTCAGTAATCGACGTTATTTTTGCTTAGGTATCACAGTAATTACTAGCTGTCCTTCGCGGTTTCACCCGCGTTCCCGTCGGATCTTATCTTATCCTGGGATAAAAATATAGCCTATGTTACTCAGGGATAATGTAGCATTCTAATGGTGAAATAATTTTTGAAATCGGTACAGTAGTTTTTTAGTTAAACCATAAATCAAATCCTCTATAAAATATTAGTTTAGATAGGTCGGAGACAGGCAAATTTTTATTTTAGGAAGGCGGGTACAATCGCATGGTGGACGCTAGTTAGAAATATTTTGGGTGTTGGTATATCACTCTCCAGCTCATAAACTACCTATCTCAATACAAAAAAGGCTGACCCCCGCGGTTTCGCCCGCATCCCTCGCACCGCATGAAATCTTATCTTTTCCTGAGGTTTTTTTTTCTTTATTCTGGATAGGCTTGTGTTTGACTACAATCTCACTATGGTCAGTGATGATGTGGCCGAAGGTGGTAAGCACACAAAGCCTAGATGGGATCTGGCTCTCAAGTGCAGCTAAAAAGCAGATAAAAAGTATCTTATGTTTTATTCCAATATGCAGGATATGATCCACCCATGTGCCAGATGCGCAAAGTGACTTTATTAGTAGGATAGGATAGTATACGAAGGATTACGCAAGTGTTGATTAGTAAATACGATATAGGATCAGTTTGGTGAGTAAGACTATCAGCTACATCCTCAATAACTAGGCCGTACCTTAGTATGTAATTTCAAAGTTTTATCACAAGCAATTCATACACCCTTAATGCGATGGAAATTGCTCGTCTGACCTTCGCGATAAGTTTGTGCGCAACGATACGCACCGAAGACTATTAGTAGTTGTTACTTCATTCTTCTAGTGTTTTTATGTCGGCGATAAGATGATTTATCGTCATATTTAATGTTTTGTCGTTATTTGCCGAATTTACCTCAATTTACGTAATCTTTGTGACTATGTATTTTGTTACTTAATTTGTATGATTTATTTTTCCGCCCCGCGGATTGTCTCGCGTTCCCGGGGATCTTATCTTATCCCGGGATAAGTATCCTACGTCATTCTCCAAGGTTCCATCTATCTCTATACCAAATTTAATCTAAATCAGTTCATCGGTTTAAGCGTGAAGAGATAACATACAAACAGACACACATTCGCATTTAAAATAATTCTATGGATAGCATGCATATAGCATGGATTCACATCATGAGAGTATTTATGCATGTGAGTCACATGCCTGCTTGTGTTACCTGATGGTAAGTGACTACCGTCGCCTAAAGACATTAGCAGTACATGGGGTATTGCCAATATTCCGGAACAAACCAACCCAACAGGTATTTGGCGACAGATTTTCAACTTGAGGGTGATAACCAGTCGAGTACCTACTACAAAGTACCCTACCACCGAGCTGAGGTTTTTCACGATGTTTTCCTTCAGCCCAAACTCATTGTATGATTCGAACCCATGACCTTCGCTGCGGTATCGGACGACCTACCACTGAGCTATCATCGCTTTGTATATCAATTATTTATTTGTTGTAGATTTTACGAACGATAACTTTGCGAACGAAGAGAAGTGGATTTCAGAACGTAAAATTCTAAATGATTGTGGTAATTCATAATGAAATAAAATCATTTATTTCCACACATCGCTTGCCATACGTTATGTAACGTAATAGGCCGATATGGCGAGCTACTTTACATGCAGATTTACTTTATTGCTCGCCCGGCTTAATGAAACCGCTAAGAGTGTAACCCACACTCAATTTCAAGGTTCCGTAGTATCTTGTGCTACTATTATAAGTTAAATAACTACGTATAAATATACGCCGTAGTTTCCGAGGGACTAATATTTAACCGTAACAAATGTGTCCTATTTAAGTTACTTATGATCTATCTACGTGCCAAATAGAATCCAATTTTGTTTAGTCATTACGTTGGAACTGAGTAGTAAGTGTTTCCCAATAATTAGTGGGATAGCAACTACAATTTGTAAACCTTGGATATCATATCATAATACTCGATAGTGATTAATAAAATTTTCATTTCTTAATAAGTACCTAACTAGTTTTCGCCTACTGGTCGAAATTCCATCTTTAGGTACGCACGAAGCGTTTTTTTTGTGGTACACAAGTTTTTTTTAGTATCTATAAATACTTTTTTTAATTCAAAATTTATTTTTTATTATTTTCCTTTGTGTTATAGTTTTAAGTATGTAATATATTTTTATTATTCTTTGATCTTATCCATTAAAAAAAAACAAAATAACTATTAGTCTTAGAATTAAAAATAAATAAAATAATAAATAACTTTAATTTACATGAAACAGTGACATTCAAATTACAATCCAAGCGGCAGTGGAGCGCAAGATGTTATATTGGCACTGTCAAAGTACCGAATAAGGTTCTCGGCATCCCAATGCGTAACCCTAAAATTCAGTTGAGCACCAGATGTTACATATAGATGTTAAATGACCCTTTTTATTAGGTTTTAGGACGCAGGCATTCATTCTCAGTTTGAATGCGCTGTTTGAAATTTACGTGATAATTACTAAAACGTGCTACCTCATTCCAAAGTTACGTTTTAAGGCTCCTAAGCTGGCATTTTTAATGAAATCTTTCGATTAGTCCCTTTGCACCTTCATAAAAAAAATTGTTAGGGTTCGTAATTAGGCATTTATTTACTTGCGGTTTTACTCGAGTTCCGGGTATAAAAAGTTTGCAAATTACTCTCTGAAAAATCCTTTGAAAGTCCCTTTAAAATAAGTACCGCTATTTTAGAGATGAGCTGGATTATCTAATCTTCTCTTACAAATACAAAGTAGGTACCTATTAGTAATTTGTATTTATGTTTTTTTTTTTAGATTTAATGTTTCTGATTTTGTAGACGACAAAAGCGCATTTGAATGAATTATTCACTTCACAAGCTATTGTGAACTTCGTGAAATATATTTTTAAGACATGTACTTTTAAATAAAGACAGACATATAATATATGAAACATGACGTTTCAAAATAACTAAAACTTTGTAACCAATAAGTTCATTTAATAAATATTATTTTTATTTATCTGATTTGCTCAGTTTTGCTGCTAAGTTTGGGCTCAAATTACCGCATATGAAAATTAATGATTTACATTACGATGATAATCTCATTATACTTATAAAATTTAACATTATTTTCTAACCAATAAAACCAGCTTTGGATTTTTTTCCAGAAACATTATTTTCCTTCCATCTTCAAAATCTGGCCATGCCATTTCTCACCAGTTCAGTCACATCATCAAAATTCCCAGTAGAATGACAATGATCTCTCCTGACGTTTCAATTAAGCTGAATTATAGGGTCAAATACAGGCTACAGGCACCTGGGCAAGACACGCACGTCCAAGCAATTTGTACGTAAATAACATTAGCAATAATATAACAACAAGCCGACAATCTCATGTCGTCAGTGCAGATTGGGCATATCCTGTCACCAATTGGGAGTATGAGGGTTCCAGCCATCCAGTGCCATTCTGTGACTCTTCACTTCACATCGTCACGTAAGTATATTTGTTGTTATATTTTAAAATTAGAATAAATATTTTAGATAATAATAAAGTTTCCCTAATGAGATCATTATCACATGCATCCATAACCCACGATAAATATTCCTGTGTATAATCTTCATTGTTCTAAGTTTGGGTGTTTATTTTACCATATTTGAGGAAATTGATTATCAGAATCACTCTGAATCGAACCTTGTGGTTTATATATATGGTTTAAATTATGTTAATTAAAATATTTCTCACGAACACCGAGTTCCTAAATGTCTGCGGGCGTTTACTTTGTATGTTACAAATATTTACAAGTATAACGCTCGGCTTTTCATGCTACTTGTAACCAGTATAAGTTGGCCCCGCGTAGCCGTGCGTACCAATATTACGTAGATGCTCTATGAGTAGGTAGATGTATCAGCTACCTGGTTTACTACAAGAATCAAATGGTCGTGCGAGAAGAATATCATAAAATCCGGAACAGTAAAAACTCTTTCAATTTAGAAGTTATAGCAATATAAAATATCCTCGGACATTTTTCACACACGGCTATCTGATCCCAAACTAAGCAAAGCTTGTAATATGGAAACCAGATGACTGATATACTACATATACTACTTTTTTTTTGTAAATTCATACTTAAATAGATAATTACACCCAGACTCAGAATATGGAAGCCAGATAACTGATATACTACATATAATACTTTTTTTATAAGTACACTAACTCTAGCTATCCCCCGCGTTCCCGAAGGATCTTATCTTATCTCAGTATAAAAATATCCTATATTTTATTCCAGGATATTATATTACATTATTATCTACATGAGTGTAAATTTTCATCAAAATCCGTTCAGTACTTTTTGCGTAATGAGTAACAAACATTCACATTCCAACAAATTTACCACTCATAATAGTAGTAAGATGCTTAAAAATATATAAATAAATACACCCAAACACATGTTCACACACTCGAATGCGTCCTGTGTAGGGTTTCCATATCTAGAACCTGGAAAACAGGTCAAGAAGCGTGAAAACCAAATCTTGGAGCTAAGAACACGGACATGGACAAAAGTCGAAAGAATATTTTTTTTGGTCGCTTTTGAACAAAAGAGCTATATAAAGGTCATCAGATGGTTATCGGCAGATATGAGTCAGTTCATCGTTAAACCTGGAATACAAATGAAACCCCGCTCGAACGCTCTCCAGTTGCAAGCCAGTACTACAAAGTACCCGACTGACTGGCTGGCTGGCACCTATCGGTGTGTTCCAACAGCACTTGAAAGCCAGTTCCAATCTAAGCTTTGTGTACTCACCACCTTCATCATCACTTACCACGGTGAGATTGCGGTCAAACACAAGCTTATCCAAAAGTATAAAAAAAACCTGCACTGCAAATAGGTCGAAGTCCCTGTCCGGACGCTCTCTTGTTGTCAACCCTACCTGCGTAGGAATCTAACCGAACCACGACCTGTGTATATTACTGTATAGATATGTAGTGTGTCTTTCTACCACCAAATAACCCAGATGATAGTTAAGTTAATTTTCTCACTGCAGGTACAAAGACATAGATAATGTTCAACCCTATTTTCGTCGTGGTGGCCCTATGCTTGAGTGTCGCACACACACTACCGCCGGACAAGGTGAGTTACACAACATCCGATATTCTTTTTGTTGCTTGTCTCTCTTCATTAGATTATCTACTGCTATAGAGAAGAGCTACGAACTCACTTTTTTACAAACACAAAAAGACTATTAAAAGAAAATGACTAAAATACATTTTAGTACAAAAAAAACAGCAGCAGCAAAGTATTTGAGTTATCAATCAACAAAAGTCGCAATGGTGAAATGTTTATCGCAAACCCCTACGACTCGGACCCCTAGGGGTTAGCAAACCGCACTTTCGTTTGTGCCGTTTTTCCCTATGTATAGTATAGTCTACTAGTGTATAGAAATAATATCATTATTTCGTAATTTTTTGATAAATTAATTGCATAAAATGAACACACCTTTTCACGACTAAGAATTTGAACGGATCACGATAAAATTTGGTGGAGCGGTAGCCTGGAATCTGGAAAAGGAATTAGGCAAATTTTAAACCAAAAAACAAACACCGCGATGCACGAATTCCAGGCGTACTAAAGTTGCTGGTAAAAGCCATTTCATAAACTCCACATATTATATTCCACCACAAAAACACAGGTTTTACTTTCGCTGCTACCTACATTTACCATAAAGCATCTCTTAAAAAATTTTTATTTGCAATAAAGCCGAAGATAATTCGGGAAATAAATTGCTTCAGATTTTGGTAACTCCAAAGGAAATACCAAAAATCCTAATTGTAAGTACAGTTTCAGACTTTAACACGTCGTAATAATGTTGATATTCAATTTTGCAACAAAATGTTACAACTAATAATAAACAAACCAATTACGTCACTAGAGCAATCTAAAACAGTGTATATGTATATAACGAAAGATTTATCTGAGAATTTAATTAATAAGGACGCAACAGAGAAAAGCGGAGCGTAAAACGAGCGTTTTAATTGTTTACATGGGAAATTTCCAAATGGGTTCGTATTTGAATCAAATTTGTTTAAAAATCAATAAATACCTCGATAGAAGGTAATTTTCTCTAACTCATGATGTTTTTTTTTTTAAAACAATATTCAAGTTTGAATATTAAGTCAATCAGAAACGTAAAAAAAAAGTGAAACGATCCGACACCTTACCGTTTTTAATTTTTCTAAAATGTACCTATCTAATTAATAAACCATCAATCTTTTAGTATGGACCTCACTCTGATAAAAAATACTTTTTTTTCAAACATTTTAATATTTTTTTGCAATTTCTTATGTAATACTCGTACCATAGCAAGAGTTAGTGAATTCAATGGATACATTAAAATAAAAATGGCACGGCATATAAATATACATATTATAGTACATGGGCCAGAAAGGTTCTTGAGTGGCGACCACGAACCGGAAAACGCAGCGTGGGCAGGCCTCCCACACGGTGGACCGACGATCTTGTGAGGGTCGCGGGAAGCCACTGGATGCGAGTAGCGCAAGACCGGCCATCGTGGAGTTCCTTGGGGGAGCCCATTAAAGGAGGTTTTAAGGTGATGATAGCTCAGTGGTAGTGATGTCGGAAACCGCATGATGATGATGTTATAAATACACATTTTAAATAAGGAACATTTAAAATGGCCCCGCTCATCAACGTCACTAAGCGCATACCTTTAGTTTATCATTCGGGAAGAATGTGTTACGTATTGATTTTCTGTGGTATTGGTCAGTCTCGCCAGCCAAGTAGTTATACAAATATTAGTCAATGAGCTCATTAATTATTACGTGAATAGTGTTTGTTACGCGTACATGTTTCGGGAAAACATTTTATATGTATCTACCTATTTGTTGGCTGCAAAGATTCACACATAATGCCGGGAATTTTAAGAAATATTATGGAAAATACTTTATAAGATAATGATGATACGATTAAGAATAAAATTGTTAAACATTTGAAAAAAAAAGCCAATAAAAAGTCAGTTGGTCCAAAAATATTTAAAAAATGTAACCTTGCTGAGTTTCTTGCCGGTTCTTCTCAGTTGAAGGCTGACTTCCGAACCGGTGGTAACTTCTGTAATTCGACCTTCATAAGTGCCCTTCTAGGGCCTAAACTGAATAAATGGTTTTTTGATACCAATGTCGTCACTAAACACCTGGTAGTGGAGTTCCAGCAGTTCTGTTGCACTTGAGAGTCAGTTGCCTTCGAGGCTTTGAGACTGGTTGGCAACACAAAAGTAGCCAGTCACCATTACGTGCCATTACGCGGAGTTGGTGGAACATTTAGCTTCCTGACATATTGTCAATGTTTCTTGCTCAATCACGCAAAAATGGCTGAAAGGATTTTGATGAAACTTGGCACTGATAGATCATAACCTTGAATAAAACATACGATAATGTTTATCCCGGGAAAAGATAAGATCTCTTGGGAATGCGGGTGAACCCACGGGAGATGGCTAGTACATTATGAGTATAATAATGAAGAACCGGCGAATAACTGCGACAACGTTTATTTGTTCTTCTATCACGCAGCAACGGAACAAACCGATGAATGAGGATTTTGTTATTTTTATATATAATATAACATTAACCCAATCAAAGGATAAATAAATCTAAATAAAAAAGTCGTTGTCAGTAGGCAACGTACCCAGAATGCTGGCAGCATTGCCACGTTGGATGGCAATGCTGATTCGTTGAGCGAGGTATATGCCAGCATTCTGGTCACGAGATGCGTCGACCAGTCGTTTTGACATCTCTCGGAAAAGGTGGTGTGCACTCGGCCCCCACGGACCCAGAGTTTCAACCCCAAACGGCTCAAATATGTAACTTGTATCTAAGTTACTGTATTTTCGCCGCTTGAGGCTCTCTGCTGACATGGCTGCACCACCGGCCCTATCCACTGTCTCTGGAAGATGAGACGGTGCTAAGGTATCAACACACATCCCATACCAAATAAATATAATAATTTTTATATATATAAAATATAATATATTGAGCTTACATCTATTATTCACACTCTATATACTAGGTAGCTATTACAATTTAGAATTACTAAATTCAAATATGAAACTGAGCTATAACTCATTCATTTCTATCACATGTTTGGTGCCGCATGAGTCATCATCACATTATTATTTATCGTTGCCGCACGCACTTCTTGTGACTAATTTTTACGAGCATTGCTTCAAGCACTTTCGAACAAATCTGCGATTTGTATTACCTACTCATAATTTTATTTTCTGAACTTCTATTACCTAAATAGCCTTTATGTCCATCATCATAATTCATAGACATAAAGGCTATAGGTATACATATTATGTCCATGATTCCACCTGCTTAATTATAGACATTGCATAAGTCTAAGGTAGGTATTACTTTCTAGGTAACTGTTAATAAATTTAAAACCACATCAAAATAGGTACCTGTTTTGTTAGTAAACAAATAGAGGAGTGCACTGAAACGCCGCTAACTCGCCCTAACCTTTGTGCCTCACTGTTATTGTCAAATCTCCTCTTTTCTGCAAAAGAAACTCGAAGTAAACATTCTAAAATTAATAACATTTACGCATTTACTAAAACATACATAATAATTTTGAAAAAATTGTTTTATGAGTATGTAGGTAACTAGGCAGAGCATTCATTGAGCGCTTCATTTTTGAGCGCTTCATTTTTGATCGCATCATTTGATTCTTTCTTACCTACACACAGCTCGCGATGGGGAATAGAAATATCAAAGAAATACCTTTTTTTTTAAAACCAATGCTATGAATTTGAATTGTTGGAAAGTATAATAGACCTTTTCAAATTGAGTTAGCAGCGGCTTTGGCAACTAATTTAGCTGCGTTTAACTTGATGATAACTGACACAGAATCGGAAAATGAGTTCATATCAATCATCATCAGTAACCTGTTCCATCCTTGTTTGTGCCATACTGTAACAGTTCCCTCATCACCAAGTTAGTTTGATTTTGCACTCGGTTCTATTTATTATTTTAGTTTCTATCGAGATTTCTCACAGGCGCAGCGTTTTGCTTCATATCTATTTGATTTACCTAATTTCATGCATCAAGCACTTTACTTCGTCGAGTTCGCAGTTTTTTAAATCTTTATATGATTACCATAACAACTGTGGTGACCTCAGTAGCTAGCAGTCGACCTTCATTAACTAAGTACCTAAATGGTTTTGAATTTGAGAAATTTCCAGCAGTAGTGGATATTAACGGGAACATAAATATAAAAAAGTAGATGACTCGGTTAACTTGGTACCACGTGCGCAAATGTCAAGCAATAGGTCCACCACCAACACTAAATATTGAAAGTAATCCGAAGTAGCGAACAAATCAAAAAATCTAATCGGTCGAGCCATTTATGAGGTTTTGCGAGACTATCGAGATCTCTTCTCCAGCTTTCAGCTTCCCATATAATCAAAACAAGGAGTATCGACCTCAACAATGCCCATGGTCTCTCAATGGAAAGCCGTCTGGAGAAGTCAGTGGAACCAACTGGATACCGTCTAGAATTGGAACCGTATCTTGAAGACGGAATATTTAAAGGGCATGTCAGCATCAATGTGACGTGGCTGCAAGATGCTGATGAAGTCAGCGTGCACTGTGCACACGAAATTTCAGTTACCGACTATGCTGTTAGAGCTCATTTTCCTAATGATAGGTAAGTAAGATCTGAAAGAATCTGATTTTGCTTAGGTTTATGTAGTTAGGTACACAAATACTGTGGCTAATGCGTGATTAACTCAGTTTTGTAACGCACTGCTAATTAACGTAAAGATTTATTGGGTTCCATTTCTAAAACTGAATATTTAATGGCATTCATATTTACCATTTCAAAATTAATGAAATTAAATCAATATCCGATGAAGATCGTATCTAGTGAATGACATATACCTACCTACCTCACAACTCTCGCTATACATATTGAGCGAGAAATAATCGTTCTTCCATTCACAGATCCGAACAAAAAAAGATTGAAGTAAGGTCTTTAGTAGTAGACCTTAAAAAACCTATAATTACTTTATATATGGAACAAACTGTTCCTAAAGGGTCTACTGGAAAACTAGAGTTCAGTTTCAATGGACAAATGGAGACGTCCAACACAGAAGCTTTCTTTAAGACATCTTATATGACTGAGTCTGAAGAAAACAGGTAAAATGTCAATAATTCTCTTCTTTCTCTGAATGTGTATCATATAAAAATCATTCAATGGATCTTAAAAAATGCTCGGCAGGATTGTAGCAGCAACTCAACTGCGTCCAAACAACGCAAGGCGAATGTTCCCGTGCTTCGACGAGCCGGGATACAAGACGCCATTTGAGCTCAGTGTAGTGAGACCACGGAGCATGATTGCACTCAGCAATGTGCCAGTAGCTAGAACTGAAGATATGTAAGTTTTTGTATCACAAAAATAATAATATTAATACGCTTATCCACATTATTTTGGATAAGCGTATTAAACCCCGAGTCTCTATTAAAGGAGAATTTTGTCAAACACAAGCCAATCAAACTTGAAATCTATTATCATCATCAGCCTTTCTATCCTATGATGGACGTAGGCCTCTTCCAGTTCTTTGTCATCCGCATCCAACTCTTTGCCACCTGCTTTCAGCTCAGTATGAGTATCAGTATCACCCTTTTGAGGTTTCAGTCTATCGGGCTTGGTAGCGTTCCAAATTACGCTTGCTAAGACACGGTCTTTAAGTCTTTTGCTCCATCAACCATTCGTTCTTCGACAGACGTAACCAGCCTGTCACTTCTACATTCTGATTCGTTGAGTTATAAAGCAAACAGGTCGAATAACTCGTTGCGGATTTTGTCTCGAGAAACCTCGCGCATATCTGTCTATTATTATTTAACCATCTTATACAGTTCTGCCTGTCTTAGATAAATGATAAGTCGCAGGAAATCCTCCAAAACATATCTAGCAATGAATTTATGAGGACTATTAGATTCTATATATGTTACATTGTTTATTACGGTTCTATTACTTATATTTGCGTAATTCCTTTTTCCATAACTTCAAAACAGTACCGAAGAGCCCGATGCAGTTTGGGATCACTTTGAGAGAACTCCACCAATGTCCACCTTCACTCTTGGACTCGTCATTGCTGATCTTAAAGAATTGAACGAGTCGACGGTTTACACTGATGAAATAGGAAATAAAATTGGTAAATACATAATTTTTTATAATGAATTTTGTTCAAATATGGACTAATAAACCTCGGAATTGTAAGCTTATATCTATTATTCAAAATCTACCAAAATAAGCAAGCTTGTACTATGATAGCTGAATAACTGACATCACTGTATATACTATTGTCTGTGTGTTTGTACATATAGATACTAGCTTTACCTTTTTACCTCTTCGCCACCCACTTAGGGTTTCATTTATAAAGGGAAGCTTGTAACCTACCTCAAGGGCTCACGTTCTGTTCAGCCGTTTGGCCATGAAAACAAAGTATACAGCGGGGAAAAGTTGTCCCTAGCCGTTCATCTGCAATCCCGAGGGATCTTATCTGTTCCCAGAATAATAAGTATTCTATGTTTTATTCCTGGATATCATCTACCTGTGACCCAAGTTTCACGAAATCCGTTCAGTCAGTTTTGCGTGATTGAGTAACAAATATCCAAACATAGTCTTTCACATAATTAATAATATTAGTATGATGTAGTGTTAGCTGCTCTCCATGCAATTTGCAAATTTCTAAACCCTATATATAACTGGAGAGTTGGAATGTATTCATTAATTCTTCCCAATAAAACTAACCACAAATATGCATTAAAGACTGGGTGGTGGAGCTTTTAGATCGACTTGTGAAATGCAAACGATGTGTTTTAGTTTAAGTAGTTTCATTCATTACCTATGGAATCTATTGGATCGCTTCATGATGTGAATATTTAAACGATTGGCGATGATTTTTTTTATGTATGTCTATTTGACGAAATTCTTGTAACACTTTTCGTTCTATCTATAAAAATATATATAAACGACTAAATATAAGAATCTACATTTAATTTGGATTTCACTGGAACCTGATTTTTTTGTCTTTTATCTCTTATTCAATTATCAAATCAATGGCAGACTTATAATGTATCTTACACAGAATTAGATACATCGCGATACGAAGCGATTATCCACTATTATAAATTAAAAAAAAAATACGACAGCCACTTTTTATGTCAGAGCTCTGACAACTGGCTGCCGGTTCACCTGACGGTAAGTGACTACCGTCCCCAATAGACAACAGGGGGATTGCCAGTGTGTTGTCTAACTTTTTGCAATGCTTTCGATTTCGATTCAAACCCACGTCTTTACCGCGGTACCACTGAGCTAGCATCCTCTTAAATCCTAAGTATTTTTAGTATCTTAAATTGACATTATTATTTTCTAGAACTACGCGTGTGGGGTCGTTCAGAATATCTCCCAGCACTAGAAGGTGTCAACCAGAAACTATCGCGGGTGTTTACTGAAATCGCTCACATGTGGCAAATACCCTTACCTTTAAGGAGACTTGACATCGTGGCGTTACCATTCTACCAGGGTGTGAAGCCTGCTGATAATTGGGGACTTATTGTGTTCAAGTAAGTATAGATTCTAGCTTTAAAGAAGTCCACTTTAATGTAATCTTATAGTCGTCACGTGTGATATCGAGTCGAGTTTATATTACAATGATCTTTTGTTCAATTGAAACGTTCATGAATCAAATTGACGATTAAAAATATCTGTGATGAGTTTATTTAAGTAAATAAATAATAAATAAATATCCTCGGACATTTTTCACACACGGCTATCTGATCCCAAACTAAGCAGAGCTTGTAATATGGAAACCAGATGACTGATATAATACATAGAATACTTTTTTTTTGTAAATACATACTTAAATAGATAATTACACCCAGACTCAGGACAAACAGACATGTTCATGCACACAAATGTGTATCCTGGATGGGAATCGAATCCACGACCTGCGGCGTGATAGGTAGTGTCTTAACCCAATATAGTCAGATGGTCCAAAAATATTTAAAAAATGTAACCTTGCTGAGTTTCTTGCCGGTTCTTCTCAGTTGAAGGCTGACTTCCGAACCGGTGGTAACTTCTGTAATTCGACCTTCATAAGTGCCCTTCTAGGGCCTAAACTGAATAAATGGTTTTGACTTTGACTTTGAACCAACCACGCCAACCGGCCCGTCAAAAGTTTATAAAGATAATTCGAATTTGAATTGAATTAGATTACGGGGAATCAACAAAGTGTGACAATGTATCGTTGATCATGATCTGCCTAGAATATTCAGTTTCCTCACTCAATCCCACTAATATTATAAATGTGAAAATTATTGGATGGATGGATGGATGGATGTTTGTTACTCTTTCACGCAAAAACGGCTTAACGGATTTTGATGAAACTTGTCACACATGTAGATCATATCCTGGAATAACACATAGGATACTTTTTATCTCGGGAAAAGATAAGATTCCTCGGGAACGTGGGTGAAATCGCGGGGGACAGCTAGTTTTTCATAATTTTTAAACAAGCTAATGTGTTTTAAAGAATGGTAACAGACAGGCGGTGTAGACAATTTCCTACGTCACAGGACATGGGTTCGATTCCCGTCCAGGACAGTCTCTAATACATATAACATCTATTAATGTATGTATGTAAAACAAATTGTAGTAATTATATTATGTATTATATCAGTTATCTGGTTTCCATAATACAAGGTCTGATTAGTTTGGGTGTGAAAAATGTCCCAGGATATCTATATATATATATAAAAGAAAGTCGTGTTAGTTACTCCACTTATAACTCAAGAACGGCTGAACCAATTTGGCTGAAAATTAGCAGGGAGGTAGTTTAGAGCCAGGAGAAGGACATAGGATTAAAAAATATGAAAAAATCACAAAAAAAAGAATAATGAAGAAAATTATTTTGTCATACATTTTGTATAGAACGACTTTTTGACATGTCTCGAGATCGGACTGACAGATGGTTTAGTTTCACAATTGGTGGCGCTGGAATCGGGTTTTAAGTTTTTTTTTACAGGGCAGGACAACGTCTGCCGGGCCCACTAGTTTATTATAAAACCCACCATATGGCAGAAAGAACAAAATTATTCGTGAATACAGTTTTCCTAATATTTACACGGAATACTTGCGTTCGACAGTGCCAATCAATATAGAAAATATTTTTGGTCTCAACAATAAATATATTCCAAATACAGACCAAAGAAAAAAGGTAGATGGAGCGTTCGTAAACAATAGTCTCCAATGAAGTGTAGCATCGTGCACGAAGTTGTGTACGTGACCTGCACGTACCTATATCACATGTGACTAGAGATGGGTAACCACCCGGGTTAAAACCTACTAGTGGGTTAAAACCCAATTATCACCCGTTTTATTCCACCCACTGGGTGGTTTGACTGGGTGAAAACAAAATATTTCAGATTTTTTATATTTAAACATGTAGGACGCTACGCTTCGGCCGATGTGCGGGGTAGCAGGAGCAAGAGGGAGGGGGGGTATGTGTGGCCCGCGCGCAGCGACCCCCGCGCCGCTCAAACGCTCACTCTAGTTTTTCCCGCTGGTTAGAGTGCGCGCGTTTTGTGTTAATTTTGTGTTTTTACTTACGACCCGGAACTGATTCACTTTGCAGCGTACTTATTAGACTCCACAGACCAAGGATCTGAACTTGATGAAAGTTTGCACGGTGGTAGGGTACTTTGTAGTACTCGACTGGCTGGCTACCATCCTCAAGTTGAAAATCTGTCGCCAAGCGCCTGTTGGTGTGTTCCGGCAATTGCACTTGAGAGCCAGTTCTCCTTTAATGCATTTTAATAAGTTGTATAACACATTAGCAAAGCCCTGGTATTGATGTCTATAGGCGACGGTTGTCACTTACCATCAGGTGACCCGCCTGCCTCGTTGTCACTTGTGACATAAAAACAATGTCGACGCTATGGAGTTCATTATGCAAAGTAGGACAGAGTATCGGGTTGTCATGACCAACTTGGCATCTTATAGAGCATGAGATGGTTTTTGGAGTCGGAGATTTCTGTGGGCTAACATCAACGATGTAAGCCCATCAATCTGGTGGAAGGGAATATGTGGATCTACTGAATTAAGCAAAGTCGCGGTCCGTATACTTACAGCACCGACTGCACTTCTGCTCCTGTAGAGCGGTCCTTTAGTGCTCATAGTAATATACACAGTAAAAAAATAAATAGACTCACTACGGAAAGGGCAGCACAACTAACATTTGTAACATATAATTGGAATTTGTTGCATAAGCACGTGTATGATTTAAGTGACAATACTGAAGTGATGATGATGATAATTAAACTGCCTACTAATTTGTTATAATTTTTCAAATAAAATATGATGACTATCTGATGTTCAGGGAAGTGAACAACAAATGTGTTGCCTTATCCAGAAAACAGAGAAGCACCTTTGAATTAGAAATACTGAAGTAAGCCTTTTATCCCTACATCCGCCGATGCACATCCTCTAAAGTAAGCATTCCACCTACAATTAAAAGGCAAAATGGTGATCTAGTCACGAAACCCATGGACATTGCAGACGCTTTTGGCGATGAATTGCAGAAAACCTATTCTATTGAGCCACCTTTACACCAGCCAACCAAAACACCACTATTGCCCATATAGAAAATACCCTGTTGGATACCTCATTCACAATGAACGATGTTGAAAAAACCATCTCTAATCTTAATACACAGTCATCCCCGGGACCTGACCAAATACCTAGTTGTATAATAAAAAACTGTGCTAAAACCCTTGCTTCTGCTCTAACTGAAATTAATATTTTGAAGGTGGATTTGTACACCGAGACTGGAAGCAAGCTATAGCTACACCGATCTACAAGAAAAGAGATACGACCCTGCCTCAGAATTTTCGTCCCATTAGTCTCACTAGTATTATTGTAAAAATTATGGAGAGAATTAAAGGTAAACAACTTATACAATTTCTGAATAAAGAATGCGTAATATCTACCAAACAGCACAGATTTGTTGAGAAAAGATCTACCATAACACACCTTCTCTCATGTATGCAATCATGGACAAAGGAACTCGACAACAACAATCCATTAGATATAGTCTATCTAGACTTTGAACGAGCTTTCGATAAAGTTCTCGGAGTGCGTGGCACACTACTCAAATGGATAGATAACTATTTAGCGGACAGAAGATTCCAAGTGCAAATAGGTTCCACCCTATCACAACGTAATGCTTAAACAACGAAGATTGCATTGGCTGGGGCATGTGCACCGAATGGATACCACTCGTTTACCAAGACGTGCCCTATTGAGCGAAGTTGCTTTCGCCAAGAGAAAGGTGGGAAGACACATGTTACGTTTCAAGGACTGCACTAAACGCGACATGGTGGCTTTCAGGATCAGCCCTGGGAAGTGGAAAGACCTAGCTGGCAACCGCAGCGGGTGGATGAGGTCTCTGGTTGAGGGTTGTGGGACCCACGATAGGTGCTGGTTTCAGAATTTAGCGGACAAGCGTGAGAAGAGACACATGAGTACGAGAGTCGCTTCACCAACTCAGCCATCAAGTGGCCCTCAGTTTAGGTGCCAAAAATGTGGGCGCTGCTGTCGCTCCCGTATCGGACTGTACAGTCACTCTAAGGCCTGCCCCACGGACGCTGTTTAGATCATCTGTTTAAGATGTATAAGGCCTTTATGTATCACAACGTAAGCAAGTGTTAAGTGGTGTCCTCAAGGCTCAGTTCTCTCTGGTCACCTTTTTGGGATTTTCATTACTGACGTGGTTGAAATTATTGTATCTCAATCTGCCTTTTTTGCTGATGATGGAAATTTCTTTGCCAACCCACATATCAACTCTGGACAGCTGCAAGAAGACCTCAACCGTATTATGAGCTGAACTAAAAACTGGATAATAAAACTAAATATCTCTAAATATAGTATCCTCCACCTGGGTAAAACCAACCCAAGAATCAACTACAATCTGGACGGGAACCTAATAGAATCAACTGACACACTTTAAGTTTGTAGTGAGAAGAGCACATAATCCCAATTGTAAAAAGAGCCAATTCATTTGTATATATCATTCGCAGATCCTTCCAAACGGTGACTGTATATATTTTCATGAAAATCTACAAGACTTATATAATACCCTTACTAGAATACGGATTCCAAGTTTGGAGCCCCTATTTTCATAAAGATATCGACCTGCTTGAGAGCGTCCAGCGAAAAGTTACTAAAATACCAGCCGCCTTACGAAACAAATCCTACGACGACAGGCTCAAAACAAGCAAACAAATTCTGCGCCTCACTACTCTTGAGGAAAGACGCCTTCGTGGCGATCTCATTGAGACCTAAAAAGTCCTCACGGGAAAGTACAACTTACCATACATAGACAACTTATTAAATTAATCGTGCACCATCAAAGACAAACACTGCTCACCATTTCCTCAGCAATAGAGTAGTCCAGTGTTGGAATCGGTTACCCGATGATGTGATATCAGCGACCTCAACAAATGCTTTTAAAAACCGACTGGACAACTGGACAAAAACTAATAAACTGCATAAGTGATCGATGAAGTGCGACCCTTACTTCAACACTCCGAGATGTAGACACATCAGCTTCTAAGCTGCTCGTCTATAAATAAATAAATAATAAATGTAGGTATCTGATTTTGTGTGCTGGATGTTTTTTTTTGACAAGCTAGTAGTGAACTCTACTTCCCACTATTAAATAATTAACAATATCCATTTTCACCCAGTAAAATAGGTGAAAATGGGTTAAAACCGGGTTAAAACCCAAATCACCCAGTTTTAACCCAAATGGGAAGAATGGGTTTTAACCCACTACCCATCTCTACATGTGACTCGCGTCGCACAAGAACGCGATCGGCTTCCTTAACTGTGCTTCACTTTAAGTGCGCGGGGCCCTGTCTACCTTTTTTATTTGTTCTGTGACTCCAGAGTGAAATGGCCCAGCAAATACCTTTTAGGTATGCAATTCAGCAATCAACACTCATATGAATAAACCTGAATAAAAAAACGTTTTTATTTTACAAAATGGATTTACGTTGAAAGCTGTTAAAGTCCGAGCGAACGATAAAACCTGACGATTTTCGATCAAAGCGATAATAGGTACTCATATGGAAATGTATGTAAAAGTTGTCAATTTGATTGTCTTTTATCGAGGTCTATAACTGAATTATCGGACAATAAAATATTTTAGGGCATTGTACGTTTTTACTATAATCTACAATTTAAATTAAATCGATTCTATGCTTTGTTGAAAAAAGAACCGGCTTTTTATTTATTATTAAAGTAAAAATACAACTTAATATTTTGTGAATATTTCAAGTGCCTACCTGTTGTCATTATTGATATCGAGCAAAAAAGGGCAAAAAATATCGCGTTTGTTGTATGGGAGCCCCCCTTAATATTTATTTTATTTTGTTTTTAGTATTTGTTGTTATAGCGGCAACAAAAATACATAATTTGTGAAAATTTCAACTGTCTAACTATCGCGGTTCTTGAGATAAAGCCTGGTGACAGACAGACGGACAGACAGCGAAGTCTTAGTAATAGGGTCCCGTTTTTACTCTTTGGATACGGAACCCTAAAAAGCAAGTAAGATACAACCCTAGCATACATCTCAAAATTATTCGTTTATTTCAGAGAGAGTGACGTCAGCAGCCGTGGCTATCTTCAGCTGGCTCAGGAAATTTCGTACCAATGGCTAGGGGCCCTCACGACGCCTGCCTGGTGGTCAGATGCGCACCTCAACAAAGCCTTGGTCGGTTATCTCGCTGCTGAAGTCGCATTCAAGGTAATCTAGGGAAGGATTTTTTACCACTCAGTCGTCGCAGCCCTAATGGCTCTATGGAATTCGATCAAACTTGTCTTAGCATAAAATAAATATCCTGGGATTTTTACCCCATCTGATCCCCAATTGATATGATAATGAAGATTGTTAAGTAATTTTGAATATTAGCTCTCCATATTCTCTGTCAAAAATAAAAAATACAAGTGAAAGAATTACTTCGATACGTCAATTAGTTTCCGATTTATAGAAGTAAACGTGCGATGCGGACTCGTACTCGATTTGATGTACTCGTGTGACGTTGTGACGTCATCTTGCAACACTCGCTCATAGCTCGGAGCGTTGCAAATTGACGTCACATGCGGTCACGTGACTGTTAGCGGGACTCGATTTTATCGTAAGTTTAAATGCCTGTAAAATCAAAACTAATAGGTATTTTTGACTACAACAAAAACTAGTGTATTTGTATACATACAAGCTTTACTGTAACAAACTTTCAACCGATTTAGCATACCTATTAACATTCTTCAATAAAAGTAAAGTTTTTTTACTATGTATATTAATCTACTTTTCGACCTACACATTTATACTGAAAAGTCCTCAGCCAATTATTTTAGACCTTATATGTCTCAAATGAAGAATCAGACTTATGTGTACTATTACTTTACTTATTGAAATAGTTAGTGTTGTCAGTTAATTTCAGTGAGTTGTAAAGTGTATCTGTCATCCTGTCTGTCTGTCTATCCATCTAATATTAACAATGGTTATATAAGTATTGTTTTAGAAAATGATGGTGACATTGTGACAAGTTCACTCGTAGTACGTAACGACCGTATTGTGTCCGATGTACAATGTTACAAATGGTTATAAATATCCAGATTTAATGTTTTATGTGTAAACAAGGTGTTTTGTAATCAGACTAGCTTCATTTCGCCCTAATTCCAGAAAGTTCTCTCGGAGTAAAACGATTAAACCAATTCCATTGCAAGGTTATTGAGCAACACTTTCATATTGGAACGAAGTTCCTTATCGCGCGTTGTGAAAGGGGGCTAGACGGAAAAAATGCTCACGAAAAATTGTCACCGACACTTTTAGTGTCAGCGACAATTTTTCTCTGTCTGTCTCTTTCTCTCTCTCTCTCTCTCTCTCTCTTATAGAAAGCAAGCCAGATATTTTCATTTCTATTTATGTATATATATATATATTTAAAAAAAACTATTTATATATATTGATTTTTTATTTTTTTATTTTTATATATATACTCTCTCGAATTATATAACTTCATTCCATCCGGGTCTCCCTTGACATCTCTCAAGTTTTTTTTTATATGTAGGAGAGCAGGATTCGAACGTTATATGATTTAGAACCTAATTATAACTACAAAAGTTTTAAAAGGTCACTAAGTTCAAAGTTGAAACGTTCTTATCGTCTACAAAATCAACAACTTCATATTACGCTTTCATACGTAACTTCGATACTAACTTTTAAATCCATGTCTTTAACTCTTGAAGAAGCATATCTGACGTTATATACTTCTGGCAGATCAACGATGGTTCAGAAATGGAGGGCAAATGGCCGATGACAGTCCTATACTCCTTGTACTACGAGTTCAGCAAGCGATACCCCCACTCCCGCATCACCGGCATGAAGCAAGAGACGGCTTGCACCAAGATAGAGTTGCTGTTCAGAATGTTCAACTATACGCTCGGCGCTGACACTTTTAAGAAGGGATTGAGGAAGTTCTTGGAAACTCGGTAAGTTGTTTCAAAAACTGCTGGATTGTAGCTGTCAAAACAGCAGATTGGTGGCAGATTTTCATGTCTCAGATAGTATAAATGCTACAAACTTGAAATTTGGCAAAAAGGGAAACTCGGGAACTCGAGTGAAATTGCAGAGGACGCTGACGACTAATTTCAAGCAGCGAGTTTTTGAGGCTAAAGTAATTGCATAATTTTACAGCAAATTCAAAACTTTCACCGGCGACGATATTTGGAATGCTCTGAATGATGCAGCTGTAGAAGACCGTAAAATACCAGAAGGTGTGGACATCAAGACGGTTGCTAAGAGCTGGATTGAGAAGGACAGGTTACCACTCGTCACGGTCCACAGAAATTATGATGGCAAGAGTGCTAAGGTTACGCAGGTAAATTTAAGTAAACATGCGACAACCATAGCAGCAAGGGATATTCATAACAATTAAATTTATCTGGGTTACACTAGCCTAGTGTATACCATATTCCAGTAATTAGTTTGAGTGGACTCGATCCTTCAATGTCATTACTTTGATAAGAAACAATATTCATACCACTATTCAATGAAAATAGTAATTTTACAGGTAGGTACACTTTGGACATTTCAACGTTTTGCCTTTGAGGTTATATTCTATTTTGCGTCATTTGACATCTAGTACCCAAAGCCAAATTAGTGAGACATACGTTTTCACAGAAAGTCTTCCTCCGAGAGCGTCCTCACGATGTTCCCGATGCTTACCGCATGTCGTGGTGGGCTCCCGTCGTGCTCGCTCGAGAAGACAAACTGAGCTTCAGATCTGCACCTGTTGATTGGATGAAGAACAACAAGGAGATTACTCTCAACAATTTGCCTGATAAAAATAACTTTATTATTATTAATCCTGAAGAGATTGGTTAGTATACTTATGTGTAACTTGAAACTTTATAATGGAGCGGAATTCTGACTAGCTTTATACTTGATACTTTAAGTTTATACTAAGGTGTCTAAGCATACGTATGGAGATGGCTCGCGATATTGGCTTCTTAACGCTATCGTTAAGGCAGTCTATATATTGTATGTAATTTTCAGCACCATTCCCCGTCAACTACGACACGGATAATTGGAATCTCCTCTCCAAATTCCTTCAAAGCGACAAGAGGACTTCAATACCTGAACTGACCAGAGCTAAGTTACTTCATGATGCATGGAACTTAGCGTATGCTGGTGAACTGTCCTTTGCTACTGCTCTTAATATGACGCTGTTCCTGAAGAATGAGAGACACCATTTAGTTTGGGACCCCGTGTTTACCATGATCGATCATATCGGCAGACATATTTGCCAATGTATTCAAGGGAAATTTCAGGTAATAAGATAATAAGACTTTGTTATCAATAGCTTTACTAATCTTACTATTATTGTGAAGATGTTTGTAACTCTTTCACGCAAAATCAACAGAACGAAAACTTGGCAAACAGGTAGATCGTATTCTAGAATAACACAATACACTGTTTATCTTAAAAAAATGAGATTCCTCGCGTACGCGTGCTCTTCTTATTCACAATAAATTTAAATAGAATTTGGTAAGAAATAACCAAAACTGCATATTGGGCCAAGAAGGTGATGGGTTAGGTGGTTAGGTTAGGTGCTTGTGATTGAATTACTATTGTTAATGTTCACCCTGGGTTAGAAGATTACGCCACTTGTTGACATACTTTAATTCTATATTATTATGATTATGTAGGAGCTCTAGTTCACCGAAGTCAGACAGATTTTTACCCTTTCAGACATACGTCAGAACCTTCCTAGGTCCACTTTATAAAGAACTGACAAAAGACGTGAAAGAAGACGAGGAGAACTGGCGGAAGAATCTTCGATCCCTCACAAAAACATTCCTCTGCCAAGCAGGGTACAAACCTTGCATCACGGAGGCTCAGGAACAATACTCCAAATGGATGCAAGCCAAGAATCCTGATGAGGGGAATCCGTAAGTATTCTGAAAATTTTCGAAAATGGCCCATCAAAAATGTATGCTATATCGTGAGAGCTACGTCTCATATTCCTTTATCTCACGCGAATGTGACTCTCATGCTGCCTTCTTACATGATGGTCATCTCATATACAATCACGTACAGTTACTTGTTAATCTTAAAATATTGGATTAACTTACTACTATTATAAATGCAAAAGTTTGTTTGAATATGGAGATGTTTGTTACTCATTCACGGAAAAACTGCTGAACGGATTTTGATGAAACTTAGCATACAGACAGAACGGAAAATAAATAATCCCTCGGGAACACAGTTATTAATAAACATTTCAACTAAAAACAATATAATCTAATGGTATGATACGCAACGTATGCCGAAATTATGTTCAAGTCTACTGATAATTTAAATGAATTAAGACAAAGATTCATGAATTTAAAGATTACACAAACTAAATAAATAAGACAAACGTCCAGCAACATTCTTCAAATTCCCGATTTTCCTCGCCGCTCCTTGTAAATCATTCGTGTAAACGAATATCTTCATTCGAAAGCCCGATTGAAATACCATCTCAATTCAATTAAGGTTGAATAGGATGCCTTTCGAATCTTTTGAGGAGCTCGACGACCGATAATAAGCGAAAAGCGACTGAATACGAGAATACAATCTTCGCTTTTTGACTCCGTAGCGATACGTATCTATAATTTTCATCTTATAAATCTATTTACCTAAATATTTATACACATTCAAGTCTTGTTTTTTTTACGAAATAAGTGAGTGTGTCTGGGCGTTTTAACTTAGCTTGAGACCCAGTCTTAAAAAAAAACTTGAGCGTGGTAGTCAGCCAGTCGAGTACTACAAAGTGCCCTACCACTGTGCTATGGTTTCCTCACGATGTTTTCCTTCACCAAAAGCTCAAGCACATTGTAGGATTTAAACCCACGACCTTCACCGCGGTGTCCGACGTCACGGACTTATCATCGTTTCAGGTCCTTGCCACCATCGGCACATTCCTGATACCCTCTACCTAATTGTTTTCATACACAAGCCAACCAAATTAAAAAGCATTTTGTCTACAGAATATCCAATCAATACATCTGTCCAGTCTTTAAATACGGTTCCAAAAAGGAATGGGAATTTGGCCTCCAGAGAGTCATAAACTTTCCCCCATCAAGGAAACAGAGTGAGAGGACATACCTCCTGAAAACTTTAGCAGGATGTCCAGTGGAAGAGTACAAGATAACCAGGCTGTTGAACATCACAGTACTTGAAGGCAATGGGAACTTTACCGAGACTGACATGTTCCTTATATTCAGCATGCTGACTGGAGGGTCACAGGGATACACAACGCTGTTCCATTTCTTGAATAACAATTGGAATGTTTTGAAGGAGAAGTAAGTATAACGTTCTAGGCAAATAGGTAGATATCCTAAAATGAAACATAGGTCCCGGTAAAGAAAAGATCCCTAAGGAATGTGTGGTGGAACCGCGGGGGACAGCTATTTATATTAATAGTTTTGGTAAGGACAAAAGTTTCTAGTCTTATTTAAAGTTTCATGAGATTTGAACAATTAATTCAGACAATCAATGAAATACTTAATTATAGTCTGTTTATCGATATAATTTCCGCAAAGATTTTGGTTCTGTTCGGGCTTTTATGTTCTACACAATTATGTGGCTTACCCACTGCTACCAACTGCTACTGTTTGTTTCAAATTCTTCGAGTTAGGTTAATCCGTTATTATCGATTCAATTAAGATCCATACACAAAAATAATGTTACATAATAATAATTAATTCTTGCACACAGGTTTGCCAGCAAAACGAACCTCTGGGATAACCTCATTACGTCAGCCACGTCTCACTTCACCACCGAAGAGGGTCTCGAACTGGTGTCCAACTTATACGTCGCCCACCAAGGGGAGTTTGGTTCCGCAGAACATATCATTGAGAAATCTATGAAGAATATCAGAGAAGAAGCCAAATGGTCTTCAGAGAATTTACCAGTCATAGACAAATGGCTCGACATGTACCTCACTACTTCAAAAGTTAAAGACGAGCAGTATATACAACATTACCTTAATATTTAATATAGTAAGGTGATTTTTACGGTAAGCATCCACAGCATCCTTATCGTACGCAACGTACGGATCGCATCAAAAGGATTAATTTTGTAGCAGTGCGTCGACTGCATCCGCAGTAATTGGATTGATGAGGCAACCGCCAGCATTCGGATTGATCGTATCGGAATATTTATCCCTCCGAGCAATGGCGTCAGCATTACGGGACGATCAGAGTAGTTGTACTTGTATAAGAATTAGAAAATCCTTTTGATGCCATCCGTACGTTGCGTACTATGCGGAACTGTGTACGTTTACCTTTATGCGGTAGTCTTTTAGCTGTAACTTTTGTCACCTGGTTAAAGTTAACGTTCGATTTAAGTTTAAATATAAGAAGTCACGACATAAATAAGATTATAACTTAGTTAACGTTTTTGTACAGAAACAATAAATAGAAAATTTAATGGAGCTTTAAAAATTGCGTGGTTACAAAATATTTTTTGTAAATAATAATTACAAATGTACCTACCTATAAATTAAGCTTAATTAACACGATTGGGTTTTATTGCTTGCGATACGATCTTTTTTTTTTTTTTTTTTTTTTTTTTTTTTTTTTTTTTTTTTTTTTTTTTTTGTTAATGGCAATCATCCTTTTAGGATATTTCTGCCAATGTCAAAGTATTTGAAATGGTCTTTTGTCACTCCATTAATATTTTTTTTAAATAATTTTTAGTCAATACAAAGTCTTTCAATCGCCTAAATTTTCTTGAGTTTTAATTTCTTCTTTTATGTTATAGTCACATTCTCAAATTCACTGTAATGTCTAGTCCTCGTCTGTACATATCCAGTCAGGCTTTAGTGAAATTGGCGGTTGTTCCACTAAAATATTCACAGACTTTTTGGGACAACCTGAAAAGTCACGATACACGCTTTCATTTCATTTCACTTCACTTGTGCACTTAGATTGATCATTATTGGACAAAACACCGCCGATATTATTCAATAAAACTCAAAATACACGAATTTAATGAAAATAAAATGATAACGCAACGTCACTCTGCAAGTTCCCGCCAAAAAGTCCGATACGATCTTTGTTTACATTATGGGAGGTAGGTTATTATATTTTTGCGTCTGTATGCGGATTTACTATGATCTCTAAACTAAAAAAAAAAAAAAAAAAAAAAAAAAATCTAGAAAAACCTAGCGGCTCTGTGGTAAACATGCAATAGTTAAGTATAGTAAATCGTTTTTTACTTTTGAGTCATGCCTGTCACCATGTGACAGACGGGGATGTATATAAACCAAAATTTAAAAGATATGTAGCGTCTGCTGAAGTTAGGCTAAAGTGCTAGACCATGGCTATACAGAATTCTTAAAATAATCTACACTACGAGTAATATTATAAAGAGGTCAAGTTTGGATGTAGGAGGTAAGCATGAAGTAAGTAATTACCGAAACTAATTATCCAATTTAAAAAAATCTTTTGCATTTTTGTTTACTACTTTTCATCTGAAAACTCGAGTGAAACCGCGGGTCGGAAGCTAGTAATTAAGAATAAGAGAAATCTCATAACATTTTGATTATTTCGATAAAACTATATAGGAGGTAGGACATAGCATATCATCTGCTCATAATTGGGGCCGTCCGACTGGGGAAGTACCTCCACCTTACAGAATATCGCAGCCAAATAACACTGCCCTCAAGTGGTGTTGTGTTCCTGCGGTGAGTAAGGTTGCCAGAGCTCCTTAGAGGAGGCACTGTGCTGACGGCGTAGGGACCGACGGTATTGTGGAGTTGCTATTGAGTGGTGCAGGCGCAGCATGTCGGCGTGCGGTTAGGGAGACCCGGTGAAACGGTTGACCGCTGGCCGCCCGCAGATAGAATGAGTTCCCGAACCCAGGGATTACTTAATCTCCACCCTGGGAGGCTGAACTGCCATCTGGCGAAAAATCCCTGAAGCAGTTGTCGTGCCGGAGAAGGAGACCGGAGTGGACCCGACTACTGCGTCAGGGGGGGACCGGGGGCCCTTCCAACTGCCGCGCGGGCAAGCTGCATATCCTGCCATTTACTCTTTAGCTGCTCAATATCGCACTATTTGCCTCTTTTACCGTCGGCACAGTGACTCCTTTTACCTTCTTAAAAAAAAAAAATGGTCACACGGAAAAAAAAAAGTAAGTTTTACTCAGCGGCATCGTCCTCCACGTTCATAGTGGATTTTTGCAACATCAGAGGACTTCACTCAAATTTAAACGCAGTCCACCAACATCTCGAGACTGCAAAGCCGACCTTGCTTTTTCTCACGGAGACGCAAATATCTTGCCCAGCCGATACGTCTTACCTCTCCTACCCCGGGTACAAACTCGAGCACAATTTTGTGCGTCGTGCTGGGGTATGTGTGTACGTTCGGGAGGATATTTGCTGTCGCCGTCTTCGTGGCCTCGAAGACAGGGACCTGTCGATTTTATGGGTACGCGCGGACCATGGCGGCCACACCCGAATCTACGCGTGCCTTTACAGGTCTCACAGCGGTGATTTGGACACAGCTCGACTTTTTGAACACCTGCAAACTACGACTGACAAAGTTGTTGAGCAGTACCCTTCTGCAGAGTTAGTGATTTTGGGAGATTTTAACGCCCATCATGTTGAATGGCTCGGATCTCGGTCCACTGACTATGCGGGGAGGGCTGCTTATGAATTTGCCCTGGCCTATGGATTCTCGCAGATGGTACATTCTCACACGAGAGTGCCAGACATCGAGAACCACACCAGCTCTTTACTGGATCTTCTGCTGACTACGCGCCCGGACGGATATTCCATTGCAGTGGATGCGCCTCTAGGCTCATCGGATCACTGCCTCGTTCGGGCCCAAGTGCCATGTTCGCGACAAGATTCACGCCGGCCAATCGGATGGCGTCGCGTCTGGCACTACAAAGCAGCAGACTGGGATGGATTGCGTGAATTTTACGCATCGTACCCGTGGAGGCAGATATGTTTCGCTTCAGATAATCCTGACACCTGCGCAGCTGCCGTCGCTGAAACGATACTAGCGGGTATGGAGTGTTACATTCCAAACCCGTTAGTTGCTGCAGGAACAAAAAAAAGACCGTGGTTTAATCGGCCTTGCAGAGAAGCTAGGCTCCTCAAGCAATCTGCTTTTGAGGCTTGGACCACGGCTAACACTAATCAGGACCCCAACATATCTGTTGCGAAACGCAAATTAAATGCTGCCTCGAGGTCCAGTAAACGAGAAATTACCAGGGCTAAATTCGAATTCGTCGGCAGAATTGGGGAGCGACTTGCATGCTATCCTTCTGGGAGCCGTGCTTTCTGGTCCCTCGCCAAAGCTGCCGAGGGAAACTTTTGTCAGTCATCTTTGCCACCACTCCGTAAGCACGATGGCAGTCTGGCCCATAGCGCTAAAGAGAAAGCCGATCTCCTGGGTACTCTCTTTGCCTCGAACTCGACTTTGGATGATGGAGGGACCGAGCCACCTTGCATCCCGTGGTGCGGCATCTCCATGCCAGAGATTTCTATTACACAACGAGAAGTCCGGCGGGAGTTGAGCTCTCTTGACATTCATAAGTCGAGTGGGCCGGACGGCATTCCTGCAGTGGTGCTTAAGCAGTGTGCCCCTGAGCTGTGTCCTGTACTGACGCGTCTTTTTGCGCTCTCATACTCCACACAAACAGTCCCAACTTCGTGGAAGACTGCCCACGTGCACCCAGTACCCAAAAAGGGCGATAGATCTGACCCATCGAATTACAGGCCTATTGCTATAACCTCCCTTCTTTCTAAGGTTATGGAGCGTGTAATTAATACACAGCTCCTCAGATACCTGGAAGAACACGAACTGATCAGCGACCGCCAATACGGCTTCCGCCATAGTCGCTCGACGGGTGATCTTCTGGTGTATCTTACACACCGCTGGGCTCAAGCCATTGAGAGTCAAGGTGAGGCATTAGCTGTAAGCTTAGATATAGCGAAGGCGTTCGATCGGGTCTGGCATCTGAGTCTTCTGTCGAAGTTACCATCTTTTGGACTGTCCGAGGGTTTGTGCAATTGGATTGCCAGCTTTTTGTCAAATAGAAGCATAAGAGCCGTGGTTGACGGTAGTTGCTCTGATAATTTGAACATAAATGCTGGTGTCCCACAAGGCTCCGTGCTGTCCCCGACTCTCTTTCTTCTGCATATCAATGACATGTTATCTATTGATGGCATTCATTGCTATGCAGACGACAGCACTGGGGACACGTATTATACGGGCCGAGCAAACATCCCTCGTACTAGTGTGGAGGAAAGTCGCAGACAACTTGTGTCTGTAATTGAGACCACCTTGTCCACTGTCTCCGATTGGGGATGTGCCAATCTGGTCCAATTTAACCCCAACAAGACACAAGTGTGCGTATTCACCGCCAAAAAAACCCCATTTTCTGTGGCTCCACAATTCCTCGACACACCCCTTTCCATCTCAAAGAGCCTCGGGATCCTTGGTGTCGACATCTCCAGTGACGTTCAGTTCCGTAGTCACTTAGAAGAGAAGGCCAAGTTGGCTGCTAAAAAGCTCGGTGTGCTCAATAGGGCTAAGCGGTACTTCACTGCGGTGCAAAGACTACAATTATATAAGTCGCAAGTCCGCCCCCACATGGAGTACTGCTGTCACCTCTGGGCTGGAGCACCTAAGTACCAACTTGAGCCTTTTGACTCGGTTCAGAAACGGGCTGTGAGAATTGTCGGCGATCCTGAGCTCACAAGCGGTATCGAGCCTTTAAATCTAAGGAGAGACTTTGCCTCCTTATGTGTGTTCTACCGCTTGTACAATGGGTTGTGTTCAGAGGAATTGTTCGATATGATGCCCACGGCAACTTTCTACCATCGCACCGCCCGCCGTCGACAGGGAGTTCATCCTCACACCTTAGAACCAAATTGGTCGCGTACAGTGCGGTTTGAGAGACATTTTCTCCCGCGCACGATCAGGTTGTGGAATGAGCTCCCTGTAGAGGTGTTCCCTAAAGACTACAGTATGGGGTTCTTCAAAAGAGGAGTAAGAAGGTTTATGCAAGGTCGGCAACGCGCTCGAGACGCCTCTGGTGTTGCAAGCGTCCATAGGCTACGGTAACCGCTTACCATCAGGTGGGCCGTAAGCTTGTTTGCCACCTAGTGGTATAAAAAAAAAAAAAAAAAAAAAAAAAAAAAACTAGTCCATTATATTTATTCTGGGTGAGATGATCTCAGTCCTCGAATTTTATTAAAAGGTAAAAGGACAATAATAGTTCTCATAATACCGTATCCGATGACACGATAAAGGTATACCTACCCTCCATATAGGATCCTTTGTTAATTGATTCCGAGATAGAGATGATTCAAAAAAGATTAATATTTTTTTTGTAATGTTCGTTTGTACAACTAGCGACATCTAGGAACAATTGTGTGCAACTATTGACGAGTTAGGTTTTGGTTCGTATCTGAAACTACTTAATCGATTCCACAATTCATTTCTAAAGCCAACTGTGTTTAAAAAAAAACTGTTCAGTATTTGAAACAATCATCAAAAATAAAGGTACAAATCTAACAACAATACTATCTCATATTGTGCGTAGACATACGACATACATTTTTTAAGCTATAACTATTTAACATATTAATACGTAGTTTCATAGAACCGCTAAAAATCCAATATCAAGGTTTCAGTGATAACCTCGAGTTATTAAACACATGATTAAACTCGTTAAGCAATTTTCAATCTTATATTAAATATAAATAAGTCTCAAGAACATTATTGTGTTAGTCAAACATCAATCATATGAAATGAATAGGTATGAAATATATATTAAGTTTGACGTGTTTACAGAATTCAGAATTAAAGTTAGGTATAAAGTCTAGGAAAATGGTACCTAGTTCAGAAATTATCAGAAAGTTCCTCGAGTACTTAGAGCATGTGAAAACAAAATGAAATTAATTGCTTCTATGATAAATATTTCTAAAATTGTAAGGGGCTGAAACTTAATATATGAAAAAACACCAAAGTTCAGTTTGTAGTCTTTCCTCATCCCAATAAATAAACAATTCTGAGAATTCAACATAATTATCGTTTAGAATGTACATTTAACAGATAATTATAGTATTCTACAGCATTACTCGGCGCGGTCCGTGTTCCCTGAGTTATCTTTATGACATTAACTTTGGGGACACACTGCCCAATGGTTTGAGCATCACTTATCATGAAATCATTTAGTTGGTACAGGGCCTTCGTAACATAGTCAGCCGCCCTTTCAGAACGGGCTCGGGTAGTCTAGTGCGTGTTTCCACTCACTACCCAAGGCGAGACGGTGAGGGTACGAGCTCCGATCCTCCCGTCGTATCAACAGAAGACTGCCACCGGGCCGTCGCTGCTGGGTACGCGGACGAATGCCTCGGGCGCCCCCGTATACCCAGCACCAGCAGCGAAAGGTAGAAACACCGTGGCGTTTTAGTCAGTAGGAGTTTGAAATAACCCGGCCAGCTGCCCCCCTCGAGCAGCCCGGTCGTTACTCAAGTCTAAGCAAGGCATGCACAGTGGTAGTGTAGTTTGTAGTAGGTACTCGATTGGTTGGCTAATAGGCTCACCTTGAAAACCTGTCGCCAAGCATCTATTGGTGTTTTACGACAGTTGCAGTTGTATTTAAAGCACTGGAAAAAGGTCGAAAATGCATCCATCCATTTCTTCTCCGACAGGTCTTTATTTGGAAATGGTGGTAACAGTGGCATTAAAAGATAGCAATAAAATAACGTTCAATAAGTGTTCTTTAAGTGTTCCAAGTGGTATTGCTAATGTAAAGGTATTCACTTATCATCAGGTGACCTGCAGGCTTGTTGTGAGAACTCAGACAAAAAAATGCTTGAAAGCAAATCCTCGGTCACAGTCATCGAAGAAACTAAATAATCAGTAAATGGAAGTTTTTAAATATTGTGCAATATTCATAAAGGGTGAATTCATATTGGACCAGGACCTACTAACACCAGTGTACAAGACGACACTCTTATGGATTTCGTCGTTGGGCTGGACAAACAAACATTTGCATTGTTCATGCACACAAATGTGTGTCCTTGATGGAATGAACCACGCCAACCAGCCTGTCAATTTTGGTTAGTGTCACGTTCTATTGAATCACAACAAGTTGGCGAGTCATCGATGCTCTCCATCCCTTAGTCCCGTGTTACAGACTTGTTATTTGTGTCACGCCGCTCGCAATTATTGGAGTAAGCGAGAATTATAAAGCAGCTGACTGTTTAAGTGTCAACGATGTTGCGGGACTGCTTCCTTTTAATTGGTAAGTTTATTATTTTTTAATGATTCGTTTTGATTTTGTATCCATTGAAATGTTTTTCAGTTATTTGTCAAGTGTTATTTCAATCAATAACTACGAGACATTAAATAAATACATTTTAAAACTAAAACTAATAACTAAAATAAATTAAAAAAGTTAGGCCCCTTCGGCATGGTTCCGAAGATGCTGGCAGCGTTTCCTCGCTGTATCGCAATGCTGATACGTTGTGCGAGGAAACTGCCAGCTCTTCGGTCCCCAGTACAAAATCTTAACCTATTAGCCAGCTCTTTAAAGAGCTGGCGAGCGCCAGAACCCCACGGACCAAGGGTCTCAACACCGAAAGGAATAAAATTAGATGACATTTGATGACTGACATAATAATATGAGCATCAATATCATTGTGATGCTCTTATGTTTTAGATTTACGAATTTTGGGTATTTTGTTATCTAAGTAAGTGTAACTACGTTGGCCCTTTCTTTATGACTTAACTTCATAATTTGAAATGGTTGAACTTTAAATTGCTTGACTTCTTTAGTGATTTCTATCCCAAGAGATGGATCTCTAAAACTTGTAGATACTTTACTATCTACGAAACTTATTTATTATCTCCATTTTCTTTTTTATGTTTGCATCGTCTTCATAATTGAGACTAGGGTTGTCCACTGCTGATAACATACCTTGCCTAACAGTTGTCACATTATCAGCTCAATCATTTTCACCGCTAACAGCCAGGTAGTGACGTCGGATACCGCGGCATGGGTTCGAATCCTACAATGAGCTTGAGCTTTCGGTGAAGGAAAAACATCGTGAGGAGCACGGTGGTAGGCTACTTTGTAGTACTCGACTGGCTGGCTACTCAAGTTCTAAATCTGAAAAGCTCTCAAGTTGAAAATCTGTCGCTAAACACCTGTTGCTGTGTACCGACAGTTGCACTTGAGAGCCAGCCTTAAAGGCATTGTAATAAGGTGCACAACACATTGGCAATCCCCTTGGTATTGCCAATGTCTATAGGCGACTGTAGTTACTTACCACCAGGTGACCAGTCAGCTTCGTTGTCACTTGTAGTATAAAAAAAAGCTAGTGGCAATGCAACAGGCACCGAAGTTCAGCAGCCGTTTTAAATTGTAGCGTTAACCCTGATACCGCTGGCCAGTAGTACTGGATCATGTCCACCAACGCTGCCGGTGGATCAGTGTGAGGCTAAGTGCGGTCCGAGCGACTCATGCAACGGAACCCAGTTGTGCTGTCCTACCGTGTGCGGCGGAGCTATGTGTGTGGACGCTATGACGCAGAGGCACTTTGTGACACTAGGTTAGTGTGCCATATGACGTAATGTTGACGTAAAATTATGCAGCGAAGGTCGTGGGCTTGAATTCTACAATGGCTTAAGGCAATGATAGCTCAGTGGTAAGTGACGTCGGATACCGCGGCGAAGGTCGTGGGTTCGAATCCTGCAATACAGCTTGAGCTTTCGGTGAAGGAAAACAACGTGAGGAAACCACAGCACGGTGGTAGGGTACTTTGTAGTACTCGACTGGCTGGCAACCACCCTCAAGTTGAAGATCTGTCGCCAAGCACCTGTTGTTGTGTTCCAGCATTTGCACTTGAGAGCCAGTTCGCCTTTAAGGCATTGTAATAAGGTGTACAACACATTAGCAATCCTCTGGTATTGCCAATGTCAATAGGTGACGGTTGTCACTTACCATCAGGTGACACGCCTGCCTCGTTGTCACTTGTGACATAAAAAAAAAAACGAGGATGAGCGTTCAGTTGTTTATCCTAAAGATGTAAAAAGACAGCGGATGCATGTTATATGAATTACTAGTATTCCACCCCGCGGTTTCACCCGCGTTCTCGAAGGATTTTATATTTTCTCGGGATAAAAAGTATCCTATATGTTATTCCAGTATATGATCTACTTGTGTGTCAAGTTTCATTAAAATCCATACAGTGGTTTTTGCGTGAAAGAGTAACAAACATCTGCTCATCTTCACACACATCGTTTGGATAAATTGGAAAAATACTTTCGCATTTATTCGAAAGTATTTTTTGTTATTTTCGCAGCATTTAAATAAACAGCTTTGTTAAGCTTGTATACCTAAACAGAAAATTATAGACTCAGGATAAAAAAACAGACGAATCTAGGCCCTGGGCGGGAATTGAACCAGCCCGTCAAATTAGGAACAATGTCCCAGGATATTTTAGTAATTATTATTAAACATCACAAAAGCAAAAGCAACTTTCGGGGCCCCGTGTTAGAGTCTGAAAATCCTAAAGCCTATTTGAATAGAAAATATTTGATTACATTCCAGTGAAAAAAGGCAAGTGCCCCGAGTATCCTCGCGGCGCATGGATATGCACACACACTTGCACCGGCGACTCAGACTGCCCGCGCGCTCTCAAGTGCTGCGCCAACCGCTGTGGCGCTCTCACCTGTCAGAAACCGGACCCAGACGATGACGTCACCGTGCCAAGCACATAGATCAATCATGCCTCATTAAAGTCTTTTTAATATTCCAAGGGATTTTATCTTTTCCTGGAATAAAAAGTAGGTACAGGATATGATCTACCTGTGTGCCAAATTTTATCAAAATCTGTTCAGTCATTTTTGCGTGACCACAAACATCTTCAAGGGGCGGATCCAGGAGAGGGACAAACGGGCACGTGCCCTCCCCCCAAACTGTTTAAATAAAACAAAGAACTACTCATTATTTAATCTTTATTACAAGTATTTTTTTAAAGTTATTCATGTATTTAGGGGAATTTTTCGTACATATATTTGGTAGGTAACCCGCCCACATATCTCATCCTTTAGTTTGTTGTACTAATTACTGGAGACCCTGTATATTAGTTATTAGTAACAGACTTGTATAATCCTTGGGTATTGGGTATACTCTGAATTACCGCAAAAGCTTTTTACCACCATTAAAATTCATAATAATAAAACAATAATTCAATTTAGAGCACTGGTAAATCTGTACGACCTAACATTGTTTATTTATTTACTCTACGAAATTATGTCCCATAATTTAAAAATGCTATTATAATCAAGTAATATTTTTAACAGAAGAGACAGATAATGTATCTAACTTTGAATTACTTGGCTTACCTCTGTAGCGATATACCCTGCTACGCCGTAGCACCGTAGCCCGTAGCTAAGCTACGCAATATTTTCTCATCTCGAAATCCAATCTGTTATCGAAATTTTCATACCTTCATTTGAAATACGATAATTACTTCTTCCAACAAAAGAAAAGAACTGGATTAAAGTTGGGAATTACTGTTATATTTTTAGTAGATTTCATTAAATTTTCATCTTAACTTATTATTGAAAAAGTTATCGAAATAATTATAATTATTAGAATTGAGGTTTGAATTGCCAATGCGCAAAAATTCTATCTGTTTAGATTGTCTATTGATTGATAGGTCTATACATTTCAGTCCTATCGGTGTTCAAATTGTCAATCCCCCTGGTACCTATATTGATCACGTCTATAGGCGACGGTAGTCACTTACACCCGCCTGCCTGCTTATAAACATCTGACATTAAAAATAAACTTCATCTTTACATCTCAAGCTACATAATAATAAACTAATATGTTTTTTTTAAATTAGGTAATTACTAAAGAACATTAAATATATGTATTTTCAATATAGACTTGTTAGCAAAAAAATACTAAATGCAAAATACGAGTAAGTTTGATTCAGCAAAAAGTAAGACCAAATATTCCAGTGCCATAATTTATGGAACACAAAAAGACATCGTATTCTGCGAGAGTCATTGAGAAGTAATTGAAGCGACCAAGCACCTACGTAACGTAGTCCCTTTAATATACGTGCGCCATTTTTCTCAAGTTTTTGTAGCTAAAGAGTTTTGTACACTTGCAGAATACTTAATTATTTTCAAAAATAAATGAAAATATTTTTTTATTTAAATAAGCTTTGACAATATCTGACTACGCACGGGTTGAAAAGTTGTTTTCGCTAGAAGAGACGGCAATAAACTCTGCAATATTTTTTTTTCAAAATGATCTTAGAACTTCATACAATTATTTGTCTTTCTTCGGAGCTTTAAGTGAATGTAATCGAGAGGAACACAGCGTGGTTAGATACTACTACCAATCTAATGTTAAAAATCTGTCAACAAACACTTTTATAAACATACTAGCTGTACCTTGCGGTTTCACCCACTTTTCTGAAGTTTCGTATCTATCCCGGGATAAAAAGTATCCAATATTTTATTTCAGGATATAAGCTACCTGTGTGCCAAGTTTCATCAAAATCATCTTAGTAGTTTTTGCATGAAAGAGTAAGAAACATCATATCCAAGAAAAAACCTTGACATATAGAATAGTAATAAGATTTCGGTAGCGTTTTCTTTTAGACTTTGTGTACTTACCATCTTCGACTTCGAAAAATACTTTTACAGCAAGTGTGTAGGGATTCTAAAACGTAATAAGGTCTCTGCAGGTCAATTTCACGGGAGTATTCATTATCACCGAGGCTGCCACTTAAAAGAATTTAATTAAGTAAGTACCTACTTGGTCGTATACATTTCTGTTGGAAAGTATATTTTTAAAGTTATGATATTAAAGTCAATTTTTAATTGGTTTTATAACTATACTAGCTGTACAGCATTTGCAGTGATTAAAAGTATCCTTTGTTCTTCTCTAAGGTACCGTCTATCTGTATACCAAAATTCATAAAAAATGTAGTTTATGTAGTAGGTAGGTCAATCGGTTATCTGGTTTCCATAGTAGTTCTGCTTAGTTTGGGATCAGATAGCCATGTGTGAATAATTTTCCAGGATATTTATCTACAAGTATCTACAGTTAGACTGAAGATATGCTGTTAGAGTTTCATTCACATTTATAATAATATTAGTAAGGATGTCTTTTACAGTGGGTACCTAGTTGATTCATTTTGCACGCTCTGGTATTTTTTTTTACTTACGGAAGTAATTAGATACTAATTTGAAGTAGTCGTCTTATTCAGAAAATGTGATGATTTTTTGAAATAATTAACCCTCGAAAGCTTTCAGCACCATAAAATATATCAAGCTTTGTTCATCGTAATCTATTTTTTTTTTCATAAGAGGAAAAAAATATCACCCAACGTAATTTACAATTCCACATCTCAGAAGATTGAGGATTTTGTATTAAATTAAATTACATAATTAGTGTCATCATTAAAAAAATGTCTTAACCAAAACGTATCAAAGGATCAAAATACACCTGAGACAATCACTTACGTCCATCTGATCCTACATTAATTAGAGTGTATGGAAGAGCAAGGTAGACTATTCCATTACAACAAAAAGGAAGATGTTCTGGTCTATGGCATGATAGGTAGTGTCGGTAGTGTGTAACCAACCAGCCTGTCAGATATTGGAAAGTATTCTGAAGATCGCTGTAAAGCTTTGACAGCATGAAGTAGTATTTACATTTCTTATTGTAGCGCCATCTATCCAGGAGTAGTGCGAACTCTATTGGTGATGTTTATAGTAAGTTTATAGATGGCGCTACTAGTTTGTACTAGACTTTTTGGCGGGAACTTGCGAAGTGACGTTGCGTTTTCATTTTAAAGTTTGTTCCATTAAATTCATGTGTTTTGAGTATGTTTTAAAAAGGTGAATATTTTTAATACTTAACCTATTAAAAATAAAAAAACAAGAAGTAAAATTTCCTATATTTATGAAGCCAGGTAGTATTTCATACAAAACTCCCATAAAACTCCATATAAATTATATAGTTTTATATTTAACAAAAAATAATATAATTTGATATGTCAATCAAAATTCAAAATCCCAATTCATTCACCTCCATTTCATTCATACATTTGTCAGTGTTTTATTATACCTATCATCCATCGATAATATAATCCACCAATTTATAATATCTGATAAAAACCATTCATAAAGCCTACATAATAATAAAAGCCTAATCCCCTCATGATTTCGCTTTGTCGTATAAAAACAAAATGACGTCGTAAAACACAAAAACAAATTGACATCATCGTAATCTAAAATACGCAATATGATATTTATATTTGTATGTGGATTATTACGAGTATAACAGCATTGGGGAGAGGCTGCGACGGACGTGTTCCATTAAAAACGTGGAATCTTTGAGTATTCTTATTTGTATCAAATTATATCGCACCTGGGCTTTCTTGGCGTTGTTTACAGGAAGATTTTTGGACTCGAGGCAGTTTATTTTGCTCCTCCGGGCAGATGTGACATATCTATGTTAATATTATTATTCATAATTAATAATTAGTTTCGTTAATAAAATACTTTTGGCCACTAGATCGTCACTGTCGCAATAATGTTATAACTGATTCGAAATAAAATAAAAGGAAGGAAGGCATAGAAAGAAAGAATGAAAAAAAAAACATTTATTGACCCACGAGTCACAACACACATAAGTAGTAATATTGAAAATAACTTAAATATTGCTTAAAACTAAAAAATTATGCATGTTGCGCGGGGTCAAAAGGTCCCTACCTCAGTATAATGTTGCACTGCACATACAGCAATACAACGCTGGTATTCTGGTAGAGCCTTATATAAGGGCATGCCAGCGTCATGCTGTTTGTCGTCACGACATACGAGATGCCAAAACACGCCAATAGATGTGAAACATCACCAATTTAAACTACAAAAACAAAAGTACCGGTTGTTCTCAGTTGTTACCTGATTTCCGAACCGGTGGTAACTTCTGTAATTCGACTTTCATAAGTGCCCTCCTAGGGCCTAAACTGGATTAATGGTTTTGACTTTGATTTGACTTTAAGTGACTGTCTGTCAGCTTGGTTTTCACCACAAAACGGCTAAACAGATTGATGAAATTCGGGATAGATTTTGAACCCTGAAAAAATATCCTCCATATATATTTTTTAATATTCCTGGAAAGGGTCTGCTAACCAGCTACGGTAAGCTTAGTAGTATTGACGTTGAATACCGTTATGATAATCGTGGGTAATTTAAGCTTGTAATTTAAACTCAGAAATGAGTAAGACAGTAATCATAATTTCTGCTGAAAATGTAAACTTCCGACTGAAATTACAAATTTTGCATTAAGTTTCGATTAAGTCTACAAAGAAAATCACTAAACTAAAATTAGACGAAGACAAACCTGATATCTCGTAAACCGTCTTAGTAGAACTCCTAAAACTCCTGAACAAAATCAATAAGCCGTCCAAGTCGTTCCGGCCTATCTGTTTACAAATTCTGACAGTTTTAGTGGAAGTGGACGTATTGCCTCGCCTTATTATTCCTCCGGGGTCCGTGTATGAATGCTGTAAACGTTCGCCAAGGGACCCTTAAACATTTTGTTACTTTTATACAATACTATTTTGTCCCCCGCGGTTTCACACGCGTTCCAGAGGGATTTTATCTTTTCCCTGGGTAATATCTTTTTTTCTTCAAGCTTATGTTTGACGTTTATGGGGTAAGCACACAAAGCTTAGAAGGAAACTGGCTCTCAAGTGTTGCTTGGTGACATACTTTCAACTTGAGGGTGATTGCCGGTCAGTCGGATACTACAAAGTACCCTACCACCGTGCTACGTTTTCCTAACGATGTTTTCCTTCACCGAAAGCTCAAGTTTACTGTAGGATTCGAACCCACGACCACGGTATCCGACGTCACTACCAACCTCTGAGCTATCATCACCTTTTTATACCCGGATAAGATCTATCTGCGTGCCTAGTTTCATCTAAATCATAAAAGAGTAACAAACATCTTCACATCGTAAAAAACTTTCACATTTAGGTATACCTAAGATAAGATTTACCGTATGAAATTGTTACCTTTCAAAAGAAACAATTATTTTGTGTTTAATATTTAAGCCACGCGGACCTACCGCAATTACCCACAATTTATTCCGCGGGCCCTTAACACAAATCTCATTTATGCCCTGATAAGATTTAAGGTACTTGATATGAACGTTACAATTGACTCTACCGCCGGTTCGGAATACACTTAAACTGAGAACACTCCAGCAAGAAATTCTGCAAGACAATTTAATTTCTACTGTGGATCTGAGAATGTGTTTATTTTTTCAATTCATGATAGCTCAGTCGGTAGAATACCCATAACGAAGGATTTGGGTTCACAGATAGGTTGAGATACTCGTAGCAGTCGAACCTAAACTTATTTAAAACTAGATGTCCCCCGCGGTTTCAACCACCTTCCCGTGGGATCTTATTTTTTTCCGGGATAAAAAGTATCTTATCTCTTATTCCAGGATTTAATCTATTTAAGTGCCAAGTTTCATCAAGATCGGTTTAGTAGTTTCGGAGTTTATCGGGACAAACATCGTGACACCTATTTTTGTCCATGTTTATAATACAACTAGCTTTCCGCCCGCAGCTTTGCTCGCGTGGACTACACGATTTTAGCTAATTCGTTTTTTCCATAGCAGCGCCATCTATTGATTACTTACTCAACCCAGTCGAAAGGTATCGACATCTGTTAGAATCATTTGGAGTTAACAGATAATTGCGACTGTCAAATAATAACAGACAAATAATTAGCAATAAATTAAAATTGCGACTATAATTTGAGATTTAAACTATCCTATCTCTCAAGTTGGATCGAACTGCACATGGTGTGCGAATTTTATTATAATCGGTTAAGTGGTTTAGGAGTCCATTGAGGACAAACATTGTGACACGAGATTTATATATATTAAGATAACTTGAATCACAATTTCTGGAATTCTATTTATTTTAGGTAGTTTTGGGACGACCGTCCCATCAAAAAGCCAAGGGTTTAATAACATTTAAATAAATAATACGTTCAAACTACCAAATCTCCTTTTTAAACAAATATACATAACATAAACTAACTAGAAATCTTGAACAGCTCTTGGACTAAAACCTCAAATACACTCTCTAAGCAGTTTAAGGGTGGCGTACCACGAAGGTGAAGGGAAATCGGTTCGTTCGCGCGAATAAGATGAAGTACAGCAATATTTCATGTAGCCACAATTACCCGCCAGTTCTTATTGGCCACCATTCGCCTTTTGCTACTGAATGTAATGGAAGTAATGGATGGAATATTTCGAAAGTATTTGAAAATGCAAAGCATTTATTTGGGTTCTTTAGTAATTTAAAAATGTAATGTATTTAAAAATATTTAAATATGTGGTATTTTTTCGTTGTATTATGTATGATGAACTGAACAAGTAATTTTCTGTTTAGTAGACCGAATGAATTGCTCCCAAAATTTGTCAGGCGTTTTATAATTTACTTACTAGTTGTTCCCGGCTTGCGTTGCAAAGTGACGTAAAGAGAAAAAATATGATGCATTTTTTGGGCCTTTATAATAAATAATGAACATAAAATATTATTTTAAATTTATTTAGACAAAAGATGCGTTAAATTTATATTTCAAAAATCTCTTTATTTTTCAGGTAGATACATTAATAAATGAACATTTGCTGGATGAGTTTGTATTTAAAGTTTTACCAGAACGTAAACTTTTTGCGGGACTAAGTTAATCTTGTTTCACCACAAGAAACTCCTAAGTATGTGAAATATATTATAAGTCTACGGAAGGGGTGATATTCTTAATGAATTCTTAATTCACTATGCTCATGTAGTAACCACAGAGTAAAAAGTAACAGAGGTGAGTCAACCTGAATAGCAGTATGTTCTCAATAGGCAGTGTCTACAAATTGCCATCAATACGTATCTCAGTTAATGAAAAAGGATTTATTAAAAAAATGGTTAAGTTAAAAATGTAACATAAAAAATTTAATTTTACCATTGGAGGAAATATATAAAACCAATAGAAATAAGCCTAAGGTAAGAAAAAATCAACTATTTTCTTTAACGTTAATAGGTTTTCCTACAACGTTTTTCTACTCTAGGTTCTAGGTATACACAATACCCAGTAATTAATTTGAGATCAACCTGTGAAGGCATATCTGGGTCGCACTTGTGATCCGATTAGTCGGGTAAAAATAATAATAGGGGGTAATTGGAATCGGCACTGCCTATTGAGACGCGAGCCTAAGACTGCGCAGGGTTAATTGGCATCGAGTGAGTGGATCTAGTGGAGGCAAAAAATATAATACTCAGAAAATAGAAAATAGTGTACGGTGAAATTATGTTTTAGTGAAATGATCAGGGGTGTCTTGGAAAATTTAGCTTGTGTTTGATAGTAAAATTGCCTAGCTGAGTTTCTTGTCGTGTGCTCAGTTTAAGTGTATCCCGACGTGGTAGAGTCAATTGTAAATGTTCATAAGTGCCTAAACTGCATAAATGAGTTTTGAGTTTGAGTTTGATCACGCTCTCTCATTGGTAATGATTTCCAAAACAAGTCTTTTATATTTTATAGAGGGCAAGAGATCAAGCAAGTACCTAAAGTCCAAAAATTAAACCGACGAAAAAAGAAACTGAAAACTGTTTATAAATTCACTCCCACATATACTTACTAAGTGTTCGCCCTACCATACATTTTTAGGAAAAAAAAACAATCTGTTCCAATTTTTTTTTATCAATAACGCTCGTCAATCGCAACTAAACAAAACAAAAAATAAAAGATCGGTTGACATACGTACTCGAACGGTGTATTAATAAATTCCCTAAACTTAAGCTATACATATAAATACATAGTAGGACTATACAATGTGTATTTTCTTAACTTGTTCAAACGAAATATGCGGATGTAAGACAAAAAATATCGAAGAAAGAAGTTGCATTAATCAACTTTTTTTTTCGATTTTTTCGATAATTTTTCGTCTTTCGTCACATTTGATCATTACATTGATCTTTGGCGGTGATTATCATAACAACGAAAAGAGATAGACCCATAAATATTTTGTAGTGTTTGTAGATTAAATCATGAAAAATAAAACATGCAAAAAAGTCTACCTTATCAACCCAGTTTTAAAGATACGGATCAAATATAAAAAAATTTAATACCTACTATGTCTGTATATAAAGTTAGTGGATAACCATTTTGGCTTCCTATTATGTTAATTAGATATTATGTACTGCAAAAAGGTTAGGGAGCTGTTGTTATCCTTAATAATTATTAGTTTTTAGGGTTCCGTACCCAAAGAGTAAAAACGGGACCCTATTACTAAGACTTCGCTGTCTGTCCGTCTGTCTGTTACCAGGCTGTATCTCAAGAACCGCGATAGCTAGATAGTTGAAATTTTCACAAATTATGTATTTCTGTTGCCGCTATAACAAAAAATACTAAAAACAAAATAAAATAAATGTTAAAGGGGGGCTCCCATACAACAAACGCAATTTTTTTGCCCTTTTTTGCTCGATATCAATAATGGCAACAGGTAGGCACTTGAAATATTCACAAAATACTCAGTTGTATTTTTACTTTAATAATAAATAATAAAATTAAAATAAATATTTAAGGGGGGCTCCCATACAACAAACGTGATTTTTTTGCCATTTTTACGAAACCCTTCGTGCGCGAGTCAGACTCGAACTTGGCCGGTTTTTTTTATTGTGTACTAGGTTTCTGTTCGATATAGTAATTTATTTTTATCTTGTCAGCTAGGTGGACTTTCTAGCTTTCTAATTGTCATTAGTAGTGTCCTACTTAGAAGAAAATACACAGTTTACTTAAAAAGAAACAATGACAAAACCAAAAGGTGAGATTTTCATAAAAAAATGTGCGTTAGTTTTTGAGATTGTTAACATAATCAACGTTTTTTCCCGATTTTTATCGATAATTTTTCATTTCGTTTGAACAAGTTTCGAAAATACACATTGTATAACGGCTAAAATGATTAGTCGACGGCTGCGGTTATAGCAATAAGTAAGCGAGATGGTTGTATCGATGGACTGCTCGCGCGCATGCCATGCCACTGTGGCATTTTATGGTATATGGGCGTGGTTAACATATTCACGGTTCACAGTGACTCGGTGTGTGTGTGCGTGTGTGTGTGTGTGTGTGTGTGTGTGTGTGTGTGTGTGACTGTGTGTGTGCGGTGTTTAGATAGCTATGAGTAAGCGAATCACCGTGATATCGCTGACCCTCTCAAACAAAAATATGGCCACTCTTTTATTACTGCGCTTGCTTTACTTCACTCGAAATTAGGTACTGCTTAAGTAAAAAAATTAATCTTAAATTTTTTTTATAAATATTATCTGCCTCACATGAGATATTTTAAATCAAGTCTAGTAAATTCAGGATTAAATTATATCTGTCACTTTCAAAAATAGTAAGAAACGGGCTATTTTAAAAACCAATTCACAAAAAAAAAACTTAAAACCATACATGAGAATGTATAATATGGTTTAATTGGTTTCGGGATATTTCAAAGCGCCTGGTTGACGCTACCCGTGACCAGAGGGCTGGCGAATACCTTGGCCAAAGAATAAGCATTGCCATACAGCGTGGCAATGCCGCCAGCATTCTGGGCACGCTACCAACTGGCAGCATTTTTGACCAGCTGTCTCTTTTTTATATTGTATTTTTTTTTACCAAATTTTTAATTCTTTATTTACAACAAATGTACAAAATATACAAGCAAATGTACAACTATAATATATAAAAAACTTCTTCGACGCTGCCGCTGTTGCCGATCGGCAAGGTTCCCAGAAGGCTGGCAGCGTTTCCTCTTTGGATGGCCAAGCTGATGCGTTGGCGGAAAAAGCTCCCCGCCCGCCGGTCACCCGAGGCCTCGATTAATTTTTTACATAAAATATTTGCGAAACGACGAGCTTCAGACCCCCACGGACCCATGGTCTCAACCGCAAAAGGCATAACTTGATATGTGTATATATATAACATATTTAAGTATATATATATATATTTTTAATACTTAATCACTTTTTGTTTTTTGTATATATTATTATATAGCTTAGTTAGTGTTTAAAATTATATGTAGGTATGTAAGTTTTGTATATTTAAGTAGATTATGTATGTAAAAAAAAAAAAATTTAATTAGATTTAAAAACCTATTACCTATACTAAACTCAAGTAAAATTTTTGAGTAAGCGATAAATTAACAATTAATGTATTTCACTCCATTTATTATACGAGTATCATTTTTCCACAAAAATTATCTAACTAAACAACATAAAAATGCAACGTGAAACTCCAGCGATAAACAGAAAAAATCCACCGTCGTTCATCTAACTGCTATCATTTATGCTACGTACGGGCACTTAAATCAGTTTTATTAATTAGTTTAACAACTTATTTTTTATGAAAGGTTTTATTTTATTTTACAGTTTTCCATATCTTTTTTCGTTAGTAAATTTTGTGTTAAAAAGATTTTTTGCTCTCAGATTCAGAATCAGTTTAAATTCATAGCGTTAATGGGTGTCCATTGAGAAAACCTCACACAGCACGTTTGGTTTTTAAAGCAATCGCGATAAACGTCACTCGAGAAAACGCTGCAAAAAAAGTCGCCCCAACGTTTCATTCCCATTGTGTGGACTCCGAACTCCGCACAATGTAAATAGTGATGCGTGTGGTACCGTAGCCGCAACCGCGCTTTTACCGCAATGCTGCTGCTGAGGTAAATTGTAAGTGGCCTTTTTAGTTTATGGTTATTTGTTGTCCGGAAAATAGGATATGCGGAATTTGTGTCGCGAATAAAAACCATGTACCTACCTATATTTTTAACAAATTTATAATCTACATAATTATGTCAAGGCTGCCGATATCTATGGTGTCCAGGAGGCTGGCAGCGTTTCATGCATACGTTAGTTATAACGCATCTAAATCCAGTTTCTGCAAAGTATATTGGCCAAATTCAGATTCAAATTAGTGAACCTACTAATAAATAACCTACTGATGGATCGGGATCACAAACTGTTTAGAATACCAATAGTTCATAACAACATATCACAAAACGATCCATTGATTCGGATGTGTAAATCATACAATTGTGCTTATATAATAATATCCCTGAATTGTTTAATACTCGTAGTAGTTTCAGGCGGTTTAAGAGTGAATTCCATAAAAAATGTTTATAAAATTCCTACATTGTTTCTTTTTTTTTTGTATATTATGTTGTTTTTATGTATATTATGTCCATAAGTAATTGGGTAGCTGTGAAATATGTTATTAGTCAAAGTTGTGTGCAGTTGTTATAGGGTGGCAGGTTTATGTTATATTTTGGTTCAATTTGTTTGTTTAAGTGTAATCTGTTATCTGTTACTGTACCTTTCAATAAAAATAAAATAAAATAATGACACCTCAAGATAACTATACCTATATCCGCAACTACAGCCACCCCTAGTAACTCAACAATGCAACACAAGTCTGTGCGGTATTGTTGCGATTATTGTACGTACCTCTCTGTCCGAGTATGAATGTGCCGCTTTACAGGCAGGCTCTTTTAATGAAAAATAAGATATTTACCAGACTATGATTGCTACGATACCTTTGTGTTGGTGCTTTCGAGTAATGCGAGTGAAAATTCTTTAGAAGTTATATTATGGAGCTATTTTTATTAAATAGTAGGTACCTTTACCTATACTCTATTGGTACATACTTATTTTGTTTTTCAATAGAGTAGCAATCAAGCATGCGGATATGATGGTAAGCGGTTACCGTAGCCAATTACTTGTAGCACTAGGTATACATAAATATAATAATATCTACCTACTATTCTATTCCGCCCAAGAAAAACCATAGCTCAATCCACAACCTGAGTGACGGTGGTAGGAAGCTCCTACAGCAAAAAACTAATTTGGTTCCAATGTGTGAAGATGAAGAGCGATGGTAGCCGTGGGAAACAATCAAACAATTCTTCTGAAAACTGTCCATTGTACAAGTCTGGAAAACAAAAAAAATACAAGTTTATTTATTTATACAATTCCAGATAATTTAAAGATAAAGAAAGTTAGATGTCCAAAGACCATTAGCAGATAAACTTAGCTAGATACAGTTAGCTCGTCGACACAAAAAAATATTTCTTTTCCATGTTTCAGTACCATCTTTAAAATATATAAATATATTAAAATTAGAATTTTAGGACAGACTCACGGACTCATCAACTTAGGTAAACCCTTAGACTTAGAAAGCTGATGTTTTTCACAGTGGTTTTTTAAGACGTAAGCGAGAAAAAGAATGGATTTTTCGAAATTCAACCCCTAAAGGGTTAAAAAGGGGTACGCGGGTGAAACCGCGGGGCGGAAAGCATAAATCTAAACAAAAGCTGTAAGTACATTTAAACAATATGCCTTGTTTCAAGAATAAATTGGAGCAGTAATAAATACAAAGTTGAATTTCCTGCAGCGTAAAAACTTGGAATTGGAAAGTAATAGATAAAATTTCATCGGAGTACCGCGATCGAAGCAGATGACAATTTTATGTTATGAAACTATATATGCGTTGTTTGAGTGGGGTATTTTATTACAAATAAAGTATTTTATGTTTGTTTGCCTGGGGTCGTTCCAAGGGTCGTTCATATTTGACCATATGCTGCCGCTAGCCGCCATGGGGTATCTAGTGGTTTATTAGTCTAAGGGTATCTACGACTGATAGTAACGATTTTGATTTTTATTTGGTGATAACTCTGTAGAGATGCGATCTTATCATACACGATCATGTCAACATATATATAGTCAACCTTAATACTTTTTAATTATTATAACAGACGTTAACCCTAGTTATTAATCGGACGGATGGCTTCTAGATTTAAGTCTTCTTCGTGAGCCAATCTCATTAACTAATTAACACAACTTCTTCCTCGCATTCAGGTCGTCACTTTTACATTACAAATATTACAATTAGCGTCTAAGTGTTTCTAGTATAGTAACTACATCATGTTTCCCTCGTGTCAACCATTGTAATAAGCTACTTTTACCAAATTTATCTTGTACCTGCTTATAAACAATATTATTTCGTATTTTTACAAAGATTTCGGGGATCAAACATAAAGGAATGATTCTTGAAAAATAATACATCAATCTTAATTTCCATCGGAAGGAAAATACAATTGATGAACAAAAAATAGAAACAGGTACAAACTTCAGGGTTGATCCCACAGATAATCCATCAGCCAGTCTGAATACTGCTCTTGTATAAAATAAATTATATAATACATCTGTAAATTGAATAACTTTTTCTAATAATATTAGATGAGAAATTAAGTCTATAGCTTCCTCCTGTCGTAGGTAGGTAATAAGTAAGTATAATAATATATATTATTAAAAATAAGTAATTCTAATTTAGTAAAAATTAAACGAAAGCGAATCTGTATATTAGTTTGAAAATTGGCAGAGAGGTTACTATGTCCAAGGAAATAAACAAAATACCCTTTATTCAGGGATCGCATGGGAAACCGGCCTACAGCTTTTATATGCCAGAAGTCTGACAAACTAGTGCCTGGTGGTAAGTTTGTAACCGTCGCATGTGTACTTAAACAATTCCAGGGGGATTGCCAATGTGTTCGAGCTTTTACAATGCCTTGAAGGTATTTAGTAGCGAGGTGGTCCTCCATTGAAACGGGGTGATCTTCCACCAGCCTAGGTCATCGTGTCTTGACCGAATAAAAAGTACAAGGCTATAAAAACACAGGAGACGGTAAGTGTTTGGCAACAGATTCCTTTACCATAAAATTCCCTACTTGCTATGGTTTCCCCTAGATAACGTAGCTATATAACCGAAAGCTGAAGATTATTGTAGGTTTCTACTGACAGCAATGAGCTATCCTCGTATTAATATAGAAACAAACACTGGCCACCAAACTTAGCTAGATACAGTTAGCTCGTCGACACTAAAAAATATTTCTTTTCCATGTTTCAGTACCATCTTTAAAATATATAAAAATTATAAAATTAGAATTTTAGGACAGACTCACGGACTCATCAACTTAGGTAAACCCTTAGACTTAGAAAGCTGATGTTTTTCACAGTGGTTTTTTAAGACGTAAGCGAGAAAAAGAATGGATTTTTTGAAATTCAACCCCTAAAGGGTTAAAAAGGGGTACGCGGGTGAAATCGCGGGGCGGAAAGCATAAATCTAAACAAAAGCTGTAAGTACATTTAAACAATATGCCTTGATTCAAGAATAAATTGGAGCAGTAATAAATACAAAGTTGAATTTCCTGCAGCGTAAAAACTTGGAATTGGAAAGTAATAGATAAAATTTCATCGGAGTACCGCGATCGAAGCAGATGACAATTTTATGTTATGAAACTATATATGCGTTGTTTGAGTGGGGTATTTTATTACAAATAAAGTATTTTATGTTTGTTTGCCTGGGGTCGTTCCAAGGGTCGTTCATATTTGACCATATGCTGCCGCTAGCCGCCATGGGGTATCTAGTGGTTTATTAGTCTAAGGGTATCTACGACTGATAGTAACGATTTTGATTTTTATTTGGTGATAACTCTGTAGAGATGCGATCTTATCATACACGATCATGTCAACATATATATAGTCAACCTTAATACTTTTTAATTATTATAACAGACGTTAACCCTAGTTATTAATCGGACGGATGGCTTCTAGATTTAAGTCTTCTTCGTGAGCCAATCTCATTAACTAATTAACACAACTTCTTCCTCGCATTCAGGTCGTCACTTTTACATTACAAATATTACAATTAGCGTCTAAGTGTTTCTAGTATAGTAACTACATCATGTTTCCCTCGTGTCAACCATTGTAATCAGCTACTTTTACCAAATTTATCTTGTACCTGCTTATAAACAATATTATTTCGTATTTTTACAAAGATTTCGGGGATCAAACATAAAGGAATGATTCTTGAAAAATAATACATCAATCTTAATTTCCATCGGAAGGAAAATACAATTGATGAACAAAAAATAGAAACAGGTACAAACTTCAGGGTTGATCCCACAGATAATCCATCAGCCAGTCTGAATACTGCTCTTGTATAAAATAAATTATATAATACATCTGTAAATTGAATAACTTTTTCTAATAATATTAGATGAGAAATTAAGTCTATAGCTTCCTCCTGTCGTAGGTAGGTAATAAGTAAGTATAATAATATATATTATTAAAAATAAGTAATTCTAATTTAGTAAAAATTAAACGAAAGCGAATCTGTATATTAGTTTGAAAATTGGCAGAGAGGTTACTATGTCCAAGGAAATAAACAAAATACCCTTTATTCAGGGATCGCATGGGAAACCGGCCTACAGCTTTTATATGCCAGAAGTCTGACAAACTAGTGCCTGGTGGTAAGTTTGTAACCGTCGCATGTGTACTTAAACAATTCCAGGGGGATTGCCAATGTGTTCGAGCTTTTACAATGCCTTGAAGGTATTTAGTAGCGAGGTGGTCCTCCATTGAAACGGGGTGATCTTCCACCAGCCTAGGTCATCGTGTCTTGACCGAATAAAAAGTACAAGGCTATAAAAACACAGGAGACGGTAAGTGTTTGGCAACAGATTCCTTTACCATAAAATTCCCTACTTGCTATGGTTTCCCCTAGATAACGTAGCTATATAACCGAAAGCTGAAGATTATTGTAGGTTTCTACTGACAGCAATGAGCTATCCTCGTATTAATATAGAAACAAACACGGGCCACAAATCATTTACTATGAATTCCATTGAATAGACTGAGATTGTTGTCGTAACAGAGGAACAATCAAGTGACAACGTTATGATATGATTTAAGAGACGAGAGGATGCGGGGAGTACCATTTTAATGTATTAAAGTTATTCATTGCTCGTGCGAAGTCAGGTGAAGTTTTAATGAAATTTGTAGCCATTCCACTAAAACTTCTTACTAACTTTTTGAGACAAACTGGTAAGTCACGATACACGCATTCATTTCATTTCACTTCACTGGTGCACTTAGACTGAATATTATTGGACAAAATGCCACCGATATTATTTAATAAAACTCAAAATACAAGATTTTTATGAAAATTCTATGAAAACGCAACGTCATTTCGCAAGTTAAAGCCAAGAAGTCCTTAAAAAAATACTTAGATACATAATCTCATCAAACGTCACATTGAAGTAGGCAAGCACATACATCCTAGGAACTTTACCCGACTACCGAAGGAGAGTAATCGACGGCGAAGTGCCAATATCTCCTATCTTTTTTTATTCAAAATTATTTTTTTAATTTCTATGGATATAAAGTCGATTTGCGCTTACTTTGGCCTAACCACAAATCTACATTTTTAACTACAACAAGAAATAAATAATTGTGGAAATACCGACGAACTAAAGCGTAAGTATGTGATTGATGATTTGATGATTTATGGAACGTTTTTATTAGTTCCTGTAAAGTTGTGTTCTTGTCAGTTAGAAGATATTGGCACTTCGCCGTCGTAATGCTTTTGAGACCTATTCACCGATACTACACATGACGTTCTAAATAAAAACGTCACAAAATCTCTTACAAGAGGTGGGAAATTTTCGAACTCATAAATATTTTTACATTTTGTAGTATATATATTATTCGTAATTATGTGCGGCGAGGAGATTGATTATAGTCTACTAGCTGTGCTCCGCAGTTTCACCCGCGTTCCCGTGGGATCTTATCTTATCCCGGGATAAAAAATATAGCCTATGTTACTACTCGGGGATAATGTAGCTTTCTAATGGTTTTTAATTTAGAAAGAATGCCTACAACAATATAATTGCCAAGATCTGTTCGATTGTCAATACTTGAACAGAAAAAAAATCTATAACCTATCTTTTTTTGCCTCATATTTTACCAAAGACTTTAAACTTATACTATTTAAATTTCTTTGTATTTTACCCATACCTGTCCTAGTCAAACAAAACCCGCTGTAGATCTGTGAATGTTCGCCACAATCTCACAATACTAATCCGACTCATACGTCTGGATACTTGAAGATCCCCATACAAAGATTAACACAGACACGAGTAGAGATAATCGCTTGTATTTCATCACTTAATCCTTCTGTAACCGTTGTCAACTCACACAATAGCCTGGAGGGAGCCGACGGCATTGAGCCTGGCTCTTCAATTTGTTTTGCGGCATTGTATCAATGTGAATATTACTTGCACATACAGGTTGATATTGTATCCTCAAACTTATGAGTTGAAAGTACTCATATATAGAAAAAAGAAGTTCTTCATAACTATAATGATAGGCTCGTCAAATTCTACGTTACATAAACCACGATAAAATTTATTTACCAAAAGGAATGGTTCGGTTATAGATTCTCCTGTATTACGCTTATTAATTTACCCCCTGGTTTGTGGCTGGGACGGTCGTCTCTAAATTACCTACAAAAGTAGAATTAAGTACAGAAACTCTTTACTTAATTCTACTTTTAAGTAGTAACAACAGAACGACGATCTTTTGAGGGTCGCGGGAAGCCACTGGATGCGGAAAGCGCAAGAGTGGCCATTGTGGAGATCCTTGGGGGAAGCCTTTGTCCAGCAGTGGACATCCAATGGCTGATATGATGATGAATAAGTACAGAGTACCCACCACAGCACTATGGTTTCCTTACCTTATAGTTTAGCAGCAATATAGTTATAATCAAGCATGTTATTAAGGTCTTTAATCCCATTTACGATGTAATTTACTCACAATACATAGCCAGTCTGCAAGTGACCATATTCCGTAACAAGATCCAGTATAATTACATGTCCCAGGCTATTGTCTGTGAAACGAGCTCCTCTCCCCAGACCTCATTAGTATTATTACTTGTATTTAACATTCTCTTTTGTGGACAAAAATTAATTAACTCTAAGGATGTTTGCGGTACGCTGCAGTGTTGCCATAAGATGTTTATGAACATTTTTGAATCAGTTTTTGGGTCGTCGAAAATAGTCGAAAATAGCGAATAATGTCAAATTCATTCTTTTAAGATTTTTAATGACAAAGAGTATAATCTTTTGATGGTGTTTATTTATGACGTCACTAGTATGTATTTCACACATAACTCCATATAAACTATTCTTTTGACATTTAATAAAAACTGATTATGTCAGTCGCCATCTCTATTCGTCAACTAAGAAATGATTTTCCATCAATCGTTCGGGGTCAAATTATAACCAGAAAAATCTGAAATACCTATATCAGAAACTTTCACTTATAAAATTAATATTGATCGCTAGGCTATACCACGTTATCGAGCATCGTTCGATATGAAAACCAATTCAATCTAACACACGAGTCACTCTAAAACCTCCCGTGTTACAACCACTTAAGTTCCACTACAACTGCAAATAGTATCATAGTAACTTTGTCCGATATAAGTCAGCAAGTTTTCTAGTAAGTTGTGGTATAGGATTTTGCGTTCTAAAGCTTGGTGATAGAGTCTTTGACGGTGGCATTATAAAGTTGGCAAGTTATCGTGCGCTGCTGGTGCAATTAGCGCATCGTCCCCATTCTGTTATTGCCAGTGGATGCTTCAACCGTTGGCATGACGCTATCCACATCATTTATGCATGTATTAAGTATGTGGGTATACAATATTCATTTCAATATTAGATAGGTGGAAGTAGTAAAGTTTGAGGTATATTGAGAGCTTTCGTTTTAATTTCGTTAATACTTATAGGATCAGAAATGGTAGCGTTTTTTTTAATATGGCCACATTGACATATAATTTGTGACAGTTGATTCTAAAATTAAATTTAATGAAATTCGACTGCATACCGATTGTAAACGGATAAAATAATATACAGCTTGTTTTTCGCTTTTGAATTAGTATTTTGAATTTTATTTTTTAATAAATTATTTTATTTCACACTTTTTAATACATATCTAGAGTTCTAGACAATTGGCAAACAAAATAAACGAAGATTCTAATTGATAAAAGACACGTGACATTCTTAATTCAAAATAATTAAAAAGCTCTAGACTAAAATGTGGATGCCAACGATTGGTTGGTTAGTTAATTGACGTTGATGAATTGTAATTCGATATGCCCCAGACGTAATTATATACAGGATGAGTTGTTTAGTTTGATGCCAGTTGCCAGTTGATGTGTGACTGGCTGGTACCTCTAACATCAGTAGAGCAGCTGTTTAATTGATCGACATCAGTGTTTAAAGCACTGACCTCTATTAAAATACGCTGGATTGGCTATCGCTATTAATTTCATGTGCCTATTTGAAAATCGCCATTTTGGCGCTGACGGTAGCAGTGTGGGGGAATGGAACTAATACTAGTACAGAGACACTTAGCGCAAAGTCAACAAACAACGGCCATTTGCAATCTTATTAGTTCTCAGAACTCTCACGTCTGTCACTGGGGGCGCTTTGAATCGACACAGCAAATATCTGTCATTTTGTATGGGATAGCCAGTCCAGCGTATTTTAATAGAGATCAGTGGTTTAAAGCCACGCTATACATAGCTTTCATATACGTACATAGTTGTTTGCAGTCACAATTATGTTTGAAATAAGATTTTACACTGGTATTTGTGAATGTGCTGTGATTTGTTTGTGTTGTGGAAATTTGCTTGAGTTAATGACTATATCATAATCAAGCTCTATATATTTATTTTTTGATTGACACAAATAAGTTTTGATAATTCCATACTATAATATAGGTATATGCGATAATTATAAATGCGAAAGTGTGTCTATCTGTCTGTATGTCTGTCTGTTACCTTTTCACGCTTAAAACGCTGAGCCGATTTAGATGGAATTTGGTATATGAAACCTTGGAGAAGGACATAGGATATTTTTTTATCCCGGGAAAAGATAAGATCTCTCGGGAACGCGCGGGACAGTATGATGGACACAAATATTAGCAGGATTGGTCTAAGTTTTTGATAAGTTGCTGAGATTATTGCCGGTTCTTTTCAGTTGAAGGCTGACTTCCGAACCGGTGGTAGCTTCTGTAATTCAACCTGCATAAGTGCCCTTCTAGGGCCTAGACTGAATAAATGGTTTTGACTTTGACTTTGACTCATAATAAACAGGGAAGATTTGATTGTTTGTTTGTTTATTTGTTGCGATTTCACTCAAAAACTATTCGACCGATTTAAAAAATTTTTTCACCATAAGAAAGCTACATTATCCCTGAGGCCATATTTTTATCCCGGGAAAAGATAAGATACCACGTGAACGCGGGTGAAACCGCGGAGGACAGCTAGTGTTAAATATATAGTGTAATGTTCACATTGACACTCCAGCACAGTATGCACGGATCCCTACGTAACATTAATATTGAAACAAGGGTCGCAGCGCCGTCCACCGTCACACCGGACTTCGATTATGGTAATAATGCCATTAAATTGCAAATATCCTGCGAGCTTACCGATTTATAACTTCTACTTTACCTGCCTAGGGCTGTCACTCACAATATACGGGCGCCTTATTGAATTTTAAATTATTTCATCGTTGAAGAGGTGGAAGACTGAAAAGGTAAACTATCTTCGTACCATAGGTAAATCGGACAGGTGAAGTCTTGTCTTGATTTCTGATAAGATATTATTTCAAAAGAAGAAGAAATAACCATTTATTATTCTCAAAGTACGAATGCTTAAATTTATACTAATATTATAAAGCTGAAGAGTTTGTTTGTATGATCGCGCTAATCTCAGGAGTACTGGTTCTAATTGAATTCTTAGTTGCATAGCCCATTTATTGGGAAGTCTATATAACATCACGTAAATCCCACGGGAACGCGGGTGAAACGGCGGGGGACAGCTAGTCCTTAAATAAATGTAATCATTTGGTGAAGTTTTTTGAACAGGTGTGTTCCAGCAGGTTTGTGGTCATGGTATATCCTACTAATCCTATCCTACTTCTTACTAATATTATAAATGTGAAAGTTTGGATGGATGTATGTTTGTTACTAATTTACGCCAGAACGGCTGAATGGATCTGGATGAAATTTAGCATGGAGATATTTTATAGTCTGGAATAGCACATAGGCAACTTTTTATCCCGGGAAAAGATAAGATCCCTCGGGAACGCGGGTGAAACCGCGCGGAACAGCTAGTACGAGTATCTTACTAATATTATAAATGTGAATGTTTGGATGGATGGATGTATGTTTGTTACTCAATCACGCCAGAATGGCTGAACGGATCTGGGTGACATTTGGCACAGATATAGATTATAGTCTGGAATAGCACATAGGCTACTTTTTATCCCGGGAAAAGATAAGATCACTCGGGAACGCGGGTGAAACCGCGCGGAACAGCTAGTAATATTATAAATGTGAAAGTTTGGATGGATGGATGTATGTTTGTTACTCATTTACGCCAGAACGACGGAATGGATCCGGATGAAATTTGGCATAGAGATAGATTATAGTCTGGAATAGCACATAGGCTACTTTTTATTCTGGGAAAAGATAAGATTCCTCGGGAACACGGGTGAAACCGCGCGGAACAGCTAGTAGGTATTAGAAATGCGAAAGTATGTTTGGATGTGTGTGAAGATGTGAAGATTTTTGTTACTCTTTCACGCAAAAACTGCTGTATGGATTTTAATGAAACTCGGCACACAGGTAGATCATATACTGAAATAATATACAGGATACTTTTTATTCTGGAAAAGTATAAGATCCCTCAGGAACGCAGGTGAAACCGCGGGGCGGAAAACAAGTAGTTAATATACAAAAAATCCAGACAGTGCCTCGCTCAAAGAGTAAAGTCAGACAGTCAATTCCGTAAATTGTTGTCAATGAGTTATTGAAACAGTTCATTGCGAATGGTAATATTTCTAGTGGTTTATAGGTGGTTTTTTATTGAAGCTGACTGCACATAAGACACGACCTCTATTGTCACTGCTGACGTCTCAATGTTGAATGACAGGTGACAGGATACTATAGTATGCTGTATACGTGTGAGGCTTGTGGCGAGATGTCCGATCAATAGGTTCTTGAGGCGGCATGATTGGGGTGCATCACTTGATTCACTTGCCGATTAGACGAAATTTCTTGTTTTATAATACGTCTATGTTTAATCCATTAAATTGAAAACATTGCGCCAACCCTAGCAGATTCAAAGCGGGCTCTAAGCTATTAGTTTTATATTGGGGTTTGTTTTTTAATCTCAAGTTGTAAGACTTTCAAAGAGATAATCATAAATGTTTAGAGACGTGCCACTTCTTTATCAAAAAATGTTACAAGTATTTTCATTTATGTTTTAATTAAATAAATATTAACAAATCTTACAACCTGAAAATTGATAACAATCTATGGATGGGGTGGTAGTCTCAAAACGACCTACAAATAAAATATAATTCCAGGAATCGCGATTCAAATTTGTATAACAAATCCCTTGTAAACAAAATTCATTTACTGAAAGTATTCAAGCAAATAAAATACTCAAGCAAATATTTACTGTTCAGATGCAAGTGGGATTAACAAAAGCAGCAATAGTTTTTAAACAATGCACTGCGAGTCGGCTAGCAATGAATTTAATCCACAATGCAAAATGAATAGTGCTGATGTGGTGAATAACATGGTAAACAAAATGCAAAGTTTACAAATTAATTGTTCTTGGGCTTTATGTGCTTACCACTTTCATCACAAAATTTTGTACGCTATTCGCCTCCATCCAATATTAAATTCAATTTTATATAATACATTTAATGTTAGATACCAAGTTTTTCTATTCATCACTACAATACCTGAGGCCTTGATGTAGGTCCGTCCGTTTCGATAATGTTTTCATTCAATGCATTATCTGCTTTTATCTATCTAAGAGCATATTGGCGGCATTTCCACAGTGGCATTTGCATTGCAATTTCATTCATGTATCGATATGAAATTTATAGATTGTTTGTGCAGTTTTGTTGTAGTTTAAATTAGCTTTTTCGTAGTCGTATATATATAAATGTGAAGGTTTGGATTGATGGATAGATGTTTGTTACTCTTTCACGCAAAAACTACTGAATGGATTTTAATGAAACTTGGCACACAGGTATATTATATCCTGGAATAAAACATAGGATACTTATTATCACGGGAAAAGATAAGATCCCTTGGGGACGCGCGGGTGAAACCACGAGGCGGAAAGTTAGTTAATACATATATCTTTTGACATTTTGACACCGAATATCGTGACATATTCTTCACACACTGCCATCTGATCCCTATAAGAAGAGCATGTTTTGTGAAAACCAGATAACTGATATAATAAAATACTAAAAACACATATTTTTTAAATACCTCAAATAGATAAATGTCGAGACGAGAAGAAGCCGTACCGGCTATTTCATATTTTATCACAATCTTTTGTTTCTGGGGCATCATTCATTCCAGACGAGTCATTAGTGGAATGTTTAATCGTTTTGTTTGCAGTTTTGCTTTAATAATTTCGCATTCGTTTATTTTTTCTCAATCTGGCTTGTTGAGCGACAGATTTTGTGATGAAATTAAAAGAAAAGTTTTGGTAATCTAATACCAACTTTTTGGGATGTTTGATTTGGAAGTTGAGATAAAGATAAGTTGTGAAACATGATTTATTAGTCTATCTAAAAATCTACCGAAAATTTGTAATGCCATTACTATTCATTCACTACGCAACCGTATTTTATGTATCGCATCAATTTTACTATTATAGGTACATAAATTATACTTACGCCTTTGTTGAAGTTGTAATTAAACTTAATACCTAATTGCCGCAAAAACGTATTTCATTACACCAAACTGAACACAGAACTGCTGAAATACGCTAATAATTTTAAGGCAACGATTGCTCAGTGGTAGTGACGTTGGATACCGCGGCGAAGGTCGTGGGTTAGAATCCTACAAAACAGCTTGAGCTTTCGGTGAAGAAAACAATCGTGAGGAAACCATAGCACGATGGTAGGGTACTTTGTAGTACCCGACTGGCTGGCTACCACCCTTAAGTTCAAAATATGTCGCCAAGCACCTATCGGTGTGTTCCGACAGCTGCACTTGAGAGCCAGTTCTCATCTAGGCTTTGTGTGCCACCTTCGGCCAAGCTATCACGTACCATGGTGAGATTGCGATCAAACACAAGCGTATCCAGAAGTAAAAAGAAAATACGCGACCGTCATCGCTCGAGTCTCCTCTTCAAACCTGAGCCCATCGACAGGCAGACAGACCACTTGATGGTCAGTGGCTAGCGGCAATGCCAAAAGGATTAGTCAAAGTCAAAGTCAAAACCATTTATTCAGTTTAGGCCCTAGAAGGGCACTTATGAAGGTTGAATTACAGAAGTTACCACCGGTTCGGAGGTCAGCCTTCAACTGAGAAGAATCCGCAAGAAACTCAGCAAGGTTACATTTTTTAAATATTTTTGGACCATCTGACTATATTGGCTTTTTTTTAAATTAAAATGTTTAACAGTTTTATGCTTAAACTAAAACAAATATACATATAAAAGCTTAGAAGGAAAACTGGTTTGAAAGCGCAACAGTCGGAACACTCCAGTCTGGCGGCCTACTTGGCGAGAGGCGTTCAATATGAAGGTAATATCAGAAGGATACTAATACGTGATTCAAACAATCTATTACCCGAATTGTACAATAGTACTCATTTTATGTCAAGTTAGCACGATAAATACAAGTCTAGCAGCTATTTAATTCACTGAGTTATTTTGTTTGTGAAAACCTAAGCTAAGTACCTAAGTAGACTGTTAGTCGCACGCTAACTTTTCTGAACAAAATCACGCAAACTTGAAACAGTATGGTATAATCAATATTTTGGTTTTCTTTATTTATTATTAGCCGTCCCCCGCGGTTTGATCTGTACTGTAGCATCCTTCAACGCATTGTAAGAAGGTCGAGAACACATTATCAATCCCCCTGGTATTGTTAATGTCTATAGGCGACCGTAGTCACTTATCACGTGAAGAATCGAAAAGAACTGTCGCAATCAAGTCTTTCTTTAACCTTAGGTACATAGTTTTAACTTAATGACTTTGGAGTCTCGTACTAATAATCTTGCTCATGTACCGGGTGATTGCATCAAACGTTTCGTCGGCAAATTTCCAGACAGACTTCAATAATAACAGCTGCTATACTATTCTAATCTAACTAGATAGGTAAGCGATTCTATTACATTAAATTTGCTGTCCATCGCAAAGGTCGTCCAGACATTTGCAGGTATTGCTAATATGGTATAGAAAATGCAAGGTATCTTATAAAGTGTGTTATCATATTTCCTTTTTAGTGGAAAGTTGTCTACTAAAATTGGTACGTTAATTAAAAAATAATCTTTAAAGTTTTATGGATTTAGAATGCATTGTCATCGAGTTGTGAGACCCTGAAAGTTAGCTGGTTAACTAATCGTGAAGTGCTCTAAATTTGAGTTGCAAGATTCCACCCGGAAAGACCGGTGGGCAGACAGAGAAACAAGAAAGTGATTAAGAATGTGAATCTAAATTACTATTGGAAACACTTATTTTTCTAGTAATTTGACTACCTATGTTGTCGTTTCGTGATTACATGAGCTAAATTTCTAACATGTCAAGTAAATCTTGACATGTTAGAAGTTTATTTCACCGTTAGAAGTTAACTTAACTGGAAATAAAAATGATCACGCGACCACGGTATTAACACCTAATTTTGTGGCACCAATTATTGTTGTGTTCACAAAACTAGGGTACCGAAACGTTAATAATACAATAGGTAGTAGGTACAATAGATACTGCCCTATTTATTTTACAATAATAACAAAAATATATTTGAGATCCTCATAACGAGCCCTTTCATTTGATAGAATATATCACAGTGCTATGACACTCACATTATGACACAGAAAGGTTTGCAAAACAATTTGTCCCCCGAAAATGAATTTTATTTAAAAAACTAACTGTGGCACTCGGGGACTGCCGCGGTAAAGCTATTGCATAGCATTATACTTTTCAGCCCATCTATTCGAAAAGTCGACGAGGGAGTCCCGCCGCCATCGACGCAGTACCTTAGTTAGGTGCCTAAGGACATGACTGTTGTCATGGTTACCGAAAGTCGGTGCGTCGACGGCTGTCGGCGGGAGCCGTCGACGCGCCCACGGGTGCCGCCGACTGCCCACGGCGGCAGCCGTAAAATATCAAGGTGCCTAAGCACGTGACTGTTGTCATGGTTACGGTGTCAGGTTATTTCGTTACGAGAATTTTTTGATTCGGTCGCCATCAAATCCCGCGATAAAAGCTATACAATAGCTTAAAAAAATACTTTGCACATCTGTGTTTGGGTCATAGTATTAGGTACACCATTCTACGCACGAGTGATCCTATAAGGGTTCCGTGTTTTTTGTACGGAACCCTAAAAAGAAGTCGGGAATTTTTAACACTCGCCATTTTAAAGAGTGTAATGTAGTATATACATATTATGTTTACTTACCTCTTTATCTTGCAACGGTACCTAGTTAACAATTAACAATAACACAATTTTACTAAAAAACTTTCCAACAACAGTGCACACAATCTGCCTGACTTCAGTACCATAAAATAGAATCAAATACATAGAGGTCGTGACTAAGTGACACTTCACCAGAAGCATTTTAACGCGATAAAACTCCGGTAAATATTTTTCCAATATTCGGGACGGATGACGAGCCAGATTACGGGAGAGGTTGGAGTAAATAGGCATCTCTTATCAGGTGGAATTATTTTGATCGTGTTCAGAGTATTACGGCAATTAGGGTTGTAAAAAGGCCAAAAAACATTAGTAAGTTACTATGTTGGTTAAGTCACTGGTTCCCAGGATAGACTGACAGACATGTCTGTTTGTGACTTTGTGTATGATCTTATTTCTATTATACAGTGTCCCCTAAGTAGTATGACAAACTTAAGGGGGAGACCGACCACCTAGTCGGGACATCTACCAAATATACAAAAATTACCTCAGTAAAAGTGTCACCATATTTGAGATATTTAACATCTAAAATTAAAGAATAAATACATAGAAATTAAAAATATTAACTTGTATAATTAAATACTGACGTAAAATGTTATTTTATGAAATCCAACAATTATAATTAAAGTTTCAATATCACGATTAAAACTCCGAAACGAACATTAGACCCATGTAAAATGAGTAATAAATTAATATAATTAATAGCCCTTCTCTACGCTGCACGCTGGGTCTAATCCATTATGATGTATGAAACCGGCTCTCGAGTTATACAATCTATCTTAAGTTTTAGACAATGGAATTGATGTAGTAAGTTTGAATGACTTATGAACCGAAAAGACCCTACAATCTTTTTTTATAAAGGAAATATCGGCCTGCCCCGCGGTTTCTACCCGCGTACCCCTTTTTTATCCCTTTAGGAGTTGAATTTCGAAGAATCCTTTGTTATTGCTCATCTTCGTCTTCCAAACAACACTTTATTTCTCTCCCCTCCCCTGGGGTACGCCCAGTGACACCTACATCGCATATTATGCAGTCCGCTCCGCGGTTTCACCCGCGTACCCCTTTTTTTATCCATTTAGGGGTTGAATTTTAAAAAATCCTTTCTTATTGATCGTCTTCGACTTAAAAACAACACTTTATTTCTTGACATTGACTCCCGTCCCGTACCCCAGTGGCGCCTACATCGCATTATGATGGTGCTGCCTAGCTAGCCGAGCGGGGGCTACATTTTTAAACTCGTGATATCTTTCGACTGGAATGTCTGAATTGAATAATTCAAAAAGTTATATAAAGATATTGAAGCAGTCTTGAATATGAAGTAATTTATTTTGATAAAAATTAATACCAAGGGACAAATAAAGAGCCTTTTATAGCGCCGGTATTTCAATTAAATTTTTAAAGTAAAAGAACACTTATTGTGACATAACTATTATAGCTAGTCATATGCTGTCGTGTCATTTTTTGTAGAAAATAGTGTGTTCTGCAAAGTCGTAGTACATTATTTTGGTCTATCATCAATAGCTTTCGCAGCGCATGCGATGTAAGGAATTTTTTTTTGCCTACCTGTTGCCATTATTGACATCGAGCAAAAAAGGGCAAAAAAAATGCGTTTGTTGTATGGGAGCCCCCCTTAAATATTTATTTTATTTTGTTTTTAGTATTTGTTGTTATAGCGGCAATAGAAATACATTATTTGTGAAAATTTCAACTGTCTAGCTATCGCGGTTCTTGAGATACAGCCTGGTGACAGACAGACGGACAGACAGCGAAGTCTTAGTAATAGGGTCCCGTTTTTACCCTTTGGGTACGGAACCCTAAAACAGCTTTCTAGGTGGAAGTTTAGGCTGGGCGTTGATAAGTCAGTGAGTCAGGGAGTATATAGATATAAAATACTTTCTTGAAACGTAGGTACAATATATTTTATTGTTAAGTTTAAGCACGTACACGTTTTGTAAACACTTGATATTTTATTGTAGTTGTGTATTGCCTTCGGCTTTGCCGTTGAAGGTCGGCCTAGGGACGTGGTCGACTTGTCGATAAGTTTATCGACTAATTTAGCAAATGTATTCTTTATTGGTGGAGAATGTTACTAGGTATGCCAAATCGGTTGAAAGTTTGTTACAGTGAAGCTTGTATGTATACAAATACACTAGTTTTTGTTGTAGTAAAAAATACCTATTAGTTTTGATTTTACAGGCACTTAAACTTCCGATAAACTCGAGTCCCGCTAACAGTCACGTGACCGCATTTGACGTCAATGTGCAACACTCGCTCATGGCGGAGCGTTGCACATTGACGTCACACCGTCACACAAGTATGGCACATCGAGTACAGGTCCGCATCGCACGTTTACTTCTATAAATCGGAAACTAATTGACGTATCGAAGTAATCCTTTGTGACAGAGAATATGGAGAGCTAATATTCAATATTAGGTAACATTCTTCATTTAGGATGTAGGTATGTATTTACAACGAAAAAAACTTATTAAACCAAATTTATTTCATAATCCAAAGAGATTTGTTTAAGTTTCTAATTTTTTTTGTGATTATTTTGGAGCACATTTTTTTATTGTAAACAATTCACTTGCCATAATGCTTACTCACAAGGTTCTTTGAACCTATCTACTCCTAAAAAAATAAGCGAAAAAATACATTTCAAATATTACACAAGGTGAGCCACAGAGTACAGCGTTCATGAAAACCTATTTATCACTTTAATAAAACTTTTCTTTTAATTCAAACTATTTTCATAACATCAGATATTATAAACCACTGAAATTGTCTTGCTTATTTTTTTTTATTCTGGATAAGCTTGTGTTTGACCACAATCTCACCATGGTATAAGTGATGATGTGGCTGAAGGTGGTAAGCAAACAAAGCCTAGATGGGAACTGGCTCTCAAGTGCAGCTGTTGGAACACACCAACAGGTGCTTCGCGACAGATTTTCAACTTGAGGGTGGTAGCCAGCCAGTCGAGTACTACAAAGTACCCTACCACCGTGCTATGGTTACCTCACGATGTTTTCCTTCACCGGAAGCTCAAGCTCATTGTAGGATTCGAACCCACGACCTTCGCCGCGGTATCCGACGTCACTACCACCGAGCTATCATTGACATTATACAATTGAGGCCCGTTTGATTTAATCTATTGTTATTGTGTGTCAAGTCTTGACTACGTGAAGTACATCCGTTGAAGCCAGCAATGAAACACAGGTCAAAGTAGGCTAATTAGCCACTGTTTAGCCTTCCGTTTTCGACCTAACTACACCTTTTTAATATCATTTCTAATACTCGTAATGCTAGCCTTAGTGAAAATTATCGTACAAAAGATTATACATAGATATAAAATAACCTTCCTCCTTTTTTGAAGTCGTTTAACTAGTTTTCCACCCCGCGGTTTCACCCGCGTTCCTGAGAGATCTGATATTTTCCCGGGATAAAAAGTATCCTATATGTTATTCCAGTATATGATCTACCTGTGTACTAAGTTTCATCAAAATCCATCCAGTAGTTTTTGCGTGAAAGAGTAACAAACATCTTCACATACATCTTCACACACATCCAAACATACTTTCGCATTTATAATATTAGTAGGATGCTCTGGCAGCACCGCGGTGCTGGTACATAACATTATGTCGAGAGGAAGTACGTTTTATATCTTGTTTAGGGTTCCGCACCAAGATGTGACGCTTCCTTTCGATGTATGTTCACATGGTACTCATGTCCTATAGGTAGGTAGGTACCTAGTTCGTTATTTGTTCTCTTTTGTGAAAGATATTCTCAACATTTTTGTAAGATATTCTCTAAAACTTGGTTGAAAACTTTTTATAGGTACGGTCGGCCAAGAAAGTGGTGTACCACCCTAAAGTTGAATGCCGCTTGCAGATTCATAGGTGATAAAGATTAGTTTCGCTTGCAGATCAATCTGACAACTTATGACAACGTCATTATTATGCATCTCTTTCAGTGATATCTTTTTAGTTTGAACCTTGTTGTAGTTTTCGATGACTAGGAAACTAAATCAAAACTGGCACACCACTTTCTTGGCCGACCGTACCACAAGTGATAAGGCAGGTGGGTCTCCGGATAGTAAATGAATAGACACGCTATAGACATTAGCAATACAAGGGGGATTTCCAACGTGTTGTCGACCTTTTAACAATGCCTTCAAGGCAACTAGCTCTCAAGTGCAACAGTCAAAACACACCAACAGGTGCTTGGCGATAGATTTTCAACTTACGAGGAAATGGCTACCTTTTTATTTCAAATAGACGCAGTATTGAATTCTCGTCCCCTTACTCCTTTCTCCTCTGATCCTTCAGATTTAACGGCCCTCACTCCTTCTCATTTTTTAATTGGCCGACCACTGATGTCCGTTCCGTATCCACAGGTGACTGATATCAGTATCGGACGATTGGAGCGCTTCAAAAGGGTAGAGCACATGAAACAACATTTTTGAAATAGGTTTCACCTCGAATATGTTTCTTTACTACAGCAGAAAACCAAGTGGGTGACCTCAACGGGGCAGCTGTCTGTGGGAACACTCGTCCTCATCAAAGAGAAGGGACAGCCACCATTACTGTGGCCCTTAGGACGAGTCACAAAAGTACACCCTGGCAGCGACGGAGCCACGAGGGTGGCCGAACAAAACGCCGAACAAACTACTAAGTAGGCAGCCAGACGAGTACTACAAAATACCCTATGCTATGGTTTACTCACGATGTTTTCCTTCACCGAAAACTCAAGCTCATTGTAGGATTCGAACTCAAGACCTTCGCTGCGGTATCTGACGTTACTACCACTGGGCTATCAGCCTGTGAAACTTGTCCACGTAACAAGTAATCTGAAGTACGACATCACCTTTATAAGTAATAGGTAGGTAGGTAGGTACTATATAACCATAACTTTCAACTTTAATGTCCATATTAGTTATGTGGAATATGTCGTAGGTAAACTTCCCTTTTGTGCCCTCAAGATCAAAGGCTTTACCGGCAGGGCCGTTGGAGAGATTAATACAGCGGTATTCAATAGTGAGATGGTAGATATAGTTTTGAACACGACGTTTAATTATGATTATAAATGCCTTGTTATTTATATTATATGTCATTAATTACAAACATTTTCATATTTTATGTTTAATCGCGATTCCTGGAATTCCATTGTTTTCAATATTCTTCTTTAATTTATTTACTTTCATACAACAAATGTACAAAATATACAATCAAATATATAAAAATCTTCTTCGAGGCTGCCGCTGCTGCCGATCGGCAAGGTTCTTTTGTTTTTATATGTACCTATCTATGTTATTTTGGGACTGACCATGCCATTATAGAATTATTTATTTGTGATGATTTGTAAATGGCGTACAGTTATATAATAATGTTATTTATATTGGTTTTAAGCCCGTTAAGTTTCTAAGAAACAAAAAAAAACTGAAAATGCACAGGAATATTGCGTAGGATTCGTATCTATGCGGCATGGTAGGGGGCGAGAAAAACGTCTAAAAATTACAAAGAGCAAGTGAGTATTTCATACACAACTCCATAATATAAGCACAGTATAAATTCTGTGCAAAGTTTAACGGCTTTATCTTCATAGAAAATAATAACAATATGAATCTGGCAGAAATGATCTGAAGGACGATTGCCAGCAAAAAAAAAACTATGAGTAGGTAAGTATTAAAAATGGTATGACTGAAATTTGTGGAATCATTAGGCCTCGAGTTCCTAAATTACGGACTGTTCTGCCAGAATGAAGTAATTTTTAACGTAGGTATGTAATTAAATGTCAAAAGATAACCTATACCTATGTACAAACATAAACTAAAAAGTAAAGAATAATATTTTAATTTCAAAGCAAGAGCCTTAAAGGACAATCAACAAAATTATTGATATTTATATATCTATTTAATATTTATAAACAGTTCTTTTTGGAGTCGGTGCCAGTCAAGAAGAAGGACAGTTTTGAACTGGACACGAAGTGTTCATACGAGAAAACGTCTTACGACACCTCTCCTTACAGTAATGTTCCTTAGGTCTGCGCCGTCGCTCCCCTACTTTTCGAAAGTTTGTTACAAAGGCAGAATTAAACTGTCCTTCTTGGCTGGCACCGACTCCAAAAAGAACTGTTTAAAAATATTAAATAGATATATAAATATCAATAATTTTGTTGATTGTCCTTTAAGGCTCTTGCTTTGAAATTAAAATATTATTCTTTACTTTTTAGTTTATGTTTGTACATAGGTATAGGTTACAGTTTTGAAGTCGGTTTTTGTTTTTTATTTTTAAAAATAATTTTATTTTTTAATTTTTAAAGTTTATTCCTTATTATATGTTATCCTAGGCTAAACTAGTTTGTCCTGAAATCGGGTCTGGCCGGTAAAATATAATATATAACTAGCGGGCCCGGCAGACGTCGTCCTGCCCTGAAATTAAAACAAATCTTGGAACTCGATTCCAGCGCCACCTACCGGGTCCAATTGTATTTTAAAACCATCGAAGAACCCATTGAAGTATACACACGAAATTTCATCCAAATCCAAAAAGTCATGCTCAACGACTCAGTTTGATTCACTAAGGTTTATCAAACGAGATATAATTTTTTTCGTTTTTGTTGATTTTCTCAAAAAGTGCTTAATCAATTTCGACAAAATTTAAATGGGACCACCTCTGAAGTAGTATCTACCAAACAAAAAAAGAATCATCAAAATCTATTCATAATTGGCAGAGAAATCGAGTAACAAACATACAAAAAAAAAAAAAAACATACAGACGAATTGAGAACCTCCTCCTTTTTTTTGAAGTCGGTTAAAAATAGGTTTCTACATACTGACCGCGCAGTGTTTCATAGCCATAGCATCCTGAACGTCAAATCAAGAGCAGAGGCACGAGATTCCTCTAATAATTGAAGAGATTAAGGTTAGATTCCACATTTCAATCAAGCTCCTATTTTATAAATGATACTTGAGGAAAATTAATTAATTTGTATAAACTAGTTTGCCTTCCGCATGAAGTTTAAAGTGAATCTTCGTCGATTAATCCTCTAGAATAGTGGTTCTCAACTATACTATTTTGGACCCCATTCCCTACTTCGAAGGGAACTAATAGAATACTATTAAAACTAACGGATATGCATTTAAACTTACACGATAAGATTTAATTTAAGTTTTAGAGTTAGAATACCCTTATTTCATATCTTTAATTAAAACTGAAGGTTTAATTCAAGATTTGTCATTAAAAACAGAAAATAAAGGAATAAAGATGAATTTTAACTCGAACAACTGAAACTTTGGTTATTTCTAACTGCCTACGTAGGCACTTATGTAAAATTTCTATAGGTTAAATAAAAGTTTTATGCTGTAACAAAATCCTTCATAAAAATCCGAAAATCCACAAAACCATTAAAGGTCAGGTTATTTCTGGAAGCTATTAAATATTATCAACGCGTGAATGTTAAAAATATCCATCGAATGTCACAGAAATATCTCTCTGTAAATAGGAGTCCGTCACAACAAAAGTTTTTGACGAAGGGCAGAAGGGAGATGACCCAAAAACTTTGAGGGCTCGTGCTCCGCTATGTCAGTGTATCTGCATACCGTGATACCACGCCGCGCGCCAACAACTTGTACGTTCATGGCGAATGTTGGACTTCGTAAATTGTTTTAATAAATTCATAACTGTAAAGGCACAGATGGTAACCACTTGTAACCATAATACATTTGGGTACCAGAGTTCGATAGAACTATACTTAAAAACTGTCTTCTACATAACTTTCTTGTATTTCAGTGTGTATACATATTATCTACTATCTTTTCCCGAGCTAAAAGTATCCTATGTTTTATTCCAGGATGTGAACTACCTGTGTGCAAAGTTTCATCAAAATTCGTTCAGCCGTTTTTGCGTGAAAGAGTGACAAACATCTTCACATACATCTTCACACACATGCAAACATTTTTTCACATTTATAGTATTAGACACATCGGTAATCCCCCAGTATTGCTAATGTCTATTAGATGACGGTAGTTTCTTACTATCGAATGACCTGCGTACTTCTCACACGTCTGACGTAAAAAAAAGTTAGCCACCACCACAAATAAGGACCACTTAACATCACAGCTGATCTAAAACTAGTAACAAACTCGGGTCGCAAAGTAATTCGATTGTGAGGTACGCAAGCAAAATTTTGTTTGTTACCCATTGCTCAGTTAGCCCTCCTATGATTCAATTAGTAGAGACCGCTCAGTAATGGATCTGGATGCATGGAAACTATCCTGAATAATAACAAACCATGTTTTGAGTTGTTGATTGTTGTCAAAGCTTACGTTAAACGTTATACCTTTACAATCAAGTTACGAGTGCCAGTTTGTAATTTATTTAGAAGCTTGTGGGCTGAATTTTGCATGCGGATTTCAACTTTATTATAATGTAAAAATTCTATCTACCTTTTATGCAAATCAATATGAATATTTGTCCTCTACGTTCTGGTATAAAATTTTGGTGGGATATACTATGTTCGCCAGTATTGAGCCCTAGCCCAAAAAATCTGTATGTGGCATATCAATCTATGCCGGGAAAAATGCTGAACATATTTTGACGAAACGTGACACAGGTAGATCATATGCTGGATTAAAACAGAATATTATTTATCGCGGTAAAATAAATAAACAATGTAAAAAGGGTAGTAATAGGTAATTCTACAAAACGCTACTCTACTACACAATAGCATGGTAGACAAGAAAGTTTTCTATAATCCTAAGTATAGAATATAAGTTTGTGTTGATACACTTGCGCCATCTCACTTACCGGGCGACTTTTAAAGCCTTGTAAAGCGGCTGCGAAAGGTGCGGAAAAATCAAAATTTTAATCAATTTTCCCAATTATCATTTTGTCTTTTGCGGTTGAGACCAGGAGTTCGTAGGGGTCTGAAGCTCGTTTCACAAGTATTTTATGTAAAAAAATAATCAAGGCCGCGGGTGACCGGCGGGCGGGGAGCCTTTTCCGCCAACCCATCAGCCTGGCCATCCAAAGAGGAAACGCTGCCAGCCTGCTGGGAACCTTGCCGATCGGCAGCAGCGGTAGCCTCGAAAAAAAACTTTTTATATATTATAGTAAAATCATTAACTGACGTTTGGAACTGTCAATGTACGATTGAAAATTTTAAAAATTATTTATTATAAATTAATAATTTCAAGTATAAATGATGAAGCAAATGCTGCCTCTGAATGATATAAATGTGAAGTTTTAAATATTTGTATGCGCTGAAGAATATAAAAAGCTTTCAAATACAATTTCCACATTTGTTACATGTAGGTACTTCACGAAAATTTGCTGTTTTAATAATCAAGTGCTCAGCTGTGATCCGGTTGCTCTGTTTTAATATATTTGTGTGCCGAAGAATTCCAAAATCATTGAAATAAAATTTCTCTGTTCATAAAAATCAGGTGATTTAATAAAGTGTCACACGTTCGACGGGGCGCCGTCAACGTGTTGGATGGTCCAGTGCTCCCGCCGCCACACTAGTGCACCGTCAGATTACGTATTTTGTTTAGGACATGCTATTTAATTTTGAATTACAGTTATAATTTATTTGTTTTCTTATTATTTAAGATTTTCTATTTATTTCTATATTTTAATTATGAATTTTCTTATTTATGTTCTATAAATATAAGTATGTAGGATGTATAATAATTTTATTTCTGATATTTTTTAATATTTTATAAGTGTACTCGTAAGTTTTAATGATCAGTGGTAGCAGCGATGTAGGAAGTGCGTGTCAACCTTCAGCATCGCTGGACATCTTGGAGAGATGTCCCCTATGCACCCAGGCACGATATTTTAAAGGTAAGCGGGGTCTGAATGTGCATATTGGTAAAATCCATAAACTCTACAAGAGGTACATCAAATTTAGTAGAATCCAAGTTAAGCGAAGGTGACATTAGGGGAGCTGCCAGGATTCAACGATGTAGATGCGCCGTGTTCTACGGATACTCTATCAGCTTTGGAGAGTAAACACCCCGCCCCCTGGGATGATCTTTCTTTTCCCGACCCTCCTGAACTAGATATTCATAGCCTCACTGTTTCAGGTCAACAATTGATCGCAGCTGTGTGCTCTTTCCGGAGCGGCTCCGCGGGTGGCCTCGACGGCTTGAGTCTACAACATTTAAAAGATCTCACCTGCTCAAGCGCCGGGGATGCTGGTGAGCTGCTTTTGAAGGAGCTCACGACTCTGATCAATCTTATGCTCTCCGGCAGTGTGCACGATGCCGTCATCGACGTCTTGTACGGAGCAAATTTATGTGCTCTGCGCAAGAGGGATGGTGGTATTCGTCCCATTGCCGTGGGAACTACTTATCGTCGTATGGCAGCCAAGATTTGCTGTAAATTTTATAGTGAGGCCCTTTCGGAAAAATTTCAGCCCCTGCAGCTAGGTTATGGCTCAAAGGGGGGCTGTGAGGCTGCCGTACACGCCTTGTCGACCTATCTAAATTATGGAAAAGGAGAAATCATCCTGAAGGTTGACATAAAGAATGCCTTCAACTCCGTCAATAGGGACACCTTGCTGGCAGAAGCTAAAAAAGAAATACCCCAATTTTTTTGTTTTCTTTGGCAGTGTCTATAGCTACCATCAAAATTACTATATCAGGACAATCTTTTGTTATCAGCAGTAGGCTGTCAACAGGGTGACCCCCTCGGACCAGTGATTTTTAGCCTAGCTATGCATCCAATTATTCGCCAGTTAAATTCCAAGTTTAATGTTTGTTATCTTGATGATGGAACTTTGGGAGGCGATGTAGATACCGTATTCAATGACCTGCAATTTTTAATCAACGAATTACACAATATTGGCCTTGACCTAAATTTTTCAAAATATGAACTTTATTTATCTGACACGACCGACAACCAAACGACACTCACAAAATTTAACAGTATTTCCCCCCAATTAAAAATGATTGATAAAATTTCTCTTCGCCTCCTAGGGCCTCCAATCTTAGAGAACTCTTTCCCCGATTTTATCGAGGAAAAAATTCAAAATTTTAGTGATATTTCGGAAAGATTGCTAAAAATTAACATGCATTCGGCTATCACCATAATCAGGTACTGCTGTTTTGGCCCTAAATTTAACTACATATTGCATGCATCTCATCTTTGGACACATTCACACCTATTAGAAAAAATTGATAAAATTATCCGCCATACTTTAACATCCATTTTAAATGTGGCCTTGGACGACCGAGCTTGGACACAAGCTACCCTCCCTATCCGTATGGGAGGTCTCGGCGTCCGCAAAATTGCAAGTATAAGTTTACCGGCTTTTATATCCTCGGTCCATGGGACTGAAAAGTTAACCAGGAAAATCCTAGCTTCCACACTGGTTGACTTTGAGGTACCGTGCTTCACTGAGGCTATAAGCGCTGTACGAACCGCTCAGCAAAGGTATACAAAAAAATCTTATCGACACGTCACCGTGTAATGCTGAGCGAGCGCGCCTACTGGCTGTGGGTGAGTGGGAGTCGGGTTTATGGCTTCTAGCACTACCGTCTTCCAACATAGGAACTATGACCGGACGGAATGTCATTGTTTCCATGGAAGATGGGTAGGCCTCTAGTGTGGGACGCAACGTGAGTGTCGACACTCTTGCGCCATCCCATCTTCCTAGCACAGCGTGTCATGCCGGTGGTGCCGCTGCATCAGCTGAGAACCTCAAGCGGCGAAAATATAATAACCTTATAGGTAATTATATTTTCGAGCCGTTTGGGGTTGAAACCCTCGGGTCGTGGGGCCCGAGTGCTCATTTCCTATTTAAGGATATTTCCCAAAGATTGGTTGACGCTTCCCGTGACCAAAAGGCTGGCTTTTACTTTGGCCAAAGATTAAGCATTGCCATTCAGCGTGGCAATGCTGCCAGTCTTTTGGGAACGTTACCAGTCGACGGCGATGCGGAGGAATTCTTCGACGCACTTTTATAGTTTATTTTAGGTAGTTTTTAGATTAGATTAGTTTTAATTGTAGTTATAACTGTAAAATAAAAATTATGTATAAAATTACGCTATTTATATTTTGAATATATCACTATATATAATTTTACTTTTTTTTTTTTTCGATAAAAAGGTTATTTATTTATTTAAAATAAACTAATAATAATTAAATAAATACATTTTAAAACTAAAACTAATAACTAAAATAAATTAAAAAAGTTAGGCCCCTTCGGCATGGTTCCGAAGATGCTGGCAGCGTTTCCTCGCTGTATCGCAATGCTGATACGTTGTGCGAGGAAACTGCCAGCTCTTCGGTCCCCAGTACAAAATCTTAACCTATTAGCCAGCTCTTTAAAGAGCTGGCGAGCGCCAGAACCCCACGGACCAAGGGTCTCAACACCGAAAGGAATAAAATTATATTCAGTGCCGAGACCCCTATATTTTTGTCTTTTTAATTTTTCTGCCGCTTCAGCCGCCGCGCCTGCTTGAAAGCTGGTTCCATGAAGATGAGAAGGGGCTAATGTGTCCACACAGGTAGCATCCCATACCAGTGCCCTTCCCAAGCTCCATGGAACCAGGGTCATCCCGTCCGGTCTCTTGCCATCGTCTCTGGAAATGCCGGTTGGCTCGAGTAGAGCTGGCACGTTGACGGTGGCAAAGTGCGGCGTATGATATAATATTATGTAAATATTTTATTGATTTTATATAGTAGTAAATAAATATAGTATAGAGTAGTATTATAGTTGTACATTTTTTTGTATATTTTATACTTTTGTTGTAAATAAATTCTATTACTAGTTTGTATATTTATTGTAAATATTAAAAGCTTGTAAAACTTGCAGACGAATAAAATGATATTTCCACAGAAAATTCAAATTATTTACTTATGCATGACCTATTTTCGTGATAAGTTTATCACGGATCAGTTTACTAATGAATAATCGATACGCTCGCGTGCATGTCTACATAATTACTGTCTTGGTATCAGGGTCTTAGGTTTGAAGTTGCGCTATACATATGTTGAGCTACAGGTAGCTGATCACTAAATACCATAATACAAAAGTCTCTGAACGCAATAAACTCAAAAACTACTGAAATGATTTGAATACGGTGTTCATTCATGGACGGAGTGATTCATTCATGAGGAAGGATGTAGTGCATTGTAATAAGGTGTACAACACATTAGCAATCCCCTGGTATTGCCAATGTCAATAGGCGACGGTTGTCACTTACCATCAGGGGCCTGCCTCGTTGTCACTTGTGACATAAAAAAAAGTGTATAAATCATTAAGGTTTTGTGTAAATTGTCTGAAATATGACAATGAATGTTGAAAATGTCGGAAAAAACATGTATGCCGATGACACTACGCAAAAAAAGCATACATATATAGGCGTATTATGCATGCTGTCGCTCTGCTATGCTACTTCAAAACCCCCGGATAGGCTTCATATCCGAGTGTGAACGAATCTTTGAGTAGGTATTTCAAGGAGTTTCTTGTCTATTGAAATATGAAATGAAATGATTTTTTTTTTATTCAAATAGGCCTTTACAAGCACTTATGAATAGTCTAGACTCTAATGCTCGGTTCGGAAGGTTGCTTTTGCTGAAAAGAGCCGGCAATATAATAAACTTAAAATACTTTAAAAAATCACGTTCTAACTTCAAAATCATAACAACGTTTATAATATTTTATTATGAATAGAATAATAATGATAATAAATGCGTACCGTTTGCAGGACACATAAAACTTTTCCATCTGAATAGATTGGCTCTTTGTCAGCGTGCCGAGCTTGTTTGAAGCCTGCCCCTTCCTTTGTGAATACTTCGAGATTGCTTTCTATTGGCAAACTAAATAATAGATACTATTGTACGGAACGACGTTGTTGTTTTATTGTATCAAGCCACAATGGTTTCTTTAAGCTTTGGTGATAGTGCCGTTAAAGCGTTTTCATTCTATGATATACTTGCTTTCCGCCCCGCGGTTTCACCTGCCTACCCCCTTTTTTACCCCTTTAGGGGTTGAATTTCAAAAAATCTTTTCTTATTTCTCGTCTACACGACTGTGGAAAAAAAGGTTCAGGTCCAATGCTTTGGGCTGGGCGTTGATAAGTCAGTGAGTCAGGCCTTATCTTTTTTAGAGTTCCGTACCCTAAGGGTAAAAACGGAAACCATATTTCTAAGACTTTACTGTCTGTCTGTCTGTCACCAGGCTGTAATTCATGAACCGTGATAGCTAGACAATTAAAATGTTCACAGATGATATATTTTTGTTGCCGCTAAAACAACAAAACTTACTTACTTACTCCGATGGCTCAGTGACCCGAAGTGAGTCTTGGCCTCCGACACAAGATAGCGCCACTTTTCCCTGTCCTGCGCGAGCTCTCGCCAACTGTCGTCGCGCAGGTCCTGCTGCACCCTATCCACCCAGCGATACCTAGGACGTCCAACAGGCCTTCGACCGTTTGGCCGCCCCAGGTACCTACGCTCTCTTCACCCCTTGATCCTCACTCATCCTTTCGACGTGTCCGAGCCAACGGAGTCTATGGGCTTTTAACTGTCCTAATTTGTTAGGCTCCTTAAATAACACAAAAACAGATATAATAACAAAAAAAAACGTGTGCGGAACCCTCGGTGCGTATTAGTGGGATAACAATTCAAAATCAAAGATCAAGGCTCTATTTTATAACATTATAGATGCTCTTGGCATGCGTTGCAAATCCAGCTAAAGAAATTATTTTTAGGCCAGAAACCATACTTAGAACCAACCAGTTTCATCATAATCGGATCAATAGTTTTGGAGCGCATTGAGGACAAACATACAAACATTCATTTCTATTATAGGTATACGTAGATAATGGTTTGGAAGTAAGTTGTCAACTGAAAATAACCGACAACATTCAACGAGGCTACATTTGTTTAATAATTTGGACAATTAAAAAAAAAATATATATATCCTCGGACATTTGTTCACACACGGCTATCTGATCCCAAACTAAGCAGAGCTTGTAATATGGAAACCAGATGACTGATATACTACATATACTACATTTTTTTTGTAAATACATACTTAAATAGATAATTACACCCAGACTCAGGACAAACAGACATGTTCATGCACACAAATGTCTGTCCTGGATGGGAATCGAACCCACGACCTGCGGCGTGATAGGCAGTGTGTTAACCAACCACGCCAACCGGCCCGTCAATTGGACTTGGTTATTGATTGACAAAGAGCCAATTTGAATTTATCGTAAATATTCTATGTTGACGGGCCGTGGCGAACCTATCTCGTCACAGCTCGTGGGTTTGATTCCCATCCAGAACAGACATTTGTGTGCATGAACTTAGCAAAAAAAAAGAGTTTTTTCACGTATCTATATATAGATATATTATAGATATAACTAGATGATCGGACAGGCGTTGTCGTGCCCTGTAAATAAAAATAAATAAATATAACTCGATTGCAGCGCCACCTACCGGGTCCAAAGCAAATCTAAACCATACAGACACCTACTTTACTCTACCATTTTCAATGTTTAATTAAACTTTCATTACATAGCTGAATTCCAGATCATCATGATATAAGTTTAGACCTAAAAACGCTTAAAAAACGCAAAGTCAAACGTAAATTATACGACATAGGCCTAAGTCCTTTTGCCCTAAAACAACGTAGCCAGCCCAAAAAGCGTTCTTGATAGTAAATCATGAATTATGCATGTCAATAAAATGTAATATTATAATAAACTACCCACTTATTTCGAGGGACCTTTTACTATAAAGTTTTAGTAGTGACGAGAGAAAATTCTACTTACAAAAACTATATACCATATTTATGTACCCTCATAAATGATGACCATTAAATCTGGCAAAGTAGCTCTTTATTCGGACCACGACGACAAATATCTCTTTTTTATTAGGAAGTTAACACGCTTGATTGCCAAGGGTTTTTTTTGGAACGAAGTCCTTTTACGGGGCTTACAGTATCTACTGGGAGAAATCGTCACATAAGAAAAAAAGCGTTATTGCGCTTCCAGGCGACCTGTCCCTTTTCTCTTTCTCTCTGATATGTTTAGATATTATGATAAAAATCTAATAAAATATACTAATTACAAAGAGAGAAAATTATGGAACATCATTCCTGACGGTGTGCGGCACTTTTTTTTTACTTTATGACAAAATCCTGACAAACAGGCTGGTAGACAGGTAGACATTGGCAATAGATTGGTGGTGTATATTTATGACGTCAAAACCTATTTCAAACATTTTTGACATTAAATAGAAAGAAGCTGATTTGATATGTCAGTCAACATCCTTAATAAGTCCTATCCTATCCTACTAATATTATAAATGTGGAAGTATGATTGGATGTGAAGATGTTTGTTAATCTTTCACGAAAAAACTGGTGAACGGATTTTGATGAAACTTGGCACACAAGTAGATAATAACCTGGAATAAAACATAGGATACTTTTTATCCTGGGTAAAGATAAGATCCCTCACGAACGCGAGTGAAACAGCGGAGGGCAGCTGGTCTGCTAGTCGGCTATAAATCATTTCTATCCTTTGTAATTATGATAGGTACAGTAAGTATAAGTATTTACAGAAGAACCCTGTATACAAACATTACCTGTAACTTTTTAAATACAAAACAAAACAAACTTCCTTGATATGTAGAAAAAGTTATGATAATAGAATCTTTCCCTGGTATTTCCAGTTACAAGTTTCCCCGCTTACAAATTTCCTTAAAACTCGAGAAAGTACCTATTCACGGTTCCTTTCAACTTACAAAATGTATTAACAAAGGCTTGTCGAAGACGTGTCACGAAAAGTTGCTAATTTGCATTTTTTGAATGTAAGAAAATACACTGTAAATATATTTATTTGTTCTGTTCTTTTTAAATGCTATTCTAGAAAATTCTCTCATCTGTACGCTTATGCCACGTCTCTGCTGTTAATGTTATTAATAGCTTATAAATATACATACATTATATCTTTGTCATAACTTAATGGAACTATCATCATCATCATCATCAGCCCGTACCAGTCCACTGCTGGACATAGGCCTCTCCTAAGGCGCGCCACTGAGCCCGGTCTTCGGCTATTGTTTTCCAATGTAACTATACAACTGCCTAATTTAAATTAGTTACTATGCACAGTCAATAAGTTACTATATTATGAAGTCTGAAGTCTTAAGAAAGAATAACCGACACCGCAGAATCCTCACACATCGTATTTGGAAGGTCAAACGGGTCAGCTCGTACCGTACAGCTCCGACTTGGCGCCCAACTAGTTCTATTTATTCCCAACCGTGAAGAATACATTATGTGGTCAATGTTTTTCGAGCCGTGCAGATGCTATTGATGCGTTCAAAATGCTCGTTTTGGAGATACCTCAATCCGAATGGAAAAAGTGCTTAGTTACCCATATTTTTCAATTCAAATATTAATAACAATTTTGCTACCGCTTAATGTACAAAAAATAAACTATAAAAGTGTGTCGAAGAATTCCTCCACATTGCCGTCGACTGATAACATGCCCAAAAGACTGGCAGCATTACCACGTTGAATAGCAATGATATTTGGCCAAAGCCAAAACCAGCCTTTTGGTCAAGTGAAGCGTCAACCAATTATTTGGAAATATCCTTAAATAGGAAATAAAAACCCGAGGTTTTCAACCCCAAACGGCTCAAAAATATAATTACCTATATATTATACTTTCGCTGTTTGAGGTTCTTAGCAGTAGCAGCGGCACCGCCAGCACGACAATTTCGAATATTTTTTTCTGAGAAAAAATATTTTTTTTAGTAGGTATTTGTTGTTATAGCAGTAACAGAAATACATCATTTGTGGAAATTTGAGCTGTCTAGCTATCATGGTTCATGAGATACAGCCTGGTGACAGACAGATGGACAGCAGAGTCTTAGTAATAGGTTTTTTACCCTTAGGGTACGGAACCCTAAAAAGGTACGTTAACAATAGTCTCCAATGAAGTGAAGCAACGTGCACGAAGTTTTGTGCGTGACCTGCACGGCACGTACGTTATCCCGCGTCACTCGCGTCGCACAGGAACACTATCGGCTTTCTTTTTCAAATTCAGCTTCATTTACTGTGCTTCACTTTAATTGCTATATATATAATATATTGTCATAGCATGTGCAATACATCGTAATGTTATACTAATAGATTAAGTGGGGCCTGGTGACCTGTAATACAGGTATTTATATACCTATCTCAGGCACCAGCCTCTCACAAATATAGGTTAGTAAATGTATTTAGAAATAAGCTCTTAGTTAGTAACCTACCTTTTGTGAAGGGAAATAAATATATTTTATTATTATTATTATTATTATTGCGCAGGGCTCTGTATTACTTTTTTTTGGTCTGAGACTACAATTATACTAATCTTTGTTAATTCAGAAAATTATGTTGAATTACCGTAATTAACACATGGAATCCGTATTAGTGTTTACGTATTAGTTTACCGTACGTATTGATCGCTTTGCTCAACCAATTGTAAACCTAATTCTGCACGTACCTATACCCACGAATTAAGACAGCGTTCACGATTTGATGAGTTTATCAGTTGATTATATTTGCAGGTTAATACGGATAATAATCTATAATATATAATCTGATATATTTGTGTATAAGACTAGCTCAAGCTCGCTGTTTCATCCGCGATTTCGAGATGAAGAGCATATCACTTAGGGACAGGGTTGAATTCAAACCATTAAAAAAACATTAGATATGGTAATGAAAATTATACTAAGTAGGTATACTACTAGCCATCTGAGCGAAGTTTTTTTTGGCAATCCAATGGTACGTTCGAGACGAGCAAATAAAAAATCGGTCAAGTGCGAGTCGGGTACCGTATTAATTTTGTAGTTTTTAGTATTTGTTGTTATAGCGGCAACAGAGATATATCATCTGTAAAAAATTCAACTGTCTAGCTATCACGGTTCATGAGATACGATACAGTCTGGGGACAGGCGGACAGCAGTAGTATTGTTTGATGAGGAATAAGAAAGGATTTTTCGAAATTAAATCTCAAAAGGGGTAAAAAGGGATACGCGGATGAAACGCTGAGGCGGAAAGCTAGTTGAAATAATAATTACAATTGTCAAATTATGAAGAATAGAATATTAACAAAGTGCAAAGAGCTAAATCAACATTGCAGTGCAAAATGAACGACAAGAATGTTTAGCGCTCAAGTTCGTTCACAATATTGTCATTTTCTAACATTTATATACACATTTTAAATTGAGTTTTAACGGCAAAGGAATACAATTCTATTTACACTGCAGTTTCGTACTTGTGTCGCGCGTGTCTGTGACAATGAGTTTTGTTTTATCCACAACGTTTTGTGGTTCGTTCGCGGTGAGCCTAAAAAAAGAAGCGGGGCATTTTCAACCCTGTTGCATTTTACGACAGTAAGTTTTATGACGTCATTACGTGGGGGATTGCTTCAAAATTGAAGTTTCTGAATCAATATTGACTAATCCATTCTAACCTAAGTTTACGTGTTGGTGTGTAGGCTGAATTGATTTGGGTAAAGGACAGATATATGTATAGACAGATCACACCCTTGAATAGAAAAAGAAGCTCTGGAAAACAAGGATCTTTCGTATGAATGTGAATGGGTTTATTTTGTTTTACAATACTAAATAAAGAAATATTCATTTTCTCAAATCTATTCTGCAACACGACTTGATATTGATCTGTGGCTTTCAAATAGCTTGAATCTACTCTGTAAATAAATGGGTGATGTAAAAGATTTATAGCTTAAAAATGCACCAAGGGTTTTACAACCTAACTTCTTACAGATTCGTATGTCATAATCGTGCGTAGATTCAGTCCCCATAACAAGGATAATTCGTTTTTATATCCCACCATTTATCCAGGCTTAGGAGGGTTCCCAGCTGACCTTATGACGTCATATCGCACGCGTTTTTGATGTTGGATTTTTATTGTTTGTGATATTATTGTTCTGAAGTATGCTTTTTTATAGAACCTTTTAAGCTCTTTATGCTGGAGTACCTATCTAGAATACATCCTGTAAAATGTATTCTGATTAATCTAGGTAAAAATTTAAGTGATTTAAAAATCTGTACAATTGATATGTATACGTGTTTAATTATTATTTGTACTTATTAGGTAACTATACCTTTATTTTGATAAGGTTGTGTTTAACCGCAATCTCACCATGGTAAGTTATGATGTGATCGTATGTGGTAACACACAAAGCTTAGAAGGGAACTGGCTTTCATGTACAGCTGTCGGAACACACCGATAGGTGCTTGGCGACAGACTTTCAACTGAAGGGTGGTAGCCGGCCAGTCGGATGGTTTCCTCACGATTTTTTGTTTTAGTTTACTATGTAGGTAACTAATGCGGGTTATAATTTTTTATGTATTTTTGTATTAGTTTAAGAATAAAATTGTTAAACATTTAAAAAAAAAGCCTTTATAGTCAGATGGTCCAAAAATATTTAAAAAATGTAACCATGCTGAGTTTCTTGCTGGTTCTTCTCAGTTGAAGGCTGACTTTCGGACCGGTGGTAACTTCTGTAATTCGACCTTCATAAGTGCCCTTCTAGGGCCTAAACTGAATAAATGGTTTTGACTTTTACTTTGACTTTGATGTTTTCCTGCTCAGTGTAGGATTCGAATCCACGACCTTTACCGCGGTATCCGCCGTCACTACCACTGTGCTATCATCGTCTCACCATGTGTGAAGAATATCACACGATATTTATCATTTCCATAGCATCAAAATATCGTTACGTTCATATTACATACATGTAACATAGTAAATGTCAACTTGCACGTTAATGGAACCCTTTAATGAAGTCGCGCGACACACGAAGCGTTCTCTAATGTGATTGTATTGCACTATGCACCGGGTGATAAGCCGGTGGCTTCAAGTCGGAAACTCGGCAGACTCGGCAGTTGCGCCGCTAACACACTTTGCCATGATTACCTTACATACGTTTCACTTAAGATGTTGCTTGTCTATTAATAGTATGGAGTCTTCATTATGTTTTACCGTGGCCCGTGGATTTGTAACAGTATATTGAAATACCGTTGAAGGATCCTGATTATTGTCCCTATTAAATTTTCCTTATTACAATTACATATTCAAGAGGTACTTTTGACGGGCCAGTTAGCGTAACACACTACCTATCGCGCCGCAGGTCGTGGGTTCGATTCCCATCCAGGACAGACATTTGTGTTTGTCCTGAGTCTGGGTGTAATTATCTATTTAAGTATGTAATCATAAAAAAAAAGTAGTATATCATTCATCTGGTTTCCATATAACAAGCTCTGCTTAGTTTGAGATCAGATAGCCGTGTGTGAAGAATGCCTGAGGATATTTATTTACTATTAGGTTTTATCGGCATAATTGTTTACAAGTAAATTAGCCGTGACGTTCAGACGGATGGACGAGCGGACGGGTGTTAAGTTCGTATCCCAGATGATGTTAATGGAATGAATTATATTAAATTCAAAAATTATATAAGACTTAGTTAAGAAATAAAGCCTTACTATAAGTTGGTGTAATGAACATAGAAGACAAAAATATTGTTGTGGTAGCTTCTCTCTGTACTTGTATCCCCCCGTTAAAGTGTCAAATATTTAATTTAATTAAAAAGAAAAAGGTTCACTGTAGAAAAAGATGAAATGAAATGAAAAATATTTATTGCCTCATAATGAAAAACACAAAAACAGTGAGATGTCAATACCGCGGCGAAGGTCGTGGGTTCGAATCCTACAATGAGCTTGAGCATTCGGTGAAGGAAAACATCGTGAGGAATCCATAGCACGGTGGTAGGGTACTTTGTAGTACCCGACTGGCTGGCTACCACCCTCAAGTTGAAAATCTGTCGCCAAACACCTATCGGTGTGTTCCGACAGCTGCACTTGAGAGCCAGTTCCCATCTAGGCTTTGTGTGCTTACCACCTTCGGCCACATCATCGCTTACCATGGTGAGATTGTGGTCAAACACAAGCTTATCTAGAATAAAAAAAAATAAAAAAAATGAGAGTTTCTTCTCAAATGTATTGTTTCCGAACCAGTGGTATTTCAACGCCAAATTCATTAAAGGGAGTTCATCCTCACACCTTAGAACCAAATCGGTCACGTACGGTTTCAGATACATTTTCTCCCACGCACAATCATCTTTGGAAAGAGCTCCATGTAGAGGTTTACAGCATGGGGTTCTTCAAAAGAGGAGTGAGAAGGTTTATGCAAGGTCGGCAACTCACTCGTGACGGCTCTGATGTTGCAAGCGTCCATAGGCTACGGTAACCGCTTACCATCAGGTGGGCCGTATGTTAGAAGTAATAAAAGGAAAGGTTTTACAGAATTCAATAATATAAATGGTGGTAAAATATTGAGGGTGGAAACATAGCATGTATTTTATACATATTATATAATAATGCCCCACATGTTTTTTAAGGGGTTCTGTACCCAAATGGTAAAAACGGAAACCCTATTACTAAGACTCTACTGTCCGTCTGTATGTCTGTCACCAGGCTGTATCTCAAGAATCGTGATAGCTAGACAGTTGAAATTTTCTCAGATGACGTATTTCTGTTGCCGCTATAACAACAAATACTAAAAACAGAACAAAATAATAAAAAAAAAACTACATAATTTGTACGGTGTTTTGTTACTATTTATAAGCCTATGTGTGGGTTAAAGCACACAAATCCAAGAAGAGAACTGCCTCTCAAGCGCAAATGTAGAATAAACAGGTGATATATTCTAGACTTCCCGAAAATTCATCATTAGGTTCTTAAAAGTACTGTGATATGCAATGCATAGAAATGCAAAAAAAATACAATGCTTTTCACTTGAGAGAATATTAATAAAACATTGTCGTCTGTATTCGAGAGAAAAATTCTTTGTGTCAAAGGATATGAAGTTAGTTGCAGTACTTCGTTCAACAAGACTTCATTTCAATAGCTACTATTACTGAACTTATGTGTTGCTTTTTAAACTTGCAGTGCCGGTTCTTTGTGGCTTGAAGCACCGCTGGATGTTACTATGAATGAGCCATTTTGAATTTAATAGCTTTAGAGTGAAGGTATAAATTCTACTGATTACTTGCATAATTCTGTCATATCCGTATCTGACTGAGTTAAGGTTCATTTTTGAATAACTTGATTCGATATTGGTTTTGAAAGCAGGTCAATTTATGATTGTGTATAACAATGTAGTAATTATCTTCAGTTCTCATTGTTTTCCATTACTGAAACTTCATTTGTATGGTTCATTGTATTTAAACCCACAACCTTTCCCATTGGAATTTGACCATTTAACTGTGCTATCATAAAACCCTGAATTTATTTATGATTTTTTTTTCTTTTTTTATGTCACTAGTGACAACGAGGCAGGCGGGTCACCTGATGGTAAGTGACTACCGTCGCCTATAGACATTAGCAATACCAGGGGGACTGCCAACGTGTTGAACACCTTATTACAATTCCTTAAGGGCAAGGGCAACTGGCTCTCAAGTGCAACTGCCGGAACACACCAACAAGTGCTTGCCGACAGATTTTCAACTTGAGGGTGGTAGCCAGCCAGTCCAGTACCACATAGTACCTTACCACCGTGCTGTGGTTTCCTCACGATGTTTTCCTTCACCGAAAGCTCAAGCTCATTGTAGGATTCGAACCCACGACCTTCGCAGCGGTATTCGACGTCACTTACCACTGAGCTATCATCGCCTTAGGAATACTCTTTTTTTTTTTTTGTTGCTGGCAATCATCCTTTTAGGATATTTCTGCCAATGTCAAAGTATTTGAAATGGTCTTGGTCTATTTGTCACAGTTTTAGTATTTAGTCAATACAAAGTCTTTCAATCGCATACATTTTCTTCAGTTTCAAATTTCTTCTTTTATGTTATAGTCATAATTCACATAACATTCTCAAACTCACTGTAATGTCCAGTCCTCGTCCATACATGTCCAGTCAAGCTTTAGTGAAATTGGCGGTTGTTCCACTAAAACATTCACGGACTTTTTGGGACAACCTGGAAAGTCACGATACACGCTTTTATTTCATTTCACTTCACTTGTGCACCTAGCTGGATCATTATTGGATAAAACACCACCGAAATTATTCAATAAAACTCAAAATACACGAATTTAATGAAAATAAAACGAAAACGCAACGTCACTCTGCAAGTTCCCGCCAAAAAGTCCAGGAATACTCTTTATTTTATACACCATAAAACAAGAAAATACATGACACAACAATAAAAAAAAAAGTTAATACAATTTAGGCGGCGTTCCAGGCAACATTTATAATTTTTTTATTGTTTTTGGTCGCAGACCTTGCATTTTTGAGACAAACACTTTTGCGTGGGTACATAAGGTAGATTATTCGCAATGAAATGTTATACTCAATTCCAAACTCATAATACATTTTAGGTAGTAATATCTAATAACACTTATTACAAAATTAATCCTCTCGGGTATGCCGTTATAACTGCAAACTAAGATCTCAGTTTAATTAAGGTTTCGTTAAACTAATCTACCGGGAAATTACTATTGTTAATTAGTTTAGGAGACGCGATGTGAATGAAATTGTTTTTAATAGGTTTACCTACATTAGTTATTGACACTATGACGTCATGTTGTGCCGACCCCACCTAGCGTGGAATAAGGAAGAGAAGAAGAAGACTATGAACTTGCTTGAATTGTAGTGCATAGTGGAATTATTTCACTAATAGATAATGAAGATTCAAATTTTGAATACTACATTTCACCCGCATACCTCTTTTTTATATATATTATACAGGTTTTATTTACAACAAATGTACAAAATATACAAGCAAATGTACAATTATAATATATAAAAAAACTTCTTCGAGGCTGCCGCTGCTGCCGATCGGCAAGGTTCCCAGAAGGCTGGCAGCGTTTCCTCTTTGGATGGCCAAGCTGATGCGTTGGCGGAAAAAGCTCCCCGCCCGCCGGTCACCCGAGGCCTCGATAAATTTTTTACATAAAATATTTGCGAAACGACGAGCTTCAGACCCCCACGGACCCATTGTCTCAACCGCAAAAGGCATAAATAAGAAACAATAAAGGCACAAGAAACTTTTTTTACCGCTTTAGTGGTTTAATTTTGAAACGTACCTACGTCTTAAAAGCAACACCTATGAAAAAAATATTTTTAGGTCCAAGGGTTTAGGCTGGGCGTTGCTGATTCAGTGAGTTACCTTCTCTTTTTATAATAATAGATTAGAAACTTGTTTAATGAATAGTAAATACTTGATGCTAAAAATATAAGGGCAGTTACCTACCAAAGCTATTTCGCTAGTCGAATAATCACGCCCATAACAATAATTCATGATAATATAAACATGATAATATACCTATCTAACTGTATATTCGATATAACCCACGTTCGCTTCAATTTGTGTGCCTAATTGAAATTGCCTTCCGCATATCAATTAGATTAAAGTTTCATCCCCACTTGAAACGCCATCCCGTTACATGATTGTATGAATGCTTTTACACGTTTCATTATTGATCAAAACTTTTAGTTTATCACACTTGGTTTAAAATTATTTGTTTTATTTTTAACTAGCTGTCCCCTGCATACGCTTTATCCTTCTCAAAAGTCCCATCTATCTCTACACCAAAATTCATAGAAATTGGTTCAGCGGTTCAGGCGTGAAAAGGTAACTGATAGACACACAGAGTTCGCATTTATAACTATGTATGGATTTGATTGAACACATTGACAAGCGTTTTAAAGCGGCGTTTAAATCGCATGATAGATAAATACCCTAACTAATATATATTCTGAATACATTCAGTTCATAAATTAAATCAAGAAATCGGTGTTACTGAAAATATTAATGTACTAGCTCTCCCCTGCGGTTTTCCTGCATTCCCGAGGACGCGTATCCTGGAATAAAAATAATCCTATGTTTTAATCCAGGACATGATCTATCGGTGTGCCAAGTTTCATCAAAATCTGTTCAGTGGTGTTTGCGTGAAATAAAAACAAAATCAAAATTCATTTATTCAGTTTAGGCCTTAGTAAGGCACTTATGAACGTTACAATTGACTCTACCACCGGTTATGAATACAATTAAAACTAAGAAGAATCCGGCAAGAAACTCAGCAAGCCAATTTTTTTTGCAGTGGATATTTCTTAAATTCATTTACAAAGTTCAAAAGTAACAAACTTCTCCACATCAAAAAAACACATTTACGAGTATGTATAGGTAACTAGTCCAAACAGGTGGTACAAACCTGAAAAAAAAAAACTAAAAATACGATACTTTTTATCCCTATAAGATCTCTCTAGAACGCGATTAAAACCGCGGGGGCAGCTAGTCTTAAAATTATTTTAACTTTATCACAGGGTTGGCAGATGATATCCATTTCGACGGATTAATTAACCTTTAGGAAGCGAAATCACCTTCACGTACGGCACAAAATGTGGCAGAGGTGGTAATACCTTGCGAAGTGCCCGTCAATCCCAGGGCTGTGCTCTGACATTTGTGATAAAGGTTATAGAGTAGGGTCATCGCATTACCAACCTAATAATACATTTAAAAATATCAAAGTTATTGAAAGACGCCATTGATTACATTTATAATCTGACCTCATCCTTTAAAGAGTTTATTTTAATGATTACGCAAACAAAAAATTTATCGAGGCCTCGGGTGACCGACGGGCGGGGAGCTTTTTCCGCCAACGCATCAGCTTGGCCATCCAAAGAGGAAACGCTGAAAGCCTTCTGGGAACCTTGCCGATCGGCAGCAGCGGCAGCCTCGAAGAAGTTTTTTATGTATTGTAATTGTACATTTGCATGTATATTTTGTACATTTGTTGTAAAAAATTACGCAAACTAAGTTCATATTTGTAATCTAATCATGTTCTCTCATGACCATGAACAATGCATCTTTATCGAGATTTCCTCGACGTTTAATATTCTGTTTGCGAATAGACCCGGTATAAATTACTTCAAACGTAAATACAAATGTGCAATCTATGTATATATTAAAAACTTCTTCGAGCAGGCTGGTAGCGTTTTTTTTTTTATAAAATAAATATCCTGGGACATTATTTCACACACGGTTATCTTTGGATGGCCGAGCTGATGCGTTGGCGGAAAAAGCTCCCCGCCCGCCGGTCACCCGTGGCCTCGCTTATTATTTTAGATTTACGAAACGACGAGCTTATAAATTATGTTTTTAAATGTTCAATACATCTTTTTCTTTAACAGAAAGAAGTTCAGAAAAAACCGTAATTCCTGTTCTAGTGGGAGGTCGTCCTACTTGACGCTTTTCGGTTTGAATTACCCACGGACATTGGTTCATTGAATGATGTTTCTTGCTCATTGTTACTTCAGGTTAGTAACTCTAGTGCTTCTCAAGTTATACACACATTAATATTATGAACAGGTAAAGATTTTTTGGGATGTCAGAATAATCTCCGAAAGTACCTACTTTGAAGATTTTTTCACTAATTTTATTATTTTATACCACAAGTGATTACCAGGTAGGTGGATCACCTGATGGTAAGTGAATATCTTCGCCTATTGACATTTGCAATACGAGAGATTGCATACTCGACCTTTTTACGGTGCCTCAAAGGAAATTGGCTCTTAAATGCAACTGCTGGAACACACCAACAGGTGCTTGGCGACTTATTTTCCACATGAGGGTAGTCAAGCAGACAAGTACAGTAAAGTACCCTACCATCGTGCTGAGGTTCCTTCACGATGTTCTCCTTCAAGGTCATTGTAGAATAGCTACTTTATCCCATAGACTACTTGTTACGTCGACAATGGGGGTGAAACCGCGAGATTGATATTCTATTACTAATAATGATATTATAAAGAGGAAAGATTTGTTTGTTTGTTTGCAATGGAATAGGCTCTGAAACTACTGAACCGATTTGAAAAATTCTTTCACCATTAGAAAGCTATTTTATCCCGGGAGAGATCCTACGGAAACGCGGACAAAACTGCGGCGAACAGCTAGTATTGAAATAAAGTTCTTGAACAACTTTTGTACAAATTCAATTCCTGACTTTTCCAAAGTTTGCCGTGTTCTAAGTTTATATTTAAAACTTTATTTCCGTGACTCACAGCCCTAAGTAAGGCCCTTAACTGTGTACTTGAACTTTCAGCTGATAAGCGGAGGGTGAGAGTTACAAAAGCCTTCTTTGTTATTATTTACACCCCATTGGTCGCCAGTTAATGATGCCGACTCGCAATGGTGATTTTTGTTAAAAATGACGACATCATTCAGTGCCGTACATCATTTTAGGGTTTTGTTATGATGGTGTAACATTTTGCTCAACCTGAATCTTACGTAATGAGACTAGAACAATAAAAAAACACGTAATACTTAGTACATACTATCTATCTATATAAAACAAAGTCGGGTTAGTTACCTAACAATTAATAAGACATTAGTAAAACCTAGTTAATTTAAAAAAAAACTTTATAATACCTCGGGAGTTATGCTTCCTACTTCAAACCTCATTCCTGATTTATACCTCACATAAAAAAGCCAAAAACACTTCATACGCTATAAATAACGCGACGAAACGGGCACGACCTCATAACCGGAACCGACACAAAATAGATTATTCCAACTCTCATGTTGATATAAACCCATTTACATTAATATAAAATACTACACTCACTAACTATGGATCGGATTCCCAACTGCTAACTAAATCTTCAAATAACCAACGTGTGGGTCAAATTACGCCGCCAAATTATATCTCCCATCGTAATAAAAGGCTTAGGAACACTGAGACATCGCCATCTGAGTTCTCTTGCTTTAAAGAAGAAATTAAGGAGTTAATCACTTCCCTGATTGGTGTCCAAAAGAAGGATATTATCGAGATTACAAATAGCTTAAAGGATATAAAGCAGACTAACTTAAACATTGAATCGTCTATCTCGCTATTAACTCATCAAAATGAGCAATTTCGTAAGAAAATTGAGTTCCTTGAACAACAGGCAAAGAAGGACAAAGAATACATTACTATCCTTGAGGACAGGGTAGAAGACCTTCAGAGACACACCCGTAAGTCAAGTATTGAACTAAAAAACGTACCACGAAAACAACAAGAAAATCGAGATGATTTGATAAATATGGTCACGAACTTGGCTAAAACTATTAATCTTGACTTTTGTCCACGGGATATCAAGGATGTTTTTAGGCTGAAAGGTAGAAAGGAGGCGGAAAAAAATCCCCCTATCATCGTTGAACTATCTTCTACCATAATAAGAACAGACCTACTGAAAAAGACTAAAGATTTTAACCACAAAAATAAAACAAAGCTGCAGGCTAAACATCTGGGCCTAACTTTCAACGAGGATACACCAGTATTTATTTCTGAACAACTAACTGCAAAGGGTGCCCGTCTATACTTTCTATCCCGGGATCTGGTTAAATCTAACAAGTACAAGTACTGTTGGACTGCCTTTGGTAAAATTTTTGTGAGAAAGGATGACAACTCTAAAATAATTCTAATCCAAAACGAAGCCCAAATACACCACCTTCTCCAGGAAATCTGACTATCGATACTTATATTTACTGTTCTTGGGCCATGTATTAATATCATGCTACTCTCAACCATGTTAAAAACAATTATAATTCTTATCAACTATTATTATTATTACTCTTGTATAACTAACCTTACTATAAGAAAATGCAGAGTTTCTTCATACAAACTTGTACACAAACACACATCAAACTCAAAACACACACATATTACCATAATACTTAAATATCATTTACTTAACTTATTACAATTACATGTTCATACTACATTCAAAACAAAACATCACAACCACCAAACAGCTGATTTTAACTGCTTAATTAATGCCAAAAACAATTGTTTTTCTTTCGTATCGACTTCCGTGTCCGATGAGAGTCAAAGTAAAGAACCTTCTTATGCACCGTACTGCTACTACGTTCAAAATACTAACTTCTTACTTTTATGATGGACGGATTTAACGTAATACATGACTTAGACAATATTCAACCATCGAACTCTGTAACATGTAATATTGAATCCTTATCGAACTATATTAATACCAACCCGAATAATAGTAACTTATCAATTCTCACCCAGAATATGAGAAGTATTTATAAGAACATCGATGACTTACAAATAACTTTATCTCAACTAACTAACGAAGTGGATGTTCTTATACTTACTGAATGTAGACTGAACTTAGCGAAACCAGTTCCAATATTATTAAACTATTCTTCTTTTCATACCGATAAATTGTTGAACCAAAATGACGGAGTCGTTGTGTACTTTAAAAATAATATTCATGCTAAAATAAATGAACTTAACTTATCTGAAGCTACCGGTCTTCAAATCAAGGTCTCTAATTATATAATATTGGGTATCTATCGCTCTCCGTCGCATACAAATGCAGATAACTTTTTAAGTTCCTTACAAACTCACCTAGACTGCATCTCAAGGCACCAAAACATAATGATCTTGGGTGATATAAATATAGACTTGATTGTTTCGCCTTCTGAAAAATCCCATGAACGGAATAACAGGTTAAATTACTTGAATATCCTATCGTCGTTTGGACTCCTACCCGGACATGCTTTCCCCACTAGGTTGGACAGCTGTATTGATCATGCCATGTTGAAACTTGAAAGTACCAATACGACAGCCTTCGTTGCTGTTTTGAATACTACCGTGACCGATCATCTATCGGTGTATCTAAACGTTGAACTGGTTGGTAGAATAAAAATACCTCGTAGGTATAAAACGGTCATCAATTACGAAAAAGCCTACGATGCTCTATTGGCTGCGGATACATCTATGCTCAATATCTACAACGATCCTGAGGTGTTTGCGTCTGCGCTAATTTGTATGGTCAAGTCAGCGCTAGCTGAAAACTCTAAAAATATACCCATTCCCAGTAAAGCTAGGATATTAAAACCATGGATTACAATGGGTGCTATACGATGTATAAAACTGAGGAATAGTATGCAGATGAGGTTAAGATCAAATATAAATAGTGAAATTTTAAAAATTACCTATAAACGCTTTCGAAATTTTTGTAGTAATCTAATTAAGAAGTTAAAACGAGAATACAATAAAAGACAAATAAATCAAACAATTAATAATCCTAAGAAACTGTGGTCTACAATAAATAATATAACTCAATATAAAGCTCCCAAAACTACAAACTCAGAATTACTGAACATTACAGAATCACATCAAACTTCAGTGAACCATGTCAACGATTACTTTGTAAACATCGGTCAAAACTTAGCTGAATCCATTAGTAAACGAGTTGGCCAATCATTAGATTCTCACTCTTTCGTTGTTGGCACTCAAGTAGCTCACTCGTCTTCATTCGCTCTATTCGATGCTACCTTATGTGAGGTTGATCGTGTTCTTATGGGTCTAGACTCGGAGAGTGCTCCTGGATGGGATGGCATAACCACAAAATTTATTAAGTTTGCCAGGGAGTTCTTAGTTCCTCATATCACCACATTAGCGAACATTTGTTTCCGTACTGGGGTGTTCCCTCGCGATCTAAAGCGATCAATTGTAACTCCCGTGCACAAGGGTGGGGACAGAACTGTCCTCAATAATTATAGGCCTATTTCCGTGCTGAGTGTCATCTCCAAAATAATTGAAAAACTACTAAATGAAAGACTAATAAGTTACTTAAATAAATTCAACATCTTATCTAACGCTCAATACGGTTTTAGGAAGCGAATATCCACCCAGGATGCTATCATTGACCTGACCTCCTCGATTGTCAGGGAAGTGGACAAGGGTAGCAAATGTCTTGCGGTGTTCTTAGACCTAAAAAAAGCGTTCGATACGGTATCTGTCCCCATCCTTGTGCAAAGGCTAGAGAGGATAGGAATTCGGGGTACAGCTTTATCTCTCTTCAAAAGTTATCTTCATAATAGAACTCAAGAAGTTAAAATTGACAGCTACAGGAGTGGTGAAAAAGGTGTACTGTTCGGCGTACCACAGGGGAGTGTCCTTGGTCCAACGCTCTTCCTGGTGTACATTAATGAACTCTGTAACCTGGAAAGCGTTGGAGGAAGGATATTCTCCTATGCAGATGATACTGCCATAGTGTTTACGGGTAAATCTTGGGGTGACGTTCGGGCAAATGCAGAGAGGGGCTTATCTGTAGTTTCGAAATGGCTTGACGACAATCTCCTAACGTTAAACATCTCAAAAACAAATTATATTTGTTTCACTCCCAATATTGCCTCCCAGCCTGGAGATGGTTATTGCATCAAAATTCATAGTTGCTCAAACGTTATGTCTCTAAATTGCGATTGTCCAGCTTTACAAAAGATGACCTGTACAAAATACTTAGGTATAATGGTAGATCAGAGACTAAGCTGGCACTCTCATATTGAAGTAACTATGAACAGAATTAGGAAACTAATATGGTTATTTAAGTCATTGAGGCACGTGATGGAGTCCGTTCTTTTAAATAGAATCTACGTTGCTATGGCACAATCCATTATTAACTATTGCATCACGGTGTGGGGAGGTGCGAACAAGACCAGTTTCCTAAACGTTGAACGAGCGCAAAGATCTCTGATTAAAGTCATGTACTCAAAGCCATATAGGTTTCCTACAGATACCCTGTACAAGATCAGTGGCATTTTGTCAGTGAGAAAACTGTACATTATTAATCTAATACTCAAATATCATAAATCATTGCAGTTCGACCATGCTAAGGCAAATAAGCGAAGAAAGGCCGTTGCTGCAACATCGTATCCTGTTCGCACTGCTTTTGCTAGTCGTCAGTTTGATAACCAGTCCACTTATCTTTACAATAAAATTAATAGTGTACTTGATATCTATCCTATGCAACTAAACAAATGTAAAATAGTAGTGACTGATTGGTTAAAATTAAAAACATACGAGGAAGTTGAGAGTCTACTTATTAGAATAACATAAACTGAATGGAAAGGAGTACTCGCACAAATACATAGTCCTAAATAGGCATCACACATACACCCACACACCCACACCCACACACATATACATACACATACATATACACATACACCAAATCTACATATATTCACACACACACAAACACACATGAAGACACGCACACACTCTAACTAACCTTTAATAATATTACTTTGTTCTATTAATTAAAATTTTTTCTATTTAAAATCTGTAAAATATATATAAATACGAGAAATCTTTGTAATCCAATTGGGAAGTTGCGAGTCATTCCCAACACAAGTATCTTTGATTACTTACTGGGAAGTCTCGGCGTAAATTTTGTTAAAATGATTTCTGAAATAAAGCTACTTTTATTTATTATTTATTAAAATATTTGCATAGGAGTATGTGGTGAGCTTGTAAATAAATTTGTTCGGCTCGAACGCACCTCTCGTTGGGTCCAAAAATCATTCTTGTGGCAAATATTACCAAGGGTGTTAAAGATATTTACCTGTTCAGTCGGAAATATGTTTATTTTCGTTTTCAATACTCTAAGTAATACGTAGCATTTTGAAATTGACCTCCCTTGCAGGGAAGTAACCTTGTGTTTGACCACAATCTCACTATGGTAAGTGATGACGAGGCCGATGGTTGTAAGCACACAAAGCCTATATGGGAACCGGCTCTCATGTCAGCTGTCGGAACATAAAGATAGGTGCTTGGCGACAGACTTTCAACTTGAGGGTGGTAGCCAGCCAGTCGGGTACTATGGAGTACCCTACCTCCGCGCTAGGTTTCCTTCACCCAAAGCTCATGTTTTTTGTAGGATTCAAACCCAAGACTTTCGCCGAGGTATCCATCGTCACTACCACTGAGCTATCTTCGCTTTATTAGTGAGACTGCAAATTGTGACATTGGTGTCAACATGACGTGCCATAGGAACTAGGTAAAAAGTTGGCAACACATTGGCAATCCCCTTGAGATCGTTAATGTCAATAGACATTGACGCACCTGCATGTTTGTCAGACTACAGCAAGGGGTTGTTCAAAAGAGGAGTAAGAAGGTTTATGAAAAGTCAGCAACGCGCTCGTGACACCTCTGGTGTTGCAAGCGTCCATAGGCTACGGTAACCGCTTACCATCAGGTGGGCCGTAAGCTTGTTTGCCACCTAGTGGTATAAAAAAAAACCGATAAAAAAAATGAGGAACCATGATTATAATCAATTTTAAAAACAAGACCTAAATACCTCAACGAGTTAACCCACTAAGGGAAAAAAACGTCAGTTATTCATGCCAAGTTTAAACCTAATTGCTCGCTCCATCCACGCGAGTACACAGCACGCCACGTAAAACTTTATATGGAACCATTCCACATACCCACATCGGTTTGAGTGTTTATCCTAAAAACCGCTCAAGTGCTCCTGATAAGCTTAGCCGAGATGCGCTGTGATGTGTGATATTATATATTAAGACTAGTTTTCCGCCCCGCGGTTTCACCCGCGATCCCGTTTCTCCATACTTTGAACCCCCGTTTCATTACCTTAGTTAGGGGGTGAAATTTGGAATATACGTTCTTAACGGATACCTACGTACGTCATAATAACTATCTGCTTGCCGAATTTCAATGCATACCGTTCAGTGGTTCGATAGATCAGTCAGTCATGATTTCCTTTTATTTTATTTATTAGTTTAAATCAGACAATTGTCCATATGATATGGTATATATAGGTATTGGAAACCACCGTCCATATTACTTTTCGTTACTCCTCTCCGTGCATGGTTGTCTGGAAGAGATCGCTCTGAGCGATAAGACCGCCCTTTGTAACACATATTTGTTAAGTTTGTTCTGTACTTGTTTTTTATGTCTCTGTGGTGTTTTGCAATAAAGAGTTTTTATTATTTATTATTATTATTATTATGATATTAGTATAACAAAACTTACAGACTATGTTAGTAACCTAAAACTATTTTACATTAAATAAATATTAATTTAAAAACCTGTGTCCACCACCTGGAGCACCAAACCCGCAGCAATGCATACGGGTCCAGTGCCACAGAAGTAATAAGTAATAATAATATAATAATAATTCATTTATTTCAGATATTATAAGATCCATATTTGTTAGTGACAATTTGAACTTAGAACTATGTTAGTTTGACAATTAATCATACAAATAGAATAACATAGAATACAATTACAAAAAATAAATAAGTAGAATAGGCAAGCCGGGCCCGACACACCTACCTACCTAGCAGTGTGCAGGCGAATCCACCTGCCCAGTAGAGGGGAGTCCCACCTGTCTACAAATACATTCAGGACACTGTTGGAGCTGGAACGAACGCGTTTTAATAGTGAGGCGCAACGTTTCCTAATAAGGGCATCAAAACCTTCAACCCGCTCCACTGTAAACATGGCCGAGGCACTGCAAAACCGCGGCAGCCCCATCAATATCCTGAATGCATTATTATATTGCACTCGCAGAGCGCTGTATGCCCTCAGCGTAAACTTGACCCACAGGCTGCACGTGTAGAAGGACTGACAGTAAGCTTTAAAAAGAGTCACCTTGACTTGTTTACTACATCGTGCAAACCTGCGGGCCAACATGTTGCATCGGACAGTCAACGCTCTGCGCTCCCGCTCGATATCTATGATATCTTTACTATCATCAGAGACCCAATGGCCCAGATACTTAAATTGTTCTACTTTATTAAGAACATTACCACAAAGAGTAATTGGAGTCTGAGATGGAAAGCCTTTGGGGCCAGACTTAAAAATCATAAAATTGCTCTTAGTGGTGTTGTATCTGAGCCCATGAGCCTCCGCATATGACTCACAGATTCTAAGCAACCTGCACAAACCTCCCGCCGATGGACTCAGCAGTACCATGTCATCAGCATAACTAATATTGTTAACACAAACTCCATCTATGTGACATCCAACATTGGTACCGCTGAGCTCGCCGATCAGTTGGTTGATGTACAAGTTGAAAAGCCTAGGTGACGTCAAACCCCCCTGCCTCACCCCACATTCCAACCTATACACATCTGAATGACAATCCGCCCACTTCACAGCATTATCTTGATGACTGTACCAGTACCTAAGTAGTGATGTGACCTCGTCAGGTAAATTATTACATTCACATTTTAGTTTTTGCCAAAGTAAGTCATATGACACTAGATCAAAAGCTTTAGATAGATCTAGATAACACGCGTACACTTGTGTTTTCCTGTCGGTGTAGTATTGAACAGTCTGCTTGAGACACAAAATGGCAGATTCTGTTGACAGGCCTGGTCTAAAACCGAACTGTGAGTCATGAAGCTTTACATGTTTGCTCAGATGTTTGTCAATCAGACTGTCCAACACCTTGGCTAGAACTGTGGCTAGAGATATAGGCCTATAGTAATGATTTCCTTTTATTTATTAAGATTTGCATAGTATTTGACCCTGTGATTCGAATTTAGATCAGTTCATGGCTTACTTCGAGTTCGAAAATAATTCAAGCTATGAATGTTCTTTTCGGTGTAGGTATAGGTAATTTAGAGAGATGTTAAAGATTTTAAAACCCATTACTCCCCCGCGGTGCCCATGAGCTACCCGTGTGCTAAGTTTCATCAAAATCCGTTCAGTAGTTTTTGTCAACAAGAGTAACAAACTTCTTCACATTTATACTAGTAGTGATCAGAAGTGTGACAAGCAGGCAGGGGGACACCTGATGGTAAGTGACTACCGTCGCCTACAGATAGTAACACCGAGGGGATTGCCAAAGTTTTCCTTACATACCTGTTTCTGATCTAGTTGAATCCAGGACATCAAAAGGATATTTGAAAGCGATTATGTTATACTTGCTTCGCTATGTAAACAGAGTAACAAAACAGATAATAAAATTAAACTTTGATAAATGAAAAATAGAATATAATTGAACAAACTTACTGTTTGGATTCGTGAACGTGTACTCGAATATTGCAATCTCATTTGCGCTACAGTCAGATTAAGTCAGTCTGATCTGATTAATCCGTGTTACTGTATCAATTATGCCATGTAGGTTCATTGCGTTGAGTTTAGTGTAATTTACGCATTATAAGGTAGTAGGTACCCTGTTTATTTTTATCCGACTGCCGAAGGAGGGTAAAGTATGTCGAACATAAACCTTTTGACAAATTTCAACATCCCACTAATAAATGTAAAAGTTTGGATGGATGGATGGATGTATGTTTGTTACTCTTTCACGCAAAAACGGCTGAACGGATTTAGATAAAACTTGGAACTCAGGTAGTTCATGTCCTGGAATAACACATTGGATACTTTTTATCGGGGCGGAAAACTGATAAGTAAAATCGTTGCTGGCGGGATTAGCTAATCATTAGTTTGGTGTTGTTTAAATGGAAACGTTTAAATCACACATAATCATCATCATCATGTCAGCCGTCAGACGTCTACTGCTGAACAAAGGCAGAGGCCTTGATCCCAAGGGGAGAGCCGAAGAAAGCCAACCTTTCGAACCAAGCGTTAGAATTAAACATGAATCAAATTGACAATTAAAAATACTTGTATGAGTTTACTTAATAAAGATGTGTTTGAGTTTGAGTTTGAATGTCCACGATTAAAGAAATTTAAAAAATATCCCCTGCAAAAGACAACATTGCCTGGCTGAGTTTCTTGCCGGAGTCTTCTCAGTTTAAATGTAGAGTCAATTGTAAACGTTCATAAGTACCTTCCCAACGCCTAAACTGGATAAATGAGTTTTGATTTTGGCCCCTGTTGGCGAAAATGAGTCTCATAAGAATCCAATCTACGGTATTTGCTTGTAACTATAAAGGCGGCATTTTACGAGTTACCCAATAAACCGATGTCAATACAGCTTATTTGTTTAGGGTAGCAATAAATCAGGATCCCGAAGTCTTAGGTGGCACAAATATTCTCCGAAACATTTTCATGTTACATCATTGAAAGTGGGACTTTTTGTGGTAAACAAAGCCTTTAAGTAATGGTATACAGGATGGCTTTTTATTGGTTTTGCTATGCCTAAGATATCAGAAGCCAGAGCCCTTCAATTATGAAGTTATGCCAAACAGAAGATTAGCATAAAATCTCTGCTAAATGAGACGTAAGTGACTTTAAATAATGTTTTTTTTATATCACAAGTCTGACTAAGGCGATGATAGCTCAGTGGTAAGTGACGTCGAATACCGCGACGAAGGTCGTGGGTTCGAATCCTACAATGAGCTTGAGCTTTCGGTGAAGGAAAACATCGTGAGGAAACCATAGCACGGTGGTAGGGTACTTTGTAGTACCCGACTGGCTGGCTACCACCCTCTTGATGAAATTCTGTCGCCAAGCACCTATCGGTGTGTTCCGACAGCTGCACTTGAGAGCCAGTTCCTATCTAGGCTTTGTGTGCTTACCATCTTCGGCCACATCATCACTTACCATAGTGAGATTGTGGTCAAACACAAGCTTATACAGAATAAAAAAATAAAAAAAAAAACTAGTAAGCAGGCGTGTCACCTGATGGTAAGTGACTACCGTCGCCTATAGACATTAGCAATACCAACCAAGGGGATTAACAATGTGTTAACCAACAATACATTCATAGTTGAGGTGCCCACAGAGGTGCCGGTTAGCGTGGTTACTACCTATCACGACACGGGACGTGGGTTCGATTCCCAACCAGGACAGACAAGTGTTAGGATGAACATGTTTATTTTGTCCTTAGTCTGGGTGTGTATATAAAAAGTAGTATAGCTTTCCGCCCCGCGGTTTCACCCACGTTCCCGAGGGATCTTTCTATTTTTCCGGGATATAAAGTAGCCTATGTTCTTCTCCAACGTCCCATATACAGGGGGTCCGGTAAGTAGTACTACATACTTAAGGGGGAGTTAGGTGGGTGGGTCACCTACCAAAATCACCTCAGTAAAAAGGTCACATATTCGAGATTTTTTGATATAACAGATTTTTAAGTATTGATTTTAGAATTTTAGATATAAAAAAAACCGGTCAAGTGCGAATCGGACTCGCGCACCGAGGGTTCCGTACAAACTTATAAATAGTTCAGAGTTGAGGTTGAGCCAATTAAGCTAGAACTCTAAATTGTATGAGCGCCGATACAACTCAGAGGCCTATCTTAATTGGTGGTATTATGTATGTATGGGGGCGCCCTTTAATTTTCAACTTTTTTTATTTTTTGGAATTTTTCCTTTATCTGTGCTATACGACGTTGCTTCGTACCAAATTTCAAGATTCTGAGTTCACGGGAAGTACCCTGTAGGTTTTCATTCCCTTGAGAGTTTCGAAAATTTGCGGAAATTAGCGGCATAAACGGCTGTATCTTTTGATTGCGTTGGCTTAGAAGTTTGATTTTTTTCACAGCTCCAGGGAACAGTAGAGTATTTGATATAAATTTCAGCTTGATACCTCCTCGCGTTCTTGAGAAAGAGGGTCTAGACACACGGACGGTCGGATGGACGGACGGACTACAAAGTGATCCTATAAGGGTTCCTTTTTTACCTTTTGAGGTACGGAACCCTAAAAATGGGGGCACTTATTATACTAAAGTAATTTTCCCCTTTAAGTTTGTTTGTGTACTACTTACCTGTATAGTACTTTAGGTTAATAGTAGCGTGAAAAGGTAACAGACAGACAGACAGACAGACAGACAGAGTTACTTTCGCAGTTACAGTATTAACATGGATATATAGTTATCTGGTTTCCATAGTACAAGCTCTACTTAATTTGGGATCAGATAGCCGTGTGTGAAAAATGACCGAAGATATTTTAATATTAAAATATATTTTAAGTAGCTGAGTTATACTCTAACATTACGAGAATGTTCCACGTTCCTAAATGTCTTAAAGTTACCTCCTTTCAGCTTCCCCTGAGTCTACAATCAGCTCAGCAAAGTTTTCGGACAGGCTGAGTGTTGTGTCGCGGGTAATATTCACGTGTGCTATTTCAAAGTAGCTTTCAGTTAGTTTCACGCACGTTTTACTTACATAACTGTGTGTTTAATTGTGTAACTTCTCTAGTCTCCCTTAAGGTATACATTGCTGCAACAATATTTACTGTAAGATGGAACTAAATCATCTCAGGTACTTAAGTACCTATAGCATGTATCGTTGAACATTTCTCCAAACTAGTGCTCGAATTTCGAAATCTCCTGATCGAAATTCGACCAAAAAGTTTTTAGGAAATAAGTCTCTTCAATAACTGTCAATAAAAAAAAGTTTATCGGTTGTCAGACAGAGGAGGATATTTATATGTGTGTGCGTGTCAAACGCATGGTACAGTGTGCAATTATTTTTTTATTGATTTATTTGATTTCTAAAGCATATTTTATAAAAATATTAGCTTTCTGCACTCCTTCGCCATATAAATCGGTGTGTTCCGACAGCTGCACTTGAGAGTCAGTTCCCATCTAGGCTTTCGTGTGCTTACCATCTTCGGCCACATCATCACTCACCATGGTGAGATTGTGGACAAACACAAGCCTGTCGAGAATAAAAAAAAAAAACTTTAACTGTGCCAAATTTCGCGTAATTTTCGTAAAAAGGGGTACAAAGTTTTTTCTTCACGTATAAATATGATTATTTTTCCGACCCAAATATCGACCAATAGAATTGCACCATTCGACGTCACGTGGTACAACCTACATGGTATTATACTGATAATTTTTTGAAAATTTTCTCTGGTCGTTGCTATACAAAACATGATCCAGTCAAATTAACCTTTTCGTATTTGTTAACTGTACATTTCGTCTCATGGTGCAATTCTATTGGCCGACATTTGGGACGGAAAAATAATCCCCCGAATACCACACGAGCTTCAAAATTATCTGGCATTTCCCTCAAGGTTCCCTGCAAACAAATAAAGTCGTCAAGTTGACTTGACTCCTTCATTTGTTTGCAACGAACCTATCGGGAAATAAATACCCGATAATTTTGAAGCTCTTGTGGTATTATAAGTGATAATTTGATTACAGAGATTTAATGGCGCTCAAACTTGAAGTATAATTTTAAAGTATTAGACTAAGTATTTGCCGATACAATTTTTGTATCTATCTACTATATCGACAACAAATGATACTGATCTTTAAATACTTATATCTAAATATCAGTTTCGATCGTCATTGATTCCATGTCCATTGAAACGATCAAACAGTTACAGAAACTAAAACTATTGTAGAACAGTTGATACGGATGGTTAAATTACGGTTGAATTTAATTCCATAGAGCGTTATTGCTTTAGTCTGACTTCAAAACCTATTGGTTATATAATTATTGGTTAAAGGTGGATACTATTTAAGGCTACAAAGGAAAATATTCATTTTATAATGTAGTATAAGACATAATGTCTATTGAGACTCACAATTATTAAAATCCAAGAACACAAAGGAAAAAGTTGATAAATGGAAGCACTTTTCACGTTTTAAGCTATGGATGATTTTGATCTATGAAGTTTTTCTTCGTAGTTGTTTAGTAACAAGATCTTTCTGCTGAGTAGCACTAAGCAAGGGAAAGTGTACCTTAAGAGAGCAATATAAAAAGAGATTGAATAAAGTTTGCATAATAGCTGCAAAAAGTTTTTTTTTTTTATTTTTTTATTTTTTATTCTGGATAGGCTTGTGTTTGACCTCAATCTCACCATGGTAAGTGATGATGTGGCCGAAGATGGTAAGCACACAAAGCCTAGATGGGAACTGGCTCTCAAGTGCAGCTGTCGGAACACACCGATAGGTGTTTTGGCGACAGATTTTCAACTTGAGGGTGGTAGCCAGCCAGTCGGGTACTACAAAGTACCCTACCACCGTGCTATGGTTTCCTCACGATGTTTTCCTTCACCGAAAGCTCAAGCTCATTGTAGGATTCGAACCCACGACCTTCGCCGCGGTATTCGACGTCACTTACCACTGAGCTATCATCGCCTTAAAGTTTAGAGAGGTTCTTCAAGAAGTTCTTCAACTTCTTGAAGAACCTCTAACGATACCAAGGGGATGATGCGTCTTTAATTAAGACATTGTATTCCATCGTCAAAGTATCTAAACACTTTAGGGAATGGTGTTGATGCAGAAATGTTTAAACATGATCCTTAAGAAATTTGATACCAGTGAAAAAAAAAGTTGATGAGTTCTTAGCATAGCAGTACCATAGAGTAATAATATACGTGAACTGAATGTAATTTATTTGTTTAAAATTAAAAAAAAACTTATAGCCTTTATTCTACTAAGGCCTACGGTGGAGCACAATATTTGGTACTTTGGAAATAGTTCTTAAGCTTGCCAAATTAACCTTTCCGCACAGGCAGCACCAGAAGTCGCTATTGGTCAAACCTAAGTGCACAAGTGAAGTGAAGTGAAATGAAAGCGTGTATCGTGACTTTTCAGGTTGTCTTTATTATTTTTTATTTTTTTTATGTCACTAGTGACAACAAGGCAGGCGGGTCACCTGATGGTAAGTGACTACCGTCGCCTATAGACATTAGCAATACCAGGGGGACTGCCAACTGTTGTACACCTTAATACAATGCCTTAAGGGCAAGGGCAACTGGCTCTCAAGTGCAACTGCCGGAACACACCAACAGGTGCTTGGCGACAGATTTTAACTTGAGGGTGGTAGCCAGCCAGTCGAGTACCACCTAGTACCCTACCACCGTGCTGTGGTTTCCTAACGATGTTTTCCTTCACCGAAAGCTCAAGCTCATTGTAGGATTCGAACCCACGACCTTCGTCGCGGTATTTGACGTCACTTACCACTGAGCTATCATCGCCTCAAAAAGTCTCAAAAAGTTCGTGAATGTTTTAGTGGAACAGCCGCGAATTTCACTAAAACCTGACTGGACATGTACGGACGAGGAACAGACATTACATTGCAGTGAATGTGACTATAACATAAAATAATAAATTAAAACTGAAGAAAATGTATGCGACTGAATGACTTTGTATCTATGGTCATGACAAAAAAATATTTAAAAAAAGAAAACGCTATTGGTCACTGGCCGCAAGAAATTTGGAACATTTTCAGGTTCGCTTTTTAAACACATTTGTTCTTTTGTTTTTCCTCTCGTCATGAGTCCGCGCCGCGTCGCTATAAAAATTTAAATAAAAACAAAATTTGTGAAGATGTAATTTTCAGTTATTACAAATAATCGTGAATAATGCCAGGCCAGCACAAGGATTGTTAGTTTGGTAAGTGCAACTATTTCAATTCTAGCTGGGTATTGTTGTGCATCACCCCTACTTGGGTTTTTATGCATCGAAAAGCGGAACCAATCCGCGTTTTAACTGGTTTGTTTTCGCAATGACTAGATAAGCGATATCTGACTGTTATTTTGAAATTAGAACAGTTTTGTTATGGACTTATCAGACGATTAGCTTATTCGGTTTATCCAGTGATTGAAAAATCGTCCCTAAAACAAATTAATCGCATAATACTTTATTTAGATAGTACACAATATCTATAATTTAAATTAAATCTATGCTATGCTGTTTGTGCAATAAAAAACTAAAGATATACTATTTTGCTAGTTTATTTGTAAATATCTAATAGCAGCTTATCTTGTAATACAATAGATATAGTAAAAGTTCATAATTTTCGATTGGATACATACAACCTCACGCATAGCCTTGTTATGCGGTAATCGATTCGAACCTATTGAGTAAACTTGAGCATCGCATGACGAGGGAACACGACCCCGTTTCAAGGCCACATCGTATTGTTATTGAAAATAACGCTTCGTAGGTGACTGCACTCCTAGAAGTCTCCAATCATTTAATGTGCCCTGTGTCAGTAGGTATAGAGTCAGTTTCACAATGACGGTAGGTACTATTTACGATTATTTAAAATTAGCACACAAGTAAATCATATCTTGGAATAAAACAAAGGTTAGAACATTTTATCACAAGAAAAGTTAAGCTCCTTCAGGAACGCGCGTAAAACCGTGGGAGACCAGCTGCATTTACATAATCTCATGCATTCATAATTTGGTTATGTGTGAGGATGGGTTCTTTTTAATGGCGAGAAGTGTGAGAAAAACATTGTCTGTTGTACAAACAGTCGGTACCTAAACAAAAGCAAAGTCTCTCCTTATCCTCAAAGTCAAAGTCAAAACCATTTATTCAGTTTAGGCCCTAGAAGGGCACTTATGAAGGTCGAATTACAGAAGTTACCACCGGTTCGGAAGTCAGCCTTCAACTGAGAAGAACCGGCAAGAAACTCAGCAAGGTTACATTTTTTAAATATTTTTGGACCATCTGACTATATTGGCGTTTTTTTTCAAATGTTTAACAATTTTATTCTTAAACTAATACAAAAATACATAAAAAATTATAACCCGCATTAGTTACCTACATAGTAAACTAAAACAAAAAATACCAAGATAATAAAAGCGTAGGTATTAAAAAAAAACATATGGTAATAAACAATAAAAAACAATGTGTAGGTACTTGTACAGAGTGCATCTACCTCCAGACATCTTTATCCTCAATATAATGGGCTACCTTGTAATAAGCGTTTTCTTTCAAAACTTTCTTTATGTACGATTTGAATTTAGAATCAGTCATCTTGGTAACAGATGCTGGTAATTTATTATAAAAGCGAACACTGTTCCCAAGAAATGACTTTTTAACTCTAGCTAATCTAAAATACGGAACAACTAATTTATCTTTTTGTCTTGTATTGAAATTATGAATCTCTACATTTGATTTATCCTAAACCGCTTGTGAGGTCGAGGCCGTCGACAATTCTAAAGGCACGCCGTTAAACAGTGTCAAAAGGTCCAAGTAGTACCCAGATGCCGCAAATGGTACTCCATACTTATGTACAAGCCAGGAATCCAACTCTCGCCGCTAGGAACGCAGACGGAGGCTTTACAAACGGCAACATACTAACTGAAATGGTAACAAAATCAACTCCTTTTATTTGCGAATAAAACCCAGAGCAAAGGGATCTCGTCCTATATTAGCATTTCACATCCGCTATAATTTATTTATCTGTTATAATCTCAATAGAGGGTGGGAGATCGAGTATTGTCGGATGGGATCGACTGTTATCGGGTGATGGAGGTCGGACGGATGTACCACAAAATGAGTTGAGATTTTTGGAGGAAATTTGTTTTGGTGTGAACAAAGACTTTAAAACTTTGTATCTATATTTAAATTTCTTTGGGTGTGAATCAAGTGATTATTATAATGATTTTTAAATAACTTTATAAAGCTGTTTTAGTATGTTTTGATAACACTCTTTCTATCTATTTTTATGTCGGAGGATCGTCTGATGGTAAGTGACTATCGTCGCCTATAGGCATTAACAATACCCAATACCAGAGTCATTTCCTACATATGTATGTATGTATGTAGTAGCATCGATTTTAACGGCAGCGAGCAAAAATTCAAATCACCATACATTTACAGGGGCCGTAAATAAAAACTGTATACCCTCAAATGCAATTAAAATCACGCCAATAAAGTTTATGAAATTTCCACAGATTTCACGTTGGCCGTAAAAAACGTTGCAAAAAGGCCTTTTGGCGACGTTATGGCCAGCTCGTTGAATAATAATATAGGTACGTTTGTACACTCGTTGCGAAAAGCTTTAGATTTTTTTTTTTTTTCACTAGCCTGTTGTCCCCTGTGGTTTCACTCGCTTTATCTTTTGCCGGGATAAAAGTATCCTATGATTTACCTGTCTGCCAAGTTTCGTCAAAATCCGTTCAGTTATTTATTATTATTAATGTGCACGAAGTTGTGTGCGTGACCTGCGCATGACTTGCGTCACACAGGAAAGTGGTCGGCTTTCTTTTTCAAATTCGGCTTCCTACTGTGCTTCACTGAAAGTACGCGGCTCTGTCTACCTTTTTTAATTGGTTTGAGGACGCGTGCTACAAAATACATCTAGGTATGTAGTCAATAAATTCGCTTCCGTACTTTCCCGTAACGTGGGGGCTATTACGTAACTTTGTTGCAAGCAGTTTCATATTGAAACAACCTATTAAATACGAAATATTAAATACTACTTTTCCGCCCTACACTTTTATACACGTTTCCAAAGGATCTTATCTTTGCCGAGATAAAAAGTATCCTATGTTTTATTCCAAGATATGATCTACCTGTGTGCCAAGTTTAATCAAAATGCGTTCTGCCATTTTTACATGATTGAAAAACAAATAACCAAACTCACAAACTTACAAACACCAATTTCATATTGCAACTGATTGCAACAAATTTACGTAATATCCCCACTGTTTATAGTTACCAACAGCCTTGTCGATACTTAATATTAATGAGAAACTGACGTAAACATTTATTCATTGTTAGGTTTATGTTTTCTCTGTAATGTGCCATCTTTCATTACATGAACGATCATCCGTCATTGTCATAGACGGGGGACAACTTGAGAAGTTTATGAAAAATTCGTAAACACAACCATGATTGTGCCATCTGATTTTGAGCTCTACCATAACAAATAAAGATTGATAATCATGTGAAAGTTTACGAACAAGTTTGGTTGTGTTTTAAAGAGCCGACGGTTGTAGAACAACCCCGACATCGCTTCTAGTTGTGAGAAAATCTTTTGCTACAAATAAATATCCTGGGACTTCAGACCAAATAAAAAAGGTAGACAGAGCCAAACTTAAAGTAAAGCACAGTAAAGGAAACCGAATTTGAAAAAAGATCGTGCGACCCGAGTCACGCGGGATAACGTACGTGCAGGTCACACACAAAACTTGGTGCACGTTGCTTCACTTCATTGGAGACTATTGTTTACATACGCTCCTTCTACATTGTACGGATGTATTTAGACATACTTCAGACACGGCTATCTAATGTCAAACTAAGCAGAGTTTGTATAGATAGTGCGATCCACGATGACTCACCCCACTCTTTTTCCTAATCACTCGATTATCGATATGTATACCTCTGTCGATATGCTGCAATACAACACTAGCGAAAGGTTGGTTGTAAGTGAGTACCGTCGCGTCGCCTTTAGACATTAGCAATACCAGGGGGATTATCAATATGTTGTACACCTTTCGAGGGCTCTCAAGTGGAACTCTCAGAAAACCGATAGTTGCTTGGCGAAGATTTTCAACTTGAGGGTGGTAGCCAGCTAGTCGAGTACCATGCAAGATTGCGTGTCTGATTTTATGAATTTTGTGATATAACATTCTAAATGCATCTGAATACTCAAAGATCTACATCTACTCAACCCGTCAGCTAAAAATAAATCCATTAAAGTAGCGACACGACCATAGTATCTCTGTCTCGATCGGGACTCACCCTTAAAGGTTAAGGAGGTATCGCACTTTTTTATCGTGACCTTTGCTTGAGTGATTCTTCACTGCTTATCTATGTTTTACCTACTGTCAGATTTACTACCATCAATTGAATAAAAAAAGGTTATAACGATAGTCTTCAATGGAAAAGGTGATGTATTAGCAATTGTTAAGGACTAGAATCCATTAGCACTTTGACGGGGAAGTTTTATTGTAGAACTATTGCCTGCAAAGAAGAAATAAATTTTAAAACAATAGAAAAACGAGCATTCAAATTTAGAACACAAATCTTTGAACCAATATTGGTGAATTTGAAGTGATCATTCTCCATTAGCCTCATATAGGTAGAAAGGAACACAGGCACCATTAGTAGAGCGAGGTGAGTCAACATGCGAGCAATGCAAATATTGGAGCTGCTGGTCCCCCTTTTAATTGACAAACAGACATACCGCCCACATTTACTTTATTGATTTTCAATGTAACGCGAATTCGATAGTTCCTTATTTAATTCAACTGAAAACCGGCAGCCATTTTACTTTTTAAGTAGAGATTTAAAAAATACTCTTAACAATAAGAAAACTATAGGTAAGCGAAATACTACGCATGAAATCTCAAAAACTACAAATGTTACAAAGTTGTTTGGCAGATAGATTCCTAATAAAAAATAGGTATCAGCTAAAAAAAGATTTTGGAAAATTCAACTCCAAAGAGTTCCCTCTGGAACGCAGGTGAATATTATATAATTCGCTCGTGTGTTACATTCGAAAGGTTACACCAGAAACCAAGGTGACTTTCTTCTTCTTACACAAGAGGTACATTTACTCTGTTTAATCACCTATCACTTACACGACATTCTGCATTCACGAGTATCTAAAGCCAAAAACAATAAAATATTTCAGAATACAATAAAATTTGCTGCTTTTTTAACAACAACAAAAATGGTCCCATTTATGTAGGATATGCTGAGAATTTAAGAAATAGTTTGTATCCAGCAATACTGTTGAAGTCCTCTTTTTTATACCTGTATAAAGGGGATTTCAACACTTCCCTGGAAGTATGGATCAAATCGAACAGGGGCGTGGGCAAGGTCATTTCCAAACTTTTTAACTCTGTGAATGTTGGTCCAATTTTTATCTAATCTATCTAATCTAATAAGTACCTTTAAACAAGCTATATATAAATATATAATCTGAACCTCGGAAACGGCTCCAAACATTTTCATCAAATTTAGTATGCAGGGGGTTTTGGAGCTAGATTATTTTTTTTAGAAAACGTCATTTTATCCATGTTTTCAGGCAATGAAAAACTGCTACAATATTATTAGAATATGAAGGCATATTTCGCAATTATCTACAAAGTTATACAGGGGAAATAGAGCGATCCCGAAACCAGAAGACCCCGAATAGATGATTATTTTTTTCCCTTTTTTTAAGTTCCTTCTTTTGTGAGAAAAACTATTAAAATTTTACCAAAAAAATCCAGGTCATCCAGGTACTATATAATATAATACAAAAAGTTTGATATGCACTCATTGAAGTCTCTATATCGAGTGTCATAGAGTTGAAATTCTATCAAATTGCAACGTTAAAATTTAAACGATATTAGCCCGTAATCAGTTAACTAACCATATTCAATTAGCGACGCGACCGCCCGCTGAAAATGCTGTACACGCACACGGACATAAGTTATATTGAAACGATCGAATTTCAAAAAACCGAATCTTTATTACTAGAAATTCAAAATAAAGAAATCAAAGCTGTGCAAAAAACCAATGATTCTTTACATTTGCTCAACGATTTTTTTGCAAAGCTGCCGATCGAAAAAACTTTTACAAATCAGATACTCAATTTTATAACCTACTAGCTGTCCCCCGCGGCTTCACACGCGTTCCTGAGAGATCTTATCGTTTACCGTGATAAAAAGTAGCCTATTTGATTGTGGTAAAAAGGATGTTTTGGGAGTGTACCTAGGAGTCTGCGTATGATGTCTTCGATAGCTTCTTCTTAGGTCGCTGGATGGTAGGTACTTCCTTCTTGTGCACAAGTAATAGCGGTGATCACACGCGAGCCGGCGCCGGGTTTTACATTAATCTTTAGCGAATTTGCGTTTTTATATCAATTATATTATTAGCGTGTGCGCAGTATGAGAAAAGAGCCCATGCGTTCGGGGCGCGTTGCGTGAGCAGATTTTGGAAAAGGACTGCGGGTGAGTTGCGAAAAGGATTGGATTGAAAGAATGAGCGGGAAGGAATGAATGGGGTGAGTGATTGAATTTTAATAAAGTGATGTGCGGTAGTGTATGTATGCGTATTGGATCGTTTCTATTTGAACGGCGTGAACAGTGATATTCTAGACTATAATCTATCTCTGTGCCAAATTTCATCCAGATCCGTGCAGCCGTTCTGGCGTGATTGAGTAACAAACATCCATTCAAACTTTCACATTTATAATATTAGGGGGATGCAACTCTAAAACAGCTGCAAATTTCAGAGACGTCCTCATATTTAGTAGTCTGCTGCTTTTGCAGTAAAGAAAATTAGACAAATAACAGATATTGCTACAGCTAGGTTAGTTTACTTAGCATATTTTCATAGTCTGATGTCCTATAATCTCCTGCTGTGGGGTTCAGGGACTGATTTGGATACTGTTTTTATTTTACAGAAAAAGGCGATTCGCGCGATCTATTGTTTGGGTCCTCGCGAGTCACTCAGAAATCAATTTAAGATATTAACGTTGCCCTCGCTGTACATATATAAAAATATTTGTTCGAAAAAAAAATTGTTAAAATAATCATCATAATACAAGAAACAAAGATAAAATTGACCCCTAGATTCAGGCTAGCTAAAGTTAATAAATCTTTTCTCGGGAATTGTGTTCGTTTCTACAATAGGATCCCACGTGAGGTAACTGGAACGTCTTATTTTAAATTTAAAAATTATATTAAACTTAGGTTAATGAACAAAGCCTACTATAAGGTGGCTCATTATATGGAAGACAGAAATATATGGTTGTAGTAGCTTCTCTCTGCACCTGCATCCCCCTGGCGTAGAGTTAAATATTTGAAAATGTATCTAAATATACTTCTGAAAATGTAAAATAAAATTTAAGAAAGATCCACTGCTGAAAAAAATTTGCCTTGCTGAGTTTCTAGCCGGAGTCTTCTCAGTTTAGGTGTATTCCGAACCGGTGGTAGAGTCAATTGTAATGTTCGTGTATAAGTGCCTTACCAGGGCTTAAATTGAATAAATGAGTTTTTGAGTTTATGATATTACAAAGGTAATTTGAATCTTATGCTATAAAACGCGTTTTTACCCGCGTTCCCGAGGTAATCAACATAAAATATCTATAGCCTATGTTAGACAGTGATATGTAGCATTCCATTGGTGAAAGACTTTTTAAAATCGAATCAGTAATTTCAAAGATTACTGCCTAAAAACAAACAAAGCTTACCTCTTCATAATATTATTAACTATAGGATGTATCATGAACTTGTGAAGCTAGAAGACTAAGTTTTATTATTTGTAGATAAATTCATACATTTATTACAAACTGCCCTTCTACCCTTTTTATTTAGATCGTGTATCTCAGGGAAATGCTGCCAAGTAAGGGTTTTTTTCATCCAGTCCTAACAATATCTTTCCTTTTACGGCTTCTATTCTACATAGTTAGGTCTAGTATTTTATTATCTATTGCTGTAGGTTGAATCGTTTCATGTTAGAGTGTGTTACTGGTAAAAAAATTGTCTTTTAGTTACTCCTATCCTACTAATATTATAAATGTGAAAGTATGTTTGGATGGATGTGTGTGAAGATGTTTGTAACTCTTTCACGCAAAAACGGCTGAACGGATATTGATAAAACTTGGCACAGAGGTAGTTCATATGCTGGAATAAAACATAGGATATTTTTATCCCGGGAAAAGATATGATCCCTCGGAAACGCTGGTGAAACCGCAGGGCAGAAAACTAGATATTCCTTTTGTGAATAGGAATTGAAATTGAAGTGGGGAAATTTTTTTGGAAATGCGGGCAAAAAAATATTTTACAAAATTTTAGGTTAATTAAAGGATTAAAATAGAGATTACGGGTGAAACCGCGGGACAGAGAGCTAGTGTCTTAAGAAACATACTACTGACTATATTTTTGTATGCTTATATTGCAAATATTAGAATCGAACCGATAAAACAACTAACAAGTAATACTGTAAAACTGCTAGAACAAAGAAAACACTTAATCAACTCAAGGGAGGTAAATGACAGAAGAAGGCATCTAACGGAAATTAGCAAAGAAATCAAAGAAAGCATAAGAAAGGATAGGAAAAAAAGTAGAATGGATACGATTGAAAAGTACATAATCAAAACGGGGGGTGCTAAAAAAGCTCATAAAGAACTAACGAATTCAATGGATTGGATTGTAAAAATGAAAAGTGATAGCGGAAAATGGAATCATCACAGAACGGACATATTAGAAATCGCCACGTCTTACTACAAAAAATTATATGAAGGCAGCGCTATACAAGGTGAAGTCGATTTAGTGGAGTCTTCAGATATTCCTGAAATCCTTCATGCTGAAGTCGAAAAAGACATTGATTTATTAGATGCAATCACGCGCAACGAGACCGTGCGTACCGAACAAAAAAGTTTAAGGTAATAGACAATTAATAGATTGCGAATTCCTTAAGGAAGGTGATGCACTCGCGAGTGTGTGAGCGAGATGCTCGTATACGTTTCGGTGCATGTCGGAAAGGAATGGATGTTAGGAAGGATACGTAATAATTACAAGCGTTCAGAATCTAAATTAAAAAAAATAACCCAACACTATAGATACCCAAAAGAGAGACAAAGCACCAGGACCAGATGGTATAAATAATGAAATAATAAGACAAAGCAAGGAAATTATGACACCTGTCCTCACAGAAATGTTTAACGATATCATAAACTCTGAAATTATACCACAGCAATGGACAGAGTCTAACATTATCCTGTTGTATAAGAAGGGAGACAAACATGAAATTGGAAACTACCGCCCTATTAGCCTAATGTCCAACATATACAAGCTATTTGTGAAGGTGTTATTAAGACGGATTGAAGGAACATTAGACCAACATCAACCCATTGAGCAGGCAGGCTTTCGTAAGGACTATTCGGTGATTGATCACATTCATGTAGTACGCCAAGTTTTGGAAAAGTATAACGAATACCAGCGTACATACTATATTGCATTCATTGATTACAGCAAAGCATTTGATTCTTTGGTCCATGAAAAGATATGGGAGGCACTAATGGAACAAGGAATTGAACACAAATACATTCGCTTGATAAGGAATGTGTATAGCCAGAGTACTGCAAGAATTCAACTAGAAAAGAAGGTAAGTTCAGAGTAAGAAAGGGTGTAAGACAAGGAGACCCCTTATCTCCAAAACTATTTTCGGCGGTACTAGAATCAATTTTTAGAGGACTTGACTGGGAACATCTTGAGATCAATGTGGATGGTGTTCCACTGACGCATTTGAGATTCGCAGATGATATAGTGTTATTTGCTGAAACATCAGAAGACCTAAGGAAAATGATAAACGAACTGGCTACGGAAAGCGAGAAAGTAGGGTTGAAACTGAACCCAGAAAAAACAAGAGTGATGACAAATGGAATGAATAATACCATTAACCTAGGAAACACCCAAATTGATTACACAGATGAATACCTGGGACAGTTAATAACACAAAATGATCCTATACGCAAAGAAGTAGAGAGAAGAATAACCAATGGTTGGAAGAGATACTGGAGCTTAAAAGAGGCAATGAAAGATGAGAAACTTCATATAAATATTAAAAGTAAATTATTTAACACCTGCGTACTACCTGTCCTTATGTATGGCAGCCAAACTTGGGCTTTAACACAAAACATGACAAACAAACTCGCAACCTGCCAGCACGCAATGGAAAGAAGCATGCTAAACGTGAAGAAGGCAGATAGATTGAAAAACCATGTCATTCGAAATAAAACAAAAGTCCCAGACATAACATTAAAAATCAGAAGGCTTAAATGGCGATGGGCAGGACACATTATAAGAGGACACGACAAATGGAGTAAAATCGTGACACGATGGTACCCTAGAGGAGGAAAAAGGAAAAGAGGAAGACCACAGAAAAGGTGGGATGACGACATTAGACAAGTGGCAGGAGTGATGTGGAACAGAGTGGCCCAAGAAAGGCATGAATGGAAGCGGTTGGAGGAGGCCTATGCCGACTGGCAAACAGATCTACAAAAAACAAGTAAAAAGCAAATACTAGAATTATAAGACTAATGTGAAAATGTAGAATCATGGATCTGAATAAACGGCTATATTATTATTATTATTATATAGCATAGTCAAGGTCTCTTACTAGTCTCGGAGTAAAATTAACTGCAAAAAGCCAAGGCTAAACAAGATAAATTGCCAGCTTAATAAAATGCATTTTTGGTGACATTTGATCAATAAATCACATGGCGACGTTCAATAAATTTGGCGTAGGTACCTACTCTAAAAATAAACACAGATTTATCTACAGTATAATAAAGAGAATATTAGGTAAATTGGTTAATGCTTTGCATTAACCAATGTACTAACGAGCAATGCGTGCAAAAAATTTAAATCAATACTGGCAACAATTTCGTCACTGAACTTATTCGGCTAAAATTACTCCATAAACATATCATAGACTAGTTTTCCGCCCCGCGGTTTCACCTGCGTTCTTGAGGGATCTTATCTTTTCCCGGGATAAAAAATATCTTGTTTTATTCCAGGGTATGATTACTACCTGTGTGCCAAGTTTAATTAAAATCCGTTGAGCCGTTTTTGCGTGATTGAGGGACAAACATAGAAACTATTACGATAGGATTCCTATTTAGATCTAACGTAGGTATTTGTATGTGATTCAGACATGTTTTTTATTTTTATATATGTATCAGATCAGCTTTTGATTAAAAATAAAATTGTGATTAGGATAATTATGGGCATTGGCAGGTCTTTTTATTTGTGGAGATTAGTTTTTCATTAAAAAATACGGGGTGGGTATTACTTCATGTTATTAAAAATTGTTGAAGTTGACCAAGATAGTGAAGAGTTCAATGATGGTGGATAGAAGATTAAACGGAAAAGACATGAACATAATGTGATGATGATTTAAGAAACATCCCTTTGGCTTCAAATAGTATAGGGTTATACAAAAGAATACCTACATTATGATAACCTAAGTAGGTACTTCAATAAAATTGTATTAATATTGATTGTTAATTAAGACCATCTCAACCAAATAATGACCTATTTGAGTTTTAATCAAACTTTAAAGAATTAAAAAATATATCGAGCCCATCTCATTAGGAAAACACTTCACCAAAAAAAATTGGTACCTCATTTTGCAGACGACTTTCAGCCTGTAATGTAATCTCTAGACGATGATGAATAGTGGATTAAAGGGAAGATAGAATAGATAGAAGATGGCAACCAAACGAAATAACCCTCCAAGTTACATCTAGTAGAGTCTTTATTCCCTTGCATCGTCCAATTTCCCTACAAACTGGAAGCGGGATGTGTATAACGGGCCAGTTTATTTAGATCTGCGTAATGCAAGGCAAATTTCCCTGACTTTTGTATACGGTTGAAGATGCGGGTGGTGGGGAAGGTCTTGTTATGCTGGCGTGTCAGTGAATAGGCATGTACATATATTGAGGTGTCGCTGTAGCGGTAACCACAGTCCCTGTCTAAACAGATGGCATTTGTCCGTTTAGATGTCTTGCTTTTGTTGGAGCTTATTGAAGTGTCGGATAAGAATGGGGACATTTGAAGTCTTGAAGCTATTTTGAGGGATTTGGGAGGTTCTAGAATGTGATTTTAACCCGATTTACAATGTGAAGGTAAAGGTGATGCTTTGGGTTTACTTATATTATTCAATATGAGGTATATGGTGAACAGAATATCTTTATGTGAAACTAGGTTCTACTTTGAGGTTTCATCTGCGTTATTGTAGTCTATACTTAACACTCAGGGATAATGTGGCTGCAGACTTCATCAAACCCAACAAAAATGAAATCATTCAATTTGGTGCAGTCATTCGAAAGTTATGAGCGTAGGCCTTAGATTAAGAATTGGCCCTCGCTCTGCAAGGAGCGGCGCGACGTTTTATTAATCTAAGGTACCTACATCTAAGGTACATTTCGAAGATCCATTTTAATTTATATAGATAGGTACCTATTAAATACAGACAACATACCAAAACATAGATTCATCAATATCAATAAATAATATAACAAGCTCGTAAAAAAATGGTAACAGGAGGTTAATTTGTAAAAAAATTCAAGATTTCATATTTAAAAAAAAAAACTGCATTGTTTATGACCACTTATAAGTGGACTTCTAAACTCAAACTCAAACCTGATTTATTCAGTTTAAGCCCTGGTAAGGCAATTATGAACGTTACAATTGACTCTACCACCGGTTCAATATACCCTTAAACTGAGAAGACTCCGGCAAGAAATTCAAAAGGCAATTTTTTTCCAGCCGTTGATAGCTTGACTCCTCTCAAAATATGGGTTTTAGGTATTTGAAAATTCTGGTCGAAAATCTTTTTGATAAATAGCGTAATTAATTTTTAATGTTTTTTTATTTAGTTTGGCGCTTACGTTGTATTATTTTTGGAGCGAGCCCATTGTTGCGCTTTCTTTCTTCGCATATGGAAGTAAATAACTCTGTCACTTTCGTAGCTCCGCCCAGTCGGCCTGCCATCAAGCTTTTTTACATTTTTTACGTATCGCCTTAAATGAAGAAGAATAAAAGAAGACGTACCCATATGCTAGCTACAAGAACTACATTATGTAAAAGTATTACACTGCAAAACAGTAGCCGTGGCTACGTGCAGGGAGCAGGTACGCTTTCGGAGAAATAAAATACCTAATATATGAATAGCTAGTATGACCACAGAGTAGCATTTAAACGAAGAGTAGATAGCTAAGCAAACCTTCTAGTGTTCACGCTCATGACACAGTAAATATAGCGTAGCGTACTTATATAATTACTTTGCTCACGATAATATTTACATCCATCCAATCATCTCATTGCCTACGCAATCATCAGGCGCTATGTGGGCGCTATTCATTTTTGCTAGGTATAACTCTTTTATAACCACCGCCATTTTGTTCCTTCAAAATAATTTCTCGACGTGAAACATACCTAATGCTCTATAAAATTATGTTTTTGGCATAATACAATCATCATAAGACATTTTAGAGTTTCACTATCCAATCTGAAGCCCCAACATTTTGTGACCGAGAACAAGAGCTGCAATTTACGAAGAAAACAAGTCCGAATCTGTGACGGCAATCCACCGGCCTATGTATAGCGCCTATATCAACCTATATTCACGGATTCCATTCCAGCCATTGCCGGTTAGCGATCATCGTACCTAGGCCAATGAAGTTAAGTGACCCTTCATCTTTCCAAATCGATTTAAATAGGTACGTAATTCTCACAACCTTTACTTATGCTATACCTATATATCCATACCTACAGTACCAAATTAATTAAACACCCATTCTCCATATAAAATTATTCTATAAAATTAAGAAAACCACATAATAATATTTCATAGTTCATAGAAGATTTTATACCTCGCATATTTTTTATTCAACAAATAATAGGTTGGGGAAAAAGTTTTTTCGCATTTTTTAAGAAAATTCAAAACATTTATTCAATATAGTTTATTTACATTTAACTAAAGTATGTAGGTACCATTTTGTTCGATAACTTTTTGCCATCTTGTAGGTAGGGACATGATACCATTGCTATAGAAATGTTGGGACATCTGATCAAAATACCGCGACAAGTGGTTTTGGCAGTCCTCTCATGATGTTAACCTGACACTGCCTAAAGAATTCTGAAGAGACCGAAACAGGTGGAAATCTGAAGGTGCAAGGTCAGGACTATATGGCGGATGCATTAACACCTCCCAGCCAAACTCTCTAAATTTTTGCTGAGTGGCTAAAGATGTGTGAGTTATCATGATGAAAAACCACAGCCCTTCTGTTGATTAATTCCGGCCGCTTTCTCTCAACTTCTTGCTTTAATCTCATCAGTTGTTCGCAGTAGAGTTCAGAATCGATGGTCCTGCCTGGTGGTAACCCATAATGAATAATGCCCTTCCAATCCCACCACACACACAGCATCACCTTGTTGCGAGTTAACCCGGGTTTCGCCACAGTCTGTGAAGCCTGACCGGCCTTTGACCACGACTTTTTTCGCACGTTCTTGTCGTACGTCATTTATCAGCTTCTTCAAAAATGGTTCGTTTTCATTAAGTCGTAATAAAGAATCACAAATGAATACACGGTTCATTAGGTTTCTTTCAGTGAGCTCGTGAGGTACCCAAATATCGAGCTTTTTTGTGTACCCAGTTTTTTCAAATGCGCCACAACTGTTTTGTGGTCAATTCCTAGTTCTTCAGCTACGTCGTAACTACTGATATGCCGATCTTGCTCCACTTTTTCAAAAATGGCATCCATTTTATCCGTACCAGAGCGACGTGCATCTTTGACATCAAAATTTCCGGATTGAAAATGCTTAAACCAAATTTGTGCTACTCTCACAGACACTGCACTGACACACAGACAGTCCATAAACATCGCAATTTTTTTTCGCGGCTTGCGTTGCATTTTTACCTGACAGTACGAAAAACAAATGAAAATCACACATTTTCCTAATTTGAATTTGGAATTATGTTCTTTAAAATTTAAACTTTCAATGATACCAAAACCAGTCAGATACAAATAGTATAGCCAAAGAGATTTTATTACAAGTTCATACATACTATAATGCGAAAATACTTTTTCCCCAATCTAATATATACATCTGTTGTTTAAAATCAGACAGGCCAGACCAAAGTGCCGTTTCAAGCCGAGTGGTTGTTGGCGCGAGACACGAGACACATCTTGAGTACATAACCAGTTTTAGGTGATGCTGGGCGAGCGAAGAGCGTGAGCCTTTCATTATTATTTTATATTATGTTTTAGTTTCAAAACAACACCATGTTTTGGTTTGCGTTAATTGATTACCAACTTAAATTCATTTAAAATCACATCAAGTAAGTACAGTTGACTAGGTTGTTCGTCCTGCAAGATATGATCTATTGAACTATAGTGTAGAAAGTTCCTATTATTTATCTTTTTGAGTGTACGTTTTTTGAGCTATTCTCGGTTCCAGTGTATAATTTTGTTAACTGATTAATTTTATGTTTTTTTACCTGAAGTTGTCCTTGCAGTGCCAATTTCACTATCTGCGCTTGCCAAATTTAATTTCAGATTTTTTACTTCGTCTTGTAGCTCAAATAACTCATTGAATTCAGTTGATAGGTCTGGTAAACTTTTTGCTTTGTATACTGATTGCGAGGAATATAGGAAATAAATATTTGAAAATGTATCTAAATGTACTTATAAAAATGTAAGAAAGATCCACAGCTAAAAAAAATTGCCTTGCTGAGTTTCTTGTCGGAGTCTTCTCAGTTTATTCCGAACCGGAGGTTGAGTCAATTGTAACGTTCATAAGTGCCTAAACTGAATAAATGAGTTTTGAGTTTGAGGAAAGAAATGAACGATCCATTGAATCATGAGCTGCGGTATTTCTATTTTGTCGTCTTTATAAGACATAATTCGGCTCTATATCAATTTTATTTGTAATTTCCTACAAAACAAGAATGTGGTCATATATTGAGTCCACTAATCTCAGTAATCTTTCGTTAACGACCGGTGTTCAATTTCACTGAATTAATGTTGCACATGAGTAATTCTTGTATGTACATTGGTTTTTGTGTATCTAATAGTTACTTGTTCAACAAGTGAGCAAACTTATTTTTTGCTGCCGACTTTAAATCACGAACTAGCGAAGTAGTTTAAAATTGAATCACGAGCGTGGCGAGGGATTCTAATAAAAACTACTGAGCACAGTGAGTGATGTGAAGGCACGAGGCTACAAAAAATTTGCTCTCGTCTAAAACACAATATTCAATATAGCTGACAAAGCCTCGTAAAACATAAAAAGTAACAAAATTAGGTATGTCCATTAAAATAAATTGTACAATTTTATAAATTTAAATTTCAATAAAGAACACAACATTTTGTGCCTATGAGTTAAATCGCTAGGGCAGAATGAGTTCCTGAACGAAGTTCAAGTTCGTTATTCCAATCACTTTTACTCACGCTCGCAGCAAAAAACGATTTTGCTTTTTACGCACCAAAACAGCTCTTTTCTTGCTGGAGAGGTGAAAGTACAGATTCCTACCTCTGTGGGTGAAAGTATTATTAAGTCCTTATAATTATTAACAAAATAAATAACACGGAGGTGATGTTTACGGCGCTAACACCCTTCGAGCAAGTAGAGGCTATTTTGAATAGCCGTCCTTTTTGCCCATTATCAACCTCTTCTAATGATTTACATGGCACCCCTACCACCTTAATTGATCGTCACCACACTACCACCAAATATTTTGGAGGACCGCAACTCAAACAATCTGCAGCGCTACCCTGCAGCAAATTCATCAACACTTTTGACGCCGCTGCCAACGCCTCGGCCTGCTTTATGTCAACTGTATACTAATAATGATTCTTCTTTTCTTAGCATGGTGCTGTGTTGGCGTCGCCAACTGCACTTGTGGTGTCGTCGAGCGACCGGGGTTGACATCATTTACCTTCTGGTCTCCTATTTTCCTCCATAAGGTATTTAAATATATTATAATAATTGCTGTAAAAATTACAATAAACAATAATAATGGTTTTCTAACTTTAAACACAGTCGCGGTTAGCATTTACTTTAGCAATTAAGGCGATGATAGCTCAGTGGTAAGTGACGTCGAATACCGCGACGAAGGTCGTGGGTTCGAATCCTACAATGAGCTTGAGCTTTCGGTGAAGGAAAACATCGTGAGGAAACCATAGCACGGTGGTAGGGTACTTTGTACCCGACTGGCTGGCTACCACCCTCAAGTTGAAAACCTGTCGCCAAGCACCTATCGGTGTGTTCCGACAGCTGCACTTGAGAGCCAGTTCCCGTCTAGGCTTTGTGTGCTTACCACCTTCGGCCACATCATCACTTACCATGGTGAGATTGTGGTCAAACACAAGCTTATCCAGAATAAAAAAAAAAAAAAATATGTATCACTTTGAGTTCAGTTTACATTCAATGTCCATACCGTGCACTCATATAATTATATTCTAACATTAAGTCACCGTTTACAACAGTTAAAAAACATTCAATGTGCTTGCTGGTATATTTATGGTCTTTCCAGCCGGAATAATTAATCTATAAACTCGACAAACTGGTTTGTTTTTGTTTGACAGTTTGTCTTTAGACATAGACATATAGCTTCCAGTCCTCTCTGGGTGCTTTGCGTAGCCACGTGGGGCCAGCTGCGCTACGTATATCATCTTCCCATATTCTTATTGATTTTCCTCGTTTCATTGTATTATTGCAATTTGTCTTTAATTTCTTTTAAATATGTCAATTTCCATTTCAATATTTTACTACAAGAAACAGTCTTGTTTTTTATGTCTTTTAGTTTTACTATGTTTGGTAACCTCAGATCTAGAACCATTCTTTTCAATACCATTTTGACTTGGTCACTCACGGAAAAGACAAGAAAACCAGCTAAGAGTAAGGTATTTATAGTGCTTTCTATTGCGTGGCCCCAGACCTGAACCATACTGACTTTTTCGTTTGGGGCTAGTATAAAGAATGAGTGTACGCCAAAGAAATAAGAAATTTAACAGAATTAAGATCGACATTGAGAGATGCAGAGGAAACAGTGAAAAACAATAGAATGGCATTCATAAGTCCAAAAGAGAACTTCTAGGAAGATGTAGAGTCTGAAAGAGCACGAAGAAAGAAAAAAAAATGTGACATTAAGACACACTAAACAACAATTATTAAGTTTTAATATATTTTCTATTCACCCATTCAAATTTAAAATTTCGACTTTGTGTTATTTAGATCAAATTTTGAGTTGGAAGCTGTAAAGATTGCTCAATGAAATTTACAGGATAAATAGCTGATAAAATGGACATGTTTTTAAAATTGGTTTGAAAGAAAAAAAGTTATGTAACTTTTATTATTAAAATGTCCTCAAACATTTTAGATAAAATGTGAATTTCCACTTTCTTGCAAATTGCTTTTTTTGCATATGGCAGGCAACTTAAGGTGTACATATTTGCGGCTCTCTGATGCAAACCATATTGGTGCGATTCCAGGAGGTGTCTACTCGTAGTGGGGATAACTACCCGCTGTGAAATGGGGGCCGCACAGTTGTCCCTTCTTTGTGGAATGCAAGCATCGGCAGGTATCACATAAATCTTAAAACGGAAATTTAAATAGTACCTAATTAACGTGTTTTGAGCGCCACTGACAACCGTTTCTGTCAGTGGCGCTCAAAATTAAATTTACGAATATCCGTTGTATTAGTTGGTTATATCAAGCCTTTAACCCCTTTTCACCCAATTCGAAATTGATTTAAAAATGTAGCTTATCGCATTTTCGTGAGTTCAAGGTATCCCTACACAAATTTTTTACCAAATTTTGTTCTGCCATTTATTCTTAAAGCCCGAGCGAGCAGACAGAGTTACTTTCATATGTGCCTACCATGAACTTATTTTATAACATAGACCTATTTTTTTGTTATTTCCATAGACTAGATATTCCATTGCGCACAGAAATTTTAATTTCATTTGCGTTTTTGACATAATTGTAATTGTATTAATATTACTAGTAAGACGGTAGGTTAAGATTATACGTAATTATGATGTAAACTGAAGCGAAAGCGAACAATAACATTTTCAGAATTTGATAATCGTAGATTGTGTAGGAAATTAATTGAGACTCAAGAGGTTTGCTATCGGATTGACGCAGGAAGATTATCAAATACTCCTATGGGCTCTTTGGATACTTTCTTTGCCTCAGTGCACTGACAGACATTCGGCAGCCTGTGTACGAGGCCACGTGAAGTTATCGCGCCGAAGTTATGATTATTTCAGCTCTCAGTTTTGCAACTATGTCGGTGGGAGTTATATTGTAAAATCTACCAAGCACAATCTGCTGTATGTATAAGGCATTTTTTGATTAAATGTCTAACCAGATTTTATTGTAACTTTAATGACATATTACCTGCCTACTATGCTACTTTTGATAGGATTATAATAGGTACTCCGAAAAAAAAGTGTCTTTTGAAAAACCCATTGTGCATTTTTTTTGTGGTGTTCACAATTTATCCCATAGTAAAATTTGTTCAGAATGACGAACGCATTCTTTCCTTTGCCGTTATGTGGGGTTGGCTTTCCTAATCAAGTGACTACATTTATTTCGGTCTTGTGCATCATCTTCCGAAAGTCCCGTCTTCCTCATGTCCTTTTGGACGTTTGTCCTCTTCTGGTTTTCTTCTTCGCCTGTTCCCTGTAGCCATAGAAAGGCACGTTTTCATGACCTGGTCATCTGTACTTCGAAGTAGATGACCGCACCATCTCAGCCAGGTTACGTCAAATTTATATGGAAATACAAAAAAATGATAAATTTATAAAAAAATTGCACTTTCCTTTAGTTGCCATTACTTTCCTGTCACAAAACGCTTTCAAATTCCCATCTGTAAGAAATTCGAAATAAACAAACATTCCTATTAAAATGCAACGTTGTGTAAAAAATTCAAGAGCAGTTTTCAAGTTTTGCGGTCACAAACATATGGATGCTGGGTTTTTGTATAAAAAGATCTAAAAGTTTGTCATCTTACGTATCAACCTTTACCACATCTAGTTTATTTTAATTCGTTTCCAATTGCGGTAGAAACCCTAGTTCATACATAAACACAGGGTCCAAAGGCACAGTGTTGTTCACTGGTCTTAAATTATAGCAACATCAAGCTTAACTTTGATACTGTTGTGGTAACCGCTAGACCGCAACGTCAGAACTTTCGAGTGAAATAATTTCCACGAATCTTCGTGGCTTCGAGCCTTTCGTTTCACTTATCGCACAACTTTTTAAGAAGACCCATTAAAACAGGGTCTCAGTATTTTAATTCGGTGAGACCGCAGCGGGTTCTTGTTGCGGCAAAGATGTCGTTACGGATGTGTTTAGTCGATAGTTGCATAATTATATTCTTTGGGTGATCTGATTTCGACCCTATGCACATATTTAATATTGGCCGTAGGGATTTGTAAACCTATGGCTGTTCCAATGGTTTCTGCAATGTCAATAAAGTTTTCTTCTTTTTGTTCCGGGACATCCTGGATCTCTATGTAACAGTTGCGAAACTCTTGCTTCAAATTTTCTATATAATTCTGCAATACTTTGAAGTCATTGTGGAGTAAGGTATTTACAGACAACATCTTACGTTGGTGTTTTCTAGCGTAGGTTGTCTAGTTACTGTTGTTTCCATTGCCATGAATTTAGACTCTTACGATGATGTACCCGTTTCGTTCAATTTACTCAATTTATTGCTGATCTCCGTACGAAGAAATGTTGGTAGGTAGCATCCAAGTTAACAATTGAGGACTTTGGTTTGTTTCTGTTGAGGTTTGTTTTTTCCCTTATTCATCGGAAATATATTTATTTATGCAACCAATACTTTTAATATTTCCAAATGACCCACCCACATATTTCTGTGCATGAACATGTCTGTATGTCTTGATTCTGGGTGTAATTATCTATTTAATATCAGTCATCTGGTTTACATATTACAAGCTATGCTTAGTTTGGGATCAGATAGCCGTGTGTGAAAAATGTCCGAGGATATTTATTATTTATTTTGGCAACCGGCAATGCCATCTACCGGTCAACGCTCAAAATATGCGTGATATTATAAATTTCTTTAGGCGAGCGTGCGCCTGCACATTACGGGTATTATCAGCCTATATGTTATTGTTGTGTTGATGCACAATTGGCAAAGATGTCGCTAGTAGTTGATTATCTGAGCACTTCCTAGGATAATAAAGCTGACAGTTTATGTTGCGAAGTTACCCTCTATTAGTTACTAGCTGTCCCCCGCGGTCTCACCCGCGTTCCCATGGGATTTTATCTTTTACCAGGTTAAAATGCCTATGACACTCACAAATAACGTGACAATACTGTAGATCTTTCAACGCCACCTAGCGAAAAAAAAACAAAAAAAAACTTATACATTGTCATACATGTTAAAGTTATCGGACAGTACAAGACAGTACCGGCTTAGACACGTAGCAAAAGTAGAAAATGTTACGGGTCACGCGCAACTACGCCTGGCTGAGCAAAAAACATTTTTTTCGATTAAGCTAGGAACAGGATATAAATTTATTAAAATGATATATTATCTATCTACCACTTATTGTTACAACAGGCCAGCAGAAGTATTTACGCAAGTTGGCACCACCGTAAAAGTGACAGAGCAATTTTACTCCAAAAAAAAAAATCTGTCATTGAGTTATGGGAGATTCGATTTGCGGTTTACTAATTTCGATTTCCAGCAGTATCGTCTACCTAACCTTGCGATGTTCTGTAAGGCAGTTAACACGCAATGTTTCCACGTTATAATATACTATGTTAATGGTTTTTTTTTTCGTCTGTTTATTGATTTTCTTTCATGAAATTGTGAAATAAAAACTTAGGAAATAGTATTTTGTCCTAAAAAACTAAATTCGTTTATGTTTATTTATCATCAAAGCTTAATATTAAAATTGCATTTTAAATAATTAGTAATTACATAAATAAATGTAAGTTATGTATCATTTAAGGTTGAAGCAAGTAGGTATACACTAGGTGGGCCTGTGGGTAGATACTTATTATCTTAGATAGACAACAGCTCTGTGACTTTGTATTTTTAGGGTTCCGTAGCTCAAAAGGTAAAAAAAGGAACCCTTATAAGATCACTTTCTTGTCCGTCTGTCTGTCTGTCTGTCCGTGTGTCACCACCGATTATCTCAGGAATGAGTGGACCTAGCAAGTTGAAATTTATACCAGATACTGAGGTCTATAGTTCTTATTAGGTGTATAAAAGTCAAAGGTCCTGAGTCAACACGTTAAAAATATGTGGGCAAATTTAGATTTTCGCGAAAACGTGTAAGTACCAAAATTTACCTTAATTTTCTACTTTTTTTATTTTTCGGAATTTTCCCTTTTTCCCTTACAGCACAAATAAAGGAAAAATTCCAAAAAATAAAAAATTTGAAAATTAAAGGTGTCCGTCCCCATACATACATAGTTACCACCAATTAAAATAGACCTCTGAGATGTATCGGCGCTCATACAATTTAGAGGTCTAGCCCTCGGTGCGCGAGTCCGACTCGCACTTGACCGGTTTTTTTTGTAATTACCTAAGTTAAACTTTGAGAATTATCCTACCTAAATAATAAAACAAACAGAAATGTGATATCTATAGCTGACTAGCTGTGCTTCGTGTTAAGAACGACTGGTATCGATCTCAACAATATTTTTGTTACCGACTTTCACGGTCACAAATATTTCAGGCGAACATTTTTCTATTGAAACAATTTAAGCCCCCGTTTTTTCGAATTACAGATTATATATTTATACTTCAATATTGTTGATGTAGGTACTAGTATGTTAGAACATTCAATAAAATGTTATTGCCGCAAATAATATCTACTTATAAGATCGTTTGAAAAGATGTAAGGTTCTACCAATTAATTATTGAAGCACTGTTTTAGAATGGTTTATTCAACTTATTGTAACTAAAATCAAATAAACCACCTACACTCGCATGAGCGCTTGCTGATTGGTATACCACGTCAGTAGGAGGTTATGTTTGTAGATTTGATTATGTTACGTGGGTGCGTCTGGGCATATGGCAGTGTCGTCCGTCATACGTATTATACACAAAATGGGTACCTATGTCTCGCGTTCCCGTCATGGCCGCCATATCAGCATGAATTTCGTGGAACGCTTCACCATCACAAGTGATTTTAGTCCCAAATACTATGCAATAGAGATTGAATTGTAATGATTATAGTCTTCGCTTTGAACAGCCGCGTCGCTAGTGGACTTCGCAATGAAGTTGGCTCCAAATGGCTCGTGCAGAACTTCACTGCATTCTGTATATGCCGTCATGCTAAGCCCCCCCCTACTCCACCGTGTGCGTGGGCGTCGCTATCGTATGCTATATATAAGTATAGGCACTAGTGTGCTCTCAGCTATAATAGGTCTGTCTCTATGTATTTTTCACATCACATCTATCTTCTACTTTTTGTGTTTACGTATCTACGTGTGGTTTTTCTAACACCATCTGCTATTATCATAGATAATACCACAGATTACTAAATATTTAGATACTACGTAACAGATAAATCACTCCATTTAAAAATAGATAGTTAACCAGAAAGCGACCATCGACGAAAACCGAGGTTTAAGATATGGCCGTTTTTAGGTATTGTCGCTGCTATTTTTATGCAATAATAAATTATTGAAAAGCTTATTCATATCAAAGTACCTATACAACAAAGGCTACAAAATAAGCTATTTGGATCTACCAAAATACTTTGTTTTGCGCATGAATTTATCGAGTTAACTTGTAGAACTTGCGTTTTTTTTTTATCAAACAATTAAGAAAAACAGTTTTGCAGAATGCTTCTATCGGGCTGATCTTATTCAGCTTTTTGAGATGTGGCTGTAAAAAAAAAAAGGAAAGCTAAAATAATGGTTTTATCGTGCATTATTCTTAGTAAGATTTCTTTAAAAAACTCAAATTATAAACAACTTTTACTGACACTTATTGATTTGTTAATAGAACAAAACAGAAATAAACAAAATTGTAGGTGAAGTGCATCCGTTGATGCCGGTGAACGTCGCGTCACTGGTCACAATAGGCTAATTAGCCTTATTAAGCCGCTTTCGGAGCGCTTATAAATTATCTACTTCTTTTTGCTTATAATATTATTGGATATAGCAGTTATACAGCAGCAAACGGCTGAGATCGAGTCGGAAGTTAAGACGACCGACTTCCAATCAACCTGTTGATTGCTCCTTAAGTGGCTCTCAAATCTATTTACTGCTTTGCAATGTACTGTGTTGATAATTTTTTTATCAGAAAATAATAAGAAAATCGAGATACATACATAAGTTATTGCCTATCTACTAAAGTAAGTGTTTGTTGCAATCACGCAAAAACGGCTGAACGGATTTTGTTGAAACTTGGCACACAGGTGGATATTCCGGAATAAGACAGGATACTTTCTATCCTGGGTATTCTATAAAACAACAAACAGTGTATAAAAATACTCGAAAACACACACACAGTTTTAAAATTCGTCCTTTTTATGATTTGTAATCGACAGAGTTGTATTTTTGATGGTGTATAATATTTATTGTTCTCTGCAGGACACATTTTTAGGACTGGGTGCACGCTTCTATAATAAGATACCACCTACACTGTTAAATTTGCCTATACATAAAGGACATCGTTCAAAATGGCCCCAGAACCAACAAGCATGAGACTTGCACCATAATTGTTTATATATTTTATTATATTAGTTGCAAATATCTATATCCAAAGGACAAGCTGCCTTCCAAAATGATTTTTTAAAAGTATTGTGACTATTTGTGACGACTACGCCATCATCTTTACCATAAATCAACATTTTATTTTTCTTTTTTAAAGATTTCTTTATTTTAAATATTCTTCTGTTATGTTATAGTCACGTTATATTTCACATTCACAATTTTCGACGAAATCCTTTCAAAGTACATTGCTCAGCGTCCATAGGTACAAGATTCCCCCAGCACCAACAGCAATTAAAATTGCTTATAGTATTTAATCACCTATAAATTCTCTTCATAACTATTTTGTGAAACGGACAAGCCGGAAAATCGCAATATTACATAAAATGAATCAGGTTTTCAGTTAACTCTTTGAGTACTTTGAGTTTTATTGAATAATATCGGTGGTGGTTTGTCCAATAAAGATCAATCTAAGTGCACAAGTGAAATTAAATCGTGTATCGTGACTTTTCAGGTTGTCCCAAAAGGTCCGTGAAAAGTTTTATTGGAATAACCGCCAATTTCACTAAAACCTGACCGGACTTGTATGGACAAGGACTAGACTTTACAGTGAATGTGAAAATATAACGTGACTATAACATTACAGGAGAATATTTAAAATAAAGAATTGACTTAAAGGTCTAGATACCAAGCCAAAAACCTTTAAAAAAGGAAAAAAATGTTGATTTATGGTAAAGATGATGGCGTAGTCGTCACAAATAGTCACAATACTTTTAAAAAATCATTTTGGAAGGCAGCTTGTCCGTTGGATATAGATATTTGCAACTAATATAATAAAATATATGTATAAACAATTATAGTGCAAGTCTCATGCTTGTTGGTTCTGGGGCAAATCATGTATGGACGCTGCACAATATCCTTTAAGGAACGTGTTAAGAATGTTTTAATTCAGAAGGCGTACTACCATATTAACGAATATTTAAATGACAATGCTTGGGTGTAGCGCGCGCTCTTGCAGGACATACATTTATGTAATAATTCTAAGATTGTTTTGAAAAGAGTAGTTGCTAAGTTTATTGCCGGCTCTTCTCAGCAAAAGCAACCTTCCGAACCGTGCACTAGAGTCATTAGAGTCATTAGAATCTGACAATTCATAAGCGCCTGTGAAGGCCTATTTGGATGAATAAACATTTCATTTCGTTTCATATAAATAACACAGAGAGCTGCATTTATGCTACGTTGTACTGTACCATAGGTAGGTAGGTACTTACCGATCGAGTTTGAATCGAGTAATACGGACGAATAAGCCCGCGGAGCCAATATCCATACAGCGAATGTTGAGTGGAAATCCATGTACCTATTATATTATGAAAACACTGCAAAAACTGAAAGGTTTTATTTCCTATCGATACTGTGTGTATATTAAGTAGCTATTAAAATCCGCATTATAGGCTACTCAAGTAATGGAAGAGTAACTTCCGATGGCTTTAGAAAATGTATAGGTATATTGACCTTGACTTTATCTGGTTGAGAACGTCCTAAGCGCTCGCCGAATAGTGCACCCATTAAATTCTCCATGAGTTTGTTGCTTCTGTCCACGTCCACTATGACTAACACCTTCTTGCCCAGTAAAAAAAAAACAATATCAACAACAGTTTCAATAGTTATTTGCTGTTGCTATGCTATTTTTGTTGTAAGCATAATAAAATATCTCATTAATAATTTGGCAGTACTCTGGATATTTTTCACACACGGATACCATTCCTATACTAGGCAGTGAAATGTGAAACTCTAACGCGAAATAAAATCGGCTGAACGAATTTAGGTAGATCACATCCTGGAATAAAACACTTTCTATCCCGGAAACCGCGGGGGACAGCTATACTAGCTATATAAATTTCTCGGCTTTATCCGCGTTTCCAAGGGTACATATTTTCCCGGTCTAAAAACTATTCTTTTTCTATCAGTTCAGGAACTTATGCATTTACAATAGTAGTTAAATAGGAAGTAGGAAGGATTGGAAGAAGGTTAGTAAAACACAATAAAATAACAATAGCACCTGTTCTTGAAGACCGAATGGACAGTACGAAACTACCATTTCATAGCCCAGAGACCCTTTACAAAATATCCATTAAAATCTCAAACAAGAACTGTCAGTGCCGCACAAACTTGCTCTTGCATTTTCACCTTTGTGTGAGTAGAGGTAAGAGTCAAAAAATTGCAGTTTTTTCTATCTTTGAAGTAGCGGCGGGTGCAGAGATTGCATTCCGTTCAGCTCGAGGTCGACGGGCCAAAGCTGAGGGCTTAGATGGTTCAAGTTACGTGCGAATTTCTATAATCTTTTCGATATTCAATAGGATAATTTGGGTGTTTAAATTATAGACCTACTTAATAGTCTTTTTACTTCGCACGCAACTGAGTAATAATCTTTCAACTACATCTAGTAGTAAAAAACTAAATTTGACTCAAACAACAAACAGGGCAAGCTAAATAAAACCGTTTAGTAATTTGTTTATTGTGTTATGTGGAATATTCACATATAATACCACAAGAGCTTCAAAATTATCGGGTATTTATTTCCCGATAGGTTCGTTGCAAACAAATGAAGGAGTCTTTATTTGTTTGCAGGGAACCTTGAGGGAAATGCCAGATAATTTTGAAGCTCGTGTGGTATTCGGGGGATTATTTTTCCGTCCCAAATGTCGGCCAATAGAATTGCACCATGAGACGAAATGTACAGTTAACAAATACGAAAAGGTTAATTTGACTGGATTGTTTTTTATACATAGCAACGACCAGAGAAAATTTTCAAAAAATTATCAGTATAATACCATGTAGGTTGTACCACGTGACGTCGAATGGTGCAATTCTATTGGTCGATATTTGGGTCGGAAAAATAATCATTATAATCAAACTCATATTTTTTATCGTTCTGACGTCTACATTATTTTATAACTATTTTAAATATCAAAGTTTGTTTGATCTTGGTTACTCTTTCACACAGACACTACTGAATGAATTTTGACGCAATTTGCCACACAGGTAGATTATATTTTAGAATAAAACATAGTATACTTTTATCCCTAGAAAATACAAGATCTCTTCGAAAACCATAAGGGTAAGCTAGGAATTTTATAATTATTTTCAAGACACACAACTTTATTTCAATCGATGTCATAACCTCAACCGTTTTATAATTATTGATAGGTTTAAAAAAGAAACCAAGAATGTGCTGGTTGGATTACTGAACTACCCGCTGCAACCTTATCTCTTAAGCCTTTCCAGAAGTACGTGGGATCGCATGAATACTAAAAGAGCCCTTCATTCAGCGGCCAAGAAGGCCTCGTTACGCATCCCGGCTCAAATGGAAAGTTTTATCATATGCCCCAGCTCAGCCGTTGCTTCAGGTCCCTGAGGAGCGCCTAGCATTATTTAGGATTATTATGTTGCTACTCGTACTAGACTGGTTTTGTGCTGAGGTGGGAAAAGAGAAAATGTTGTTTAATTTGCTTATTAGGTAATCCCTATATTGTTAGAGGGTTAATGATTATGTAAATGAGATTTTATGATATATATAGAAAAGATTTTGAGGCGATGATAAAAGGCCTATTTAAATAAAAAAATATTTCATTATACATTAAGTAATTCCTTTAGTAAAAGCGGTGGAACACGCTTTTAGAGGAGATGTGACGCGAGTCCATTTCATACCTCTCCCCTAGTTATAAGCAAAACCTAGAAAAAAATAACAATATTGAATAGCAAATGAGATTCAGGTAAATATTCAGCTGAAATACGAATCCACATTGAGGTTTGCCCGAATATGCTTGCAAACAATAAGCCTTACACGCACGTCACCATTGTAATAATGTGGTCGCAGACAATGCACTGTCCCGCAGGCTTTCACAAGGAAACTAGGTATATTATTATGTGTATCTATCACTTAGGTACGTTCAGTCACATGTTCAGAGTATTTGTTACATTAGTACGGTCAGTAACGTTTATTTTTTATGATGGCATGGATTTTTCACTGCTATTATTTACTATTTAATTATTTCCTCTCAATAATTCAATAAATAAATATATATCTCTTTTCATCCACACTTAGCACTTTTACTCCATAGGTATAGGTACTCTATCCTTTCTTTTTCATACTTTTCCTTTCATTTCTGATTTAAATTTTGCGTTGTTTTGTCTTTAAATTAAATTTTATATTTTACTAGTTTTCCGCCCCGCGGTTTCATCCACGTTTCCGAAGGATCTTATCTTTTCCCGGGATAAAAAGATTCCTATGTCCTATTCCAAGGTTCCATCTATCTCTATGCCAAATTTCATCTAAATCGGTTCAGCGGTTTAAGCGTGAAGAGGTAACAGACATACACCCTTTCGCATTTATAACATTAGTATGCAATAAGGTTTATAGTAGGTACGTAATATTTCTTCGCTATGTTTCCAAAAACGTTTTCTGCATTTCTTTGTTCCCAAATAACATTCCTAAAATTGTAAATTAATTACCAGGCTGTTCAAACCGCCAAAAATCTAGAACGAAGTTAAACTCAAATTACATTGCACATAATTGCTTGGTAGCGGTTGCCAGACACCGTCAATTTAGTCGACAAGCTCGACAAGAGCGCCACAGCTCGACCAACTTTGATTTGCATTTCAAAGGCAACTGTGGCTGGGTGTGTGACGTCACGCTCAGCTCTGCGGTAGAACGGCCAGTCGTCCTTTTTTAGGTGGAAAAGGATTTTCATTTATCGAATAGTGTGTGTGGTTTTATATGTAACTAGTTCCGCGGTTCCTCTTGCGTTCCGGAGGGAATTAAAATAAAATAAAACCGGTCAAGTGCGAGTCGGACTCGCGCATCGAGGGTTCTGTACAAATTTTGTAGTTTTTTTTTTTAATTATTTTATTCTGTTTTTAATAATATACATCATCTGTGAAAATTTCAAGTGTCTAGCTGTCACGGTTCATGTATCTCATGAACCTGGTGATAGACAGACAAACAGACAGTAGACTTAGTAATAGGGTTTCTGTTTTTACCCCTTGGGTACGGAACCCTAAAAATAGCCTATGTTACTCGCTGATAATGTAGCTTTTCATTAGTAAAATATTTTTTACAATCAATATTTTCTCTTTATAATACGTATTAGGGTAGGTTAGGTACATTAATACGCGTAGAATCTTACCTACTATAGTATTTATTGTAAATGGGAAAGTTTGTTAGGATGTAAAGATGTTTGTTAGTTTTTCACGCAAAAACTACTAACCGAATTGACATCACAAAATGCCGCATTAACATTTAGCAAAAATTTACAGGACATGGAAAGGCAAGAGGAAATGTGGCCGACCCAAACACCCATGGCGGCGCTCAGTCACTGCGGAGATAAAATGCAAAGGATTGACGTGGCCCGAAGTGAAGCATGTCGCGCAAAACCAGTCGCAATGGAGAAGCGCTGTGGATGCCCTCTCCGTCTGTCACACCTTGGGGACACAGGACCTCATGTCAAGTAAGTAAAAAATTACAAAGAAAAAAGTATTTTTTCTTAGCAATAATGATTGCAAAAAATAATATTTGAACTAACTTATAACTAATTTAATAAATCTTACTAATATTATAAATGTGAAAGTTTGGATGGATGGATGTATGTTTGTTACTCATTTAAGCCAGAACGGCTGAACGGATCTGGATGAAATTTGGCATAGAGATAAATTATAGTCTGGAATAGCACATAGGCTACTTTTTATCCCGGGAAAAGATAAAATCCCTCGGGAACGCGGGTGAAACCGCGCGGAACAGCTAGTATATTTATAAAAGTAACAAACTAAAAACAGAAATTAAAAAATTACAAAATAAAAACATGACTAAACTAAATAGGCCGCTGTCAGGTGGTAGCGTGCCCAGGATACTGGCAGCATTGCTAATACGTTGGGCAAAGTATTCGCCAGCCCTCCGGTCACGTGACGCTTCGATTAGTATGTAACTTATAAGTTGCATGCTATACAGTTACCCTGGTACGCAGTTGTACGAGCTAAGTTCACTATATTTTGACTAAGGTGTTGAGTTTGTGAGTTAGGGCTTGTAGCGTTAGGGCGTGTAGAGTTAGGGGCTTGGCTCTACATGAGATGTGATAACTTTTTGACAGTGCGAGTCTCGTCTTGGCAACATTTTTCATGAAAATGTTTTTGGTGGGATTATTAGATTAATTATTGTGATTGAATTGGAGCCTGTCCTGTCCTCGACTATATGACTGGAAAGCTGGATCCACCCTTAGTGAAAGATACATTTTATTTTATCAACTTCAAATGTTATTTCGATTTAATACCTGTATAAAACCATTTAAACACCAACATAATATGAATGTCACAACGATAGTTTATAATTCAAACTCACAAAACATTTTTTTTTCTTGATTACCAGTGTGTTTTTATTACGGTATGATCGAAAAAGAGAATTTAAAACATATCTACACTGATTTCACTTATTTATGAGATAAAACGTGAACACGCGTTCAAAGGGGACGGAAATCACACGAGAGTGGAAGGAAATTGGAAAAGTCCTACCCAACCGCAGTACGCAGTACGTTGTGCTGATAAAGCAAATAAATTAAAACCAGTCAAGTGCGATTCGGACTCACGCACCGAGGGTTCCGTAAAAAAGAATTTTTAATATTTGTTGTTATTGCTGCAACAGAAACTCTCTAGATATGGTCCCTATAATACGTTGTTAGGTTAGCTAATTACGTAATAACTTAAGACAGAGGGATCCTTAAGTAGGGACTGAATAAATTAACCGACTTGGTTTTACATGGATCTCACAACTTTTTACTGTAGAAGAATTGAGTTGCGATACTTTTTTCTAGACATAGGATACTTTTTAGCACGGGAAGATTACTTTTAGAAGGTATCTTCGGAACGCGGGTGAAACGGCTAGTAATTCATATAAAAAAAACATGCTATTCAATAAAAAAAATACGTACCCATTCGGATTGTCACCAAATGTTACACGTCCAAACGTAAATACTAAATAAGCTAAAAGATAAGGACCAGAAAGTTCGATTCGTTTGTAAAGCTGGCCGCACAACTTGGCCGCTTGGTTACAACAACTTACAACTCATTCAAATGGGCCGCTTAGCTAACACTGGAACTTAAATTGAAACAACTTTCCTTTTATCTAGGGCCTAGTATAATGTTAAGAAGTTAATTAAATAGCAATAAGGGGTTTTTTTAAACATATCACATCTTAAAAACCTGTCGCTTAGAACCTGTTGGTGAGTTCCGCAGTTACACTTGAGAGCCAGTAATAAGGCGATGATAGCTCAGTGGTAAGTGACGTCGGATACCGCGGCGAAGGTCGTGGGTTCGAATCCTACAGTGAGCTTGAGCTTTCGGTGAAGGAAAACATCGTGAGGAAACCACAGCACGGTGGTAGGGTACTATGTGGTACTCGACTGGCTGGCTACCACCCTTAAGTTGAAAATCTGTCGCCAAGCACCTGTTGGTGTGCACTTGTGGCATTGTAATATGGTGTACAACACGTTGGCAGTCCACCTGGTATTGCTAATGTCTATAGGCGACGGTAGTCACTTACCATCAGGTGACCCGCCTGCCTCGTTGTCACTAGTGACATAAAAAAGTAATAAGGTGTACAGCACATTGTCAATCCCCTTGGTAGGTATTGCTATTGTCTAACAAGTGACGGTAGTCACTTACCATCAGGTGACCCGTCAGCTTCGTTGTCACTTGTACTAGTTGTGGTATAAAAAAAAACACCGGTCAAGTGCGAGTCGGTCTCGCGCACCGAGGGTTCCGTACAAACTTGTAAATAGTTCGTTCATCACGGTAATGGAGTCTCGAGGTTTTTTTCGGTTACCTATTTGAGGTTGGTGCCAACTAAGCTAGACCTCTAAATTGTATGAGTGCCGATACAACTCAGAGGTCCATCTTAATTGGTGGTAACTACCTATGTATGTATAGGGACAACCTTTAATTTTCAACTTTTTTTTTTAATGGTTTTTTTTCTTTATTTGTGCTGTATGACCTTGCTTAAAACAACTAACTAACTAAAACTAACTAAATTAAATTAAAAAGTTTCACCACCTCAACATGGTCCCGAAGACGCTGGCAGCGTTTCTCTCGTTTTCTTGTGTTGTGATTTTAAATTAGTTTGTAAACACGAAAATCATCACCACATAGATAAAGTATATTATGTTAATCAGCTAAAAATTTAAATGAATGAAAGAGTGAATTTTTAACATCAAAAGGATCTAACCTCGGCCTCTAAACTACCCAAAGGAGCAATATAAACTACCTTACCCGACATTTGACTGTAGGTAATATTTTACAGTTGGTAGATGGCAACATTTTCCTGACTTACGGCCTCAGGCCTCACCTACGAACGAACGGAATGGGTACCTATTGTAAAACATGCATAGATAAGTACATCGTGTTTACCTTGACCATTACAATCTTTCGCCCCGCAGTTTTGTTTGTTTTAAAGGGATAATAACTACCTTATGTTTAATTCCAGTTTATGCTCTATAGATATTATAAATTATAAAAATTTATGTTAAGTATAATAAAATGATATTATTTTATGATAAAATTATATTATAATATAATAATATTAAATTATTAATAATAATTGTTTAACATTTGCTAGGACTGTTTTAGCGGAAACTTAAGAAGTGACGATGATGTTGCGTATCGCGTATTTTGAGTTTCATTGAATAATATCGGTGGAGTAAAAAAAATTCAAAGGCTTAAAAAAAGTCCAATAAAGTTCAATTTAAACCATTATGAAACAGATAGATAATGTGTATGTAGGTAGGTGTCAAGCAATGGGCTTTAAAACGCTTTACGTTTATAAGTTACATAGCAGTTCGTATGTAGGGCATGTTCGCGTTATTTTGGTTCGTGCACAGCCCGGTAGGTCCCGGCCGCATGAAGGTAATTACGCAAGGGTGGACTAGAGGGTCCGCTACTTAAACACTTGCTATACGAAATGTGATACAACAATATTCCTTTAATGTCTTCCGTTGGATATTAATTTAAAGTATTTGTTAACGATTGTAAAAAGGACACCTGTAATATTATAGAGAGAAAAGATTTGAATTTTTTGTAGGTATGTTTGTTTAAAATGGATAATTAAAAAAAAAACTTATCCAATTTAAAAAGAACTTTCACCTCTATAGGTGAGTCTATACTCAGACAGATCAGATAAAAAAGGTAGTCAGAGCCCCGCGCAGTTAAAATGAAGCACAGTCAAGGAAGCCGATGTTGAAAAAATATAGCTATGTCTAAAAAAAAGGAAGTTGATCGCATTCCTGTGCGACGTGAGTCATGCGGGATGACGTAGGTGCAGTGTCGTGCAGGTCACGCACACAACTTCATGCACGATGCTTCACTTCATTGTAAACACTGTGTAGGCTGGCTGAAGCGAGCTTGTAGCACATGCTACATACCTACGAGTACATCGATTAAACGGAACGTGAGCCCGTCACATTGTTTACAGCGGGCTTTGCTTTTACAATATACTACGCCCCACGGTTTCATCCGTGTTCCGGAGTAATAAAATATAGCTTAGGTATCTCGATAAAGTAGCTTTCCATTGGTAAAATATTTTTTTGAATCGGTCCATTAGTTCCGAAGATTACCCCCTACAAACATACATATTAAAATACCGTACCTCTTTGTTTACGTCTGAATTACATTTAATTAAATTTACGCCATTGCGTTCTATATTTGAACGCAAAAAGAAACATGAGTACCTAAGTAGGTAGCTGTCAAATAGTTTTATTTTGTTGTGCTTTTCAGCAGCTTGTTCAGAAACAACTAAAAAACCGGTCAAGTGCGAGTCGGACTCGCGATATGCAGCACTAAAACACTATCGAAAGGATGGCACACTCGCACTGTAAGGAATTAGGAAAAAGATTTGAGCGCGCTTTGTGGATGGCACTATCTTATACCTAGTACTACCTACATCAAATGAAGTTCTGTCGTCAATAAAAAACCGTAATTGTCTGTCTGCTTTCATTTGAATCACGGATGTTGACAGAATAAGACTGTAGCAGAGTGAAATCTTTAAAAATAGGCCATCGGAAACGAGGCCCTTCACTGCCTGGTTCCGCTTCCAATAAAAATGTCCGTCGGTGGCCCCAGGAAAAGGTGCACCTTTTACGATTCAATGTAGCTATTTGTAGCTGAGTGGCTACGGAATTGACTTGGGTTTAAATAAACATTCTGTATACTTACAGATTTGTGTGCAAATGGCTTGGGTTGTGACTTGTGGGGAACATTGGGAAAGTGGTTGTGAAAAAGTAACGTGCGACCATTTATGCGTTGTCGATACAAAATTCTTATCATTATTTTTATAAATTCCGTATCTGCTGAGTTCGTTGTATGCTTTCTCAGCAAAAGCATCCTTCCACGGGCACTTGAGAGCCAGTTCCCATCTTCTAGGCTTTGTGTGCATAGACCACATCATCATATACGGTGAGATTGTGGTCAAACACAAGCTTATAAATCCAGAATTAAAAAAAGTCACTTACTATCAGGTGACCCGCCTGCCTGGTTGCCGCTTGTGGTACCTACCTATAAAAATTGCACCTATTTGCATTGAATCCACGCCTGGGCAGTTTTAGCCGCGTTTCTGAGGGATATAAATGAAATCTACCTTATGTTAGACAATAATAATGCTTTCCATTGGTGAAAGATTTTTTTAATCGGTTCAGTAGCTCCAAAGATTACCTCTCCTGCAAACACATATTACGATAGTTGGAGCTGCAGGAAACGGCTACCGGTTCAAAAATAGCACATAAATAATTTGTAGCCATGAATTAACTAACAGAGATGCGATTTATTTGAAATACTTCTATTTAAAATACAAATACAAAATGCAAAATACCTATTTTGTACATTTAAATGCTTTTTAGTAAAAAAACATTTTGTATTTTATTTGAAATACCTTTCGAGATGTATTTAGCATTTTATATATGCTACTTTTTAATAGTTACTTATGGACATACATTTCTAATGTCATGTTTACCAAACCACTTTATAGTATTGGTTGAAGGGGAGAGAGCCTGGTAACCTGTAACACAGGTCTTCCTAGTACAGATACCAGTCTCTTACAAAGGAATGCAACCTGAAAACTGTATATTTAATTTAATTTAACTAGTTATTAAACACTACCTTTGTGAAAGAACAATAATAGTACATTATGGTACAAGTGTGTAAAGTTGGTCATTACCGCTGAGGCGCCATTGAGACCCGAGCCGCTAGGTGAGGGTCATAAGAGAGCCGAGGACGACGTTTTTGAACACACTTGTGAAGAAAATAATATTAAAAAATCATTTTATTTAGTAGATAATACCTAGATAGTTTTCAGGTAGTAAACTTTCCATAACGCGTCATGACCTTGCTTAAAGCTTCTTAAACCTAATTTATGCGAGCAATTTAACTTGACATCTACAGAATGTAATGGAAAGGGTACATATCAAGTGCACGGCTTCATAAGATAATAACAAACTATGCGGCATGGGTTTTTTTTTAATTTTATGTTTACACGTTAGGAAGATAAAGGGAAATATCAATAAAAGAAACCAATCATTCCAAATTGAAATAAACACATCCCTAACACCTAGCATTTAGAGTCTGAGTTCATAAGTGCCTGTGAAGGCTATTTGGATGAATAAACATTTCATTTCATTTTACCTAACCAGCTGCACGTATCAATGAACTATGGTTCTAGGTCAAGGTTTTTATTTCGTATAGGTACCTACCGCAGGTTGGATGACGTATACCTATCACACATTGATGGAGTGTGTCCTACGAGTTGCTCTTGGTCCTTCCTACTGAAGGATGTAAATGTTGCTCTGGCTTACCCGTTTTTGGAGAGTCAGATTTTATTTTTATTTTTTTATGCTTTATAAGCTTGTGTTTGACCACAATCTCACCATGGTAAGTGATGATGTGGCCGAAGGTGGTAAGCACACAAAGCTTAGATGGGATCTGGCTCTCAAGTGCAGCTGTCGGAACACACCGATAGGTGCTTGGTGCCAGTCGGGTACTACAAAGTAGGTATCCTACCACCGTGCTATGGTTTCCTCACGGTGGTTGCTTTCACCGAACCCACGACCTTCGCCGCCGTATCCGACGTCACTACCACCGAGCTATCATCGCCTTATACAAAAGTCATACTTTATCATCAAATTAAAATGTGTATGTGATTGTCACAGGGTGACATAATCGTCTATAATCTATACGATTAATATTACGTATAACATAACCCACTCAGTGGGTGCCACTATGCTCAGAAGTCAAACACTCTCTACGCGATTCAATAAAATGATATTCAACTAAGTACGTATATCGCTAGTTCGTGATAGAAAGTCAGCACTTGCGGTAAAAAATAACTCACTCACTTGTTGAACAAATAACTATATACAGAAAACTAACAGCTATTTACTGTAGTAGGTATCATTATGATTGTAATAGGAATGGATCCAAATAATAGCCTTTAACTAAACTCGCGAGGAATTTCTAATCAATTGTTATGATATTGTTTGATTCATACGGCCGTCCCACCCGTTTAAAAGTCAGGCTCGACACAACGCATTGGCATTTTTATTTGTCACCCATTTTAGACACTCAAAGTAATAAATATCGGTTTTATTTTACTATTGCCCTATTTAGTGTTTATTACCAAGTGACAAAACTTTACTTGTTAGATAGGAATGAATTAAAGTTAGATCAATCAAAATTAATTGCATAACAGACTTTGGCCTCGTGACCTTCGTGTATTTTTGTCTTCGGTACAGGCAACCCAACCTAATGGTATCTGTCACGAGACGAATAATTACAGTGATTTTCTATAACTTTTCCTTTCTTCAGTGATTACAAATGTTGCTGTTTTGGAATTATATTTTCATTTCACTCATTATTCCTAGAAGTCAAAATTATTCAAGTTATGAAAAGCAGCGGACAATGGACAAATAGTCGTTCCAAAAAATGTTTAATAGTCCTTCTGTGGTCCTACTAATATTATAATCCTACTAATGCTACTATTCCTACTATCCTATCCTACTAATAATATTATAAATGTAAAAGTTTGTATGTTTGTGAGTTTTAGGGTTTGTTGCTCAATCACGTAAAAACGGCTGAACGGATTTTGGTGAAATTTGGCACACAGGTAGATTTTGTTTTTGTCCCGAGAAAAGCTAAGATCCCTCGGGAACGCGGGTGAAAGCGCTGGGCGGGTGAAAGAACTAGTTTAAAATAATTTTGCTGTGACAATTTACTTATGAGATAATAAAAAGAAATAGTATTCAATAAAAGAAATAAATTTAATTCACTATTTTTATTCATTGAAGTTTATCTTTCCGACATGAATGTAATCAATCACTGAACGTTCAGTGTACAAAGCTTATTTACATTTAAATAGTAATTATTGACACCGTTATAAGGCGAGAACAATTAATTTTAAATTAAAACTGAGTAATTATTAGTTTTGTTAGATACGTGTAGATGTGACACTGTTGCATTAAATAATGAGTAGTTATTGCTTAGTTGATTACGTATTTTTAATGAAATGAAATTGTTTATTCATCCAAATAAATGAATAAACAATTTCATTTCATCTCATCCAAAATATGTAATAAAATGTTTTCAAAACTTGTAAACAAAACTAGAATTAAAAAAATCGTAGAATCAAATACAATCTATATCTACATTTATAAAAGCAAAACCTTTCACTGATTAATTACGTAATATCGGAAAATGTGTTAATGCTACAAACTTGAAATTTTGGCAGGTAGATTGGTTATATATAAGATATACCTATAGGTAATATCATGGGCAAAACTGCTGGGCACAGCTAGTATCTGACATGTATTGTAGTGATAATGAAATTTTGATTCTTTATTTTAACGCAATGTCACATCTACGGTTATAATAATAAAGTGTTTTAATACTTAGATCAAATATAATACGGTTCGAGCAAACATAAAATTTTCGAAATTACACTCGTATTTATAGAATAATTACTAAGTAGTTCTCATATGGAATATGATTTGATTAGGTATATAATAGGTAGGTATAATATAACAGTTTATTGCAACCAGTTTCACTAAAATCTTAATCTATGTTCTATACAAAAAAAAACTAAGATAACAAACTTCAAAAAAAATTGCTACTAATACTGACAGATATTATATTTCTATCATTTTAAAAATCAAAATGATTTTGTACTGGCTATCGTATTCGCATAAAACTAGGTTTGATATATTTTTTCAATCGATTTTTTATGTTTAGATCTAACTACTGGTATTTCACTTTTGTCTTTCATATAATCTTGTTATAACTTATCGATTATTCATAAACGATGAAATATAATTGAATTACAATAATTATTCAATGCGGCTAATTTTAAAGGATTCCACAGAAACGAGTCATGAGAAAGTTACGACAAATTTTAATTTTTAAATCAGTCTAATCAGAAATACTTAATAGACTTATTATAATTAGACATTAATGCAACAAAAAAAAAAAACTCTTTACAAAATCTTTAAGCATACATCCCATCTAAGTAAACATAATTATAAGCTTTTTGGAATAGTGTAAAATACTATAAGAGGTTTGGTACAGAGAAAAAAATGCGTACCTAATATAATTATATTATATTTCATAGAAATCTAATAAATAAATAAATGTAAAGGTAATAATTCCATAGTAATTTGATAATCCAAGGGTACGAGCATTCTGTGGTCCAAGGCCTGATATGTGTGACGGAAAATGAGAATCAGAGCTGTTTCATAAAAGTATAATAATACTTGTGGGGTGGCACATGCAGTGGATACAAGTGATTTTTTTTCTTAGTTTCTAATGAACTCATAAACCTCTTAAAATATTTTATACTATTTTAAAAAGACTTCATATTTGAATCTTAAAGCTAACTTTTACGTATTATGCGACTCTAATGTTAAGGATAACACAAATATCCCATTCGACGGATTTAGGCCCGCAACAAGAAATATACTTGACAAATATAACGATTAATTGACTATTTATCACGCTAAAAAACTTTAGCTGGGCTCAAGGCTGAAAGTTTTTAAGCGTTCTGTGACTATACATATGTGCCGATAAGAGTCCGATAACAAACAGATATTTCTATAGGAAGGTCAAACGTACGCTTCAGAAACTTCAGAAATTATTTAATTTTTTTTGGTCACAAATTAGGTATATCAAAAATTGTATTTGGAGACGTTTTGAATGATTTTATGAACTTATACATATTCTCAAATTCTTGTTAGATACTTGGGCGTTGTTTAGAAAATTAAATCTTATCGTCACACACAAAACACACTTTATAGTTTAAATTAAAGTACTAATACCAATTTGTTTCTTAACACTATTCATACATGACATTTTCATACAAATTAACTACCACATTTTCACATTATTTCGCTCTTATGGCGTCTTGAAATGCTTTTAGCCTTTTATCCTATCGAATTAATATTATTTATTAAATAATTATTGAATACTATTGACACTAATAATAATAATAATTATTAATACGTTCTAGAAATATATAAAGAGACTTTATTACAATGACGTACTTGTACTATACATACACACTCTAACATTTTATTGTCGGTTCTGAACTTTTAAATAGAAAAACATAATTTTAATATTCATCGTATTTCTATAATATAATATTATTTACAATAAAAAAATTGCTTTTTCAAAGCTGAAAAAATCCATACATATTCTACATTTGATTCACCTCTATACATAAAAAGCTGTTGAAGTCATAATTTCAAGTATTGTCTTATAATTTAAACAACATTGATGTTAATATGAATCTGAATATTGCGGGCGCATTTTGTTTCGAAACTTAGTGGCGTCGAAGAATTACGCGTTTCTATGACCAACATACATGGACTAGGTGATATGGAAGTCTCCCCGTAAAAGTCTCGTGAAAGTCTTCTTGAATTGCTGATTAGCCAGCGCATAACAAAATGGATTGATCGGACTATTAGCGTAACACAGAAAATATGAAAACATGTACAAATGTTTGTTTATACACGGAGGGTCCGTACAAAAACCTTCTACTAATGCCAATATATGATAAGGAGTCCAACATACAACGAATGCACCTAATATGAAAGATATGGTTCTAAATGCTTTCCGAGCTCGATTTTCAGATTTCGATTTCTGCCGACCAATACTTGGGAACAAGCCGTCTCGCTTGGAGCGCTTAGCTTTTAATTTTTTTCCTATGCTTTTTACAAACTTTTTCTTGGAGTCACCGCGACCTGACCCAGTTACAACTGTACTTGATACATCACTGTTTTCAACAGCTGGACTTATCGCGGGATTTATTTTAAAGGGGGACGTTTTAGCTTCAGCTTGCTTTGGAGGTTGAGGCTCGCTGTTATTGGAAGACGATGACACTAGACTAATTACTGGTTTAGGTCGTTCTCCACCTGTTAAACTCACCTCTGTATTGACTTTTATTGGTGAGACGTTCGATTTTACTGGTACTACTTGCGCTTCAGCTGTAGCTCGTATAAGTGCAGCCTGAAGTAATGACGTGTTCGTTACGTTACCTGAGTTTAATGTCGGAGGGGATGACGGTTCTGTTGCTGTTGGAAATGTGACAGAGGATGGTGGACTTTCATAGGTTGGGGAAGCTAAAATGACGGAACTCTCGTCCATATATCTCAAGTCAGCGCCGTCCATACCTACAAGTACATCGTATGAACTTCCATCACCTTTTACGACTCTAACAGTTCTTGTTCTTGAGGATTCCGAATGTGATGGGGGACTTTCAGATACAGTAGGACTGCATCTGAATTCTGTCGGTGGAGGAATAATTCTTTGAGCAATCGTAGTCGATACTTCACGTTGATCGGATGGTGTTGCTATTCCAGATGACATTGGGGACATAAAACTAGCTGCTGAAGATAGAGGCACAGTTGGCACTGGTGTTGGTTCATTACTCCGTGACATATCGGGGTTATCTGTATCTAATAAACTCTTTTCTGATATTTGTGATAAAGATGACTTAGGCTTATCAAAATCATGTTTCAGTACCGGAGACTGCTTCAAATCTGTATTAATAAGCATGCCACCATTTAGACGCATGTTATTTAGTAATTGTATGGCACCAGTTTGCATGACTAAATTAGCAACTGAAGGGCGCTTTTTAATATTTGTTTGTGTAGTACTCTCTTCATCTGAATCGAATGCTGGACTGCTAGACCGTTCCGCTTCTACCTGATCTTCTTTTTTATCTCCATCAGATTCTGCTGTGGTTGAAGTACCTGTAACGGTACTGCTTTTATGAGCCGATGATTTTTGACTAGAGTTTGAATCTGATGAACCACCCAAGTTAAGTAAAGGAGCTGCCAAAGAACCTTTTGATGTTGAATCTTTACGAACATTTTCTGTTACCTTTACTTGATCCTCCGTAGATATAGTTGCTTTTGATAAACCAGACATACCTGCAGCTCTACCAGCCATTCCTGACATGACACCTGCACTAAGGGCTACCATTGACTGCATCTTCCTTTGTTTTGCTTCACTCTTCTTCTGCATATCATAAGCAGTCTTGAAAATTCCAGCATATAGGACTATCAATACAAAAAGTGTCGTCCAATAGTAACCAATAATTAGAGCTGTATTAAATATTGGATCTTTGAGAAATTGCACAGCACATTCGCCTTCTTGCAAGTCCCTATAACCTACAAAGTGTTCCCATCCAAAAATTGTGGTGAAAAATAATAAAGCTGGTATTATCCAGGTGACAGTTACCATCCATATGACTCGGTTCTTTGTTCGCCATGCTCTGTATCTGGCTGCTATCTTGACGCTACAAAATCTGTCGACTGTTATTAAGAGTACAGTGTACTGTGATACCAAACATACGGTATAATCAACGGATAGCCAGAGGTCGCAAAGTAGAGGTCCCAAGTGCCAATACCCCTTTAGAACGTAATCCGTATAAAAAGGGAGGGAAAGAGTACCTGTTGACAAAAAAAATATTGTCAAAAAAACACATGAAAAATGCATAGATTTTTTTTACCATTAATTTATATTGACAGTTATTGAAGAGGGAGGACGAGCACTAGTTTGAATAAATACAGTTGATATTCTTTGTATGTTTTTTTTTTGCATATTTAATATAAGAAACATAGATTAATAAACTGGTTATCGCGCCGTCCGAGCGGAGTCAACACGTTGAGTTTAACTGCAGCACTTTGGGATTTAAATTGGTTATCTACTAAACATAGCCCACGTGTAGGTACTGTAACTAGCAAATCTAATTCAATATTTTCATGGAAAACACATTTACCTCATTTACCTATGTTAAATAGCTTAAAAAAACGGCTTGCACAAAAGACTAAAGCGAAAACCATGGAAAACGTGTACAAAATCCAATTTTAATCTTACCGATCAAAAGATCCGTAGCTGCCAAAGACGCGATGAAGTAGTTGCTTGGTTGTCTGATCGTGCGGTCTACTAGGAAGGCTAGGAGCACCAGCACATTGCCACTGACTGTCAAAAGGATGACCAGCATCAGACACGTGGCGAAGATCACAGCCAGCCACAAGGGAAACGGTGGCAGAACTGGTTGCTATAGGGAAAATAAATCAACTTTTTTATTTTCAAAAACGGATGATGTATTCAATGGGAAAAATCTATGACTTAGTTTTTACATTATTACATTACATACTTACTTACATTATTAGTCAGTTTTGTTGTGGTGAAATGAGACTAATTAATATCTGTTTTGCAAGACTATTCTACACATACATATAATTAGGTACATTAATAGCATTATTAATTTAATAAAATATAATTATTTTATTTACAACAAATGTACAAAATATACAAGCAAATGTACAACTATAATATATAAAAAACTTCTTCGAGGCTGCCGCTGCTGCCGATCGGCAAGGTTCCCAGAAGGCTGGCAGCGTTTCCTCTTTGGATGGCCAAGCTGATTCGTTGGCGGAAAAAGCTCCCCGCCCGCCGGTCACCCGAGGCCTCGATAAATTTTTTACATAAAATATTTGCGAAACGACATTTACATTTACATTGTTGGCGATGACTCCACGGTGTGTGTAAATTAAATTAAAGTATGAAACAAAAGAGTCTGCAACATCGTGCCTCTCGTGCAGTTATTTACCTATAGATAAATAGTTCTCTATAAACTTTTAAATATTTTTTTGGTCGTTGTGGAGATCCTTCGGGAGGCCTTTGTTCAGCAGTATAATGGCTGATAGGATGATGATGATGAAACTTTTTGATTTATTTACTTTCAATGGTAATATGTTTCAATTCAAAGTAACATAATTACTGATATAAATACTTAAATAAATTAACCTAAGAATGTGTAAGAGTTTAGATGCTTCGTAAATTATGTAGTTCAGTGGTAGAGCGTTCGCTTTGCATGTTATAAGTCACGGGTTCATCCCCGGCGTCTTCATTAATTAAACCGACTTCAAATAATACACACAAAGTACTATGTTTTATTCCAGGATATGATCTACCAGTGTGCCAAGTTTCATCAAAATCCGTTCAGCCGTTTTTGCGTGATTGAGGAACAAACATCCAAACCATGGGATCCCCTCATTAGATCCTGACTTGGTGACAATAGGTTGGTCCCATTGGTCTTTCAAGAGTATTTTGCACCTAGTTATTAAATAATACTTACGCTTTCATAATTTACATGACATGACTACTCACGTATTCATACAGGCGAACATAGAACCTCAGCTTTTTTAGCCGCTTGTCGTAACTGGAATGTCGTAAGGTAATGAGTCACCAAGTTCCCATCAATGCAACAGTCTAAAAATAGCTAAACATGACTGGCTGTATACGCGCATTGGCCGTGACAATCAATTTCACTCTAAGCACCATTATCATATATCATATCCCATGTATGTAGAATACATATACTTAAAATTTTATTATTTGTACTTCTTACAACAGAATACAATATATGCAAAAGTTAAAGGAATTTACTTTGCCTGCTGTACATCTTGTACAGTGACGGAATACGAAAATACTTATACTCGTACTAAAGGATGATTCTAAGAAGTATTCAACATATATGATCATGTATGTATAAGCTAGTACGAACCAGTTCACTGTTAGCGTTGAGAATGTTCTCGAAGGTGTTATTGAAATAGTAGATATCTGTGTAATTGGTGCCGTTTGCGAGCAGGTACCCCTGGCACTCGCGGTAGTTCCCAGTCGGGACGCATGTACGCTGTTTCAACTTTTGCAGCTTCCTGACAACAAAACATGTATTTATTTAGAAATTGCCTGAGCGGCTATAACACCCTTACGCGAACTGTTTGGCGAGCGCTTATGGCATTTCCAACCTTGCTAGCCTATCACGCTAAATCTATATATATCTTCTATATATCTATTATCTATTATATAATTTTTTTTATAAAAAAATAAAAACGACTTCAAAGACAAATGTGCACTAAAAACCGAAAAATAAACTGAATAAGACATTAAATAAAATGGACAAAAAATATTTCAATAACTAAATAGACCAAAAACTTTACTTATGTAAACTACTATAGAATAATAATTTGAATAGGTGCGTACCTATTCAAATTATTATTCTATAAATACCTTTTGATCTGTTTGAAGTCGGTGCCAAGCCTAATAGGTTTAATAGACTTCGTACGGTTTGAGGAAGTAGGACATAGCATAACATCTGCTCATAATTGGGGCCGTCTGATTGGGGAAGTACCTCCACCTTACAGAATATCGCAGCCAAATAACACTGCCAACGGTTATGCTGTCGACACTTTTGTTCTAAGCTATAGCACCGTGGCTCATACACATTAGGGGAGTCCACTTTGAAAAAAACATCGATGTTTTTTCGATTCGATAAATCAGAACTGTACATCGATGTCTTTCGATGTATCGGGTAAAAACATCGATATTTTGTACGCATCGAGTACTTTTTTAGGGTTTCGTATCCAAAGGGTAAAAACGGAACTCTATTACTAAGATTTCTCTGTCCGCCTGTCACCAGGCTGTATCTCATGAACCGTGAAATAAAAATAATAATTTATTTAAAATTTATAAAAAATTAACAACTTTTTTTACATATACCAAAAACAAATTTTGAAATGGGAATATTAAATATTTATATTTAAAAAAAAAGGAATCCACATAATCATTTGAGCACAAAGAAAATGTGAAACTTTGATTTTTTTTTCTAATCTACCACTTAAAGATCTCGAGCCAATGAACAAGCGGCAACTTTCAAATTTATTATTACCCTTCCCTAGCTAAACTTATTTTTCGTCAAATGTCTGCTACTTTCAGGGTCATACAATTTTAGTGGTCAAACTTGAGTTTTTATGAAATTAATTGGTTATTATCGATTCGATGTTTTTCTACTAAAAACTGAAAAAACATCGATACATCGAGTATATCGAAAGTATTTCAAAACATCGGATAGATTCAATGTATCGCATTGTAAACATCGATGTTTTCAATACATCGATGTATATCGAATATCCCTAATACACATACATGCGCTCGCGCTCGATGCGTGTACGTGTCGTGTTGACTCTATTTTTTTATCACATTTGAATTAACACCGATATATTCATTATTTTATGATCTGATTTACAAGTGCGGTTTGGAGTTTCAGTAATTCGGTGGTTTTAAAATAATATGTAATAACTCTTAGGTTCGCGGATGGGACGGTCCCAAAAGTACCGAAAAAAGAAAATCAATTACAGGAATCGTTTTTCTAGTTATTGAGTGTGCAAACTATATGGTGATTAGTATTCGCTACCTATGCGCCGCCCGCCGCGCCGCCCGCCGCGCCGCCAGTAAGGTTAGTTACATTTATACCTACATAATCCTAAAAGTATTATTTACTATTTGCAATATACGGATGTAATAGGCCTTTTTACCTAGGTAGGTACTATATTACCATGGTATGCCATGGTCAGTTATGTGGCCAGAGGTGGTTAGCAAACCAAGCCTAGATGGTACCTATTGCCTTAAATGTTAAATAAAAGTGTGGCGGACATTACAGTCGCTCCACCTATCGCTCCGCTCGTGAGAAAATGCAACTTGGGCCAACCCCTGTAGCCTGTACATACTTCACATCGGTTGCGCACGCAGAGATGTACTTTTTCTGACACATTCCTTCTATTACGTGCTGCTTGTCAAATTGTATATTGATATTTTATTTAATTAATTTAATGAGTTTATGTTTATTTTCGTCTGTTAATTATACCTACTATCTTACTATCTACGATATAACTACAACAGTACTTTTCTTTATTTAATTTCGTAAAATTCTTTCCAAATTATACATGCTAAAATATATGTATAATCCAGATAAACTATACATCTGTTTGGAGTATGAGGAGACCAGGTACAGTACAGGTCTTACCCTACAAAAGCAATAAGCGTCTTGTTCTGATCGTCTACTTATATTGTATATACCTACGAGTAAAAATATTCAAGCTCCTAATGAATTCGAAATGACAACTAAAAAAAACGATGATTTTACAGCACATTAAAAATAAAAAATTTTAGTATCTAAATTAAGTTTAAAAAAGGCATTTAGTTTTTCGATAATAATCAAAATATTAATTAAGAAATTAAAACATACTGATATTTTATGTCCTACTTAGTTAATATTATTTTGTGTGTTTTTAAATACTATTTTGAAATCAAAACAATCTGTTTTTGAGAAAAGCTTAATTTTTCTCATAATACACTGACTTGACCATTTTTATAAAATTTTCGAAAAACAAAGATATGTCGATGTAACCGTATGCCGTAACCCTTACATAAGATGGAGGCTGTATTTAAAAAATACCTTAGCTATCTGTAAATAACAATGTGGTGGCGTAACTCTTAACTGTCATGTTTTTGATAAAGAAAAATGATACTGCTTCACCTATACTTACTCCATAGTGTGCCTATTCCTGATAACGTTATGTATGCCAGTCGAAATTATCTAAGGTTGACGAATTACACTGTCATATAAGGTTTTTTTTTCAATGTTTTTGGCTTGGTATCGAGACATTTAAGCCATTTCTTTATTTTAAATATTCATATTTTATGTTAAGTCACGTTTTATTGTCACATTCACTGTAATGTCTAGTCCTCGTCCGTACAAGTCCGGTTTAATTTTAGTGAAATTGGCGGCTATTCCACTAAAACATTTCATGGACTTTTTGGGACAACCTGGAAAGTCACGATACACGCTTTCATTTCATTTCACTTAACTTGTGCACTTAGATTGAACTTTATTGGACAATACACCACCGAAATTATTCAATAAACCTCAAAATACACGAATTTAATGAAAATGAAACGAAAACACAACGTCACTTCGCAAGTTTCCGCCAAAAAGTCTCCCATATAATGTATTGGGATCGGGGTTACAGATGAGTAACGTCTAGGTATTTCCTAGTTATCTGTCTGCCGACGATTGCTGTTCAAGGTCTTTCGAGCGCGAGGACACGGTACATAGTTATCTATCTATAGGTTTTTTTTTCACAAAGTGACAACAAGGTTGTGCACCTTACGAGTATTACAATGCCTTATAGGCAAACTGGCTCTCAAGAGCAATTGCCGGCGTGGCGAAGTTCGTGGGTTTGAATCCTACAATGAGCTTGAGCTTTCGGTAAAGGAAAAGATCTTGAGAAAACCACAGCACGGTGGTAGGGTACTTTGTAGTACTCGACTGGCTGGCTACCATCATCGAGTTGAAAATCTATCGCCAAGCGCCTATCCGACAGCTGCAGTTTGAAAGCCAGTTCCCATCTAGGCTTTGTGTGCTTACCTTCAGCCACATCATCACTTACATAGGTGAGATTGCAGTCAAACACAAGTCAAAAAAAAAACAGTTGCCATGGCAATGGTTATTACTTCCTATCAAATGTAGCCTCGGTGAATCATGGCCGTGTTTATTTTATTTTATTTTAATTCTTAAGATATTAAAATAAAAGTAATTGATATTGGTATTTAGCTAGGTATAATATACTAGCTGTCCACCGCAGTTTCACCCGCGTTCCCGTGGGATCTTATCTTATCCCGGGATAAAAATATAGCCTATGTTAATCTAGAATAATGTAGAATTCAAATGGTGAAAGAATTTTTGAAATCGGCTCAGTAGTTTTTGAGTTTATTCGTTACATACATACATAAAAAGAAATGTAGGCAAATTAAATGTGTTGTGTTTATGTGTGAGTGTTTTTAAACATAAAATTATTTTTAAAAATAAAAAACAAAAACCGACTTCAAAACTGTAACCTATACCTATATACAAACATAAACTAAAAAGTAAAGAATAATATTTTAGTTTCAAAGCAAGAGCCTTAAAGGACAATCAACAAAATTATTGATATTTATATATCAATTTAATATTTATAAACAGTTCTTTTTGGAGTCGGTGCCAGTCAAGAAGAAGGACAGTTTTGAACTGGACACGAAGTGTTCATACGAGAAAACGTCGTACGTAGGTCTGCGCCGTCGCTCCCCTACTTTTCGAAAGTTTGTTACAAAGGCAGAATTAAACTGTCCTTCTTGGCTGGCACCGACTCCAAAAAGAACTGTTTATAAATATTAAATAGATATATATATATATATATATATATATATAAATATATATAATATAAATACATATATATAAATATCAATAATTTTGTTGATTGTCCTTTAAGGCTCTTGCTTTGAAATTAAAATATTATTCTTTACTTTTTAGTTTATGTTTGTACATAGGTATAGGTTACAGTTTTGAAGTCGGTTTTTGTTTTTTATTTTTAAAAATAATTTTATTTTTCAATTTTTAAAGTTTATTCCTTATTATATAATATTATCATATAATGTTATCCTAGGCAAAACTAGTTTGTCCTGAAATCGGGTATGGCCGGTAAAATATAATATATAACTAGCGGGCCCGGCAGACGTCGTCCTGCCCTGAAATTAAAACAAATCTTAGAACTCGATTCCAGCGCCACCTACCGGGTCCAATTGTATTTTAAAACCATCGAAGAACCCGTTGAAGTATACACACGAAATTTCATCCAAATCCAAAAAGTCATGCTCAACGACTCAGTTTGATTCACTAAGGTTTATCAAACGAGATATAATTTTTTTCGTTTTTGTTGATTTTCTCAAACAGTGCTTAATCAATTTCGATAAAATTTATATGGGACCACCTCTGAAGTATGATCTACCAAACAAAAAAAGAATCATCAAAATCTATTCATAATTGGCAGAGAAATCGCGTAACAAACATACAAAAAAAAAAAACATACAGACGAATTGAGAACCTCCTCCTTTTTTTTGAAGTCGGTTATAAACAACTTCTACTATTAAAATTAAAATTGAATTCAAAACGTACCATTGTATTATAAAATTAGTACCGATGGTAAATATAGGTGTTGATCTGTTGACGTCGAGGCTGGCTTCCGTTGAGTTCATTATGTCAGTGAAGTCTAGAGGTAGCTCGCGTTGAATGTCTTTCAGTACTGCATCTACAATAAACGTGCTTGTTAGGGTTTTGTACCTTCCATTAATTGGGATAGGCGTCAGCGTCGTCCTAATTGGCAGCGATACAGATTTCAGCGATCACTTGCGACGTTCAAATACGACACTCTGATGTAATCTGATGATGTTTGAATCTCATCGCATGACGAGAACGCATCGTGTCATCTTACGATCGTCGCCAATTAGGACGACGCCATAGACCTTAGATTTGCTTGGTAAGGATCGACTGTTTATTTCTTAGTTTTATTACAATGATTTTGAAAAACATTTAATAGGTATGTAGTTCTTACCACAAGAACAATTGACTGTATCGCCAACAAGTCATATTAGCTATTAGTATTTTAATAAATATGAATTCTGTCCATTTCGTATGTAAACTATAGTTGCAAGACATTTTTTTAGTATAGTCGTAAAGCATTTAAAAAACAATTATTTAGGGAATTTTACTAAAAGCTGATAGTCTTGCCACTAAAGCCTTTGACTTAAATAAATTTAAGACAAAAATAATAGTTATACGTGAATTAGTTAGAAATTTCTGAAACTTTAGGTTTTTTTTCTCGAAAACTGTGCGTTATCGCGTTAAAAGCCTTGGTGAAAGTTCTTACTACGAAGAGTACTAATGTATTACAACTACCTATACGAAAACAAATAAGTGAAGCCCTAAACCATACAGTGAGCCTTATTTTATTGCGGAACTTACCCCTACCCTACCTATATACTTATTTTGAAGGATGTTATCCGGTTGTATATAAAACTAACTGTCCCCCGCGGTTTCACCCGCATTACCGTGGGACCTTATCTTTTTTTGGGATAAAAATATAGCCTATGACACACAAATAACGTGGCTTTGTATTGGTAAAAAAAATTACAAAATCGGTTCAGTAGATCCAGATATTACCCCCCACAACCGCACCAACTCACAAACTTTACCTCTTTATAATATAAGTATATGTAACTTACGAACCCACTTTTACGCAACGTAAAATTAAACGAACATGAAATAATATATCTACTTCAATCGCCATCGAACGATTCACGGCGTTTAACTCACCGTAAACAAGTGAGATAAGGCCGCAACCAGACGGATGGCGGGCGCCGTCCGCGTCCGGTGCCGGCCGGGTCTGTCGGCGTCGTCCATGTGATCACAGCTTTATTTCATCTGCAAAGGAAGCACCTTTGAGATCCAGTTTGATTGGTGAAGCGGAAATGAATTAGGGGTTGAAAACTAAAATCGCAAATATATCAATCTTTTCATAGGTAAGCTTAACTATAAATAAAAAAAATTTCTATCAAAAGTTGTTCTTGATTGATAATTGTATTACTAGTTTATAACAAATCCTCTTTATAAAATGTAAAATAATCTAGTAATGTATTCATATATTAAGGTTATTTTAAATTTATACAAAACCTATGTAGACACATCAAAAATATTTTTATTAAAATACTGTAATACAAAAATAGTGACAATAAATGTAAATTACAGTTAATTTTATTGCGGTCATCCAATACATTTTCACCGCGAAACTGTTTTACAAAGTACATAGTAGTTATATAAAAAGTATTATACTTAATCGATAATGTTACTGATTCTTAACTAATCACATATTTGCTTATTTATTATAATAGAGAGTCTATTCATTCGAATCATATCGTTCCATTGCTCTATTGCTACTTGAACGAAAACATGTGAACAAATCGACAAACACACTATCGAATTCAGATAAGACAAGACACATCATAATTATATAACAAGATATATCATAATTATATAACAAGATATATCATAATTATATAACAAGATATATCATAATTATATAACAAGATATATCATAATTATATAACAAGATATATCATAATTATATAACAAGATATATCATCATATAAAAATTCCGGCTAAACACTAGGTCTCCCTGAAATGTGGGTAAAACTTCTAACTAAAAGCTTGCATAGAAAATTATAGAGACAATAAAAAATTCTCAGTCAACATCGTAACGTAAATCCATAAAATTATTTTTAAAAATAAAAAACAAAAACCGACTTCAAAACTGTAACCTATACCTATGTACAAACATAAACTAAAAAGTAAAGAATAATATTTTAATTTCAAAGCAAGAGCCTTAAAGGACAATCAACAAAATTATTGATATTTATATATCTATTTAATATTTATAAACAGTTCTTTTTGGAGTCGGTGCCAGTCAAGAAGAAGGACAGTTTTGAACTGGACACGAAGTGTTCATACGAGAAAACGTCTTACGACACCTCTCCTTACGGTAATGTTCCTTAGGTCTGCGCCGTCGCTCCCCTACTTTTCGAAAGTTTGTTACAAAGGCAGAATTAAACTGTCCTTCTTGGCTGGCACCGACTCCAAAAAGAACTGTTTATAAATATTAAATAGATATATAAATATCAATAATTTTGTTGATTGTCCTTTAAGGCTCTTGCTTTGAAATTAAAATATTATTCTTTACTTTTTAGTTTATGTTTGTACATAGGTATAGGTTACAGTTTTGAAGTCGGTTTTTGTTTTTTATTTTTAAAAATAATTTTATTTTTTAATTTTTAAAGTTTATTCCTTATTATATGTTATCCTAGGCAAAACTAGTTTGTCCTGAAATCGGGTCTGGCCGGTAAAATATAATATATAACTAGCGGGCCCGGCAGACGTCGTCCTGCCCTGAAATTAAAACAAATCTTGGAACTCGATTCCAGCGCCACCTACCGGGTCCAATTGTATTTTAAAACCATCGAAGAACCCATTGAAGTATACACACGAAATTTCATCCAAATCCAAAAAGTCACGCTCAACGACTCAGTTTGATTCACTAAGGTTTATCAAACGAGATAGAATTTTTTTCGTTTTTGTTGATTTTCTCAAAAAGTGCTTAATCAATTTCGATAAAATTTAAATGGGACCACCTCTGAAGTAGGATCTACCAAACAAAAAAAGAATCATCAAAATCTATTCATAATTGGCTGAGAAATCGAGTAACAAACATACAAAAAAAAAAAAAAAAAAAACATACAGACGAATTGAGAACCTCCTTGTTCAATCTGTTTATGCAAACCGCGATGAGGTCTAGCTACCTATACATATATATACAGTCCATTATAATTCGTTGGTATTAAGTTAGTTGCAAATAAACAATTAAAGTAAGAACACGTCGTTTTAATTCAAAATAATCCCTACAAGCAACATTCAACCTTACTGCCTTAACATATGGTCCAAACCGAACCGGATAGCAGAGCAACGGCGATTAGCTAGCCGACCCTTGAGAACAATAGGCAGCTACCTGGGATTGATTCATCGAGTTAAATGTGCAAGTTTTAAGTGCGGTTATAATTAATGAGTAATAAAACACTATATTATCTGAGCTACGAGTATTACAAATCTAGTGTTTTCAAGTTAAATATTTAATTCTACGAGTGAACCGAACTTAATTACAAGCTGTTTGTTGGGATCTATTAAAAACTTACCTATTGACGTGGATTAAAACGTGGAGTTAAAATGGCTACAGTCGAGAAGTTACAATTATTACAAAATGAGTTGTTCGAGAATTTAAAGAAAGCCGAACGGAATTATCGGAAAACACCGAAGGAAAGATTAAAACTATCTTATTTGGAAACACGATTGGAGTTACTAGATGCACTGTTTAAAGAGTTTAAAGATGGACATAAAACAATCATTTCTATTGCTTCAAAAGAAAAGAAGGAAGAGTACTTCACCGAGAATTATTATGAGAATTTTGAAGAACTTTATGTGCAGTACAAAACTAATTTACGAGAAGCGTTGCATACACTTTTTCCATCTAGTACACAACTATCGAGTCCAGTAACGTTGCCAATTGTTACCGAAAACAAGGATTTTGATATCAAATTACCTCGAATGAATCTACCAATGTTCAGTGGTAAATATGAAGAGTGGCAGACATTTTATGATATGTTTACGTCGTTAATACACAACAATAAGAAAATTACGTCAGTTCAAAAATTACATTATTTAAAAGGAAATCTATCTGGAGAAGCACAAAGTTTACTACGCAATTTTTCGATAACTGAGGCTAATTATCAAGAGGCGTGGAAACAATTAGTCGAACGTTATGATAATAAGAGGTATAACTGTAATGCTGTTATGAAGAATTTATTTGCATTAAAGAAAATACATACAGAGTCGGCGAACGCAATCAAGCAATTATTAGACACCACATCTACCTGTTTGAAATCGTTACAGAATATGGGTATTAGGACGGACAGCTGGGATATTATTATTGTATTTCTTGTCGTATCGAAACTTGACTCCGAATCTATGAAATTGTGGGAACAACATCTTAATACGATCAGCAATGATTTACCTACCTGGGAACAGCTAAGAAGTTATTTAGAGAGTAGATTCAGAACATTAGAAATGATCGATTCTAATATAGTGCGCCCATCACAATCAGGTAAGCCGATTACTAAGACTAAATCATTTCATAATACATCAATTGAGCATAAATCGAAAACCAGTGAAGTCGAGTGTGCTATGTGCCATGAAAACCATTATATTAACCAATTCGAACTCATGACGCCGAAAGATAGACAAGACTTTGTACAAAATAATAGATTGTGTTTTAACTGTTTGTCATCTACGCATGCAGTAATAAAATGCCGTAGACCAATGAGTTGCCGCAAATGCGGGAGAAGACATCACAGTATGTTACATTTTGAGCGAGAGAATAATGAGAGCAGCCACGTGACGAGTTCAGCGAGCGAAGCGACGTCGTTACCGCCACCTATTGCTTCACCCCATCACGAGAGAGCGACCGGGACCACATCACGAGGTGACACCCACTTAACTTCTATGTTTTCTGAAGGAGAGATGCAACCTAACAGTGTTCTGTTAGCGACGGCTAGAGTTAAGGTATTTAATTTGCCTGGTTGTAAATTAATCATTAGGGCTTTGTTAGACCAAGGCTCTCAAGCCTCGTTTATAACTGAGGCTACTACGCAGTTACTTGGGCTAAAACGTAAACCGGTAAGTGGTTGGGTGTCAGGGCTGGGAGACGGTCGTATGAGGATCAAAGACATGGTTTCACTTAAAGTGGAATCACGCCATAATCCCGAATACTCAATCCATGTAAATGCATATGTGTTACATTCGTTAACTTCTTTACTTCCAGCAACCAAACTTATTGTACCTGAGTGGACAGATATTGGGAATTTATCTTTAGCTGATCCTACATATGGAACACCGGGCAAGATTGATATCCTACTTGGCGCAGATGTGTATGGTGAAATATTGTTAGATGGAATACTCAAACAGTCAGAAGGGAGCTTGATGGCACAGAATACTATCTTTGGATGGATATTGTCTGGAAGAATGGTAAGAGAAAAAGAGGAATATGTAAAAACTAACGTAACTAGCATGCATGTTCAAATTAAAGAAGACGATTTATTGAGGAAGTTTTGGGAAATTGAGAACGAGCCGAACATGATTCGGAATGAGATGACTAAAAGTGAGAAGTTGTGTGAAGAGTTTTTTGATTCTACCACAACGCGAGATGACGAAGGGAGATTCGTAGTGAGATTACCTTTTAAAACGGATGATCCTAAATGTCAATACGGCAATTCAAAGGATATTGCTATCAAGAGATTCAACATATTAGAAAGAAAATTATCGAGAGATTTTAAACTTAGAGAAGAGTACAACAAGGTTATGGAGGAGTATTTGAGCTTAAATCACATGAGAAGAGTTGAAGAGAATGAAAAAGAGAACCTAAATGCTGTTTATCTTCCTCATCACGCTGTGGTAAGAGAAGATAAGGAGACTACAAAAGTGAGAGTTGTATTTGATGCCTCGAGTAAGGGTGACAATAATGTATCTCTAAATGATGATCTACTTATTGGACCAAAGTTACAACAAGACTTGAGACACATATTAATGAGATGGAGAAAGCATAGAGTATGTCTTGTTGCGGACATTGTCAAAATGTACAGAATGGTGCGAGTAGCTGACCAAGATACGGATTTTCAGCGGAGTGTTTGGAGGTTCACTTCAGATGAATCAGAACCGATACAGTTTTACAAATTATTACGTCTCACTTTTGGGACAGCATGTGCGCCATATTTGGCAGTTAAATCTCTTCAAAGACTTGCTGATATAGAGGAAGAGAAATATTCATTAGCTGCAAGAATAACAAAAGAAGATATGTACATAGATGATATAATTTCTGGTGCAGAGAATTTGACTGCTGCATTAAAAATATATAAAGAAATGAACGAGTTAATGAAATCAGGAGGGTTCGAGCTACAAAAATGGAATAGTAACAGTAAAACGTTAATGCAAAATATAGGAAAAGGAGATGAATCAAACAATCAGCCAGTTACTATGAAATTAAATAAATCTATTAAGATCCTGGGAGTAAGTTGGAACAAAGAAACGGATAATTTCGAATACACTCTAAGTTTATCTGAACCTAAAGAACAAGTTACTAAGAGAGAAGTACTATCTGACGTAGCAAGATTATATGATCCTTTAGGTTGGATAGCTCCTGTTGTTGTTATTGCTAAAATGTTAATCCAGAAACTATGGAAATCAGGTCTTGAATGGGACGATTTCTTAACAGAAGATCTTTTGAATCAATGGCTTATTTACAGATGTGAATTGGTAAAGTTAAATAATCTAAAGATACCGAGATGGTTAGATATAACACACGATTCTAAAGCGGAACTACACGTTTTTTCAGACGCTTCCAAGCTAGCCTATGCAGCGGCAGTGTATATTCGAGTAGTTGATAAGACGGGTCATGTTCACGTGCACTTGGTCACTGCAAAAACAAAGGTTGCACCAATAGAGAAGGAAATTACCATTCCAAGATTAGAGCTGTGTGGTGCTGCCTTGGCAGCGAAGCTTATATTTGAAGTGTCACAAGTAATGGAGATACCTAAAGAGAGTTTGTATGGCTGGACAGACTCCACCATAATACTTGCATGGCTAAAGGGTGGTGCAGCTCGCTGGACTACCTTTGTGAGTAATCGAGTGTCTACTATATTAAATATTTTAGATTTCGAGCAATGGAGTCATGTACCTTCAGAGTTCAATCCTGCGGACTGCGCTTCACGAGGTCTGCAACCTAGTGACTTGTCAGCCCATTATTTATGGTGGAATGGACCAGACTGGTTGGCAGAGACTACAATACAAATAGAAAGGTCTACCGTGGAAGATACACAAGAGGAGGAAAGAATTCAAGTTTTAACTGTTTTATCAAATAAAGATGAAGAGTCAATTTGGTCAAGATTTTCGTCATTATCAAGAGTATTAAGAGTTTTATCATATTGTAGAAGAATTTTGAATCTTAAATTGCCAAAAGAAGAACGAGTAAATTTACCTAAATATATTAAATCAACAGAAATGAATGAAACTTTACTGGTATGTATAAAGCAAATACAGAAGAGGGAGTTTGGAGTTGAATTAAAACAGTTAAAGACTCGAGGATTTGTATCTAAGAAGAGTAATTTACGTACTCTTTGTCCTTTTCTTGACGAAAAAGGGATCTTAAGAGTAGGAGGACGTATAACCCAGTCGGACGCCCATTATGATACGAAACATCCAATAATTATGCCTGCTAAAAATCATTTTACCAAGCTGATAATTACCGATGCTCATCATCAAACTTTTCACGGCGGTCCACAGATTATGTTGAATTTTCTTAGAACTAAATATTGGATTTTAAGGGCTAGAGAACGCGTTAAAAAATGTTATCGCGAATGTGTTATTTGTTTGAGGTACTCAAGGAAGAAGACCACTCCATTGATGGGGATTTTACCAGAGGCGAGATTGAAACCGAGCAAGCCATTTAAATCTACTGGAGTCGATTATTGTGGTCCTATTAATATTAGATTTTCTCCTGGAAGAGGAGCCAAATCATATAAAGGCTATATTTGTCTTTTTGTCTGCATGGTAACCCGAGCAGTGCATCTAGAGGCAGTCACAGACTTATCCGCTAAAGGGTTCATCGCAGCATTCAGACGTTTTACTTCACGAAGAGGATATTGTCAAGATTTGTTCAGTGACAATGGCACAAACTTCGTTGGCGCAGATAGAGAAATGAGAGAAATGTTCAACAGTGCCAAATCATCACTACCTGAGGAAATAGCCGCGTTGCTGACCCTGGAACGTACGACGTGGCACTTTATTCCTCCGCACTCACCAAATTTTGGAGGGTTGTGGGAGGCAGGAGTGCGTAGTACAAAAAACCATTTGCGTAAAGTAGTTGGTAACCATACATTTACTTACGAAGAGATAGCAACGATTCTGGCGCAAGTGGAAGCATGTTTAAATTCACGGCCTCTTTCATTACTGAGTGACGATCCGAACGACCCTCTCCCCTTGACACCAGGTCACTTTTTGGTAGGAGAACCATTGTTAAATATTGCTGATAATGATTATTCTCAATGTAATGTGATAGGTTTAGATAGATGGCGCTTAACGCAAAAAATTGTATGTGATTTTTGGAAGAGATGGTATAAAGAATACCTAATTAATCTTAATCAGAGGTATAAATGGAATACTAAGTGTACTGATCCTGAAATTGGTGATATTGTTATTTTGAAAGAGGACAATATTCCTCCTGCTAAATGGATCTTAGGGATAATAACTCACAAACATACTGGACCAGACAATGTAACTAGAGTTGTGACAGTTAAATGTAAATCAGGCATATTTAAACGTCCCGTTAGTAAACTCTGTGTAATAACTAAGTAAACAGATATATTTTTACCTATTTTGTTATTTTTTTGTTTACATAATTATGTTATGATGTATTTTTGTTTACTACTATTTACAAGTGTGCAGGTAAATTAATTAAGATATAAATTAGATATTACACATTAAGGCTGGTAGGTATTTAATCTATTACTTACATGTGTTACGGTGGGCGGTGGATTTATTTGTTATTAGTTTAATTAAGTCAATATTGAGACTATGAGATTATTTTTATTTTGTATATTTCTATGCTTTGGTTATTCCTTAGTATTACGAGAAGTGGGTTTTTGTTGTTGTTTTTTGATTAAACTTAGTTGAGTTGATGTATTAGTATGTTAATTAAAGAACTATGTTCTTGGTGGGCGGAATGTTCAATCTGTTTATGCAAACCGCGATGAGGTCTAGCTACCTATACATATATATACAGTCCATTATAATTCGTTGGTATTAAGTTAGTTGCAAATAAACAATTAAAGTAAGAACACGTCGTTTTAATTCAAAATAATCCCTACAAGCAACATTCAACCTTACTGCCTTAACACTCCTCCTTTTTTTTGAAGTCGGTTAAAAAATGACAAACAAAATGTCTAAATGCATAGGAAATCTAAATTAAATAAATAAAGCACGTGTAATGAGGTTAATTATCTGAGTTGGAACTTCCTCAATTCTTTTTATTAAGAATTGTTGCGGTATCGGTAGGGTAATCAACATGTTGAGCGTGGCCGCGTGGGTCCTACAAGAATCTACTTTTAATCTAGTAGGATTATAGTCGAAGCCGTGATATAATTAACTATATTCCTATACTCGGAATAATTATATGATTCGAACACTATCTTACGCGTCATACTTGTGAACAGGTGCTGCTTGTGGGGGCTGGTCTGCTTGAGTTTGTTGTTTACTAAATCACTCTTAACTAAATTCAATTTCTTTATTCTTTTTTTGCCGCCATAACACACATATATTATCACTAAAACTATATAAATAATTATAAAATGTCTAAGTTGTTTTTTTTTTAAATGAGTGATTGCTGAGTTTATTGCCGGCTCTTCTCAGCAAAAGCAACCTTCCGAACCAAGCGTTAGAATTTAACATGAATTAAATTAACTTTTAATGAGTTTATTTAATAAAGATATATTTGAGTTTGAGTTTAGACTAGTGATGATTATAAGGAGGCGTATTTTCTTTGATTTTCACATCTAGTTGCTCATTTTTAGCCGACTGCCAAGGAAGGGCTACAGTCTACAGAAGGGCAAACAACTAGGAGTAACGATGAAGTGAATCAATTGTTTTCCAACAACTTCTCAAAATTTCACAAGACGATCAGATTTTTTTTATTTGAGCACTGCGTTATGTCGGGTCAGTTACAAATATAGCACAAATTGCTACGGGATTTTCAATACGCAACGAAATAAGCTACAAGATTATGTATGCGTATGCGAGTGTTTCGTAGCAGTTACGATTTCGGCACGCATTCGACATAAACGAAAATGTGTTATATTTTTTTTAATAATAATAATATTTATTTGCCACACATGAAAGAAAGCATACATATAACAACAACAAAAGACTATGGATTGGCTAAATTACATAAGTATATGGGTCTTCTGGCTCCGAAGCTAGAAAAATCTGTATTATGGGTGCCAGTGATCCTCTGTACTAGTGATATTCGTATGACAAAAAATAAATTAAGAAGTCTGACCAGCAGGTAGTTCAGTTACTAACGGTGACTGATATCTTCGTCAATTCTCATTGGCAATAAATACTAGGGTGATTGCCAATATAGGTATTGTCAACTTTTTACAATGTATTATAGAAGGCATCCGTCTCTCAAGTGTAAAACTGCCGGCACACCAGTAGGTAAGTAATTGTTTGGCGACCGTTTTTGAAATTGAGGTTGTAGCCAGCCAAAAACTGACTCTATTAAAATGATTATAAAATATATTATTCCTTTCTTCTCAATGCTTCTCATTAGCTTTGATAAATTATTGACAAAAGCGTTTTAACTGAACTGTGAAGACTAGAATCTCAACAATAGTCTCTTTGAATAATAAAAGGTGAAATTTTGTGAAATCTGGTGATTAATCTGTCGTCACTTGCAAGATAGAATGAACAAAAGAGTTTTGTATTCGTAACAAATGGATAATAATAATAATATTTTTGTTAACGATTTAAATTTTTTACAATTTATCGACTGTAATGCTACCCTCCAAGATAACATCGCCGGGATCCGCCGCGACAAGGTTAGCGCGTCATCCATGTTCTCTGGCCACCGATTGTCTCACTCCACATAACGTCTCAATCAAAGGTCCCAATGCATTGTTTTATGTCTTGTTTACATTTCGAGTGGGCTAGTAAGTTATTTGGACTCGAAAACTCGTTGTTTTTGTGATCGCCAATTTGTATCGTGTATCTGTGAACTTTTATATGACTGACTACTGATCTTGTTTTATTCTGATTACACTTTTGTGAAACTTAAAGTCATTCATTATCTACATCTGAGAATTTGATCCTCATTAACACTATTATCTGATGGTATTACAATACTTGTTGTATATTTTTTTTTTCAAAATCAACGGATACGATTCCTGACGTGGCCTCCTAGTTTTTCAAAAATCTAATTTCGTCAAAATTGCCAGATATCCATACTAATATTATAAATGCGAAAGAGTGTCTGTCTGTCTGTTACCTCTTCAAATTTGATATAAAAATAATTTGAGTCCCGAGAAAGGACATAACATAGTTTATATCCCAGAAATCATCCTTTAAAGGGGTGAAAAGGGGGGGTGGAAGTTTGTATGGAGAATCAATAACCGCCGAACCGATTACTTACTGCTGATTATCGAGTATTTAGATGAAATTTGTTATACAGGTATGGAGATAATTTGAGTTGTGAAAAAATCTGTCTTGTGTGGGATCGAACCCACGACCTGTGCCGTGATAGGTGTGTTTAAACAACCACGCCAACCGGCCTGTCAAGTGTGTTAGTTAATTATTTATTTCTTCTAGCAATGGTTAAACAGATCGACGTGCTATCTATATATATATAAAAGGATTTTGTATAAGAATAGTCAACGAACCGGAGTCATACAGGCAACTTTTTACCGAACACCGGTACCACCGCGGGCTAGTACTAACATAGTTTTCATAAACAAACATTGAGTGTAAATATAACGGACCTCATTATAAAGGCTTGCGAAGCCAAAAAGCCGTGCAATATCGGCAGAATAACAGCAAAAGTGGAAGTGTGGTATCCAATTTGCATGATAATGGGTTCAAAGGTGCTGAAATGGTCCTAGATAAGAGTATGGTCAATTAAGAGTAGACTTTTATTATAACTCGGATTTATAACAGGTACCGCACCGTACAATTTTTAATATTTAATTTTGGTTTAAAAAATGATCCCTAACAAATTATAATAGGTTTCATCCGAACACAAATTTCACATTTACCTAATAATAGTTGGATTCGTGAAATTAGTAAGCTCAATCGATAAATTAAAGATTTATTTATTGGTATTTATCCATATTGATAAATTCAGGCGATGATAGCTCAGTGGTAGTGATGTCGGATACCGCGGCGAAGGTCGTGGGTTCGAATCCTACAATGAGCTTGAGCTTTCGGTGATGGAAAAACATCGTGAGGAAACCATAGCACGGTGGTAGGGTACTTTGCAGTACCCGAATGGCTGGCTACCACCCTCAAGTTGAAAATCTGTCGCCAAGCACCTATCGGTGTGTTCCGACAGCTGCACTTGAGAGCCAGTTCCCATCTAGGCTTTGTGTGCTTACCACCTTCGACCACATCATCACTTACCATGGTGAGATTGTGGTCAAACACAAGCTTATCCAGAATAAAAAAAAATACCTATCAAACTGGTAGTTGGTGTCAGTATTTGTAAAGTGTAAACAAGTGCTGATTCTTTGAATTTCTGAGAACAGAACTGAACTGCAATACTATAGGTATAGGTACTTTTCGCAATCTTTTTCACTCATTCAAATCGATAGAGCCGTTTCTTAGGACCAAATACACATTTGATAAAGTCTGCATCATTCGATTTTCGAAAAAAAAAAACCATATTAGCAACATTATCGGGTGGTGTGTTTTCAAATTCAATAGGTTTGATTCCTCGCTTGGGGAATTATTTTTTCGAAAATCTAATGGTGTAGTTTTAATTTTATTCAAAATCGGCCACGAGACTCCTTTCAGCATTTTTCGCTATTCCCTTTAGTTTAAGATTTGGGCCATCCACACCCACTTGAAAAATTCAATATACCTACAGGATATTGACGACAAAAGACATAAAATTAGACATTTAAAACTAGCCATGCATCGTTCACAAGTAGCATTTCATAATAAACATATGGATATTATTACTAGAAGTCGCAGCTGCAATATTCTTCACGTAGGTAATAATTATGGTAGGGGAGGCGAATAGGGGATTTCGGGATTTACTCGAGCGCGTCAGATTAACATAAGGGGGGCAACCTTGCACCTTGTGAAGTACTCTCACCAAATCTGAGCCTTCTATGTAGTGTCGAACGCCTAGGGTAGCCCGTCAGATTAGTAAAAAAAAATCGATGGTTTGAAATACTCGAGCGCGTCAGATTAAGGTAAGGTAAGTTAGTTACATGCAAAATAGTGTACATTTCAATAATCTGACAAATTGGGCGTGACGAAAGAAAATTGGAGACTCGCAAAGTTGCAAAAAAAAAACGTCACCTGGATTTTCTCGAGCGCGATTGGTTTTTTTTTTATTTTGAAGGAAATTAGTCACGAATCACGGAAATATCTTAATCTGCCGATTTGCACAAGCCGAAGTGGCTAAAATCATTATTAAGTGTATAGTCCAGGAATATTATGAGTTTCACCTCAGAATGAGAAATAGTCAGCTATTAACTTGTATAAACCTTTATTTTGACACCCTTAAACTTGTCTCAAAAGCTACTTATCATAGGGTGCCCGCGACTACTGATTTTTCAAGGTCAAAGGTCAAAAAATCATTTATTGCAAATATCTCGTTTCCTATGGGTTTTTTGGTATATGTATTCATAATAAATATTGTAGAAGATTAAATTCTCTACAACTTTTGTGCAATTTTGTCAAATTTTGTGCGATTAAGGAAATCCCTCAACATAATTGTCAGATTATGGGTCAGTACAACAAGGCCATCAAGAAGAACCGCCTGTATAAAAATCTGACGCGCTCGAGTAAATCAAGGTCACGATTTTTTTTTGCATTTTCAAAAATCGGCCCTGACTGATGGTCGCGTCCAAATCGTCAGTCTTTAAAATAGGAGCTACTGGAGGGTTCACTTAACATCCCTTATTAATGTCTGACGCGCTCGAGTAAATTTTTTTTTAAAATATTTTCGACCCCTTCGTACGGCCACCCCCACCACGCAAAACGGCAGATTATTATTTTTCCGTTATCAGACAGACGTGGCGCGACTACCCTATTAATATCTGACGCGCTCGAGTATTTCTTGGTGACTGTTTTTTTTTACATTTTTGAAACCCTGTAGACGCTCTCCCCACCGCTGAAGGGGAAAATATCACATAACCTTTTTTTCTTTATTCCACCTAATCTTCAAATTCCAGTAGGTCCCAAAGACACTCGAGTAACTACAAATTTAGCATCAATGCCTCCCCTACCATTATTTACGCAATCCACATAATTACTGCCACATTAGCTTCTCTTTGTATTTTAAAAATAAACTTTAAACTCACATTCGTAAAATAATGACAAAACATCGTATTCAACGTGAAAATTTATCTTGCTTTTATTTGCCACTCAATATTCATCCTGTCATCAGTCCATTACAGTCATGTTGTTTTTAAATGTCGATGTTGTTTATTTGATGATTCTTACATCAATCGATTTTCTTTTCTCTAAAAACCTAGTTTCTTTACATTAGATAATGCTTATCTATGCATTTAAAAACTAGATTACTAACAGTGAACCAATAGGTATATATCTACTATCTATACCAATATTATAAAGAGATAAAGGTGTATGGGGTAATCTCTGGATCTAATAAACAGATTTTGAAAATTTTTTTACCAATAGAAAGCCACGTAATTTGTGAGTTTCATATGCTATATTTTTTATCCCGGAAGAAGATAAGATCCCACGGGAACGCGGATGAAACCGCGGGTAATATAAATAATGTGTAAACATAATGTAAATTTATAGAAAATATCAATAAGTACATAACTAACAAGTTACTTAATAAACTATCGAAAATGTATAGTAGCTTAAACATATAATCTATATTTATCTATCAAATTACATCATCTGTGGGGATGACCGTACCTCGGGCGATATCATTTCATATCGACGCGACGCCACACCTGTCTCCAGCATATTTTAGCTTTTACGTCCTATATAAAATGGTACACTTTGTATGACCTCACTGAGGTTAATGATATATATTAGATACTTAAATACATATTTATTGTATACAATACAAGAGGTAATAAAATAGGTAGTTACACTATTATTGTACTCATTTTATTATTAATAATAATAACAAATATTTATTCCAAATCATAATAATCCATATTTGTTTAACATCATAATATTTTATTGCAACCTCAGAACAAATAAAAAAGCCCCGCGCTCTTAAAAGGAAACTGAATTTGAAAAGTTATAAATATAACTTTTTTTAAAACAAACTTTGAATACAGAGTGACGTCACTTTATTTTTTAGTTATTCTCAGCAAGCTCTTTCATTAATGCCATTCAATGCAGACGAAAAACTGCGCGTACGAGTTTTATTTTAATGGATTGGTGTTTTGTATCCTCACATATTGAAGTACCTCGCCTCGTCTGTCTTTGTGTGCGTGCGATGATCTCAGAAAATGATAGTCCTCTGTGACAGTAGTGAGCGAGCGGTACCAATATGGCGTATGTGTTGTGTCGTCTCATTTCACCGTTCTTAAAGGTAGCCGATCGCGTTCCTGTGCGAGTCACGTGGGATAACAAGTTTCTTTGTTCCTCATATAGTTTGGTATATTCCCGTTGACCACCACCCATTTGACCACCACTGGTGGACATTGCTACAATTTTTTTAAATGCGTTCTCTTGACCACCGCTGGGGGACAACGATACAATATTTAATATTTTTCCCATTGGCCGCCACTGGTGGACATTGACGCGACTTTTTAAAACAATCCCAATGGCCACCACTGGGGGACAGTGACAAAGTGTTTTTAAATGTCTTCTCTTTATCCACCAGTGGTGGACAATAGCACGACTTTTAATTTTATGTCTAATAACCACCATTGTTATTATGATATAATCCAAGACCTATAATAGGTACTGTACCGGTAAAAGATAGGAAAAGGGGTAAGAAGGAATAAAATATTTTTATTTTATTCTGGATAAGCTTGAGTTTGACCACAATCTCACCATGGTAAGTGATGATGTGGCCGAAGGTGGTAAGCACACAAAGCCTAGATGGGAACTGGCTCTCAAGTGCAGCTGTCGGAACACACCGATAGGTGCTTGGCGAAAGATACTCTACCACCGTGCTATAGTTTCCTCACGATGTTTTCCTTCACCGAAAGCTCAAGCTCATTGTAGGATTCGAACCCACGACCTTCGTCGCGGTATTTGATGTCAGTTATCACTGAGCTATCAAGGCCTTAAATGAGTTGTTTCATAAACTTTATACCTAAACGTTGATTAAGAAATCGTATTTTTAATTTTCCTCATAAAAAAACATATTTTCAGTGTCAGGTTTAGGGAATGCAATCTCGATCTCGCGAGATCTCGCCTCATTTTTCGAGATCAATCTCGAAGCATAAAATTACGAGATCTCGGCCGAGATTGACGAGATCGAGCGCCAGTAGAGAAGAGACTTTAAAAGCATGTAAAAGTCCATTCACGCGGGTTACTACGACTACAGACAGGCTAGAGTCGGTGATTAAAAAAGAGATGGATCTCTATGAGTGTGGACTTGTGGAGAATCGAGGGGTATTTTTTTGCGATTTGCTTACAACAGTTTGCTCACGCTGGTAACAACTAGTGTTGAAGCTGTGAGGGCGTCTTCAGCCGTTGGCTACATAGCTATTTCCAAAATCACTCCTAAAACCATTTATTTCTTGTTTGTCTTACTTTCATTATTTTTACGGGTCTGAATTATGATTTGTGTGTTCAGTAGTAATAAATAAATAATTATAAAAATAAAGACTTCTTTTCAATAATTTAATGTTGTATCTTACTCGCACCATAATCACATCTAAGCAGTTTCAATCATGTTTCTTTTATCTAAGTAAAACAATAATTTTTGAAAACCATTCGAGATCTCGAAAATGCCGAGATCTCGCCGAGATCGAATTTCTAATCCCTCGAGATCTCGACTTGCATTCCCTAGTTGTATCTTGATCAAAAAATCATATTTTGATCAAGATACAACCTGACACTGACCTGCAATATTTGAAAAAAAACCGTAACAAAATTTGAATTTCGCGGTCTACCACTACGCATTCGCTAAGTTAGAATACTTGGGGTATTTTTAACTGTAGATATTGTACCGTGAGTGCGTGTAACTAAGAAAACATTCTCACGATCTTTTATCGATGTAATTTTGTCGACATATCGATCGTTGGGCTGCCCTATTATATAGCCACCATTTTATGTTCTCAATCAAGTGTAGGTATACACGTTTTTTTTGTAGGTACGCCAGGTCCATTAGTGAGCGAGCGGTAACAATATGGCGTATGTGTTGTGTCGTCTCATTTCAGCGTTATTAAATTGCCGTAAGAAAAAAGAGACAAACGTATTTTTCAAAACGCCTTTTAAACTTAAAGTGGTCAAGTAGATTGTTCAGGCGATAGTTTAGAATCTTTTGGTCTAATAATAGTTAGAATATAAAGTCGATGATAGTTAGCCATTCACTGTACCTACATAATGACTAAATATTATGGATATAAATTACTTATTGCGAGGTTTGTAGGGATAGTTTTTACACCATAACATTATAATTCCAAATTTGAAGTTCTTGATAGGTTTTGTACAGAAACAGAAAGTTATATCAACCGGTATCGTATCCCGAGTATTACGTAAACAAAGGCGTACTACGGTCTGCCTGAACAACTTATTATATTAAACTCCATGCCATCCGCGGAGCAGTCTTGCAAACCAGTTGCTAATAAATGCATTATAACGCATTACTTAAAATAGAAATTAATTAATTCATAAATTAAATTACCTATAAGGTTATCTGTTAAATATCACCTTAAACAAATAAAAAAAATCATTTATTCAGTTTAGGTCCTGATAAGGCACTTATGAGCGTTACAATTGACTCTACCACCGGTTTGGGATATATACACTTAAACTGAGAAGACTCCGGCAAGAAACTCAGCAAGGCAACCTATTTTTTTTCAGTCTTTCAGTTGATCTTTCTTAAATTTATTTACATTTTCAAAAGTACATTTAGATACATTTTCAAATATTTTACACTACTTGTTGTGTTTGTTATTATAAGGAGAAGGTTCTTATGAAAAAAAAAGAAACGGCGTTTGACATAACTGCCAGTTGTGAGACAGTTGGCGCAAATATTGTTTAAAACTGATGGTTCCAAGTTTCTTTTTATTTTCATTTCATGGTAGGACATCGTCTGCCGGGTCCACTAGTTAAAAAATAAGAAAGAGATGGATCACCATGTCGGTGCTTCGGATAAGATAGCTCCTGGGCCGGGACGGGACAAGAAGACAAATAATACAGTCGTACACGGCTCGATAGCACACACACAACGCAGTGGTAAAAAGTTAGTAGGTACATACAAGTTATGATATATGTATGTATACAGTAAGTAGTGCCATCTATTGGTGTAACTCGTACAATAAAATTATCAATCATGGCCTCGATTCTCGATCCTCCGTTCGTCGCGCGTCGTATCGAACCTCAGGTTAGAGTAATGGCAATGTAGTTCGAATATATTTTAATAGATGTCGCTGTGTTACATTAAGTTTTCGGATAGTGTCTGAGCAATTTTATTGGTTTATTATTATTATTTTGAGGTCTGGATGTCACTTCGAACAAAAAAAGTTATCAAAAAGGCTATTCACTCTTACAGTTAAGTTAATGTCAATCTAGGATTTAAATCATGTTATTCACTCAGTTATAAAATCCTTGGATTTATATTAGTAAACGCACGAAAGGAAACAAGTCACTTTATTTTCTGTACCTAAATCTTATTGTTATGAAACTGGTTGTCCTACCATAACAACTTTGTGAAACACAAGCTTACCCTAAGAGTAAAAATAAAACAAATGACTGTAATCAACTGTAATGTTTTTTTTTAATACAGTTGCTCAAAAAGTGGTGTATTACAGGGACGTATAGCATTCGGGATGTGGGCTATTACATACTAGTGCTTTTTTTTTACCTTTACCGAATTAGTGCGTCTCTTTCCCAACTGTCAAAATAATGTCTATTAAAAAGAAAAACCAACCATGAAGTTTTTACTAAAGAGTTTTTGTGATTTATACAAATACGTATTTTTCTAAAAAGAAGCTACTAATTTATTACAATATCAGATTTAATGATTTAATTGAATGAGTTAGGTTAGGTTTCATTTCATTTTATCTCATTAAATTTCATTTTCATTTCATATCAATAAAAAAAAATATACTGAAGACTAAGCTGTATGGATAGTTCCCTTTGGGTGAAGAAAAAAAAAACTCTGCTTATATTCTACGGTTGGCGCCATTTTCCAGAAATTTTCTTTGCGAGTTTAGTTGTTTGTTGCACAAAATGAGTAATTTCGACCCTATTTTTTTTTAATTAACACCACCGGAATCACTATAATTGCACAAACATTGTATGACAAATATACATGAACAATCATACGAAATTAATAATAGTTTGTCTCAAACAGTAAATATGCAACCTAAAACTTCCCCAGTAAGTTTAAAAAACTGTACCAATTTCAATGTACATATATCATTTTTATTTCTTATAACTTTTATAAGAAATAAATGATTAGTTAGTTGAGTTTATTGTGTTTTTATTATTTTATTAAATTGCTTAATTTTTTCGCAACTGTATTAAAAATAATCGTTCAGTACACTTGCGGAACCGTCATTGCAACTTGTTCCGATTTGTCGGAACTCTTTGCATTGACAGCCTTTCCGCACTTGTAATGAAATATACTATAACACTTGTCTTTACGTTTAAGGATAGTTTCTATGTTTAACTACTTAATATGTAAAATTAATGCACGAACAAAGATTGTGTAGGTACGTGAACTCTACCCTCGTTTTCAATCTATATATATATATTCTAGATATCTTTATTCTATATATATATATATATACTTTTAATTGCACTCGGTACGTGAAATGTTGATGCCGGTGACGCGATACAGGTCAAAGTAGACTAATTAGCCACTTTTTAGCCACTCGCTTTCGGAGCGCTTATGACCTATCTACCTTTTTACGTAGGATATAATATATAATATTAGCCTTTGTTGGTCACAAATACATAAGGCTAACTCCAGAATCTTTACGTCACTCACTACAAAAATTGAGTGTGTGTGTGTGTGTGACGGTCACTTCCGAGATAATCAAGATGCTATATTGGACGCACCCTCGACATTTGATCGAGTTCTGATTTCGATTAATGATCATTTCTTGTTAGATTTGATAAAAGATATGCGATTACCGATTGTTTCCTTTAATCTCATTGTTATGGGAATGTGTTTGTTAATAATAACATGAATCGCTGGAATTTAATTTAAAGAGTTAACTTGGTAAATTGGTATTGAAATGTTATTATACTCTAGAGTTGTGAATAAATCATAAAAGAGGTAGAGAAACACAAAAAAATCCGTACTGACCTTGGGTCTGATATCTGTGGTAGGTACTTGACTTTATATCAGCAATTTTAATTTATATTTGGAACTACATAAGCCTTCAAAGGTAAAGGCGGGCTATTAAAAACGTTGATTTAAATTTTATTTTCAGAAACTATAATAAATATAATAGTAATGACATAATAAAATGCATTAATAATTATTAATAAAAACTCATATCTATCTACACTAATATTATAAAGAGGTAAAGTTTGTAAGGTTTTAGGGGGTAATATCTGGATCTACTGAACCGATTTTAAAAATTATTTTACCAATAGAAAGCCACGTTATTTGTGAGTGTCATAGGCTATAATTTTATCCCGGGAAAAGATAAGATCCCACAAGAACGCGGGTGAAACCACCGGGGACAGCTAGTGTTAGATAAAGAGATCAGTATTTAAACGAATCAATAAGCAGAACTTATTTTAGGGGGTAGAGTTTGAAAGTCATTTTAGGTTCTGTCTACATAGTTTTAACTCCTCTTCTCTCCACAAACTTTTTCCTTTGTGTGAATACTAGGTCAGTATTAATTAAAATTTATTGGGAAGAATACGCGTTGACTTACTTGCATGCGCTTCGTAGTGAAGTGACACAAATAAAAGTTTCTTTTACTAACATTGCCTTTCATTCATTATTTATTATAGGTACTTACTTTGTTATATACTTGTGATTTTTTTTTATTGCAACTCTTATTTTAAAAATATACAAAGAGTTGTAATATTTAGGCTAAAACCGGGCGTCGAGTGAAATTGGCAAAAATATATTTTTGGTACTGAAAAATAACTACACAAATATGGAAGTAAAATAAAATTATTCGTTTCAAAAGGCGACTAAACTGATGCTGGATATTTAATTATTTCAAAAACTAGTTTCATACATCAACCAATTTTGTATACTTCTGCAGTAGTTTTAAATTAATTTATTGATTTATGTATATTAGTGTATTAAGAAGCTTGTAGAAAAACCTTACAAAAAAAATATTGCATAATTATGTAAGTGTAAAAATATTTTTTTACACTTACATAATTATAAAACGAATGTTTGATATGTACTAAATAATTTAGAAAACATTTTATTTTAATTTATGCTACACATAATATTGAAAAGTAGAGTAAAATAAGTGAATAGTTCAAATATAAATACCTGCTTAGTGAGTTAATTATATTTTACAATGTAGAAAATGCTTTATTACCAGACAGTAACTTATTTATTAAACTTTTTATGAGTACGCTGTACGACACGGGTATAAAACGTAGGATTTTTGTTAGTAAAATTGATATAAACCTCCGAGGGTTTCATGAAAACGCTTTTATGTGCGGACTTTGATGTACCATGTAGGTATAAAAATGACCTATATTGACAAAAATATATTATGTTATAGATCTTATAAATGCCTTTTAAATACTATCTTATAACCAAGTCAATATCGAATACACAATTATTCATTCATGAGTGATAATTTATTCAGAAACGCAAACAAATGAAGCATTAATCGATAAGCTTGTTATGAAGTGAATTAAATTCACAACAATTACCTGTAATAAAATCTCACCGATCACTTTCGAAAACTTCCAATATTCATAACTGAAACGAACTGGCCACTTTTAAATTTAATGTAAAGTTCTCAAACATTCGAAAATAGAACAATTTGAATTTCGAAAATTATTCACAAATAAAACTAACGAATGAAAAGTGGGTTATTTCAATGAACAGCACGAGGGTACCGCTACGCGGGTTGTACGTTCGAGACCCGCCAGATAACTGGCTACGAGTCGTAGAGGTACTACGAAGCTACGGTCTACGGTGCTGCGACGCAACAGGCAAACATTATTATACGTTTTAACGCTTCTGAACACGTTTTATTGAACAATTTATAAGTAATTTTGTGTTTTGACTGGACTCAATTATAAGTTAAATGTTCAAGTCAACATTACTTAAAATAATTAAAATGTTCTTCATTATAATATGTCATAATCTTTAGCAAAAGTTAATCTATATAAATAAAAAGAGAATTGTCTGATTATTATTATTATTATATAAAGGCTATAGTTTTGTCTGATTTGGCCATAATATAACGATAAGTGTCAAGTAAGTCGGCAAAATCCTGCTAACTGAGAGCTATCTTAGCGTGCGCTGCCTAAACCGTTAGAGTTACATGAAGATAATGTTAAGTTTATTCAAGTATGTTATATTGTTTCACTGAAATAGTTCTAAATAAAAGTTATTTTAAGGCGATGATAGCTCATTGGTAGTGACGTCGGATAACGCGAAGTCAGCTAGTAGAGAATATAAGGTTAAAAGTTCAAATCCTGAAATGAGCTTGACCTTTCAAATTTGAAATGGTGTTAATGGTATAAATATTAGAGCAACTAAGAAACTAAATATTTTTATACATAATTATTTAGGTATTTTTAAATCTCATATGTGCACAAAAATGATTACCAACTAGTGACCTAGTGTTAAGCAAATAAAATTTATCATGAAACTAACATCGAAGGACATCAAAAACACAGACTCCCAGGTACATTCTCTAACTATCTTATTTACCACATTCAACCACCCAACATATGATAAATTTTTTTTTAAAACTGGATAAGCTGTGTTTGACCACAATCTCACCATGGTAAGTGATGATGTGGCCGAAGGTGGTAAGCACACAAAGCATGGGAACTGGCTCTCAAGTGCAGCTGTCGGAACACACCGATAGGTGCTTGGCGACAGATTTTCAACTTGAGGGTGGTAGCCAGCCAGTCGGGTACTACAAAGTACCCTACCACCGTGCTATGGTTTCCTCACGATGTTTTCCTTCACCGAAAGCTCAAGCTCATTATAGGATTCGAACCCACGACCTTCGTCGAGGTATTCGACGTCACATACCACTGAGCTATCATTGCCTTAGAATTTAACTCAGTCAGACCAAATAGAAAAGATAGACAGCGCCCCGCGCATTTAAAGTGAAGCACAGTAAAGGAAGTTAAAGCAAGCCGAATTTTAAAAAGGAAGCCGATCGCGTTCCTCTTTCACGCGAGTGACGCGGTATAACGTACGTGCAGGTCACACACGCAACTTCGTGCACGTTGCTTCACTTCATTGGAGACTATTGTTTACATACGCTCCTTGTACATATTTTATTTGTTTCTTCAACTTTTTTAATTAAATAAAATTTCGAAACCTGTGTGCAAAGCTTGACAATGTAGTGAACGCATCAGTAACTATAGTTAATTAAATCGTTCCGGTTTGGCGGTCAAACGGGGTTTCAGACCCTCGAAAAATAAACACCACCCTTAACAATTTTCCTTCTCGTAATTTTTAAACAAATATTTAAAAAAGAGAAAAGAAAAGGTTTTATTGTTATTATTATTGTTTATAAGAAGTATAAAATTTTACACTTCTTGAGAGCCTGTTGCCTTTTAGGCATGGTTGAGACTAGCATTCCTCTCAAGTTAATAGTGTGTCAAGCACATACCAATTTGTTCTGATAGCAGTACTTGAAACCAGTTCTTTCTGTGCTTACCTTACCACCTTATCATATACATATAATACAGTAGGACTGTGGTCAAATAAAGCCTATACAAATAAAAAATATCATATTTAGGCCATACTGAGGGTTCCTTCAAACGGAACATTATGTCAATTAACACTATCACTCAAGTCAATTATCTGTCTATAGTCAGCCAGTTTAGCCAGCATAAACGAGATCATTTACATCGTAACCCAATCACTTCATGTAGTTCACTCACTCAATTTGTCAGTAGTTTGAAGTAAATCAGTTTACAAAATTATTGTGTAATTAATCGGTAATGATAGTATTTATTTTATTAGTATTTTTGAAATGTTTTTTGTTTATTCAAATTTTTCAAATTCAAATTCTTTATTTCAGACAGATTGTCCATATATTAAAAATAAAAAACAAAAACCGACTTCAAAACTGTAACCTATACCTATGTACAAACATAAACTAAAAAGTAAAGAATAATATTTTAATTTCAAAGCAAGAGCCTTAAAGGACAATCAACAAAATTATTGATATTTATATATCTATTTAATATTTATAAACAGTTCTTTTTGGAGTCGGTGCCAGTCAAGAAGAAGGACAGTTTTGAACTGGACACGAAGTGTTCATACGAGAAAACGTCTTACGACACCTCTCCTTACGGTAATGTTCCTTAGGTCTGCGCCGTCGCTCCCCTACTTTTCGAAAGTTTGTTACAAAGGCAGAATTAAACTGTCCTTCTTGGCTGGCACCGACTCCAAAAAGAACTGTTTATAAATATTAAATAGATATATAAATATCAATAATTTTGTTGATTGTCCTTTAAGGCTCTTGCTTTGAAATTAAAATATTATTCTTTACTTTTTAGTTTATGTTTGTACATAGGTATAGGTTACAGTTTTGAAGTCGGTTTTTGTTTTTTATTTTTAAAAATAATTTTATTTTTTAATTTTAAAAGTTTATTCCTTATTATATGTTATCCTAGGCAAAACTAGTTTGTCCTGAAATCGGGTCTGGCCGGTAAAATATAATATATAACTAGCGGGCCCGGCAGACGTCGTCCTGCCCTGAAATTAAAACAAATCTTGGAACTCGATTCCAGCGCCACCTACCGGGTCCAATTGTATTTTAAAACCATCGAAGAACCCATTGAAGTATACACACGAAATTTCATCCAAATCCAAAAAGTCATGCTCAACGACTCAGTTTGATTCACTAAGGTTTATCAAACGAGATATAATTTTTTTCTTTTTTGTTGATTTTCTCAAAAAGTGCTTAATCAATTTCGATAAAATTTATATGGGACCACCTCTGAAGTATGATCTACCAAACAAAAAAAGAATCATCAAAATCTATTCATAATTGGCAGAGAAATCGCGTAACAAACATACAAAAAAAAACATACAGACGAATTGAGAACCTCCTCCTTTTTTTTGAAGTCGGTTAATAAAAGATACAAACTATGAGAATATACAGATTAAAATAAAAATTAAATTACAATACAAACAATGAAAAATTACAAATGAAATTAAATTATTTTGGTCACGGACTTTTTTTTAATTTAGTTATTTCCAATTTAAAACAATAGTAAGTTTTTACAGAATTATTCGATATTTATGACAAACCTAAATTATTACTTCTTATTCATGATTTAGTAAAAAAAATTTAAACCCATTTTTTATTTACCAACCGGTTTTTTAATTAAACATGTACTTTAAATGTACATCTTTTAGAATGATTCTATTTCACTTTACCAGCAATATTTATATTTGTTAGTAGTGTTCTCAAAAACAGCTCTAACGATTTTGATGAAATCTATAAAAATGAATAAAATTGTCTGTGTAATGATAACTTATTTGAATTCTACCATCTAGAGATTTAGAACAATCACTATTATGTAGGTAATTATTGTAATTGTTTAAGGACAGGGCTTATGAATAAGTACATGTATGTACCTATGTATGTTCTTATCTTATAAATTCGAAGAAAACAAAGTTTGAAAGACAGGGAGGGGTTGTTCCCCCTAGAGATTAAAAAAAAACCGGCCAAGTGCGAGTCGGACTCGCGCACGAAGGGTTCCGTAAAAACGGCAAAAAATCACGTTTGTTGTATGGGAGCCCCCCTTAATTATTAAGTTTATGTTGTTTTTAGTATTCGTTGTTATAGTGGCAATAGAAATACATAATTTGTGAAAATTTCAACTGTCAAGCTATCGCGGTCCTTGAGATACAGCCTGGTGACTGACAGACGGGCGGACAGGCAGTGAAGTCTTAGTAATAGGGTCCCTTTTTTACCTTTTGGGTATTCCGTACCCTTAAAATGTAGCCAAATGCAAAGCAACCAACGCAAACGACTTGCTTGACCGATTTTAGCATATCGAATGAATTGTACAGTCAAGAGCTCAATGAGCTTTACACAAAGGACTTTGTATCGTTCTTATTACATTTACCGTAGGTAGAGGTAGTAAACCTTGCACCATAAACTCTTATAAAGCTTTATGTATCGTGCTCTTGTTTGTACCTAGAAATCATACTTTTATCATTCTCCATATATCAACTGGCAAAATAAAAATTATTTTATTATTTATTCCGATAAGCTTGTATTTGACTGGCCGGAGGTTGTAAGCACACAAAGCCTAGATGGGAACTGGCTCTCAAGTGCACCTGTTGGAACACACCGATACGTGCTTGGCGACAGATTTTCAACTTGGGGGTGGTAGCCAATCATGTACTACAAAGTACCCTACCACCGTGCTATGGTTTTCTCACGATGTTTTCCTTCACCGAAAACTCAAGCTCAATGTAGGATTCTAACCCACGACCATCACCGTGATATCCGACTTCACTATCACTGAGCTATCATCGCCCTATTCCCGTCGCTCGCACTGCCCGCGCGTTGCCAATCGCGAATGAGATAGCGGCCTCGCAATAACGTCCTCTTAAGTGGCTTGGTATATTTTATGTTTGATTCTAATGCATTGAATATATTGCAGGTTTCGTTTCATAGTAGAAAATTGGAAGCAGCTGAAGAATGGCAATGTCTCGCAGGTCATCTCACAATTGTAAGTACAGGCGTTGATTTCTCTCTTCCTTTAAAACAGAGGAAGAGAGAAAGCAGCTTCCAAATTGAATTTGAGGCCTTGAATATTATTATTATGAACTAGCTTTCCGCCCCGCGGTTTCACCCACGTATCCCTTTTTTATCCATTTAGAGATTGAATTTCAAAAAAATCTATCTTATTCTTCGTCTACATCTTAAAAACAATACCTGTGAAAAAAATCAGCTTTCTAGGTCCAAGGGTGTAGACTGGGTGTTGATGAGTCAGGCCTTCTCATTTTTCATACAAACTTTGAACACCCGTTTTACCCCTTCAGGGGTGGAATTTTAGAAAACGTTAAAACACATGTTACTTTATTTTTGATTATTAGCTTAAAAACACAGTTTCATGCTTCTACTCAAAAATGGCGGACTTCCATACAAACATTCAACCCCGTTTCACCCCCTTTAGGGTTGAATTTTAGAAAACACTAAATCATGTGTTTCTTTATTTTTAATTGTTAGCCTCAAAACAAAGTTTCATGCTTCTAGCTTCAAAAATGGCGAACTTCCATACAAACTTTCAAGCCCCGCTTCATCCTTTCAGGGGTGGAATTAAAAAACGCTAAAACACGTGTTTCTTTATTTTTAATTGTTAGCCTAAAAACAAAGTTTCATGGTTCTAGCTTCAAAAAATGGCGGACTTCCATACAAACTTTCAACCCCCGTTTCACCCCCTCAGGGGTAGAAATTTAAAAAACGCTGATACACGTGTTTCTTTATTTTTAATTGTTAGTCTAAAAACAAAGTTTCATGGTTCTAGCTTCAAAAATGACCGACTTTCATACAAACTTTCAACCCCTTTTTCACCCCCTTAAAGGTTGAATTTCGAAAAATCCGTTCTTATTCCTTGGTCAAGTTTTAAAAACAACACCTGGGAAAAAAATCAGCTTTCTAGGTCTAAGGGTTTAGGCTGGGCGTTGATAGATCAGTCAGGACTTCTCCTTTTACATACAGGGTGTACCAGAAAATAGTGTCAAGCGGAAGCCCAGAGGTAGAACACCTTTAGAGGTACCCGTATCACTCAATAAATATTCCGCGATTTTTCGTAGTTTACGAGTTAAAACTTCTTATAATTTTTTTTACCCAATTCCAATTTTGAATACATTTTTAGTCGCAGTCACGCGAGTAGTTGAGATACAGGTCTGAGTTTTTTTTCTTAATTACCTGTATAATAGACCTAGTAGATGCATAAACGTTTGTTACTAAAATTATGACCATTAAGCTTTAAAAAAAAGCAATTTGCAAGAAAGTGGAAATTCAGCTTTTATCTAAAATGTTTGAGGACATTTTAATAATAAAAGTTACATAACTTTTTTCTTTCAAACCAATTTTAAAAACTTGTCCATTTTATCAGCTATGTATCCTGTAAATTTCATTGAGCTATCCTTACAGCTTCCGACTCAAAATTTGATCTAACCAACATGAAGTCGAAATTTAAAATTTGAATGGGTGTCTTAATGTCACATTTTTTTTTAAATTTCATTATTACTGCTCTATTGAGACTCTACATCTTCTAAAGAAGTTTTCTTTTGGTCTTATGAATGTCATTCTATTGTTTTTCACTGTTTCTTCTGCATCTCTCAATGTCGATCTTAATTCTATTAAATTTCTTATTTCTTTGGCGTACACTCATTCTTTATTGTAACCCCAAACGAAAAAGTCAGTAGGGTTTAGGTCTGGGGACCCTGCTGACCACGCAATAGACCCACCGTGACCAATCCACATTTCAACCAATCTTTAATTTAAATGTCCTCAAATATTTTAGATAAAATCTGAATTTCCACTTTCTTGCAAATTGCTTTTTTTTTAAAGCTCTCAATTTTAGTAACAAACGTTTATGCATCTACTAGGTCTATTATTCAGGTAATTTAGAAAAAAAAACTCAAACTTGTATCTCAACTACTCGCGTGACTGTAACTAAAAATGTATTGAAAATCGGAATTGGGTAAAAAAAATTTAAAGAAGTTTTAACTCGTAAACTACGAAAAATCGCGGAACATACATTGAGTGATACGGTTACCTCTAAAGGTGCTCCACCTCTGGGCTTCCGCTTGACACTATTTTCTGGGACATCCTGTATATAGATGAGGTAGAGGTTAGCTACAGTAAGTTATTCATATAATTACTAGCGGACCCGGCAGACGTCATCCTGCTCTGAAATTAAAACATAACTTAGAACCCGATTCCAGCGCCACCTACCGTAACCAATTTTGTTTTCAAATCATCGAGGAGCCCATTGAAATACACACACAAAATTTCAACCAAATCAGTCCGGCCGCTTAAAATGAGTTAATTTGATACCATACTCCTCCGGAACGGCTTGAGCCTAATAAATATAACTACTTTCTCCTATTAGGTTTGGACAGGAACCTTATTCTTTGTCACAGCAAATCCCTTCTAAGCTTTATGTTACAACCTTCTTGCCTCATCATCACTTACCATGCCAAGTCTGTGGTTAAACACACCCTGTTTAAACTAATAACATTATCAAACTCATTTTATTTTCAGATTGGTTTTCAAAATACCTCATTGTAACAGTGGTAGCTGCAGCAGCTTCCAAAGATACAGTAAATGAATATTTGCTCCCAGGGGAAACATACCCAACCTTCTATAACATGCAGTTTTCCTTGGATCCAAACAATGCAGGAAAATTCTATGGTAACGTGACCGTCAATGTCAATACTGACAGAAAAACTAATATGATTGTTCTACATGCCATGGATATGACTATACATGGAATAAGAGTAACCAGTGAAATATCTCCAGAAGTAGATATCTTTGATAGTTTCACATTGGCCACTGACGACACTAATCTGCTTAAAATCAAACTGACAAGTGAAATTCCTGATATGCAATCTTATGTCATAAATATTGATTATGTTGGGAAATTTGCTAATGATATGCGTGGACTTTATGTGTCTTCTTATGAAAAACCTGGAGGGGGAACTGTGTAAGTATAAATAAATAAAACAATTGTTGTTTTTTTTTAGTAATTTAGAGGACTGACAATCAGGTAGTTGGTCTATCCAAAATGTTTGACAATCGCCCCACCAGGCAGCTAGGTTCCGGTGATGAAATGTTTGTTTTTTTCAAATTCAAAGTCAAAGTCAAAACCCTTTATTCCGTAGAGGCCCTAGGCCCTAGGAGGTTACTTAAGAAGGTCGAGCTACAGAAGTTGACACTGTTTTTAATTTGTCTGAGGAAGAACGTAGGATAGTTTTTCAAATTCAAATATATCTTTATTAAGTAAACTTATTACAAGTATTTTTAATCGTCAATTTGATTCGTTAAATTCTAACGCTCGGTTCGGAAGGTTGCTTTTGCTGAGAAGAGCCGGCAATAAACTCAGCAATTACTCTTTTTTTTTAAAAAGCAACTTAGACCTATTGCATTTTATAATTATTTATCTTACTGATAATATAAGTGTGTTATGGCGGCAAAAAAGAAATTGAATTTAGTTAGGAGTGATTTTGTAAACAAACAAACTCAAGCAGACCTGTTCACAAGTATGACGCGTGTGGCAGCCATCGCCCTCCTCGCCATGTTATAGGGAAGTGAGCGACCCGCCACACGACGCCGCCGCAAGCAAAGGCCCTAAAGCGAGCATGACCAACTTGAGCCTGCTAAAAAAAAACTTATCAAAACGTATGAATTAAAACACACAATATATTTTCACTGTGACTACTAACATGTTTGTAACAAGTGAATTGAACAACAATAAAACAGCGCTAGAAGGAAAAAACAATCTACCATACATTATTCTCTCCAAAATATTAAAAATACTTACAAAATAATAGTCTGTGAAGCGAACAATTCATTCAAATGCGTTCTTGTCATCTACAAAATCTGAAACACTATAGTACCCTTTTTTACATAATTTCTGTTTTATTACCTTTTTAAACGACTTCAAAAAAGGAGGAGGTTATATGTTCGACTGTATGTATTTTTTTTTTATGTAGGTATGTTCTTCGATTTCTCCGCCAATTATAAACCGATTTTCAAAATTATTTTTTCATTTGAATGAGTATATTTCGGCGGTGGTCCGATTGTCACCACGTCAGGATCTGATGATGGGATCCTGGGGAAAACGAGGGCAACCCTCAAATTTTATAAGAAGTTATAGTATTTTTCATTCATATACGTACTTATCAAAGCTATTTCCATCTGGTAGTCATCATCTCATGTTGCTGAGCTAATGATAGAAGGTCCAACTCCTTAACGGCTAGGAGTTAGGGGATATTTCTTTAAATATTATAGTCACGTTTAGACTGTAATTTATATTCATATGAGCTGATGATAAAAGGTAAACTCTTTATCGCTTAGGAGTACGTACGTATACGTTGTTCTAGATATTAAATGAAACGCAATATCAAATAGCTGCTGAGAAAGAAGCCTTAATCATTTAGGATAGACGTTCTTTAATTTATTTTAAAGTTTATTTATTTCTGTACTCCCTCGTGCGAGCGACAACTTTAGTTGGTCTACCCATGGTGCTACTTAACTATGACTTTATAAGTAACTAGCTGTCCCCCGCGGTTTCACCCGCGTTCCAGTGGGATTGTATTTTATCCCGGGACAAAAAGTATCCTTATTCCAGGATATAAACTATTAGTGTGCCAAATTTCATCACGATCTTACGCAGCGCACGCAACGGAAGGTTTCAAAAGAAATAAACATTCCACGATTTTTCAAAAAAAAAGAATGGATGCTCAGCTCCTTTTGATCTTAGCGTAATGTTATGTTGCCTTTTTCGATAAATGGGCTATCCAAAACTAAAATATTTTATGTAGTTAGATTAGCGCGTTCTAACAAACAAACAAACTCTTCAGCTCTCTCATATTAGAATAGATAATGTAAATTAATAATCTCCTTAATTTGTTTGAAAACAACTAAATATTTCTTGAAAACATTAAATATCAAAAATTGAAAAATAAAACTTTTTATAAAAAAATAAAAACGACTTCAAAGGCAAATATGTAGCACTAAAAACCGAAAAATAAACTGAATAAGACATAAAATAAAATGGACAATAAATTAGTTCGATAACAAAATAGACCAAATAATTATGTAAACTACCTACGTACCTATACAAATCATTATTCTATAAATACCTTTTGATCTGTTTGAATTCGGTGCCAAGCCCAAATTTCAATGAAAGAAATAATAAATGAAATGAAATGTTTATTCATCCAAATAGGCCTTCACAGGCACAAATAAATAGTAAGATTAAGAGAACCTTACTTAGTAAATACTGGTAAATGGGGTTAAAATAACGACGAAAGATGATCTCACATACGCTCACGAATTCCGTTGCACGCAAGGGGTGGTGTGATGTGGCGGGGGCGGACATGTGAAGCCTATCAAACCTATTAGGCTTGGCACCGACTTCAAATAGATCAAAAGGTATTTATAGAATAATGATTTGTATAGGTACGTAGGTAGTTTACATAAGTATTTGGTCTATTTTGTTATCGAACTAATTTATTGTCCATTTTATTTTATGTCTTATTCAGTTTATTTTTCGGTTTTTAGTGCTACATATTTGTCTTTGAAGTCGTTTTTATTTTTAAATCTATATACAGATAGTTTTTGAATTTCTATGGGTACTTTGTTATAGAAACGTATACATTGCCCCTTGAACGAGTTCCTAACTTTGCTGAGCCGAGTAACTGGCACAGCAAGATTGTGCTTATGTCTGGTGTTCAAGCTAAAAGTGTCGCTAATCTTAGGAAAGTTTTGGATATTTTTCCGTACATAAATTAGATTTTCGTAAATATACTGTGAAGAGACTGTCATTATATTAATAGATTTAAACTTATCTTTAAGATAATCTCTAGGACTTAAGTTATATATAGCGCGAATAGCCTTTTTCTGCAGTATAAACACTATTGATGTCGGCACCACTACCCCAGAGGAGAATGCCGTAAGACATCAATCTGTATGTTTACGTTAAGAATTGCACCTATGTATTTTATAATTTCAGAAATATGATCATGTCGCAATTGGAACCCACCTTTGCGCGCCGCGTATTTCCCTGCTACGATGAGCCAAAATACAAAACCAGTTTCAGAACGACTATTTATTCTCCTGAAGACTATGACGTGAGATGTAATAGTGTAGAAAAATCAGTTCCACTCAAGTATGTTATATTTATGTCATAGATTAAGATGCCTGTAATAGTAGATTGTATCATAAGGGACCAAAACAATATTTTTACGGCGAGGGCGCTTTTTTGAATCCAGATCGAAGTGAGGGATTCTTTAGTAGAATCCTGAACGTAGCGAGGGATTCAAAGTACGTCGCTCGAGCCAAAAATATATTTGCACCCGAGTGGTACACTCTACTTTTCATCACCCTCTATGAGAAAATAGAAGGCGCTTCATATTTTGAGTGTACTTCATGACTGGGTGTACTTGCAGAAAAAAAAACATTTTTTATTATTATTATTCAGCTATTATTCGGCGGCGCGACTATGGGCCGTCCTACTCGTACCAGCCAGTCTTTATTCAAACAACATTTGCGTTCCATTTCTTTGGCGCTGAACACTAAGATATTCCAAATTCAATAAGTGCGCGGCAAAGATAATTTCGGTGCACTTATAAAAAGTTATAAAAAGCGCTAAAAGTTTCTTATAGAAATCACCACCTTTGTGTACACTTAAAGGCGAACCAAGTCGTCCTTTTCGAATAGATGGGATGAAAAAAGCTATACATTTCACCTTATACTAAATTTCATCAAAATTTTATTCGCATTTATAATATTAGTGAGTTGCATTATGATTATAAAATTCTTTATTCCAGACCTTTAATCCCAGGATATCGTAATCATGAATTTGAAGACACGATGCCTTTACCGACATACCTTTTTGCGGTTCTGGTTTCAAAATTACCCCATATCGACAACTCAAAACATCCTATTAGCCATATACCGTTCAAAGTGTTCTCAAGACCCAGTACCCAAGACAATGCAGCATTCGCCCTGGAGTATGGACAAAAAAGTATGAACGTTTTGGCGGAGTATCTGGGCTCCGCTTATAAAGGGTCAAAGATGGATATGGTAGCTGTTCCTGATTGTTTTGGCGATGATATGGAGAATTCGGAACTTACTGTGTTCAAGTGTGTCTTCGGGAACTGGGGTAAGTTGAAAACCAGCGCTGCGGACGCATCAACATGTATCCGCAGCATAAGCTGAACTTACCCCTTTTGCCCTACGCGTTAAATGTACTGTGTGTTTTCTTTTTATGTTTTATGTAAGGCAATAAATATTTTTCATTTCATTTCATTTTCATTTCAAGTGAGTGGATATTTATCTATAGCTGGCTTGCTAACCAAACAGATGTTGTCATGTCCAAAAAAAAACATAGAAAAATAACTTTCAGTTTTTCTTGAATTTTTCAATTAAGGCGATGATAGCTCAGTAGCAAGCAAACTTATCGCCAAGCACCTATCGGTGTGTTCCGGCAGTGGCACTTGTTACCCTTAAGGCATTGTAAGGTCATCAACACATTGGCAATGCCCCTGCTATTGCTAATGTCTAGAGACCCGATCAAATATATGCAACATAAAAAACTTGTGCATGGAAAATGCTTCAAATATTTTCACCTATATGGACGAAATAAGTAACATGAAATAATTAAAAAGAAAGTTTTAGTTTTTTTATTTCAAAATCAGCATATTTTTGTGAATTCTGGGACGACTGGTTTGAATTGAAAAAATATTTTAGTGTTGGATAGTCCATCGCCTATAGCTTGATAATTGTGGTAATCTTGGTACCAGGAATTATCAGCTGCTATCAAGCAATAGATTATCTGACAACTTTATTTAGTAATTTAAAAAAAATCACCATTTAAATATTCTTAACTTTGTGATTTAAGGGCGTAGTTTAGTATAGGTAAAATACCAATATAGCCGTTTTCTTACCCGAGAAAGTAAAAAAGTCTTCGCGAATTTTGAAAAAAGACCAACCTATAATATGTAATACCTTAGATTAATGATAGGTCATCGCGCGCTCTGACCGATGACCTATTTATTAATCTATGCGTAATACCTACCTATGTCAACTAATTACGGAATAAATGCAAATAACTTCTTTCACAAAAATATCCCTTTTTAGTTAACTCATCATTTCTTTTTATTAACAGAGAAAGTAATCTACTTTTCAAAAAAGGTGTTACAACCACATTAGAGAAGTTAAATATTCGCAGGACAATTGCTCATGAATTCTCCCATCAATGGTTCGGAAATGAAGTAACGTTTCGATCTTGGTCCGTTTTATGGATTAGCGAAGGATTGGCTACCTACTTCGAACGAGTTATTGTTGATATTGTAAGTATCTAATATAAGTTCATTTGACATTATTATTTTATGTATTTAGAATCTGTTTACTACTTTCGGTTACATTGTCATTCCTCATGATCTACGTGAACAATTTAAAATAATTGATTTACCATCATCCATGTAGTGTAGATAGATGTATTAGGCACTTATAAATAGTAATATTAAGAAAGGTCATCATCACCGACGTCTCACACAGGATTTCACTACTAGGGATCCTTACTTTCCGTAGCAGCAAAAGAAGATTTATTATGGACTTCACATTGAATTTTACTTCTCAGAAATTTAGTTCCTTCACCAAATAGAGCGTGATAAAACCTACCAGACATTGTTACTAGCTCTTATTTTTTGAAATATATTTTTTTTCTTTGATATCTAATAACTAAATATACAGAATCAGCGACAAAAATGGCCTTACCGAATGAGCACCCTAACATTAACATTTGGGTGGTCTTTTAATCTAGTAGCATTCGAATGCTCCGACGGTAAACATGCCTCAGTGCTCGTTTAAGATATATTTTGGCTAGCAGGTATGATGTCTGAGAACTTGAAAAAATAACTTGTAGGTTTACCATATTACCCAACACAATTTGGGACACTTTTGAGAGAACTTGCTTGGGATTGTTTATCTTTAGTTATTAGAATTATCAATGATTTTTTCTTCAGCTGGAACCAGAATTGCGTATGGTTGACCAGTCAATGAAAAATCTACGATATATATTACAACAAGATGTCGATCTCAACCCCATGACTAATCAGGTGTCTACGCCAAAGCAGATACAAGACAATTTTAAGTTTATTGCTTATCTGAAAGGTAAATTACTTGTACATTACGATCGAACACATCTTTTATAAACACGGGTAAGTAGAAGATAAACAAGGCATTTTATTTAGATACACCTTCAAAATTACATTGCGATGATAGCTCAGTGGTAGACTTGTAAAATGTCTTTTGTGTAAATTATTCTTTCTAATAAAATTGTATGTTGCTCAATATATTGAACTAAAATTAAATTAGTACCTTTTTATTTTCAGGCGCCTTTGTGTTCCGTATGTTACAGCATATGCTAACACCGCAGGTATTCAGAGATGGTCTTAAAAAGTATATTGAGGAGAAGTAAGTGCTATTTTATCAATTTCATACCTACAATACACAATATAAACAATTTTATGCATTAACATTCTTATTAAATAATGAAAACTGGTATAAGACATCAGTCAAAAGTAGTTATTTTTATGTAACTACTCATAAAGCTTCAAAAAATTACAGCTCAAGTTAGTAACAATAACAGTTCTGTAATAAAATCTTCTTCTTCTTTCTTTCCTTATCCCACGCTAGGTGGGGTCGGCACAACATGTTTCCCTCTTCCACTCCGCTCTATAGTTAATCAATAGTTCTGTAATAAAATATCCCTTAATATTAAAACAGATCTGTAAGTGCTTAGTGACCTACTTATTGTGAACTCTAGGGTGAACCCCACCGTGCTATGGTTTCTTCATGTTGTTTTCGAGCTCATTCGAACTTTAAAACTGAAACAATAGAAAAAACTTTGATTTGTTGATCTTCGACTTTCCAGTACCAACCGTGCAGCGGCTCCTAAAAACTTATATTACGCGATGCAACAAGTTCTTGACGCGTCATCACACAAGATCCCATACAAACTGGAAACCATCATGAATCGATGGGCTCAGCAACCCGGCTACCCGCTCCTGACTGTTTGGAGGAGTGCATCCTCTGCTGACTCTGTGTTTGTCAAACAGGTGCGTATTCACGGTCCCCTATCCTAAGCTAAACAAAGCTTGAACATCGTACGGTGTCAATCGGGAACGGCTGCACTTGAGAGCCAGTTCCCATCTAAGCTTTGTGTGCTTACCACCTTCGGCCACATCATCACTTACCATGGTGAGATTGCGGTCAAACACAAGCTTCAGAAGTAAAAAATAATGTTTTTTATTATTGCCTCAGAAACATTTCCACACTGAACTCTCGAATAAGTGCTGGCATATTTCTTTGAATTGGGCCACATCAACAACAAGCGATTTCTCGGACACTAGGCCTCAATACTGGTTGCAAGCCAAATTATCTACTTTCACCGTCAACATCCCTGGACTTTCAAAATCTCAATGGTTTATTATCGACAAGCAATGGACAGGTATGTTTTTTATTCCTATTACTCAAGAAATTTATTTAGGTTTTTTTTTTCTCGATAGGCTTGTGTTTGACCACAATCTCACCATGGTAAGTGATGATGTGGCCGAAGATGGTAAGCACACAAAGCCTAGATGGGAACTGGCTCTCAAGTGCAGCTGTCGGAACACACCGATAGGTGCTTGGCGACAGATTTTCAACTTGAGGGTGGTAGCCAGCCAGTTGGGTACTACAAATTACCCTACCGACTGTTCCAAGCTGGTATAAAATACAAGGATTAAAACAAATGGATAAGTGTGAAATATGTACACAAGCAAAACAAACAAGACTGCCGTTTAATACAGTAAGAACCAGAGCCATAAGACCATTACAATTAATACATACAGATGTTTGTAGACCATTTGAAAATAAAACATATGATGGTTATACTTATGTTTTAACCATTATGGATGACTACACCTATTTTACAAAAAACATATCTATTAAAGTATAAAAATGAGGTTAAGGATAAACTAAGAAATTATATAGAAGAAACTGAAAGGGAGAGAAGTGAAAAAGTCTCAACTATAAGATGTGATAATGGGGGTGAATACACAAGCTATGACTTTAGAGAATGGTGTATGAAGAAAGGAATAAAATTAGATTTAACAGTACCATATACTCCCCAATTAAATGGGAAGGCGGAAAGATTAAACCGGGCACTACTAGATAAAACCAGAGCACTACTGTTTGATTCTGAATTTGGAAAAGAAATGTGGGGAGAAGCTATATACTGTGGGATCACATCAACAACGAGCATCGAGCCCCGACTACCGGACCGCTCCAAGCGCGCGCCTTTTTACGTTCTCATATCTCCCTCGCACATGTACTTCTCGCTCTCGCCTCACTCGTAGATTTCGTTCCTATTATTGCTGTCGTGTGATTGGTCAGATCCAAAATGTTAGCTCGTCATCTACGTATTAACACATGACCAACAAATTGAGTACTTAATAAGCAAGTTTTACTTCAATAAAAAACAGAGTGGTCAAGCTGTTTCCGGCTACCCTCATCACGCTCCTGACAGCGATCTTTAACGCTGCCCTCTCCAACAACATTTTTCCACACCAGTGGAAAACAGCCCACGTAATTGGGATCCCCAAACCCGGCAAACCTAAATCCGAGCCCTCCAGTTACAGACCTATCAGCTTGCTCAACGTCATGGGCAAAATATACGAAAGGTTAATCTACCTCCGACTCAAAGCGTACGCCGACGCTAATAAACTCATCCCCGACGAGCAGTTTGGCTTTCGAACCAGACACTCGTGCGTTCAACAAGTCCATCGTATTGTTGAACACATCTCCGCCAACTTCCAGAAAGGTCAAATGACCGGCGTCCTCTTTTTCGATGTTGCAAAGGCATTCGACAAAGTCTGGCACAACGGCTTAATCTTTAAGCTGTACAAACTCGGAGTGCCAGTCAGACTCGTGACCATCCTACGAGACTTCTTGTCGAATCGCCATTTCAACTACCGAATAACAGGAGCGCTATCCTCACCCCACCCCGTCTTAGCCGGAGTCCCCCAAGGCTCTGTGCTGTCCCCCCTACTGTTCACACTCTACACGAGTGACATCCCCAAAGCTGGCAAAGCACAGCTAGCCCTTTTCGCGGACGACACCGCAATTTACTATTCAGGCAGATGCCCCACGGCAATTGCCAAAGTCCTCCAAGCCGCAACTCACACCCTAGGTCCCTGGTTTCGGAAATGGAGAATTGAAATAAATCCCACCAAAAGTCAGGCGGTACTGTTCTTCAGTCCCGCCAAGAAATACATTCCCACTCTCCCCCCTCCAGTCACCATGTTTGGCGAACCGATCCCTTGGGAGAGGCAAGCTAAATATCTCGGTGTTACCCTGGATGATCGTTTGTCCTTTTCCAACCACATAAGGAAGGTTCGTGCACGCGCCTACCTTGTGTCCAGTCGCCTTCACTTCATGCTAAACTCAAAGTCCAAACTTGCCCTAAAAAGCAAGGTCAGACTTTACACCGCGTGCATCCGCCCCATTATGCTCTATGCATGCACTGTGTTCGCACATGCATCCCCCAAGCTGATCCATAGCCTCCAAGTGGTTCAAAACCGCTTCATGCGCAAAGCCACGGGCGCCCCGTGGTACATGCGTAACCTAGATCTACACATAGACCTCAATCTGCCCACAGTTAAGCAATTCATTAAGTGCGCTTCTCGCCGTTATTACGATCGTGCCCTAAACCACGCGAATCCGTTAATAGTCAAAACTGCCAACTATACTCCCTCAAAGATCTCAAAAATCCGTAGGCCTAAGGTCGCCCTCAGCGAACCGGATGACCCCATAACTCTAGCTCAAATTCAGGATAGGGAGGCTCGCGCAGCCCTCGAGAAACAACGCCCGCGTTTCCGCCCTCGCCGGAGAGGCCCGTCGCGACGTCCCACACAGATTCAGTCTCGTCCCCCCGTTAGTCAGTCGTTAACGGCCCGAGCCGCCACAGTCAGTAATCCGACCGTCCCCTAAAAACTCCTCTAAATCGCTTAGGCGAAGTCCGTCCCACTTTTTGTGTCCCCCGACGACGCCCTGAGCCGAGGTTCGGGCCCCAACTGGGGCGCCCTCAGCGGTGAGTCGTCACAAACAAACACGGCTGAGAGCCCTAAGCGCTCGCCGAATAGTCCGCGTAAGGGTGTCTATGGTCCTTCAGACCGCCACCTTTAAGTCCTCCTCAAAAAAAAAAAAAAAAATTCAATAAAAAATCAGATTGATTCCTTGTACCAGCGTTTTAATTCTACTCTCAAGTACTACAATTTGGTGACCCCGAAGACTGAGCAACATAAACGGAATTGTGAATCATGGAGAGCAAGACTACCGCAGCCCTCATTGAATCGCCTGTCGACCTTGCTGCTGTCTCAATACAGTCTCGACTTATACCGTTCTGGCAAAATTACCCCGTACATTGGTTTATCCAATTTGAAGCTGTCATCGAGCCGCTGAAAACAAGTGATGAAAACAAATATCGTTACGTTCTTGGCCAACTTAAACAGACGGATCTTCAACATCTCACTGACATTCTCATCAAGCCTCCCGAGACAGGAAAATATGAAGCCATCAAGAAACGCCTAATTTTATTGTTTAAACAGATTCAGGAGTTAATCAGCCGTCATGCCAACGTCTTCAATTCTGATGAAGTTGGCATTATCGCCAGTATACAATATAACATTGAAACTTACATCGATTGGAAAAAGGAGAACATCCCCAGAGTCGAATCCTGTCTTAGGCAGAGCTACGGAAGAGCCTCGAATCTCTCCTTTAATATAGTCACTATAGTTATTGCCGCTTTTCTAGTAATTTTTACGTATCAATAAAACTTAAGGTAGTAAGTACCTTGATAAAAATTGTATACGTAATAATAATATAATAGTTAGAAGCTTTTTTGTTAACCATGAATGTTTCACTTTGATCTATCATTGGTTTTAAATATGAGGCAACATTAGGTACTATATTTTGATATAAATAAATATATTTAATATTTACAACAAATGTACAAAATATACATGCAAATGTACAATTACAATACATAAAAAACATCTTCGAGGCTGCCGCTGCTGCCGATCGGCAAGGTTCCCAGAAGGCTGGCAGCGTTTCCTCTTTGGATGGCCAAGCTGATGCGTTGGCGGAAAAAGCTCCCCGCCCGCCGGTCACCCGAGGCCTCGATTATTTTTTTACATAAAATATTTGCGAAACGACGAGCTTATCTTATCTTATCTTGTAATTAGGTTTAAGCAACCGTTTCTTTTGTTTTAGTTTTGTGGAAATCCCTCATAACAATTGTGTTAAGTCTATAATATGTATTATTTTGTCATGTAATAAGCTGTTGATTTCCCTTATCAATAAATAAATAAATAAGAAATCAAATTATAGTAGGTAGGTATCATCGTATACCTAGCTTTAGGTATTTTCTATCAGATTCCCATGATTATTTCCCTATAATGATAAAACCCGTATTTATACTTTTGTGGCATTCCGATTTTAGTTAATTTATATGCATTTATTAAACGCAAGTAACTGCAGTGAACGTGTTATATCAAGTTTTAATTACATTTCATTTTCATTAAATAATATTATTGTAGTTACATTAGGTAGATAGATTTGATTGAATAGTCCAGGCAAATTAGTCAAATTAAGGCAAGAATCTCGGAATGAGAGATAGCCGGCTGTAAACTTGTATAAACCTTTATTTTGACACCTTAAAACGTGTCTCAAAACCTACTTATCGTAGGGTGTCCGCGACTACAGATTTTTCAAGGTCAAAGGTCAAAAAATCGTTTTAAAAAAGAAGATTAAATTCTCTACAACGTTTGTTCATATGCTGTTTTTATATCTTGAACCAGTGTAGAGAATTTAATCCTCTACAATATTTATATTAATACAAATACCATAAAACCCATAGGAAACGAGATATTTGTAATAAATGTGTAAAAAAACTATTTCTTGACCTTAAACACTGTAGTCGCGGACACCCTACGATAAGTAGGTGTTGAGACAAGTTTTAAGGTGTCAAAATAATGGTTTATACAAGTTTACAGCTGACTATCTCTCATTCCGTGGTGAAACCCTAATTTTCCTGGACTATGATTCAAAAATTACGTGAGCCAACTAATTAATTAAAGCCTCAGCTGAAAATCGGCGTTATAACCTGGTTAACTATGGTCATAGCACCATCCTGAGCTCACGCCAGTTTATCAATACACATTGCGGCCTTTCACAATAAATGATTTTCTTCTAAAAAATCTTTCATTTTTAATAAGATCCCAAGCAACCTTTTTGCGATTTACAAACATAATCTTACCCCACGGCTTCCGCAACCCCGCGCTTTTTTTTCACGTGAGGAAATCCTCATGGATACCCGGCCGCTCGAGGGGGTAGCTGGCCAGGTTGCGAATTTACAAAGGCATCATTTGAGTCACGAGTCAGACTCTAATAGATTAGCTTTTGTTTATGCATATTACTCTACAATACCTAATCTACCTTAGTAAAAAAATTGACCCAAATGGATTAGCTTCTTGCCTTGATATTTTCAAAGAAATGTACGGACAAAACCTAGTCAAGTAGAGGCTCACCCCAACTTAACTTGAAAAGAAGAAATCCGTAAGACCTCACTTCACAATACAATTATCACAGTATTTAATCTAGAAAAAAAAATCAAGCAAGTGCTAAAAAAAAGATTGATTAGGTTAGAAGTGTAAAACGATCACGAAGCGCAGCGAGCGATCGTCTTACACGATCGCTCGCTTAGCTAACGATCGGTAAATATCGGTATCAAATGGAATAGCACTTGTTGGTGCAATGTTAGAATGAATTTATCGAACAAAGTCGGTCAATTTCTGTACTAGAATAGATTAGGGTTTCGTCAAGTTTTTGTCAAACAAAAGTTAAGCCAGTTCGCAGTTTGTAAATTCGCGGCCGGGTTATGAGAGACTCCTACTGACTAAAACCCCACGGTGTTTCTACAGCTCGCTGTTGGAACTGGCTCCCAAGTATAGCTGCCGGAACACACCGATAGGTGCTTGGCGACAGATTTTCAATTTGAGGGTGGTAACCAGCCAGTCGGGTACTACAAAGTACCCTACTACTGTGATATGGTTTCCTCACGATGTTTTCCTTCACCGAAAGCTCAAGCTCATTGGAGAATTCAAACCCACGACCTTCGCCGCGGTATCCGACGTAACTACCACTGAGCTATCATTGCCTTAACCTTAAAATCGCTGTCAAAGAACTGAGACTTCTCAATTGTTCTAGTCCACTGCTCCTTCGTTACGACTCAAAATTACAGGAACTTCTACTGGAAACACCGTCACCCATCGTACTCGCCAGACCTAGCTAATTCATGGATAAGGACCTTATACTTAAAAGCTGACAATAAACTTCTTGATGCTGATTTACCCCCTTCGCACACGGCGTCGTAGCGTAAACGTATCGTAATCCGCGCGTATGACGAGAGCAGTACGAGCATGAACATTTTCAAACGAGTCCGCACACAAAGCGGTGTTGCAGCTAATCGTAGGAGGCGTTTGTTGTCATTGCATCGTAACGATACGCTTACTCTACGACGCCGTGTGTGAAGGAGGTTATTTGTCTACTACTATGTGAATTTCTATGACTGACCATCAAATTGCCCAATAAATTGTATTGTATTGTAAATAAATAGTAAATAGCTAATCAGGTCTATTATAAAAGTAAGATTAGATAACTTTATTATAAAATATTTCGAATGAACACTTGATTATACGATAAAATATAGTAATGAGCTCAATGTGAATTATAGTACCTAGTGAATTATATATCTACACATATATTATAAAGAGGTAAAGTTTGTTTGTAAGTTTGGAGGTAATCTCCGGAAATACCGATCTGTCAGTACCCTGATTGCTGCAGATTTAATTTCACGTCAAAAACGTGGGCTAGTCTTAAATAAAGTAAAATTCTGAAGATGCGGTTCAGACTCTCGATTGTGGAGCTCTACAATTTAGTATTGAAACGCAGCTGTGAATTACTTTTTTTACGTTTTGCTATGCAAAGTAAGAATGGGCCGTATCTTGTTTAATTTATTGTGTAAATTAGGAATAAACAGTGTTTTAGCGTTCAATGAGTAAAGATAGGTACGTAAGGATAGGTACCTAAGTATTCGATTTTGAGCCGCGACTAAAATAATTGAATTTAGACGGCCTATAAAATAACGTTCTAACTATAAAAAAATATATTCTTGAAATTTAAGTTTTGATTCTTATTCTGTAAAACAGGACTTATATTCGAATCGAACGAAATTAAAAACTTACTTTAAGTATACCTAAATTCCGCGAGTCCTCCAAATGGTATCATTGTCTTGCTTCTAAAAACCATCAGGTTTCAGGCACAAAACTATTATTTCCTAATATCTGACGGGGAAAAACCTCGAATTAAAACTTTACCAATTTGAGTTCGAGTCACAAAGTGCTTGTGTGTACGGGCATTTACCTCTTAGTTCAGAACTTAATATTTCAGGAACGGTCCCGGACGAAGCGCTCTAAGGCCCGACCTCAATCCAGGGAGTTGCAATATGAATGACACTGCCTCGCTCCGTATGGGCCATGAATACCAACTAAGCCGCGCTAAGTGTTAGTAGGTACCTAAATGTTAACTTTAAATGGAAACGGTGCTACCAAGTAGGTCCTACTTCGGTTGAATGTTGGTTAAAGATATTTTACCTGTTTATATTTAGTAGTAGAATTAATTTGTTTCTATATCTGTGGGGTCAAAGGCCCGGAAAACTTAATGCCCAAATCATTTTCCATTTGCCCTAATATTTTTCTCTGTGCAAGCTCGTTCTGCATTTATCTTTTTTTTCCACAATGTAGTTGAACGGCGCTCCATAATACATACATAAAATTCCACGTCATAGTTTTTACTATTCCAGACTAGTTATTGCAGTAAGTTAATTATAAAACTTCGGGCTATTCAATGCGTTTAATTGACTTATTTTATTCGCTTCTAAAACTTCTGTAGCTCGCCCTTCATAAGTGACCTCCTAGAGCCCTGAATAATGAAAACATATTACTTGAATGGTTTTGTGCTTGAGCTTTTAATGGAGAGAAACATGATACACAACAAAATTCATGAAGAAATAGGTGTTGTCTGGCATACCACCCTCAAATTGAAGATCGGTGACAAATATTCCAGCCGCTGTACTTTGGAGACAGTTTTATTCTAGGCATAGTGTGTCTTAACCATTGTGCGTGTTTGATCAAAAACAAGATTCTTTTTTTTTATACTGGATAAGCTTGTGTTTTGACCACAATCTCACCATGGTAAGTGATGATGTGGCCAAAGGTGGTAAGCACACAAAGCCTAGATGGGAACTGGCTCTCAAGTGCAGCTGTCGGAACACACCGATAGGTGCTTGGCGACAGATTTTCAACTTGAGGGTGGTAGCCAGCCAGTCGGGTACTACAAAGTACCCTACCACCGTGCTATGGTTTCCTCACGATGTTTTCCTTCACCGAAAGCTCAAGCTCATTGTAGGATTCGAACCCACGACCTTCGTCGCGGTATTCGACGTCAGCGTGAAGATGTGCATAAATTTAGAGCAGTAAAATCAATTCAACTTTCTTATTTTTGATAAATGTTTTATGATGACTTCAGTAAACACGGGTGAAAAGTAGTGATTAGATATGCAGAAGTTATAATAAGCCTTTTGAATTCAAGGTTTTATTTACCTTGTGCGTAATTTAGTATGGTTCCGTAGTAGATTTACACACGCTGTACGTTGTATCTCGTCCGTTTCAGTCTCTTTCATAATAATCATCACTCGCAACACTTATCAATCATCACTTCAAGGATGACTTTGGTTGGTTGGAGTGAGAAGACACAGAAGTTCATACGTACAATGGCCTAATCAAGAGTCTAAGAGCGGAAACAGCCCAGATAAAACAAACAATATCTTCTGGTCTTAATATATTCGTGTGTGGAATAGTGGGGATCCCTAAAAAAATATTTGAAGCGTGTCGTTTATAACAGATTTTGTTAATCGCAAGATTTAATTGATTAATATAAAAATCAATCATGTACTTAGCCAACGATCAAAAAGATTAGTATAATCACGTTTTATCTACCACGTAATTTTATTTAGTTTTTCTTTGGTAGTACTTATGTAAATACATGATAGAAGGTAAGTTATTTTTCAAAGTGATATTTTATAACTTTGCGAGTTTAATATTGGTAAAATTAAAACTAGGTACGTTCTTTGTAAGCTTTCATTATTTTTAGTTAAAAAAATAACTACCAAACATTGGACTAGTATTTGACGATGTTTATAAATTAAGTTAAATCTAAACAAATTTTTTTTTGACAAAATAGTTTGATTATTCTGACAAAATACATAGTATACCTTTGTTTCCAATCGGTATCGATTAAGATAAAAGTTAAAAAGGGCACAATTTTTTTTTCATGTTTTAATATAATGATAATATACCTACATATTATGTTTATTCATGGCAAATCAGAAAATCGAAATTAAAAAAATATCAATTTTAAAACCTATTTGATACCCTCCATGCATTCCTCAGAAAAATGGTCTTGACAGACAGACAGACAGACAGACAGACAGACGAACAATAAAGTGATCCTATAAAGGTTCAGTTTTTTCCTTTTGAGATACGGCACCCTTAAATGGAAAAACCCTGGATTACATTTAGCTTGATGATGAATATTGAAGAATTAATATTGCACCCAGCTCTATAACTTTGGGTTGCAGATATTGGTTCATACTAGGTTTGAGTAGGGCGATGATCATCAAAAAAATGGCTGCTCTTTTATATGAATAGTAAATAAACAGTAAAACTGTAGTATTTGTTAAAATATTTTCAATTAGGTATTAGGCAACTTCCTCTCAGTGCGTGTCAAGTGGAGATATTTTATCATATATTTATCTTTTGTGATAACTGTGCCTGGGTTTATCTACTTGAAACATGATAAATTCTTTATACATTCTTCAATAAAAATATTCAACTTTTGATAACATTATCTATGTGGCTAGAGTAAATATCTGTAATTTTATATTTCTTCTAAAATGTTGACCGCTTTCGAAAAAAACTTACGGTCTATTAAATAATACAGATACATTATCCTACTAATATCATAAATCAGAAAGTATGTTTGGATGTTTGTTTCTCAATCACGTAAAAACGGCTGAACGGATTTTGATGAAACTTGGCATAAATAACGGAGCAAAAACTATTACAAATGGGAAAGTTTTATATGAATTTAGCAAACAGAAAGATAAAAATCAAATTAAAAAAAAGTATTTTCTTTTCAGACATGTATTTACTGCTATGCCTAGCCATTTTTGCTCCGGTATTAGGTGTGCCTTTTACCGGTGAAGTACCTATAAACGACATATCACGTAGTGACAACCTTGCAGCTCAATATGTGCTACCAGGAGAATCGTTCCCTACTTTTTATGACGTCCAGCTTGTGTTGGATCCGAGCAATGTAGAATACTTCTACGGAAATGTGTCAATAAGGATCCTTACTTACGGTACTAGTGAAATTACTCTACACGCCATGAGTATGACTATTGACAGAATTAGAGTTACCAGCGACAGAAATCCAGATGAAGATATCTATGCTAATTTCACTTTGGCCACTGATGACACACATCTGCTTAAAATTAGCCTGACTAGGGAAATACCTGCAATGGAACCTTATATTATCCATATTGATTATGTTGCACAATTTGCTGAGAATATGTTTGGAGTTTATGTTTCCTCTTATCAAGAACCTGGACAAGGAACTGTGTAAGTAACCTTTTTATTAGATTGTGAATCTATCGTTTTTAGATGATAAACTAAAGTCTAAGGCGATGATAGCTCAGTGGTTAGTGACGTCGAATACCGCGGCGAAGGTCGTGGGTTCGAATCCTACAGTGAGCTTGAGCTTTCGGTGAAGGAAAACATCGTGAGGAAACCATAGCACTTTGTAGTACCCTACCACCCTCAAGTTGAAAATCTGTCGCCAAGCACCTATCGGTGTGTTCCGACAAATGCACTTGAGAGCCAGTTCCCATCTAGGCTTTGTGTGCTTACCACCTTCGGCCACATCATCACTTACAATAGTGACATTGTAGTCAAACACAAGCCTATCCAGAATAAAAAATATATATCATGGCTTGACTATTGTTAGTAATTTGATCATATTGTTCTATTTCAACGAAATTTAAATATTTTTTTTACAAACGTTTTTATTTAACTTCACCTATTAGTAGGTTGGTAGGCACCTATGATTTGTTTGGTCACCTATGTTGACAATACAATTTTATATACTCAATATTTGTTTTGAAAATAGGAATTGTTAAATAGGGTAGGTATTATTTTTATTTCAGAAACTTGATCACATCCCAACTACAACCTACCTTTGCTCGCCGTGCATTCCCATGCTATGATGAGCCAGCACTGAAAGCCATCTTCAGAACCACTATTTACGCTCCCCCAGCATACCCTGTTGTAAGAAGTAATACCGTGGAGAGGACAGACCAACTCAAGTATGTACTATCTCGTATTGTAACAGCCTGAAGTTGTCTGCAAAAAGATGCATTTGCCGTTCACATGATTTATAAGGATTGTAATGAAATCATTATGTATAAAACAAGATCTTATTTATTTTTCAGACCTAACGTTACAGGCTTCATCAAATACGAATACGAAGATACATTAGTGATGTCCACATACCTTCTTGCATACCTGGTTTCAAACTTCAACTACATTGACAACACACAGAATCCTATCTACCACATACCCTTTAGGGTTTATTCAAGACCTGGTACCCAAGAAACTGCAGCATTCGCTCTGGACTTTGGTCAGAAGAATATGATGGCTCTGGAAAACTACACAGATTTCGCTTATGAATTTCCAAAGATGGATAAAGCTGCTGTACCTGATTTTGCTGCCGGTGCCATGGAGAATTGGGGCCTTGTTATTTACAGGTAAGTAACTTTTTTATATGAATTATTATGACAATTTGGGAATATGCACGTGACTTCAAAACGGACGATTTTTTAAAAATGTAATCCTTATTATTACAAAAACATACCTACATAAGCTAAATTTAATCATCAAAAAGTGTCTGTTTTTAAATTCCTTCGCAAATTTCCAAAACGCCCCGTGAACAAATCGTGACGTCAATTTACACTCGACCACAGAGAATGTAACCGCTACGCTTAAATCTATTAGAATTTCTAAGTTTTCTGTGCTTTTCCATGGTAATAAACTGATTTTAGTAACTTTGTGAACCAAACACTTCATTGTTGACATCGAACTCGTCTAATCTCATTATCACAAAATAAGCGCGCCAAAATGGCAGTGTTTGAATCACCCGAAAATTATAATGATTTTAATATATTTTTTTTAGATTAATGGTTAAAATTTTGGATGTGTTATATATTGTTTTGGTTATGTAATAACCCGTAAAAACGTTCAAAACAATAAAAAAATGTGCATATTCCTAATTGAATAAGAAATTCGATTGGCTGGCTTCCACTCTCAAGTTGAAAATCTGTCGCCAAGTACATATCGGTGTGTTCCGACATTTGCACTTGAAAGCCGAATATCTTAAAAGGTCAAAAAAATATTGTCAATTTACCTGGTATGGTGATCCGCTTGTTCGCTTGCCTGACTTCTGAAATAAAAAAATACTTACATATTTGATTACTCATAAGTTTAAATAAGACTTATTTTTTCAGCTCAACGAAAATTACCCTTTTATCATAACGCACTTGAATTAATATTAATAATTGCATGAAACCGTATCAGACGACAGTTTTGATGTTTTATTATGTTTTATATGTTATTATATGCTGTAAATATTTTTATTTACGATGTCTTATCATGTGTCAGCTACACGGTGCTGTAGTAATCGTAAAAGGTGACCATAAACAGTCCCATTGTTCTTCTCAGTGTCAGTTGCTATTTACAGATGTGTTTATTTAATTCTAGGTTTTATATTATTTTTTATTTCTACTCGTACTTTCCATAGAATAGGTAGGTATGTTTATGATATATTATGTTTTTATTAGGGTTAAAGATTTATCACCAAGCCGTACCTACTCTGGTCGTGCGTTTGAAATTAAACTTAAAGAAACAAACGGGAAAATATTGTGGATGGAATTAATAGGCGTCTATAAATATCATCTTTATGGATGTATATAAAATAATTTCTTATGATTTTTCAAGTAATGCATAAAGCCTATCTAAGTCTGGAAACAAAATCATCATAATTAAAAACAATTCTTAACAATTGACTTCATTCGATATTTTTGTCGAACTTTTGGGGTTGCTAAAGTAGTCTTTGTTACATTTGTGTCAATCAAATTGTGACCTTTAAAACCATGAAATCATAATATTTCTGCTACTTACAGCTTCTCAACCGCAAAAACCACAACAGAGTTCTTACTCTGAAGCTAGAACCATCCCTTTCACGATTTTTTCCAGTCAGTGGTTTCCAACAGTGTACCTTTGTCTAATTGAAATTAATTTATGTAATATATAACAAATTTTTATTATAAAAATTATACGATTGATCCGTATACCATGCAAAAAACTTTCTTTAAATGAGTGCTTTTCCCTTTTTGTCGGCCATTTTCAATAGACTTGAAAAAAATGGATTTTGTTTGTATGCGACATCTTCGCCGATTTTCTATATTTTATGATTTATATTGAATAAAAATTTGAGTGTGGCCAGTTTTTATAATATGTTGGCTATAAAAAGCCACGACTACGATTGACAACGAATATCGCGATTAATAATATCATTGGACATTTACAAATCTTGAGAGGTAGGTATTAAATAGTCATTAAGAAACTGAAAATTGATAAATAAAGAAAGAAAAAAAAGAAAGAAAATCATTTATTAGAACACAACACAACAATAAATACTATACATATAAGAAAGTTCAAGTAATATAAAATAGGTTGTGGTCTAAAAAGCCTCAGCTCAGCATGTGCTGCTGAATAACAGCGCTGATTTTCAGCTGAAGCCTCGGGTGAATTACGGACAAATGGGCGGTAATATTTAACAAAAAATAAAATCATTAGGTATTTTTTTTTCATTTATTTGGGCAAACAAAGTAATGTTTTGAAGTTAGCAAAAGATGTGCTTGCTCCATAAATTTCGTTGACTTCAAAGTCAAAATAATGTGGTGGGTTACCTGATGGTAAGTGACTACCGTCGCCTATACCAGGGGATTACCAATGTATTAGCGACCTTTTACAATGCTTTGAAGGCAACTGTTTGTTTCTTGGCGTTTGAGTCCGTTTTATTGTTTAAAAAAAATATTACATATCGTATCTTTTTTTTTATCAGAGAAGTAGCTCTTCTTGTCACAGAGGGTGTAACAACGACATCGGTAAAGCAAAACATTGGCAGGATCATTTGTCACGAAAATCTCCACCAATGGTTCGGAAATGAAGTTGGGCCTCTGTCTTGGACTTACACATGGCTAAATGAGGGATTTGCGAACTTCTTTGAAAATTTTGCCACTGATTTTGTAAGTATTAGTAATTCTCATTAACGGAATTTTCGTCAGTTTTGTGGATGTTGGAGCAATAGCAGTGGCACACACTTTTTACTCGAAAGATTAACCAAAGTAAAAAAGTAAATATTATCTATACAAATCACAGAACAAATAAAAAATATAGGAGGAGGTAATTATATAGTCACAATGGTCTCCAATGAATTAGTCTTAAATCTTAGTTTATTGCCGGCTCTTTTCAGCAAAAGCAACCTTACAAACCGTGCATTAGAATCTGACTATTCGTGCTTGTGAAAGCCTATTTGGATGAATAAACATTTCAATTCATTTCATTATGTTTTTGTAACAGCTTGTTTTATTTAAATACATTTTCCCAGGTGCTACCAGAATGGCGTATGATGGACCAGTTTGTGATCAGCCTGCAGAATGTGTTACAATCAGATGCTGTCCTCAGCGTCAATTCCATGACCCATGAGGTGTTCACGCCATCACAAATCCTTGGAACCTTTAATGCTGTTGCTTATCAGAAATGTAAGTTGTTTATGTATCATCGAAGATCTTGATGAAAAATGTTTGTCATTTTATCAATAGGGAATATGGACGTATTTTGTTTATTGTTTTAAACGTTTCTACGGGTTATTACATTACCAAAAAAAAAATATAACACATCCAAAATCTTAACCATTAAGCTAAAAAAAATATATTAAAATCACTATAATTTTCGGGTGATTCAAACGTGGCCATTATGGCGCGCTTATTTTGTGATGTGAGATAAGACGAGTTCGATGTCAAAAATGAAGTGTTTGGTTCACAAAGTTACTAAAATCAGTTAATTACCATGGAAAAGCACAAAAAACTTATAAATTATAATAAATTTAAGCGTAGCGGTTACATACTCTGTGATCGAGTGTAAAAGTGACGTCACGATTTGTTCACGGGGCGTTTTAGAAATTTGCGAGGGAATTTAAAAACAGACACTTTTTGATGATTCAATTTAGCTATTAAATCATGAAATTTTTTGAAAATAATTATGTAGGTATGTTTTTGAAACAATATGAATAACATAAAAAAACGTCAATTTTGAAGTCCCGTGCATATTCCCTATTTATTGATCACCAACTGTCCCCCGCGGTTTCATCCGCGTTCCCGGGATGAAAATGATCTAATGACTAATAATCTGATGAGCCTATGACACTCACAAATAACGTGGCTTTATATTGGTAACACTAGGTGACACTTTTACTAAGGTCATTTTTGTATATTTGGTAGGTGACGCGCCAACCTATCTCCCTCTTAACTATGTCGTGCTACTTACTGGACACCCTGTATGTATCTGAGAAATAGAGAGTGCCAAAAAGATGAGTATCTCAATACGTCACGCTCAGTGTGTGGCTATGAAAAGTGAGATAGCTGCGGCCTTTGATGTTTTAGTTTGTATAACTTTGTCCGCTTTATAGACTATCTTGAATGCCCACTCACGATAGTTTTATCAATAGAAATTTATGTTTGGTATTTTTTTTTGTTTTTCTAAAGATTTCTATATCAAAATGATCGGACTAAAATTTTACTTGAGAACCTAAGTGTTAAATGAAAAGTATAATGAAAAGTATATACCTAATGATATGAAAGTGTATAATGTATAAAAATAATTACTGAAAACACAGTTGACATTCGTACTTATAAAATAACGCCTTAAAATCTATATTTCATTGTACACGCAGGAAGTAGTTCTAGTCGCTCATTTGATAGCCCTTCAAAAAATATACCTTTTCAAAAATACCGATAGAAATCTTATCAACATTGAGAAATGTTATCTATCACTTGTCAATGTTATCATTTCTGCAGTAGGTAGGTACCTCACGTGTGAATCAAATGAAGTAGGAAAACCAGAATAATCTTTAGTAACACTGTTTTATCATTTTTTTTAAACCGCTTTCAAAAGGTAGGTAATAACGATGAGTGTAGATGTTTTTTTAATGGATGACGTCGTATTTGCTCAAGATTTCGATGAATTTTGGACCCTATTTAGATCATACATCATATTTGTTCGTGATTACTTAATAAACCTCGTAAATGTAGTAACTGCGGGTGGAAATTGGTTAATAATAAGTTTTATTAACAGTCACAGGTTAGACTATTGGAGAATACAAATTTTACTACCAAATAGACCAAAGATGAAAGCGCAAATTACGAAAACATATTTTTTTCATTCATTTTGATCGAGCAGGAAATGTTTTAGAGAAGGCCTAATTATACTGTAATGTATTTAAATAATTAGTGTTCTCCTCCGCTGCTTCAACCACAATTCTTTATATAGTAGGTACTTGCCTATATTACAGGGGTCACCAATTGGTGGACCATTATCCGGATCATAGCCGACCTTTTTTGTGTGGACCGAATCTTAGATTATATATTGTACAGGGTGTCTGGTAAATAGAACGTCAAACTTAATGGGGAGTAAGGTGGGCGGGTAAACAAATATACAAAAATGAGCTCAGTAAAAAGGTAACCATTTTCGAGATATTTCTGATTTTTATGTATTGATTTTTGAATTTGAGATATTAAATATATCGAAAATGGTGATAGGTGGTCTTAAGTTTGTCGTACTACTTACCAGACACCCTGTATATGACATATCTATATATATATATATATATAAAAGAAAGTCGTGTTAGTTACACTATTTATAACTCAAGAACGGCTGAACCGATTTGGCTGAAAATTGATGGGGAGGTAGCTTAGAAACGAATAACACATAGGATTAAAAAATATGAAAAATTCACAAAAAAAAAGAATCATGAAGAAAATTATTTTTCTCATACATTTTGTATAGAACGACGTTTTGACATGTTTCGAGATCGGACTGACAGATGGTTTAGTTTCACAATTGGTGGCGCTGGAATCGGGTTCTAAGTTTTATTTTCAGGGCAGGACGTCTGCTGGGCCCACTAGTTATTATATAAATAGATATAAATATGTAGGAACATTATTCTCACACGGCCATTAGATCCTACACTAACTTGCTATCTAATTGGTACATACCTATACACTTACAATTTGATTTATGAATGAACAAACTATATTATTTTTATTTCAGCCGGTTCTGTGATCCGTATGATGCAACATTTCCTAACACCTCGGGTCTTCCAAGACGGACTTATCATTTACATTAAAGAGAAGTACGTACATAACATTCATTCAATACATCTCTACCAGATGAATACCCACTTACTAAAGTACCTTACTTTGGATTATTGCAATTAACTTTAGCACTTCTACGTCTTAATATATGAAATAAGAAGAAGGTGGGCGGGTCACCAACCAAATATATAAAAATGAGCTCTTTAAAAAAAGATCACCATTTTCGAGTTTATTCGATATTTCTGATTTTTATGAATTGATTTTTGAATTTTGCATATTAAATATCTTGAAAATTGTGACACTTTTATTGAGGTCATTTTTGCATTTTTGGTAAGTGACCCACCCATCTATCTTGCCCTTCAGTTTGTCGTACTACTTACCGGACATCCTGTATACAAGGTTCCAACATCTACAGTTGAACTACGATCCCCAGGCACCTAAACTGGTGTAAGATCTTCCCTTTTCAATATAGTAGTTTGACACCAAGCTCGTCCATACTACTAAACCGATCTTTATGACACTTAGCAAACAAATTGATTACATTCTAGAATTTAAGCAAGGATACTTAAGTATAAGTAAAAAGAAAAGGTCCCCCGGGAACGTGGGTAATACATATGATACAACTTCGGCAAAAACCCGTAATTTTCTTATGCCGGAACCAAGATCCTAATGGCAATCAAAATTCCAGTTCTCGTCGGGCAGCAGCCCCTGAAAATCTCTATTCCGCGCTGCAACAAGCTCTTGACGCATCATCACACAGGATCCCGTACCAACTGAACACCATCATGAACCGTTGGGCCAACCAGGGTGGCTTCCCAGTCATCACTGTGAGGAGGTCGGCTCCCTCCGCTGATTCTGTGTTTATTTCTCAGGTGATTACAATGATTATTTTTCCGACCCAAATATCGACCAATAGAATTGCACCATTCGACGTCACGTGGTACAACCTACATGGTATTATACTGATAATTTTTTGAAAATTTTCTCTGGTCGTTGCTATATATAAAAAACAAAACATGATCCAGTCAAATTAACCTTTTCGTATTTGTTAACTGTACATTTCGTCTCATGGTGCAATTCTATTGGCCGACATTTGGGACGGAAAAATAATCCCCCGAATACCACACGAGCTTCAAAATTATCTGGCATTTCCCTCAAGTCCCTGAAAAACTTGACTCCTTCATTTGTTTGCAACGAACCTATCGGGAAATACCCGATAATTTTGAAGCTCTTGTGGTATTATAAGTGAATATCTTAAGACGGCACATGTTAAGCAAAACTTTGTATTTACTCCTCTTTTTCTCCGCTACTTGCAAACCGATTTTCTATTTAATTTTTGTTTGTTTAGTTATTGACCAACCAATAAAAAAATATTGGAAACTCTAATTTTTTCCCATGATTATGGTCGAATTTCGACAAGTGGTAGTTGATACTAATCAAAATAAAATTATCATCCATGTTAACTACTTGCCAAAAGATAATTTTTGAAAAGGCATGCTTAACTTTCGCCAAACTTAATAAGCTTGGATGAAACAAAGGCGCTTATAAATCAGCTTAGAGCAAATCCATTCTATTCGACGAGCACTGTCTTAGTCTATGCATAATACGGTTGTAGCTCTAACAAGTGGAAAAGACATTCCACTTTTAATGCCTTTAAAAATTGCTATCAGCCTAGCCGAACTATTGACTATACATACTGGTAACCGCGAGACGTGGTAGAAGATAAAGCGGTATCTGGGTTTATTTTGGGGATTTAGTAAACACATATTATATGGGATATGAGTGTCTATTCTAACGCTCTCTATGGTCTATGGCCTTTGTTAATCTTATAACATTGTCACTTAGTCAGCAGAGCAGTCTTAACTAAAGGCTGAAAATAAATAGGCACCAGTTGAATTTATCTAGGGCTTCTGGAATAAATATTAAATTTTGTCTTCATAGGGTTTGAAGGCATTTAATGCCCGAGACCCTTTTCACATTGAGTAACTCAACCTACTGATAAATCAAATAGAAACGTCAGGGTTATATAGTTTTAGTATGACCATTACAAAAAATCTCATCAGTTAAAGTAATAAATCAATCTATTATATATTTGTACATGCTCGTGGGTTGAATCGTTGGAAATAAGAGTTCAAACCGCAAACGAAGTGTTCTTTTCCAGGTTTTTTTTTTTTACATTGACAACAAAATCGCCAAACTGTAGAACAGTTTGTTGGCGATAATGGCGCTCTTTTACAACTAGGCCATCAAATAGGCCATGAGGAAGCTCTGATAGCTCAGTAGTAATGTTGAATACCGCGTTTTGAATCCTACAATGAGCTTGAGCTTTCGGTGAAGGCAAACATTGTGAGGAAACCATAGCACGGTGGGTTCCAGCAATTCGACTTGAGAGCCAGTTGCCATTAAAGCATTGTAAAAAGGTGTACAACGACATACATAGGTAACGACGGTAGTCACTTACCATCAGGTAACCCGCCAGCCTGGTTGTCACTTGTGGTATAGAAAAAATTCGCCTTGGAGGATTAAAAACAAAAGATTTGCTGACCTTAATCTTCATCATCTTCAATCTTATGTCTTTTTTCTTCTAAAGAATTATTAATCCACAGGAACGTTTCCTTACTGATAACACACTGACCTCGAGCGATCGCTGGCACATTCCCGTTAATTGGGTCCTGTCCACCACAAGCAATTTCTCTGACACCAGCCCTCAAGGATGGGTACCACCAACATTCCCTGCTGTTTCTATCGACATCCCTGGACTTTCTCAAGCTGATTGGTTTGTGTTCAACAAGCAGCAAACTGGTAAGTTATAAGAATAAATAAATAAATATCTAATGAAGAAGCTATGGATATGTTTATGAAAGGTCTGAGTACTGAGACGACTAGTGATCGAGCGGAGTGGAAGAGGAAAACATGTTGTGCCGACCCCACCTAGCGTAGGATAAAGACAAGAAAAAGAGAGAAATAACCTCGGACATTTTTCACACATGGCCATCTGATCCCAAACTAAGCAGGGCTTAGTTTGGAAAATAACTGATATACTCCATGTACTAATTACGGCCTGTGGCGTGATTTGTAGTACATTAATCAACCACGCCAACCGGCTCGTCAAAAGTTAGCCCAGCAAATTCTTTATCAGCATCTTAATCTACCACTAATAAGAGTTCTATCTTAACATCATCCGTCTGCCCTGTGACATCGGTTGTAAGGTCTCCTTCCAAGGTATTTCATTCACGTATTTCAAATGCGTGATTATTGTTTATGCTATTGACAATTCTAGGCTATAGTATATTTAGTTAGGACGATCAAAATTTTATCAGTACAGAAATAAGATATTTTCCCAAAAATTAAACCTAGCCAGATCGGTTTTTGGCCTGCGTAAACCCCTACTCAATTGAAGTTTTCGAGAACTTGATGAACAAATGATAAAGATATCAATATACCTATTTAAATATTGCTCGTATAATTGTCTAGGATGTTTATATTCTTTATTCTTATTGTACCTTTTCTGAATTTTAGGTTACTACAGAGTTAATTACGACGTTGAAAACTGGGAGGCTCTCGCTAAAACATTAAATTCATCACTCGATACGATTCACTTATTGAATCGAGCTCAGCTCATTGATGATTCTTTCAACTTGGCCAGAAACGGCAGATTGGTGAGCAATTTTTTGGTTCTATACTTTTTGACAGGGCTGTGTTGTATTTGACGACAATCTCATTACAATTGGAGATTACTGTATAAATACTTGTTTAGCATCGTGATTTCTTTGTGTGATCCATTCATACAGGAGGATCAAGGTACAAAAACCATCAAATCTTTGTTAAGTTGTTCCACACAACCTCAAAAGTTTCCTCGCGCTTTCAAAGTTCTACGAGTACCTATGTATATGATTTTAAACGTGGGTGACCTTCACTGGAAGATTTTAGATTTTCTATTGCGACAATACTATCTCGCCATTAAAATGGGAAGATCTTGAAAATAGAAAGCAAAATATCCTGGGAAACTCTTCATAGAAGGTCACTTTATAACAATTAAGCAGAACTTGTACTATAGAAACCTGATAACTGATATGCATTCTACATTATATATTATGTTTAAATATATATTTGGATCTAGTGTTTGATTGTACACTCCTTAACTTAACACCCAGTACCAATACCTTCAATACAATACAATAAATAATGTTTACCTTAAAGCTAACTAGTTAGACTATGAAGTAGAATAAAGCAAGGTAAGGCTTGAAAATAGCTGCGGTTTAAAACGGAACGTAATTGAATCTAATACCGGGCGAAAATCATTTAAATTTTAAAATAGGCAGTTGTTATTTTCTCAAATATGTGCAGTTCGTTTTTAAGCCTAAACATTTCCAATTTATTAGTGGTCCTAAAATAGAGGCATTGCTTAAAATTGTCTTTTATAATGGATGTCTATGGAAAGTTGACTGATTACATATTTGTTATGCTTGCACTATGGATAATAAAGGAATGCACACGTAAGTATAAAAAAAATGTTAAAAACGCATAAATATTGAATAACTTGTCCAAAGACGAACTCAGGTTCTTAATTACATTATTCAAGATGCAGATTGAATCACATATTTTTTGGCACACTTTTACGTGGCCCTGTTTAACTAACACAAATAACTCTACTATAAATTTATTAAACACACAAAGTAACGGTACACTTTTGATACAGGACTATAAATACGCCTTCGAAATATCTCAATACTTGATTGAAGAAAAGGACTACATTCCGTGGGCAGCTGCTAACGCTGCTTTCAACTACCTGGACGTTGCATTGAGCGACACCAATGTCTACGACTTGTTCCAAGTAATTTTTCTTGTTTCTTATTTACTTCTTAATTTTCAGTCTTTTTCTTTTCCCTTCTGTTCTTAAAGATCTTAATCGTTTCAAACAAGTTTCAACTCGTAATGTTTTTTTTTCATCTTCTTTAACAAAAACGTCGTTGTTCTAATTTATATATTTCCAGTGGCTATCACTTTTATGTGGTATTAATAAAATTATATCTATTTTAGAAATATGTTCTCCAACTTTCTGCTCCTCTATACGAAGAACTTGGCTTTATAGCAGCAGCTAACGAAGAACATGTGGCTGCATACCACCGAAATATTATTCTTGATTTGAACTGCCGTCTTGGTAACCAACATTGCATCGATACAGCTCAGGAGCTTCTGGAGAATTTCAGAAACAATCCTGGTAAGTCTCACATAATTTTGAATATGTTTAATATTATTATTATTATTTATACTTTTTTTTAACAAATAATTACTTGTGGAGATTTTATATTTACAGACAGTGGTAGGTAATCTTGATTTTTTTCTTTTAAGATATTAAAATAAACAATATTGCATTGTTAAATATCTCACTCAGATTCACATTCAAATGGATTTTTTTATTACCCGTCTAAGGGTCTATTGCAATGTTTTGTTTTTAGCAAACCGTCTTAATCCTGACATTCAAACCACGGTCTTCTGCTCTGGTCTACGCGGTGGAGATGCTGAGAACTTCAATTTCCTCTGGAACCTATACTTGTCTACATCTGACTCTAGCGAACAGTCGATTCTACTCAACGCTCTTGGTTGTACCTCTAACGCTGAACTTCGTGCCTTGTAAGTACATTTTTTTAAAAATATTAACGTCCTATGGTACGATGATTTTTTTACATACAAATCCCTATCTTTCAGCTACCTCAACCAAGTGATCAGTGATACTTCTGCAGTTAGAGAGCAAGACAGACACACTATCATTGTTTCTGTCATTAACTCCAGCCCTGAGAACATGGATGCTGCTTTGGAGTTCGTTATTGAGCATTTCGATGCTATTCAACCGAGGTGTGTAATTTAAACAATTTTATTTTTTTATAATTTTATCTCTCAAAGGAAGAATAGATTTCATAAAAATCAAATGTCTTTATCTACAGGGTGCAAGGATTAACAGGAACTACAAACATTCTCAATGCTTTTGCCAGAAGACTTACGTCTCAGGAACATACTAACAGAGTAAGTTGCTCACAAATATTTTTTGAAAAACAAAAAAATATATCAACGTGTGCCTAATCCAGTTTCAATAACAATATTTTATGCTTTTTGGTTGGAATCTTAGGTACTCTAGATCTCAATTATCAAATGTTCTTTGATGTACCCATTATTTGGTTTGTTTCACTATACTCTTACTGTAAGTGGTGACGATGTCCCCAAATGTATTGTTGGAACACACCGTTCATTTTAGTTACCTACTGGTCTTCAATGTATTTATCTATAAACAGATTGAGGAGTTAATCAGCCGTCATCACAATATCTTCACTGCTGGTGAAGAAGCATCCATCGCTGCCATCCAAGAGAATATTGGTGCTTCTATAACATGGAGTAATGAGAACTTCGCCAGTGTTGGCTCCTGGCTTAGGCAGAACTTCGGCAGTAACGCTAATGCCTTGACATCCAGCTTGGTCATCGTTATTTCTGTGTTTGCTGCCGTTTTGAACTATTAAATTAATGTTATTTTGAAGTCTGTTCTTTTTTACGTCGTTAAATATTCTTTTAAGCTCAATTTTCTTTGGATGATCCTCATATTTTGTCTTGTTTTTATCGTATCAAGAAGCGGTGGAATATGTACATAATATTTTAAGTATAGTATTTAGTTCAGAATATAGTTTTACCTTAATTTATTGTTGATACAAATTTTATAATTATTTATTTACGTTATAGTGCAATTTATTTCCGTAAGAATGTTTAAATGGAAGTTATGTACTGGTAAGATAGTATTTATTTAGTATATAAAAATTGACTATTTGGGTTCGTGATTTTATTTCAATATTTAATAATAATAATAATAATAAATATCCTCGGACATTTTTCACACACGGCTATCTGATCCCAAACTAAGCAGAGCTTGTACTATGGAAACCAGATGACTGATATAATACATAGACAACTTTTTTTTTTTTTTTTTTGTAAATACATACTTAAATAGATAATTACACCCAGACTCAGGACAAACAGACATGTTCATGCACACAAATGTGTGTCCTGGATGGGAATCGAACCCACGACCTGCGGCGTGATAGGTAGTGTCTTAACCAAACACGCCAACCGGCCCGTCATATTTGGGTTAATGTTACTTCAATACAATCGATAGGTACAAAACTTTATCAACTTATCATCAACAATAAGATTGCTCAGACACATCTTACACTTGATGCCATTTAACGGGTACATTTTTGATGGTAGGAATATATTTGATTACCCACCTCTTTGAACTGATAATAGCAAAGATATTTATTAAATAAGTTACAAGTTAAAAAAACTTTTTTAAAACAAGCTTTGGATTCAGAGTCCTTTTTGATACCCATATTGTAGGATTGCATAAAAAAATAATAGTCCGCTATCTTAGGTGTACCGCCATGTTAGATTTAGAATGACGTCACACAACTGACCATGCATTGTCATCCAAACTAAACGTGTATACAAAATTTCAGCTCAATCGGTTAAAGATATCTGCTTCAAAATTGAGTTGCAAGATTCCCCCCGAAAAACATACATACATTGCTAGTTAATATAAAGCTTGTAAAAAGCCCAAGTTATTCTAAGAAAAGAAAAGTCTGTTAAATCATCAGGAGATAAACTTGTGCAAATTTGCATGACATCGGCTAAGTAAAAAAGTTGTAACATACAGACGGTCGTACAGACATCAAGCAACTATAAGGATTTCTTGTTTGATTTCAAAACCCTAAACTAAAATTGCATTTAAAACGAATGACTATTGTTAAAAAAATTATAGGCATCTATTACAAAATTTACTACTATTTTCAATCTTAGTAGTCATCTTTACAACTTCTGCTCACAGATTATAAAACTTACGTTTTTATTATAATTTAAGAAATCTTTGTTTAATTATTCCAATATATTAGCATAAAAAATGGCGTACACCTTTATTGACAGCCAGTGGACGTATCAAGTACCTTATCTCGCAAAGGAAATACCAAACTCTTAACGTTATAAGATTTTCAACAACAGTTCTAAAAATTGCTATTTCATCACACGTCAGTTTTGGATCGTTGTCAGGCTATTTGCAATCAGTCTTAGATTTATCATCGGCGTAGTCACAGCAAAAAGCATTCCAGATGCGTTTCAAATTATTAGAATAGGAAATAGTTTTCTCCACAATGGGTAGACTAACTATAACGTGTGTGTTCTCATTAATTGTTGTAACAATTTCAAGTTTACCAATTAACATTGAGAATATAGATCACCCAAATTATATTCTACATGATATACCTACAGAAGTGTTACGAACAGAAGATGTGACGATACAAGCTACAGATATAGAAACTACTACCGATGATTCATCGAATATGACTCAAGAAGTCAATGTTAACGTTAAAACTTTTAATTTAACTAATAATGTGACAAAAAGTGTTGATGCTTTAAACAACATGTTGCTCAGAAGTCAAATCAGGCCCGGAATGACAGTGAATTCTTATGAGATTTCTTTGGATGCAGACGTTGGCAGTAATACTTTCAGCGGCCAATTAATAGCTCAAGTTAGCATTATAGATGCAGACACAAGAGATGATTCTATGATTTTTCACGTATCAGATGATATGAATATTAATTCTGTGAGGTTTGCGATAGCTGGTGGTTCTGTATACAACGATGCCGACTTCTATATTAATGACGACGATTTATTGGAAATTGAAACAGGATTTGAAGCAACATTGTATACTCTGTTGATAACTTATACAGGATCTCTAAGTTTAGGAGGCATTGGATTTTATGCGGGTCATTACGGTGATAAGTAAGTACTGTTTTATTTAAATTTTCAATTTCACATTATGTCTTAATATTTCCCGGTACGGAAAGATTAGATGGAAGTGATCGGATTGAAGTAGGCATTAAATAATACAAAATTTTAAGCAAAAATATTGTATTATTTAATTATTATTATTCTCTCTAGCTAGACAATCTTTTTCAAGATTATTATGTAATTAGATTTTTGTCTTTTTGATCTCAACTGACCAGTTAAATGATTTACTATCTATGTAATAAATGAACAAGATAGATGATCTTATAGTAAACTAATGATGTTTATACGTAAATTTTATTTGTAAAGCATTTATTTAAAATTCAAATATTTATTTTGCAAATATATTTATGTGAATTAAATAACGAACACTAAATATCAAAGAAAACAATGGATCAGGGTAAGCAATTGATAAGATACATATGTTACGGTAAGGTGCGCATATAAACATTTAAGTATGGGATAAGATAAATAAAATTGTCTCCAAATTTTATCACGTATGAAATATCTTCATGATAATGTCAATCATTGAAAAGTTAAATATTGCGATAGTGTCATACTTGAAAATTTCGAAATTGCGAGTACCTATATAACTGTCGAATACAAAAATGCTTTCACTGGAATGTACGTCTGTTCAGATGTATGCATATTTGATAGAAATTTTGAATTAGCTCTCAAATACTATAACTCTCTATACAATTTTTGAAGAGGTAAATTTAGGTAATAGATAATCTCCAAAAATACTGATCTGATTTTGAAAATACTTACAATATTAAAAACTTCCTCGAGGCTGCTGCCACAGAGCGGAAGCTAGTCTATACTAATAATAATTTTATATAGAAGAAAGATTTGTTTGCATTGAATAGGCTCTGAAACTACTAAACCGACTTGAAAAAATCTTTCACCATTACAAAGCTACATTATCCCTGATGAACATAGGCTATATTATGTCCCGGGAAAAGATAAGATCCCACGGTCATCATCATCATCATATCAGCCGGAAGACGTCCACTGCTGGACAAAGGCCTCCCCTAAGGATCTCCACGATGACCGGTCTTGCGCTACTCGCATCCAGTGGCTTCCCGCGACCCTCACAAGATCGTCGGTCCACCGTGTGGGAGGCCTGCCCACGCTGCGTCTTCCGGTTCGTGGTCGCCACTCGAGAACCTTTCTGCCCCATCGGCCGTCGGTTCTACGAGCTATGTGCCCCGCCCACTGCCACTTCTGTTTGGCAATTCTTCGGGCTATGTCGGTCACTTTGGTTCGCCTGCGGATTTCCTCATTTCTGATTCGATCTCGCAGGGAGACTCCGAGCATAGCCCTCTCCATTGCCCTTTGGGTGACTTTTAGTCTTCTTAGGAGGCCCATAGTAAGCGACCACGTCTCTGTTCCGTATGTCATCACTGGCAACACACACTGGTCGAAGACTTTCGACTTGAGACACTGCGGTATTTGGGACGAGAAGATGTTACGCAGCTTCCCGAACGCTGCCCAGCCGAGTTGGATTCGTCGATTGACCTCTTTCTCGAAGTTGGACCTACCTAGTTGGATGGTCTGACCTAGGTAAATATAGTCGTCTACAACTTCGAGTGCAGAGTCTCCAACCTTTACTAGAGTGGGTGCAACATGGACGTTAGACATGATTTTCGTCTTGTCCATGTTCATTTTTAGACCCACTTGTTGAGAGGCTCTGCTGAGGTCATCGAGCATTGTGCCAAGGTCTTCCAAGGTCTCAGCCATGATTACTATATCGTCGGCAAATCGTAGGTGAGTGATGTACTCGCCATTGACATTGATGCCGAATCCTTTCCATTGCAGAAGCTTGAAGACATCTTCCAATGCAGCGGTGAACAGTTTCGGAGATATCACATCTCCCTGTCTCACGCCACGCTGCAGTTGGATAGGTTTCGAGCTCTGGTCTTGGAGTCGGACCGACATTGTGGCGTTTTCGTACAAACACTTTAACACCTCGATATACCGATAGTCAATCTGGCACCTTTGAAGAGACCTCAGCACGGCCCAGGTTTCGATTGAATCAAAGGCTTTCTCATAGTCCACAAACGCTAAGCATAATGGCTGGTTATACTCCTCGGTCTTCTGTATAACTTGCCGCAGCGTATGTATGTGGTCTATGGTGCTGAAGCCTTTTCGGAAACCGGCTTGTTCGGGAGGCTGGAAGTCGTCGAACCAGATCCCACGGTAACGCGGGTGAAAGCTAGTCTTTTATAAACTCACTTTATAATTGACTGTTTAATTTAATCTCTTAGGAAAAGACCCTTTTAGATTGCTAAAAAGCAAGATCCATAACATTGATCTCAACACGACGGTGTACAATATTATATTTTTTATAATAAAAAAATTCGTCAAACGTCGGAACCAGATAGTCCACTTGATTTTAAGTGGCTACCGTCGTCTGTGGACATTAGCAATCCCAGAAAATTAGCTACCAATTAGATCTTTTCTTTCTGAAGTATTGTGTAAAGAGTAGGTAATAATAACCGGCCATAAAATGGTCCGGCGTAAATTTCAAAGGAAAATAACGTTGTTTTGCTTTATATCATTCCAATTAAATCAATCATAAATGCTACAAAATTTGGGGTAGTTAATGTTAAGAAAATAACCTTAGGAATTATGACGAATGAAATACTGAAGAAGCAGTTAAAACTAATTTTAAGTGATATGAAATTGTTAGTGTAGTATGTACTATATGCGTTCAGTGGTAGTCGTACCAACTTTTATTAAATTCAGATATTGACCAATACGCAGTTACTGTAAAAGAAAATGGATTTGAGTTTCATAGAAGACATGGGGTTCGACTGAATTCTTGAGACTTGACAAAATGCAATTTTAGTTCACTTCGAGGAGACATTGAATGCAGTCTTGGTAGGAGAGCACCACCACTGCAAAATTTGTAGTACAGTTGATTTGGATAAAAAAGATTTTTGAAGATACGTATTCAACGCTAATCACCAAATTTTACTAAGTGATTGTAGAACACTCGAGACTGCTATGGGATAGTCTAGTTACATTGGCTGGTAAAAAGGCGTTGATGTATAGTAAATTATTATTTATGAAGTACTGAATTTTTAAATTAATTTATACTAGATGATCCGGAAGATAAACGAGAATAAGCTCCGTACATCAGCAAATACATAAATAATGATAATTATGAAATTGGTCATAAGATTATTATACATCACATAGTACACGAACTAAAATAAATTAAAAAAATCAACACGTATAAAACAGAAGGAACAGTAATAAATATGCATGGTCTTTTCAGTACGTACTTGGGAATGAACCTACACCCATCCCACGCCAGGCGAGTGTTCCCATGTATGGATGAACTTTCAGAACCATCCATCATCAGGTTCACAATTAACAGCGTTGGTTACACTCACGTTGTTGCCAATTCCATGTTAGAAGATAATAGCCAGTAAGTAACAACATTATATTTATCGAAACACCATGCTTTTCCTCCAGAGATGTGCTATGATGCGAGGATGTGAAAGCTAAGCTACAAAATTTTAATGACTTACCACAAGCACATCGCATCGTTATAAAAAACATAGCTTAGTAGACCAGTGCTATGCTATGTAGACCAACGAATATGATTTCAGGATATCAAACTCATCCATTCCTATAGACATTAGCAATATCAGCGGGATTGCCAATGTGTTGTACACCTTATTACAACTTGCTCTCAAGTGCAACGGCTGGTGCTTTGCGACAGATTTTTTTTGCCAGTCGGGTACTATAATATATACCCTACCACCGTGTTGTAGTTTTCTCACGTTGTTTTCCTTCACCGAAAACTCAAGCTCATTTGAACCAACGACCTTCGTCGCGGTATCCGGCGCTACCACAGGCGTAATATCATCGCCTCTGAATCTTAGTTCTTTATGAAGAAAATGAGGTTTATTAATATTACAATAATAATGATACTGCCCATGTTAACCATGTCTCTCTATATCTTCAGTTAAACTAGTTATAATTTTACAGAAATGAATTTAGAGCACTCGAAGGACCAACGCACCTCTGGGGGATGATGGCACATAATTTTATTAATATTAATATTCCGACTTCAAACGTCCTGCTTTATGGACGACCAGGTTTCTCCAGCTTGGACGCTCAAGCTTCTGTTGCGATTAACTACTTCTTTAACACCCTCAACGAATGGACAAATAAACCATATTTTGAGATAATTCTCCATCAGGATGGTAGAATGAACATTTTTGCTTTACCTGATATAAACAAGCAGTGGTATGCTTTGTCAATTGTTGGAATTTGGTAAGTTGAAAATAACTTTAAACGACTTGAAAAACGGAGCCTTATTTCAATTTGCTGTTGTATACTTACTTAACGTGTCGTTGCAATTGAATTTTCTTCTTCTATCGACATTGTGAATGAATTCGTTTGAATGTATAAATATATCTACAGGGTTAATGGTAAAACACTAACAACCTTGCTGGAGTGTATTACTAACATCGCAAACAACCACTATTTGTTCTATAACTTTTTACAAAAAATAATACATTTACCAAAAACTCACCTTCACAATTTAATTGTTCTATTGCCGTCACATTATAGTAATAATTAATTTTGTTACGCGTAGAGAGCGTAAAATTTTAAGTGTTGAATATAAATATTTTAAATTTATATGGAAGTCTGATGACTTAAAAGTCATAGAACAAAAGCTGTTGTTTATGATGTTAGTATTAATAGTCCTGAGAGGTTATTAGTTTTTTGCCAATGACCCTGTATATTAAGGAACAGTACGAGTAGTTGCTTCTGTTAGTAAGTTCAATTATTTTTGATATCAAAGAGAATAATGATTAAGAAATGTTTGCAGGGAGCCTTATGTTTTCATCGAAACAACACACTCGATAAAACACAGATATGAAGCGTTATTCGCAATAGCCCAAGCATTGTCCAATCAATGGTTTGGATATGTGATATATCCTGAAAATTGGCGATTTGAATGGGTCGTTGCTGGCCTTAAACAATATGCCGCTTATGAAATATTAAGAATGGTAATTTATGTTTATAAAACATTTTATTATTTATATTCACTTGTGTCATATTTGATTTTGCAGCTGGACTCTATCATAATAGCTTGCGAAAATAAAATTAAACTATTAATTCTAAAGAGTTGAATGTATTTTTTTAATTTTCAGTTCCAAGACAACTCTTTTGGTATAGATATTACTCTACTAGACGTAAACACGCTGTTCGTAACAGAAATCATCCAAGAAAGTTTACTGCGTGATTCATATGCAGGTTCACAAGTTCTTGAACCATCTGCAGATATATTTGAAGAAGATGAGATAAGAGACCATGTCCATGGCCTATTGAATTATAAAGCTCCAGCAGTGCTGAGAATGTTACGGCTTGCACTTGGAGGTCCTAATGACGATTTCATTCAAGTTGCAGCTAGAGCTCTTCTTTCAACCAGGTTTGTTTTCTTTTCGTCTTTTGAACATAATCTTTACATAATCATGAACTGATTACAATAAATATTTCGCCCGTCAATTAACTGCTCAACAGTTTTAAATGCAATGCCATGCAAATCATGTGTTGAATTTCACATTGAAACTTGTGATCTCAGGTGGTTGATAGTAATAAATAATCGGAAAATACTCAGACACAAATTTAAAATGTATATTTGTTTACAGGGCTCTACAAACGGTTAATTCTTTAAACTTCTTCGACACAATTAATAGTGAATTCACAGGAAATGCGATTGTTCCTGACGTAGCCGAATTTATGGAGACTTGGATTGAAACTCAAGGATATCCACTGCTTCATGTTGGCTTGAGACAGGGAGGTGTGATAATTACACAGGTGCAAACTGAAAAATTCATTATAAAAATAAAGAAAAAAATTTAAAGTGCAAACATTTTTAATACAAATAGGCCTTTGCAGACATTTATGAATAGTCTAGCTAGATTCTAACGCATAGTTCAGAAGGTCGCTGTCAAACTGAAACATAAAACTCATTTATTCAGTTTAGACCCTGGTAAGGCACTTATGAACGTTTATAATTGACACTAAAATTACGAATCTATGCCGTAGAAATTGCTTAATTTCTTCGTGATAGCTCCCTAAGAAAAATGGGTCTTGACTTAACAGAAGGCCAGACGGACAGACAGACGGACAACAAAGTGATCCGTTTTTTGAGGGTTCCGGGTTTTTCTTTTGAGGTACGGCATCCTAAAAATTAATCTTAATTTAATTATTTCAGGAGCATTTCAGTTTCGCAAACTTACCGCACGTCAACTTTCCGATACCAATAACGTTCACGACCAGCGTCAATCCTAACTTCGATGCAAACAATATTTACCCACAGCAAGTGACAGATGGCACGCTTAGTATTAATATGGCTTTGAGTGATGATGACTGGGTATTGTTCAATATACAGGGACAGGGTAAGATTTTTGGCTTATTCGTTCTACTTCTAATTTACTGCTACTATCATAACGGAATAACACTTGATTTCGCAAATAGATTGTATAATGTCTGGGTTTAAAATATTGGTTATTTCTGTCTGGGTTTATAATCTTACTATTCATTAGTGCCTGTGAAGGCCTATTTGGATGAATAAACATTTAATTTCATTTAATTTATTATTTCTGTCATTGTATTTTTGGGCTTGGCACCGACTTCAAACAGATCAAAAGGTATTTATAGAATAATTATTATTTCTATGTACCGACGTAGGTAGTTTACATAAGTATTTGGTCTATTTTGTTATTGAAATAATTTTATTGTCCAATTTATTTAATGTCTTATTCAGTTTATTTTTCGGTTTTTAGTGCTACATATTTTTCTTTGTAGTCGTTTTTTTTTAAATTTTTTTTTATAAGATTTTTTTTTGTTATATGTATAATGTTAATTAGTGACGTATACATACATTTTAAAGCATCTCATGTAATGAGTTCATAATAGTTTATTGGTATTTTATTGTTGTACCTATTGGCGTACCTAATGGCAGCGCCAAATAATTGCAAATATCATTTATCCATTCATTATGAATTCTACAATAAAATTATTTAATATTCACATTCACATTTTATAATCACCCAATTAAAAATAGATAAATACCTACAGTCGAACATGGAAACTCCTCCTTTTTTAAAGTCGTTTAAAAATTAATCTTTCCTTTGATAGATAAAGTACCAAATCTTCTATATAAATAAAAATGTATCTTCGAAATGTACGCTCAATTACACTCTACACGAGTGACATCCCCAAAGCTGGCAAAGCACAGCTAGCCCTTTTCGCGGACGACACCGCAATCTACTACTCAGGCAGATGCCCCTCGGCCATTGCTAAAGTTCTCCAAACCGCGACCAACACCCTAGGTGCTTGGTTTAGGAAATGGAGAATCGAAATCAACCCCACCAAAAGTCAGGCGGTCCTGTTCTACAGGACCGACAATAAATTTGGCCCCACTCTCCCCTCTCCAGTTACCATGTTCGGCGAGCCGATCCCTTGGGAAAAGCAAGCCAAATACCTCGGCGTAACACTGGATGATCGACTGACCTTCTCCAGCCACATTAAGAAGGTACGCGCACGCGCCCTCTTTGTGTCTGGTCGCCTTCATTTCCTGCTTAACCCAAAGTCCAAACTTGCTCTTAAAAGCAAGGTGAGACTATACACCGCGTGCATCCGCCCCATTATGCTATATGCATGCACTGTGTTCGCACATGCATCCCCCAGGCTGATCCATAGCCTCCAAGTGGTTCAGAACCGCTTCATGCGCAAAGCCACGGGCGCCCCGTGGTACATGCGCAACCTAGATCTACACATAGACCTCAATCTGCCCACAGTTAAACAAGTCATTAAGCGCGCTTCACGCCATTATTACGATCGTGCCCTAAACCACGCGAACCCATTAATAGTAAATTCTGCCAATTATACTCCTTCAGAGATTTCAAAAATCCGTAGGCCTAAACTCGCCCTCAGCGAGCCGGATGACCCAATAACACTAGCTCAGATTAAGGATAGGGAGGCTCGCGCAGCCCTGAAGAAACAACAACAACAACACCGCCCGCGTTTTCGCCCTCGCCGGAGAGGCCCGTCGCGACGTCCCACTCAGTCAGTCTCGTCCCCCGTAATTAACGGCGGCCCGAGCCGCACCAGTAATCCGACCGTCCCTTAAAACTACTCTAAATCGCTTAGGCGAAGCCCGTCCCACTTTTGTGTCCCCTCGACGACGCCCTGAGCCGAGGTTCGTGCCCCAACTGGGGCGCCCTCAGCGGTCAGTCGTCTAAAATTTGCAACTCGGTTGAGAGCCCTAAGCGCTTACCGAAAAGTCCGCGTAAGGGTGTCTATGGTCCCTCAGACCTCCACCTTTAAGTCCTCCCCAAAAAAAAAAAAAAACATGTACGCTCAAATCTTTCGAATGACTGCACGAAATTGGATGATTCTTTGTTTTATGTATTCGTTTTTGTTAGGACAAGGTTTGTATAAAATAAAAATTTCCACGGGAAGGCGGATCCCACAGGAACGTGAGTGAAACCGCGGGGGACGGCTAGTACAATATACATATTATAAATTGAATTGAATACAACATTACCCCTTAAATATATTAAGTGACCTTACCTCTTTTACTGTATCAGCAACCCTGCGAATATTTATGATATCTAAAATGTGTACGAATTTATTTTCAGGATACTATCGAGTTAGATACGACAATGATTTATGGGAGAGAATCATTGAAGCACTCGAAGATTCAGATAGACGAGAGGAAATTCATCCCTTAAATCGTGCAACGGTAAATGCTTTTTTTATGTATACCTCTACCACTGATGTGGCAGAAAGGCATAACCACTATAGTAATAATTATAAAGAGGAAAGATTTGATTGTTTATTTGCATTGAATAGGCTCTGAAACTACTGGACCGATTTGAAAAATTCTTTTACCATTAGAAAGCTACATGCCCTGATGAACATAGGCAATATTTTTTCCCGGGAAAAGATAAGATCCCACGGAATCGCGGGTGAAACCGCGGGGGACAGCTAGTAATATTACAAGGAGTATATATTTTTTATATGTAAAAAAATATTATTGAACTAGCTTTCTACCCCAAGGTTTTACCCGCGTACCCCTTTTCCCCTTAAAGGGTTGAATTTTGAAAAATCCTTTCTTATTCCTCGTCTACTTCATAAAAGCAACACCCATGAAAAAACTTTCTAGGTCAGTAGGTAGGAATTAAAGGAAGGCTGGGTGTTGATGAGACAGTGAGTCAGGCCTTCTCTTTTTATATATTCATACATATAGATGGATAGCCAATCATCTATAACTATAAGGAACATTTAAACTTATACACTGCAAGCCAGTCACTTGAGAGCCAGTTCTCTTTCTATCTGTACAAGCTTATTAAAGTTGACTATATCAAACATACCATGGCATTATGGTCAAAAATGAAAGAAACCATTTTTTCTTTAAATAATTAATACAAACAGATATATTATATTTATGTTCTTTTCAGTTAGTCGATGATGTTCTTAACTTAGCAAGGTCTGGTAGTCTAGACTACGAGACTGCCTTCGAAGTGGTACTTACTATGGAGAATGAGATCGAGTACGCTGTTTGGAAAGCTTTTATCAGAAACATGAACTTCTTGAGAAAACGCCTCGAGGCGCTCGTATATGATGATGACGATTTAGACCCTGATATTTACTTGGTATGTAAAAATTTGCGTTACAGTAATCTGCAGTACATGCTGAGCTAGTGCGATGATAGCTGTGCAGTGGTAGTGACGTCGGATACCGCGGTGAAGGTCGTGGGCTCCAATGTTATAATGAGCTTGATCTTTCGGTGAACGAAAAAAATCGCGAGGAAACTACAGCAGGGTGTTAGGGTACTTTGTAATACTCGACTGGCTGGCTACCACCCTCAAGTTGAAAATCTGTCTCAAGTTGCACTTGAGGGCTAAAAAGGGCCATGTGGAGCCATGATATTAATAACGCTAAGCAACTTATTGTTATTTGTGTTTTTTTCTTTTATCTTGTTTTTAACTGTGTCATCGTCCATCTTACCAATGATGCAGAACTCTTTCTCATATTATTGAGTTCTTTCAACGATTTAGTTAGAAGTTACTCTTGCAGACCATTCTTCAAAAGTTCTACTTATTATTACAATTATCCAAAGGCTGCGGTGACCACTTATTACCAAAAGTCATTAAGATAACTTGCGCCCTTGCTTTCAGAGAATGGTACGCAGAACAGTGGGCAGAGTTGAAGATGAAATTGGTTTTTACCCCGATCCACTAGTGACGGAGCCTGCTATGGTATCCCTTACCAGAGGATTGGTGATGGATCACGCGTGCAGGGCCAACTATCAGCCTTGTGTCGCTGCTGCTGTGGACTGGTTTTATGACCCTGATAGTAGTGATCTTGTTGTGTAAGTATTTGCCTGGCTGGCTACTACTCTCAAGTTCAAAATCTGTCCCGAAAAACCTCACCGGTAGAAGCCAGTTGCCTTTTAAGCAATATCTATTTGAAGACTTCCTGGTATTACTAGATATTTTTCTTCGATTACTTATTTTATTGTCGTCGACAACTAACTTCATATTTTGTACATATTTAAGGAATTTTTCTAGTAGGTATTTTTTTACGTTTTTCTTCGAAATCTGAATGCTATCTAAGGCCTGGACTCCAATAAGGAGCAGAATTTATTACAAAGGAATAACAATAATCAACCTCGTTTTTGACATAACAGCAACTATTACATCGTAACATTTCTTCATCCTCAGAAACCCTAATATACCCCATGACATGAGACCAGCAGTATACTGCACCATGATTAGAGAAGGTGACGGCGAGGCCAGAACAGCCTTATACAATAGATTGGACATTGAGATCAGCCCATACGAGCGCGTCGTCATCTTAGAGTCTTTAGCCTGTTCTTCTGATAATAATTTCGTTAACTCGTGAGTATGGCTTAAATAATATTATGCTATTTATGAGCAAACAACTTGAGTTTTTTTGTGAAGGAAAGATCGCGCAAAAACTATAGATGATTAGATGCACAGTGATAAGATGTATTGCAGTCTTGCCTAGCTGATTACTACCCTTATATTGAAAACCTGTCCACATCCGTGTATTCCAGCAGTTGCATTCCAGAGCTAATTGCCCTCTTGGCACTGAAATGAAATGAAATGTTTATTCATCCAAATAGGCCTTCACAGGCACTTATGAATTGTCATATTCTGATGACTCTAATGACTCTAATGCACGGTTCGGAAGGTTGCTTTTGCTGAAAAGAGCCGGCAACGTAAACTTGTTGGGGCTTTAGGCGATGGTAGTCATTTAGTATCAGGTGACCCGCCTACCTGCTGCAAGTAGATAAAAATGAGACAATCTATGACCACTTACATGCTTGTGATTTTTATACTTTATTCTATGAATTTAAGCTAAATTCACTGACTTCTTCTTTGATCTAAAACCTATCTTTAGCCGCGTCATCAGAATAGTTTTTGGAAATTATTTCTGGTTTAATCATAACTTTACTGATTTTATAATTACTTTATCAATATAACAGTTTGCTTGAAGAAACAATAGCTTCAAACAGTCCATATTCGGTTGAAGAGAGGTCCAGAATCTTTGTAGCGGTTGCAGAGGCAGGCTATGAAAACGCCCAGATTGCTATGAATTTCATATCCAGACGTACCAATGAAATAAGGTCCATGTAAGTATACTTTTAATATATTTTTCTTGGATTATAACAGTATTTAAATAGCTGCTCATATAGTTTTGAAGTCTGAGTATGCGAAAATTTTCAGGCATCTCAATTCTAAGTCTACTTTATTCTTTATCAACTATTTGAAATCTGTCAATTAGGATACTTTCTCTATTAAGCTCTCAAGTTGGCTGGTATGGTTGATTGATAAGATACACTACCTGTCATGCCACAGTTCGTGGGTTCGATTCCGACCTAGGGCAGATTTGTGTGCATAAAGACGTATGGAGTCTAGGTGTTATTATTTATAAAAAGTATGTATTTAAAAAAGTAGTTTATGTTGTATATCAGTTATTTGGTTATCATATTATATGCTCTACTTAGTTCAGGATCAAATGGCCGTAAGTGAATAACGCCTCCGGATATAAAATGTTATATTCTTTTCTTTTTCAGGTATGGTGGAACTGAGAAATTAGAAGAAATCATTTACAAGTTGTCTGAAAATATGGCCGACGCTGACTTGACCACTGACGTAAGTATCTATTTCAGCCTTTTCAGCCCTTCGATATTTACATATTTAAGTGTGTCTTGCATTGCGATAAGTGATATCACTATTTCGACGTTGATTATTTCAAAGAGATCTGTATACTAGCTGTCCTCCGCGGTTTCACTCGCGTTCCCGTGGGATCTTATCTTTTACCAGGATAAAAAGTATCCTATGTGCTATTTCAGACTATAATCTCTGTGCCAAATTCCATCCAGATCCGTTCAGCCGTTCTGGCGTGATTGAATAACAAACAGCCATCCATCCAAACATTCACATTTAAAATATTAGTAGGATATAAAAGGCAATCGCTACTAACTGACTGATCTATCAACACACAGCTCAAACCACTGAACGGATTGCGCTGAAATTCGGCGTGCGGTTCGGTATCCTGAAATTATGACATAGTTTACCCCCAAGGGGATGAACGAGGGGTTTCTTTCTTTCTTCTTCCTACTTATTTGATTTTTTTTAGTTTGGCGTTTGGGTATTCGCTCAAAATAATAACCTGGATGACTCTCAAGATGCTGCTGAAAGGATTTTACTTCAAGTACAACAAAACCGAGAGTGGGACAATGCCTACATGGACTATGTTTATGATTGGATAGATGAAAACGATGCACCTACTCTAGTTGTATCACTTGTTTTAATATATTTAACCCTTATTATAACTGTATTTAATCATTGAAGTTTAAGCAGTGTTCGTTTTAATTATTAAATATTATATAAATTTAAATATCCAATAACCAATTCTACAATTATAATTTAAAATCATAGATTTAGGATTTTTATATTAAATTATATTTAAGTACGAGTCTACAATATCACCAATCAAATTGATTATAAATTAAGATTATGATTTAAATTTATATTAATTGTAAGATTTCAATATTATAAATGTATTCAATTGATTGTTTATGCGAATGGTGAAGGAAACTCAATATTATCTTTGATGATAATATTTGTGGTTTCAAGAAGTTTACGTTCGAATTAGAACAAATATTAAAACAACTATTTCTAAAGAGCAGTGCCTTACTTTGAAATGTACTTTGGTATAATAGATATTTGAACGTAAACTAACAATTTTGTGAATGATCACGTCTTATTACAATATTGTACGATGTAACAAGAATGTTTGATACGATTATAATTTTGGTATGATAGTTTAATATTTCTATTTAAATTATTTATTTTTAAGTTAAAATTGCACAAAGTGAATATTATTATTAAGATTAGATTATAGAATTAGGAAACATTATATTTGTATCAGAATTACAAAATGAATATTATTAATTAAAAGTACTTAAGTAAGGTTTAAGATTTTTTTACTGCATTTTAACTCATAGTTTTGTATATTAACGTTTTTATTTAAGGTTTAGTTTTTAGGCATTAAGTAATAACAGTTATTTACTTCGGGTTATTTATTAATTTTAAGTTTTTAAACTAAATCTGAAGCAAACGCGTCCTCTTGCTTCATATTTAGTTTCATAAGTAGTGATACAAAATTATTATTTTATTTACCTATATTATATAAAATTATTAAATATTATTTTTAAATGTAGTTATGTTAATTAAATAAGTTCCACATTTAAGGCAAATTATTTATGAAGTATATTTAAGAATATACTGTAATATGTACATATTGCATTTAAATAATGCATTAAATAAATTAGGATTAGGAGATCTGTATTGTTTTATTTATAAATATTAAAAAGCTTGACTAGAATAATAATATTCATATACATTTCCCTTATTTAACCTAAAATATTGAATTTATTATACATAATTTCTCGAAAGTCATAATTTCTGGGAATGTTTTATAGTAATCACATTAAAAAAAATGCGACAAAAAATATTAAGCGAGCACATATTATGTTATTAAATACAATTATTAGTAGAAAACTATTTATCTCACAATAGATAAAATGTAAATAAAAATAATAGGTATTACTAAGGATGCCTTATAGCTAGCAGACGATCCTCGAAGATGTTCTGGTTTTCCTGTCATCTCTGTCGAAGTCTGATAACAAACAAATAACCATTTAAAATTATAACTTTCTGTTTTTTACGATTACGAAGCAGATCTTTTTTTTTTGTCAGTTTTAACTCAGTGGTAGTGACGACGATAACCGCGGTGAAGGTCATGGGTTCAAATCCTACAATGAGCTTGAGCTCTCTTTTTTCTATCTTTTTTGTTTTGGATTTCTTCCTTTACAGTGCACATAATTTAATTAAGGCTATATTTTGTGACGTAATATTTGTAAGGGGGGTCGCTGAGTGTGACTTAGAGACGAAGGGGGAAAGGACGAGTCTAGAAAGATGAAATTCCGGGTGACGTATTTTATGGACAGCCCCTGTGTATTTATCTAACTTAACTACTATCAAATTTATAAAGGCAATGATACCAACCACTGGAATAGTTTCAGTGGACATTATTTTTTCTGGTCTTCGGTCGCCCGGTGGGATTTTGATGAGAAACATCTTTTTCTGCCTCCTGAAATATTAACTATCAGTTAAGTTTTATTAAATTTCACATGTGACGACAAGGTAGGCGGATCACCTGATGGTAAGTGACTACCCGTCGCCTATACAAAGCAATACCAGGATAAATGAGTATTCAATCATTTTTTTCAGTTTAAGCGTCCTTAAAATACTTCTAGGTAAGCGTGCACCATCGTAGACTAGCATCAAGAGAGATAGTGGTCAAAACCTATCTATGAAATGTGTTTGAATTCACGGCTGAAATCTATATAATTATCTATGTGTGTATATGAATGTGAAATACTATTTATCAATCATGATTAATCACGAAATCTCAGAAAGTATGGGATTCGGTATCCCCTAAGAAATTATTCAAATCAAAAACTAATTTATTCAGTTTAGGCGGTAAGTCACTTATGAACGTTACAATTGACTCTACCACCGGTTCAGAATATACTTAAACTGAGAAGACTCCGATTTTTGATTGATTTAAATATGTACAATTAAATGTATCGTAAACATAAACAAATTAGACTTTCTCTGGATTGTTCGAATGTTCCGCTCTAATTAACACACTATTTGAAAAAATTATAGGTTAGTAGGCAGTAATTTTAAGGCGATGATAGCTCAGTGGTAATATTTCGTCGAAAGTCATAAAATTGAGTTCGAATCCTAAAATGAGCCTTAGCTTTTGGTGAAAGAAATCTTCGTAAACAACCATAACTCAGTAGTAAAATCTGTCGCAAAGCACCTGTTGGTGTGTTGTGGCAGTTGTCTTTAAGGCATTGTAATAAGGTGTACAACACATTGGCAATCCCCTAGTTTGCTAATGTCTATAGGTGACGGTAGTCACTTACCATCAGGTGAACCGCCTGCATGTTGTAGGTATAATAAAAAATACTTACAATTTATGCTCGGCTATGATCTTGTCTTCTTTATCAAATAGTGATGATATATAGGGTTCTCTAGAATCTACTCCCATGACGTAAAATTCAGCTACCCGAGAGTCCGGATCAAGGCTGAAATACATTTTTTTTTTCATGAAATTGTTTTTCATCGGCTTTTTTTGGTGAACCTTCAAATTTATCCAACTATATCCTACTAATCCTTTTATTATTATAAATTTGAAAGTATGTGAAAATGTATGTGAAGATGTTTGTTACTCTTTCACGCAAAAATGGCTGAACGGATCTTGATGAAACTTGGCACACAGGTAGTTCATAATCCTGGAATAAAACATAGGATACATTTTATTTCGTGAAAAGATAAGACCCCTCAGGAAAGCGGATGAAACCACGGGGTGGAAAACTAGTATTCTAAATGCGAAAGTATGTTTGGATGTATGTGAAGATGTTTGTTACTCTTTCACGCAAAAATGGCGTGTTCGCTGTTTTCGAGTATTTTTAGATTTTTATACACTACTTGGTGCTGGGTATTTTTTTCAACATAGGCATCATCTCTATTGACAACATTTATATTAGCAGGATAGTCTTAAGGTTATACATATAAAAAAAATCAGATTTTTTACAAAGCACGTTTTTATGGCATAATACATCTATAGAAGTTTATCAGTGTGGTAGTAGTTCGGATATTACATCATATTAAAGATTTTCTGATACTCACCATCTTTGTCCATTAACATGGTGTACGTATTTACTTCTTGCGTATTGAAGACATGGTTCATAGTCCAATAAGCATGCGAACTCTATAATTTTGCTCCTTAAAAATCTGATAGAGTTGTAATTTTTGTCGACTATTTCAGTGTATATTCCCGATACCATTTTTGCCATGAATACCTGAAATTTATGATATACCTACATAAACTCTATATATATAAAAGAAAGTCGTGTTAGTTACACTATTTATAACTCGAGAACTGCTGGACCGATTTTCATGGTTTTTGATTTTTCGCCGCCCGGAATAGCAGAATAACTATAAAAAAATAAGAAAAATGCAAAAAAAAAGAAAAATGAAGAATGTAATTTTTGTCATACATTTTGTGTAGAACGACTTTTTGACATGTGTCGAGATCGGGCTGACAGGTGACAGATGGTTTAGATTCACAAATTGGACACGGTAGGTGTCGCTAGAATCGGGTTCTATGTTTTGTTTTAATTTCAAGGCAGGACAACGTCTGGGCCCACTAGTATAATATAATTGATAGTACAGAAAATTTTTCAGTTCATTTTCATACTGAATGATTTATTATTTATGTAAATTTATTTTCACTCCTCTTGCTCAAAAAGACCGTCATTGTGGCGTATCAGAGCGAAGAAAAAGTAGCAATTCTTCCACTAAGGGAAAAAGTTTTTTTTTTTTAATTTTTGTGTGTCAAATGACAATGAGCCTACAAAAACGAAAAAGCCTTTAGTCATAAGTAGAATAATCATGAATAAAGACTCGATTTATTACTGTTTCATAAAAAAAAACTTCATTTTAATTTTGAAAAAGGAACTAAAATCGGCGATCTTTGGTAGAATGCATGCAATGTGTTGCGGCTACAGAAGAAACAAAAAAAAGACATTATAAACTACATATTTTATATTGTATTGGATTATTTTATTTTCTCGCAATCGTAGTGAAACGTATAGTGTAACACACGGCGCTAAAACCCATTAAAACTCGGTTACTATTTAGTCCCTCGCTAAAGCTCGGGAGTAAAACTACCTCGTATATAATGGGTCATTTTAGCTCCTTGTATAACAATCTACTATTATATAAAAAAGATAATTACAATTCTTTCTATCCCGTAACTAATAATTTAAAATAATTACATTTTGTTCTACCTTTCTTTTAAAACTACAATATTTGATTTAACACGTTTTTTATTAAGTTGTTATTTTTCATTCATGTAATTTGGTCTCGTAGGTACTCAGTAGCGTAGCTACCGTAGGACTAGGCCAAATTTATGGGCCCCCTCAGCCTCTATGAAAAAACGCTTGTTTTCAGCTGTTTTTAAAGCTACTTAGCTTAAGTTACTCCTGATAACATCAGCAGCCGTTTCGGTAATTAGTCGTAATAGGCAAATAGACAGACAAAAAAAATTATAATTGATTACCGAATATATTTTCAAAATGACACATAAATTTGGTTTATTTGTATAGATAGGGCCCCAAATCCCAATTTCATTTTTGCCCCGGGGCCCATGGTTTCTTAGCTACGCCACTGCTCGTACTCGGACAGTTTTTTATAGACTCACCTCCCATTCATGATACAAAGCTTGAGTCATATTACATCCAGCCCCGTCAATCTTCAACAACTCAAAACCAGATATAACAGAGTCCCATACGACGTGACTTCGTTCAATATCCAGGTAACCTAATATATTCATCACTAGATCTATATCTAGGTCACCAGCGGCATATAGAGCCAACACATCGTTGACTATCTGAAATTTTATAATTGTTTTTGTAAAACTAATCTTGCGTAATATATCATAATTTCTGTAATAAAGATTTCAAATGGAAATTTTTAATTATAATCGCGCAAAAGCATGCTGAACCAAGAACCAAGTTCATTTATTAAGGCTTCGTTCTCAGTTTTTCTGTATTTGTTCGAAACCACACAAAGATGCAACAAAAAATCTGGCACTTATCCATTCCTTTATTTTATTCTAGCTTTCCACGACACACGCAATTCTCTATTCACCTGCATAGGATATAATTTTAGCACATCTTTTTTTAGTACTTGATAGGACAAGGCGCAAATAGCTCAGAGGCAATACGTCAAATAATATGGCATGGTTTAAATCCTACAATGAGCTTGAGCTTTCTGTGAGAAAACCATAGCACGGTTGTATTGTACTTTGTAGTACGCGACTTGCTGGCTACCAACCTCAAAACCAAGCATTTATAGGTCTTAACTTGAGAGTCAGTCATCTTCAAGTAACTGTAAAAAGTTGATAAAACTTTGATGGTACGGTATAGCTAATGTCTATAGGCGAAGGTAGTCACTTCACATCAAGTGACCCGCCTGCTTGCATAAAGATCTCAAAAAAGTCATAATTCCATGACCTTCCATGACTAGACTTTTATCAGGACAATGTCTTTTATTTAAAGATTATGAAACATTTAACTTACTTGAGCTCTATTGAGTTCATCGATCAGATTAAAGTTCTCTTTCAAAGTTGTAGCGATAAGTCGCCAAGTTACAACATCGTAGTTGACACGATAGTATCCTGAAAAGTTAATTAAATAAGACTTCCTAAACCGACATTTCTTCAAATCTGCATATAAATAATTAACAATGCACAGTCGCATTCGTTTAACTCAGTATGGGCGCGTGGGCAACAACATAAATAGATCGTTACTAATCACCGACTGTCAAGGACTTGGACGGCGGTAACACGTTCGCAAAAATTGTTTCAAGTCTACTGCAATGTTTATTTACAAGAACCTCATGCGCTTTAATAACCTTACTATTGTAATAACCCACTTTTGTAAATTCTTCTTGGTATTATTAAATCACTGTTTTGTTTACAACTGCGATGATGAGGTAATTTTCCGCTTTATTTCCACTTTAAAAGAATTAAATGAATAATTGGATGGATACTGAATCTTTATTTGGCATAATCTCGATGAAAACACTCCTCTGTATAACCATCACTACAGCATCCTATACCGCAGGCAGCATAAGATAAGATTGGTCCCTTTTTGGAATCATACAGCTCATAATCGTCTGCTATTGTTTTTGAACGAGTACAAAATAAAAGTTTTTTATTTTCATAAAAATTGCCCAATGACAGAAATAGATGTCGAGCAGAAATGTTGAATTTTGATTACTGAACCTCTTAAAGCTACCTTTCAAGAAGAATAAAATATTGGTTTCGATAGCAAACGATCTCTGATTCATTCTTAAATAAAATTTATTCTACTTACTGTCAACTTTTATTTTTCTAAAAAGAACTATTAAAAGCAATTATGTATAATATAAAATTTTGGATGTAGGAGGTAAATTAGTGATCGGAATTAAAGAATGATTTTAATAATAGGAAGCTACGCTATCCCTGAGTGCTATAGATATTTTTCATCTAGAAACCGTGGTGAAACTGAGAAGTGGAAGCTAGTCTTAGATATAATTGCTTGTGTTCGTTCAACCACAAAGTCCTGATAAAATAGCAAAAAATCCTTAAAGAAGTACAATATAATTTATTTGGTTTACCTGAAGCATTCCTGTTAAGTATGATCCAACCACCTTGAAGTTTCTCCCCAAAGGTGTATGGCTGTTTTCCTATAGTAAACCTAGGTTTATGGCAGTTGTAACAGTCCCGACTGTTTTGGATGACATATGAGATGGGGATGAGATAGTCTGAGTCAAAGCGGTTCTCGTGGGTGAAACTGAATTTTCTCTAAAAAAAGTAAAATATTTTACAAGAAAAGTAATTAAATAAATTGTAACCATATCCTTAATATCATACGAAAGCTTACTTGTTTCAATATAATAGCATTTGGAGTCCTATCTCTCAGGACCTGAACGTCTATAACCGGGTATCCAGGTTGATGGATCCAAGACTCTAGGATCCTTGATGCTGTAGAACCATTGAAGTACTGATTGAAACAATCAACGGTGTCTTGGTCTAAAGTCGTTTTGAAATCTTTTAATGAAATGAACTGTCCTCTCCTGGTAATAAGAGAACAATTTGCTGAGACACTTTTAATAAGGAAATTGATGTTGTAATTGGAATTTATTCGTAACCAATTAATGATGGTTTCTGAGACATTTGACTATATTGAACAATTACTAAATGAAGATTTAAAATAAGCAACAGTCTTTAAAACTAGAATAAAATTAGACCTAAAAAGTTTAATGTACATACTTTTTTTAAACTCTTGGATAAGCATGTTTGACCGCAATCTCACCATGGTAAGTGATGATGTTGCCGACGGTGGTAAGCACACAAGGAAACGGCTCTCAAGTGCAATTGTCGGAACACACGGTTTAATTGTGGTGGCTGAATATAGTAAGACATAAAAAGTATAAACTAACTCTAATATAAATAAACATAAAACACACCTTGAATTGATATAATTCACCAAAAAGTAATGAAACCTTTTCGACTCCACCCAGTTTTCGAGCATCCACAATAGGGCCCCAGTCTTCATAGTCACCAACTCCATATGTAACTTTGGAGGTATTTCTATAGCCAGCGATGTATTGAAGATATCCAAAGCAGGAGCATATTTCCAGTCTACTGCCATTGCTTTATGCTTCATTTGAAGACCGTAAATGCCAAAGGGGTACCTGGTATTCATTTGTTCCTCTTGATGATACTATAAATAATGACAACAAGGGCCACATTAAATTTTGTGTAACAAAGAGCAAGCTTATAACCGGAAGACCCTTTTGTAATTTAAATGTCAAGGGGTATAATTAATACAGTGAATCAAAACAAAAGTCTAATGACGATTATGCTATACAATATTGAATTTTCAGACGAAACATCGATTATAGTCAATGAATTATTGGTAAATGCTCATGTAGAATTAATCTAAGTATTAGCTTGGGTAGGTATAGCTCTGTATTAGCTTCTTTAGGTTTGTGCCTGTTTTAGTATATTTGTGCCAATGGATTGATCTCTTTTGACACAACGTTGTATGAAAAACGTTGCATATTCATTTTAATAATTTTTATTTCTTTCCTATGGCAACGGGAATTTCGGGGTATTTTGTGAGTTATAACAATGCAATAGCAACGGTTATATTAACTTCCTTAAATTAATATCAGATATTGCTTACCTACCTGGTTTAGAAAATAGTAAGCCAAGTAAGTAGCCATGCCTTCTTTGAACCATTCTTCTTTCCATCTTGTTCTTTCTGGCTCTCCGGGGTTACCGAGCCAAATTCTACTCAATTGCTGAGTTAGTTCAAAAGTCGACCGTTCTTTCTGTTGAATGCTTGTTAAAAATTCAATATCCAGAAGTCGGTTCAAGCTGGAAAGTAAAAATAACTTCAATATAAACCAGTCATTCTTCTTAAAATACATAACAGGTACTTGAGTGAAAGAATATTGAACATAGTGGAATAAATACCCAATAATACCACTGTTTGCGCCAAAATAATATTTATCAAAGAGCCAGCTGAACAATATTTGACCTTGAAATCATACAATAAACAGTGATGAGTTATTATAGGCAGATGTTTTATTGTATGAAAACTCATCCTTATTATTTTAACATAAGCAAATTAATCATAATATTGAGGTCAGTAGGTCTTTTCCCGGATGCTTCACGATTGTTCTTTAATTATTCATTTGATTAAACAAAGCCGGTAGTGATTGATCGATGACTTTGTGACGGTAATAAATTAGACAACATTTTAAAATGTACTTATGAATCGATTGTAATAATAATCTGCATAGTTTGGAATCAAATTATATATTTTTTAACCAGACCTCCTTAAAATATGTTACTAATTTCCGTCCCCTGGTTTCACCAGCGTTACTATGGGAATTAAAACAAAACATAGTCTATGTTAGACAGTGCTAATGCAGCTTTCCATCGCTATAAGAATTTTTAGAATCGAATCAGTAATTCCAACGATTCCCTAGAGATATATGTTAATAATAGCTCGTTAGATAATAATATAATTATTTAGTAAAATAGTAAAAATAAAATAAATAAAATAGTTTTATTATTATCTTTAGTACCTATAGATAAAAAAACATTAAAAAAAGTCCCAGTTAAGGTTCTAGAGAGAGGAAATTACTCACTATGTTAGTACCTACCGTCTCCTGGAAAACTACTTAATTTTTTTTACTTTATTGATCTTACTCTGGTCACAGATTACTAAATATGCTCTGGTGTTTGAACTGTACGTATGAATACTCCAATCACAAAGTTACATTTCATTTGTAAATATAATTCCAAGTTTTAGGTATTTATTCTTGTTTACTGTCAGTCACTTTTCATTTCCAATGTCAGTTATTTACAGAAACAATTCAGACACTCACCCGTTGGTCAGAAGATTCCAGCTGCCAATCTCGTAACCGTCCATGATCTTTGGAACAGATACGATATTTATAGGTCCAAGTAAAAGGCGGCGGTTTATTTTTGAGTATTCGTGTATCAGATTTATGATTGATACTCCAAAATTTAGTATGCACTCATAATCGCCGAGCATGTATTGAGGTGCCCACACTGAGATCGTGTCGTCCGTGTAATTAGATTTAGCCTTTATGCTAGTGTACTTAGAGTAGACAAAGCACACCTGATGTAGTTGGACATATGGAGATGGGAGGTACTCTATAAGTGTTGTCTTGTCTTTTCGTCTGAAATAAAATGACAACCGTTAACCCTTTAAATTACTAGTTTTCCCCCGCGGTTTTAAGTCGGTCACACACTCCGCAGATGGAGACCTTAGTGGTGAAATTTAAAAAAAATCATTTCTTAGCTGATGGAAGGCAGAAGCTACAAATTTCAAGTTTGTAGCATTTATATTTTTTGAATAATCAGTGAGTGGTATTTTGATTTTAATCATGGTATAACGGACCCAAAATGGGTGAAGAATTTATCAGGTATAAAATCTCTACGCAAAGATTCAGCTCAAAATGAAGAGCTAAAATCAGGTCAATAGGTCAATAGGCGACGGTTGTCACTTACCATCAGGTGACCCGCCTGCCTCGTTGTCACTTGTGACATAAAAAAAAAAGGTTTTAATATTTCATAAATATTATTTTGTTGATAATTTTAGAAGCTGCATATTATTAAATCTTATCCATATTAATACGATCCGGTACTACTTGATACCATATTTGCGTATCTAGAACCAATGTCACACATTATTTAAATTATAGAAGAACCCAAAATAGGTAACATCCATCATAATAGTAAATAATCTTTATGAATTTAGTTTCCATTCAGACGTATAATGAGTAGGTATTATAGTTCATATTACAATGACATAAGACGCATTATACTGGATAATAATGAGAAGTATGCTTTATTTAGTTCGGTACGAGTTCTGCAATGGATCACATGTTTCGAAGTGGTTACGACGTTAACCACAATAATTGACACCATTCTCAGACTCCCGATTTGGTTTGGTCACCATATACGGTAGCAGCTGTCGATACGTGAAGCCCCACTGGTAGAGATTAGCGTGTTTCTTTTTTATGAAGTTCTTAAAAAAATACACAAGGATTCGAGATTTTATGAGCCTGTAAATCAGTTTGACAGTCAATAATTTTAATTAGTAAGATCAAATCAAATCATTATCATATTATTAAAACCTGAAGAAAAAAACTTTATACCCCATTTTCTCTTTTGTTTGTCAGCGTATTTTCTTTTTCTTTCTTTTTTTGAGAAGTAGCAGTCCTACTGATAGAAATAAACGTGTAATTCTTGAGTTTAAACAATTAAAAAGACATACGAACAACCTCTTACACATGAACCTCGCCCTTATGTATAAAAAATCTGGAAAGTCTTCAAGATTCTCTATTTCCGACTCACGTTTAACCATATCTGAAGGCTAAAAGAAGAAAGTTAGACGATTCACACAAATAATTTAATATGATTGATTGGAAAGCATTTTCCCTTAGACGTAGAAAGTCTGACAAGTTAGCTGGCGAGTTGTGGTAAATGTTTATCGCCGGACATTAACAATCCCAGAGAGATTTCCAATGTATTCCAAACCTTTTATAGGAATTAGTTATTATAAAGAGTATGGAATTAAAAACTTTCTTTAAGCTTCTTCTGAAGGACGGGCGTAAGAATGCATCTTTCAGGGCTATGTGTCTAAAAATACATACGTCTCTTTCTTCATTTCTTCGGCTATGACGAGACTGGTGTTCGTGTATTGAAGTGTCGAATCGCCGGCCACCACGTATACGGTGAACTTGAAGATTGGCTCAAACGAAGCGGTATCGAAGCAAGGGAAGAAGTACTTCGCTTTGTCCGGAGATAAGCGCGTCATATATAAAAATCTGTAAAAGATAAATTAAATAATAAATATCCTGGGACATTCTTCATACATGACTATCTGATCACAAACTAAGCAGAGCGTGTATTATGGAGTTCAATACCAGATATGTATACATGGTTCTACATAAACCTAACCTCAATTTGTTAATAGATAATTACACCTAGACTCGGGACAAACTGACATGTTCATATACTTACACAAATGTCTGCTCTGAATGGGAATCAAAACAACGACGAAATAATAATAAATATCCTTGGACATTCATAACACACGACCAACAACACAATACAATTAAAAAGAAAAACAAAATGATATAAAACATAACAGTGCCATGTTGTGATGGTTAAGTTGTCTTATTATTGTGGTACTCTTAACGATTATAAACCTTGTTTTTAAAACAATAAATTCCTTTTTTCAATGAAGTTACTGTTCATTCCAAAATAACCTAGGAAGTGCATTCAAAAGGTCCCTTTCAACGAATAAGTAGCACGTGTGGGTGCGTCGTCTGGCATCTGTAATGCCTCAATGCTTTATAAAGTAACTTCATACACATAATTATGACCTAAATACGTTAGGGATAAAATTCTCAAAGCGAGATTTCGAAGTTTAATCAATTTACGGGCCGTAACACAACAGGTTGGTTGATATACCTACATTTGTATTTATGACTAGCTGTCCCCCGCGGTTTCACCCGCGTTCACGTGGGATTTTATCTTTTCCTGGTATAAAATATAGCTTGTGTTCATTAGGGTTAATGTAGCTTTCTAATGGTGAAATAATTTTTCAAATCGGTCCAGTAGTTTCAGAGCCTATTCAATGCACACAAACAATCAAATATTTCCTCTTTTATATTAGTATAGATTTTATATTTTGTATTAGTATAGATAGATCATGTCTGTTTATCTATTATGTATTGTATTTGGTGATAAATTTTCGACTTGAAGGTGGTAGCCAGCCAGTCAAGCACTACAAAGTACCTTATCACCGTGCTGTGGTTTCCTCACGATGTTTTCCTTCACCGAAAACTCAAGCTCATTGTAGGATTCGAACCCACGACCTTCGCCGCGGTATCTGACGTCACTAGCACACCGAGCTATCATAGCCTTAAACCTGACCTAAGTTGACTTCAATATTACCTCATATACTACATTGATTGGGTAAAAATTTACAAGTTACTAATAATATTAATAACCGAATAGTTAGTATGTATTATGCTGCCAATCATAAGAACTACGTTAATTGGCGATGTCTAGGTACATTTTAAGGCAAGTAAAACCGCTGGGCACTTCTAGTTCCAATATTATTTTATTTTATTCGGGATAAAAAACAATAGCATATTACAATATAAACATAAAAACACGACAAAGAAAATTAGTTTTTTTTTTATTATTTTGGATAGGATTGTGTTTGACCACAATCTCACCATGGTAAGTGATGATGTGGCCGAAGATGGTAAGCACACAAAGCCTAGATGGGAACTGGCTCTCAAGTGCAGCTATCGGAACACACCGATAGGTGTTTTGGCGACAGGTTTTCAACTTGAGGGTGGTAGCCAGCCAGTCGGGTACTACAAAGTACCCTACCACCGTGCAAACAACGCTCACAACGCTATCCACAGATTACTAAATAATAACTTATCTTATAAGCATTCCAAATGACTTAGTATTTATTAAACCTTTCGCTAATTTATGTTATTATCACAATACGAAACTAAAATAGAACGAAATGTAACATGTTCCTACGCGGTAACCTTGTGAAGGAATCACTCAAGGTCGTAGCTAGACTAGACTAGACAATGTAACAGTCAAATGTGATAAATCGGTCAAATAGTTAAATGTCTATTGTTTTACACATAAAAAAAACAATTGTATTAACATTTGATTTATAGATCCCACGTAGATTTGTGTAAAGTAAACGATTCAGTAAATAATTGAAAAATAATATTGCCTATTCGTAATTTTTTTAATACATATTGTTAACAAATTGGACAGGAAAATGGTCTGATAATTCTTTTGATTCATTAATAATAATTTAAGATGCAAGATAATTTATTTTAGCTATCCTATTTTATCAAATACTAGATGTCCCGCGGTTTCATCTTTTCCCTATAGGTATATAAAAATATCTTATCTATTATTCTAGGATATTATTTATTTGTGTGCCAAGTATCATCAAAATCGGTTTTGCAGTCTCTGAGTTCATCGCAGATTAATATCGTGATATTTTTTTATGATAAGGAAATTTGAAGTACCTGAAATTTTCTAATTTTTGGCGCAATTTTCTTAATTTTTCTTTCCTTAAGATTAAGTCTTTCTACAAAGTATTAGAAAACTTAAAAAAAATGAAATCATTAAGTCGTTCTCAAGTTATGAAGTCTTTAAGTGACCAAGAGAAATAGGCGTTCATTTTAATATAAAACATATAGATAGATAGGTACCTAATACATTTTTTTTTAAATTCATTAGCAAAGAGCGACGTCCACCGAAACCAAATTAGCCTTTTAATTGAATGTCAGAATATATAACTGCAACTATACGTAAGCCCCAGTTATCACGAGTAACGAACCGGGACGATGGGTACCTACACTATTTATACGGCTAATTAACAAAGACGAACCAATCATTTTTGACTGTTTATATATATATTTTTAATTTAGTATAATTTGAAAACAAAAGAATCTCCACCACATAAATTAAGTTTGTATCTCTCAATAGGCACTATGAAAAACAAAGTTATTTCTGCCGTCGCAAAAAAGCGTCGCAATGTTTTTTAGGGTTGATATTATTTGATTTTTTTTTCACAAGAGGAAGTTATAAAAAATAATTCTGTGCCCACACTATTTAAGGTATTGATGCAAGATTAACGTATTATAAAACAATTAAATAACATTTGTTTATGGGTTTTAACCATAATGCGAGGCCGAGAACGGCCTGACTACACGTGGGCTAGAAGGTTGTGTATTCCATCTATGGATGCACATGGCCGTATCGTAGACTAATAATTAGCAGTAAAACATTTTTAAATAACTTGGAATGGCCTGTACAGAATAATTATTAACGAATTTTTTAAGAGGTATTCCAACAGCATCTTGATATATTTAACACATCCAACTAATATTATAAATGTGAAAGTTTGTATGCTTGATGTTTGTTTGCTCATTCACGCAAAAATGGCAGAACGGATTTTAATGAAACTTGGCACACAGGTAGATCATATCCTGGTGTAAAACATAGGATACTTTTTATCCTGGGAAAAGATAAGATAATAAAGATAAGAATATTTCTAATCAATTATAATTTTACTTACACAGATTATTTATAGAAGAGGATATTATATTTGATTTAAAAAAAACGTATTAGGTATTTATAAGTAAAGTCTACAATGGCTTGTGCTATGCGCATCCAGTGGCTTCCCGCGACCCTCACAAGATCGTCTATCCACCGTGTTGTGAAGATCCTTGGGGGAGGCCTTTGTCCAGCAGTGGATGTCTTCCAGCTGACATGACGATGATGATGATGACAAGCTAATTTATCAAAACAATTATATTAAACCTATCCAGCAAGCTTGGAACGAAATGTTTACGTGTGTACCTATATTATTACACAGAAAATAAACCTTATTACCTCTCAGCTCCATAGTAGAAATAAGTTGGTCCACTGATAGATATACTCTGGAATAATATATAGGACACTTTTTATCCTGGGAAAATATAATATCCTTCAGGAACGTGAGTAAACCAGCAAACTCAAACTCAAATATATCTTTATTAAGTAAACTCATACAAGTATTTTTAATCGTCAATTTGATTCATGTTAAATTATAACGCTCGGTTCGGAAGGTTGCTTTTGCTGAGAAGAGCCGGCAATAAACTCAGAAATTACTCTTTTTAAAAAAGCAACATAGACCTATTACATTTTATAATTATTTATATAGTCTTTCTGATAATATATGTGTGTTATGGCGGCAAAAAAGGAATAAAGAAATTGATTTTAGTTACGAGTGATAAGTAAACAACAAACTCAAGCAGACCAGCTCCCACAAGCAGCACCTGTTCACAAGTAGGGTTTACAAGTTTAACCTCTGATATCAGTTAATAAAACAAGTTTATACCTAAAATAGTCAATTAATTATGCCATACATAATGAGGGCCAACGGATGACACAATTGCAGTAATGTATTGCAATTAAACTGTTTATCTGTCTGCAACGATACTGACTTTTTAACCTTCATTATTATGCCTATATCTATATAATACTAGCTGTCCCCCGCGGTTTCATCCGTGTTATACACATCCAAACAATAAAAAAGACAGCTGTCTGCTATATATTTACATGCATGAAACGTGGGAGCTGTTTCCTTTATTTTTCCTTCCGTAAGAAGCTTCTTCAGAAAAATGAATGAAAACAAAAATGAATGAAATCAGTGAAGTCGTTCTCAAGTTATGACATGACCAAGGGAAATAGAGTTTTTTTTATCAATACTATGTAATATTATAAATGCGAAAGTGTGTCTGTCTGTTACCTCTTCACGCTTAAACCGCTTAACCGATTTAGATGAAATTTGGTATAGAGATAGATGGAACCTTGGAGAAGGACATAGGGTACTTTTTAACCCGAGAAAAGATACCCTCTGGAACGCGGGTGAAACCGTAGGGCGGAAAATACCTTATTTATGAGGAAAATAACTAAATACAATTATTTATGTGAGGTGAATGAACATTAATAAATAAATCAAACAGGTATTTGAATCGGTAATGGTAGTTTTACCATTTTTTTCTTTTTTTTTGAGGACCTAATCTTCACATCTAAGAACAGGGATTTTTCATCAATGTACCTATATCTAAACTGAATTAAGAAGTAAAACTGTCAAAAGACGGTATTACTATTTCGAAATAAGAACCTATAAAAAAACTAATTCAGTGCATAACTGATCCTGTACATCAACAATATTGAAAAAGAACTAGCTGGCCTTGTCAACTACATACAGAAGATATTGAATCAAGACATTTTTATTTACGTCGACTTCAAAGCAGTCAACTATTTACAAGCATTTTATAATCAAATAGAATCATGATCTTTACGAAAGTAAATATCTTTATTTATCAAGTACACCCGCGATACCCGGTTGAGGCGAAGATAGCTCAGTGGTAGTGACGTCGGATACCGCGGCGAAGGTAGTGGGTTCGAATCCTACAATGAGCTTGAGCTTTCGGAGAAGAAAAATATCGTGAGGCAACCATAGCACGGTGGTAGGTTACTTTGTATACGACAAGATATTTAAAGGACGGGCAAAAATTACTGTAAAATATTTTTGCAAGACTAACAAAGTAAGCTACAGCGCTTTACTGCCATCATAAATTATAGTTTACGGAAAATTATGTCATGAGCCGATATGACTTGCTTTACTAATCAGATAATATAGGTACCTACTGGAAATATTTTCCAAAAAAAAAATCTTAATATTATTATTGCGAAAGTGTGTCTGTCTGTCTGTAACCTCTTCAACGCGTAAAACGCAGAATCGATTTAGATGAAATTAGATATAGATATAGCTTGAAAAGGGGGGTTTGTATGGGTAATCAACAACTGTTGAACCGATTTAGATGAAAGGAATGGAGATAGTTTGAGTGGTGGGGAAGGATATAAAACACTTAAACCGCTGAACTGATTTAGATGAAATTTGGTACAGAGATAGATGGAACCTTGGCCATACGATACTTTTCACTCCTCTTGCTCAAAAAGGCCGTCGCTAAAGCTCGGAAGTAAAACTACCTCGTATATAATGGGTCATTTTAGCCCCTTGTATAACAATCTACTATTTTATCCCGGGACGAGATAGAAACGCGGGAATCACGGTTTATTTTTGGAGTATAATCGACGAAAACGGGGGTGAAACCGAGGGCACAAGTAGTTATTTATATACGTGCAAGATTTCTGTGACATCAACTTCATAGTCTACATGCTCTGACATGCAGATGGACAGACGGACATAACGAAACTATAAGGGTACCTATATGAATATAGAATATATAACACTATCTCTGTACATGAATTGATACCTATGCAAATACAAACGTCGCGCGTCGGTGAGAGGCAGGAGGGGACTAAAGACTAAAATACAAGTACATTTTAATAACAGGATTATTTATAGATGACCTTTTTATCCCCAACCGAACATTACGTACCTACGTAAGTGAAATATATTTTCATTCATTCTCAAAAGTGATTGTTGTGTAAATTATCATTAAGTTCCTATGTCGTTTAAAAAATATTCTGGTTTGTAATAAGAAAGAAGAGAAGAAGAAAGAAAAATATTTTATTAATGCGCGCCATCCGACGCAAACCAAATAGCAACACAAACTACAAAAAACAAAGATTTCCTTTTTTTATAGCTACCGCCATAGAGAGAAGTAATATAAGGGCAACACTGCTTTATACCTTTCATTTAATAACAACACTATTATTCTCTAGCTTTTTTATGAAGGTATTCTGTTTTGTAATATTATAATAAAATTAATAACTTACTCTTGTTTATCGTATTCATTTTTGTATTTCACCATAAATGCACCTTCGCTATCTTCTGTCATAATTTTACGGAATCGCATTTTTATATAATGAAAATTATAATTATTCTTATAGGAGACTTTTAGCGGTTCTTTCAAATAAATTCTAAGCTTCCCATACTTATGATCAAGGTCGTACGGTCGAAGTTTATTCACAATATCTCGATTTTCATAAAGAACCATTATAGAGCTACCATCTATTTCCAAATCTCTACATTCCAGCTCGATCACTTGCACGTTTAATACGTGCGCAATAATGGTTATACTTAATTCACAAATATAATAAGGATCTTTATAATTCATGTAAGGGGTTATAATTAAATCGTATTGCACTGGATACACTGTGAATTCCTTACATTCTTCATAGTTGTATACATTTGCGTTAGTTACAGTCAGGAACATAAGAAAAAAAAGAACGCGACACATTTTCAAATTTCACGTGCAATATTCCAAATACAAAAAGTTTGTTTATGAAATCGGTGTTTGAAATTCGAATTCTTTTTTCTTTATTTTATTTTGTTACATACTCTCTTTATTATTTTGCCCGCCGAACATACAGCGTTCGGATACGTCCGATCGCGAGGCGCGCGAAAATGCATTTCACGGCGTTCCATCGCTCGCTCGACGGCGCCAGACAACTCCAACCAATTTATTCTGACCCACTCTTCCCTCTCCATGCAAAGTATAATGGAAGAAACAAGAGTCTCTAAATATAATGCCACAGGTCATTGTTTAGTTGGCACAGGTGATATTTGTGTTGATATTCATGTAGGTGTAATGGCTGTTTACCTTCTGGTCCTAAATTCACGGGGTTTTTCTTTGGAATGTTTGCAAAATATGAGTTTTCTTTTTCATTTGAAGTCTTATTTTGGATTCAATTCAAATAATACATTAATGAAATTTTGAAAGATTTATTTATTAAAAATAGTGTACTTAATATAAAACTTAGTCCATACTTATATATGTTATCCAATACCTTAAAGAAGCTATAAAATACGCACCAACTATTAAAGTAATTAACCTAAAATTATTTTCTACTTTTAGCTATTGTGATAGTGGAGAAATCTCTTCATTTCCATTTTTTTTATGTATAAAAATATTAATATAACGAGACATAAACTTATAAAAAAAACCTAAAAGTAATGTTGTATTTTTTTTAAATTTTTATTATTTAAAGTTTTGCTTATATAGAACACAAATCAATAAAATCTGTAACAAAATCATTTTTCTTAAATTACACACAGAATATTATTTGCACAGAGGATTAAAGAAAAAAATACAATTATTTGTCCACTTCCATTATGGCGAGATAGCAAACAAACAGGATTAATTACAACTAAAACGCAACCAAAATAGTAAATAATCCTAACGTGAGGGTGATGAAAGATGGCATCAGAACCGGTGAGTTATTTTTCAGAGTCTTCAAAATATCCTCCTTATGTTTCTCAGCCCAGGCGGTGGCAGCTTTGGCTTGCGACAATGAGGTTCTTGCACTGGCTTTAGCTTGGTCTGTGCAGGCTTCGCAAAAGGTCAACCAATTCTCAAACTGTTGAGAGACAAATATATAGATATAATATACATAAAATTAATGGCTAAATATGTTGCTAAGTGCAACTCTTTAGAACGACGGCGCCGATTTATACCGATGTTCGTGATAAAGAAAACATTCGAGATGTTGCCCAGAAATATGGAAAATTTTAGGAACTCTGAAAGCGCTGTTTCTGTGGTTTATTTTTTAAATGACAATATCTGTTGGGTCAGTTGGTATAAAATATAATTTGATAAGAATAATACCTACCTAAAAGTAGGTATTGGTTTTTTAAAGCGGCTAGGAACTTAATTATCAAATTCCATTACGAAATATAACATATAATTATTATTATTTTCAGCTTTAAATCTTGAGGTGTATTTGGTTCAAAAATTAATGACGTTGTACCTACATATATCTGCACGGACATACATATTTTCATTTATGGTGTACGAGGTTTCATGCTAAAGATTTCATCCTAAAATCATGATTTCCTGCCAGTCATCAAACGATTTCGATAAGAAAATAAGGATAAAAATAAATTGAAAAATTACTGAATTCGAATGGTACTCAATGGCGCTTCAGAATCGTAGTACCTACGAGCACCTTATAAATACATGCTAACAGAGCGGAGAGATTAAAGGGACACTTATTGAAAGGGACATTTAAAATTTCCGGCATAATAAGAAAATCTAAAGAACACTTTCTGTTGCATAGCAACCCCGATGTGCGAGAGGTTGATTTTTATTTTGCCGGAAATTTTAAGTGGCAATAATTTCAATATGTGTAGCTTTCGAAACGTGTCCCTTTCAAACCACTTGTACGGTGTATGAGTCTACGATACAATCAGAACACTATTAAAGTAACTTTACTACGGACACAAATAGAGATTCGAATGTTCATAACATATTGTCCAAGGTCAGGGCGCTGGCGTTTATCCAAATGCAACTGACGCTTATGTTCACGTCATACTTTTACTGAAGGTGATCTCATTCCTTTCCTCATTAAAGAGATTTAAAGTCTATATTTACTTTAAAATATATGCTAGGTATACATTTTTGGATGCGGCATATTTTCTAAACCTGTGTTTTTTAATTATTCAAAGATATCTTAATACGCTAACATAATAAATAGGTACAGAATTTTCTTTTGGTATAATTTATATACCACATGCCTGTACTAGGAAAACCTGTGTTTCAGGCGAGAAGAGCTTGCTTGTCTTAAATAATGAAATCTTACTAGTTATAATTATATTACAGTGCATAATTTAAATTAATGTGTGTTGGTAAACAGCAGTATAATGAAAATACTTTTATAATAAAACTAATTAATGTAAAATGGAAACATTTTGGAAATGACATTTTATTTTAACATTATTTTGGTTAGTCAATCTGAACAAACATTAATATCGTGTTTTATATAATAAATATTATTTATGTACATATTATGCAAAAAATATGGATGTATACCTACATGAAACTGATTAATCTTGAGAGTTATTTCAAACTTTTCATAACATGTTCAAATTCAAATTCAAATAGATCTTTATTAAGTAAACCCACAAGTATTTTTAATCGTCAATTTAACATGCTAACAACTGCTCAAACAAAATGCATAAAAAATATTTTTTTCGCGATTACAGATTTGGTTCCACAGTAAATGTTTTCAATTAAGATGCCTTCTTAAAATATAATTGTGTTAAAAAGTAGATATTAGATCATATTCAAATCACGAATAACGCATACGACGAGTCACCGAGGTCACATCAACTGCACTGCATTGTATATCTTTATACTGTGATTGTATTCTATCTAAGCCTTTCTGAGTTTCTTGCCGGAGTCTTCTCAGTTTAAGTGTATTCCGAACCGGTGGTAGAGTTAATTGTAACGTTCATAAGTGCCTTACCAGGGCCTAAACTGAATAAATGAGTTTTGAGTTGAGTTGAGTTGAAACATAATACTATATTATACAGGATGTCTTGTAAGCATTACGACAACCTTAAGGGGGTGACAGGTGGGCGGGTCACCTACCAACATATACAAAAATGACCTTTGTAAAAGATTCACCATTTTAGAGATATTTAAAAATCAATAGCATACATAAAAATCTGAAATATTGAAATATCTCGAAAATCTCGAAGGTGACCTTTTTACTACGGTCATTTTTGTGTATGTTGGTAGGTGACCCGCCCACCTCTCTCCCCCTTAAGTTTGTCGTACTACTTACCGAACATCCTGTATATAGTCTTATGTATAGAATACAAATACCTGTATATAAAAATGATAATCTCATCGATTAGCGGTTTGAGATAGCACTCGCTCACTCAACGTTTAAAAAAAAGTATTTAATGTAATCTGTGGTTTACGGTGTTGGTTTTAAATTTATATATTCATTTTTATCTTTAGCCTTGTATAATTATATAATTTAACACTGTTTGTTTGCCCAAATAAATGAAAAAAAAAAAACGATTAAGTCATACCACAATATAACCAAGTCGACTATTAAAATAAAATTTAAAAATAAATATCCTCGGACATTTTTCACACACGGCTATCTGATCCCAAACTAAGCAAAGCTTGTAATATGGAATCCAGATGACTGATATACTACATATACTACTTTTTTTTGTAAATACATACTTAAATAGATAATTACACCCAGACTCAGGACAAACAGACATGTTCATGCACACAAATGTCTGTCCTGAATGGGAATCGAACCCACGACCTGCGGCGTGATAGGCAGTGTATTAACCAACCACGCCAACCGGACCGTCAAAATATTCTTGGGTCTGTACTGGTGACAAATTTACGAGCGTATATCCCGTCACTTGGTAATAGCCGTTTCAAATGGCTCAAGGCATACCAACTGGGAATTTCCGTGAAGGTTAGCGGATTAACCAGTGACGTCAGAATTTGCAGAACATGTTCATGTTTATTTCTCACCACAGACAATTACAAAGAATAATACATATTAAATGAGGTAAAAATAGTACATAAAAATCATCAGAATACCAGCGCTGCGGTACCTACGGCCGCAGCTTATGCTGAGAGGTGCCTTTTTGGCCTCACACAGTTTCCTATTTCCTATTTATTCAGATTTCAGTTTAAGCCCTAGAATGGCACTTATGAAGGTCTAATTACAGAAGTAACCACCGATTCGGAAGTCAGCCTTTAACTGAGAAGAACCGGCAAGAAACTCAGCAAGGTTACATTTTTCAAATATTTTTGGACCATCTGACTATATTGTCAATTGGCTTTTTTTTTCAAATGTTTAACAATTTTATTCTTAAACTAATACAAAAATACATAAAAAATTATAACCCGCATTAGTTACCTACATGTAACCACAGTGTTATGTATTTTGTATAATTTTGTTGTTGTTCATATATTTGTCTCTGTGTGTAATTTGTTATGTAAATGAAACTGTCTATGTTGATGCTGCGTGAGTCCAAAATAAATGTTTATCTTATCTTATCTTTTTTTTTATAATTCTTGATAAGCTTGTGTTTGACCACAATCTCACCATGGTAAGTGATGATGTGGCCGAAGGTAGTACGCACACAAAGCTTAGATGGGAACTGGCTTTTAAGTGCAGCTGTCGGAACACACCGATAGGTGCTTGGCGATAGATTTTCAACTTGAGGGTGGTAGCCAGTCAGTCGGGTACTCAAGCTCGGAAAGCTCAAGCTCATTGTAGGATTCGAACCCACGACCTTCGCCACGGTATCCGACGTCACTTACCACTGAGCTATCATCGCCTTAAATCTACAGATTAATTATGGCTACTTTAAAATAGGGATGTTGACTGACATATCTATCAAATCAGCTTCTTTTACTATTATATAGTTTCTGTGGAGTTTTCATTTGAAACTGTGCGTTGATCAAAAGATCTACTCTTTATTGTAAAATTGGTAATTAAGAATCATGAAAATGGTGGAAATGTACAACGTTGTAATTTTAATTAATTAGATATTTTTTCCGACGTGGTTCACAGACAACATTGCTCATGACGTCAGAAAAAAAAAGGGTAAATTACCCTTTTAATTGAATTAACATGCATTTTCTTAGAAAATAAGGTCTTGAATTTCATAATTTAACCCCTAATATCAAATTGATAAGATTATAGATACAGCAGTAGTTTTTAAATAGACATAAACACGTAGAGCCTAGAGATACTAGAGCTCTCAAATTAAAAGAAAAACAAATTGACACAACTGACCTCTTTGACCCGAATGACTGTTTATCAGACAACTCGACACTCTGTACATATTCATTACAAGTGATATAAAGAACATTGTTTGAGCTGGTTTGCCTAATGATGGGAACAGCAAAGGGTGTAAAAGGATTGGGTCGTTTTATTATCCGCTCATGTGTGCCATTGTTTTTCGAGGATTTTATGGGAATTTCTCGAAGTTTGCCCTTTTATTAGAATAAACTAGAGTATAATTTAATAGAGTAATAATTAAACAAACTTCTAGACCAACTAATTGGTCAAGAAGTTTGTTTAATTATTGTGGCATATCGACATATAAGTAACTAACGCTCAAAAATACATTCAAACTCTAAAGGTGCGTGCAGACTTATGCGATTTTTTTTTTTTTTTTATTCTGGTTAAGCTTGTGGTTGACCACAATCTCACCATGGTAAGAGATGATGTGGCCGAAGCTGGTAAGCACACAAAGCCTAGATGGGAACTGGCACTCAAGTGCAGCCGTCGGAACACACCGATAGGTGCTTGGCGACAGATTTTCAACTTGAGGGTGGTAGCCAGCCAGTCGGGTACTATAAAGTACCCTTCCACCGCGCTATGGTTTCCTCACGATGTTTTCCTTCACCGAAAGCTCAAGCTCATTGTAGGATTCGAACCCACGACCTTCGTCGCAGTATCCGTCGTCACTTACCACTGAGCTATCATCGTTTGATTATTTTTGTGTGCCAAGTTTCTTCTAAATGATTAAATAGAAGATTACTTACTTCATCAAATTCTGTATCCGTATGCAATGATCCCGCAATTGAACTTAGAACTGTTTCCATTTCGGGATATCTGTTAATAGAAAAATAATTTTCAGATTTAGTTCATGAATATTTTAATGTTTCCCTAGCTACATTTTCTATTTTCCTTGTTTTGGTTTTCTAAACACAATTTAATAGTTGCTATTACAATATGATCTTACTAAACTCATTTCAATATTTTTTAAGTGAAAACTTTTATTTCTCTCAGTTCAATGAATAATGGCTTCAAAAAAAATAACTATAAGAATTAAAATAATATAGGAATACTTACATGGAACTCCAGAGAGTATAGTTTTGCTTCAAACTGTCGGTAACCACGTGCAAATGGGCATAGTTAGCAAGTACACTGTTTAGCGGCATTGTCAAGTCTTGTATCCTAATTGGACTATTTTCCTCAAGCATCGATACCAAGTAACTAAAACAATATTATAGTATCTTATATGGCTGTGGTTGCATTGAAATAAACTAATTTGCATGGGGTTTTAGATTTTCAAGCAGACCGAAGTTTTACCAATAATCTGTATGTAAGATTATGATTGCCCGATTCCAGATATTTCTACAATTCAGATTGTATACAGTATAAAAATGTGAATAATCAATAATCCATTTAAAGGCATGTAACAAAAAGATTATTGAGCATGAGTGTGGATGGATATAGAGGTAGATAAAGGTATGGATGGACTGCGTGAAGAATGATATGCATATGAAAGGTCTGAGTACGGAGACGACTAGTGATAGAGCGGAGTGGAAGAGGAAAACATGTTGTGCCGACCCCACCTAGCGTGGGACAAGGAAGGGAAGAAGAAGAAGAATCAATAATCCATTTGGTTCGATTCCTTAGTGATTTCTTTCATATTTATAATTATATTAAAATACAGACAAATTATTTTTTCAATTTGATAAAATAACAAAAAATCTAGATTTTAAATTAAATATTTACAAGGACTGCCGTGACTTAGCACGCGGTGTTTTGACCTCATGATATAGGTGCCCAATGGCCTTGGTATAAAATTCCCGCCTTCTAGAGGGGTCGAGCAACCACCGAAGAATGCGATATTGGCTATAAGATTTTGAAGATACCGCTTACTAATTTTCTACTTTATTTACCTCTTCAATTTAGTTTCATCACCTGTACATCCGAGTATTTCACCAATTGTTCGAGCCTCATTGGCCACGTTGGTAACAGTCATTCGTTTCCAGAGGAAGTCAAAATCTTCCCCATTACCATAACGCAGTCCATTGCAATAGGCTACTGGTCTTAGACTTGGAGTAATTCTGGAAAAAATAATTAGTATACTGACGCAGGTTGGTGTTCTGCTTGATGGTAAATGACTATTGTCGCTTATGTACATTAACAATACAAGGGTGTTGTCAGGGGATCATCAAGTAAAACTACTGGGACATCAGTAGATGTATACCAAGAAATTTTCATCATGAGGATGTAGCCAGCCAGGAGAATGTTAAATTGTCTTATCATTAGTTTTTGCACGATGATTTGGACTAATAATGTTTTGTAGTACTAAATATTACGGCCGGATAGATAGGCAAATCTCTATAGATAAAAAGATATTTAAACAAAAAAATATGTCTGTGAGAATATTAATATCTCACGCAGACTTCATAATGTCTTTTAAAGCCTATTTGAGGCACCAAGTTTAGTTTACTTATGGAGTTAATAAGAAATTTTTAATTATATTCGTCTTTCTCCAATTTTAATGACCTTTGCCTTCATAAGATTTTTATGTCCCGGTAAACTTACTCAGTTCCATTATCTTTCAACCCCTTGAATAGTTTTACAGAGTAGTCGATGCATCCTTTGTGTCCTAATTTACAGGCGAACTCGAGAATCTGCATACGATTCCTTATAATTTCAAAATCATCTGATTCTCTCAGTTCGTAACCAAGGGATTGGATGGTATTCTCTACAAGTTTAAGAGCTTCGGCCTGAAACGGACATTTTAAACGATTACATATAAATTACAATTTTTTTAAGTTTAATCCATGCTAATATTAAATGTGATGGTAACTCTTTCTTTCTCTCTTTACCCTTTTAATTTTTATGAATTTTGGTATAGATGAGAGATAGATGAGACCTTGGAGAAAGATTAAAGATACTTTTTATGCCGAGAAAAGATCAAATCCTTCGGAGGCTCGGGTGAATAAATTTGTTTTGTTTTAGTATCTTAAAGTGTTAAATTTTACTCTCTTTCTTGATTATAACACAATAGCCGTCATAGTGTGAGTTAATTAGCAAGAACTGAAAAATGTATCACCTGTATTTCACCAAATGTATCGCTTCCCAAGTAGCTGTTTAGTAGTTTATTAAAACCTCGTATAGCTGCGTACCAAACAGAGAAATCTGTTTCATACTGTAAAGAGCTTAGTGCGTCATATAAAACACTGAATTTCACTTCATCCGCGTAAAATAGTGCAAAAAGATCGTTGAATATCTGAAAAAAGTTATTTTAAATTATATTAGTTTTTGTTTCTAGATTAAAATATAAGTTGTACGTTATGATTTACCTTAGCCCGATTCAGATAGTGAATTTTTTCACGTTCACTATTTTTTAGAGAACTTATTATCATTTGCCAAGAATGTTCGTCATAGTTTACTCTATACAGACCTGAAATTTAATAAGTATTAAATATACTACATAATCTAGGCAAAAATATATAGGTATTAGTAATGCAATCTGATTTTTATTAATTTTAGCAGTATTTATGCTCTATGGTTTCAACTGCTACCCCTTATTTGACTTCGGGAATCGAATTTTAAAAATATTTTCTTAGAGATTTCAAAAACACCCTTGTTTTTTTATTTCTAGCTCCAGTGGTTTAGGCTGTGCGTCGATAGGTCTCGATAGGTCAGTTAGTATGAGTATTTTTATATTTATTGACGAAAAAGATGAAATGATAAGCAATTGATTATTATAACTTAGTAATATAATAAAATTGGACTAGGTACCAGTTTCCTGTACATTGAACAATACCCAAGAATGGTTTTGAGTAAGATATGGTATTGTGAATTCATAAGTAGATCCATTCATAATGAACGCCGGCTTGGTATTTTGGAAGTCAGGAGAAACCCCACTTGTAAATGTAATAGGTATTTTGTAGGTCTCATTTGAAGTATGAGATGAATCTATGTAGAAACGTTTCTGAAAGAAAAGGTTTATTTAACACATTATTTTTATTGTATCTCCATTAACCTGAAAAGAAAATAACGTTTTTAAAAATAATAAACATGTAAATATTTTAGTTTAAGTGCAATTTTTATTTTCTCACCAAAGACAAATAGAATTAAAAGTAAAGAAAGGTATCTAAACACTAAAGTGATTTTGGATTTTATCGTGATTATGTAACTATCTAAAAATGTATAGATATGTATGTATAGATGTATATTAAGGCGATGATAGCTCAGTGGTAAGTGACGTCGAATACCGCGACGAAGGTCGTGGGTTCGAATCCTACAATTCGGTGAAGGAAAACATCGTGAGGAAACCATAGCACGGTGGTAGGGTACTTTGTAGTACCCGACTGGCTGGCTACCACCCTCAAGTTGAAAACCTGTCGCCAAGCACCTATCGGTGTGTTCCGACAGCTGCACTTGAGAGCCAGTTCCCATCTAGGCTTTCTGTGCTTACCACCTTCGGCCACATCATCACTTACCATGGTGAGATTGTGGTCAAACACAAGCTTATTCAGAATTAAAAAAAAATAGAATATAATTCGTTATTCCAGAAATATATTTCTTTATTTTATTATATTTATTTACAAATACAGTGACATAGGATTTTTGCACTTTTTGTATAAAAACAATAATATTAAAATTCAAAACGTATACATTTAATCCTGTTGGGGTGTATCGATTCTATGTTATACTAAAAACAAATGATAGTACAAAAACTTAGTACCTGGGTTAATTTTACGGTACCGTCTTCAAAGTTAATGGCAACTGTCAAAAGTGGATGTCCAGCTTGAGTGATCCAAGAGCTCATGACGTCAGAGATAGTGACACTAGAATATGATGACAAGGTGTTGTTGTGATACATCACACCAAGATCGAGAGCTTTGTATAATTTATCTGGATAACCAGAGTTGTATGAACTGAAAAAAAAAAGTTATATTTTTTTAAATGGTACCTACTATAGATTCAATAAAATAAAATTCTTAAAAGAAGAATTTTATTGATGACAGTAACGTTATGACAAATTGAATGTTTTTTTTTAGTAGGGTCCTCTTTCGCGCAAAAACTACTTACCGGATTTTGATGAAACTTGGCATACGGGTAGATCATATTTTGGAGTAAACCAGAAGTACTTTTTATCAATGAAAAGATAAGATCCCTTGGAAACGCGGATGAAATCGTGGGGGACAGCTAGTGAGTCAAACGCTACGTGACGTAACATTCACCAAATAGTTCATTATTAAAAAGACATACTTCTCTGTTAAATAGGTATGCAGTCCCATCACAAAAGCATCATTGCCGACTAAATGATGCATCATTCTTATAACAGACCCAGCTTTCTGATACGTTATCGTTCCAAAATGGTTGCTAATTTCAGCGGGAGAGTTCACATTCTCGTTTGAAATGGGTTCAGCTGTGGGTGAATCGTCAGCATCATATGCCGCATATACCGACCCAGTCACAAGGATATTAGCTGAACTGACTTCAGGTTCTACCTGAAAATTAAATAATAAAGATATTTGATTTCAGTTCGTCAAAGAGTTAGAACTAATCAAAACATTTGAATCAAAGTTGATGAAAGGAAATAATACATTATTTAATATGAATCCGTTCAATGAAATGCCGAAAACCAACACAGTAAAGAAAACGTGATCAATAATAATGAACGATACTACATTAGTCGTTATACTCGAGAAAATTTAATAACAATCACATTTTATAATATAAGTAAATTAAAATCTCAGGGCCTGGAAAAGATGATTGCGAAAATTTTCCTATTTCTGGCGTCTATTTCCAGGATATTTATTTATTTACTTACAGTAGCAGTAATATAGTCTTGGAAGTAGTTAGCGAACCCTTCATTAAGCCAAGTATCACTCCACCAGTGGCAAGTCACCAGGTTACCAAACCACATGTGTGTAGTTTCATGTGCTACGATTTGCGCCACTCTGTATTTATAGTAGGGGCTTGATTCCTCTGGCACGTACAGCATTAGGGATTCTCTGAAGTAATTATATAATTTTATCAATAAAAACATCGAAAACGTAAACGTTAAAAAAAACGGTCGAATTATGTCGGACTATTCCACGACAAACGCAATCTACGCAGATGCTAGTATTTATTATTTAAATCTAGTTAATGAAGATGTTCTAAAGATAGGTTACTTTGAATCTCCATAATATCATTCGCTTACCTATATTTCACCAATCCCCAATTCTCCATAGCACCGGCCTTAAAATCAGGCAAAGCGATGTGATCCATTTTAATATGGTCATTAGTAGAATAGTAGTCTATTTGAAAATAGCTGCTTAATGCATCTAAGACTTTTAAGCCAAATTCGTTAACGTATTTAGTTTGATTTGCAGCATCGAGTCTGGTGTAAATTCCAAATTCTCGTGTATTATTAAGAACTGAATGCTGGGCAGCTGAGAATTCTGAGACGAGGAACGCGACGAGGTAGGTTGGCATTCTGGGTGTTGGATAGAATGTTTCTCTCACGTAACCGTTGGCTCTGAAAGTGGTGATTAGATTAGATTTATAGGTGTATTGGTTCAAGCAGGAAAAATGAAAAATCTAGATTTGAGCTGTAAAGACGTGTATTCCGAACGACAATCAAAAGGTTGAGTACCAAAAAATAATTGTTAACTTTTGTAGGTAAACATAAATAACATTATAAAATGGCAATAGCGCCTGATCAAATGTGATCGCAATTAGTTTGTAGTGGAGTTACATAAATACGTAGGCGTATTAGCGTTAATTTCTTAACATGCCCCCGGGCGTTGAAAGGCCTTCTTTCAACCAGAATCTTCGTTCAAGGGCAGGGAACATATCTTGCTACAGGCTCGCCGAATTATTCCACTCGCAGTTCTTATGTCGGCCACACGACTGATTCTATCACGCCCTGGGTAGACTGCTGAGACTCGCCCTAATCGCCATTTGAGTGGTGGTAGGTTGTCTTCTTTTATGACAACAAGCTGATCTATTTTCAAAGCGGCATTTGAAGACCTCCACTTTGTCCGCAGTTGTAATTCTGAAATATATTCTTTATTCCACCTTGACCAGAAGTGTTGACGTAATGCCTCTATTCTCTGATACCGCTTCAAATGAGTTAGAGAAGCAGCTTCATAAGATGGCGTAGGCAAGGATGTGAGTGTACGTCCAATCAGGAAGTGTCCAGGGGTCAGTGGTAAAAAGTCATCGGGGTCCGATGACAGTGGCGTGAGCGGACGTGAGTTAAGAAGGGCTTCAATTTGAACCAGTGCTGTATTTAATTCTTCATAAGTCAAGTGACAATTTCCCATTACTCTCTTTAAGTGATACTTCACTGATTTGATTCCCGCTTCCCAAAGACCACCGAAATGAGGAGCATAAGGAGGAATAAATTTGAAATTGATTCCTTCAGCAGCAATGTCACCAGACAACAAACTGCAATTTTCCTTTAAAAATTTACCGAGTTCATTAAAGGCTCCTACAAACGAGGTTCCGTTGTCAGAATATATGTGCGAAGGTTTACCCCTACGAGACATAAAGCGACGAAGTGCTGACAAATAATTGTGACTGGTTAAGTCACCCACCAACTCAATGTGAACTGCCTTTGTCGAAAAACAAATAAAAAGTAAAATATAAACCTTTACGAGTTTACTACCGCGCCCTTGTCGGGTAGCTGACAGTATAGGTCCAGCGTAATCAACCCCAACACATTCGAATGGATGAACACCGGCCGCTACTCGTCGTTCAGGTAAGTTTCCCATAATAGGGTTAATTGGTTTAGCTGTAATACGACTACAAACTATACATCGGTGATAACACACTTTAGCCAGATTTCGGCCACCTATTGGCCAATAAGTATCTCTAATACACGCTAATAATTGTTGTGGCCCTGCATGCATTAAATTTTGATGCATGAATTGAAATAATAATTTAGAAAATCGATGAGTGGACTGTATGACTAACGGATGTTTTTTCTCATATGAAAATGAAGAATTTTCTAAGCGACCACCTACACGAATTAATTTATTTATATCTAAAAATGCGTTAAGTTTAGTCAGTGGACTTCCTTTCGGTAAGCACTTATTATTTTTTAATATATCATATTCGGGAAATGATTCCATCTGAGACAATTTGACAAGTAAAGTTAACGCATTTTGCAATTCATCTTCACCAAGGTGAATAGTGGTCGGTGGTTGCCTTTTACAAATATTGACAAATCGTAACATATATGCTACTGCGCGCTTAAGCCGGGATAGATTTGAAAAACGGTTAAAATCAATAAATTTTACCGGAGATGTAGAAGTAGTCAATAAAGAAACCTCAGTTTTTGTTTCAGGTAGCGGTTCTACGGTAGTTGGATTAGAAGGCCACTCACACGGATCCTGGCTTAAAAAATGAGGTCCCAACCACCATAAATTAAGATTCTGAATTTGATTCACATCAGTTCCTCGGGTTATAAGATCAGCGGGATTGAGATCTGTAGGAACGTGCCTCCACAAACAATTAGTATTTTTTTTCTCTACTATTTCTGCTACACGATTACGTACAAATGGTTGCAGTTTACTGGGTATCATTTTCAACCAACCCAGTACGATTGTGGAATCACTCCAGAATGTTACACTTTCAATTGGTGCGCTAAGTGAGTCAATAACCTTTTCATAAAGTCTTACTCCAACTAAGGCGGCGCAGAGCTCGAGTCTCGGAATCGTAGTGGGCTTAATCGGAGCCACTCTACTCTTAGCTGTAAGTAAACGCACCATTACTTCATTATCGTTATTTATACTCCATACATAAATGCATGCGCCATAAGCAGTTTGAGATGCATCACAAAATGTATGTAAATGTATTTTTTTCCAAGAGTTACAAAAGACTAAACGTGGGATACGTAAACTATTTAAAACATTTAAACGTTCAACAATACATACCCATGCCTTAGCAACATCTGGGGGTAAGCAGTCATCCCACGACAATTTATGCAACCAAAGTTTTTGCATTATTACTTTCATTGGTACGATACACGGTGCTAATAGACCTAAAGGGTCAAATATTTGGGATATAACTGATAACACGTGACGTTTTGTTAATTTATTTGAGACTGTATTATTAATTGAATAACAGAGCTCATCAGAGTCTGTTAACCAGTTGAGTCCTAATGTTTTACTTGGCTCAGTAGAACCAATATTTAAATTAATAGATGAACTATTGCATTGATTTGATACTATCTGTTTATTATTCGACTTCCACTTCCTCAATGGCATGCCAGCAGAAGCCAGCTCAGCAGTGACCTTTTTACGGATATATAAGACATCAGATATTTTATCCCCACCAGTAAGCAGATCGTCGACATAAAAATCATGTACTATAATATTAGCTATTGTCGCATCTGTACAATCCAATCCAATTTGTTTTAAGCACCGGGTTGCTAAATAAGGTGCACTTGCTGTACCATACGTCACAGTGTTTAATTCATAGGTATCAATAGAATCTGAAGGGTTATCACGCCACACTATTCTCTGCAGACGTCTGTCATCAGGATGGACGATCACCTGCCGATACATTTTTTCTACATCAGCAGAAACAATGTATTTATGTTTTCTAAACCTTAAAAGCAAGGACATTAGGTCGTCTTGAACTACAGGGCCTACCATTTGAATATTGTTGGATGAAATACCCGAAGTAGTAAGACTGCTGGCATTAAAGACTACTCTTAATTTGGTAGTTGAGCTACACTCGCGTAGGACGCCATGATGAGGAATAAAATATGCCAGCTGTTTTGAATCTATTGAACATTTAGTCATATGTCCTAATGAAATGTACTCTTTCATGAAGTCATGATAGAGAGTTTTTAAAGCTGGTTGACCTTTAATTCTACGCTCAATAGATAAGAGACAATTTTTTGCTCTAGCTATGGAGTCACCTAAAACATGGGGTGATTGTTTGAGTGGTATTCTAACAGAGAACCGACCGTCTGGCAATCGAGTTGTGTTTTGTACAAAATGTTCTTCACACTTAGCTTCTTCATCAGAATATGAAGATGACTGTTGGGTTACTTCCTCCAGTTCCCAAAAACGCGATAATAGGATTTGAATGTCATCTTCAGATGTAAGATTGTGTGAAGAATTTTCATTAAGTCTTGCAATGTTAAATTTATGAGCTGGTGGCAAATGCGATACCTGGACGCTATTAATCAATGGACCTGAAACTAGCCACCCCAGCCTAGATTCAAATAGTATCGGTTTGCCAACTCCCAAATCGATTTTTTGCTGCCCCAGTAAGTCCCAGAAAATATCTGCACCTATTATTAAATCCACCGCAGATGGCGTGTGGAAATGAGGATCAGCTAAACAAATATCACTTGGAATATTTAAATTGTTGATTGACAACTGATGACACGGTACTTCGTCCGTAATATATGGTAAAATAAAGCAATAAATATTGGTAGTAAAGTTTTCACTCAATGACATAATAGAAGCGCTACACATTTTACCAATTTGTGATTTAGAGTTATTAATACCTTGTACAGACTCATTTACCTTAACGGTGGGTAAATTTAATAAATTATATAACCTATCTGTCATTATACATGAAGTACTACCACTGTCCAGTATTGCCCGTGCGAGATGTTCACGATTATTCTTATCATAGATTTTTATTAATGCTGTAGCCAGCAAAACTTGACCTTTGCTTTTGTTGCTCAGATAAGTGGTGACAAGTGCAGATAGCGTTAGATTTGTGTTGGATTTATCGCTAAGCGATGAGTTGACGTCTGGATTTGTTGTACTTTCTTTATTTGATGTAGCTGCATTATTTGAATATTTATGTGAAGCATCTGCCAAGAGTGTTGTGCTTACGCCTACATATTTTGCAACCATAAGACTTACAATGGTTTGCGTAATGACCTGTTCGAAAACAATTGAAGCATACCTTGTATTGGGGTAGTAATTCAAGCCGTTTCTCATTACTGAGGCCAAGAAACTGTGGACAGTTAAATAAATTATGCTTATCACTACAATGAGGACATGCTGACTGTGAGGAACTAGCATTACCTTTATTTTTCTGTGGTGGTGTTGTACTAGCCACCGACATCATTGTTTTATGCTTAATAGGTTTAGACGTGCTATTGTTACCAGACTGATTACGAGACAAATCTAGTGTTTCTAACAGGTCTGCACGATTTCTCATAAATTCTAGGAAAATAACTAATGTGATTGATTTATCTTTATCTAAATGATTTTTTTCTTCTTCCCACTGTCGATATGTCTTGGGATCCAATTTATGAGTAACTATATAAATTAACAGTGTATCCCAGAACTTAACTGGTTCACCTAAAGACTCTAGAGCACGCAGATTCTTGTTTAAGGTGTCAATAATACGTTTTATATTATCTGAGGATTCCTTATTAACCATCTCAACATTAAATAAAGCTGCCACATGATTTTGAATGAGAAGTCGCTTATTATCAAACCGTTCACACAATAAATTCCATGCAATAGAATAATTGGTGGCAGAGAAATCAATTGATTGTATGACTACCGCGGCTGTCCCTTCCAATGAAGCTCGGAGGTAATGAAACTTATTAACGTCATCAATAGTGTCATTCGAATGTATTAGGCTTGAAAACGTGTCACGGAACTCCAACCAACTGTCATATGTCCCGCTAAACTTAGGTAGTTGGATGGTAGGTAGCTTAACCAGCTTACCATTGCTTATACGAGAACACTTCTCGCTGTGACCACTATCATTGTGTCGAGCAAGTAAGTCCTGTGCCTTCGCAACAAGTTTGTAATATGAGGATTCAAAATCAGAACGTTCTGAGAGCTGAGTATTGATATCCTCCGCCATACATTCCAACCTTAACTGAAGCTCGTCATATTGGGAAAAAACAACTTCAATCTTACCGAGGCGTAATTGCAGTTCGTTGATCTGGATTTGCGTTAAAGAATCATTTAAATCTTCTAAGTAATTTGAAAATACCGTTAATCGCCCTTTGTAACTTGCTCGTTTTTTAATTAGCTCTTTTTCTTCCTTGTCAGTCATTCTTTGGAAAGCAGGTAACCAAACTGAAATTCCACAAGTTAAGGTTTTATTAATATACAATAATCTACTAACGTTACAATGAAATACCCAAAAGGGTTACCATTTCGTTACTACGTACAATGGACAATATATAAATGAATTAAACTTGATATTATGAGCACTATTTAATTTTGACACAGAGAACACAATGTATTTGTAAGTACACAAATACCTAGGTATTTAAATAATAATATAAATAAAGAACATAAGTTTGACTAATAACAAATAGTAATTAGATGACCGGTTGAGTTTTAAGTGGGACGCGCGTACCAATCAAACAATAGCATAACAATTAATTGATTAGAAATTCCTCGCGAGTTTAAGTTATAAGCTAATAATACAAATCTTCCAGTATGTATAATGGTATGAATAATTTTTTAATTATCGTTTTTACCGTAACCATATGTATACACCATACATACTACAAAACCTACAAATTGAACATTAATGTAACGGAATACAACAATAACCGAATACAGTTGGTACCTACTAATAATTAAGATTTCTTATAATATTCATTGCATGATTATAAAGGAAACTGCTTAAATAATGTTTAACACTTAATGGAAACTAGTTTGCTGCTTTATTATCTCTAACGCAATAAATTAACCACAAATTATAACAATAATCTGGTTATTAGAAAAGAAATCATGCACATAAGTGGACAATTAAACATAGATAGATACCAATGATACTAACCTTTACAAATTCTTATATTAAGTTTAGTACTACTACCTGATTCAGAGTAATGGGTACCGAAATTTATTTAAATATACACTGCACTGGCCAAACATCCTTTTACTTGTGTGACGACGCTGTGACCCTTTTGACCTTACTCACAAATCCCAATCGGCAGTAATCTCCAACAATGATATTTCCTGGACTTGATCCTTATTATGGTTCTCTTGCTTGTTGCATATAACTTTACAATCTGTGATCCGGCTCGAAGGACCAAATTATGTATTGGTTCAAGCAGGAAAAATGAAAAATCTAGATTTGAGCTGTAAAGACGTGTATTCCGAACGACAATCAAAAGGTTGAGTACCAAAAAATAATTGTTAACTTTTGTAGGTAAACATAAATAACATTATAAAATGGCAATAGCGCCTGATCAAATGTGATCGCAATTAGTTTGTAGTGGATATAGTTACATAAATACGTAGGCGTATTAGCGTTAATTTCTTAACAATAGGCATTTGTTTAATTTTCACTAATTAAACATCCTATTTGGAAGCCAGCTGCTAACATTTTAGGTCGTTTCTTTCATTTGAAAATGAGTATGTTTTGAGTTCCAATAGATCAACAAAACAATAAATGTAGATAATTTAGGCTGGTGTTCGAAAACACAGTGATTTGTGTTTAATTTGCTCTGGTGGGTAATCCCACAACGGTAAAAATAGATAGGCGACACACTAGTGTGATTCAGCTCATCGCATCTCGTCTGTAGATGTCGCAGTTTCAAAGAAAATCGTAATAGAAGGGGGGAATATTATTTCGATTTAGTGCCCTGATGAACGACCACCAGATCTTAAGCTCTAAGATATCGGTGAATAAACTTTTACTGTAAGCCCATACATTGTTGGCTTAGTAAAATTATGAAATCATCTCAAGTTATCATAGTGAAGTCTACTGTATGTAGTTGGTATGATACATTACCTGTCACGCCATATAGGTTTTTCGATTCTCATTCAAGGAATACATTTGTGTGCAAAAACATGACTGTTTGTCCTGAGTCTGTCCGGTGTAATTATTTACAATATTATGTATTAAAACAAACTCCTATAAGTAGTATATTAGCAATTTCCATTCCATGTACGCCTTTGTAAGTTTGGGATTAGATGGGCATGTATGAAATAATAGGGTAGTATCCTAAAAAAATCTATTTAGTCCGTCAGTTAGATTACCAAAAAATATTGGACAGGTATTTTTTATTTTGTTCCGTAAACGAAAAATGACGAGGATACAGTGCGTTGAAATTTCGCGTGACGTCACACCGTGGTACAAATTTTACCACGAAGTGACGTCACAAGCCCCCACTCCTATACTTTGATGCGCTATAACTTTGTATATTTTTATTGATTTGATAAAGCTAAAAATACGTGTCCAATATTTTTTGATAATCTCACCGACGGACTAATTAGAATTCATTTTTATTGACCCAGGACACTACCCTATTGTGTTTACTTACAACGGAACACTATTTGCCATCTTAGTATTGGCTAACGACGGCTTAAAACTTTCCGGACGATCAATAATCAATGTGAACGTGGCTTTAAGGTCTGGCTCATCAAAACAAGGGAACACTTTCCTTGCGTGTGTAGGCTCCATTTGAGTTGCACCAAGCCATCTGAAAAAGATTACGCTATAACATTATCGGCCTGAAATCATATTTTTAGTTGGTTCAAATGTGAAATTCTGCAACAGCTTTGCTACTGTGACCGTTAGTTGCATGAATGCAAAGTCTATAAGTTTCATCAGTTTTAATTTTATTTTTAATTTTATTTTGATCTGGCCAAGATATCCGTGGCGCCACTAGCTGGCCTCAGCAGAATACCAGCGCTGTAGCACAGATCTGTGCTGCCGCATAATGCTGAGCTGTGGCCATATTTGTCTTTACCTTATGTTTTTACCATTATATTATTGTGTTTGATGATTGGCAAATAAAATTTATTTCTTTCTTTCTTTCTATCTATCATCCTCAAATGTTGGTTCTAAAATTTTTTTCTCAGACTCTATTTCAAATTCTTTAATATTACAACATTGACCAACTTGCGTTAGTAATATACGAACTGGAATCAATATTAGAAAATTGCATTGGGTTTTACCTTTGTCGTTTGTATTTCTATTAGGTATCTATAATAAACCTTATAAGCCAGATAACACGATAAGCAAGCTTAAACTAACACTTGAAACATCAATGTCTATATTATGAGTTGTCAATAATCCTAGGTACATTACTCACTTCTTCACACCATTCTCGAAATAATAATTTCTATAGAAACCAGATAAGTCTTCTCGTATTGATCCTTTATACACAATCCTTAAAGTATAATCAATTCCATATTGCAGTTCACTTTCCAAATGTATATAAGCAAAAGTATAATTGGTATCAAACACCAAAGGATTTGATGCATTCAAAGCAATATTAACTGCAGAAGTAAAAACTGTAACGTTTCCAGCTGCAAATATTAGATCTTCGGAATGTAGTTTAATCACATTTGTATTTTCTTCAGTGTTAAAAGATATGTTAACTTCTCCATCAAATGTAAAAGATGTGTCTTTATTTCCAGTATCGAAGTATGGTGTTATTGCAATCGAATATGATACGGGTTTTATTTTTGTGTTTAATCTATAGTTCGCATCAGTGCCTTGGCTGTCTGTTAGCAAACATGTGATAGCTAAAGCTATTATTTTAAGATGCATGGCTGTAATTAAAATAAAACGATAACAAATTTCAGCTAGTACTTCAGATACATTTCATCTCAAATTATTATTTTGACGGTTGGCGTGGTTAATAAAAACACCACCCTATTACGCCATATTTCGTTGCTTCAAACCGAGTTGTTCCCGAATCCCGTCTAGGATAGACATTTATGTGCATGAACATGTCTGTTTGTCCTAAGTCTGGGTCTGTAGGAGCTTGACACCAGATTCATAACTAGACATCGTACAAAAACATGTGATATATTTCACCTACCGCCAGTAGGTGCTTGGCAACCAATTTTATGGCGATAATGGAAGCTAGTCATATTACAAAGTACCATGCTATGATTTCTTCACGATGTTTTACTTCACCGAGAGCTCAAACTGATTGTTGCATTCGAACCCACGACCATTGCCACGGCATTCGAAATTACTACCACTGAATTAACATCACCAATAGTTGGTAAATCACAAGTAGTCAATAACTATGATGTAATTATTATCACTCATTAAACTATACAAAAGGCAGAGCATTTATTTTTAATACTGGAGTTGCTGGACTCCTGATTTTTATGATTCATAAAATTAATAAGTTTGAAAACTAAAGAAACAATAAATTTTAACTAACCTGGTGACTTCTCTATGATAAGCTATTGTGTAAACTGCAACTACAATATATGTTTTAAGTACCATTTCAACGCTGAAATGATAAGATTCATCTTAAGTATTACTTTATCTTTTAGATAAACTCACTCCAATGTATTTGAAATGTCGTTCGTTTTGTTAAACTACTTGCATTTTAAATAAAACCTTTAAGAAAAACCTGTATTCGTATTTTTGCATAATTATATTATGTTGATATTATAACCATGATAAGTAACCCAATATAAATCAATGCTAAATCAATATTGAGAATCCGTAAAAGATCTGCAACAAACAAACGAACAGATTATTTTATTGAATGCTGTGACAAACCTGTAATGGTATGTTATTCAATAACTAACATCTCAAAATCGATAACATGTTCGAGTATCAAATTTACTGATAGCATCGTATCATCAAAACATTTAATAGTTCTCGAAATAGGTGAAGGTTCTATGAGTATGATACAAATTGCACCAATACTTTGTGCAATAATACATTTGATATTGGTTGTAATTCTGTTCATAAACTAAACTTAACTTTAGTTTACTAGTGGCTTTGTGAGCTGTAGGCCTCGCAAAAGTTTTGTGACATTTTTCGAAATGGCTATAATATGGTAGATTTTTAAGTTGTAAACCCCCATTTTGAAAAATAAACAAAATCCGCATCGACAAAAAGAATCCATACAATAATCGAACCTGAACCGAAAAAATTACGAGAATCGGTTGAGAAATGCGACCTGTAGAGGAACAGCCGGACTGCCGGCTAGACGGACAAAAGTATCATTGCCCGAGCTGAAATGGAGACGCTTCGAGAAATTATCAAATTAACTACCCACATGATTGATTGCCTAATCCAATTGCTTATTACTAATGTAAGTGATATAGCCATCATTAATGACATGGCCATAGACAAATTTTATAGTTTAAAATATTTACGTCATTTTTCAATATTGTTCGTAGGATAAAGATAGTAATTTAGTTTAGTTAGCAATCAAAATCAGCTCCAATCGTCAAGTTTTAGCGGAATAAGCCGATCGTGGCTCTTTAAAAAACTCAAGAATCATCTTCGGGAATTTATTGTCATAATTATGTAAAATTAAATTTAAAAAAAATAACTTATCTTGACACTAATTCGTTTGTAGATACATCATTATTGTCATTATCATCACCTTCATCATCAGGAAGATAAGATGAATGACAGAAAAATTTGCTCAGAATATATCTAGAATTCATTTAGAAACATGTTTATCTACAAAGAAGCAAGTTTATCTGTCGTAATGAACCGACGATGCGAAACTTTAAACAAATAAAGTAAAATCACACATTGTAATAAACTATTTTATTCCCAACATGTTGCTGCTTGTAAAAATATTATTTACTTTATTAGATGATTAGAAAACATGAGATAACGATGCGCTATCAACTCAAAAGTACCAGTTTTTATTCACAATATTAGTTCATGTATCAAAATAGTACATTTTTGTTTAAATTAAAGAGCAAACACATAACGTGATAATAAACAAGGTGGTAGGTGCAACTACTGCAGCTGATCCTCTGATAGCAGCAATGATATCTCTTGCTCGGTCTGTTCCCCATTGCATGTTGGATCTTGCTGAACCGATTGAGCTAATACCGACGCTATATTCTGGAATGGCAGCTTGGTTAGCACGGAGCCATTGCTCCATCTGAAAAGAAAGAACGGTGATTGGAATAAGGATATTGAACCTAATTGCGCATTGTAAATACATTTATGATCATAAACTGACTTATACAGAAAGTATGCTCTCTTTAAAATATAAATTTTGGTGATCTTTGCTGTGTTACCAATATTCTACAATTTAATTTACTCACATCATTGAGACCTTCTTCATCCAAATAAGCAGCCAAATTAGCGATGACGTTATCAATCCAGGAGGCAAGAACGACTCTGAGAATTTAATTGAAATTAATTTAATAAATAACTTTAAGACTCGTTTTCGTCAAAATTACAGTAACTTCAGGCCTGCAAAGTGTCTTCTTACAGGCCTGTAAGTTATTCCACAGTATTTTTTTTACCGATGCCAGATTTATTTTAATCAGAGAATTTCCATATTTTGTTTACCTTCAAAAATTATGTGTAACTCACCCTTCTCTTATGTCATTTATCCTCTCCTTTACAAACTGAAGCGCAATATTAGCGTTTCTGCGGTCACCCACGTACAGATATGTGAAGGCATTGACTCTGTCTTGAGCTATCACTTCATCTGTCAATATCATCTCCAAGTACCTGTTGAAAAATAAAAGCATATGTTTATCTCTAATAGTGTCATTTTAATCATCTAATCCAGTTACCTATTACTTTTTTTTTCAAGTCAATGTGGTAGTCCAAATCATTTATTCAGTTTAGGCCATAAGGCCTAAATAATTTATGAAGGTCGAGCTATAGAAGTTACCACCAGTTTGGAAGTCAGCCTTCAAAAGAGAAGAACCAGCAAGAAACCCAGAAACGTAAAATTTTGATAATTGGTTATTATTTTTTTCATTCAAATTTTTGATAATTTAATGCCTAAACTAAAACAAACAAATACTCACTCTTGTACAGCTTGTTCATTAGTGGTGCACCCCAGAGCTCTCAGCATCGCAAACTCATCAGCATGATTATTAAAAGCCAATGTACGTCTTCGTTCGTACAAGAAGCGCCAGTCATCATAGCCACCTTCACGGAGACCTTGGCAGAAGACATGGCGTCTGATGTTGGGGTCTACGCTGGAATATTGAAGTTGTTTAATCATTTATTTTGTAATATAATAATAAAATCTACAAAGTGTGTTATATTCCGCATCTACATATTAATTACATACATATTGCTCAAACATTTTTGGTAGGAGCGACAAAGAAAATATGAATTTTGTTTCGTAGTCTTTTTTAAGAATAACTTTTAATTTGATATCCAAAATACAACTTCATACGTAATGGTGATTTTGAGAAATAGTTACATATATAGGTCATCAAAATTAGAAATAATAAAACTCTATTCAGAATTAATAATTGTGGTAAAACATTTTTTATCTATGAATCGAAAACCTATAATTTTTTTTTCAAGAAGCGAACGCAAAGGCAATACCTACCTTTTCTCGAAGCGCTTCGTCGTTTTTTTTGAACCCTAATAACTTCGCTTTGGATTATACCAAATGAACAAAATTCTCGGAATATATTATGACAGGAATTAAATGTTTATGACAGCCAGAAGGATAAAAAGAGTTAGCGTATTATTCTTAACAAATCTTTTCAAAACAGTTTTTTCTCTATTAGCAATGCAATTTAATTACCCATATCTATTATTATATGTGTTAACTGATTGTATTTATACATATGTGTGACTTGAAAATCTTATAAAAGAAAACGATAAGAAAACCAAAGAAGCCGTCACAGGAACGTAAGGTTAATTTTGCTGAGAGTCGGAAATAAACTCAACCATTTCTTTTTCACGAACAATAAATTATTATATAATATGATGTTAGATTGATGAACAAACATGAAAACATGTAGAAAGAAACTATGCAGGAAGTAAACCATTAAACATCTCATCAAGTATATCAAATTGCCGTTAAGGTGCACATGAAATACTTTCAGGCTTGGTCAATTTCCTCCTGCCCTTATTTATTAAGCCATTACTTCATTGGCCTATCATTTCCATGTAAGTATTAAATCGTTTCTCGTCACGCAAACTAGTACCTAGATCAAAATATTATGTGTATAGAAACAGTAAGTAAACATATTTTGAAAGTTATATTATAAACTGGCTGTCCCCCTCGGTTCCACTCGCGTTCCCGAGGAAACTCTTTAGGGCTCCTAATTGTCCGCTAAGATAGGATTTTTGAAAATTCTGTCCTGAAGAGTTCCCTCGAGAACGCAATGAAACTGTATTTAGTAGATAAATATTTAAAGGACAAACCTGACTCCGTTATTCTTAAAAGCTGCAAATTTCTCCACGGCGTTACTGATGCAGCCTTGATGACCGATGCTGCAGGCAAAAGTCAAGGTGTAGAACCTATTCAGAGTTCTGGTCAGAGCCTCGTTGGGAACTACGTCGTAGCCCAAGTCTTCGATCACCGCTTCCAGGAATTCAAACAGAATTTTCTGAAAAAATTGTTTATGATTCACGTAATTGTTTAGTGTCATATAATTAAAGGCTTTACTTACTCGTAGTTTTGAATATTTTTTATTTAAATAGACCCTTGTTGGAGTAGAACCCATAAAAGTAAAAACAAATCATTTTTTAATATTTTTTATTCTTTCTTTTTTCTACGTTAATATCATAGTTTTTAGTTGGCAATGTAACTATAGATATCTGAGGACTAATTCGGATAATCCAATCATATTTTCCATAATCATAATTATCATTGTATTAAGAATGTAGATGTTAAAAAGCGGCTTAAAATAAATACAAACCAATTAGGTACTTTGTTATTTTACTTTAACTATATTACATAAATTATATAACAATGCTACTGAATATAAACATAACGGTAAACATTGTTTTGGCACCACAATAATTAGGTCTACTATATCATATATGTTCTACAATGGTGATGACCATTATTTTAATTGTCCTGTAAATCCATATAATTGTCCACACGCGGCCTTAAAACGCAGTACCTAAACTATAGGTATATCTTAAACACCGGATACTTACATCAAATTCAGCCAAAGTATCAGGTAAGTGCAGGAATCTGTTCCTCAGCCAATTGAACCCAACGGTAGCTGGATACCAAACCAGGTAGCTGGTGTCTTGCTTCAAGAAGTCGAGGACTTGGAAACCGAGCTGATATGACATCTTTTCAGAACGCATTAGAGCGAATACATCGTCTACTATCTGTAAATAAGTAAATATTTGGTGTTATTTATTTTATTTGATATTGGATTTCCATCCGCAGTTTCACCCGCGATTCTGAGAGAATTAAAATTAAATATACCTCATGTTACCTGCTGATAATGCAGCTTACTTTTTAAAATCGTTTTTTTTTATTCAGGTGTTACAAAACAAAACAAAAATTCAAACCTTTTCTCTTTACCTTAATAGTTTAGACATGCACACCTACAAAAATATCAAATCGTTTCTCTGTATAATATTGTATGAATATTCTTGACTAGCTGTCCCCCGCGGTTTTACCCGCGTTTCCGTGGGATCTTATCTTTTCCCGGGATAAAAATAATAGCCTATGACACTCGCAATTTACGTGGCTTTCTATTGGTAAATGAATTTTCAAAATCGGTTCATTAGATCCAGAGGTTATCCTCTACAACCTCACAAACTTTACGAATAATACATAGATGAAAGAACTGTAATTTGTTTACAAAATTATAGTTCTTTGTTTCTTATTTAATTTTCAAAGGCGTTTTCTATTATAGGTATATCAACCTTGCGTGTTCGATAGTTGTTTTTGAAAACCAGGTAGGCTACATAATTATCAATTCAAGTGACTCTCTCTCTCTCTTTCAACTCAGACCCTCTGAAAAGTGTCGTATTTAGGATAGAAACTATTAAAACTATCCACAGCTTACCTGAGCTCTATTGACTTGGTGAATACTATGATGGTTATTTTTGAGAGCACTAGCCAGCATCTGCCAGTTATGTGTGTCGTAGTTAACTCGATAAATTCCTACAAGAGATTTTTTGAAACAATAAAATTAATTTATGTACAGCAGTTATTTACTCGTATCAAGCATTATGCTATTATGGTCTAATAGTGTTTGTTGCACCGCTAACTAAGCAATTAACCCATAATCGAAAATTTTGCGTACCTTTTTGCCTAACATTGAACAAGACCCATTCATGACCGGGATCTTTCTGAATCTCCATAGTTTTGGCAGTCATTACATGGGTCGGCTTCAGATCTTCCCAGTTTGGACTATTTCCTGATGTGTAAGTTAAAGGTAAAGGCCATACTTGGTCTGTTGGGTTGGCTGTTGCGCTGATGAAGAAGCGTTCCTGTTGAGTTTAGTTTAAAATGTAAATACAATGAACCTGGTAAACATTGTTTACAGAGCAACTTACACAATTAACTTAGCAACAATTTCTAACTAAATATGAATGACGTTATGATTTTACATATAATTAAAAAAAACCATTTAATTAGATACAAAGTTATAGCCAATTAAGGTATTCGTATACCGCAATAGAAATAACAAGTACCAATATTCATCTAGAACCAACTCAGAAATAAAAAATAACACAAATTAGTATAATTTAAACAAAGCATCTCTTCAATATAACAATCACATAATAATAACCTGGCTAATACTCATAAGTCCAGTATCCATGTTGACGTTAACATTCAGCACAGGGTATCCTTGTTCATCAACCCAATATTGCATGAAGTCAGTAATATCTACGCTGGCATCTATAGTACGGTCTTCAGCTACAGCTTGAGCAAAAGCTTCGTAAAGATCCTCCGGAAAAGCGTGCTCGTATTCCCTGAAAACATAATAAATTTGGATAATTTTATTTTATTACTCTTTAGGTATTAAAACATCATAAATAGTAGGCAAAATCAAAATATCGGACACAAAAAAGGTCTTGTTAAATTTACCTATCCCTCAAAAACAAATTCAGGGCCTTCTTAAAAGTGTCTTCAGTCACAAAATGCTTCAGCATAAGCAATAGCGAGGCTCCTTTCGTGTAGCTGATACCAGAGAAATGTCCCGTAACTTCAGCTGGAGAGTTGACTGTGTGCTGGAGAGCTCTCGTGCCAATTGACGCATCAGAAGACAAGGCGCTTTGCACATACATGATGTTGAACTGGTCTTCCAGCTCCCAGGTTTTGTCAACCTTGAAATTTTATATATTGTTGAAGAATTTTGTATTGTAATTAATCCTATAAGATTGAATACGTCGTAACTACAATTTAGTAGCTTACTTATATTATAATGAAAACAATTTGATAACTCTTCGTGATTTCTTGATATGTAAAATGTGTTTAATCTAACGAAACAATAATACGATATGCTAAACTTTAACTTTGACATAACTTCTCATTCAAAATATACTCACTCCATCCATGGCGAAGTATTCGAAGTAACTGGCAAAACCTTCATTAATCCAGACATTGTCCCACCACCTGCAAGTGATGAGGTTACCGAACCATTTGTGGGCAAGCTCGTGGGCAATAATTGTACCGATTGTCATCTTATCTGCAGCGTTTGTTTCACCTTCTTTGAAGAGCAGACGATTTTCTCTATAATTAATGAAACATTTATAATAATAATGTCCGTCGAAATATCGAGAATGATCAAATAGTAAAATATACATAATAATATTAAGGTATCAAACCTATAAGTAACCAGTCCCCAGTTCTCAGTGGCACCAGATGCCCAAAAAGTGGAAGCAATTTGATCATTCTTCATATCACCTCCCATACTGTAATAATCAATTCCAAAATAGTCTCCCAACCAGTCAGTAATAGGTGGTCCAACCTCCAATGCAAAATCACCTTGACCTTCTGTACCTGGTCGACCCAGAACACGGTATGACCTTGCAGGATTATTGTTATCGGCAATAACTTTGAAATCTTCGCTAATGTGGAATGTTACAAGATAAGCTGACATTCTTGGAGTTGTGTGGAAGATTTCTTTTACCCGATCACCATTTCTGAAAGATAAATATATAAAAAGGGGTCAATAGCTACACTTTAATCTTTATATCCAAATTGGTTAAAAAACATCAAAACACCCGGTTAAAATATAAAACTAGCACACTTCTTAGAATTTACTTACGGGATTGATTGAGCAATATCCATGTTAGAAAAAGTCTCGGTATAGTGAGCTGGCCTGTTGATAGTGATGTTAAAAGTGGACTTGAATCCAGGCTCATCAAAGCTAGGGAATGCTTGTCTGGAGTTTGTTGGCTGCAAGTGAGTTGCTGCATACCAACTGGAAAAACAATTATAGAATTAGCTACAATTCTGTGTGGGCTTCCTTATAATGCTGTAATTTGTTCATTATTGAAAAGTATTATATCAACTAGATTTTCGCCCCGCTGTTTCACTCGCGTCCCCGAGGTATTCTATCTTTTCTCTTGATAAAAAGTATGTTTTATTTCCTATGTTTTATTCCAAGATATGATCTACCTGTGTGCCAAGTTTCTTCAAAATCCGTTCAGCTGTTTTTGCGTGATTAAGCAACAAACATCCAAACTCACAAACATACAAACTTTCACATTTATAATATTTAACCACATAAACTTTGTATAGCTTACCGGATTCGACCATCCTCTCCCTTAGTGGAACCTCTGAAGACTCCTCTAGACAATGGTGTTTCATTAATATTTCCAATGTAATTAATAGTTAGTAAGTAAACTTGTCCATTAACCAAAGTCACTCCTTCAGCTAAATTTACTTTCAGGTAGTGGTACGCTCGAATACGCTCAAATGGATTATTTTGGTTTATTGTGATCAGATTTCCAGCTTCATCCTTAAGTGTTACTGATTGAATTTCTCTTACATTCTCTTGTACTACAAGATATTCAATATTATTTGTCGTAGCCTAAAATTATAAATCATTTTCTATGCTTATGCATTTTTTATACATACGCTTATATGACTACAATCTCATTGCGGTAAGTTATGATGACAAAGATGTAAAGTACAAGTCCTGCTGTTGAAACTAATAGAGTTTGGTGCCAATTTTTAAATTGTGAGTGGTAGCCAGCCAGGTCAAAACTACGATGTAACTTACCACCATGCTATAGTCACGATATTTTTCTTCACCGCTCATGCTAACGTTGAATTTATATTTATGAGCTTTGTCGCGTCACGGGAACTACAGTAAATGTTTACGTAGGTTTTGTATTGCATTTGTTTTGCAACTACAAAAATGCTCTATTTGTTGATTATATAAATACAATGTCAACATAAATATTAATTTTGCAGTAATCATATTCAATTCCGTGGTAAATTTATCGCTGATAAATATGATAAAACTCATTACCAAAAAACTTCATGAAAATTGCTTCTATATACCGATTCTAAGTTTAATCGGTATCATTATTATAAACTAACGGATAAGCAAGACTTAACCTACATTCACAATTGCAATATTTAGTAAATTTATTAATACATGCCTGTTTAATAGTTCATGTAAATATCTTGATTTGTACAGTCAAATTCAAACTTAAAATTATATGACATAAGATTCACAAATACTTACCAGAACAGTAAGCGTCACAATACCATCAAAAGTAAATGGCTCCTTATGATTTGGACTGTCCTCGAAGTATGGTGTTATTTCAATATCGTAGTGAATAGGATCCAAGTCTTCGCTAATTCGATAAATTGTCGGATCGAAGTCATTGCGAGTATTTCGCGCTTCAATTTGATCCACTGGTAAATCAGATCTGACTAGCGCTAGTAATGCTGGCACAATCACTAACTTGGTTATAAAAGACATGCTTCTGAAAAATTTAATTAATAAAATTCTATTAATGTTTATAATGTTCGGTTGAGTTGTTCGACTTACAACTATTGTCTTAATGCATGTTATTTTCTAAAAGTAAAGTCAAACTATATTCATATTCGTCTTCAAAAACACCTGTTCATTTTGATAGCGGTCACTGATTGAGCTCTTGTACTTTTTTAATTAATACTGATGTATATACATGACTGTTTGGCACCTGTTGTAACAATTTCATGTAGGTATTAGGTGTTATTATGATTGCAGACAATATGTTGATTGCCCTTTTATTTTCGAACAATTATTTTGTCAAGAAGTTACTCGTACAATATAAAATCTCTGTTTAAAGAGTATGGGGCTCCAACAATTAATTATGAAATCTAGTAATAATTCATAATACGGATTCTTCACCATAAATCTGAAATCCATTTTCACATCTAACAAGTTCAAATTAGAGATTTGATGTTTTTAACGTTGACCACGTTCTAGTATGTAGTAGTTTTTTTTTTAATCTATTAAGGTGCTTACCTCTTCTTTCAAGTGCGCCATGCAGAATGAGGGATTACAAAATATCAAACTCATTATTGTTAATAAATAGTAATAAATTTTATCAGGATTAATGCAATAGCCCTTGAGCTGAGATAATGTAATATCTAGATAAATTCGGTTGATTGATAAGTCAAATAAATTAGGTATGACGAGTAAGTAGGTATATGTTTTATAAGGAAAAGAATGCATGATGTGGTGAGTAGATACATAGAAATATAGAAGAAAAAGATAAAACAAGCAAGTCTAAAAATGTTATACACGGCTATTGTGAAGATATTGTAATATTTCTAATATCTTCGACAAATATATGATATGATTGTGATGCTTGATAAAGATTAGAAGAAAGTTTTTTAAGACAAACTAAAGAGACTTTTTAGTATTTTATGTAAATCTTAAACATATACCTAATTCTGTAGGCAGACAAGGCGGTCTAATAATAAATAGTAAGTCATCACTGTCGTAGCGATATCAAGTTTATTGCAGCCTCTTCTCAGCTTATAACCCGTGCGTTTAGAGTCCGTCAATTCGTATGTACCTGTAAAGGTCTATTTGGATGTATATTTATTTGATTTTATTTTGTTGTTTACCTTTATAAAGCCTAGAAGGTAACTGAAGTAAAAAACAACCTTAGGTACTTGACGTTAGATTTTCAACATGAAAGTAGGGGTGGTTTTAAAATTTTTATGCTCATTGTAGGAGTCAAACCTACGACCTTTGTTACGGAATTAAAGATTACAATAATGTTGATGCCTTCTTTTTTCGTGGTGAAATTATTATGGTACTTTTCCAATGCGGGAAAAGGATAGTTACGTCGGACTATTATTTAATTTTTTATTTTAATTCAATTCCTATGTCTTAAGTATGGTCACTTTCAAATAACTGAGAAAGTTGTTGAGAAATATCCACCCTATTTCTATTATATTACCGCTGGAAAGATGCAGTGGAGATGGACCTGAGGGAGCTTCAAGCTGGTGATTGGCGAGAAGTGGCCAAAGATCGGGCTAAGTGGCGTTCTCTCGTATCGGAGGCCAAGACACATTTTGGGTCGCTGAGCCAACGGAGTAAGTAAGTAAGTATTTCTATTATAGTCTTTTTCAGATTCAATAAGACTTCAATTGGTATAAAAGCATTATATTTCATAATCATAGACTTTCATCTTTCATCATAATATTAAAATTTCATTGCCGCGATTGCCATAAAGAACAACAATGCTGCTGAAGTCATAGCTTTGGAACTGGAATTTGTTTCATTTCTTATGAATTTTAGAATTTTGTCAACATTTGCTGTGCCCCAAGCGATATTTGTTCTGGCCGAACTGATGCCTGATATCGCAGTGTTGTATGCGCTGATGTGGGTTTGCGAGGTACGGAGCCAATTTTCAAACTGTAAAAGACATAATAATTTATGAATGCTAATTGTTTTATTTGTCATAATAGGCTTATTAATTGAACCCAAAACCCTTAAGGCTTAGGCTTATGCGTAATATAAAGCCTTTATCTTACTGACTTGAATGAACAAAAATATTGAAGGATTGATTTAGACATTTTTATATTTTAAGTACTTACTTCAGTTAAGCCAGCTTCATCTAAATACGCAGCAAGATTTGATAAAGCAGAATGTACTGGATTAGCAGGAGCATCTTCAACATACCTGAATATTGAAAAAATACATTAATATTTTTTAAATAAGATCGATCAAATAATATCTGAAGAATCAAAATTGGTATATACTAACGTTGACTATTAAGTAAAAAAGAGTAACAAGCTAGCAAGAAAATCAACCTTAGCTATTTAAATATAAAATAATCTACACATTATGACTTACGCTCTTCTAATTGATTCTATGTTATTCTTGACAAATTGAAGTACAGTGTAGGCGTTTTCCTGATTTCCTAATAGTGCATAGTTGAAAGCGTTCACTTTGTCGTGTGATCTCACGTCATTTGTAAGAGTCATTTCTAAGTACCTGAAATATCAAAAATTGCATTAAATTAGTAAAAATATCATTCTTCGTCATTTCATCAGTAAGTTCATCATGACTTCGTCAAATTAATTCCCAATAACATGCAAAACAAGAATTTTCTCAAATCCTACTCTCAGTAGAGTTTTGGGCTTTATTAAATATAGCTTCATTCAAGTATATAGTATTCTACTACGCTAAAAATGTTGTTAACTACCACAACCCAGAACTGTTGGTTTCATCTGATATTCATGGGGGTTTCATAGAATGAAACTTACTGAGTCAATATTTGAGGATCTTTAGCGGCTCCCAGACCTCTTAACATTTCTAGCTGATCATTGGCGAAATTGCTTTGTCTCAAACGGTTTACGAGGAACTGAAAGTCAACTGCTGAACCTTCCCGGATGCCTGATGCGTAAACGTGGCGACGGATTCTGGGGTCTACCCTGAAAAGAAAAAATATGGTGACTTGATTTATCAAGAAGCATTTACAGCAACAAAATATGTTAAAGTTGTGGAAGTAAATGTTGAGAATAATAATTTTAATAAATAAAATGCATTTGTAACAAAAACGTCCCTTCGAAATATTTACTCACATTAGAAATACATATTCTTGCATTAATGGCTGCTTACGTTATTATTAACATATTTGAGGTGAACCAATTTTAAGCACATTCCTGTTCTCCCATATTCCCCAGATAAATGACGAGTTGGTAATAATTGAGGACGTATTTTTTTAATTATAAATGTTTGGCTAAAACTTTCTTACCATTCATTACTCTCTCTAAGATTAACAAATCTTGACCGTGAGTCACTGACGCATCTTGCATGTCCAAGATTGCAAGCAAAATGCAAGATGCTTTGCCTCGTCAGACTTACAGTTGGTGTCTCATTTTCTGCTACACCAAACCCAAGAGTGTTGATGACGTGTTCCATTTTACTAAGGATATAAGCCTGGATGAAAAAAAAAGATTAGATCATTATGCATTGCCAGTTTCATGTCTGGTGAAATTTCTAGCTAACAGTTAACAGCGATTCTGCAATTTTTCAGTTTGATATATCAAGATAATTTCCAAAAGATTTGTCATGACATTTTAAGTTTCAAAATTAAAACCTTTAAATACTCACATCAAAAATAGCTTGACTTTCAGGCAAATGCCTTAACCTGTTCCTCAACCAGGTGTAACCAGTGATAGCGGGTTCCCACACATGGAAATTGGTCTCATTACGTAAGAAAGTGAGAATTTGGAAGCCGAAATCATATGTCATCCTCTCAGATCTCATAAGAGCAAATACATCATCGACAATCTGAAATTATCCAATCCGATGGTGAGTCAATTGTAAACGTCCATAAGTGCCTTGCCAGGGTCTAAACTAAATGAATGCGTTTTGATTTGATTTTGATTTCATCATATAAGTTTTGTTTTGATCTAGATTTATTTTTCTTTGTCAGCTCAAAATTATTTTATATCTCTAGTAAAAAATATATTAATTTTATAAATGTAATAAATATCGGTATAGCTCACTTGTGCTCGGTTTAAGTGATGAATATTTTCTGGTTCATTTAGTAAAGCTTCAGAAATCAATTCCCAAGATCTATCATCATAATTTACTCTGTAATGACCTGAAATTAAACCAATTCAATCATAAATATTACAATCATGCCTTAAAATAAAAATATCAAGAACTTCTTGATATTTTTCAGAAATCCACTTACCATGTTGCAAATTATTAAATATAATCCATTCTTCTCCAGGTTCTTTCTGTATAACTGCACTTTGTGTAGTCAAAATCGAAGTTGGTTCAGTTTTAAAGTTTGCATTTGTTTTACTTGAATAAGTTATCGGTACCGGATATATTTGTGCGGTTGGTGTCGCAGTTGCGCTTAGGAAGAAACGTTCCTAAAATGTTATATGTTTAATGTATAATTTTTTTTATCAATTTGCTATGTTCAGAATATTTAAAATTATAAGGGTCAATCTGAAGAATGTTTTTTTCAATTCATGATAAACGTTGACCAGAATTCATTAAATAAAATACATAGAAGTTTGAACACACAATGACAGTCATACATTACCTAATTTAATAGACTTCCATGATAGTTACCTGTCTAAGAGTAATTTCACCTGTTGCATAATTTACATTTACATTCAGAATTGGGTAACCAGCTTCATTTACCCAGATTCGATAATATTCAGAGAAATTGAAGTTAGTAAATTTAGTGACAGTCCCATCTTCAGTCAAAGCTTGTTCAAATGCATTTAATAGGTCGTATTGGTCAGTTGCCTCAAAAGAACTGAAAATAAAAATGTATCCCCATTAATTTAAATTGGAGAAGATACTCGTTAAAATGCATAATGTAAAAATAATTTCTTGTAACAAGGCGTGTAACCAATTCTTCACTCCATACCATAATCCATGAAGCTAATAATTGATAAGAAAAAATTAAAAAAATACAATTTTACGAGTATGAATTCCAAAGAATGATAATGCATTTCTCAAAACTGAATACTTACTTAGCTAACAGGAAGATCTTACACACTTTCCTGAATGTCTCAGGAGTGATAATATCTGCTGTCATTCTGAGGAATGCAGCACCTTTAGAGTAACTGATAGTACCAAAATGTCCAGTAACTTGAGATGGAGTATTGACGTCATGGTTTAAAGGAACTGTACCAGTACCAGAGTCAAAAGATAAAGAGTTCTGGAGGTACCGAGAGTTGAAGTGTTCGTGCAATTCGTATTCGGGGAACATCTGAAATTGATGGGGAAGTTTAACTGATGTTACTACAAAAGTTACTAGCTCAAGATTTGACATTATGTTTATTGGAATACGGGTTAGAATTATATTAACCTCATTAGTAGCAATATATCCGAAGTAACTGGCATATCCTTCGTTGATCCAAGTATTACTCCACCAGTAGCAGGTGATGAGGTTGCCAAACCATTTATGAGCAAGCTCGTGCGAAACAAGAGTCGATGCGTAATGTTCAACATTCATGATTGTTTCTTTCGGATCAATAATTAGGTACATTTCTCTAAAAATAAAGAAACGTTAAATAATAATTAAATAGTTTAGGTGCGTATTGTTAGAAAAAAAAGTATACTATGGCTCGAAATTTTGATGATGATTGATATACACTGTGACATATAGTAAAATTAATAAGTCAGTCTTTGGAATAATTACTACCCACAATTTATAATTCTTACCTGTAACTCACCATGCCCCAGTTTTCAGTACCAGCTGAAGCCCAATCAGGTGAAGAAATGTGATCATTGAATAAATTGGGATGCAGCGTCGAATAAGGTATCTCAAAATACTGGTCAAAGAACTCGGTCATCTTAACAGACAAGTTCAGAGCATGGTCGCCAAGACCAGCAGTGTTAGATCTTCCGATGATCCTTATAGGAGGTGTGAAAGTTGTGTTTTCAGCAATGACTTGGAAAGACTCGCTGACTAAGAAGGTCACTAGATAAGATGACATTCTTGGTGTTGCATTGAATCCTTCCTGAATACGATTGTCTGGTAAGCTGAAAAAATATAAATTCATTACAAATAGCTCTTTAAATACTTGTTATCAATATTATTGTACCTACCAAAATTATATTAAAACATACAAAAATGACTCACTATGTAAAGACAGAAACACCAGTATTAGAGAAAGCTCTTCCATAACTAGTTGGTCTAGATAGATGTAGTTTAAAAACAGCTTTGAACAGAGGCTCATCCCAGCAAGGGAATGCTTGTCTGGCATTATAAGGTTGGAAGTGAGTTGCTGCGTAAACCCTGTAATGAAATTAAATTTAACAATTTTTTTGAGTACACACAAATATGAATGAGTTTAAAAACAGTAGGTAACTAGGTATTTTTTAAAGTAACACATAATGTTTTTCTCGTAGAAGATATCATTGGACTTCCAGTTTATTGTTTACGAGTACATGCTAGTAGAAGCTTAGGTTTAATGATGTTCCGAATAATAATGTACCTAATTATCACAATAAAACAAAATACCAATAGTTCACCAGAAATGAAAAAACAATTACTTTACTGATTTCATCGCGCTCCTATGCTACTATGTCTAAATCACTTTGACATTGATAAGTAGCTTCTACAAACCTTTCATCTCCATTATCATCTATGTACCATCCCTTCCAAATACCTCTTTTCAGTGGTCCATCGTTCATTGTATTCGAATACTCTATATAAAGAGAATAGTTTGCCCCAACCACTAATGGCGAATCAAGGTTTATTTTTAGGAAATGGTATAGAGGTTCTACGATGAAAGGTTGCATTTTATTCAATGGATGGGGCACTCCTGGGCCCGACAGCAAAGATATAGCATTAATGCTATCAACGTTAGCGTGGAGTACTATTTGTGAAACATTGTTTTCAACAGCCTGCAAGAGGATTTAAATAAGTGGAAAGTAAACAAACATTAATTCTTCTATATTTGTTATTAGTTATAAGTTTATATGGTGAAGAAATTTCAAAAGTTGAGTGCATCATTATCATCATCGTCATCATCATATCAGCCATTAAAAGTCCATTGCTGGACATAGGCCCAAAGAGGTATAAAAGCATTTCTATTTTTGCATACAGAGCCAAAAATAGAAAGGACTCTCAAGTTCATTTGCTGGCATGTATCAGTCGGTAATTGGTGATGGATTTTGACTTAGGTTTAGTATCTAACTAAGTTAGCACTACAACTGTAACTTTTGAATCAATTTAGCTGTAATATCAAATGTTGCTGTTCGATAAATCTTATTTCCTGATTTAGAAAATACTATATTCGATTTACAAACCTGAATAATAATAGTCTCTCTTCCTTCAAAACTGTATGGTTTATCAGTTCTTTCATCAAAGTATAGGTCGATATATATATCATATTCTAATGGTACCACATTTTCTGGTAATCTGTAAACTGTTTCTGTGGTTCTAGTATCAGCATCTTGGGTAATGAGAATCGGTTCGAAGTCTTTATACCAAGTTAACGGATGATCACCTTTGGTGTAAGTCAAGAGCATAAAGCTCAAGACTATGGTGAACAATTTAGACATTTCTGTAAATAACATAATTGTTAAAATTTTAATTAAACGTTTAAAATATATTTACAACAAATGTACAAAATATACATGCAAATGTACAATTACAATACATAAAAAACTTCTTCGAGGCTGCCGCTGCTGCCGATCGGCAAGGTTCCCAGAAGGCTGGCAGCGTTTCCTCTTTGGATGGCCAAGCTGATGCGTTGGCGGAAAAAGCTCCCCGCCCGCCGGTCACCGTTTAAACGTTTTATGAGAGAAGAGAGATGCATTTTCTCGAATATTATATGCATTGGAACTCAGTTTAACTGAAATAATATAGAATACTAACCTGTTATCAAAATTGTCCTTTAATGAGTACCGATTCCGATTGAATGATTACTTCGGCTTTGAATGTAAGAAATAAGGTAGCTATTAAACATGCGAAGGATTTTTCAGTATCTTATCGATCATTTAAATAAAAATTATCGTTTAATCTAACATATTGAGTGCTGATAATTTGAAATGAAATATTATTTTTTATCTTAACAATAATAAAAGTGTTTGCACTCCTAAATTCTTGACGTAGGTGTTTTGTTTGTCAACCTAAATAACTCACTAAAATTAGTAAGTCAATTTTATGTATAGATTTTGCAAACGGCAAAATATTTAACGTTTTGTAACTTTGTAAGCGACTGCAGTCGGTTGTCGGCGGAAGCCACCGCCTGCCGTCGCCGAGTGTCGGCGGTTGCAGTCGGCAACATGCTGCTCGTGTGAACGAGATCTTAATAAATTACCAATAATTATACAAAATATCAGATACAAAGATATGGCAATCAGAAGTTTCCTTAAGATATACTAAAAATGGTGGGGCAAGATAGCAATTATTGTCAAGTAAGCCGCCATTGTATTGTAAAAAAAACCGGGGCGTGTTTCGCCGTTTGCTATTCTGTAAGAACGTTTGTGTATCTCGAAAACTGAATCTCAAGTGAGATATCAATTTTGCATTCTGTAAACTTCGAATGACATTTCGATTATAGGATTTGGCATCAAGGTCGTGTGTGTTCCGCTTTCAATGTTAGCTTGCTCGCCTGAGTGAGACTCGACATCGAGTTTGAATATAAGAGAATAGTACTGCAGATCTTTATTTGGAAATGGTGGGGAGTATCTAATAATACTGAAAAATAGCGAACGCGTAGTAAAATTCCTCCTTTTTATGACTTTTAATTACCAATTTAACGACAAAGAGTAGATCGTTTGATAGTGTATATTTATGACGTCACAAGTATGATTTCATACGAAACTCCATAATATAAATAAACGTTTGGACATTTAATAAAAAGAAGCTGATTTGATATGTCCGTCACCATCCCTATTGTTGGGGCTTCAGATTGAGTAGATAATGAATATTCCAAATATCTTTTGGTTGTATTTGTGCCAAAATCAGTATTAATTACTTATAAGAGATAATTATTTTTCAAAAAATCCCGGATGGAGGGATGGATGTATGTTTGTTACTCATTTACGCCAGAACGGTTGAACGGATCTGGACGAAATTTGGCTCAGAGATAGATTTATAGTCTGGAATAGCACATAGGTTACTTTTTATCCCGGGAAAAGATAAGATCCTTCGGGAACGCGGGTGAAACCGCGGGGAACAGCTAGTAGGTACTTAATAAAAATAAATATGTGTAGCGCCTGATGATTGCGTAGACAATGATACCCTTGAATGATAATCAGGAGCGTGAACATTCATTGCTTAGTTTACTGCCGGCTCTTACCAGCAAAATCTTAATTTTAAACCGTGCGTTCTAGTCTCGGCTATTATTAAGTGCTTATAAAAGCTTATTTGAATTAAACATATTACTACGTACTGTATTAATAGTATAGAGTTTAGGTACGGAATTCTAAAAATATAAACCTACACAAAAATAAAACCACAAACTATTTACACTATCTTTTATTTGTTAAAACAAACTTATTTAACTACACCTTTAGTTGATAAAAAATAATATAACAACAAGGTAGGTACAATCTTTGTAGTAAGTTTACTTAAAATAAAATAAATTAATTAACGAAATAGCTGTGCAAAACCAGCAGCTAACAAAAGAACTACGGAGGACGCTACGGAGGCAGCTGAACTTCTTTCAACTAATAATTGATTGTAAATTTCGGAGGCGCCATCATTGCCCCATTGAAGGTTGCTCATAGCAGCGTTAACCACAGATACACCGGCAGCGAACGACGATCCCAAGTTCAGCTGGTTAGCGTAGAGCCAGGTTTGGAACTATAAAAACATTTTTTTTAGTTAGAAGCAACCTTATATAGAGCCTGAGCGATTTATTTATGCAGAATAGCATAGTCGAGCAGTTTTATATAATTTGCGCCCTGTAACTACTTGCTGGTATAAAATTTGTGTTCGACGGGGGTCTTAAAACCAAAATACTTTTGTTAAGTTTTAATACACTTTGGTTTGCAGTTTTAGCTGATATTCAAACAAATCAGGTCATCCATTTATGTAAGAGATTTTGCCAAAACTATGGCACACAAAGCCTATAAGGGAAACTTTCAAGTACGTACAGCTATCAAAACTCAGCAATAGTTGATAATGATAGGTGATTACTACAAAGTCACCTACAGTACTGAAGTTTCCTCAGAAAAAAAACCATCATTAGTTACAGAAGTATAGTTTTTCTCAGGTGGATTCCAGAAGCTGCACTTTTGGGCTATGTTTTTTCTAGGATTTAAATACGAATCACCTTCCTATATCATCTACTGCCTAAAGAAAAAACAAAAATACTTACTTGTGTTATATCTTGAAAATCTGTCAAGTAAGTGGACAAGGCATTAATTGCAATTGTGAGACGAGCTTCACCACCATATCTGGAAATAGAAAAACATGCTGATCAGTTAAATACATAAAGCTCTAGCATGGTATTAAAAAGTGACTCAAAAAAATTCATGATTTTGCTACTTGGTCTAGTTATTCATTCTCTAATAACGATTGTTGAGTTCAGATTAATCTTTGATTTTAATACAAGCCTGGGGCTTTCACCCAATGACTTCCGACAATAACCCAATGACCTGTATACCACTATGTGTTATTGTTGGTAAAATTAATAAACCAACTTACGTTGCGTTGATCTGAGGGTAGTTCTGGTACAAGAAGTTCAGGACGATGGGAAGGTTCTCCTTGTTACCTTGAAGGGCGTAGCTGAACGCATTTGTCTTGTCGTGAATACGGATCCTGTCGTTATACATAGTCTGTTGCAAATAGCTGTGGGAAAAAGAATATCCTATAAGTTTATAAATATTAAGGGCAAGTAAATAAGAATCCAATTTTAAAAGTAAAACCAGGAGCGCTTTGATGAACTTATTTCACCAAATAAATTAGTATTCTAAAGAACCGATCGAACATCATAACTTGTTCTTTGTTTAACTTGGGAATCCTAAATTGGTTCTTTAAAAACTTCGTAAGGGCGATGTAGATTATTAGAGCGCCATCTATCCAGGAGTCGTGCGAACTATATCTGTATGTAGATAGATGTCACTACAGTTTGAATGAGGGCTTTAAGACAATTCTTGGGTATTTATTAGGGTTCCAAATATTTCATGATATAATGCATGGTTGTGTCCGGCATAAAAAGTAACTGGCTCACAGTTGCCCAGAGACAGAGCCAAAAACTCAAGTTTGGCATCTAGAATTTAACAATTCAAATAAGACTAGTAAGAAACTACTTCTAATTCACATAATAGATCACTCAACACACTATAAAAATTACGTAGATCGTAGAATTTTAGACAAAATTGAACATAAAAAAAATCTCACTGCTGAAGAGAAGCTCCATCCTTTGTGCAGGCAAGAGCACGAAGCATGACGACCATATCAGCTGTGTTCTCAGAAGTATTGTACTTCTGGTAAAGGAATTCGTAGTCGGAGACGTTACCGTTTCGCAGACCAACACAGTACACGTAACGGCGCAAATTCTTTGGTACCCTGAAATTAGAAGTTGATAATAATATGATTATAGTTATTGACATCAATAAAAAAACAGTTGTGAATATTTCATCGTACCTAGTAATTATTATTGAAGCCCTATGATAAAGGAACGAGGCAAACCTATTAGTTTAAACAAGAAACAACGATACTTACAAAACCTGGTCGTTATTTTTGTATGATGTCCATCTTGCAAGACTGTCGGCAATACAACCTGCGTGTCCGAGATTGCAAGCAATATTCATGATTTGCATTCTGTTCAGAATATTGGAAGTACTTTCGTTAGGCTGTTCTGGGTAACCAAGAGCTTGGATTACGGTCTCCAAAGAATTAAGAAGATATTCCTATTGAAAATAAAATTGTATTAGTTCATGTGAAGTATATTTTTAGGACGCAGAGCCTCTATTGAATAATAATGTATCGTTGTTACATTAACCTCAATGTAATATTGGCTTTCATATCCAAGCTAATTTCAAAAGCTTCTTAAAGTCATCAGTCCTACAGGCTGGCGCTTGGTTTTTGTACTTACTGTGAACAAAAAGTGAGCATTAGGTAAATGTTCAAATCTCCTCAAGATCCAGTCTAACTGCCCAATAGCACTGGCCCAGACGAAGTAGTCAGTCTCATTGGCAAGGTAGGAGAGTACGTCAAAGGCGCGAACAACAGAGATCTTTTTAGCACGCAAGAAAAATAATACGTCGTTGACCATCTGAAAGAGAAATATGGAAAAATTAAAGTCAAGATTTTCCATAAAACATTCAAAATTATATATGTTTTTGTTGTTTAGTAACATACCTGAGCTCGGCTAAGCTTGTGAACGTTAAGTCTGTTACTGCGCAGGTATGAAGCAATCATTTCCCAGTTGTGGTCGTCGTAGTTGACGCGATACAGCCCTATAGATATAAAATAAATGCTGCCTTCTTTATTTGGTACAGTATTATAACAATTTGTATTGGAATCATTAATCATTTAATTCCTGAAACGTATATGCCCGCAATATAACTAATTGCTGTTAATACAAGCGAGCGAGCGAGCTGAAAACTAGTGCAAGTCTAAACTGATATAAAAATACAATTCTCCAATAAAAAAACTTCTGAAGACTGGCAGCGTTTCCTCTTTGGATGGCCAAGCCATTTCCTCTTTTGATAGTATAATTGTTTATATCAAGGCGAAATATGAACTATTTTTTTAAAAAGTATACCTACGGTATGTATAAAATATTTTTTAGTTCTATACCAACTCACCGGATCGGGCGATATTCAACATAACCCAGTTATGTCCAGGTGTACTCTGAATAACCGCGGAGCGATCGGATAGAATGAAGGTGGGACTAGTACTATTGAAGTTAATATCACCACCATGTGTCCAGGAAATGGGAATTATCCAAGTATCGTTAGGGGGAGTAGCTCCAGAGACTAAGAAGCGCTCCTGTTGAATGTAGAAAAACAATTATTATATTATAGTCAGAATATCCAAAAAAATACCTGTGATCATAAGTGCCCTACGTAAACTGAATAAAATGAAATAGCTCCGTATTTGACATAGATAAAAACTTTTTGCTAATAACAAAACGAACCTGTGAAATGGTGATGCTACCAGTGTCCATGTTAACATTTACGTTCACCACTGGTGATCCAGGGGTTTGAACCCAACTGTCAAATACTGCGCCAATATCTACATTGGGGAAATTACGGAGGAATACGAGGTCTTCGGAAACGGCTTTCCTGAATGCCTGGTACATAGCCTCTGGAGTTCCAAGACCGTAGGCACTGAAAACATTTTTTAATTCTTAATTTTATTAACATCGGGACACAATCATAACAACTCCTGCTACCGTTAGTCATTTCTACTTTTTCGACGTTTCATATAAAACAGAATGACTAAAACAACAATATTGATCCCAACTAATAAAAAATCTGAAAACGAGTAGTTACTAAAATAATCGGTCAAACAAATATGCACATACATAATAATAGCAATCAGACCAAATACCAACCCGCCCATATTTTTTTTTGTCATCTACTACCTAGTTGTCCCTCAAGGCTTCAACCGCGTTCCCGAGGGGCTTTAGAAGTAGAATTTTCAAAAATCATTTTTTAACAAATATTTATTTCTATTAGGAATCTACCTGCCAAACAAGTTTCTACCATTTTATACTTTCTGAGATTTCGTGATGAATCAGTGTATTTCGCTTTTAAATAAGAAGTAAAAGAAGATACCATCTAAATAATTATAATCAAATTATTTTTACTTACTTATCATTCAAGTAGTATCTCAAAGCATTTCTGAAGGTTCTTTCACCAACGAAATGTTCCATCATCTTAAGAACTGAAGCTCCCTTAGCATAACTGGTGGTACTGAAGTGGGCGGTGATTGAAGGATTGTCAACAACACCAGTCCAATTCATGGGGGTAGCTCCTATGGAAGCGTCTGCGCTAAGGGCACTATGCACGTAGTCTACAACAAACTGTTCGTCTAATTGGAGAGCCGGGTCAGCCTGAAATTGTATAGGTATTTTAGACCAATGATTATTATTACGTTGATTTAAAATTATTGAATTTTCTAATTATATTATGTTGTGGTGCTGAACAATAGTGTGTGTGTGTAGTAAAATAGTGCTACGTAAGGTATCCCATGATATTTAAGGTTCTCTTAAGTCAGACACTTGTACTTACGTAGTGAGCACCAAAATATTCGTAGAAGCTGGCGAAAGACTCATTGAGCCACAAGTTGCTCCACCAGAAGCAAGTTACCAAGTTTCCAAACCATTTGTGTGCCAATTCATGAGCCATGATTGTAGCAATGAAGATCTTATTATTCAAGTTTGTGTGATTATCATCATACAGAAGATAAGCCTCTCTGAAAACGTAATATATTTTTTGAATGTCCTGTTTCCAATCAATACATCGATCTTTCTCATATTGTTTTCATTTTGTATATCGAACTTCAATTTCATTCATCACAATATTTAATATCCTACTAATTTTACCATACCTGTAATTAACCATTCCCCAGTTTTCCATAGCACCAGATGGGAAATCAGGTAAAGCAATATGGTCATTCTTCATTAGAGTACCCTGACCCATTTGATGGTATTGGATACCAAAGTAATCGTCCAATTCAGTAGTGATCTTCAAGCCAATATCAGCGGCATACTCATGTTGGGCAGTGACTCCTTGACGAGAGATGATTCCAAAAGGCCTGCCAGGGGTGCTTGTGAGGTTGGTCTCAACAAAGTCACTGACGTGGAAAGCGACGAGGTATGCAGAGATAATCGGGGTTGGGTAGAAAGTTTCACGAATACGGGTCCCGTTGATTCTGTAAATTTGTAGATGGTCAGCATAGCTCTTCGTTAAATACTCGTATGTGATTTTTTCAATTGTTCACTGAACTATACTTACACTTCAGTAACATTAATTGCCATATTTGAGTATGAAGGGCTCAGACTAGAAGCACGGGTGATGGAGATCACATATACGGACTTGAACTGTGGCTCGTCGAAGCAGGGGAAGGCTTTTCTGGCATGATAAGGCTGGAACTGAGTAGTAGCGTACACCCTAGAAAACAAAATTAGTAAAAAAATCAAAATACATAAGGTCATTGTTGCTCAATCAAAATGTATGAAAATGCCAACGATGCGACACAGGTCAAGTTAGGCTAATAATCTCTTTAGCCTCCCACTTTCGGAGCGTTTATAAATCTATCTATATCGTTTTACTTATAATATCATTGGTTGGTTCCATAATAAAATATGTTTAATAAGTATCTTCACCTCTGAAAGTTTGGCTGGTGATTCATTAATCACCTTGTAAATTATATAGATTAACAGTGTATATTATATTTATTGTAACTATCTACATGTTAATTTAAATATACATCTAGACCTAAAAGTAATTTACCTCAACTGATTGTTCACGTAGTAGTAGCCTCTGTAGAATCCTCTGTCAAGGGGATTCGCGTTGATTTGAGCAATATACCTAATACTGATTGTGTAATTCCCTGCGGGGATTGGGTTCCGTAGGTTGATCGAAATGATTTCATAGTAATCGTCGGTGGTGAAGGGGTCTGGGAAACTAAGGTCAACAGGGTTGTTTGAGGCGTCTACCAAATTAACTCCGATGATCGAAACCACTTTCTGGTGTAATACAATCTGAGTCAGGTTGGATTCTCGTACCTGGAAAAAAAAACGGAAAATACTCAGTTAGATCAGCTAAACCTATTAAATGAAATGAAGTGCACAAAACTAACTGAATACTCAGCGGTTACAACGCGATTCTCTTTTTTACCCCCTCAGGGAATATTTTTTAAAAATATACCCGGTATATTTATCTACAAAAATATGAATTTAGTTCGCGAAAGTTTTAAAAGTACTCTTATAAGGATTAACGCAAGCGGCTTAGAGGTGCGTTGATATGTCATCTAATCAGTCAGTCAGGATAAGTCAATTGACATGTACAATTGTACATATAATAATATTTCTTCTGTATGTCTGTCTGTCACTGAACTCCTCTTAAACGGTTGGACAGAATTTGATGGAATTTTTAGTGTGTGTTTAAGTGGGTCCCTTGATGGTTTAGATTCACGGACCCGTTGCATGGCGCTGAAATTGGGTTCTAGGTTCTTTTTGTTTTCGGGTCAGGACAACCTCTGTCACCTAGAATGTCGGAAATAGAACAAAGTTTAAGGTCAAGGTCAAAATATTACCTATGTATGTACCATAAACATACTTTGACAAAAGTAAATTATTAAATATCCCAATCTTCAATGAGTAAATTGCAGATATAATTGTGAAAAATTTACTCAAAAATAAAACCCAGAAAGAACCGGATTTATTTATTGATACGTCATAAAATATGGCTGAGTCATGGACATTACATTAATGACTGTGAAATAATCAATCTGATAAAATAAATCGTCTAACCAGTTTAATTTTTATCAACGCGATTATATGTATGATAAACTTAAAACTAAATTTTTAAAGTAGGCACTTGTTTATCCTAGTAATATGTGTTACTCTTTCACGCAAAAATGGCTGAACGGATTTTGATGATACTTGGCACACAGGTAGACCATATCCTGGAATAAAATATAGAATACTTTATATCCCGGAAAAAGACAAGATCCTTCAGTAACGCGAGTGAAACCGCGGGGCGGAAAGCTAGTACGTAAATAAAAAGGTCTCTGTTGTTTGTGGTAATGAAAGCTCTCAAAGACTAAACACGATTTCTTACTATTACCGGAAACATTTAACGCGGGTGAAATTTCTAGGACAGGTTACATTCTACACTAATATTATAAAGGTTTTTAAGTTTGGATATAGGAAGATTTTAAAATTTTCACTAACAGAAATGTACGGTCGGCCAAGAAAGTGGTGTACCTTAATGACTAAGCAAGTGTCCCTAAGTGCACTTGTCATTCAGTCATGATAATCCATTGTTAGATAAAATTTAACAAAATTAGTATCATGATAAATCGCATGTACCTATTAGCAAATATAGTAGTATTTTCTATACAATACATTACTATAATGACACAAAAAGTGTCGTAAGATTTTTTTCCGTCTAGCCCCCTTTCACAACGCGCGATAAGGAAATTTGTTCCTTTGCATATATGTATATGCATTTTATACTACATGTCATTTAGCACGGTGGTGGTACTTTTTAGTACTCCACTGACTGTCTACCAAATCTGTTGCCAAGCACCTGTTGGTGTGTTCCGGCAGTTGCATTTGAGAGCCAGTTGCCTCTAAAGCATTGTAATAAGGTTCATTACAACACTTTCGCAATTCCCTGGTAATTGTAATGTATATAGGTGACGGAAGTGACTTACAATCATGTGACACGCCGGTGCTTGACTTGTGGCATAAAAAATACTATTATTATGAAAACCTAAGGAACCTGTTAATATTTTTTAAATCAATCGATAGGTAATAGGGATGGTGACTGACAGGGGCCTAAACTGAATAAATGAGTTTTTTTGAGTTTGTGACGTCATAAATATACACCATCAAAAGACCTACTCTTTGTCGTTAAATTGTTTAAAATTAATAAAAATCATAAAAAGGCAAAATCATAAATTTTACGTGTTCGCTATTTAGAGTATTTTTAAATGTTTCATACAGGTACTATCCCTATTCTTTTTACTAGTTAAATAAATGTCAAACTTGTGTATGTTACTAATCAGCTCCATTCTGGAATAGGACAGGGTATTTTTCGTCCCAGATGACAACCATAGAGTGAAACTTACTTCGACACTGATAGTGGTGAATCCATTGACTCGTCCCTCATCAAGGTCACAATCTAGGTCCACAAATTGGTAGTGAGGGTACACAATGTCATTAATTCGGTACGCCGGCTCCTCCAAGTTGGTATCGTAGTTGAAGAACTCCAAATCGGACCGAAGTTCCATCATAGGAGTCCCCGAAGCGAGAACTACGAAGATGCATAGCAACGTTGGGAGCAGCATGATGGATCCTGAAAATAATGTTTTAGAATTTCCAAATGAGACCATTTCATTCAAGAGAGCTGATCTTCTAAGGCGATGATAGCTCAGTGGTAAGTGACGTCGAATACCGCGACGAAGGTCGTGGGTTCGAATCCTACAATGAGCTTGAGCTTTCGGTGAAGGAAAACAACGTGAGGCAACCATAGCACGGTGGTAGGGTACTTTGTAGTATCCGACTGGCTGGCTACCACCCTCAAGTTGAAAACCTGTCGCCAAGCACCTATCGGTGTGTTCCGACAGCTGCACTTGAGAGCCAGTTCCCATCTAGGCTTTGTGTGCTTACCACCTTCGGCCACATCATCACTTACCATGGTGAGATTGTGATCAAACACAAGCTTATCCAGAATAAAAAAAAAGGATAATATTATCAGGGTCAAATCCCCCTGGTACAAATGTCTATAGGTGAAGGAAGTCACTTATCATAAGGTGACTTGCTTGCCTCGTTGTCACTTGTGTGTATAAAAAGAAAAGAAGTTAGCTTTCAACTGAAAAGAACCGACCAGAAACTCAGCAAGGTTACATTTTTTTAATATTTTTTGGAACATCATTTGGACTATCTACTATAGATATAGAACTTAATATGTTCCTAGATTATGAAAAGTTAGATAAAGTTATGTTGCTTTATTACACTAAATAGAAGCTTTCACTTTCATTTCATATCTCATTTACTTTTTTTATCATGCGTGCACAAACATAAAAAAGCACTTTTACTTTCTCGACATTTGATATCCTACTAATATTATAAATGTGAAAGTATGTATGGTTGTTGCTCAATCATACAAAAACGGCTGAATGAATTTTGATTAAACTTGGCACAAAGGTAGATCATATCTGGGACTAAAACATAAAATACTTTTTATCTCGCAAAAAGATAAAATCCCTCGGAAATGCAAAGTCTACCAAAGCCTTTTACAATTTCATGTCTTTTCCATGCATTTTAACCTCCGCTACATTATTGCAAAACCAGATTAGTAGATTGAAAGATAATCTCAAATCGAAATACCTCACAAAATAAATAAATAAAGTACCTATCTGGTAATTTATTTGGAAAACCTTAATGAGTTTTAATTTGAAGCCCTTTGGATTAATTTGTACGTTATCACCACAAGATAGTTTAGGCCACTCCTTGATACTTTTATCATTTAATATATTTCGGAAAGTAAACTTACCCATAGCGGTCCGACCAACACCGCAAGACCAACTAGAAAGAATTACATACCATAATATTTTATATTAATCAATACCTTATCTTTATTCAGTTCTAGTAATTTGATAAAAACAATATTATCAATATCATATATTACCTATTTTTTTTATCATGTTATCTTTTTGATAATCGAATTTTTGTTTCATTGCGACAAACTTTGTGTGTAACGATTAAAATTTTAACCCATTAAAGAAAAAGCTTGATATGTTTCAAATTACAACCCATCAATACTTTTTTTTTTATGTCACTAGTGACAACGAGGCTGTCGCGTCACCTGATGGTAAGTGACTACCGTCGCCTATAGTCATTAGCAAGACCAGGTGGACTGCCAACGTGTTGTACAACTGGCTCTCAAGTACAACTGCCGAAACACACCAACAGGTGCTTGGCGACAGATTTTCAACTTGAGGGAACAACAAATATAATTAAAAATAAAATATAATTCCAGGAAACGCGATTATTGAGCTATTTTTAAGTGACAATCTTACATCAGGCCTCTTTTTGCAGACTAAGCGGAGTATAAAGAAATACATAGGTACACCCATCCAAATCCCTGAAAGAAATTCTAATAAAAAATATAATTATTAGTTACACAATAAGTATATTTTTATTAGCTACTAAGAAAGACGCAGATAATAATAAAAAAAAAACAAATAATATAATATTCAATTTATAACTATATTATTACATTCATAATAATTAAACATCATAGCAACCGTTATAATGAAATTAGATGAAATGTTTATTTATCCAAATAGGCCTTCACAGGCACTTTTGAATAGTCAAACTCTAATGCTCGGTTCGGAAGGTTGTTTTTGCTGAGAAGAGCCGGCACTAAACTCAGCAATTACTCTTTTCAAAAAACAACTTACACCTATTACATTCACAAATTATGCATATAGTCTCACTGACAATATTTGCGTGTTATGGCGGCAAAATTTGTAATCTATAGAATTTAATTATGACTGACTTAGTAAACCCTAAAATAATAATAATAGCTTTATTCATAAAAAGTGAGTGCAGTAGATACATTAATAATGTTTTACAAAGTTTGTAATACTGTCTACAAACAAATGGGTGTTGCAACTGTTTTCCTAGCTAGGTTATAGTATAACCTGTATTAAGGAATAACAGTCCCAGTCCCCCCCCCACCCCCTGGCATGAAATTACAATTAAATTTAGTACTTACAGTTTATGCTATAATGAAACTTTATTATTAATGAAAAATGCTCCAATAACAACTGCTGAACCATATCAAAGATTTATAAGTATTATGGTAATTAGTTTTTCTAAAGCTACCAGATGAAATAATAGTAGGTTAAAACATCGACAAGTGCACTTACAAGATAAACTCACAAGTAAATTTGTCAGTATTTTTTATGAGTCAGAAAGTAAAGGATATGTTGAATATCAAGATAAGCATATTTTTAAGCTAATGAATCACTTAATTGATCCACTATATTTTATGTTATGTAGTCTTTCAATTGTGTCAGATTTAACTCAATAAGATCATCATCATATCAGCCAGAAGTCGTCCTACGAAGGCGACTTCTAGCGACGGTCTTGCGCTACCCGTATCTAGTCTAGTAATAAGATATTAGGATTAAGAAATTACTGTAATTTTTATAAAAGCGAAATATCACTCACTAATCAATCACGAAATATCAGTAAATACGAGAGACATGTAGATTCCTAATAGGCAGAAGGTAACCGATAAAAAAGGATTTTAGAAAATGCAACCCCTAAAACACGGATTAATCGGTGGAAATTAACTGCGCACTAGTAAGTACTACTGTAATTCCCAAATTATATCAATAGAGTAAATTACTTTAATGTTTATTTAATTTTCTAACCATGAGAAAACTTATGTCCCATAATTTAAGAAATATGATTGAATGTTACGTATATTTTTTCCTAATATTCAGCATTTCAATTTATAGAAGAAATTAATTTAACATTCCAAGTTTAATAATAATAATAATATCGGAAATGATTATATCCTTGTGTTGGTTGATACACTACTTGGTGCAGAAAGACTTCTCTTTATTAAGCGTGCACCATCTTAGACCACATCATCACCTAAAATCAAGTAAGATACTTGTCAAAGGCAATCCTATTTTCAAAACAAAATTCTTTTTGTAGGTAGTTTTGGAACAACGGTCCCATCCGAACGGTAAGGGATTAATATTGTCTTATACATATTATACTATTAAAAACAGTGTACCGAAGAATCCTTCCCTGAAGAGCTGCTGATGTTTCTGATATGAAATTATCACCTCATTTTCACACTATTTTTTAGCATTTTTAATAAATAGAAGGAAAGAAACGAACAGGAAGACCAAGAATAAATTATGTAGACCAAGTAAAAGCAAAAATAGACGTCGTGTCGTCTAAAGAATTGCAAGAATGACTATAACAGAATAGGGTGGAATAAGCTACACCGATAACTCGACATCTACATATATAATTCAGGCTTTCGGTGAAACCTAAAACTCCAATTTCATTTGGCATCCGAAAAAACTTTTTTAAAAACAAGCTTTTCATTCAGAGTGACGTCACTTTATTTTTGAGTTATTCTCAGCAAGCCCTTTCATTTGATACCCATATCGTACGAATGGATTAAAAAATAATAGTCCGCTATCTTAGGTGTTCCGTCATGTTGGATTTAGAATTACGTCACACAGCTGACCATGCATCGGCAAACGGTTAAAGATATCTGCTTCAAAATTGAGTTGCAAGATTCACCCCGGAAAAACATACATACATTGCAAGCTAATATAAAGCTTGTAAAAACGTCATAACGTTTGTGAGAAAAATGACGATGATTTAAAAAAAATATGTAGACGGTCAGATGTAATAATTATTGGTTATCAAAAAAAATATAATAACAAGAATCCTAATTGACATTAAAATCGAATTACAATTATTGATTATGATTATATTCAGACACTATGGCACGCGTAAAAGATTACCTATAATTTATCATTTAATGTAATCATGGACTTCAATATTTTTATATTGATATCACAATATTGGTAGGTAACATGTAATAAAAAATTTAACACTCCTTTAATAAGGCCTTTAGCCACAGTTGTGCTTTAGCTTAGGAGTAATACAATTTTCTATAATACAGAATAAGTACCTTAATTTAAATCTTATACAAATTCATTTTTTTTTTGTATATTCATTCTCTTACTTATTGTTATCAATGTCCGTGTGCATGGATCTACTCATGCAACTGAACTGGGTGCAACAATACGCCCTAGTATATTTAAAATAGCTTGCTTTAAAAACCTTCTTTATATTATTTTCATATTTTAAAATACAAATTAAGAAATGCTGAATCACTTAATTAATATGTAGATGAAATAAAACCACAGTAACATTAAAATAAAAATATTTATACTTAATAATCTAACGTGTTAAGAATATACAAATATCATAGTCAAATGTTTATTTTACTAAGTTAATAGCAAGAGTTACAATCAATGTTACAACGCTGAGTGCTGCAATGTTGGCTGAATCAGGTTCACCATCATTATCTTCTCCTTCACTTCCACCAGAATCATTATCATCACCACCGTCTTCGGTAATATCTTCAATTGCATCCTCAACGTAACCAGTCTCAAAGAATGAAGCAAATTCAACTCCTCTTCTCTCCAGCCATTGTATGTTGTTTCTGGCAGTTTGGATTGCATTCATACCAGTTTGGTAAGCTGAACCGATAATTTCACTGTTTTGGTCAAGCCAAGTTGAGACTTCAGCGATCTGTTCTTCGTTTAGGAGACGGCCTGTGATTGTGTTCAACGGTGTTGATATGCTGCCAAATCTGAAAAAGTAAAATTGATTTAATTCGAATCACAAGATGGTGTGCCTTTCCTGCTTTCATATATTCTGTACCTTTGCGACAACACATTTCATGGTTGGTTAACTTATCTGAATGTTTTGCGGTAGATTGAGTTGTTTTATGATTATACTTTAGTCAGCTAACATTTATTTTAGATCAGTAATTTAACTTCACTGAAGACTGTATTATGCAACATAAATTATTCGTTTATATTTTAAATCAAATACGATACTTACATAGCAGTAGTCGTATTAATATTATTCTTCAGCCACTCAAAAGCTCTCAGTGTATTGTATTCGTTGGATGTAATGGCAGAACTAAGAGCAGAAGAATAATCTTGAGGTCTGATCTCAAAGCCTCCAGATACGATGGAGTCCATGTATTTGAAAAGGCTGGCTTGGTCACTAGTGCACCCTGCAGCTGATATCATAACGACCTTTTCGTTAGCCAAGTCTTCCCTCAGGTAGCGGTCCCAGAAATAGTCAAAGTCTGCAGCAGTACCTTCACGAAGACCAGCGCAGTATACCCATGGGCGCATGTTTGCTGGAATGCTGTAACAAAGACAAAAGTTTGGAACTAGAGCTTACCATAGCTTAGGCTTAGACACCTACTGGCTCAAGTGCCATTACCTGGCGGTGTATTCTCTCACCTACATTTGGGAGTTAATTCCTAGCTATTCTAGCAAACGTATGCCGAACCAGTAAAAAATACGAAGGTCTGTATTAAGTTAAATACTTACCGTCTTTTAACGATAGGAAACAAAATTTACTTGTTAAGAGGCCATAAAAATAATTACTGAAAATCACTCACAATCCGCCATTTCTCCAGTTTTGGAAGTTTTGTCTAGCAGCAGCGACGCACTGAGTGTGTCCGACGTCACAAAGGAACTGCAGCACATTCATGCGGAGTAGACCATCCATGAAGCTCTCTCCATCCACTTCAGCGTATCCGAGACGAGCTGTAATAGCTGTGCTCAAGCTGATGATCTGGTCCTGAGTAAGAGTATTCATATTAATAATGGCTTATGAACCTTCTAGGTACGTTGAATTCACACGCGCGTATTGCTAAATATTCTTTTTGTTTTTTTTTTATATCCTAGTTGTTGACGGGTTGATTGTTTGGTAAAAACACTGTCACAGAATAGATAGTTGTGAACATGTCTATTTGCATGTCGTGTTCTTAGACTGGGTATAATTATTTTTATTGTTTGAGTTCAGATGGTCGTGTGTGAAAATCTGTTTAAAAAGACTTTTACCTACCATCTTACCATTTTGCTTTTTCGGCTTTCCAAATAATTTATCACATATAATTATTATATAGTTAGATACATAAATAAAATCGAATTTAAATATACTTGAAACCTCACTTGTAATTTCTGAAGATTGTCAGCGTCATGAGCCAGCCTCCTGCGCGCATAATTGAAACCAGTAATAGCTGCAATCCATGGTGCGTATTGGTCTTCATACTCCAGGAATGACAAAATATTGAACACTCTATTGTATGGAACAAGACCAGATCTGCCAAATATGAAGAGGTCATCCACAATCTGCAAAGATAACAATATCACAATATTGAACTGTATTTGGGAGCAAAATTACATCGATTCAAAAACTCTGTCGCCAAGCACCTGTTGGTGTGTTCCGACAGTTGCACTAGAGAGCCTTGAAAAAAAATACAGGAAGTTGATATAAATTTAAATAAATTACCTGAGCGCGATTGTATTCATGAATGCGAGTTCTTTCATTTCCTCTCAAGGCACGAGTGATAAGCGCCCAGTTAGTTTCATCGTAGTTCACTCTGTAGAATCCTAGAATAAAATATTGTTGTACTGGGACATATCAATATGTTTGTCGAGTTATCTATATCTATACTAATAATAAGATTATAGAGACGTAACGTTTGTTATTTGTAGTATACATAGAACTCCGTAGTATTAGTATTAAGGGAGACTAGGTCGTTTCAGTGGGGATGTATCTAAGGAATAATAAATTTAGTTATTATGAACATAATTCTAACTCAAACCTAATCTATCTTTTTTGAAATATTACATTATTTGACCTATTAATGGTTAACAGGTTACTGTATAAATAACTTACAAAAGCTTGCGGTTTCACCCGCGTTTCTGGGAGAATTAAAATAAGATAGCCTATGTTATACAGTCATGATATAGCTTTTCATTGGTGAAACATTTTTTGTAGAATCATTTCAGTAACTGAATTATTTTCAAGATATCTAAATTTATTGTTTAATTTTCTTAGATACATCCCTGAAACAAATTAATCTCCCCTAAATACAGCGAGGAAACGCTGCCAGCATCTTCGGAACCATGCCGAGGGGGCCTAACTTTTTTAATTTATTTTAGTTATTCGTTTTAGTTTTAAAATATATTTATTTAATTATTATTAGTATTTTAAATTTCATTAAATAAGTTATAATATAATCTCCCCTAATAAATAAATAAAAACTCTGAATGAATTAAAACGTAATCCAATATCTTACCAGATTGCTGTTTATTGAAGATAACCCATTCTAATCCAGTGGTGCCCCTATCAATGGCAGTAGCCTGAGCAGTAACGAAAAGCGATGGTTTTAAATCTTCAAATTCTGGTGCGCCACCTCGAGTCCATGTGATTGGAATATCCCACAGGCCAGGGAATGCAGAAACACCTGAATTTACTTCCCAGCGAGCCTGCAATTTCAAAAAACATACTAATTTGCATATAAACTTACGTCCTCAATTTTACCCCCTCAGCAGTTGAATTTTGACAAATACATTTTATAAAGCACAGCGGTTTATGCTGTGCGTTGATTAAAAGATCGCACCGCTTTCTCTCCTTAGAGGTTGAATCTTTAAACTGTTTAAGAAAATGATTTTAAATTTCTAACAAAAATAATTAATACAAATGTTCATGGATTCCATAAAAAATTATAAATAGAATTCTTTTCACCTCCTTTGTGCTCGTCTACATTATAAAAGGAAGCCTGCAACTAAATTTCACTTTCTTAGTCCAGCAGTTTGGGCTGTGCAGTGATATGTTAGTCAGTCCATCAGTCAGTCAGTCAGTTCCGAGACATTCAGACAAAACACGGTAAGACGTAGACACTCTACATGTATTTATTTATACTTACTTGTGTTACGGTCATTCTTCCAGTCCGCTGATCAACAACTACTGTCAACAAAGGATGTCCAGCTTTTTCTGACCAAGTCCTGAAGTATTGATCTATGGTGATACCGTAAGCAGTAAGGGCACCATCTTCAGAAGCAGCAGCGTCCAGAGCATTAAATAGATGATGTGGTTCAGCGACATCATATTCTCTGTTGAATAAGTATTTTAAGGCGATGATAGCTCGGTATTAAGTGACGTCGGATACCGCGGCGAAAGTCGTGGCATCGTGAGGAAACCATGCACGGTGGTAGGGTACTATGTGGTACTCGACTGGCTGGCTACCACCCTCAAGTTGAAAATCTGTCGCCAAGCACCTGTTGGTGTATTCCGGCAGTTGCACTTAAGAGCCAGTTGCCCTTGCCCTTAAGGCATTGTAATATGGTGTACAACACATTGGCAGTCCACCTGGTACTGCTAATGTCTATGGGCGACGGTAGTCACTTACCATCAGGTGACCCCCCTGCCTCGTTTTCACTAGTGACATAAAAAAAAAGCTTTCGGTGAAGAAATACATCGTGTGGATATCATAGCACGGTGGTAGGGTACTTTGTAATACTTCACAGGTTTATGTGTTCCGGCAGTTGTACTTGAAAGCCAGTTAAGGCATTGTAATAAGGTTAACACATTGGCAATCCCGTTGGTATTGCTAATGTCTAAAGTATTCACTTATCGTCAAGTGATCCGCCTGCCTGGTCTTTACTTGTGGTATAAAAATGACGAACGAATGTACTACTAATTACTATTATTTTTCAGTCATCTAGAAATTCAGAGATATTGGAAATTATCATATAAGACAATCTTATCAACGAATTTTGGAATATAATTGTGAAACCATTTTAAGCCGGTTAGAAACAGGTTTGTTGATAAAATGTGTACCTATTATGTTTTTATTACATTTTGTTATTCAAAATAATAATATACATTAAAATCAAATAAGCCGTTGCCGCTAAAGGCTCGTGATAAGATAGTTACGTTGAGCTAGATACAGATTATACCATTACTATCAAATTTGATATTTTTTTTATTAAACAATCCTTAAAAATCCGGATTTCCCCTTATTGAGTCCTTATAAGCTTTTTCAGTATTAAACAAAAGCACATAATTTCAGTATAAAATTTAAGCATATATGTCTATGTAAGTATTTATAAGACACCATCTGCCACCCAAATAAAATAAAATTTGTAAAGATCTGATTTACCTCTCTTTAAGGTACTTTCGGAGACCCTTAACATAAGTCTCTGCACCAAGTAAATGCTGGGTCATTCTAAGAATTGAAGCGCCTCTGGCATAGGTGATTGTGGAGAAATGTGCGCTTACAGTAACAGGGTCGTTAACGTTTGGGTTAGTGAGCGCATGAGCCGTGTCCAAAGAGTCTGAAAGCATGGCTACGTGAAGTTGTTCCACAATAAAACGAGTCGCATATCCGAGTTCGGGGGCAACCTGTCCAGAAAATAGTAAGATTCATTATTTGAAGCTATAAATCATAGTCAGCTTTTGCTTGACAAGATATAAACAACTAATATTATAATTCATGTTTCTAACCAAAACAACATGTATGTTTTCTACGTAATAATTATATGAAGCAAGTTCGAATTTGTCGCAGTATTTATCAAGGCTGAAGATAAGTATTTGAATTGAAAATAGAAATGGTCTTACTGATCCTGTCAAGTAGTATTGATAGAATCTGGCAAAAGCTTCGTTGAGCCATAGGTTGTCCCACCAAGCACACGTGACGAGGTTTCCAAACCACATATGAGCAATTTCATGAGAAACAATGTTGGCAATACGCTGCTTGTAGAAGTGGTTCGTGTTCAAAGGATCGTATAAAATGAGGGCTTCTCTGTAAAAAAATAAAATGAAAATGAAAAAAAAGTAAATGAATGAAAAAAATGGAAATGAAAATTTGGTACCTGTAGGTCAAAAGCCCCCAGTTTTCCATAGCACCAGCAGAAAAGTCAGGAATTGCAGCTTGCTTCATATTCATGTTTGGAGCCATCGTATAATACGGATAATCAGTATATTCCTCCATTTGCAACAGAAGTTTTTCACCGATTTCAAGAGACCAATCCCCATGATTACCAATATTATTACGAGCGAATATTTCAAATGGACGATTTGGATCATTGTTGGCTGATACAGAATGATAGTGAGAAATAACAAATGCTAACAAATATGTTGAAGTTAACGGAGTAGGGTAGAATGTTTCAGATATCCTTCCGTTGGGAAGACTGCAAAAAATCATTTTATGAGCTTTTATGATAGGTAATGTAATGTTATTTATACTTGCTGTAAAGCTGTAAATCTTCCAAGAAATATTTTAAATAACTAATATTAATAACTTTGAAGATGCCCAATATTGTTTATTAGCTTTTATTGTTGATAGTTTTGGGATGGCTGTATCATCAAAAAGTCGACGGGTTAAGATATTTATGATCTCCATTACATAAAAATTTTAAAATTTAGTCTTTTAGATATAAAAAAAAATATTTTAGGAAAAACTGATGCTTCTTGAAGAACCGCAGTCACTCCAAAAAGAATACGTACGTAATGTTTGTTCTAATTGGCATGTTAGAAATTGTAGGGCTGAAATCTGCTTCTCTAATAATTGTTATATCAAAAGTAGCCTTGAAACCAGGCTCGTCATAGCAAGGGAATGCTTTGCGGGCATGCCCTGGCTGAAACTGTGTGGTTCCCATCCATCTGTAAAAAACGTTGGAAAATAAATGAATGACAACATCACTACTGATGATGACTTTTAATTTTGTACGGTACCACCAGGCAGTAATATACCTACGCTTGTTTTCCACCTAAGTGGTTTTTAAAAATCACATGACTATTTATTACCTTCTTCCAGTGCTGTCATCGTACCAACTTTTGTAGAATCCTCTCATGTCCTCCTGCATGTTTCCTCTGAAGGTACTTGTGATGGTGTATTCTCTATTTAGTTCCAAAGCTTCAGTCGTTCGAATCCTGAGGAAACTGAAAGGATCTTCACAAACAAACACCTGATTAGGTGCAGTTATGTCCACAAAAGGTGAAGTAGAGTTGATTTGATATTGTACAACTACAGTTAGGATAGTCATGTCTTCACAATGCAGAACAATTTCAGTAACATTCTCGACTGTAGCGCTAATGAAAATTGACACATTTCCATTAAATGTAAATGGTGTTATATTTTCAGGTACTGTTTCAAAATATGGTTCTATAGATACTGCATAATTACTAGGCCGGGTCGTTGTACTTAAGCGGTAGGCTGGGTCTCTCATCATTCTGCTGAATTCCGCCCATTCTTCTTCTGGCACTGGTATTGGACTAAGTGTCAGTATACCCTGGATCAGGGCTACCCCTAGGAGAAAGTCAAGCCAGCGATTCACCTAAAAATAAGGCTACATGAGTAATTTTAGGGTATTAGAATACCTTTGTTTGATTATTGTTTATTTACTAAAATTAATTAATTTGTTTTTTTATTGCTTTTTTAAATTTATTTAATATACAGACTTACCATTATATCGCTGGCCAGTTCAATATAGAATAAGCCGAAACCTAAGCCATCTTTTCGATTTATCAGAATCTAAATATTTTTTAATCTATAATATTATCTTATCTGAATTATATTGTACAGTTAATAATATTCAGATAATGACAAAAAACATATACCTAACAGATATATATGATGGATATAACGTTATACTTCACAATCTGGCAAAACATCGACTTACCGCTATATGTTTTTTAACATTTATTAGATATCTAAGTATCCTCTTTTTACATAGGGAAATCCTCATAGAATACCGGAGTTCTCAAGACATGACTCTTACTGACTAAAGCCCCACCCTAGCCCTGGTCGCCATCTGCTCTGTAGAGGGGGTTGGGTACTCGTACAGAACTCGTACTCGAGCCATCTCTACGCACGGCGCTGAGATAGCCCTTCGCGGTGGAATCGCTATACCTGCCCCTCGCACCCTTGCTCTGCTATAGCACACATCGATGGGTCTTGACCATGGCGTCGACGAGCAGCAAGCACTTTGTTCGTCCGAATAGCTTGCCGACCTCGAAACTTACCTAAGTCACTATTATCATTAACTTCTTCAATATCAGTAGATTAACTGAACATATTGTGTTCTGCGACGCACTTTAAATCCTTATCTTGCCTCTTCGTGCTTCATTCACAAAATCCGTTAGTAAATAAGGTATATTAAAGTCTACTAGCACCAAGGCTTTCATCCAAAAAAATCTGTGTATATTTATATTTTAGATGATAGATTTGTATTATGTCCAACTTTACGTTATTATTACAAAGCAAAATAAAAGGTAAATAAATACAAGACCTCTTAAACTTATTTCAGTGAAATAGTATCTATTTATAATTTTATTCACTTTTTTATTTTAAGTAAATTACTACTCGTATATTGCAGAAAAAACAAATCCATCCATATAACCACATAAAAAAATATTGCCTTACTAAGGCTATTACTAATAGCATCATTTTTTCACACACAATTATTATGTTTATTTTTGAATATCTCTTGTTACATGTTGTTATTGGCTATCATATTATTTAAGTGTTTTAGGATCAAGGTCATAGATAAAAACAACATAATATTATAATTATTATTTTTTAATAAGTTACAAAACCTAAGTACAATTAAATTCGGTGGCAGTAATAAGGGTCACCAAAGATACGCCAAATATTGAATCTAGCTCCATCAAACCTAGATACATAAAATGGCACGTCTCAATTCCTCAAGGCACTTACAAATCACTTCTTTAAACTTAAAACTGATCTTAAACTTGAAAAACTAAGGATCTAATTAACTACACTGTATCCAGTAGCAGTATAAATAGAGTGGCTCATTTAAAACAAGAAGTTAGCAGTAACCGCGACTGCTATTAATAGTACGGAAGCAAAAGTAGTAAATGCAGAAGCAGGAATATCTGCAAGTGCGGGAGTTGATGGTTCCACTAAATTGGGCACGGGAGTAACTATTGGCGCTTGGGTTGTGATAGTAGCTGGAGTGGAGACAACAATATTTTCATTTCCAGTCTGGAAGTATGTATTCATATCGTTTTGAACAGCAGCAGCCCATGCAATGCTTTCCCGTGATGATTCTGCACCATTGAACACAGTTTGGTATTGGCCAGAAAGATTCGCCTGGTTATTTGTTGCCCAAGTTTGGAACTGTAAGAGATTATTTGTTTTAAAGAGGTTTTAATGTAGCAATTGATGTTTTATCAAAATAATTTGGTATTTTATAATCTAACATAATGTATCAGGTAAATGTTTTTACTTACGGCGGTGATGTCAGCAACAGTTCTTAGTCTCGATGAGACGTAAGAAAGAGGAACAGATGCAGAACCAAAACTGAAAATAAAGTACAAGTTATAACAAAAATATCTACTTCTATTTTCATTTATCATAATATCAGCCGAAAGACATCTACTGCTAGATAAAGGCCTCCCCCAGTTTTTTCATTTGTGTCATTATCACGCAATTATTTAAAATGTTTATTTTTGTTATTGTTGTGATAAAAATTAATAATGTATGTCATGTTAACTTACGCAGCAGTAACATTGCTGAGATTGTTCTGAATGTATTGGAATACGATCTGGGTGTTGACTTCATTTCCAGTTACAGCTGAGTTCCAGGCTGTTGTGTAATCTTGAGGACGAACCAAATAATTATCTCCAACGATTCCATCCAAGAACCTAAGCAAAATACAATTATTATTTTTCGATGGATTTCAAGTGATAATAAGGATACTAATAGACTTAAAATATGTATAAAAAAAACTGAAATAAAGCTATATTAATATTAAATTCAACAAATATTAAAAAAGTTATGATGCAATCATTAAAAAAGAAGTTAAACCTAACTTACGTGTTAAGAGAAGCGGCATGAGGTGTACATCCAAGAACCATCAAAAGCTGAATCTTCTCTGTGTAAACTGCGTGTTGTTGGAACCGATTCCATAGGAAATTGAAGTTAGCAGTAGTACCTTCACGAAGAGCGTTGCAGTACACCCAGTTGCGACTATCAACTGGTACCCTGGATTAACAATATTCTTGAAATTCTGTTTTTATTTTAACACAATATTTCAAGGACTTAATCTATCATTATACAAAGTTACACTATTGATCATATTCATAAAATCAAAATCAAAAACTCATTTATTCAGTTTAGGCCCTGGTAAGGCACTTATGATTGCCAATTACAATTGACTCTACCACCGGTTCGGAATACACTTAAACTGAGAAGACTCCGGCAAGAAACTAAGCAAAGCAATTTTTTTTCAGCAGTAGATCTTTCTTAAATTTATTTACATTTTCAAAAGTACATTTAGATTTTAATAAATGATTATAATTAAAATCTAAATGTACTTGTTGTAAATAAATATACTTTTATTTACAACAAATGTACAAAATATAAAAACAAATGTACAACTATAATATACATATAAAAAACTTCTTCGAGGCTGCCGCTGCTGCCGATCGGCAAGGTTCCCAGAAGGCTGGCAGCGTTTCCTCTTACATTTAGATACATTTTCAAATATTTTACACTACTCCAGGGTGCAGGTGCAGAGAGAAGCTACTACAACCATATATTTCTGTCTTCCATATAATGAGCCACCTTATTTCAGGTTCATTAACCTAAGTTTAATATAATTTTTAAATTTATAATAAGACGTTCCAGTCACCTCACGTGGGATCCTATTGTAGAAACGAACACAATTCCCGAGAAAAGATTTATTGACTTTAGCTAGTCTGAATCTAGGGGTCACAATTTTATCTTTGTTTCTTTACAATATTATAAACATTTAATATTTACAACAAATGTACAAAATATACATGCAAATGTACAATTACAATACATAAAAAACATCTTCGAGGCTGCCGCTGCTGCCGATCGGCAAGGTTCCCAGAAGGCTGGCAGCGTTTCCTCTTTGGATGGCCAAGCTGATGCGTTGTTTCTTTTATTACGAGTATAATTACTATTTACTTCAAACAATTTTTTTTCGAACAAACATAAAATTTTCATATTATGTAAAGAGAACCCTTGTACCCCTTTTTTTCTGACATAACAGCAGAATGCCTAGTTTTTGGCGATATTAAACGCCACAATTTAGTTTGCGTTTTGAAAATGTTGTACCAATGAAATGAATTCCATGGGTGTGCCGTGCCGATTTTTTTTTTTATTCTGAATAAGCTTGACCACAATCTCACCATGGTAAGTGATGATGTGGTCAAAGGTGGTAAGCACATAAAGCCTAGATGGGAACTGGCTCTCAAGTGCAGCTGTCGGAACAGACCGATAGGTGCTTGGCGACAGATTTTCAACTTGAGGGTGGTAGCCAGCCAGTCGGGTACTACAAAGTACCCTACCACCTTGCTATGGTTTCCTCACGATGTTTTCCTTCACCGAAAGCTTCTATTGAGAAACACATAAACAAACGCTAATTCAATTAACTAGGTAATCAGTGAGATTAAGTACTCACTCAATGCCACTAGTACTCAGTTGTGTGAACTGAGCTACAGCAGCTTGACGACAAGCGATCACGTTGATGTTGCACATGACTGGAGCCAGTTGATAACGCAAGTAGGACTGCATAAAGGTCTCATTCGCAAAAGGATAGTATCCAATGTTGCCCATCACTGTTGTGGCCCACTGGGCCATCAGAGACTACAAAAAAATAAATATAGGTAAACCTTACACATTACAGTTTATCATCCTGACTGTGTAAATCAAATCCTGCTTTTTCCTATTCTCCTATTTAGCGGTTGGTTTCGACAAATAAATAAATTTAAAAAAAATAATAAGTCTGAAACTATTATTATACCTACATCATTTCAACTATACCATACCCTTTGGACAGATATTTTGGTTGTACAGTTTAAAAAAAATTAAAAAATATTCTATACTTCTAAATTACCTTAACTCCTATGTTACTCATATACAATGATCATACTTTTACTATGGTATTTTTTGTATATTTGGCAGGTCACCCGCCCACATTATCTCCCCCTTAAGTTTGTCGCACATACATTTTTGGTATATACTAATATTTTGAGGTATTTAAAGGTAGATTAAACAAACTATATAATAATACTCACTTCAAGCTGAGTTAGGTATGTGGTTCCAGCAAGTCTGTTCCTGACCCAATTGAAACCTGTAGTGGCAGCAACCCATGGGGCATATTCAGTCTCGTACTCGAGGAAGGAAAGAATGTTGAAGGCTCTAGTATAATTCATGAGGCCAGCTCGAGCGAATGAGAATACGTCATTAACGATCTACAAAAAGAAGTGATGTCATAATTAATGTCACCATTATATTTAGATATGATTTTTTTTCCTTTAAACATGTTAATAATAATATATTTAAATACTAGTTTACAATACAATAAAAAAAATACACTAAATATATACATACTTAATTATAAATAAAACTAAAATACCTATAAATAAAACTAAATTATAAATAGAACACAGAATTTAGATCGCTGTCTATGGGTAACGTGCCCAAAAGACTGGCTACGTTACCTCGCTGTACAGCGAGGCTTATTCGTTGTCCAAAGTACGAGCCAGCCCTTTGGTCTTTAAATAATTTACGCGCTTCCGGTAAATAATTAGAAATTCTGATTGAGATTCATACACTTGAATACTAGATCACTCTTAAGCATTGTGCTGCTACCATTTTGAATACATTCTCATCACAAAATTGCTGTCGTTTATCTCGATGATCTATTTAAAAATTATTCACTAAAATATCTTATTTTTACATTGTGCAATGTAACAACGTCATATTTTTTTTTATGAAACAGCGCAATACCTAGAATTTGTATTTTTAATTATATTAGATTAATTTGAGTTTATCCACCTGAGCCCTGTTGTATTCATGTATAAGGGTTCTGTTTTGTCCACGAAGAGCAATAACAATCAGGTTCCATGTGTAATCATCGTAGTTGACGCGGTAGAAACCTTAAAAAATGAAAAATTTAAAAACATTAAAAATTTTCTGGCACATGGCAGTCTCTTAAAGTAAGTTCTAAAACGTGTTTTTGTTTAATTCCAATAAATGACATAAAAATATTTACCGGTCTGTTGCCTGTTGAAAATCACCCATTCATCACCAACTGATCCACGGTTGATGGAAGTGACTGCTTTCCTGATGATGTGGGATGGCTTAGTGTCGTTGAAGTTAGGGTTGCTCGCGGTAGAGAAGGTAATGGGAATAATGTAATTGTTGGTAAGAGTAGAGTAACCAGTATTGATGTTGAAGCGTCTCTAAAAAAGGACACAAGGTTTATAAGTGATTTAGAGTTAAACAAGGCTTAAAAATAACTAAAATGTAATCTTAATTGGAAAATAAAATCTTCTAGCTTTACCTGGTAAATAAGCATTTCACCGGTCTGATGGTTAACTTGGACATTAATAACAGGGTGACCAGGCTGCTCTGTCCAGGATTTGTAGTAATCCGAGAGGGAGAAATCTGATCCATATTGTGAGAAGGCATTAGCACTTGTGCCTGCAGCTTGTAGAGCATCAAAAAGCATTTGAGGGGTAGCTGTTTTGAATTCCCTAAAAAAAATGGTAGTGTTAATGTGAATCACTTTTAATATCTAGGTACCCTTTTTCATCACGATTTTTCGTACCACAGATTTCATTTAGATTTATATATTTATCTTAGTATTTTTTTAGAATATGTTATCATCACGAGGTATGTTTTATTATTATGTTGCAAAGCAAAGAACGACCCAAAATGCTTCGCTAAAATTATTTATATTCCTTTCGGTCAAATTGTGAAGTAGCAAATAAAAATATATTACTAATATAATAAATATTAAAAAGATAATTACCATTGACGTAAGTAGTTCCTCAAACCAGTTCTGTGGATTTCAGAACCCATGAGATGCTCAGTCATTCTAATTATAGCAGCACCCTTATTATAAGTGATTGTTGAGAACATTGAACTGACTGAGGCAGGACTGCCTATACCAGGGTTGGTTAGAGGCTGAGGGTTGTTGACAGAATCGGAAAGCAGAGAAGTGTGCACTTGTTCAATGATGAAACGCGTTTCAAAACCCATATAATCTTCAACCTGAAATTAAAGGATAATCACAACATTGGAAAAGGTATATTACTTACTAATGTGTATTGTTTTTACTTGAGATCTGCAGCTACAATTGTTAAATTAGTGGTCTAATTAATATTCATGTTTTGTTTTTGAATTTTTATAAGAAAGTTTTAGATATTTATACCTACAATGAATAAAAAGAGAAGAGAAAATATATATCTGATAACATTAAATAATTTATTCATACCCAATGAGTGAGGAAGTATTGATAGTATCTGGCAAAACCTTCATTTAACCAGAGCACATCCCACCATTCGCAGGTAACAAGGTTACCGAACCACATGTGAGCAATTTCATGAGACAAAATGTAGGCAATCAGTTGCTTGAAGTAACCGTTGGTATGGTTTGTGCTGTACATCAGGTACGCCTCTCTGGAGTTAACAAATAAAATCTGATCGTATACAGCCGTTAGAAAAATTAAATATTTGAATAAAAAACCATGAAATTATTTTCATACCTGTAAGTAAGTAGACCCCAGTTCTCCATAGCACCAGCGCCAAAGTCAGGGATGGAAGCTTGAGTCATCTTAATGTTTGGGTCTTGTGAGTAAAAATCATAGGCTGTATGGTTGCTCATTTCAGCTAAAAGTTCCTGTCCAACGTCAAAAGAATATTGACCTTGACCAGAGGCGATGGCGGAAGGACGAGCTATTACTTCATACACAATGTCACCATTATTATTTCTGACCACTAAACTATCATATTCTGCGACAATAAGAGCCAAAAGGTATGTAGACATAATAGGTGTAGTATAATAAACATCCTCTTGGTAACCCCTATAAAAATATTAACATTAGAAATCTTCAAATTCTAAAATATTACAAGAAATATATATAACATATCAAACTTCATAAATACTTACGGGAATGTACTGTTTCTGGTCTCATTAATTCTCATACAAGACCAACTGCGGTATAATGTGGGACGTCTAATTGTGATGGCAAAGGTAGCCTTGAAACTGGGCTCATCGTAACAAGGGAAAGCGTAACGAGCTGCAGTAGCTTGGAACTGAGTTGAAGCCATCCACCTAAAATAAAATAATCATTAGCTTAGAGTTAATAGAATGAAGAGTACTTCATTCTGCTAAAATAAATAAGATACCTAATATGACGTACCTGACGTTTTCAGTGAAGACGTTCCTGAACCAACTCTTATAAATACCGTACATATCATCACGCAAGTCAGCAGAAAATGTGATAGATAGCCTGTACAAAACTGGAGTCGTAGAGTTGAATGCTAGAACGGTGTTATTTAACCTTACTCGTAAGAAATGGTGCTCTGGTTCCAAAACATATGTGACGGGAATAATTGTATTTCCTTGTTGCAATACGAGCGATAAGATGTTTAAGTCATGCGCGTGGATGACAATTTCACTACAATTGAGTTGAGTCGCATACAAAGTTATGATAGATTCACCAGAAAAAGTCAGATTTTCAGTATCTACAACCCATAGGACGTCATAGTGTGAAGGCTTAGTAGTTACTGGAAGCCTGTAAGCATTAACACTATCGTCGAAAGTAGCAATTTCGTTGTATGAATCCAATTTCTCAAATATTTCCCCTACGACCTTCTCATCGCCGAAAATTGTGTTTCTCCCGACAGGTATGTCATATTTTTGGGGGAAACCCACGCTGTGAGCCAAAGCGTGAGTGCAAAAACATGCCACCGATAAGACGAGAAGTTTCATTGTCGCCATCTTAAAAAAAATAACAAAGTAACATTAATGATTGTTACATTTGTACCTTATGACTTGCGGAGTAGACGGTCATCCCAAAACAAATAGAATTCCTGGAATCGCGATTCATGAGTATTTATTTGCTAATTATGTCAAATTGAACTGAACATTATTCTATATTGCTAGACATTTTCTGATTTGGATATTTTATGAGGTACCTACGTGGATAGTTTAAAATTTATAGAATTAGATAAGTTTATAATTAGTATTTTCTAAGATATTGTAATTAGTTCCTGCTGTTCTAAAGTTCAATGAGACGAATTTATCGCTTGATTATCTCTTAGATCAAATAAAAAAGATAGACAGAGCCCCGCGCTATTAAAGTGAAGCACAGTAAAGGAAGCCGAATTTGAAAAAGGAAACCGATCGCGTTCCTGAGCGACACGAGTCACGCGGGATAACGTACGTGCAGGTCACGCACACAACTTCGTACACTTTGTCAAATTTCAACTTGAGAGTGGTAGCCAGCCAGTGCAGTACTGTAAATTACCCTACCACCGTGCTGTGGTTTAATCACTATGTTTTCCTTCACCGAAAGCTCAAGTTCATCTTAGGATTCGAACCCACGACCTTTCCTGCGATATCCGATGTCTCTGCCACTGAGCTATCATCGTCTTATCGTAAACGCGAAGTGGAAGCTAGAATTCAATATTTTTTAAAAGAGTAATGTAATTTTTTCTCTGCACTGACCCCTTTTAGCCAACTTCAAAAAAAGGAGGTTCTGTGCTTTGAGAATTTCCTTATGTAATGTTAATAAATGAACACACGAATCAACTTGACTTGACAACTATGAACCTTTTCGATACCGTACGTACGAGTATACACGATATGTATGAATGACTCTTTCGAAGAATCTCGTGTTAAAATAATTGTACTGGAAGTGACATATAAAAACTAATATAGGTATGTGTATACATGTGAATAAATATAATAGGTTACACGTCCAAGAGGTGAGTGTGCAACAAGATAATAAAAATGATAATTTCTTACTTTAGTGTACTGTGAAAATGTTTAGTCATTCTTGTCGTAAATAATTACTATTAATCATAATTATCTTCGTTTTAGCTAATCGTTTTCCAGATAATTCTTGATATTTTGTTCAAAAAAATTGATCGATTACCGCGCCTTTGCTGGTTGCTTTATCGCAATTACCTATATTATAATATCATAAAATTAATACAACACAAAAGGTACTATAACTCTTATGAAATATAATTTATCTATCTACTAGCTGTCGCCGGTTTCAACAGCTTTCCCGAGGAATCTTCTTTTACCGGGATAAAGGTCATAGCCCATTTAAACGACTCTGCTCCAACACCGCTCCCACCCAACAGCGCCCTATACTAAAAGTCAACTACTGAGCAGTCTAATCGCTGACAGCGAGCTGTCTGCTAATTTATGTTGTCAATATAAACTATATCTAAAGAGCACGACCTATGGGCTTCACCATATTTTAATGATATATTATATGTCGGGTGGGAGCGGAGTCGTTTAAGTGAGCTTAAAAGGTATCCTATTACTTATTCCAGAATACGGGGGACAGCTAATTACAGTACCTATATACCTAGTCGCGTGTCAAGTGTTTATAAAGTTACTTTTTCTTTGACGAGTCGGCAACATACGATTTTCAAATCATCATATTATAGTTACACATAGCTTAAGCAATTTTTTTATAACTTATTTAAGTTACATAATCTATTTCTCTGTGATAACTTCATTTGTGTTTTTGGTAATGCAAATAAATATATATTCAGCCGCTTATCTTCCAAAGTTCTCTAAGAACAAGAGTATGACTCAACCATCGCTTCAGAATATATTCAATCCCCAAATAGAACACTGTACAATGGAGATATTTTTAAATAAAAATGAAATTATTATATGTACCTATAACGTCCAATAGCTTCTCATATAACCCAATTATGTATCCAAGTTCATATATTTCTACATAAAGAGTTATTATTATGAATATGTACAAGTATTTATGAGTGAATCTGTTGATAAAATAAATAAGTAGATACGTTTAAGAACTCGAGATACAGATTATACTTTAAAATAAGATTTTTAGACCTATTTCATAATCCACAGGTAACTTAACCAAATCAGAAAATATGTTTAGCAATTCGAAAGGCGGGTCACCTGATAGTAAGTGAATACCGTCGCCTATTAAACATTAGCAATTTCAGGGGGATTGGCAATGTGTTGTACACCTTATTAAAGGCAACTGTCGGAACACACCAATCGGTGCTTGGCGACAGATTTTCAACCTCACGATGTTTCTCTTCACCGGAAGTTCGAGCTCATTGTAGGATTTGAACCCGTGACCTTCACCGTGGTATCCGACGTCACTACCACTGAGTTATCATCGCATAAACATGAAAACTACAATTAGGACAACCTGCTAGCCTGCTGGAAACCTTAACAACGGTAGCAGCGACAGCTCAAGCTTTCATTAATTGTAAGTATTTTAATTTTGTTAATAAATTAGTTAAATAAACCGTAGGTACACCAAATATATTTTTTGATTTTACTGAAAACCAATTAAATGTATTTAAAAATTTAAGGCCCATTACTCCTACGTTACATACGAATATAAGCCATTTGAGGATATGCGAATGGTTGACTAGCTTAAAAAAATACTTTAGCTAATTTACTTACCTTAGCTGAAAGGCGACAAGCAGTCCGTCACCACTACCGCAACTGGATTAAGGTAATATAAATTATTGAAATATACTAAACGAGTTCCTAATCATTAGATATGAACCTATCACAGTTATTATCAAAAATATCATCATGAAATAATCGGTACTCTTATCGGCCTATTATGAATCATGAAATATTCGATGGCGGATGTTCGTAGTTTTGAGCTTTTTCAATGGCCTTGAGTTATATATTGCTGCTCTGGAACAGATCTCTGGAATTCTAGATTGGAGAACAAACCAAAACAGCAAACCTAAGGCTTCGACTCGCGCACATTCGCATGGGCGTAAGGTGAAACATGTACTCAGTGTTCAAAACTTTTCTGTTATTTATTTATTTATTTTTTGGCTCTACAAGAGATCTGATAACTTTTTGACAGTGCGAGCCATATGGTGTCGTCTTGGCAACATTTTATATGAAAATGTTTTTGGCGGGATTCCACTTCTTTTTGTGAGTTTTAATTTTACTATTATTTATAACAAGAACTTTCAAACCTGTAGCATCAAAATTTACTGAAGTCTCAAACAAACATCCATCCCCTAGTTTAAGGGATGGGGGGGTAAAAGTTACAAGTTTTACATTTTTTGTTGTTGTTTGTGTACTAATACTAGCTTATATACCAAATTTCAGTTTTCTAGGACTTCAGGATACCCGAATAATTTTGATGATCAGCAGTGAGTGAGTGAGTCAGTGATGAAATCGGGGTATAATTTAAACTCAAGTTATGAGGGTTTAAAAACGATGAAGTGCTTCGAGAAAAAGTAGGTAGTGCTCTTGCTCTTCGCTTGGCTCGTCTTGGCGTAGGCACTACCATACCTCCAGATAAACATTCATACTACATATAACATAAAATAGAAATAATAATTAAATATGAAATAAGTAATAGGTACCATAAAAATTTATGTATTTACCTAGTAGGTGCATGAGATATTAATAACCGAAAATTTAATTATAATTAGTATGAATAACACATATATTCATCATACTTTTTATCAGGTACTTTCATCAAAAACCCTGTTATCAAAATGTTTGTTTTGCCTTTCTTAGAATGGATTATTATTTTTTCAGCACGAATAATAAGCTCAATTAATTATTAATATGTAAAACAAAAATGTATAAATGTTAATAATATTCAAACTAACATCATTTATTCAGACTTATGAACGTTACAATTCACACTACCACCGGTTCAGAAGACACTTAAACTGAGAAAACTTACGTCGCCTATAGGACTTAGCAATACCAGGGAAACTATCAATGATTTGTAGACATTCAACAATGCCTTGAAGGCAATTGGCTCTTAAGTGCAATCGCCGGAACAGCTAGCCAGTCGAAGTCGAGTATCTACTATAAAGTACCTTACCACCGTGTGGTTTCATCACAATGTTTTCCTTCAACGAAAGATCAAGATCTTTATATAGGGTAGCCTGTCTGTCTGTATTCCTGACAGTGCAAAGAGTTTTAATAACTATAACAATGTTTTAATTTTTTTAAATAATTTGTCATAATTTTTTCTCGTAGTTTTAGTATAAAGTAGGTATCACTCGAGATTTCGATTCTCAACTCGTATGTACGAGTATCTAAACATCCCCGATGAATCGGTTACTTTCTTTCCTCATATTATGCTACAAGATTTTATTAAAAGTGATCCCTTACTGTTTTATCTCATCTTTCTTTATATTATGATAGCGTTCCGCCCGCGGTTTCACCAGCGATCCCGTTTCACCATACAAACTTTGAACCCCTGTTTCATCTCCTTATAGGGGGTTAATATTGTAATATCATTTCTTAGCAGATACCTAAGTCATAATAACTATCTGGTTGCCGCATTTCAGCGCAATCCGTTCCGTGGTTTGTGCTGTGTGTTGATAGATCAGTCAGTCAATCAGTCAGTCAGTAACGATTGCCTTTTATATATAGGTACAGATTATATAATTCTTCTGTTCGTGTGTATACATACACAGACCTACTAAACGGCAAGACGGATTTTGATGAAATTTTGTGTGTGTGATCAAGTTCATTCGAGTTTGGTTTAGATTTGCAATAGGACCGGTAGGTGGCAATCGAGTATTCAGTGCAGGACAACGTCTCTCAGGTCTGCTATTATACGTAGGTACCTAAAGACTTACGTCCAATAAAATACATCGTCATGATTTGTAATGAATATAATATCTACCTAAAGCAGCTTCAATGGATTATTGATGTACCATCGTATCTAATTTGTCATAAGATTACAATAACGTTGCAGATATTTTATTATATTGATGTGTGTTGATTAGATTATGAGGAATTTGGGTGGCACGCTTACGTCTGGATTCATCATCAAGCAAATAGATTACAGCGGCCCCTGCACTAAGCAAAGCTTGTATCGCAAGAGACCAACAACTGGTTACCTAGCTAAATTATTAACCGTTATACAGTTCGATAAACAATTTCCCAAAAAAAAAAGGTATAGAATGGAGCCAAGATTTAGATTTATTTACTTCTATATTTTTCCAGTTCATTTTCTTTTGAATTGAAAGTACGTAACGACATGTATTGCCTGACAAACAAACTGGAAGATAAAATTTTATTATCTAATAAATTATATCGCATTTTTAAGATAGTGTTTTACGCCAATAAAAAAGCTTAGTCAAGTCAAACGAGGCCTAAGTCAAGGCCAAAGATTGACTCATTTTGTAACTTTTGAGTCGCATTGCCTTCCACCAAAGCTATGACATTGTTACTGACAAATCAATTTCATTGTCAGCAACAATGCTTCACTCACGTCCAAAAACTTCTTTCTAATGATCATTTCTGGATAAATAAAAGTCAATTGAATCTTGATCAAACAATAAATAATGTGGCAGGGAATAAAACACCATATATTTTATAAACCACAAATTTTATAAACTTTAATTACGAAATATTATTACAAGTAATAGATAAATAATTAGTACAAACGTTAAATAGATATTTACATATAATTTATTACTTATCTCTATATTAATTTAATAGAGACACATGATCATAATTTAATCACATAATTATGATAAGTTTAGAAATACGTGTGAACCATTTAAATATAAAGATGGAGCTAAAAAAATACACAGGAACAAGGGCGTCATATACACCAGGGGCAAGATGGGGAGGGTAAAAGTCATAGCCCACTTATACAATTCCGCTATCACTCGAAAAATAAAATATCATTCAAACATGGGCTTCAGGTTGTGCCCTTTAGATTTAGATATAGTTTATATTGGCAATATAAATTAGCAGACAGCTCGCTGTCAGCGAGCTTACCGCCATCAGACTGCTCGGTTGTTGACGTTTTAGTTTAGGGCGGTGTTTTAGTTCATTCATACCGCTCCCACCCAGCACCGCCCGTGTTGGGTGGGAGCGGTGGTGGAGCAGAGTCGTGCAAGTGGGCTATGACCTTAATGCTTCGAAATTATAACACATAGAGAAGACAGGGCGCAGACGAAACGCGTTGATAGACTATGTTGTATGCCATGTCTCATGTGTGCATTAGGCTGAAGAAAATGAATAAAAACTTTTTTTGAAATCTTCGCCGTCTTTTTAAGAAGCTTAAAATACCATATTAAATTCTCTAGGTTGTTTTCATCATAAGATACAATTGTCGTTCATCAATTAATCTTAGACTGTTGAAATTGACAGAAGCAGAAGAACAGAAAAACGTTTTCTGTTTAAAGACGTTGATGATGATCAAATTACAATTAATAATATTTTCATTCTGAATTTGTGCTTAGAATTAAAATGTTAAACTAGATTTTAAACGTAGAGTAGCATTTTTTAAGCGTGAGATGATAATTTCTTAACTACACAATGTGATACAGTAAAATCTAATGTATATATTGACTTAGTTTAATAAATTACCTTGAAGAAGGAACAAAATACTTTTATAGGTATTCATATGAATGAATCTTCGACAAAAGGACTTAAAAAGACAAGTGATTTGTAGACAGCGCCACAAGCTCAAACCGTTATTAGTGAAATAAACTGATATTTTGAGGATATAAAACATGAATATTTCGTTATATTAGAAATTCAAAGCTTAACTGTAGTGATATCTGACATTTACAAGCCAATTATGAATTAAATGTACCTATTTATAAGTGCTGAAAAAATTTAAATTTTATCTTCAACTGATATGATATAAGGTTAATATACTTTAGTCTATGATTTTTGTTAATCTTTATTCATCGATTTATAAAAAAATATTTTCTTCTGCTACATACTTCCTCCCATCGATATATACGTCGATGTTTCCTCTTAAGTTGATTATGTTTCGAGATTCAGCATAAACATCAACTTATTACAATTTTTACCAGCCTACTTATCCATTGGCTTACCAACAGACAGTTGGTAAGTCAATGGATAAGTAGGCTGGTCTACCATTGTTAAACTTTTTGGAATATCTATTACAAACAAAGCTAGTTCAATTTCTTTATTTTCTACATCAGCATCATCATACTCCACTTCTCCAAAACTATTTTCCTTAACATTTCAACCTTTGGATTTATTCCTGTCAAAATTAACTAGGTACGCTTATTTCAATTATCCTAAATTTTAATACAAATTAATTTAGCTGTTCGCCTCATCGGCTGTTAGTAGCCAATCTACGATTGTCTGGTAGTTTCGCTCCCTCCATTGCACATTTGCTGAGATGGTCTCTAAGACTTGCTGCACTGGTCTTCCAAGATCGCTGCAGGATTCTGTTACAAATCTCTTCAACTAGAAAAGGGAGTTACCTTGATTAACTAGTTTGATGAAACTGTCATAACTAGTATCATTTGGTTAATTTAAATAGGGTTTCTTACGAGATGTCAGAATAGCAATCCTAAATATAATATCTCTTGTTTTAGTCTGGACCTTACTAAATATTTGATATCTATGCTGCCATCTAGCGGAATATAAAATAATACACGATCTAGATCTATGGATATTATGATGCAAACCATTTTAAACCTTGTAACGTTTAGCATAACAATTACAATTATTATAATTACCTCCTCATATTCATGAGGCTGATTCAGCCGCCTGGTGACCACTTTGACGATCAAATTGAGGGTTGATAAAGAACCAACACTGAAAAAAAATCAAAGTACATACATAATTATTTAAGATAATGAAAGAGTTTTTTTTTTATTCTGAATAATCTTGTGTTCGACCACAATTTCGCCATGGTAAGTAATGATGTGGCCGAAGGTGTTAATTACACAAAACCTAGATGGGAACTGGCTCTCAAGTGCAGCTGTCGAAACACACCGTTAGGTGCTTGACGACAGATTTTCAACTTGAGGGTGGTAGCCAGCCAGTCGGGTACTACACAGTACCATCGTGATTTCCTCACGATGTTTTTTCTTTACCGAAAGCTCAAGCGCATTGTAGGATTTGAACACACGACCATCGCCGCGGTATCCAACGTCGCTACCACTGAGCTATCATAGCCATAAAATCATGTGGTAGATAAAAATTTATACACCGAGAATTTTGATATTTTTTTGAAATTTATATCAAGTCAGAATGTAGTAATTTTTTTAATACTTACAATCCTCTCAACCTCTGCCAATTAGCTCTGATGAAGTTAAAAGCTATAGGTTGCCCAATAGCAGTCCCGGCGACAGCGGAGAATACCCTCACCACATCCTGCTTACGGATACCACTGTCATTGCGAAGAGAAAGTTCCAGGTATCTGAGAAAATAAACAAAACACATTGGAAAGTAAAATAGATGCCTGATTACTCTTTATACCTCTATTATAAATGTAAAAGTTTGGATGGATGTTTGTTACTCAATCACGCCAGAACAACCACGGGGGACAACTAGTTGAAAATATATCTTTAAGTAAAATGAAGAGGATGGCAACAATTTTGAAAGCATAATTTACAACTAGTTGGGATTTCAGTCTTTCAGATGCTGATTACAAATAAAGTTGTGTCAGTTCTAGATATGATTTAAACTTCCCTTCGCATACCTACGAGGATTATTTAGTTTATAAGCGTCTCAATTAATTATTCCTTTATTGCTCGCCATAATTTGGCCATTCTCTTAAAAGTGAGTTCTAATCCAATACATTGAAGGTGCACTATTGAAGAGACAAACCTATGCAGCAAATATGGTGCTCTGGTACACCCAAGTACGGAGAGTAACCGATGTCTCTCTGAAGGTGCGCTGGCCACTCGGAACCGCTCCCAAGCGAAGATCCACTCTTTCGCTCCTCCGGCCCTTATTCCAACACAATACACTATGCCTCGGACGTCCACGTGGATACTGGATATGAAAATAATTATTATTTAGGGTTCCGTACGAAAAAAAACCGGAACCCTTTAGGATCACTCGTGCGTCTGTCTTTCTGGTCATGTCACAGGTATTTGCTCGAAATTTAGCAGGATGGTGTAGTTCTATGACCCAAACACAGATGTGCAAAGTATTTTTTTTTTATTAGGATAATTTTGGGGTGACAAATGCCTTCTTTGTACCCAAAGAACCAAAAATTCCATCGTGTGTTATGAGATATCGTAATGTAGTGAGGATTTTGCAATATTAAGTTATTTATGTGTGCATTAGGTTTTCAGTTCTCGGTTTTTTTTTTAATTCTGGATAGGCTTGTGTTTTTGACCACAATCTCACTATGGTAAGTGATGATGTGGCCGAAGATGCTAAGCACACAAAGCCTAGATGGGAACTGGTTCTCAAGTGCAGCTTTCGGAACACACCGATAGGTGCTTGGCGACAGATTTTCAACTTGATGGTCGTATCCAGCCAGTCGGGTACCACAAAGTATCCTACCACCGTGCAATGGTTTCCTCACGATGTTTTTCTTCACCGAAAGCTCAAGCTCATTGTAGGATTCGAAACCACGACCTTCGCCGTGGTATCCGACGTCACTACCACTGACCTATCATCGCCTGATACCAATTGTCAACCGATTTTCAAAATCCTTCTTTTATTCGAAAGAGTATTCATAAATATATTGTTACAAGGCTATCATAACTGCAATGTATAATAAAATAACAGCTCACTCATTATAAACATCGGGGTTAGGTGCCTGCATCCAATTAGTGTACATTCGGACAGCATTGCTTAAACAATCTTGATGCTCGAAGTGGCACGCTGAAGCAAGGAGGTCCACTCGATACTGTGCTGTTATTACACTCTCGTTGACAGCCACCTCCCATCCCACCTCTTGGACTGCCACATCTAGGAGACGGAGGACGTAGCGCTGGAAACAAAAGAGGACTGAGCAAAGAGACGGTCGTTTACTTACACTTTTAAATGAAAATATCACAATTCAATAATATTTTTATACTAGTAAGGAATGTAACAGCTTGCAGACCTCTTTTGAACCGATGAGAATATTAATGACAAATTTTCCAAGGAAATAAGGTACGGTCTATTAAATATGTAAAGGAATATAGTTAAAAAAAAACCGGTCAAGTGCGAGTCGGACTCGCGCACCGAGGGTTCCGTACAAACTTGTAAATAGATTACGTTTTCGATTACCTTATTAGAGGTATCTGCCAATTAAGCTAGACCTCTAAATTGTATGAGCGTCGATACAACTCAGAGGTCTATCTTAATCGGTGGTTGCTATGAATGTATGGGGACACCCTTCAATTTTCAAGTTTTTTCATTTTTTGGAATTTTTCCTTTATTTGTGCTGTAAGACCTTGCTTTTTGCCAAATTTCGTGATTCTAGGTCAACGGGAACTACCATATAGGTTTTCGACCCAAAACCTATAGGGTACTTACGGTTGACCTAGAATTGTCAATTTTGGTTAAAAGCGAGGTCTTACAGCACAAGTAAAGGAAAAATTCCGAAATATAAAAAAAGTTGAAAATTAAGGTAAATTTTGGTACTTACAAGTTTCCGCGAAAATCTAAATTTGCCGATATCTTTTTATCGTGTTAACTCAGGACCTTGATTTTTATACACCCAATAGGGACTTTCAACTTGCTAGGTCCACCCGTTCCTGAGATAACAGGTGGTGACACACGGACAGACAGACAGACAGACAGACGGACAAGAGAGTGATCTCATAAGGGTTCCTTTTTTTTACCTTTTGAGGTACGGAACCCTAAAAATAAGATTTCGACAACTCCTGTGCATGTAAAGCCGCGGCGCAACAGCAGTTATTTTTACTGTTAATTACTTATCAAGTCCATAAACATTTAGGTAGAAAATATTTCCATGAATAAGCAATATTTTGATAAAATCGCCGAATCTAGATTCAGACCATAAAAATTAAGGATAAAGAATGAGTCAAACATTCCGAAGGGTGCTAATCATTATTAATTTTACAATTTGATAATTATGTTATTCCCCTAGTCTTCATAAATCAGTTACAGGTCAAATAACTTTGGCTTTCACCGCGATCTCAGCGTAGTTAGAAATACTGATATTATGGTGGAATGTTGTTAACAAAAGTTCTAGAAAGATCTGAAGCGTGAAATTGTATGTAAATAGGATGAAAATAGGTAGGTAGGAATGATTTCTATCACGAAAACACCGAACTCATTGTAGGTCAAAGTCAGAACCAATAATTATTTATGCAAAGTATTCGTATTCATAGAAAAAAGAATGTACCAGGATATTTATTTTATGTAGTTAAGCTAGAAGTTCACTTATGAAGCTCAAATACACTAAAAAATATTCCACCAGTCCAGAAGTCAATCATTGACTGAACGTCATTTACCTACATATTTGAAAACTGGAATAAAATGTATACTTTCCTAGATATTTACTTTTTTTTTAATCTGGATAAGTTTGTGTTTGACCACAATCTCACCATGGTAAGTGATGATGTGGCCGAAGGTGGTAAGCACACAAAGCCTAAATGGGAACTGGCTCTCAAGTGCAGCTATCGGAACACACCGATAGGTGATTGGCGACAGATTTTCAACTTGAGGGTGGTAGCCAGCCAGTCGGGTACTACAAAGTACCCTACCACCGTGCAAACAATCTGAATTGGTTATAATTTTTTTTTTTATCTTCGATTACCTTTTCACTATTTTCGTGGCTACTAACGCCACCTGTTGATGATTTAATAAGTCATACGAGTATGTTATTAAACCTCGTGTTTTATTTCATACAAGCATGACTCGAAGATATTAAATACGTCAGCACTACTAAATAGTGCCAATCACTTTATGTAGACAGGAATTTCTTTATCATATTACGTTTCCATAATTTACAATGATAAAATTGAATACTATTACAAGCCTATCCATATTAACAAAAATACTTTTATCTTATCGTATTATTTCAATTTTCAGAACTAGATTATAATCTTAAGTCACAAAATTTTCAATAAGACTTACGCCATATTCCAAATAATGAGCTCCTTTGGACAGCATCGTATCAATATATCCCAGCGCCGATAACCCAGCTTTCCAAGGCACATAGCTTCTTTCATGAGCCAAGTAACTTGTCACGTCCAAGGCAGTCTTGTAGTCAAGTCTGCCAGTCAGCGCCAAGTTCATTGCGTCATCAACCATCTGAGCTCTGTTGATGACGTGTATGTTTTGGAACTTGGCAGGGTTTTTGAGGACCTTGATGAGCATTTGCCAGTTGCGCTGGTCGTAGTTGACTCTGTAGAAACCTGCGAGAAGGATTTGTTGGATATTTTGATGATATGACTTTATCGTTACGTCAAATCATTAATTTATTGTAAGTGCCTAATGTTTAAAGTACTTTAAACTTAAATAAGTCAACATTGAGAAATATTTATAATAGTTTGGTTACAAAACTAAATTAACAAACCAAAAGGTTTTAAAGAAGTACGATTTTAGTTTATTTTATTCAAACTCTTTTAGCCATTAATTTATCCAGTTTAGACTCTAGGAGGGCACTTAAGAAAGTAGAAACGAAAAAATTCACTAAAAACATAATAAGTAAATTACTAGCTACTATGTTTAAGGAACCAACCTGTCTGCTGTATATTAGCAATAAACCACTCATCCTTGCCAATAGAAACATTCTTGACGGCAATGTTCTTTTCTCCCTTCAACCATATCCTAGGTTTAGTGGAACTAAAGTCTTTTTCCAAAGCGGTTGTATAAGACACTGGGATCCACCAAATTGGTGATTTTTGATTTCCAAATGTGTCGTTGATTAAGACAAACCGATCCTGTGGATGAAAGGCTTTATTATTTAGGTACAACACTTCGTTATGACCACTGAGCAGTCGTTAAGTCCTTGAGATATTTAGACTTAACGACCACCGACTTAAAACCAGGAACCGCCATTCAAGTTACTGTAAAAAATATTTTACCTATGTTCATCATAAGACATAAAGATAATAAATAAATAAATATCCTGGGAATTTTTTTCACACACGGCTATCTGATCCCCAACTAAACAGAGCTTGTGCTATGGAAACCAGATAACCGATATATTACATATACCTTCTACTTTTTTATTGTTGTAAATACATACTTAAATAGATAATTACACCGACTCAGGACAAACAGACATGTTCATGCACACAAATATCTGTCCTGGATGGGAATCAAACCCACGACCTGCGGCGTGATACGTAGTGTGTTAACCAACCACGCCAACCGGCCCGTCAATAAATTATATGGTGATCAATGTGAATGTAATAAAAAGTATTATTGTGATTTTAAATAATGTTTCTTCATTCTATACCTACCTATTACCTAATATATTTGATATTAGATTAATAACATAGACGCTCAGGTGTTAAATCAATTTCCACAATCAAAACTGCCACGTGTCACAAAAGTATTAAGTACATTATTGCGACATGTATTATCATATAAATACATCTAGATTAGCATAAGTGCAAATAAAACCAAATAATTTAATAATTCTAATCTACCTAATGGCCTATATATCAAAAGAAAGTTTATCATAATATTTAAGTCTGCTATTTATTCATATCTTAATAATATTACTTGCGAGGTATTATTATTTCGTATCTGTAAGACTCTTATCATTAAGAATTATTGTATAATTCGTGGAAAATTTAACAAATGGCTCGTGCTTCATTTTTATACAAACGTTCACAGTAGTGACATCTGTTGGATTATTTTTAAAACAGTCTACGGGATGTGCAGTTGTGCACCCTGAGGCCATCTGTCGGATGTTTCATTATCATTTATCTTAATATCTAGATCATCTACAAAATACTGCATTTTATAGGAAACCAGAAATTCTGATATTACGTCTTGTCATTTAATTGAAACCTAGTACTTTCTCCTCAGAGTAACTGAACATTGAAAACTTATTGATTTAGAATCTAACAACTAACCTGGGTGAAAGATATAGCTCCACTATCATAGTTCCTGGTGACAGTAAGCACTGGGAAACCAGTCTGAAGAGTCCAAGAGTCCATAACTATCGCGACATCTGCATCAAAATCACCTTTCTTCCTTGCTGCAGTAGTTAAAGCGCTCCAAAGATCGCGCTGTTCTGCATTGCCATACATCTTGGCATTCAGATAGTCTGTTACTCCAGAGTTGAAAACCTCATCTGTTAGAATATGGTTTAACATTCGAAGAAGTGCTGATCCTGTAATAAATAACATTAAATATTTAGTGTCGCCCTTTTTGAATTTTTGGAATGTTGCTGGATAGACAGCCCAGGAGTACGAAGGCCCTAAGAATTTTGAGAACTGCTAATATTGGTGATATCTGCTTTAGATTTTAGTCGTATATTGTATACTATCAAAAAATAGATTTCTTAAATCTAACAATTAATATTACTTTATCATAGCCTCTCAATAAATGTCTTTATTGATGTTAACTCAGTAGTTTTTCTTACCTTTCCCATAAGAAATTTTATCAAAAATAGCATCAGTTTCTTCAGAAGCACTAACATCAACTGATAGCTGATGAGAAGAATTCAGAGCATCCAGTTGGAACACGTTGTGGACTTGATCTAGTATACATATTTCTGTAATATTCCAAGATTTCTCCACCTTGAATAGAAGAAACCTTTTTCAATATACTGTTGATGGTTGCTGATATTTCGTTGTCATTATAAATCAGTGAGATATTGGTTGTGATATAAGATCTAAAGTTTATTTCTAGCCTGGAATTCATAGAATTTGAATATGTTCCACAATGAAGGGTATTTGGTGTCAAAGGAAAGACTAGGACACTTACTTTATTTTAAGGTCCAGCTATTAAATTAAAGCTAAGATAGATAGAGATTGAACTAATTTACAAAAATTACAAAGTCATTAAGTAAATTTATATAATGTTTGCTTCTGTTGTGATAGACATTATATAATCGTGTACTGAAATACGTTTTTGCCACTAATCAAGACTAGACCTTACGCATCAATAGATAAAACAAGTTCTGCAGTAACACTTACAGCATCAACAGCAACATACTCGACATAGGTAGCAAACCCTTCATTCAGCCAAAGGTCTCGCCACCACGACGGAGTCACCAAATTGCCGAACCACTGATGGGCGATCTCATGTGCAACTACAGTCGCAACATGAACCTTGTCTGTAGTCGCTGAGACGCCATTTTCGTATAGCATTGCTATTTCTCTGTAATAGTTTAGATAAAAGAAATATAATTTTAGAAATTTTCTTAATAAAACGAAAAACCTAAATAACTTAAAAATAAATAACAACTAAACTACAAACAAAAAACTGAATTTAAATTGCTGCCCGGGGAAATCGTGCCGAGTACGCTAGCGGCGTTACCTCGTTGAATAGCCAGACTGAGGCGTTGGCCGAGGTAACTACGAGCCCTCCGGTCACCAGTGGTGTCCACCAGCCTGGAGGAAAGGTCTTTATAGAATTTTTGGGCACAGGGTCCCCATGAGCCCATGGTCTCTACCCCAAACGGCACAAATATATAATTGTCACCAATAGATGAATATTTGAGTCGCTTGAGGTCCTCCGCGGCGGTGGCTGCAGTGCCCGCCTCACGAGATGAGCCCACCACGTGAGAAGGAGCAACAGTATCCACGCAGGTCGCATCCCAAACCAACGACATGCCTCTCTTCCACGGTATAAGTGTCATACCGTCGGGCCGCTTACCGTCGTCACGCAAGACACCGCTCGGCTCTAAGATGGCCGGTACGTTGACGGAAGCAAGCGCCCGACGGATAATATCGTTCTTTAAATCTGAATATTTGAAATTGGAAATTTATTAATGTTTTATGGCTCACCGGGCCTAACAAGGTGTTATATTTGCTACGAATTAAAAATTACTTTTATTATTTAAACTATGTTTTGATTGTTCGTCCCCTTCTTTTAAAACTAGTTTGACAGGGAGAGACACATAGATAGTCAATGCAACAATGAAAGTTATTACTGATCCCCTAATGTTTCAAAACCGGGTAAACAACAATTTACATAGAAAGTATTATATTGAATAAATAAATATCCTGGGAAATACTTCACACACGGACATCTGATCCATAACAGTAACCAGAAAACTGATTAACTATTTTTTAAAGATAGTTTGTCCTGGGTGGGGATCCAACCGACGATACGTGGAATAGCAGTTACCTACGCCAATCGGCCCATCAGTTTTATTATCCGCATTTATAGTCTAGTGATATTGTATCGTTTCCCTAGCTCATAGCAGATAAGTAAAAATCTAAATAAAAAAGTTCTGATGTTGTATAGTATTATAGTATAATACAAACCTGATTTAATAGGTGTTAGGTATATTTTAGTTTTTTCACCAAAATATAAACCTATTAAATGTTCTCTATATTTCAAAAAACCTAGCATATAAATAAAAGATTAATTTACGTATTGATAAGGAATTGTTAAAAAAAACGTAATATTTAATTACCTATCTTTCGAAAAAGGTACCTATCAGATACGATTGCGTGTCCCATGGCCCTACTGTAACTCGCTCTGGTTGTCCCACCCCAATTACGTCAGGGATGATGAATAGTCCTTGACCCTCAAAGGCGATAATGAAGTGTCACCCCCGTGCTTGGAGGCCGGCGATCACTCACACCCATCCCTGGTTTAATGTATCTAAGGGTGTTTGCGGTGTTAATTTCACAGGACAATTCTTTAGTTCGTGAAGTTTGATAAATTGGAAATATTTACTGTTTTGTTTTCTATATTACTATGATGCCTTATGAGGATTAATTTTAGTTTTGTAGGTTTACTAGTGATCCCCTGCGGTGTTACTCGCGTTCCTGATATTATTAAAAAGCTACCTGCCAATTTTCTAGTTTGTTAAATTTATACTTTCTGAGATTTCGTTATTAATTGAGTGGTATTTGGCTTTTATATTAATTCAGATATAGCTTAGTAACTTAAGATGTAATGGCATTGGCTACCTTATTAATATAAAAATTGCAACTAATCTAAACATTCACAAATTGTAAACGCCCAAACAGCTAATTTACAATAACAAACGCCTATTAGGTCTGCTGGTTTTATTACGCACAAGCGCGTTATAAAATAGCCACTAGGCGCAATACGTACTTGATATGCTATTAGTCTACATGAAGCTATAAAAAGCGTCGAATTCGTTTGAACAGCATGGCCGTTTACTTTTGTAGGCGTGCCATATTGGCAATTATGTCGCATTCACTTTGAGTTAGGCTATAGGCGTACGGCGTACCTTCTATCAATATTCACTTAGAGGTCATTTTGCTCGATGTTTCGCCTTAATTTATTGCGTCATACATAAAATGTACAAAAATACTGCCCGAAAGTATAATTTTAAAAGTACCTTTTTATTTTTATGAAATTTATATACTCGCAAGTGATGCGATGGATAGAGAACGACACAAATGGACTTCAGAAGTAATGAAAGAAAAAGGAACTCCAAAAAAACACCATGCGTTTAGATTAGTACCTTTTTTTTATTTTGGATAGGCTTGTGTTTGACTACAAACTCACTATGGCCGAAGGTGGTAAGCACACAAAGCCTAGATGGGAACTGGCTCCCAAGTGCAACTGTCGGAACACACTGATAGGTGCTTGGCGACAGATTTTCAACTTGAGGGTGGTAGCCAGCCAGTACCTACTGTAAGCCACTCAATTAAAAATATAAAAAATCTGCTTAATCTCATAGACAAAGCTATTTATTCAGTTTAGGCCCTGGAGGGCACTTATGAAGTTCGAACTACAGAAGCCACCACCGGGTTGGAAGTCAGTCTTTCTATCTATCTGAATGTATCTCTTTTAAAGTTAGTAAATAATGTATTTATAAATCCATCCACAGGTTCTAAATACACTTACCTGTAAGTAAGCAGGCCCCAATTCTCCATGGCTCCATTTTTGAAATCGGGTAAAGCAATCATATCGATTTTGGGCAGTGGAAATTTAATCTTATAATATTCCTCCAAAAATCGCAAAATTTTCGGACCTATCTCCAGTGCGAAGGCTGCAGACGGCAAAGCTTCTCTTCTGGCCCAAACTGAGAAGTTCCCGTCACTCATATTGTGGAAGTCGGTGATTGTGAAGGCCACAAGGTATGTTGACATGGGCAAAGATTCCGCATAATGATCCCACATGTAGTCTTGCATGGTTTTGCTGAGAAATTAAATTAGCTTTAAATTTTGAAATCCCACTAATATTATTAATGTGAATGTTTGGATGGATGTATGCTTGTTACTCAATCACGCCAGAACGGCTAAACGGATCTGGATGAAATTTGGCACAGAGATAGATTATAGTCTGGAATAGCACATAGGCTACTTTTTATCCCAGGAAAAGATAAGATCCCACGGGAACGCGGGTGAAACCGCGGGGGACAACATACAAATATGCCAACTTTCACGTTTATAATATTAGTAGAGTAGAATACTAGCTAAAATGGTATTAATGAAGATATTTATGTACTGTGTAAACAATTGTTGGCTGACCTAATAAAATAAATAAATAAATAAACCTGATAGGCGTTCTTGAGCAATAAAAATAAAAAATCACTTAGAACGACTTAGAACTGTAGATACTAAATCCTTACTTACTGGGGCTCTTTGTGCACAATATTCATGTTGGACAATGAAGTCATGTTGACAGGTCGTGCTATGCTGATGGTGAAGCGTGCTTTCAACGCTGGCTCGTCCCAGCAAGGGAACGCGCGGCGGGCGTCCATTGCTTGAAACTGAGTTACTGCTATCCATCTAATAAATAACATTTGAAGTACATTGACAAAATTTACTGCTGCTCTAGGAAAGTATACGTTTAATTTGTAGTAAAATATACCGGGTCTATTTCTCAAACCAAAAAAAAGGTAGATAGAGCCCAGCGCACTTAAAGTGATGATTGCGTTCCTGTGCGGCGCAAGTCACGCAGGATAACGTACGTGCAGGTCGCGCACATAACTTCGTGCACGTTACTTCAGTTCATTGGAGACTATTGTTTACGTACGCTCCTTCTACCTTTTTTATTTGTTCTGGGGTCTATTCGCGCACAGGATATTTCAAAATATTATTTATAATAAATATCATTCAATCGCGGGTAGTTGGATTGGAGACAACTCTCGCCCTTCAAGACGCTGATAGTCACCGTTCTAGTCTACTAATCACCACGATCAATGCAACTTGATTGAAACGTCGAGGTTAGTCAGAATAATATTTTAATAAATATCCTGTGCGCGAATAGACCTGTTATATTATTATATTACTACAATCATGAATTTTGTTCGCGAAAGTTTTAAAAATACTATGTAGATTAAGTTTCATCCTTAGATCGAATGTAGTCGATAGTTTCAAATTGATAAAACCAATCACTGCAGCACTACAACACTAGCGAAAGGATGCACACTTGCGCTGTAAGGGATTAGGAGGAATGTGGGGCGCATCTTCGTGGTTGGCACTATTTATACTGGGATGAGATTGCGGTCAAACAGAAACATATCATTTATAATATGCGGACTTGCATTCATCATTATAGTCACCAAAGTCTGCCGATAGGGCAGAAACAAAAGCCTATCGAATAAAAATACCTGACGAAATAGAAAAAAAAAAACTTACGATTGCCGGCAAACTTTTGTATTTGAAGAACAATGTTATATGTCTTATAATCATTAGTATTCCATGACATGGTCGCTCATCGATCTAATGTGCGGACGTGTTCCTTACTGCGCGACCTCACACAACTCATTGTTTGCGATACTTGGAATAGATAATTGCTACTAGAGTCGTCCGAAACGTCGCCTATTGCTTTGGATTTTTGGCTGCTTAGTATTTAATGTATTTATCGTGTAACTATGAAATTGTGTCGTTAGTTTAAGAGTAACTATGTAGTCACCAAATATAATATTTTTGACCGAGCGAGCGAAGCGTCTCCGTTTCAGTTTGGGTAAAAATGATTTCGTATGTCCGGCTGTTCTCCTCTACAGGTCGCATTTTTCAACCGATTCTCGTGATATGTGAGCAGGTTCGAACGAATTACATGGAATTTAATAGTCGATAAAAATTTTGCAATTTTTTCAAAATGGTGGAGCCATGTGGTTTACAGCTCACAGAGCCACTAATTTAGATCTTGTAATGTCAAAAAAGTATACTGTACTACTTAATTCATAAGCTCAAGATAAAATTTTAAGAAACATGAAAATCTTCTTATATACAAATTCATTCATAGATTGCAAGAAATTCAATGCTTTTAGGGATAAAGTAATTGAAACACTAAAGTGTGTACTACTAATACTATTAGTACTAGTAATACTATTTACGACTAAGTAGTGCATGACAGTTATTTTTTAGTTTAGGGCTTACCTTTTAACACCTTTGTCTTCATAGGAACTTCTATAAAATCCGTGTAGATTATCATTTAATATACCAGTGAAGGTTATATTCAGCACATACTGTTTCCCAGCTTCTAATTTCTCTCCCAAAGTAACTATTTGAAAATGCCGAGGTGCATCTTCTACTCTTTTTACAATCTTCACAGAGCTTTCATTTTCTTTTTGATATAATTTTAAATCGTGTATATTTAATTCTACACCATGAAACGTTATTTCTTCAGTTTCATTTAGCACTGTTAAAACTATACTAACTTCTCCATCAAACGTGAAATTACCTTCTACAATATACGGTATTATCTTCAAATAATATTTTTCCGGTTTTATATCTGTTGGTAGCCGAAGGTCTGTTGGATTTATAATTGCAGCAGCAGTTGTAGTTTCAAGTGGTATAACTGCTTTGCTACTTTCCGTACTTAAAGGTAACACTAAGAGTTTTGATTGGTCACAATGGCACAATTCATATTTAGTAACGTTTGCTAATTGGTCAGTTCTAGGACAAGCTGCGTAGTTGTATACTAGTAGAGAGGCGGTGACGAGTGCAAGGGCGAAGATCACGAGGATGACGAAGGCAAGACACTTGGACAAGTAGATGCCTCGTTTAGTCTTCGTGGAGTAGTTAGTGGGGGCACCGTCCATAATGTTGAGGGGCTCGTGAGCTTGGGTCATCACATCACCGTTTTGTCGACCTGGGGACAAAATAAAATGATTAGATTAGCAATATTCTGCACTCTGGGTGCGAGTTAGTCGTAGTTCCAACGTCCGAAACCAATCCGAACTTGTTGGGATTTTAAACACGTTCATGAGTAAAAATGGATATTGAATAATTTATTACCTCTATTTACGGACATAAGTGTTTGTGTGATCAGGGTGATTCAGCGAAGGCGCTGCCGCGATCTCCGCGTTAAAAAAGCTAGAAGATAATGATCATCGCGCTTCAACGAAAGATGACTTCGCGAATGCGATATAACTGGAAAGCATACTACCTATGTGACGGAGAAAAACGTATTCAGTGTGCGCACTCAATTTGTACGACCACGTTCCTTCAATTTACGCAAACACAAATCGTATCCAGAGTGGGTACGGCCTTATTTTTGCTATTTATATGCTTTCTTACAAGAGCAGAACACTTCTTCTTCATGTGACACCATATAATATACCTAGGTACTAGTTGTTCCCTATGGTCTTATACGAGTTCCCAAGGGAACCCTTTAGGAGTTGAATTTTCAAAATCATTTCTTAGCCCTTTTTTTACTGCCTATGAGGAATCTATCTGCTAAATTTCAAGTTTGTAGCATTTATACATTGTGAAATTTCGTGATGTGAGTGGTATTTAGCTTTTTATTTATTTAGTTTTTTATAACATTTATCATGTTTTTTTATTTTTACTACATAGTTATGATAAAAAAACCAAACCCTTTTACATTTTCTATAATACTTTAAAACAATAATGTTATAACAACTAATCCTAGCTTACCGCCGCCAGCAGGGCAGGGCTCAAACAACCGGTGGTGAGAGCTGCAGAGTAAGAAACTTCCTAACGATCCTAGCCGTGGCCAGAATAACTTCTTCTTCGCCTTCTGCATTTAGTTGATGCAAGTAGTAGGTAGGTAGCCTATCTGTACTCTGTAGATTGTTTTAAGTACTCACACAAACACTTCGTGTAAAGTGGCGTGCCGTCTATGTATGTGCAGTCAGGAAGAACTTCCATTAGTTTATGCGCTTCTATTTATTCGCGTTAATTTAAGCACTTTAAAATTTATTTATAAATCGAAAAATAATTTAATTACAGATTAAGAACACGTTTACTCTGCTCAGAGCTCTGGGAGAAAGGGGAAACAAACAAAATTCACGCGAATGTATTACAGATGTTTTATCTCACGAGCGCGGATGCGACATAGGTAGGTAATTGTAATGCGTATAGATCTATAGATGCGCGCTATTGTGTGCGTAACTACAAGTAGCGTAAGCAAGCTCATCACTAATAATAAAATAATTAATAATTATTAGATTTTTGCTACTAATCTATAATCTAATATTGAAAAGAGGAGAGGTTTGTATGTATGTATGTATGTATGTATGTAACGAATAAACTCAAAAACTACTGGGCCGATTTCAAAAATTATTTCACCATTTGTATGCTATATTATTCCAGATTAACATAAACTATTTTTTTTATCCCGGGATCAAAGAAGATCCCATGGGAACGCGGGTGAAACTGCGGAGGACAGCTGTACCTATATAATATGGTACAATAAAATACAAACTGTTACTCAAGAAATATTTATTTTTAACAACATTAATTTGACACAAATCTTATATTAATTATATGTTTAAAAAAAACTTTTTTAAAAACAAGCTTTTGATTCAGTGTGACGTCTCTTTATTTTTTGAGTTATTCTCAGCAAGCTCTTTCATTTGATACCCATATTATAGGATTGCATTAAAAAATTATATTCCGCTAGCTTAGGTGTTCCACCATGTTGGATTTAGAATGACGTCACGTCAGCTAACCATGCATTGTCATCCAAACTAAACGTGTACACAAAATTTCAGCTCAATCGGTTAAAGATATCTGCTTCAAAATTGAGTTGCAATTCACCCCGGAAAAACTGTGACTGATTTTGAATCAATTTTATATTTTATTTATAATCGTAACTAGACTCTTCCGAGTCAGTTTCGTCGTCACTGTCATCTCGAAAATTTATTATTAATTAAAAATCTGTCAATTTTTTTTTTTTTTATATTCGATAGGCTTGTGTTTGACCACAATCTCACCATGGTAAGTGATGATGTGGCCGAAGATGGTAAGCACACAAAGCCTAGATGGGAACTGGCTCTCAAGTGCAGCTGTCGGAACACACCGATAGGTGTTTGGCGACAGATTTTCAACTTGATTTACAACTTTTTTATGTAAGTAGATAGTCACCGATTTAGTAGATAATGAAATCACTTTTATGTTTTTTTATTATATCATATAACTCAACAATGCGCAAATTTTTGTAATAATATATTTCGCACTATAAATACTTAAATATTACGCATCTGCGTCAATTGAGAGTAAAGAAAACTACAAACGAGGCAGAGCTATTGTTATGGACAATATCAATTTGCACCGAGACTACTACGATAATTGGTGCAATGTTCGTAATATGGAACGAAAACTACAAAAACTAAACCATACAAATATTTTAGTGTCGGTTGGCTTGTGCCGGACCCAATCTAACAGTAACATTGACGAGATTCTAAGGTACAAAACAAAATGTATGATTGTTTATGTTCGTATTTTTTCCAAAAATATTTCAACAATTTAATTCCGGGGTTGATTAAAGTATTTAGAATGTTTCTAGGCACCACTGTGAAATTTAAAAACCATTTCAATTTCTGTTATTTCATTTTTGTACAAATTATTACTTTTACGACTTCATGAACATCCGTGCGTCTCTAAAACCCCTTTCAACATACGGGTCAATTGGACACATTTATTGTAAAGATGGTTGAAATATGTTCGTAGTAATAAAAGAGGCGGCAGTAAACTTGATACTTTGTCGGCCCCCATTTCATTTTACATCGTCACACTACCAACATTGTCTCATTGAAATCTGTACAAGTAATCAGGGTAAGCTTATTGTTTGGTACAAGTTTATAACTGGTAGCGTGTTGATATGTTAGAAGTCTAAAATAAAAAAGTCTCCTATATCTGATTAGTAACTAGTCAATTGTTTCACTTGTATTGACATGATCGAGTACCACCACCATCTTTTTCATTAAAAAATAGAGTCATCTCAGTAGTAAAACCTTCAATGACCCTTGTTAAGATCTTAAGGCCTTCCATTTTTGCTATCTAGCCAAACAACTATCACTTGACTCATATCTTAAATAGCTGTACCCATATAAGTTGATTAACGTATTGACATAACCATAATAGATGATGGTCAAGCTTATCCAAAAGTAAAAAAAAAACTAATAAAGTTTATTTTGCGTATACCTAACAAGGGATGTGTTTTAGCCCGCGAATAGTAACGCTTCGTATTCACATTATAGCAAGTCATAGATGTAGTTTATTCGTCCAAGTCATACCTAATTATGTTAACTGGAAGTTTACAATATACACTTAAACACTGTTTAAGTATGTGCAAACTTAAACAGTGTTTTAGATACTGTGGTTTTAGGGCCGACTTTTTAATCACTAGATAAACCTCGGATAATGTATTCGTCTGATAAGTCCATAAAAAAACTGTTCTTAATTCAAATAAACAGCCAGATATCGCTTTAAGGCGATGATAGCTCAGTGGTAGTGACGTCGAATACCGCGACGAAGGTCGTGGGTTCGAATCCTACAATGAGCTTGAGCTTTCGGTGAAGGAAAACATCGTGAGGAAACCATAGCACGGTGGTAGGGTACTTTGTAGTACCCGACTGGCTGGCTACCACCCTCAAGTTGAAAATCTGTCGCCAAACACCTATCGGTGTGTTCCGACAGCTGCACTTGAGAGCCAGTTCCCATCTAGGCTTTGTGTGCTTACCACCATCGGCCACATCATCACTTACCATAGTGAGATTGTAGTCAAACACAAGCCTATCCAGAATTAAAAAAAAAAAAACTAAAAAAAAAACTGGCCTTTGAGTTTTGTTTCCCAAATCGCTCTCCGCTCCTCTCCAATACCACAACTAATATTACACAAGCGATGCATAGATGCAACTCAATACAGCATCAAAGAGTGATGCGGGGAACAGATATAATGGGATTGCTGCTTCTATTCGGGTCAAAGTTTAACTACAGAGTGTTCACTTTGCAGTGTAGTTTGTGATTGTTTATGATTGAGTTTCGGTCTCGCTACTTGAATTGTCTCAAACAAATCAGATGTAGGCTAAACATGTACCACTCAAATGTATTTTCGAGATAATGTAGGTGTATATTGAACCATATTATCGTAATAATTAGATTTATGATTAACTAGTTTTCCGCAACGCGGTTCCACACGCGTTCCCGAGGGATCTTATCTTTTCCCGGGATAAAAAGTATCCTATGTGTTATTCCATGATATGAACTACCTGGGTGCCAAGTTTCATCAATATCCGTTCAGCCGTTTTTGCGTGAAAGAGTAACAAACATCTTCACACACATCCAAACATACTTTCGCATTTATAATATTATAGTAGGATAGTAGGTAGCTCCACTGAGCTACTGTCGAACCTATAATTAGCTTAACTTTCGGTGAAGGAAAACATCATGAGGAAATCACAGCACCGTGGTAGGGTACTTTGTAGTACTCGACTGGTACTACCACGCTTAAGTAGACAATCTGTCGCCAAGCACCTGTTGGTGTATTCCGGCAGTTGCACTTGAAAGCCAGTTTGCCATTAAGGCATTGTAAATAGGTCGATCCCCCTGGTATTCTATAGGCCAGGGAGTTCACTTTACGTAAGATTTTTAACAATATTATAACTTATAATTTTATTAAACTTAGGCATTTCAGGTTTTAGTGCTAACTTTAGCGCCTGAAAATTAAGTAAACATACTGCATTTGCATAATTTCAGCTTTGAAATATGTCAGAAAAACGCGGCCTTTCCATCCCCATGAGTAATTAATTTCGTTCGCTCACCGCCAACACTGCTCCATAATTAATTGAATTAAAACGCAACAGACTCTGTGGGAACGTTGGAAAGTTTATAGTTGATTACAAACTACTAATTACATATTTTTTTAATGTACTTAGTTATGTAATTTTAGTCGATTTTTTTGTTTATTTTGTAGCTCGCGCTAGTTTTCTACCCAGCGGTTTCACCCGCCTTCCGGAGGGATCTTATCTTATTCGGGATCAAAAGTATCCTATGTTTTATTCCAGGATGTGATCTACTTGTGTGCCAAGTCTTACCAAAATCCGTTCAGCCGTTTTTGGGTAATTGAGCAACAAACATCCAAACTCGCAAAGGACTAGATCTACTCATAAAACCTTACCCTGAGTTTTTGTTAAATAACTTTGAAGAGTCAACTCAAAGAGTAAAGTTTTCAATAAGGAATAGGTAAGAACACAGCACTCTTCACAAAGTCTGCGGTGGCGTGAATAATTTCGCAAAACGTAACGTATGCTTGCCACAGATACAGAATTGAAAAGTTACAGCTACAGAGACTAACGTTAGGTAGATTTTCCACGCCAACCTTGATTTTAATATTCAACCAAGCTTAGAGTACAGAAGAAATAAAAGAAAGATTACCTAAAAATAACATTGTACCAGTACGTAAATTCTACAGCTGCTATTGAAGTATTTATATTTTTTTTACATTTTGATCTATGATACAGATCATCTATGTACCTCTAAATATTATCTTATTATTTTTTTATTTATCGTTTGATGTCACACGGCTTTTGTATCTTGCCAGTATCAAGTAGATATATAACATTCTTCTTATAAGTCATATTGTAAAGTCTATTCCTCGTCCGTACGAGTCTGGTCAGGTTTTAGTGAAATTGGTGGCTGTTCCACAAAAACTTTTCACGGACTTTTTGGGACAACCTGAAAAGTCACGCTTTCATTTCACTCCACTCCACTTGTGCACTTAGATAAAGCACGCAAAATACACGAATTTAATGAAAGTAAAACAAAAACGCAACGCCACTTCGCAAGTTTCCGGAAAAAAGTCAATCGCATCACTTGAGAACAGCTGAACCGAATTGGCTATTTTTTTATTGGAAAGATTGCCAGGAAAATATAAAATTTGGGAATCACTCAAAGTGCTGGAATATAGTATATTTTTTAATAGGACGAGTTGTATTGGGTAAGCTAAATGTAAATATTTCAACTGTTTATTTGAATAATAAACATTTATAGTTTACATATAGCATTTTCTAAACGCCATATCTATTTTATTTATATCTATGACACTAGCGCAGTTCGTGAAAAATTTATGAACACAACCAATTGCTTCCCCTCCGAGCTTTGTCCTACACTGAAAGAACTTTAGTACAAAGAAGGCTTTGACTTTCAAAGTCAAAAGTACCGTATAAGCTTTGAGTTTGTTTTGGAAAACTTTGCGAAACTAATTATTTCAGCGATGGAAAACTTTGTTCCGTGATTTTGAATTTCATTTATCGTAAAATATTCAGACAAAAGTATCTTACACGAAAATAGTGGTAAAAAGTCATTTTATAAATTTTTCATTGTATTATTTGTGTTAGAGGTATGAATTGCATGGAAACATAAGGTCGACAACACATTGGCAATCCCCCTGGTATTGCTAATGTTTATAGACGACGGAAGTCACTTACCATCAGGTTACCTGGTGGCCACTTGTGGTATAAAAAATATATTAACTAGCCTTTGTTCGCAGCCCTGCTCGCGTTAAAGTCGTTTTCTTTGATTTGAGGCCACTGCGCTTAAACTTTTCTTTAAGAATCCCCAATGTGAAAACAGCATCAAAATCCGTGTAATCGAAATCAAAATCAGAAGGATAAGCACATTTTTATAAATGTAGGGATTTACAAACGAATTTGTTAGTTATATAATCACGCCGAAATAACTGATAAAATTTGGCACATAGATTGATCATACCTTGGCGTGAAACAAATGATATCTTTTATTCCGGTAAAAAAACGGGTCCTTCGCAAACGCAGGGCAGGCATTAGTAAATTATAATAACAATACTTTAATCGATTCCTGAAATAGTTTTTACTTCTCACCGACTAGTAATAATGCTTTCTTACAGTCTATTTATAGGCAAAATACTTGTATATCTCATGCTCACGCTTTTATTCATGCTTTTAAAGCTAGGTTCTTCAAAAGAATACAAGAGAAGTTATGAATATGTGATAAACACGCGCATACAAAATGAATAACTTCAATGAATGAGATGGCTATTATAAACCCACTATGTTGTATACCCACTGTCTTTGTAAGTTTAGCATGAATTGGATGAGATATGTTTGTTTTACTAGCTGTGGGATTCTATCTTTTCCCAGAATAAAAAGTATCCTATGTTTTATTGGAATAAAACATAGACATTTACATTAAATAATAAACAATATTTTGTGCTTATGAGTTATTGCAAAAAGTGCTGTTCGAAATTCGAATCACTTTTACTCACGTGAAAACTCGCAGCAAAATCGCTTTTTGCTACGAGTTTTCACGCACCAAAACACCCCATTTCGTGCTGGAGAGGTGATTTTATTATTGTCAATAGATAAAATTGTGACAAAGAGTCCGTACCGTAGTAACGGGACAATTTCAAAACGACAGCGACATTTTCAAATAATAATGCTTATAGCAAAGAATTTTATAAGTTAACAGTTTTGTGTGGACACGTACCAGGCAAACATATTTCATTAGGATATCAATTGGCTCATGGAGCGATTCAATGGAAAGAGTACGTACTACGTTCAAGCTGACTTAATGTAATTTTCTTTGGCCTTCAACGTTATATCGGAGCTCAACTTTCTCTCCGTAATTTCCTGGATAAAGTTTTAAGACAATGCTCATGGCAAAAGTGTCCTCTGCGAGTTGTTTCTAGAATGCAGGTTTCAACAGAACCTTGTTCAATTTAAGATGATTGAAGAAAACATTGAGTCGATATAATATCTGTTTTCGGTTTGGTTTTTTGAGTGTGTAATCTTTGGAACTACGGAACAGATAATAAAAAAAAACTTTCACCAATGGAAACTTAAATTATCGGTGTGTACCCTTAAGTTGTAGTATTAACAAAGCCTAAGTTTTATTTTAATTCCCTCAGGGACGCGGATGTAACCGCAGGCGGAATCTAGAACATAAAATTCTTACGTAAAACACCTAAGACAAATTTATCTGTAACTAGTTTTCCGCCCAGCAGTTTCACCCGCGATCCCGTTTCTTCATACAAACTTTGGACCCCCGTTTCATCCCCTTCAGGGTTGAATTTTGGAAAATCCTTTCTTAGCGGATACCTACGTCATAATAACTATCTGCGTGCAGAAATTCAGCGTAATCCGTTCAGCGGTTTGAGTTATGTGTTGATAGATCAATCAGTCAGTAACGGTTGCCTTTTATACATACAGATATAGAAAAAGCTCATTAATAAAAAAACCGGCCAAGTGCGAGTCGGACTTGCGCACACAGGGTTCCGTAAAAAAGGCCAAAAAAATCAAGTTTGTTGTATGGGAGCCCCCCTTAAATATTTAACTTAATTAAATTTAATTTATTATTAAAGCAAAAATACAACTGAGTATTTTGTGAATATTTCAAGTGCCTACCTGTTGCCATTATTGATATCGAGCAAAAAAGGGCAAAAAAATTGCGTTTGTTGTATGGGATATTAAATATTTAAATATTTATTTTATTTTGTTTTTAGTATTTTTTGTTATAGCGGCAACAGAAATACAAAATTTGTGAAAATTTCAACTGTCTAGCTATCGCGATTCTTGTGATACAGCCTGGTAACAGACAGACGGACAGACAGCGAAGTCTTAGTAATAGGGTCCCGTTTTTACCCTTTGGGTACGGAACCCTAAAAAAGATAATGTAATCATTATGTAAAATCAAGTAAGATATCTGCTGCTAAAATAAAACCCGTCTGCCATAAGCGTGTGAAATGAAAACATTGGTATTGTACAAACACTAAGTATATTACATCATATAACATCTTTGTATATAACCTCGCCTTGCTTACCTTAACCGACAAATAGTGAACATGGTGAACATACAGCGTGTCCCCTTTATAAACAAATATGGTGACAGAAAAAGGTTTTATTTCTATCAGTTTAAAAGGTTTTATTTCTACCGGTGGTAGAGTCAATTGTAACGTTCATGAGTGCCTTACCAGGGCCTAAACTGAATAAATGAGTTTTGAGTTTGAGTTTGAGTTATATAAATTTATTTAATTAAAATTATATATATTAGTACTCAATAGAATAATGATTAACTATTAAAATAACCAAACTAACCAATAGAATTAATATAAAATAATAATAAATGTAAAACTACTAAAATACTAACATAAATATAGCTAACTCATATTGATGGATAAATTGCGACACCCTATCAGGGTTGATGTACCTACCTCTTAACTATTTATATAATTGTGTTTGTGTACAGTCATGCAATAAATAAATTGAAATTGAAATTAACCGGTTTGAGTTATAGAGGAACGTAAGAACAGAAATAATTGTGACAGAGAGGAAGCTTTTATCTGACTGAAGATGAATGCGGTCATATAAGATGTTTGCAGATAAATATGAGTTGGAAAAATGTACTACCATACTCTTTTATTACATCTAGGTGTAATGAATCATTGAATGATTTCTTGATGAAATATAAACATCACAAATCTTGGAAAACTTTTTTGAAAATATTTTTTGGACAGCCTGTATTATTTTGCTATTTAATATTTGCATTTGATCAATATCAAATTATTTAATTGCTTTTACGTAATTTTTATCTTTGCTGTGCAAATAATTGTAAAACGTGACATATAAATTTGTTTCTCTCGAGTCTATATTGGAAAATACCCGTCTAAGCTGTAAAGATTTGAAATTATTTGAAAGTCTTTCGCCAAGCACCTATCGGTGTGACCCGGGCGACAACACATTTTTTTTTAAATTCTGGATAAGCTTGTGTTTGACCACAATCTCATCATGGTAAGTGATGATGTGGCCGAAGGTGGTAAGCACACAAAGGAACTGGCTCTCAAGTGCAGCTGTCGGAACACACCAATAGGTGCTTGGCGACAGATTTTTGACCTAAGGGTGGTAGCCAGCCAGTCGGGGACCACAAAGTACCCTACCACCGTGCTATGGTTTCCTAAAGATGTTTACCTTCACCGAAAGCTCGAGCTCATTGTAGGATTCGAACCCACGATCTTCGCCGCGTTATTCGACGTCACTACCACTGAGCTATCATCGCCTTAAATTGGCCCATTTGCCATCTCCCTGGTATTACTATCAGGTGGTATTTCTATCATTTCAAGGCGACATAAATAGTTATTTGTTATACAAGAGTGCATAATTGTTTATTAACCGCGTGCTCAATTTTGATGACCGAGCAAGCGAAGGTTTCTAAAATTGAATCACGAGCGCAGCGAGGCATTCAAAAATTAGAATCCTGAGCGTAAGCGAGGGAATCAAAAGAGCACGAGGTGAAAAATCTTTGCACTCGAGTGCAACACGTAATTTTTCATCCCACCTCAGCGAGGAAATGACTAAATGCAAAAAAAAAGAAAATGGCGCGCGCAAAGCAAATTAAAAAAAAGTACACCAAGAAGGTTCCGAGTCTGAGTTTTTGTCAAATTAAATTCTTTAATTTTATTTTTTAATTTGTCAAAATTATAATTTTTTATGTATTTTTGTATTAGTTTATGAATAAAATTGTTAAACATTTGAAAAAAAAAGCCAATATAGTCAGATAGTCTAAAAATATTTAAAAAATGTAACCTTGCTGAGTTTCTTGCCGGTTCTTTTTAGTTGAAGGCTGACTTCCGAACCGGTGGTAACTTCTGAATTCGACCTTCATAAGTGCCCTTCTAGGGCCTAAACTGAATAAATGGTTTTGACTTTGACTTTGGTGTATGATAAATTCGGCACCATGGAGGGAGAAGTAAGTAGGTTTAATGATGATTTGAATTCACAAACTTAGTGCACACGATGTTCTATTTACTTTATCCTCTAGAGGATAATAACGGCTTTTACACTCAGATATCAAAGAGCAAAAATACTCTTTCCGAGATGGGGGGATGAAAAAACATTTTTTTCCTTATAATGATTAATATTATACCATTAAAATATAATAATCATATTTTAAATAGAAAATATTTAACGATTTATAGGTTTGTTTTTAATTGATAAACTCAAAAATACTTACCTAACCCATTTAAAAAAATCTTTAACTTAAAGTTAGCTACAATACTAGCACGGGCTATATTATATTTTAATTCACCCAGGAATATGGGTGAAACCGCAGGCCGAATACTAGCATATAATACAAACACACCCCGACCTTTACATGTCTATCATTCCCATCTATACAACGCAAAATATATGTCGTATTTTCGTATACTAGTTTTCATGGAAAATTCCCAAACAAAACAAATTGAGTTCCATATTGACAAACTCCCTAACAACAAAGCTTTTATGTAAATGTTATTACATTGTTATCGACATATTCAGGTGTTGTGTTGATCGTCACTGACCTTTATACCACTACTGTGACCTGCCCCGGATTTGCCCGGGTAGCATAGCATATACACCTGTATTTTAGGGTTCCGTACCCAAAGGGTAAAGACGGAAACTCTATTACTAAGACTACTGTCCGTCTGTCTGACTCTCTTTTTTTTTGCTTTGGGATAAGATTGGGTTTGAACGTAATCTCATTGGCCGAAGGTGGTAAGCACACAAAACCTAGATGGGAACTAGCTCTCAAGTGCAGCTATCGGAACACACCGATAGGTGCTTGGCGACAGATTTTCTACTTGGGGATGGTAGCCAGCCAGTCGGATACTACGAAGTATGAAAACTGTATGTCTGTCACCAGGCTGTTATCTCATGAACCGTGATAGCTAGACAGTTTAAATTTTCACAGATGACGTATTTCTGTTGGCGTTATTACAACAAATACTAGAAACAGACTAAAACAATTAAATAAATAAACAAACAAAAAAAAACTACAAAATTTGTACGGAAACTTCGCTGTGCGAGTCCGACTCGCACTTGACGTTTTTTTCTTTTGTACAGTCGTATCAGGATATATATATAACTCTTTTGCTTTACGCCGCGCCCGCCAGTAAAGCTCCCGGTCGGCATGATTTTTCCGACATCATCAACAATTGTCATCATATTTCAGCCAATTTACACAAAACTTTAATTCTGATCTGATCAATCACAGAAAGGGAAATGTTAATTTTTATCCCAAAAACGCGGATGAAACGACGTGGGATAATTAGGATATATGCATACCTATATTTTTCAAATATCCATGGGGCTCACTAAACAGAGCACGTGCCATGGAAATTTAAATAGAAGGATACTACTTCTAAATATATTTATGGGTTACCATATTGATACATGTTCTAATGAGAATATCTTTGGTATAGAGTATAGGACATACATATATGGTAGAGGTGATTTTTTGGGTGTGAATGGCCAAATACTTAATTAAAGGGTAGGCGATAAATGCTGATAAGAGCCTCGAGGCCGATTTTAACGAAAACTAAAACTGCATCATTCAATTTTTGATAACGTAAATTCCCAAGCCGCCATATCGATGCCGTTGATTTTATATATACAAAAATAACGTTAAGCTTTTTATAAAATAACATGAGCGATTTGGATTTAGACTCAATCTGAAAATATTGACGATGAATGCAAGTTCACAAGAGTTTGCCAACATAAACAAATGCAAAGAGGTACTTTATGGTATCCAGGAGATTGTGGTCAAAAATAAAGTATGTCAACATAAAATATAAGTTTACAGTCTTAAAAAATAACACATGGGTAAACCACAATATCTAATACGTTTAGATAAAACCGCATCGCTACACGTAATAACACCCGATAGAAACTAGTTTGAGAGATGTAATCAATGACAGTTGAAATTGCCAAGGGAGCATAAACGATCTCATTGAATCGCAAATTTTGCTCCAGCCAAGCCCCGATGCCGTAGTAACCTGCGAACTGACCTTCGTGACTATGTCTGTCCTTATCTTTGTTTATATAGAGTGAAGAAAACGTGCAGTGTGAAAATTTTATTATCAATCTTCTTGATTGGTTTGGGTGAACGGTGATAATAAATTGGGAAACAATTTTTAAATCTATGTCATATGAGAATAAGGTTTAACTGCTAAATAATTTCCCATGTAATTTAGGGTCAGCTTTTTTATAGTAGAGGTGCACTATGAAAGGATTTTCCGAAGTTCATATCTCCAAGCCACGCAGTGAAACGCCAGTCAGCGTTAGATTAAATCCTATAGGAATGGAACGCAGTTGGATCTGGATGATACTGGATCATTCTAATCCGTAATGCTGTATTTGTAGTTACAAATACAAATTCAGTAAACCTTATGTAATATAGAAGGTAAAGTTTTAATCTGGCTATATTATTTTAATAGATAGTAAAAAAAAACATAAATACCTACAATTTATCGGTACTCGAACATAATTCGCGCAATAAATCAATCCATTTTAGGGTTCCGTACCCAAAGGGTAAAAACGGAACCCTATTACTAAGACTTCGCTGTCGGTCCGTCTGTCTGTTACCAGGCTGTATCTCAAGAACCACGATAGCTAGACAGTTAAAATTTTCATAATTATGTATTTCTGTTGCCGCTATAACAAAAAATACTAAAAACAAAATAACATTAATATGTAAGGGGGGCTCCCATACAACAAACGTGATTTTTTTGCCTTTTTACGGAACCCTTCGTGCGCGAGTCTGACTCGCACTTGGCCGGTGTTTTATATAAGTAGTTGTATTTTGAACAAATTATTGGCCTCCTAAAGTACCTTTTTAACAACAAATCCAATATCGGAATCAGAATAGATAGCGTCGCACGAATAGCTAATAAATCTCTGGAACTATTATCACAACTTTATTCTAGGGGTGTTATCCCTATGCATAGGCCCCTTCGTAACCTACCCCATTGTATTAGAAAAAGCTCTGCTACCCTAGGCTCGATACGTGATTTACACAAAGGGTTCGAGACACCAAGGGCCCTATAATAAAAGTAATAAAAAGATCAAGCACAGCGCAGTTTGTCGGTGGTCGGAAATAAAATTGAAATGTAACGTTTTTTTAGGTTCGACAGTTTGGTTAATCGTGATTTTAGTTAATCCCTTGAACATGGAAAAGGGTTTTTGAAATTGGAATAAATACAAATTGTTTTTAAAACAAAAGATTTCAACGGACTATTCAACTTTCCAAATTTAAAATGAAAAAGCTCAAAGAGACTCAACTGAGACCAATTTTGTTTTTTTTTATCATTGTGAATCAAATTTGGAATGATAGCTTCCAATTACAGCACTCGACATAAAAGCTAGGAAAAAATCTCTCCCAAAAATAAAAAACCAGAGCAAATACATCTAATGTAGAACCAGAATGGATAGACAATAAAAATGATTTTTAAAACAAGAACAGAAAACACGCGTTTCCATAAATAAACAAATGGAACTTTATTGCTGCAATATGGAAAATTCACGGTCGTACGTACGTATGTATGTATCATGTCTACTCACCTAATTTGCGGCCTTTATTTACCCCGAAAGCGATACAATATTTACTTGTCTACACTACACACTGTTTAAGAGCTAACTGATTGAAACACCTACCTATTTGTGACGTATATTCCATTGTCTTCATTTAATTGCGTGCGAATGTGTCTCCCATGGTGACGGATTATGGTGCTACGTAAGGCGGGAATGCGGGAGTATGTATGTGTAGAACACGGTTTTCGACCGACTTCCACTGCGGTTAGCTCGCGACTGCGGAGCGGCCCGCCCAGCTTCAATGGGATGAGGGACCAAAGGGGCAGATATTTGCCCTCACCCCAGCTGTCCAGTGCAAAGCGAGTTTGTAGCTAGCGATCTATTTACTATAGCGTCGTTGCGTAGCGTAGTGGAGACGTTCTATCGCAGGGTGCGTTCTTCACACTATATTTGAACGTAAGAAACAATTGATAATAATGCGATAATTGCATGATTGTTCTCGTAAATTACGTGATTGAGTTATAAGGAAGAGTTGGCGATATTGAAATGTTGAAAGACTTTTTAAAATTGTAGTACCTAAGTATTACGTTGTAATTGACCGAGAAGTCTTCACAAATTATAGGCTTAAGAAGTATCTACTGGATTATAGCCTTAATTACAAAACACCTTTATTGTTACTAGAATGATCCTACAGTTAAGACGTGAATGCGCTCTTTACATACACCAACAGTAAACATATTTAAAAGAAATATATAGCCTTAGATTATGACAGTATCATCGAATAGAACTGCTGTTCCATTTCTTCACACATGTCATTGATCTTTAAGGGAAGTCCATAAGTGTCATTTTACCACTCGCATCGCCTCGCTCGCAGTGGTCAATAACCTTTTTGAACTCAAGCGACGGTTACACTTCCCCGCAAATTGCTTCGTTTTCCGTGGATATGTGTTTTTAGAATTGTCTCATTGGACTTACATTCAGTGGTAAGCTTAATGAGAAAAGAAAGGGAGAAATAAAACGAATAACTCTTGGAATAATAAACCACAACTACATAGATAACTAATTTATTAAAATGGTGTTTGTTTACCTGCGCAGCTGGTGTGAATCGAGAAGTGCCTTAACAATTTGATTTTTGATGATCCTTTCAACTTATATTTTCATAACTTTGTAAAAAGAAAATAGAATATAACATGAATAACTTGAACTTTAAAAGTATTTTGCTAAAGTCTGATTATAAATTAGCTGAAAAAAAAACAGGACAAAATAAGAAAAAAGTTACAAACACAGACATTTCACTGCGACAAACATTCATCCAAAAACTAGAGACAACAATTTTTTTTGTCATTAGGTTGACAAACAGGCAGACGGCCACACATGATGGTAAGTGGTCACCGCCGCCTATGGACATTTGCAATACCGGGGTAATTGCCCATGTGTTGCCGACCTTGAAGAGCTCTTTTTACGCCCTTTTTCAAGAACCCCATATCGTAGCGCGGAGGGAATACCGTAATGGGGAGCGCATTCCACATCCTAATGGTCCACAGAAGGAACGTCCGGATGAATCGTTCGGTGGACGATCGAGGCGGCTAGAGGATATGAGGATTAGCTCCACATCGCCGGCGAGCAGAGCAGCACCAAGTCAAAAGGTTCCTGAGAACACTCCCCATTATACAGATGGAGAGAGCCAATATCTCTCCGAAGAGGTTCTACGCCGCTGGTGAGTTCGGGATCGTCAACGACACGAGTGGCCCCCCGCCTTTGCTCCGAGGCAAGTGGATCGAGCTGGTAAGCGGGTGCGCCAGCCCAGAGACGTGAGGCCATATGCGGCCTAACCAGCGCTTTATGTAGCTATATTGCTGCATATGGACATTAATATAGACATATCGGCAGCACTGCAAAACTAGCGAAAGGACTTGCACTGTAAGGGATTAGGAAAAATAATGGGGCACGTCTTCGTAGATGGCACTGTCTATATTAGAGCTCTCATGTACGTAAACAAATTGTTACAAAAATTGTAGAGATAATCGCGAACGAATCAGGCACGCTCCGGTCGCACGACCTGAATTGCACCCTCGGGAGTTCGATATAATGTTGAAGTTGCACGTGACTTAACAGATCATTTATACTAGCATTCTGCTCCGCTGTTTCACCCGCGGTCCCCTAGGGTTTGAATTATGAAATACTCTTTCTTGGTCATCTGTTTAATATAAAAGGCAATTGTTAATGTCTGACTGACTGACTGATTTATCAACACACAGCTCTAACCACTGAACGGATTGCGCTGAAATTATGAAGTCGGTAGCTATCCGCTAAGAAATGATTTTTCAAAATTTCACCCCCTAAGAGAATGAAACGGTCCGATGTTTGTATGGAGAAACGGGCTCGCGGGTGAATCAGAAAGCTATTTTATAACTGCTGTTTTTCCTGTGATTTATTTTATTTTAAAAAAAGATTGTTAATTAGACACATGTTAATAATTAACAAAAGAACGTCGCTCTGTTTGAAATACCTATGATAAATACTTCCACTCTTAATTTTAGTGACTCTCATTCTTAATTCAATTTACCTACCTTTTTTTGTTTCATTATTTTTACTTTTAAATTTCAATACAAAACTACCTACTCCATATTTAAAAGTAAGAAGTTGGTCGTCTACCATCTATTGAATATCTCTCTATGATGCTTGATGTGAGTTAGATATTTTTTTCACTGTAGTACTACTCTTTTGTAGTACCAGTATCAGGTCGTTGAGTGCATAACCTGCAGTCTGGGTGAATTTGGTCTCCAAAGCTGTATGTATCTATAATAATATCAATCAAAATCTAGTTGTTTTTATACAAATAGAAAATTATTATACTAACAACGCCATCTACTAACACATATACGAAGCTCAATCATCACTATATTTTCTACGTCAAACAAACTCTATTTTCCTACTCCAATTACATTACCTACATTTACTTTAGTTCTAACAGTTGCTAAGAGGTGGCGCTAAAATGATAAAATATTTCTTCTGCTCTATCGTTATAGTTTTTAAATTGATGCTTGTTAACTTTGAGGTCGGCAAAACATTTACATTAGTGGCGGTGACCACTAACCATCAGGTGCCCAGCTTGTCAACGTTTTGACACAAAGATACCTTTTCCAGGGCGACAGTAAAATCACAAATATTCACAAAGTATGAATAATTATTTTTTGTCACGTCAAGTGTATCTCTCGATGTCAAGGTTACGACCAGCGTGTCCCAAACCCGCGGGCCACAATAAAGTAGGTAGCCCACCAACCACAGACCTATAATCTAACTTAATAATGTCTGTGCCACAAACGCATTTTTTAAAGAAACCCACTTCGAGCCTATTTTGCGTGCGGACTACATAGTGCGGACTGAATTTTGACAAATCGTCTGATTGAAAACCTTCTAGTATAGATTTTCTATATGTGACTTTATTTAATTATTATTCTATTTTAATGAATACTAGCTTATTTCCGCGACGTTTATTTCAGAAAAGTGACTAATTCCGTCTCCAGACTCTAAAGTATTCCCAAATCAAATGTCATTAGATTATGATGATAGGTCAGTGGGTCAGATAGATACCTATACAAAGTTAAGAGCGAGTACTTACTCTAAACTGTAGGTACTGACTCTACATAGTGATCTTTCCCAAGGTCCTTGTCTACATGCTAATGATAAAATTGTCCTTGTCATTGGATTTTTGCGATATTTTTACAATCCTGTAAAAGCCTTACCGTAAATTACATAACTAATTTTAAGCAATAAGTATTGGCCTTGTATAATACGCTAGTACCATTTACTGAAAGTTCAACCAGATACTGAAAGTATTTGCTTTTATAAATATAGCTATTATAACCCTACTTGATAGAGTTGTATGTTGTCAGTCCCACCCACACTCGTAACTAGGACATTGACAAAGACGTCGTATATCCTTATTATCCTTGCAAGTCAGATGTAATCGAGTACTGACCTCGGTACCTTGCATGCTAGACGTATCGCAGAACTCATGTAATCTTGAACTAACATGACAATTTCAGGAGTAATAATAAGCACAGATTATTAAGGAGTTTATGTATCTGTTCTTTATTTGAATACTATATGTCAATTCAGTAACCATAGCTATAGGTAGCCGAAAAATATGGAATTTCAGCATTGAATCTTTATTTTTCAACTAAATCTTCGATGACTTTTCGAATGCACATTAAATCGACTGAAAAAACAATTACATAGTTACTTTTGTGTAGGTGAAGATAAGGTGGAGGTGTTAAATACAATCAAAAGACGTAAGCTCCAGTACTTGGGTCATATAATGCGGAATAACGAATATGAACTGCTCCAGATGCTTATACAGGGGAAAATTCAGGGAAAGCGACCACCTGGAAGAAGGCGTACCTCGTGGCTCAAAAACCTCAGAACGCGGTTTAACTTGAGCACCAGATCCTTATTCCGCGCTGCTGTGTCCAAGATAAAGATAGCCTTAATGATAACCAATCTCCGGTAGGAGATGGCACCTTAAGAAGAAGAAATAATAAGCATACATAAGTAGTTTTATATACGTCAAAACATAAGTACCTAAATAAAATAGAGTATCAGGGGGTTAACATTATAGAAAACACTTACCCAGTATTTTTCATCAATAAACAAAAATTACTTACAAGGCTTTCAAACAGAAACTTATCATTAAATAAATTATTACTGAGATCTCCATAAGAAATCAATTATACAAACAAAGTAATATTATTATTTAAGCCCTTTCATTTTTATTATCCTTCACAATTGCAATTGTTTTGTCTTAGTGTTTCCTGAGGTACTAGGTAACATACATACTTAACTACCTAACATGCTTTATTCAGGTAAATTACATCATTATACATTTCAACTTAAAATGTGAGAAAACTTTTTAATAATTTTTTTTGTGACTTTTATAAATTTTAAGAGAAAAAAAATTTTAAACTTTGTTGTTTTTCTAAAAATCTTTAAAATTGAGTGAATATAGTAATTTCGACTCAAAGCCTCAAAGCCTCAAAGCTTAGATGGCAACTGGCTCTTAAGTGCAGCTGTCGGAATACCGACAGGTGCCTGGTGACATATTTTCAACTTGATGGTGGTAGCTGGCCAGTCGAGTATTACAAAGTAACCTACCATTGTGATATGGTTTTTTTTACGATATTTTCCTTCTTAGGCGTAAATTTTGGACAGAAATCGACCTTCATCAATCACTTTGGAAATATGGAATAGATATTTGCGTATGTAATCATTGAGAGATGATGCCTATCCCAATCTTAAATCTTCATAAAGATAGGTAAACTGTCTATCTGAAATCAAAATGACCCCAGTACACGTGTATCACGAAATCCGTATGTAGAGTTAATAAATCAACGCAAAACACGATTATAAACTATATCAAATGAAATTTTACAAAGAACGGTGTAATACAGTCATCGGCACTAAGCGACCCGACCCATTTAAATACCAAATTCACATGACCTACCCCGCCCGTCCTAGCTATTTTAATATACGAACTAATAGTTACATCTCAATGTTCTATGAGAGGTCTTGATATGATGGTCAAGGTGTGTGACGTACTTAATTCCCTTACGTATTTGGTTTATTCTTAACTCAACCGTATATTTAGACCGGGATTTATTAAAATAGTTTTTATGTTAGTGTGGTTCAGTGATAATGGAATTGTTCAAATGTTCAGTTGGTATATGAATTGTTGGTTGTTCTTGTGGTTTTCTTTCTACGTACATTATTTTTATTATTATTATTATCTATTCCTTAACTACCACATAATATTTTTACAATTTAAATTAAATCTATAGTATGCTATTTGAAAGAAAACTAAAGAAAAATAAAATATAAAAACTTGAGAGGTGTCAAGGGACACCCGGATGGAACGAAGTTATATAAGTTATATAAGTCGAGAGAGTATATATATATAAAAAGAAAATTAAAAAAAAAAAATAATAATATATATATATAAATTGAAATGAAAAAAAAAACTATATCTGGCTTGCTTTCTATAAGAGAGAGAGAGAGAGAGACAGACACAGAAACATGCGCACGCCGCACAGCTTTTAGTGTCAGTTAGTCGGGTGACAGCAACTATCACCCGACCCGACAACTGACACTAAAAGTGTCGTGACAAATTTTCCGTCTAGCCCCCTTTCACATTCACAACGCGCGATAAGGAACTTCGTTCCAATAACTAAATAAAAATATAAAAGATTTTCTAAATGTACGATGTACCCATGATGCCAGCGGCGTTACTCGGGCGAAAAAGTCTCTAGCTTTCAAGTCCCCAGAGGCCAAGACCAAACGTTTGCCTATGTCTTCGACTACAATTTTGGTATCAGATGACCATGGGCCCATGATTTCGACGCGAACATTTGCGACGCTTGACTGTCTGCCCGTTTTCTGCTGCCGCTCTTCCTCCGTTGCGCGTGTATGGGGTGTGTGAGGGTCCCAATGTATCTATACATATCACGTCCCATACTAGGGCGCGACCTAATCTCCACGGAACGGTATCTTACAATCATCCCTGAAGAAGCCGCTGGACTCCAGTCTTGCTGGAATAGCGGCGTGGCAAGTGTCCGGCGGATAGAGTAATTAAGAGTATATGTGATCTGCACTTTTTATGCAGGCTAAACCATGGCGGCCTAGGACATCGACATGGCAGCCACAACTGCGACAGAAATGGGATTCACTAATTTTTGCGACTGAACGAAGACATATGGCAAATATTAGTCGTAGGAAGCGAGTGCAATCAATAGCTAGATTATTTTTGGAAAATTTCTAGCAGCCTAGCTTTATCGGAGTCATTAGAGAAATCAAGAGACAAGCAAAATTTTGCTGCAGCATATCCCACTGCCTCTGTGACTCTCACATAAATAGGTATATTTTTACAGAAGAATGGATCACATACTCCTGAAAATTTGCATTTTTTTATAACGCTTTCAAATGTATCCAATTAAATGTTTAATAAAAACCGTGTTTTGTAGAGTTTTCTTTTTTACTCTTTTCTGTGCGAGTTTAATATTTACTAGGTCTTAACTTACAATTTAATGGGCACTTGCTTTGTACAATTTAAGAAAAATATTTAGTCTGTTTCACACCTCACTAACGGAACCTTACGCTACCCGACACGCACTTATCCAGGCATTTTATTATTATCTATATATACATATAAAAGGAGAAGTCCTGACTGACTCATCAACGCCCAGCCTAAACCCTTAGACCTAGGAAGCTGCTTTTTTTCACAGGTGTTGTTTTTAAGACGTGACCGAGGAATAAGAACGGATTTTTCGAATTCAACCCTTGAGGGGAAAAAGGGGTTGAAAGTTTGTATGAAAGTCGGTCATTTTTGAAGCTAGAATCATGAAACTTTGTTTTAAGCTAACAATAAAAAATAAAAAAACACGTATCTTAGAGTTTTTTAATTCCACCACTGTGGGGGTGAAACGGGAGTTGAAAGTTTGTATGGAAGTCCGCCATTTTTTGAAGATAGAAGCATGAAACGTTGTTGTTCGCTAATGTTTTAAAGCTAACAATTATAAATAAAGTAACACGTGTTTTAACGTTTTCTAAAACTCCAAGGATTTTTCGAAATTCTATCTCTAAATGGATAAAAAAGGGATACGTGGGTGAAACCGCGGGTGGGAAAGCTAGTAAAAAATAAAAAAATTATTTAAGTTTTTTTAATTGGTGACAAAATCCAGGTTACATAAGGAACACACCCGTGTTTGAAGCATGGGGTTGAAAGGTCGCGACCACTGACCGCGTCACTTGAAACATGGTATATGCCGCATCCCTGCTGAGTGACTCGTCATAAACATCTAGTCACAAGTGCTCTTTTTAAGGCCTACTACTTGGTTTCCATTCCAATCGATGCTAAATCGGATTTTACTAGGTGTCCCTGTGTACCCATGGGATCTTATCATCTCCCGGAATAGTATCCTATGTCCTGCTCTAAGATCCACATTATGTCTATAGGCACCAAGATTCATAAAAATTGGTTAAGCGGTTTTGGCGTGAAAGGTAACAGACATACCTGTAGAGTAACTTTCGCATTCATAATATTAGTATAGATATTGGTCATGCCATTTGGTACCCAATCAGTACATGACGCCACTGGTGTTGCAAGCGTCCATAGGCTACGGTAACCACTTACCATCAGGTAGGCCGTAAGCTTGTTTGCCACCTAGTGGTATAAAAAAAATGAAAGAAAAATAGAAAATAAGAAAAATGTATTAAGTTCAAGCGAAGTAGCCTCCTGAAAATATATTCAGGAAGGAATATTAGATCCAATTTAATTCAATTGGTATTAATATTCCTTCGCTTCATCTATTCGTTCTATTAATGTTTTCATCTCTTAAGAGTAAGAATATTATTATTATTCTACTAATATTATAAATGTGAAAGTTTGTATGTTTCTTGCTCAATCTCGCAAAAACGGCTTTACGGATTATGATGAAACTTGGCACACAGGTAGATCATATCCTGAAATAAAACATATGATAATTTATATCCCGGGAAAATGTCTTGGGAGTGAAACTGCGGGGCGGAAAACCATTAGTACATACCTATATTTATTACGTGTGTTTTTTTGTGTCCGCAAAAATCGAAAATTTGTGAATGGAATGACTTGATTTTTTTTTATAACGTTGCATTTTAATAGGAGAGTATTTTTTAATTAGAATTTCCTAAAGAAACGGTAATTCCAAAGAGTTATGTGAGCTAGAGATATAATAACAGTTACCATGGCAACGGGTGTATTTACTTCCTTATTAATTTATAACAGGCAGCGCCACAACGAAGCGTAGTTGAGTAAATTGGAACGGTATTACAGTTTTACCCGCGTGTATATTAAATTGTAGTGACAATTTATATGTAGCCTATAATCTTCTACAATAAATGGGCTATATAACGCAAAAATATATGTTCAAATCGGACCGGAGTTTCCCGAGATAAACGCATCCAAACAGCGTGTATTCCAACACTCTAGTAGGTAATTATCTTCTCTCAGCTCCACTGCTGAAAAAAAATTGCCTTGCTGAGTTTCTAGCCGGAGTCTTCTCAGTTTAAGTGTATAGAACCGGTGGTAGAGTCAATTGTAACGTTCATTAGTGCTTACCAGGGCCTAAACTGAATAAATGAGTTTTTGAGTTGTGAGTTTTTGAGCTTCTCTCAAGGGGCTAGGCTATTATATGATTATGTAGAGTACGTAAGACATACATAATACATTATACATATCTACAGGTTTTTCATGTGTGAGTGGTGTGACAATAAAATATATAAAACTTTTATCTACGAATTAAACAATTGAAATGACTTGAAAACATACTAAATTGCAGACATAGGTACTCTTTCTATTAGGTACCTACTATAGAGAATTTTTCAAATTTTTGTACATAGTATAGTGTTTATATTCCCGCGATAAAAAGTTGCCTATGTTACTCTCCGGTTCATAAACTTATTTTAACTTGCATATTCTATGATGCTATGCAAAAAAAACTCAATCATTCGCTTTATCGCTGCGTAAAAGAAAGACCAAACAACACAGGCTTTCCCATTTACTATAGTAGTAGGTGCCCCCGCGGTTTCATCCGTTTCAGACCTGTCTTTTTCCGGGATAAAAAGTATCCTATGTTTTAATCTATGGTAAATTGATCTAACTGTATGCCAAGTTTCATTAAAATCCTCCACAAACATACCTACAAACTTTCACATTTATAATGTTAGTAGGATTGAGATGTGAACATCAAAAAAGTATAATTTAATATGGACGCTGTCACCGAATGTTCTTTTAATGTTTTTATTCAGTACCTAGTTAGTATTTGCTTTAAAAGCTCCTGTTCAAAACCACACGAACATAACAGCTGTAGACTGTAACACATCCACCAAAAGAACGGCTCGCCTAAACAAACTGAAACAAGAAAAACTTTTTCGTCAGCAACACCATTAAACGCCACTTAATAATGAGTTTTATGAGATCACCAAACATACACACACTCGCGTTTTATATTAGTTTAGATTGAACGCACGCGGGTGGCATTTGGCACCGTACAAAAGTAAAGACTGCAGTAGACGCGACACCACCGAACAAACAGCTCGTGCCGCGCGCCATCCAACAATAACAGTGAACCAAATGATAAGCCGCGATTTAAAAACACAATCAATACACAAAGTGGACACTACTGTGCAAGTTATATTTAAACTGACAGTGTTATAGTCGAAAGTAAGTATTACATCAACTACACTTAATGTCATATATGTCATACATCCGCTCACCGAACTATGGTACGATTATTTAATTGTTGCGTGCAATTATTTAATGATATCCATGGATGATAACACGATGCTGACATTTTTATGAAGTTTAAATGTTTGTGATAAATGGAACAATATACAGATAGTTTTATTTAGAGCATTATGTCAACAACAGTCGATAACAGAATCAAATGTTTACATAAACTGTGAATAGAATCTAATGTTCGGGTTAAAATGGAAATAAAAGCGCTCGATGGTAAGGCATGCGTGCCGGGGGTTAAAGTGCTCCGTGTATCTGTATCAATGGGTATTCGAAATAATATTTTTGATAAAACCACTCAGGAGTACTATTTGGAATGTGTCCAGATATATAAATACAATCGCTAGCGTCGTCTCGATGCAAGTCTGCCTGGGCCCGAGGCAAACGAGCTAATTCACCCATCCGGGGCCGAACCGAACATCTACCGGTCCAAATTAAAATGATCCCACTGAATGACCACATATCATATCATGCTTTGTCCCACAGTTTTCAGCGACAATAACCCCGACCACATAAGTTTGTTTATTTATAATTTATAATGTTACTTTGATTGGTATTCAACAATTTTCGTTTTATACGACTATTTTAGTTTATTTCAAGACTTCTAATGGATTTGAAATGTTCAATTCTAATGGATGCCAATGTTGTTTGAACGTGTATATATCCAGATGGCTTGGCATTGGTGTTCGATTGAATTTTTAACATTTTCCGTTGATTAATTCTAGTCTACTGTATAATATGTAATATGCACAAGAATTTGTAATGCTAAATACTCATATATTCAATAGGTAGCATAGCAATTGACGTTAATCAACAAGAATTCCGTCATGACATCTAGGTGCAATAAAAAGCAGTGAATTTTTGTACTCATTCTACACACACAATCTACAACCAAATCCCAAAGCTTAAAGCAAATAACACCTTAATTTCAACCATTAAAAATACTGAAATTATTAAATTGTAATAAACTGCGTAAATATAAACACTTCAGTAACCAGAGGCACGAGTAAAGTCAATAATTGTTACTTCATCATCAATCTTATCATTCACCACTTTCTATTTATCATTAATATTTATCTATAAACGATATTCTTTCATTACCTCACCACTAACAACAAATAACTCACAGTATATTATTTTTGCTGTCAAATTCTTTTCAATGACTTGTGTGATATTTTTCTAAAATTCTTAGTCACTCATTAGACGTTTTTGGTCATAACATATTAAATAATAAGTGAATATCATGGGAAAATCTTCTCAGACGACCACCTGATCCCAAACTATTCAGAGCTTGTGGTATGGAAACCAAACTGATATAATACATTTTAATACAGACTTCATTATAATCAGGCCAAACATTCATGAATCCGAGATCTGCGGCGTGATAGGTATTCTAAAAACTTTTTTGATAAATCTCGTTCTTTTTTTCTTATCGTTTCCTAATAAAATACTCATTACAAATGTAGGTAATATGGCCAAAATATTCCATAGTAGATATATTAATCATTATACATAATTATTACATACTCAATTTTCGGCAAAATCTGTTACGAATTCTAAAAAGTTTCTGATCTCCAGTATACCTATAAATATAAGCGCCTGTCTAAAACAGAGAAAAGACAGAGAAAAACATAACACCAAAAATAAACGCAGTGTTGCAAACTGTAGTCAATCAAAAATCGAAAACACAAAACTAGATCGACGATCTCCCAATGAAATGCGCTGAAAAAGAAACAAGCATAGTAGAAAATGTCGCAAGGCCACCGACACGAATTCCTACATTATGTCTGGCCGCATACAAATGCGTAGGATGCGGTCTAGTCTGGCTAATAATCTAGACTTAGTTATAAGTCAGAAGAATTCAGTACATAAACTAAATTCTTAAGTACTTTAAGGCGATGATAGCTCAGTGGTAAGTGACGTCGGATACCGCGATGAAGGTCGTGGGTTCGAATCCTATAATGAGCTTGAGCTTTCGGTGAAGGAAAACATCGTGAGGAAACCATAGCACGGTGGTAGGGTACTTTGTAGTACCCGACTGGCTGGCTACCACCCTCAAGTTGAAAAATCTGTTGCCAAGCATTTATCGGTGTGTTCCGACAGCTGAACTTTAGAGCAACTTCCCATCTAGGCTTTGTGTGCTTACCACCTTTGGCCACATCATCACTTACCATGGTGAGATTGTGGTCAAACTTTTTTTATTCTGGATAAGCTTGTTATCCAGAATAAAAAATAAAAATAAAAAAACATTTAAAAGTTTATTCTTGTGTTATTTCCACTCTCGATTTTACAAATATACCTTTGCAAGCAAGTCTAGTTAGACTCTAACGCATGTTCGGAAAGATGATTTTGCTGAGAATAGTCGGCAATAAACTCAGCAATTAATTAGGTACTCTTTTTAAAAGTCACTTCTTAGAAGTGTTCTTTGCGTGTGTTGGCAAAAAAATAATTAATAAACACTGATAGCGGAGTAATTATCTTCATATTGTAAACAATGCTTGAATTATCTTAAGTATGTATTTCATTTTCATTATTAAGTAGGGGATTTATTAGTTGAGTGTGGTCTAATACCGCGGTGAAGGTCGTGGATTGGAAGAGCTTGAGCTTTGACGAAGGAAAATATCGTGAGAAAAACCATAGCATCGTCTAGAAATCTATCGCCAAGCACCAATAATTCTGGTAGCTTCGCGCGAGAGGCTTGGTATGTTCATTAACCATGGTTATTATGACCAAATTTATGACAATAGTTTTTACCGCTTATACAAAACATAAGAAAACTCTAAAGAAGTTCAGTTTAGTCAATAAGTCAAATTATTACATCGTAAATATAGTCGTCATCAAGAGTGGCCACGACTATTTTTGTCTACATGATATAAGCATAGACTAAGTTGACAACAATAAATTTCTTCTATGCTTTTCTAACAAAAAGATGCAGAATCGTTATCAATATATCACCCTTTCTTCGACCATCAGATCACAAGGCCATCGGACTAACACTTAATACATCGTTCACTCCTTCAATTCACTATCTTTGTCAACTACTTTATAATATTGCATTGATATCATTACAGCGAATTGCGTATGAAAAGAGCTTTACTTTCATCACGAAGTCGTTGCATGATAATTTCTGATGGAAATTTACCCGTGATTTTTTCCACCAAATCCTAAATTCTTTAAGATTTTTGAAAACTGATGTTGAAGAAGAAATCGTAATTGATAATGTTTATTTATGCATTCATTCAACACTCTTATTTATCTCATATTGTCATATTTGTGACAGATACCTACTAAATTGACCTAGATATATTATTAATTTTATGATTAATATTATAGACCTACATACTTCCTCTAATCTTAACCAATATACAAACTAATATTATTAAGACGAAAGTTTTTATTTTTTGTTTGTTTGTTTGTTACGATCAAAAACTACTCGACCGATTTAAACAAAATCTTTCACCATTAGAAAGTTACATTATTCCTGAGTAACATAGACTATATTTTTATCCCGAGAAAAGATAAGATCCGACGGGAACGTGGGTTTAAGTCAGTTATTTTCCTTTCAGATCCAGATTTACCAACAATCATGGGTTCCATGTTCAGAAGCGAAGAAATGGTCCTCTGCCAACTGTTTGTACAGCCAGAGGCAGCCTATGTATCCATGTATGAATTAGGAGAAGCTGGCGTAGCACAATTCCGCGATGTAAGTTGATATTGCTATTATTTTTTTCATCTAAAACTAGTACTTATAGGGCTCTGTGAACTGTAGACATTTGAAAAATTCCACCATTTTTAAAAATGTCCATATAATATCGAAACTGCTCGCAAAATTTCACGAGAATCGGTTGAGAAATGTGACCTGTAGAGGAGAACAGTCTGGACAGCCGGACATACGGAAAATTGGACAGAAATATGAAATCATTTTTGCCCAAGCTGAAACGGAGACGCTTCGCTCGCTCGCTCAATAAAAGGGTAGATTAGATTTACCGCTAAACATTATGATGTATTCTATAGATTTCCACATTAACTTGGATCCTGTTGGCTTCGGCAACCCTAACGAACTAACTCATCAGTTACCTTTTGTGAGGTTCTGAGAGCTCTACATTAATCAATCAATACGGTTGGTTTTCGTCAGCCTTTAACTAGAGGCTATCGTTGGAAATTTATGATAATGTCAAGGACTCAGAGTTGGTGAATCGGGTTTAGTCAAAGTTATAGCAATTTACTCCCATTTTTGTAGTTAAATATACCGAGTCCATTCGCGCATCCTGTGCGCGAATGAAAATTATCCAGGGGGTTATACAGGCAGTCTACACGTGACCACGATCAATTCAACTGGATTGAAACGTCGAGGTTAGTCAAAATTATATTTCGATAATATTATCCTGTGCGCGAATAGACCCGGTCTATTTAACTACAAATATGAATTTAGTTCGCGAAAGTTTTAAAAGTACTTTAACTCCCATTATTACATACTAGTTTTCATCCCGCGGCTTTATCCGCATTCCTGGGCGTCATATATTTTCATATACATATATACCTAATATATAAATTGTCTCTGTGCTCTGTGTAAGTATCTGGTATCAGTACTCATGCAATAGTTTACTCTTATATATCAAATTATGTTTCTTTTTAACAAGCTTTAACTGGTTATGTCTGCTTATTATGACACCCAAAAGATCTTGATGCTCTTTAATATTGTATATACTTATGTCAACTTTGTTCTGGTGCGAAATTCTGTCGTGTTTATACGTTACATACAACATTTATTGCATTTTATCAATCTTTTCATTTATGTGAAATTAAAAATGGCCATGTAGTGTGCTCAATTCGTCCATCTTTGTAATATTAATATAGCTTTTCTGTATAGAACCGAAAGTATATTTTTGCTTATTTCATTCTGTGTATTTATTACTTTTAATCAATTTATATTTGTGTTGAATTTATTTCATTAACTTTATGTCTGATAAGACATCGTCGTTTATTTTCGCCTACCTTTTACCCTGCGACTCGTCCCGTTTTTCGAGGGATTTTATATTTTATTTCCGATAAAAGTATTCCTTGTTTTATTTCAAGGTAAGTATATCGATTTTGCGTTATTGAGCAACGTACATACACACAAACATTAATTGTTTTTTAATTAGTTTTTTTTTAATATGACAGACGCACAGTTTTTGCTCTTCATAAGCAAAAACTATGGAACGAAATACAATGATGTATTGATCATCCTACTAATGTTATAAATGTGAAAGTTTGGATGTTTGTTATTAATTTACGCCAGAACGGCTGAATGGATCTGGATGAAATTTGGCATGGACATAGAGAATAGTCTGGAATAGCACATAGGCTACTTTTTATCCCGGGAAAAGATAAAATCCCTCGGGAACGCGGGTGAAACCGCGCGGAACAGCTAGTATTATAAAAGTTTGGATGGATGGATGTATGTTTGTTACTCAGAACGACTGAACGGATCTGGATGAAATTTGGCATGAAGATATATTAAAGTTTGGAATAGCACATAGGCGCGCAGTACCGCGCGGTACAGCTAGTTTTAATATAATTGACGTATATTTATATTTTTTTCTACTGTAGGTTGCCCTTTGAGCTTTATTTTATCGTGACATATCTGTGTATGTCTATGCGTTGTGATTAATTATAATGTTTAGTATAGATATTTTTTGTGGTGGTGGATCAATTAGGTACTACTAGTACTTTTTTTGATTAAATGTAAAAACGATCGATTTTTAAAATAACCTTGGTATGTCAGTATTCTACATTAATTAATTAAAAAATTACCATTATTCAACATGATTTTTACGTTGAGTGAGTACAATGCGATAACGTAACTCAAAAAAAAAAAAAATGTCCGAGGATATATTTAATAAATGATTAATCATAAAAAAATAATGGAACAGCAATATCTTTCTTCTCATTACACTTGTTCATTATTTTATTCGATTTTAATTTTTTCAATATTTCAATACATAAATATAGATTAACTTGTAATAAAAAAAACTAATAATGATGACAACTACAAGATATTACGAAACAAAATAAAGTCCCTATTACACGAACCGCTCGTTATCGGTCAAACATTCGCTGCAGTTATCATTCCCTTTATTTTCCTCGAATATATCGAAATTCCAAGATGATAATGATAGTAGGTACGCACTAATATAAGTATGCACATAATTAATATATAATTTTAATTAATTTATAATTTTCCTCGCCAGCGTTCGCAAGGGATTTTAACTTTTCACGGAATAAAAAGTGCTAAATAGCATGAGCTTTCGATTAAAGAGAATATCATTAGGAAACCAAAGCTGGCTACCACTCTCAAGTTGACAATCTGTCGCCAAGCACCTGTTGGTGTGTTCCGATAGTTGCAGTTGTAAATCCATTGTAAAAAGGTCGACAACACCCGACAAAAATCTGTTTGGCCTAGAAATATTCTTGATAACCTCCAAAACATTAAAAACGAAACGTACTTAGGTGGCGTTCGACTGCAGAAACGAAGTGGATTGCTTGCGTTGCATCTCTTCGTACCATTTATTTCCTAACTGTCATATCTTGATTTGAACCTGCGAAAATAGTTGTCAACTGCCAAAGGAAGGGCGCGAAAAGTCACAAATAACAAAAGCAATATATTCCTTCATTTCTACATATTTAAATCATCGTATAAATAAAGTAAAAATAAACATCCAGCCTTGACCAAAAACGCCCGGTGTTGCCGCATGACAAAATTAAATCCGCAATGAATATATACGACATAAATATCCTGTAACTGGGACTTCCGTCGTATTAGTCGTAGACAAGAGGGGAGAGGATGGAAATGCAATTGTTAGTACTCTATGATAGCAATAAGAGAATAGGAGAAAAGACATACGTTTCTGTATATTGAAACAAGCTTTGAAGTTTTCATCAAAAATCTTGCGGAAACGATATCTGAATAATTTATGCACCTTGTTTTTCGTTAATGTTTTGTTTTTGTATTACTATTGAGTTATTCGGTACTAACTGTAACCGAAGAGTTTTATCTTTTCCCCTAATAAAATGTATCCTATGTCCTTCTCCAAACCTAGGTGGGACCTACCTCTATAGCAAAATTCATAAAAAATGGTTCAGCGATTTAGGCGTAAGGTAACAGACAGACAGACTGATAGACAGACAGTTACTTTCGCATTTATAATTTAGTAGGTACTAGCTGTCTCCCGCGATTTCACCCGCGTTCCCGTGGGATCTTATCTTTTTCCGGGATAAAAATTACCCTATCTCGTATGATGATTTCGGGGATAAAAATTATTATACATCCTTTCCCACAACTTAAACTATCTCTATACCTTCATAGCGGTTTAAGCGTAACGAGGTAACAGACAGACAGACAAACACACTTTCGCATTATAGTATTAGTATATTAGTATTTGTATTAGTATTTGTATTAGTAAGTATATTAGTGAGTATATTAATAAGTGAGTAATTAGTATTATTAAATTAATATAGTTTGTTAAACAGTGCTTATATGATATTTTTTACCACAAATTCATTGTGGTAATAAATGATGTGTGCTTAGGCCAATCAACAGTGAAGAATAACCACGCCACCAGTACCCTGTAACTAGGCCATCCGGCGTTAGCAAGGCGTGAACTCGCGAGGGAAGGGGATAGAAGTACCTTTTTATTAGTAATTTAGCTAACTGGAAGGAAGAAGACTGTTTTGCGGCTATACCTATGTCTTTTCGAGGGGAATTCAAAATCTTAATACTCATTATTACTTTGTAGGATGTTTTTATAAGAGGCAGTCTAATAAATTCTTCACTAGGTATTTGACATTTTTGAACTCCCCCTAAGCCACTCTTTCAGCGACTCCCTAAATATTACGTTCAAAACTATTGCTTGTGATTAAAAAATAGAATACATGTGAATAATTTTAAATATTTAAGTACCCACTTGAGAATGTACATAAAACTATTCATAGTAAATTAGTCAAAATTAGAAAGCTATCCCACTATCTTACTAACACTTTAAATGTGAAAGTTTGGATGGATGGATGTTTGTTACTCATTTACGCCAGAACGACCGAATGGATCTGGATGAAATTTGGCATGGAGATTGATTATAGTCTGGAATAGCACATAGGCTACTTTTTATATAGCTAAAAGATAAAATCCTTCGAAACGCGGATGAAACCGCGCGGAAGTATTATAAATGTGAAAGTTTTGATGGATGGATGGATGTTTGTTACTCTTTCACGCAAAAATGGCTGAACGGATTTTGATGAAACTTGGCAACCAGGTAGATCATAACCTGAAATAACACATAGGATACTTTTTATCTCGGGAAAGTATAAAATCCCTCGGGAACGCAGGTGAAACCGCGGGGGATAGCTAGTTTGTTATATATCAAAATTACCTCACGGTCGTGCCACACTAGTCTGATATAACACTTTGCTATCACAAATAATTTTTTTAAGTAAAGTTCGTCTTCCTGCTCGCCCCAATCGTAAATTGCAGACATTTGTACCACCAGTTTTTCATAAAAATTATACTCGCAACTGTTTCATTTGTCGTTCATTAAATCTTTATAATAAAGAATTTACTGATTTTGATTTATTTAATAGCTCTTTAAAGGAACTTAAAAAAGATATAGTAAAAACGCTTTGTGCTATAAATTCTCTATTGGATACGATATTGTACCTAACTTACAGTATATTATGTTAATGTCAAGTTATATCTAAGGCATATTTAAAAATGAAGTAGGTAGGTATACACAGTATTTCTTTCTGTATTAATTGTTTTAAGTTGATTAAATGTTGCATAAGGATACTAATTACAATTACAGGAATTATAACATTTAATATTTACAACAAATGTACAAAATATACATGCAAATGTACAATTACAATACATAAAAAACATCTTCGAGGCTGCCGCTGCTGCCGATCGGCAAGGTTCCCAGAAGGCTGGCAGCGTTTCCTCTTTGGATGGCCAAGCTGATGCGTTGGCGGAAAAAGCTCCCCGCCCGCCGGTCACCCGAGGCCTCGATTAATTTTTTACATAAAATATTTGCGAAACGACGAGCTTCAGACCCCCACGGACCCATGGTCTCAACCGCAAAAGGCATAAATTGATAATTTGGACCAATACAGGCGTACTTTTTGAATTTTGAATTTTCCGCACCTTTCACAGCCGCTCCCGCGGCTTTACAAGTCACCGGTAAGTGAGATGGCGCAAGTGTATCGACACAAGTGGCATCCCACACCAACGGCTTGCCGACACTCCACGGGATCAAAGTCATGCCATCCGGCCTCTTGCCGTCGCCACGCGAAATACCGACTGGTTCGAGTACAGAAGGCACGCCGGCGACAACAAGAGCCCTACGGATAATATCATTAAGAGCCACGTGGCGTGAAATACGACCGGCGCTTTGAGAACACGAAAGCCCATGATGGCCGAGCTCATTGACAAGATCCCCACAGCGGCAGCGATGAGGATGATTGGACCTGGAACCAAGACGAAGACAAATGCACAAGCTTAATGTTATGCGGTCTAACAAAGTCCCGATATTACTAGATGGAATGGCTTGCAACCAGTGACCTGATTCACTCTGAGAGACAGCTAACAAACGTGCCCGGTCCGAATCAGTAGAAAAATCAGAAAATAAAATTTGCCAAGTTTTTTCGCAAAGAGGTTTGTCCCATTCTCTCTGAGAGTGACTCAAAGTCGGAATATTTGTGCCTGGACAAGCTACCTGCCAAGCATTTCTGGCATCGGATAGGTAAGAAACCTCAACAGATCCAATAGTTGGTTCCAAAACAGATCTGACGAGGTCACTCACACTGTATACCGAGGACAGAAATGCCGGCAGTGATACGCTAGAAATTTTACGCACTCCTAGGCCACCATATCGTACGGGTAGGGTGGCTTGAGACCACACTTTGTTGTCGTCTAGGCAACAATTTAGGATTTTAGAAAGAGAAATTTTGATCATGTTGTCCAAAGTTTCTAATAATTGATCGAATTTGAATAAGTGGGTGCAGCGGAGTAAATACGTAAACTTCGGCACAAAAAGACATAGTCGTACAATAAAAAATGCATAATGCGCATTTATGTCATAAAGTCGATGAGAGGATTCATTAAAATTTTGTATCTTTTGCTCAAAAAACCCAGGAATGGATTCATCTAAGACGGGGGCTCCGAGAAGAAGAAGCGAATCCCTTGAGATTAATTTAATATTTGGTGCCAAATCATTAAAATCTTGAATAATTTTGGATTTCTCAGATTCTGGAACAGAATCTGAAACTAGGATCTCGCATTTGGAGCAGTTAAAATCAAGACCAATTTTTTTAAATTTTTCAGTTAGAGATTTTAAATCTCTGATAACAGAAGTCGCATCACCTCCAAGAGTTCCATCGTCTAGATACCAAACATTAAATTTAGACTGTAATTTAGATATGATTGGTTGAATGGCCAAACTAAAAATGGCAGGACCGAGAGGATCGCCCTGCTGACAACCTACACCGGAAATGATCGGTTGTGTTTTATAAAAAAGTTTTGTAGGATGGCCATAACATTGCCACAAGTAAGAATATATGTCAGGACAAATATCCCTAATTTGTGTCAACATAGCGGCCCTATCGACAGAGTTAAATGCATTTTTTATGTCAACCTTAAGCAGAACATCACCTCCGTTATTTAAAAGAAAGGTCCGAGCCGCATGTACCGCTGCCTCACAACCTCCCTTTGAGCCAAAACCAAGTTGAATTGGTTGAAATAAATCAGTAGCTATCGGGAGAATGTGACGACAGCAAATTTTGGAAGCCATACGACGGATAGTATTACCCACCGCGATCGGTCTTATACCACCGTCTTTTTTGGAAAGGGCGCAAAGGTTGGCCCCATAAATGATCTCGGTGATGGGGCTCGGCACCTTTCCTGCCAACATAAAATTTATAAGAGAGGTTAATCTCGATAACAATTTAGTGCCAGCGTCCCCGGCGGCACCACAAACAAGATCTTTGTAATGCTGTGGTGTAAAACCGTCGAGGCCACCAGCAGAGCCAGGTTTAAAGGATAAAATTACATTTAGAAGATCTTTGGAGGTACAATTTAGACTGGTTTGGTCAGATGAAGGGGGATCCGGAAAAATTATATTTGGGAGCGGAGGTGGATGTTTAGACCTTAAAGCACAGAGGGTTTCAGGTGTGTCTGCAGCGACAACATCGCTTGAAAATAAAAGCTGTGCTGCTCCCTTGAAATCGCCGTCGTTGGCTTTATTTTCAATTTTTCTAATAGGGTTTGCCTGATTGATAAATTGACTTTTCGAATATATTGGAATTGAGGCCAATACTGGATGTGAACAATTATTTTTTATTTTTTGAGTTAGAGAGATCTCATTTTGCTGGCGATTAGGAACATGCAGCACCCTGTAAGAAAATGTGAGCAGTTCTTCCCAAGCACTCTGCGAATTCTGGCTAAGAATTTTGTCTATAGATAGACATAAAGCTGAAGCCACACAGAAACGTGCTCCGCGACATATTGTTTTATATGTTTTCTTCTTTATATGTATGTTTAATATTTCTTTTTTATGCATCTGTTCATATTGTAAACCGACGCACTTCTTATTTATTTTTGTTTTAAAATATGTATTTTCGGCACTCCTTGTCTATCACTTTATGTAATATTGTTATTATGTAATATCATTTGTAATGACTGTTTGCTGCCAAAATAAAGAGAAAAAAAAAAAATAAGCGAACATTACATTAACAAAAGCTACAAATACTAGCAATAATACCGGTAGTTTACTACGAGTCTACGAATGTGAGTGATAAAAATCAGCGTTGCCACAGCTGCCGCGTTACGTTGGTTCAATTCGGATTCAAACATGACGTGATGATTGCTTTACGATTGTAGTAACACGTTACATGATTGGTTTTACGCAATCGTATTTTTATAGACTTATCCTTTATTTTGGTACGTTAAAAATCACTATATCAGTAGATCATTTTAATAACGGCTTTTCTCTCGCTTTCCTGCAGTCTGTGGAAGTAATTACAAGTCGGCTGTAGAGTTGAAGTGTGTAATTTTATTTCCTCTATCGCAGTGCAGGCAATGGTTTTAACCCATACAGCCTCAAAATCAAAACTCATTTATTGACCAATGAGCACGCGCTGTGGTAGAGGTGGCTGTCAGATGGTACCAACCCATTTTCCAAGAAATTGGCACATTATTATATGGTAAGCCTGGTAAGGTGAGATGTCAGATGTTACACATCATATGCGACTTCTGTAAGTCCCGCTCGTTTTTTTAATACGGAAAAACAAATTTGAGATTTGAGTGGAGTTGATACCACAGTAAAAGTTATTCTACTTGACAATGAAACATAGTTTTAAAAATATATTATATCAGTATCTACTCAGTATAACCTTTAACCCGTTGGCTCGATGGGACGATTGTCCCAAAACTGCCTAATAAAGAGAAGTGTAATTAAAATCGTAATTCAAGTTATTGATAAGTATGCGTATCAGAAAAAACAATAATGCTCGCCAAAATCATTAGAGAGATACCTATCTGTAGAGGGTACCAACGTTTCTTAGTAACAAAACCTCTGTCTACTTCGTCACGGATAATGGAGGTCAACATATTTATTTATTTTATGTTTACAAAGAAAATCACAAAACAATGATTACGATTATCGTTCAAACAATAACCTTGACCTTAGTAGTCAAACGCTTACAAAAATACAGCATGCGTTAATATGACATCGCCTTTTGATCACAGCGGCAAGAGGCAAAAATACTTCCGTCTCTGTCTGCTAAGTGCCCTATTATTTATAAGGCGGCTAAGCCCATGGGGCGTTTTCAGATTTCGCGTGCCACCGTAATGCAGGGAAACCAGGGAGTGCCAGTTTCGTGACCTGGCTTGGCTATCACTATCGATTGCACACCTGGGCCCAACTCGTAGTTAATTCAGATATTCGTGATGATTTACAATGTTACTAGACTGGAAATAGACGTGGATAACTTTGGCTTGACATTTGTGCGTGGCAAGTTCTTGCCCATAACTTGCGCTTTAATGAAATCGCTGAATTCTGATTGATTGACCTTTATTTTCGTTGCCCTACCTTGACATTGGGCAACCTACCTCCCATCATAATTGGAAGCTATAAATTCTTTCTATTGCAAAATCAATACTCAAAGCATTTCTTATTCCATTCATTTCATTTCACTTTGCTGTTAGTGCAAACTCCACTCCAGTACTAGGGTCATATAATGCGGAATGACAAATACGAACTGCTCCAGCTGCTTATTCCGGGGAAAATCCGGGGAAAGCGATCACCCAGGAAAACCTTTGAACGTAGTTTATCTAGAGCACCAGATCCTTATTCCGCACAGCTGTTTCCAAAATAAAGATAGCCTTAATGATAGCCGACCTTCGGTAGGAGATGGCACCTAAAGATGGAATGAGTGCAAATCCCAGTAAAGGACATTTTTTATTACTACTACTTTACCACCCTACTAATTTATAAATGCTAAAGAGAGTTTGTTTGTCCTCAACGTCTGGACGGCACCACCAATCGTGATGAAATTAAGTATGCAGGTAGCGTATGGCGTGGCAAAATATATAAATCACCTTCCATACGGGAAACAAGGGTAAAACCGGTGGTCTGAAACTAGTTCTCAACGTTCTAAAAATACCCACAGAAAAAATGGATCCAGGAATCGCGATTTGAGTTAATATTATAGGTAACATTATAACATACGTAGGATAGTGAATCATATTATGGAATTTACCCCTTACGATAGTAACCTCTATCTTTATGTACGTACAAGGTTCAATTACATAAACACAACCCCAATACTTCATATAAAATTGGAAAAACCGTGTAGGAGCGGTCGGAGGCTCAGCTAATATTATTGTAATACATTAGGTTTGACAAAATAACACGTTATGTTCATTGCGGATTAGTAGACCTTACCTGTCATATTATATTTATGTTCATATTATGTCATGTCAGATTGTAGAATACTTTGTAGTCAGTCCTCAGTCGTCGCCTGTCTCGCTAACACCCTCAAGCTCAATCTGTCGCTTAGCATCTACCATGTTCCAACAGCTGCACTGTTGTGACAATCTGACATCTCAACTTGGTGTGCCACTATAATATAGGAAATAAAATTACTCCCACAGATTGCAGGAAAGTGAGAAGAAAGATGTTACACATCAATAAAAAAGATGGCAGGCATAATATGTAAATAGTTCCGATTTTACAAGCTTTATATGTATGTATGTTTTTCCGGGGTGAATCTTGCAACTTAATTTTGAAGCAGATATCTTTAACCGATTGAGCTGAATGAAATGTTGTATACACGTTTAGTTTGGACAATGCATGGTCAGCTGTGTGACGTCATTCTAACTCCAACATGGCGGAACACCTAAGATAGCGGACTATTATTTTTTAATGCAATCCTACAATATGGGTATCAAATGAAAGGGCTTGCTGAGAATAACTCAAAAAATAAAGTGACGTCACTCCGAATCCAAAGCCCGTTTTTAATTTTTTTTTTTACTTATAACTTTTTCTAATAGAGCACGGGCCTTCTCGTTTAGTTTTTATTCACTTTTATTGGTTTCTAAACGTTTCTAAACTAAAACTCATGTTTGCATGGCTCCTGCGTGACCCCGCATTTCCTATTTGAGTCGAAAAGTCCCGTCAAAATAGGTTCAGCCGTTTCTGAGATTAGGTGGAATAAACAGACAAAAAAATTAAAATAGATTTTTGTTAAAAGTATCCTATATACTTTTATGTGTCTTTAGTGAAAAGCTGTTATTTTAACATTACAAGCAGACACTTCAATTTTATTTGTACAGATTATTTTGTTGCTAGCTTCGTTGCTAGTTTATAAATTATGATCCTTCAAAAATTCCCAGTGGTAACCTTGACTTGTTACTAAATGTCACATACATCGCTCAGTGGCGACCAGCTCCGGAATTATTGTTTTTAATTAAAACGACAATGAGACCACCTCCACTCATCCCCACGCGTTCAACTCGTGCGCAGTTTAACGGGATGTTGTAATGGAGAAATTAATATCACATGACGTCTGAGTGTGCTGCAACCACTCACAACAACCACGGGAATGTGGTTAATTACTTTATTTTTATGTGCTTAATGTTTTGCCTTGTTGAAAAATATATATATTTAACTTTAGGCAAAATTACGACGTAAGCATGGCACGATAGAGTACTTTATATTACCCGCCCGGCTGGCTACCTACCACCCTCAAGTTGAAAATCTGTCGCCAAGCATCTGACAATGTATTCCAACTGGTGTTTTTGAGACCCAGTTCTATTCTAGACTTTTAGCGCTTACTACGTACGACCATCTTTACTTACTATTGTGATATTGTGTTCAAACACAAGGCTATCCAAAAAGTTAATAGATTAATACATAAAAGCCTTTACATCTTATGGCTCCTCTACACGTCGACAGATGCGTCCGCGGACGTCATGCGATGCATCCGCTGATGGATCTCCACGAGCCATCCACACGTCTGTAGGTCGATCAGTCTGTGTTGGTTCTTGACAGACGCAACACGTACGTACGCAAAATGAATATTAAGACGCTGCCGCAGATTTTTTATTTATTTAGTACATTTAAGTGTTATTTGAGTGTCTGATGGAGTAGAGTTATCAAAAAAAATCTTATTAATTCATTTCAATTTTGTGTTACTTATTTTTTGGATTTGACAGGCAATATTCTGCTTGATACAGCTCCAGGAATTTGAATGTTTCATCAGTGTTCATTTCAACGAAAAAAAAAACTGTAAGAAGCATGCGTGCACTCTCATTCGCTTACCGACGAACACTGATGCGCGCCGACCGCTCGCGCTGAAACCCTTTGATCCGTGCCACAAAAACCGACATCAAATGGATTAGTGCCGGGCGTATCTGCCGACGTTAAATACCTAACACAGACGAGCAGATCACCCCGTCTACACGTCGGTGGACGTGGCATCTGCAGACGCATTCTAAAGTCTGCCACCCGGACGCTGTTTAGATCATCTATTTAATGTTTCCTCTACACGTCGGTGGATGCGTCTGCAGGTGCCACGTCAGACTTTAGAATGACTGTACAGTCCAATAGCGACAGTAGCGTCCGCAATTTTGGCATCTAAGCTGAAGGTCGTCGTTAGATAGCTGAGTTGTTGATGCGACTCTCGTGTGTCTCTTCTCACGTTTATTTGCTAAAGTCCAATCTGTGAAGTGGAACCAGTACCTATCATGGGTTTTGCAAACAGGTTAATATTATACTAATAAATTAAGTTTAAGTACGATGCGTACTTCACGTTGTAGTTGTAGTCCGTATTGCTGGTTAACCAAACACCTATAGGTATTATTCTGTCAGCTACACTTCAGAGCACTACCTGCTAAACGTTCATGCTCATCTTCAGTCACATCATCTTCGTAAATTATTATTATTGCGTCCATTATCTATTATTATCTAATAACACATAATATTAAGTGATCATTTAAAATAACGTGACCTTTCTCAATTTATTACAAACAATAAATCATATATTATTTCATCTCTAAACATTTATTGCTGAAGTTTACATAAGTTTATATTCATCACACGATTTCATAAATATTTGTCGGAAAACTATTACAAGATTTACATCTTTATGTCTACGTAGATGAACTCGCAAGAGGTTGTAGTAAGACAACTCATTAAAAAACCTTCTGACGTTTTGCAGCTACTTCGGTATTCAAACTCAAACTCAAAATGTTTTATTCAATTTTGGGACACTTAAGGAACACTTATTGAACGTCTTATTGCTATTTTTAAAGCTATTGTAACTGTTACCACCATTTCCAAATAAAGACCTGTCAGGAGAAGAAACGGCGAAACAAACTCCCCGGTTTTTTTTTTTTACAATAGTCCCTCTTTTCTCTTTTAAATATAATAATGGATACATTGTATAATATCGTTTAAGAGGAGCAACTCATTGCCATGCTTTGCCATTCGGTAAAGGAAAACATCGTGAGGAAACCATAGGTTGTAGTAGGTCGGCGGGGAGGCGGAAGCAGACGGTCCCATAGCCCCGCAATTATGGCTAAAGGAGGTATACCGTGGAGCTTTAGTCAGTAAGTCTGACAGTCTGACATAGCCCAGCCCACCTCCGAGGTGGAATGAGAATTTTGCCACGAAAAATAAGGTACTGATTATTACCCCCGTGGCTGGCACTGGGATTTTAAAATCAGGTGCCATCTAAAAGTCATCAACACTTTCGTAATCTCTTTGATATTGGCATGGGCGAAAATTAAGTGACTCGCCTGCCAGCTTTTCAGACTTCTGACATAGATAAATATGAATTAAATAAAAACTCATCTTAACACCCCTAATATAAAACGTCCTCTCACCCCAAACGCATATACCGTCTCCGTTCCGTCGTGGGTAATAATATGATATCAATTAGACACTAACGAAAATAGCATCAATGACCGAGTTTTGTGGCACACACAACCGACATATGATGAATGATATAAAAACAAGAGGACCAATAAAACAGAAGGTGGCACGTGACAATTGCTGCCAATTTGTACATATTCCCTTCCAAAAGGAGCGGCGGTCATAAAATGTAGATACACTGTCATAAAATTGAGCTGTATGAATATCGGATATTCATATCATGCTAAAGAAATAATACTTGCTCTAAAACACAAGAGACCAGTAAACATATATCGTAACTGGAATATTCTAGTTGCAGCTAATAAAAATAATAACTGTTTCCTTTACTGAGTCATATACTACTTTTTTTGGGATTCAGTGGTCCTTAAGTTTAAATGGCACAGAATTCCAACCAATATTTATTAAGGACTATGATAATTACATAATTCTAGGTATCTAGTTAACAGTAAATACATTAAACATAACCAGTGGATTGACAACGCATAACAACAGGAAAACATCTTTATTCAATAGTAGAAGAAGATCTAATGGAAGATTGAAAATACATCTAGATACAACAAGGGGAATGTCGTTTCTTAGTCTTGGTCTTTTGATTTCTAAGATACATAATTGACAAGATGATTCACTCAGACTTCTGATAGAATCAATTTATTCATCGACATCTTTCAGTAGCAGTCGTTCTTTGGGCCTCCTACTCGGCCTTTGTATTGGCGATCGTTTACTACTAATCAATCCATATAATTTTTTTGTCAGTATGTTAATTGTTCTGCTGTCTTCCTAATAATTGACGCTAAAGACGATCGACTACGTAAGAATGCTCCTATTATCTACAATCTTAGATATCTAGAACTAGAATAGTCTCACATACATTTTGCTAATATTTGTGGGCTGATGTTTATAACATTACTTTGGTCAATATGCTTAATACTATCAAACAAAGCTCTGTCATTCATTATGCTTCGTTCATTATTTACTTTCATGACATTGTTACCGCCTGTTCCGTTCAAGAATTATTATATCCATCAACTATACCATGCATATTAATCTATTGATTGTGAACTACCCGAAGGTCGAGAATACTTGTCGGTCGGCCAACTTTCCTGCCAAAATTGATATTGATGTTCTAAAATAGGAGCTGGCTGGTGTAATTGAGCCATTTGAGGATTATAAGAAAGCAGGATGGCATCTAGTTTTTGAAATTAAGATTTATGGGGTAGTTTATCTTCAAACTTCAGCTCATAATAATGCATTTAAACTTATTAAGTGATCTTTAATTTTCGACAGTTGAACCCCCACGTGAATGACTTCCAACGGCGCTACGTTAGTGAAGTAAGAAGGTGCAGCGAGATGGAACGCAAATTGCGATGGGTGGGCGGTGAGCTTCCTGAACCACCTCCTCCACCGAAACCGGCTCTTCGAAGTCTTGGGCCAAGGGAGATTAATATACTTGAGGTAACTATCGAGATGGTTCTTTATAAATTTCATGTTCTGGAAGTAACTATAATAGACTTCAAGGCTACCTTCTCTTATTCTTCTTGGTTTCGATGTTTATCAAGGAATAATAATTTAATTAAGTACCTATCCTATATTTTATTCCAAGATCTACCAGTGTGCCAAGTCTCATCAAAATCCATTCCGTAGTTTTTGCATGAAAGAGTATCAAACATCTTCGCATCCAATGAAACGTTCACATTTATAATAGGACTAAGATAAGATGTCAATTATCTGGCCCATATTACAAGTTCTGTTTAAATTAGTATTATTTTCATGTCAAAATAAAGTCCGAGGCTTATCATCCATCCATTTTGTTAAAACTGCTGAATTATCGTAAGTTATGTGATTTTATCTCATCTCAAAGCAATGATTGTTTATTTTATTGTCGTTGCATTCATGTCTTACTGTAATTATATTATCCGTTAAGGATATTGGTACCTAGATGTTGGTAATATAAAGGGTTTCACTTACTGCGCCTACAGATACCAGTATTATTATCATGTGATTCATGTGTAGTTATTACCAAGAACAATAGGGCCTGTTAAGTTAATATACACAAAGCTTATCGTAGCGAAATTCTTTAGATGTATAAATTTCATCAACTCGCGTGGATTGACTGCATGAGTAATAAGAATTTCTATAGTTAGTGATCACCCACTTATCAAACTTCGACATATAAAAATACCTGGTCGAACTTCGATGCATAAAAACCGGTCAAGTGCGAGTCGGACTCATGCACCGAGGGTTCCGTACAAATTTTTTAGGTTTTTTTTTGAGTATTTTTATTTGTTGTTATAGTGGCAACGAAAATACATCATCTGTGAAAATCTGATCTTTTGTACTGCTTATATTCTTTCCCTAGTATTCTACTTCTCTTAGCCACATGAAAGTTAAATTCAATTCTCTTTAACAGTGATATGGAAAATTATAAATTTTTTTTAGAAGAAAATCTAATATGTATAAAAACGTACAATCTACTTCATTTCGTAGATATGATAAGGAAATATACATAAAATTTATAGTCTATTATAATATTGAAAACACAAACAATACGTACGCTATTTATCAATGCATCTGAGATTAAAATAAGTCGTAATACTTAGGAAAATGATTTTGCAGTGTAACACAATCCATGCTAATATTATAATATTACGTCCATAACTAGCTGTTCCGCGCGGTTTCACCCGCGTTCCCGTGGGATCTTATCTTATCCCGGAATAAAATATAGCCTATGTTAATCTGGAATAATAAAGCATTCAAATGGTGAAAGAATTTTTAAAATCGGTGCAGCACTTTTTGAGTAAAATTGTTACAAACATAAAAAAAAGTTTGCAAAATCGAAATCATTTTATTATGATTAATTACCTACTCAATTTTTTTTTATAAAAAATAAAAAATGTTTTATTTTTTTATTTCAAACAAGGTACCTATTTCTATTTAAAGAAAACACATAACAAAGATTTTTTTCTTGATAAAGTTCAATCTAAGAAATTAGCTCAGCTTAAGCTAGTGATCACAAACTTTTTTTGGTGTGTGTACTTACATACAGATCTTTCCTCTTTATAATATTAGTTTAGATAATAATATAAATGCGAAAGTAGCTCTGTCTGTCTGTTTGTTACCTTTTCACGCCTAAACCGCCAAACTCGTTTGCATTGTGTGGTAGGTACGGTAGGTACCTACAGAGATAGATGGAGGACATTCGTCTGGTCAGTGGTAGTGACGTCGGATACCGCGGCAAAGGTCGTGGGTTCAAAGCCTACAATGAGCTTTCGGTGAAGGAAAATATCGCAAGGAAACCACAGCACGGTGGTAGGGTACTATGTGGTACTCGACTGGCTGGCTACCACCCTCAAGTTGAAAATCTGTCGCCAAGCACCTGTTGGTGTGTTCCGGCAGTTGCACTTGAGAGCCAGTTGACTTTAAGGCATTGTAATAAGGTGTACAACACATTGACGGTAGTCACTTACCAGCAGGTTACCAGATTGCCTGGTAGTCATTAGGTATAAAAAAATACATAGGATACATACTTTTTATCCCGGGAAATGATAAGATCCCTTGAGAACGCCGAGTGAAACCGCGGGGGAGAGCAAGTACTAAATAATACAAAATGCTTTAGACGACGAAGTCTCACAAACCTTTTCAAAACGTGAAACTTTAGGTAGAATATAACAGTGTAATGTCAAACTAGATGGATTTATGGTGTTCACGTTTTTTTTTTCAATTAGCATAGAACGTGAAACAAAGTTTAAGTGAAAGCTTTACTTTAGTTAATGAAACTATATCGTAATTGAAAGATAATAATGATTAAAGTAACTCTTTTAATTTAAGGAAGTGGCGTGTCTCATGGCGACATTACGTGTAGTGCAGTGGCAACAGTATATCCGAGATATATCCATAACCCTACAGATATAGCAATACAGAGTGTGGTGTTGAATTCTCGTTTTTACTGAAGTTGTACTGATCAATTATAAACAAAATCGGTTCATCCGTTAAAGAGCTGCTGTGATTAGGGTTGCCAGATGGCCGGGAAATCATTGTCCCGGGATTACGGGTCTTGTCCCGTGTCCAAGAATTACACTTTATGGTCCCAGATTTCGAATACCTTCCACTATTTTTTTTCTATCTTTTTTTGTATGAGTAATGTACGTAGGTAAGTTAGTTTTTACACAAAATGTATATTTGGAAAATAATATGATTTACAAAAATAATTATCCATTTTCGTATTCCTACCGATCGAAGTTGTACTCGAATTGTCTCGGAAATGTAATGCCTGTATCTGGCAACCCTAGCTGTGATGCTACAGATATACGCACAGACACGCAGACATACAAACACACAGAACACACTACTACACGGCACTTTATCTTTTATAACACTCTTTTTCGTGGGGAGTTAACAATTATTTTTAATGTTTGGCCAAATAACAATAACAATAATATCCTGCTACATTCTCCACTCAGCCCTCCTATCCCAAACTGAGCAGAGCTTGTACTAGAAACCAGATGATAGACAAAGTATTTACGTACCTACTACTTTTTAAATACTTTACTACTTACTTTTTGGCTTAAAAAAAAGATAAATTGAAAAAAATCTCTATAAAAATTACTTCTAAAAATATCCAAAACTGTTAATTTGCTTATTTATCGCCATAAATCTATCCTCATCCAACTAATCGTCTGCTATTTCTCTCGACTAATTCGCAGGAAAGAATCGATTACATCGAATCAGAAATTCAGGAGATAACACGCAACGCACGCAACCTGAAGAGTGATTACCTATCATTGATAGAGCTGAAGCTTCTCATTGAGAAGACACAGATGTTCTTCCAAGACCAGAGCGCTCATAGGAAGCTGTCGGCTTCCGTACAGATATATAACAACGATGCTGTGATCGGTCATCTTGGGTTCATTGCTGGTGTGGTGACGACGGCAAGGGTGCCATCATTTGAGAGGATGCTGTGGAGGATATCGCATGGAAACATATTTTTCAAACAGGCTCAGATTGAAGAGCTCCTGAAGGACCCCATCACGGTAAGCTAGCTAGCTAAGCTTTAATGACTAGCTGTCCCCCGCGGTTTCACCCGCGTTCCCCGGGATAAAAGCCTTACTCCTTATAATATGAACTATCTGCCAGTGAAGGTCCTAACAGAATCGGAGCCGTTTCGGAGATTAGCTAGATGGAACAAATTGACTGATACACATTTAAAAAAATGTTTTTGTTATTTTAAATACTTTCATATGAATTTAGTAAAAATTTTGTCATTAAAATCAACATTCAAATCAATTTTATATATCTGTATAAATGATTATGTCATAGAGTTAAAAGAAAATTGAAAATTTATAAAACTACTCGAAATCAAGCAATTCTTTTCAATGTTTAGAGATTTCCTGTTCTATAAACACTGTAGCGGTTATATATTAGAGTATAATAATAGCTAAACACAAGGTGGGCAGCGAAAGTATGTGCGCTTAACATTACTACAAAAATAACTGTTACTGTTACCTAAATATTTGACTGTTTCACGAAAATAGCTAATTATCTAATAAAGCAATCCACGCACAAATACCAGTGTAATAAAATATTATGGAGTCACAAATGATGGCAACGAGCATTTTTAACAGATGTCTATAAAAACCCAGTTAACGTGTGCGTCAGACTTGAAGGGATCCCAACCTTTCTTGTTACTATTCTTAGCTATTGTATGTTTTGTTTTATCGAAATTAGTTTCATTCTGCCTACATGAAATAGCCGTTATGGCTCATGAGGTTGGAGGAAAGTTTTTTATGAAGAAAAAAGACAAAACAAACTCAATCTTCAAACTATTCCAATCCACACTGAACGTAGCAGATCCATCATGTCCACTTTTTCTATGAATAAACTAGTATTCGACAATCTCATCCATACTCATATTACAAATGCCACACGCGTCATACTTGTGAACAGGTGCTGCTTGTGGGGGCTGGTCTGTGCGAGTTTGTTGTTGTCAGTCATAATTAAATTTTTTTCATTCTCATCTTGGCTATGTGTGCTTACCACTTTCGGCCACATCATCACTTACCATGGTGAGATTGCGGTCAGATACAAGCTTATCCTAATGAAAAAAATATCTATAGATTACTATTTTTCCGCCATAACACGCAAATATTGTCAGTGAGACTAGATAAATAATTATTGAATGTAATAGGTGTAAGTTGTTTTTGAAAAAAGTAATTCCTCAGTTAATTGCCGGCTCTTCTCAGCAAAAGCAACCGTCCGAAGCGAGCATTAGAGTCTGACTATTCATAAGTGCCTGTGAAGGCCTATTTGGATGAATAAACATTTCATTTCAATGTGAAAGTAACTGTCTGCCTGTGTGTCTGTTATCTCTACCTTTTCACGACTAAACCACTGAACCAATATTTATATTTTTTTTTTTTTTTTTTTTTTATTCTCGATAGGCTTGTGTTTGACCACAATCTCACTATGGTAAGTGATGATGTGGCCGAAGATGGTAAGCACACAAAGCCTAGATGGGAACTGGCTCTCAAGTGCAGTTGTCGGAACACACCGATAGGTGTTTGACGACAGATTTTCAACTTGAGGGTGGTAGCCAGCCAGTCGGGTACTACAAAGTACCCTACCACCGTGCAAATTATATTTTGGTATAGAGATAGATGGGACCTTAGAGATGAACATAGGATACTTTTTATCACGGGAAAATACAAAATCCCCTGGGAACGCGGCTAAAACCGCCGGGAACTCTAGTACGTAATTATGTGTCTGAAAATGATGCACTCAAAGCCTAAAAAGATTTGGCCCTTACGTGTAATTCCCAGAACACACCGTAGTTACATAGTAATAAATTTTCAACAGTTTACTTGAAATCAATAGTAAATCTAACTTCTGTCAACATTAGATCTCTATCGAGCTTGATTACTGTTTTTAAAAAGTAATAAGAACTTGTTTAAAACCTTCTCCATGTTGGAATAATGATAACATGTAAAGTCTATTATTATGGTAGAAAGCATGGGAAACGGCGAGTGTTGGCCGGTCGTTGACCCTGGTGTTAATATCGATTTTACTAGACGTCATTACCTTTTTATAAGCTAGTACTCAAGTTAGAGCTGTTTTAGTTCAATAACCTCTTGACTCAAAAGATATAGGTTACTTAAACATTTAGCTTTTGAGAAACGAAACGTACATATAGGTAACTCTGTTTTGTATGAATTTTATCTAATACTAGCTGTTCCTGATGATAAACTTATATTTTCCCGGGATAAAAATACATATCGTGATAGTGAAAGTATCCTTTATGTTTACTGTTTTTGCGTGATTGAGCAACAAACGCCCAAATATCTAACTTTCATTTCTATAATATTAGTAGGAAGTAGGATAGGAGGACTAGAAGGTAGTCGTTTATTGATTACACACTTTTAGGGGAGTTACTTATGGTACCTTTTCTGGATATCACGTAACTCTACCATTCATGGAAATTGGTCAAATTCAGTTTCACCTCATTGACTGCTGTCATCATTAATAATACTAACACTACCTCAATCTTGCTACTTTAAGCGACGGTTGGTATAGACTTAAATGTAAATTTCAAAAAACTAGTCCTCACCTTCGCCCGCAGTTTCAACCACGTTCCCGAGGGGTCTTATCTTTTCCCGGGTGAAAACTATCTTATGTTTTATTCTGGGATACGATCTATCTGTGTGCCAAGTTTGATTAAAATCCGTTCAGCCGTTTTTGCTTGATTGAGGAACAAACATACAAACTTTCATATTCATAATATTAGTAGGAAACCAAAACATTACAATTACAAAGCTAGATTCAAAAGCATCGCATGCAATAAAGCAATCAAACCATGATGTTCAACAACTGTAAAATATGCAAAACTTTTTTATTGCGTCGAGTGCTACGAACAATGAAATGCATCATGGAAATTAGGGTCAACACAGGTCAATATTCTCTCAAATCTACGACAGTATGTTTTTACTAACTACAATTTGCTTATGGGAAAGTACTTTTAAAAAAAATATATGTTTTCGCGGGATAAAAATTACCTATCCTTTATTTTATTCCAGGATTAGTATCAGGTACCAAGTTTCATCAAAATACGTTTAGCCGTTAGGAAACTCAGTCGTAACACAGAGTATGCATTACATGCGCCTATATAAAGACATTCGTTGTGTTTATCCATAAATTTATTAAGGAATCCAGCGGAGATATCCTCCAGTAGACGTATTTAGACTGAAGTTAACAATAATGAAACTAATATTTCCAGGGTCACGAACTCCAAAAAACAGTATTCGTAGTGTTCTTCCATGGAGAACAGATAAAATTACGTGTGAAGAAAGTCTGCCATGGATTTCAAGCGACCCTGTACCCCTGCCCTGCCACCTACAAGGACCAGCAAGACATGTTAGCTGGAGTGGAATCTAGGATCAAGGATTTAGAAATGGTATGTGATTCAAATATCATTGAAATGTCATCGATTAGTAATTCACAGCAATGGTAGGAGAATACCCTGACTCCAAGGGGGTTAAAGACCATAGCACAACCGGTGCCTTTTGATAACTTCTTGGATATTATCGTTTCATCACAATTATTTGTTGCTAACGTTAGGTAAATAATTATCACTTCAATTTACACCAATTATAATGATTTAAATACTCCATTACTCTTTAAAATCAGGTCCTAGAACAAACAGAGAACCACAGGCACCTGGTCCTCACAAACATAGCTAGAGACATTAGCACTTGGATGGTGGCCGTGAGAAAGGAGAAGGCAATATACCATACCTTGAACATGTTCAGTATGGACATCGTGAAGAAGTGCCTGATCGCTGAATGCTGGGTGCCACGACAAGACTTGCATTTTGTACAAAGAGCTCTGGACGATGGCGTGGTAAGAATTCATGAACATATTAAAATATTGCCAATCGTCATTTAAGAGTTGTTTTTTGATGACGATGGTATCTTCATCAAGGATTTTGAAATAAATTATTTTAGTTTCGTCACAATTCTCTGTTGCTTACGTTTGATTATCACTTCAGTTTACACCAATTTTAATTATTTATATATTCCATTACATACATTTTGAGTTTTTGACGCCAAAATATTTGATGGGTGTTGCTAAATATTTAAAACAAGAAAATATGTTTGGCAGAAAGCAAGTGGCAGTCCTATCCCATCGTTTGTCCAGCACGTCCCCACAAGAGAGATTCCACCGACGTTTAACAGAACTAACAAGTTCACCAAGGGCTTCCAGAACCTCATTGATTCCTATGGAATCGCCAGTTACAGAGAAGTCAATCCAGGTAATTATTAGTAGTTCACAAAAATAGAAAATCGTCCATATTTAAGCGCAATTTTGTAAAAAAATTGTGAATTCCCACTTTTATGTTGAATACCATGACGAAGATAGCGGGCTTGAATCCAACAATAAGCTCAAGCTTTTAGTGAAAGAAAACCTCGATCGAAACCATAACTCTGTGATTGTAAGTTTATCGTCAAGCTCCTATCGATGTATTCCGTAGTTGCACTTGAGAGCCAGATACCTTCTAGACATTGTGAAAAGGTCGGCAACACATTCTCAATAACTCTAGGATTGCCAATGTCTATAGTGTCTGCTAGTCAGACTTCTAACAAAAAAAATAACAAGTATTTATTTTATTGTTTCAGCCCTCTATACGATCATAACATTCCCATTTCTTTTCGCCGTCATGTTTGGTGACGTTGGACACGGCATCATTATGACAGCGTTTGCAGCGATCATCGTCATCTTTGAAAAGAGGCTCGCCAAAAAGAAAACTGACAACGAAATTTGGAACATATTTTTCGGTGGTCGATACATTATATTGCTCATGGGAATATTCTCTATGTATACTGGTTTAATATACAACGATATGTTTTCTAAATCTTTGAATATATTTGGAAGCAGTTGGCAAAATGTATACGATGAGGATACGTTAAGAAATGAAAGCTCTTTACAGTTAGATCCAGCAGAAGCATATACTCAGATACCTTATCCATTTGGACTAGATCCTGCTTGGCAAGTAGGTACCAAAGCTCTAAGTTAACGTTAATGCCCATATTTTTGAATCTAGAAGAATATAATCAAAACTTAAAACAGGTTCAAAAAATGATGTGGTTTTCATAAGTTTCGTCTCAAAACTACTTTATAGGATTGATTTACGTTCTGCTAATACGGATCTAAGTATTCGCCAATTCAATTAGATCTATGGCCTTATTCATAAAAATAATTTACCTTTTTCATAACGTTATATCAATTTTAATTTTGATAAAAATTGGTTGAAATAAACATAGTCTAGTTATTTTATACAGTCTTTACTTATTTCAGTTTGCATCAAACAATATAATCTTCCTAAACTCATTCAAGATGAAACTCTCAATAATTTTCGGCGTACTGCACATGGCCTTCGGTGTAACAATGAGTGTGGTAAACTTCAAGTAATTACTGTATTCATAGAAATTAGACTTTGTAGTTATATTGCAACTATTAATAATGGAGAAGTAGTTATTAAGTATGCTATTATTACCTTACAGCTTCTTCAGGAAACCGGAGCTTATATTTCTACAGTACATACCGCAAGTGGTGTTTCTATTGTTATTGTTCTGGTATCTGTGTATTTTGATGTTTATGAAGTGGACCATGTATTCAGCAGTTTCCGAAGGTAATCTATCTAATATTTGGAGCGTCTGTTAATATCATTGAAACTAGAACATTTTCGTAACCTAAATCAGAAGGCAAGTTAAAATATTTTACTGAAGATGTATTTATACTTCCAGATGCAGCGTACGGCACATCTTGTGCACCATCAGTACTGATCATATTCATCAATATGATGTTACTTAAGGACTCTGATATTAAACCCCCGTGTCGGGAGTTCATGTACGATGGTCAACAATATTTGCAGAAGACTTTCCTTGCGGTTGCCTTTTTGTGTATACCGATTATGTTGTTCGGGAAACCGGTATATCAGATGTTGGTGGCTAAAAAACAAAAGGTAAACAATTTTATTTATCTGATCTTTTGGTCAAAAAGAGAGTTGTGATATTTGAAATTTATAACTTTTTACCATAGATGAATAAATCGTCGCGCATCGCGGAGCGAAGACCAATTCTTAATCTATGCTTTTTACATATGTTTTTATTGTAAAACAATCTTGAATAATTATATTATCAGATGCAAAAAACAGTTAAAAATTAACTTTCGTAGGTTTTTCAAGAGGGTGACACTTTTACTAAAGTCATTTTTGTACATTTGATAGGTAACTCGCTCAATAATCTCTCCCTTAAGTTTTTCGTACTAACTTACTGGGCATCCTGTATATTCATGTACCCGGTTTACATCTAAATTTAGCGTCGAAATTCATATTCTGAAAATCTTTTCACCAACATTATTGTTAATTATTTTTAGCAATATCGTCAAGGCGTTGAAAGTGGTGATGGGATGGATGAAGCAGACCCTCATGGCGAGGGGTTTGGTGAAGTGATGATCACACAAGCTATCCATACGATAGAATACGTGCTTGGCACGGTATCACATACTGCATCATATCTGCGGCTCTGGGCTCTGTCGTTGGCTCATGCTCGTAAGTGACTGCTCACTCTAGACTGAGCATTTTTTTGCTTGATGTAGAATCAAGAATACAATTTTGCTAAGCATACAAAATAGGTATTGATTATTAGATAAGGATAATTTGTTACTATACTTGGATTTTTAATTAGGTGGACTAATTTGACAGTTGTCGTAAGAAATATTTCTTTACTCAGAAATTATTTCTTAAAAGAATGAATAAGAATACCTGTGATCACTGATTTTAGATTGACTTTTATTGATAAAAAGTGATATGGTCAAACCATGAAACAGTAATTTTAACTATATTGCGCTCGTAACTGTCAGTTTAGTCCAGCTAATTAAAAATTAGACTATAGTTTTTCTGATGAAAATAAAAAGAGTATGACTCTAGATTTACATTATTTCTGTCCAAACAGAATTTGTTATTTGTGTTGTTATTTCTACATTTTAGTTATAATTGATTCTTATAATTTTTCCACTTGAATATAATTTAAGTATATTCCACCATTTAAACTTTTAAACTTATTTTTTTACAGAGTTATCAGCTGTATTATGGCAGCGAGTACTACGTATGGGTTTCAGCATGTCGTACACAGGATCAGTTATGGTTTACGTCATATTTGCAATATGGGCATTCTTCACTCTTGCCATATTGGTCCTGATGGAAGGACTTTCAGCTTTCTTACATACCTTACGCTTGCACTGGTACGTTATGATTTTTTACTAGCTTAACATTTTATTTTGACATAGTTCAATATTTTTCCTTTTTGTCAACACAATAAATATTTAGCTGCGTATATCCTAGGCTATGTTAAAGATGTAATTGATGAGCTCAAATCATGATTAAGTTGCTAATTTTTTAATATATAATTTAGTTTTTTGAACCATACGTTATTACTTTTAGTTAGTCTGTCTGTAACCATCTCTTAAAATGAGCAAGATTTTTTTGTAATGGTTTAAAATTTACAATTTCAGGGTAGAGTTCATGAGCAAGTTCTATGAAGGTCAGGGATATGCTTTCGTTCCGTTTTCATTCTCTGCGATTCTAGAACAAGATGAAGAAGATAAACCAATGGAGAGTAATGGAGGGCCTCCAGAGTGACGTGACCTTGAATAGCAATAATAAATTATAATTTTAACATCTTGACCATGCGTCCCATCGCTGGGTTGTGAAATAAGTTGTCGAGTTTATTCGGTAATAATTTATATAAACGTATTCATCAATTGCTATTTCAACAGCGGTGAGACATATGCTTCAAGCGTAGCAATTAAATAATAGTTGCTTACATTTGCTATATTGTATTGAATGCGATAAAAAAAGTATGTTTTAGGTTGGTCAAGTCAATTAATGATCACTCAATGTAGATTGGTCAACAAAAATGTCAAAAAATTATATTTAAATGCATGGTTAAAAAAATATGTTTATATTATTTATAGGTAATAATTTATTAGTATAGGTTACAGTTTGAATAACTAAGTTTTGAATCTTCGTATGACTAGACAAGTTAGCAGTTTTAAATGTCTTACAAATTATGGCTTAAGATTATATTAAGATGATATTGGTATTTGTAAAATACCAAGATAACAATGAAAAGAAACATCACTGCCTCTTTTGAATTTACATTTAATTGTACCCATTGTGACGTTGTGAGAAATATTTTATGACTTTATTATTGAAATTTCACTGCAACAACTTTAGCATTTGTTAATAGCCGTCCCCAAAATGGTTTGTGCTAATCTATTTCATAAAAAAATAATCCGGATAATTTATTTTGATGACATACCTACCTACTAATTTCAATCGTTTCTTTCGTATTTTTTACACAGAAAAATAAAAGTAAAAATAAATAATAACAATCAACACGCTGCAAATTATTATTTTTTAAATATGTAAACTCTCCCTTACTTACGTGATAGTCATAGAAGCTATTCTTGTAAATTCCAGAATTATATTTCCGTATCTTTTTGTTTTATGATGGTAGAAGTTTACGGATATATTTGATTAGTCATGTTACAAAATGTTTGCTTGATTGACCGGCTCGATTGCCAAAAAGTCGTTGATAGATTTTTACAGGTAGATGAATTTATGAGAGCTGCAAGTTAAATAAATGCGTGAATTAATGAAAAGAAGTACAAAAATATCTATTTACCTATTAAATCTGTATAAAAGACAAAATAAATATGAGAAACAAAGTGACATGTATCGATTAATTTTACCAAAGATGATTATTTTATAGTAAAATAATCTACTGTGATATTATATCACATAATTTCACTTTAAGCGTATCACAATAATATTAATCTTTCAAATTAAGAAAATAATTTGAAAATAATCTAAATAATATTTAGATGTAAGAGATTTTGTTATTTTTGTTAAATACTATTTTTGAAATTACTTTATTTCACTGTTAATTTACCACTGCGAGCAACTTCAGAAAAATATGCTTTTCTAGACTGAACAAGTATTCTTCATTTATGATTTAAGCAAAATGTATCCTCGAGGAATGCTTGTTCTATGTTGTTTTGCTTACTCTAGACTTTATGCTTTTATTAGAATCCTGATGAATATATATGGTGGTAAAGAAGATAAATGATTTATTGTTTTTCGCCAAAGAACTATAGTTTTCTACAATATTCTTGCATGTTTGTTAAAAAAAAGTTTTACATAAATAATTTTATTGTTTAATTCTTATTGCATCTATATTTAATAAATAAGTATTCACTTTTAATATTTTAAGGATTGTTCCAACTTGTACCTTTAAATCTAGTGAGCCATTTTTGAAGTCGTTCATTATTTCGTAAAATAGTTGTCAGCTCATAAAGATAAGTTATTTTCATTTGTTTTTATTAGATGTGATGTCCGAGTGTCTGTGTTTGTTATATAAAGTTTCATTGCAAAATTAAATGGACCAATTGGTGGCCTTAATTCATCTCTATTTTAAGACTTTACAACATATCAATAACTGCTTGAGGTCTGCTGATATCTTCTGCTTAAAAATAAACTGTTGGGCATTTGATGCCGTCTCAGAAAAAGGAATTTCTATTATGTATTTTGATAAATATTTGCTAGTGTAAATCTCTAAATTTAATTTAAATATAATCTTCAAGCTACAGTTTTACAATCTTTAGCTAAAATAAAGTAGAAGAATATGATAGTTTTTGAGAAACAAATAAACGTCATTATAGCAAATACGAGCTTTATTGACCTTTATCTATAAAATAGTCCAACGGCACAGTAAAGCTAAGGATATTTTACACTGAAATATTAAACGCAAAGTCAGATATGATTCATAGAAAAACACTCATTACATTTTACATCATTCCTCAATAAATGAATTTTATCCAAATTTTAATGTTATTTTATTATAAATAAATCCTTACCTAATGCATTCTTACACGCTATCATTACTGTACTAGAGATTTTAAAAGTATAATAATAAAATAAATGAAAGACTATGAAATCAATGGAAACATGTCGTATTGCAATATTATCAATTTAAAAAACATAAAAAGAAGTGCAAAAATTAACGTAGATATCTATCGAAATTCGAATATTGAAAGACAAATATAATTTTCAAAATCTTTTGAACTTCATGTCGACTTGACTATAAGAAAAACTTTCAAAACCCATACCATATTCAATAGGTACTCATAATGGTCACATATTGTCGATATGTCCCTGATCGCTTAATACATGAATCAATCTACCAGATTAGCTATTAGGAACATATCAGCAAGCAGAGAAACTGGCCTTTAATCGCCGATTATAAAATTCTTACGCTACGAGTTCTTTCGAAAAAAAAACTCTAATATTCATACAAAAAGTCTTGGTAATTTTAACTGTTTCACCTATAAAACCTCGTGTAGATCTTCTACATCAAGATTTGAATTCCAATATTTTTGACCCAAATTCCATCGAAATCACGTAAACCTCAATCGACTGCAACAAAGTTATCTATGTAGAATCAACGGATTCAATCTGAAGTTACACAAGAAATCACATCACCCTTGTTCTTTATAACCTTAATAACGCCATCGAGGCTTAGTGACCAGCTTTAGAGGCAGAACCTGCTGCGGTGCATGTTGTATTTGAGACCTGTCTATCTTCCAATCAAGACATTTACATTCATTAAGACGTGTCGTACATGGCACCGACGAACGCTCTGCATTTAACCCGGGCAATCTATTAAGCGCTTCAAGCTTTCCGCAATTTTCGCAGTAGGGCTCGAAGCGCTTTAGCTCGACGCTAGGAACAGCCATGCTTCTGCATCCAGTTGGTGTAGCGAGCAACATCGTCCTCCGTTACAGTGCGCCTCGTCTTTTCAATGGCGACGGTCAAGTCTTTGTAGGTGACAGGAGCTTCGAGCTCAGAGCGTTTCAATCGACGAATCTGTTCAGGGTTTTTACCGGCAATTTTTCTTCGCATCGTCATCATGGCTGCATCTCTAGAATAAACAAAGACAAAATGATAAAATGACACTACATAAATTACTCTAGGAATTAGCAGATACATTATCATATAGAAACACAATGTCCACTGCTGGACATAGACCTCTTTGGAGACTAAAAAACGATTCACAATCGAATCATCGAGCATCTCAAGCATTCCTTGGTTCACCTGGCAAACCCAACATGGCGCTCTATAAGACTCTAGTGACTCTAACGACTTCGTATGTCACCTGCACAAGTTACTGATATCCGAGCCGCTGTAACCGTCGAGCTGCCTTGCCACTTCATTTAGTTTTACTTCTTCAGCTAATAGCACATCACGTAGACATAACATTAAAAGCTTCTCTCTTGCTGGCTCTGAAAATACCAATAATTTTGAATTCTTTAGATTTGTAGAATGTTGTAATATCAGAATGAATTGTATTTGTTGAATAAGTTTATGGAACAACAAAGGTAATATCTTTACCATCAGGAAGTCCGATGTATATCCTCTTTTCAAATCTTCTCCTGAAAGCCTCGTCGATGTCCCACGGATGATTAGTTGCTGCTAACACCATTACAATCTTGTCATGGTTACTGTTGAAAGAAAGTTTTAGTTCTGGTGGATCCTTTACATCCTCCATTTTATACAATTATAATTAGCTAAGTTCTGAGTTTGTTATTTTAATTTATCTGTGTTATATTTACATTATATTTTTTAATTACCGATATCGTGTATTTTAAATAGCACACTAAACATTATTGATATGAAAGTAGATGAATATACGAATCCCCACCCGTAAGAGCAAAGAGATGAATGGATTGTGGAAAGATGATATGAGTAAGAAAGGAGTGAATATCGAGCTATAAAGTCCTAATACAAGATAACACATTTCATCGACCCCAAATAATTAATAACAGGGCAACAGATGATAGCTACCGAAAACCGTTCATCATAAAATATTTGTCTTACAAAGCAGCAGCAAGCCCATCCATCTGTATCAGAAGCTCGGCTTTGAACCTCCTGGACGCCTCGTGCTCTGAATCTGCGCCGCGAACTGCGCACAACGAGTCCACTTCGTCCAGGAATATCGTGCTGGGTGAGTAAAATGCAGCCTGAAAATAATAAACAAACTCATTAGAGTTTGTGCCAGAAACGGCATTAAAATTAATAAGCCACAGTTTTTGCAGGGTTTTTTTGTTACGGACATTTATCACACACGGCTATCTGATTCCAAACTAAGCAGAGCTTGTAATATGGAAACCAGATAACTGATACACTACTTACTTACTTACTTACTCCGTTGGCTCAGCGACCCAAAATGTGTCTTGGCCTCCGATACGAGAGAACGCCACTTAGCCCGATCTTTGGCCACTTCTCGCCAATCACCAGCTTGAAGCTCCCTCAGGTCCATCTTCACTGCATCTTTCCAGCGGTATCTGGGCCGACCGACAGGACGACGCCCTATTGGTTGACCCAAGTACGCTCTCTTAGCACCACGATCTTCTCCCATTCTCTCGACGTGGCCGAGCCAACGGAGTCTGCAAGCTTTTGTTTCACCTCTGATGTTAGGGTTGGCTACAAGTTCCTCGATTTCGGCATTTTTGCGAATCCGCCAGCTCCCGTCGGGTCTCTGCACGGGGCCTAAGATCTTTCGAAGGATCTTTCTTTCTGCGACCAAGAGCCTATTCTCTTCCTTTTTTGTTGGTTTATTGGTTTTATTACAGTTTTGTAAATTTGTATTTTAGTAATTCGGCTAAGAAGCTTGGACACTAAAACCTTGTGCAGAGCCGCGCTACATCGTAGTGCACTTTGGATGCGGGTATCTATCTCCTCCTCTCGAGTGTTCGTGTCCGTTATGGTGCAGCCTAAGTATTTAAATTTTGACACGCCTTTGTAGGTGGTATCTCCAACATGTAGGTCATTTCTGGCGACTCGCGTATTTTTGTAACGCCTCATGTGGAGATATTCCGTTTTCTCGTGGCTTATCCTTAGTCCCACCTTCAGAGCTTCAGTTTCTAGGACCTTTGCAGACTGTTGCACCTCACTGCTGCTCCCTCCAAGCAGGGCCAGATCATCGGCATACCCTATCACCGTATGTTTTCCATTCAGTTCTGTCCCTGCATCTAGTGCTAGCACTTTTCTCAGGACATGCTCTAGAACTAAGTTGAAGAGCATAGGCGATAGGGCGTCTCCTTGTTTCAGTCCTGTGACAACAGTAAATTCATCCGTTAGCTCGTTCTGGACTCGAACTCTCATCCTGCTTTCGTTCGTGGCCACTTCAACCAAGTTGACTAGCTTTTTTGGGATATTAAAGTTCCTTAAGATGTTATAAAGGGCTTCCCGGTCTATGCTGTCGTAGGCCTTGTTGAAATCCACGAAAAGGGAGTGAAGACTCTGTGCAAATTCCCATTTCTTCTCCATTATCTGCTTCAGAAGAAATATTTAGTCAGTTGTACTACGGTTCGGCCGAAACCCAGACTGATAATCACTAAGGATTTTTCCCGTGTGCGGTTCCAGGCTTTTGAGTAGTACATATGACAAAACCTTATAGGTTGTTGGTAACAATGCTATTCCGCGGTAGTTATTGCACTTCCTCTTGCACCCCTTTTTGTAGATTGGGCAGATTACTCCCACATTCCATTGTCCAGGCTGTTGTTCTGCCTCCCATACCCTGTATAAGAGTTCGTAGATCTTGGATTGAATAGCTCCTCCACCATACTTCCAAACTTCCGCGGGTATGCCATCAATTCCTGGAGCTTTATTGTTTTTCAGCCTACATATACTATACTATATACTACATATACTTTTTTCTAAATACATACTTATATAGATAATTACACCATACTCAGGACAAACGGACATGTTCATGCACACAAATGTCTTTTTTGGATGGGAATCGAACCCACGGCCTGCGGCGTGATAGGTAGTGTGTTAACCACCCACGCCAACCGGCCCGTCAAATAAACGTACTATATTGGTTTCATCCATCATCAGAAAGAAATTCTGATATTTTGTCACTTACCATCGCAAACAGCAATCGTACAAGTTTCTCAGAATCCCCTCTGTATTTGGAAGTTAATGTGGCAGATGATACATTGAAGAATGTAGTCCTGCATTCTGTTGCAACAGCTCGAGCTAGGAGCGTCTTGCCTGTTCCTGGTGGACCAGTCAGTAAGACGCCTTTCCAAGGTCTTCGGATGCCCTGTGAACAAGAAAAATTAAACACTGAAGTAATGTATTCTAGGCTTAAAAATAAATTACAGCAGTGAGTCATACATTTCATAGAAATGGACTAATATATGTATAACAACACAAAAATCAATAATTACAACTACATTCCATTATCCGTCATAATAATATGCCCCCTATGTAGCAAATGTTTTAGTCTATCTGTCTAGCTTAGAAAATTTCGAGTTTATTTTGTAAGGTTTTTTCATGCAAAACCATGGTTGGCAAGGCGATGATAGCTCAGTGGTAGTGACGTCGGATACCGCGGCAAAGGTCGTGGGTTCGAATCCTACAATGAGCTTGTACTTTCGTTGAAGGAAAACATCATGAAGAAATCACAGAACAGTGGAAAATCAAATTCAAATGTACAAATTGAGTATCAAAATAAAGCCAAAAACTAATGGCGAGCCCAAACCAATTTATGCAAAGTAACTTAGTTTGTATGTCTGCTTGGTTTAACTTGAATCGCAAAAAAATTTATTCTATTGTTATCTTATTGTTTTCCTGGCACTTTTGTCCCTTTGATAGCATAGCTATAGCTGAATAGATTTAAATGAAATTTAGTAGAAGAACATAGGCTACTTTTTTAAATCTATCCACTCGAAACAAACTCTCAAATTCGAATGATTAAAACTTCAAGTTTGGACTTGAAATAAATTTGAACCGTGAAATGGAGTAAAAAAAGTGATGATATCACACACGCAAATCATCAATTTACTGTTCGGGTCCAGTTAATGCTCACAACCTCAATTGTATTATTACGATGGCCCAGATATTTTGGTTACCTTTTTGTACCCTTAATTTATCAAAGAATATCCCTTAGTAGCTCTCTGATAGTTCAGACAATCAACGTATATAAAAAGTTGTTGGTTTCTATTTGTGTATGAATGCGGTGAATGGCCGCTGCACCTTTACTAATTGAATGAAAACATTTTGTTTTAATTCATTTCATAGGTAGATCACCTATAACCTTTTATGAGTTTTGAAACGATTATTCTATTTATTCTTTCTAATAACTTTTCACAACTTAAACATGTAGACTATTCTTGTAAATTATCGCCAAACAATAATGAGATAGACTAGAAATAAATTTACCTTGAAATAATCAGGCATAACTAGCGGCAACACCATCGCCTCTTGAAGAACTGATTTGGCATCATCTAATCCTATGACATCCTTCCAGCGAACAGCAGGACTCTTCTGAAGTATTTCCCTTTCTAGCGTTTCCACTAAATGCAGATCAAATCCCGTCGCATCGAAAACTTTTTCGTCTCTTTCTAGAATTGTCACGTCACCTTCATTGGGCATATTATTATCTGTTTTTCTGAGTATAGGTTTGATTGGAACTAATTGCTTTCGATTACTTCGAGGTACTCTTTCTACTGATCTGCATTTTCTTCCACTGCCCATGGAAGATGAGGAAGTCTTTCGGGTGACTATTACAGGTAGAGTTGGTTGTTGATTTGAATCGCGTTTTCGCAATGTTGTCGCCCATTTTTCTGTGGTGGGGTCAGTTTGTTTTCCTTGGTCTAGAGATTGTTCTGTAAATTTGCTTGCTAGTGTTGGTTTGACAACTGTAACAAATACATTTCAATCTACTGAAGGATTTAGCATTAAACTATCTGTAGCATTTATCATCATCATCATCATGTCAACCAGAAGACGTACTGCTGGACAAAGGTCACACCCAAGGATCTCCACAATGGCCAGTCTTGCGCTATCCGAATATATCATGCAATGGAATAATTTGAGACACAAAAAATATATTACAAATGTATAGGGCGACAATATAATAGTCTGAAACTCAGTCCTCGAAACTAAAATCAATATACCATATTTTTTAATCTTTTCAAAATAGCTATTTAATTTTCTAATGAAGTCGATCCTAAGTAAACGCTCAGATACATTGCTCTCAAATACATCTCATACTACCACTTAAGTACGAATCATCCCTAGCAAGTAGTTAGTGACTCCCTTAACACGAAAAACACTACCGCATCCTTCATCCGTCGCTTTATCTTGCATAACTAATGACTTTACAGTGAACTCCACGAGTATAGTATTTAACAAATCTTTATAGTCTTTTTAATCCTGCTATAATGGATTTTTATTATTCAATCAAGCAAAAACGGCTGAACGTATTTCATTGAAACTTAGCACACAGGAAGATTTTTTTTATTCCTGAAACTAGAACGTAAAATACAAATGGTCACCTTGTGTAGGCAGGTGCCTCGTACCATTAGCAGCATGAGTGTCTGAGTGGGCCTTCGTCCGCTCTCTCCTTACTTCACTCCTCTCAGACCGAAGGCCATCACGAGGCGGGTCCTGGTTTTTACTATCGCAATTTCGTCGCGTCGTCATCCGAGCGAAGCCGAACGGAAGAGTTTCCACCATCATGCGATCCATCATCCTGGCCATTTGGTGGAAGCCTGATGATGGGCTAAGACAAACAAATCTTTGGTGAAATAAGGCTCAATGGTAGTGACGTCGGATACCACGGCGATGGTCGTGGGTTCGAATTCTACAATGTGGTTGAGCTTTAGTTGAAGGAAAACATCATGAGGCAACCACAGCACGGTGTCAGGGTACTTTGTAGTACTCCACTGGCAGGCTACCACCTTCAAGTTGAAAATCGGTCACCGAGCACCTGTTGGTGTGTTCCGGCATTTGCACTTGAAAGCCAGATGCCTTTAAGGCATTGTAATAGTTGTACTGTACTAAACATTGGAAATCCCCCTGCTATGGCTAAGTCTATAGGCCACGGTAGTCACCATCAGGTGAACACGCCTGCCTCGTGGTCACTAGTGGTATAAAAAAAGGTAACGTGGGATAAGTAAGGCATTTTTCGATTATTTTCAGAAATTCCGAAGCATGATTTACCTATGATATTATTAGAAATTATTAAAGATAAGAGTTGAAACTGTTTGTAGTAATTTCTGGAGTGGAAGAACTCATTACTTTGATCAACTGTGACTATAATGAATAATTGTGAAATCTCGAGAACTTATAACTAGGTGTATTTTTGTACTTATAACTAAATGTATAGAGCAGCAGATCTTTTTCGTGTTTTCAAAGTTGTTCTCACTGTTCAATATTGGTGAGATCGGTGAGTATTTCCTCCTTTGTGATGTCATTAACTTCAAACCCATCCTGTTCCTATATGTCTGTTACTTATAATAGAATTCTATGGTGAGACATTCATTCCAAACAAAGCTATTTAAGCTATAGTCCTCAGTCCAGTGCCTAACTAGGAAAGTAGTTCTACATTGGAAAGTAAACTTGCTTATAAGGGTAGGTATATCTAAATAGGTACTATATAATGTTGACTCAAACCATACGTACCCAAAGGAAGGGTCATGCTCAAAGAACTGTCTCAGACCTCCAACATTTGGATACAAAAAATCTCCGAAACCAAAATTCATCGTGCGCCTCAATAATCTCCAAGAATTAACTAACATAGGGTTATTTTTTAGAGTCACATTGAAAAACAGGTCACCATGAGGTTATGAAAACATAATTTTCTTAACTATTGCTATGGAAAGTATGTCATTACTTTTGTTGGACCGGGTTGTTGGAAAATCGTGTGCTATTTGACAGATTTGTTTAGGTGCGGTTGCTATGGTAACGCGTTTGCGGAAACCCTGGTTTTGACCGCAAGATTGGCTACATGTGACGCGCAAGTCACGACAAAGTTCACCGCGTTCGCCGAAACCGAAAATAAACTCTATGCTTAAGAAATATGTTTTTTTTTTTTACGGTAAATAGATTGTGTTTTGTGGGTTTTTGGGTCCTTGTTCAATTTTCAGCAATGTCATTAATCTTATCCTGTAGAAGAGTGTTATAGTGAGCTAGAATTATTATTTACGTAGACAACGATTCAACAGTCATTCTTATTCGATGAATGGCAATTCTTTTTTGCGATCTTTTTTTTTCAAGCATAACCCGAAACTTGAAACATTTTCAATTAAAATACTAGCCATTTTGTCATATTTTAAAACAATTATTAAAATTATAAAATATATCTACTTTCGGGGAATGCACAAGCATAGTGGTAATTTTCAATCAATTGAGCTTTTCGATGAATCCTTTTTACATTTAAACTTTTCAAGGTATCGATATATGATATACTGAACTGACTACTATTTATGGTCTACAATCGAAAATTTTATAAATAATCTGATAATAGCTCGCCAATTACTTGATCTACTTTTCAGACTTGAAAAGTAAATTGCAGCAAGGTAATTGAACTGGCTGTTCAGTTTAGTGTTTACCCTTCAACGAAAACAGAACAGGGTAAACTTGACAACATCGGCCGCCACCTTCGCAACCCAATGTGTGCCAAAGTTCAATGACTAGACACCTTATGTGGGGGTCAGTGCACTGAAACTGGCTTTCATTCATTCGTGATTCAATCGATAGTTGAAAGATTCATAGACGTGATATGCGTTATTCTAATTATTTCTTACCTATAATTTACAATGATTACTTATCCAGTTAGTAATATTTGGGGTCTATTCTTAAATGATAACAGACGCCTTGTCAGTGTTATAGCTATTTATAAGCCCCCCCCCCCCCTTAACATAGGGTACTTAATTGATCTTTTTTTGCAAAAAAATAATTATTATTTTTATTGATAGTTTGACAATTTTATCAATCATTTTATTGTTATTATTTATTTATTTTAAGGCTTTAGTTACAAGACTATCAAGTCTAAACCATTTGTTTATTTTTAAATTCTTCTTTTATGTTAAAGTCACATTATAATAGGTCTTTACCTATGAAATTGCCGTTCTGCAGTACTGGCCATTTCAAATCAAAATAATTTTTGTTTGGCTAAGAATTCTAATTTCAAATTAATTTTATTTTAAACACATGGATTTTTTTTTCCAAAAGTAGTCATTTGTTTATTGATTTGTGTTACATTTTCATCGCATTTCAATCTTTTTCGCCATCATGGATACCTACGTTAAAAAATCGAGTAATTATGGAATATGAGTATCGTCGTGGCAGCAACGCGGCACAAGCGGCACGCAACATCAACGACGTTTTCGGAGCTAAAACTACAAACCAACGCACCACCTGTTATTGGTTTGCTCGCTTCCGTTCTGGAAATTTCGACCTGAAAAATGAACCTCGCGGTCGTCCGAAGACTTTGGTTGACAATGACGAATTAAAGGCGATTATGGAAGCTGATGATACACAATCTACGGCTGAATTAACAGCAGCTTTCGACGTTAGCGTCAAAACTATATTGGTCCATTTGCGTCAAATTGGCAAGGTAAAAAATTTTGAACCGCATTGTTACCTGCGATGAAAAATTGATTCTGTTTGATAATCGTAAGCGCTCAGTAAGTTGGTTGGATCCTGGTTCAGCACCTAAACAATGCCCTAAACGAAAACTTACCCCTAGAAAAGTGATGGTCACTGTTTGGTGGTCTAGCGCCGGTGTGATTCATCACAGCTTCTTATCAAACGGGGTGAGCATTACTGCAGATGTGTACTGTGAAGAACTGAACACAATGATGGAGAAGCTCGCACATCTCCAACCAGCATTGGTCAATCGCTCGTCTCCGCTGCTCCTGCACGACAACGCACGACCTCATACTGCACAGCAGACGGTCTCCAAGTTGCAAGAACTGGGGTTGGAAGCTCTCCGTCATCCGCCCTACTCACCAGACCTTGCGCCTACAGACTACTACTTTTTCCAGAATTTGGATAACTTCTTGGCCGAAAAAAAATTCAATACCCGAGAGGCAGTACAAAATGCCTTTGAAGACTTTGTTGCCTCCCGTCCAGCTGATTTCTTTAAGAAGGGCATCAATAAACTGCCACTGCGTTGGCAAAGATGCATTGATTGCATGGATGATTACTTCGATTAATACAAATAAAAAATACATGAGAAAAAATCGTTTAAATTTTTTCATACAAAACGGCAATTTCATAGGTAAAGACCTAATATCACATTCACAGTCAGTCAGCTCAAAGCTCATTGTAGGATTCGAACCCACGACCTTAAAACTGGTGACGAAACAATCCTCTATACTCAAAAAAGCTTGTTTTGTTTTAAGGCGATGATAGCTCAGTGGTGGTGGATACCGCGGCAAAGGTCGTGGGTTCGAATCCTACAATAAGCTTGAGCTTTCGGTGAAGGAAACCATAGCACGGTGGTAGGGTACTTTGTAGCACCCGACGGGCTGGCTATCACACTCAAGTTGAAAATCTGTTGCCAAGCACATATGCAGCTTGAGAGCCAGTTCCCATCTAGGCTTTGTGTGCTTACCAAATTCGGCCACATCACTTTCCATGGTGAGATTCTGATCAAACACAAGCTTATCCAGAATTTAAAAAAAAATGTAGGTAGGTACCTTCATACTATACTTTTCGTCATAATGGGGAAACGGATTGTAATAACACTTGGCGATTATCATGCATGAGGCTACTTTCTCCCGTATCCATTTTCATAATAAGGACTAGATTAGTGTGAAACCGCGGGATAAAAGCTAGTAGGTATTAGGTATAAACCTATTAATGACCTTTAAAGCAAAGGGACCTTTAACAATCTATTTTTGTAAAGACGAATTCCCTTAATAAAGACATATCACTTTACACTTGTCAAGAACAATTGGATAAACTTTATCGTCATTGAAAATAATCGCAAAATACACTAACACCTACTCCTTATGCCATCATAACGCTACTTGAACTGTAATCCAATGATACAAAGGTTCAAAGTTGCTTAAAATTAAAATGTATGTGGGCGACATCCTTCTGTTCTGGAGATGGGAATAGAGTGTTTAACTGCAGTCAAGGTAAAATGTATCTAAATTGAGGTTAAGGATAAACAAACATAAAATTATAATAGGGATAAAATGACATATCAAATCAGCTTATTTTCATTAAATGTCAAAACGATAGTTTATAAGGAGTTTTGTGTGAAATACTGACTTGTGACGTCATGAATGTACTTCATTAAAAGATGTACTCTTTGTCGTAAAATTGGTGATTAAAAATCATAAAAAGGAAACTAGCTTAGGCTGTGCGATGATAGATCAGTTAGTTCAGGATAAGTATTTTTATATGTATAGATTTTATTGGCACGACGGTAAGCGGTTTTGTCCCAAGTTGAAAATTTATCATCACCTACCTGTATGCAGCTGCCTTCAAGGCATTGTAAGAATGCCGGCCGGCACACTTACTATCAGATGACCCTGCTTGCTTATCAGACTATTCAACATTGCATGTTTGCATCAATCACTAGTATTATGAAAAAAGGCTGTCGTCATTAGACATAAACGTAAAATCAATTTAATTGTATAGCCATCCGCCATTGTCTTTAATGTTCATATTACTCTATAAAACATGAAACATTTATTTTCTTCATTTATTATAAGTATACCTACAGCAGGTTAAAATGGGTCAGAGTGACCGAGAATCGTGGAAATGTTTAGATAATTTTGATGGGTAATTTTTTACGTATAAATTTTGTGTGTTGGCCATGAGATGTAGGTATGCCAATAGATTATTTTTAGGGTTCCATACTCAAAGGATAAAACCGGGACCCTATTACTAAGACTTCGCTGTCTGTCCGTCCGTCCGTCCGTCCGTCCGTCTGTCTATCCGTCTGTCTGTCACCAGGCTGTATCTCAAGAACCGCGATAGCTAGACAGTTAAAATTTTCACAAATTATGTATTTCTGTTGCCGCTATAACAACAAATACTAAAAACAAAATAAAATAATTATTTAAGGGGGGCTCCCATACAACAAACGCTATTTTTTTGCCCTTTTTTGCTCGATATCAATAATGGCAACAGGTAGGCATTTGAAATATTCACAAAATACTCAGTTGTATTCATTTTGTGTGTTGGCTATGAGACGTGTAGGTGTGTAGGTATGCCGATAGATTGTTTTTTGTATTAAATTTGTATTGAAAACTATTTCATAACTTCAATCGTGCGTGATTCCTGAAATAATATTTTTGAAGGTAGTTTCGGGACATACCGTCCCATGCGAGCTAAGGGATGAAGACCATCTTGGTTTTCTATAAAAATAAATACGAATTATTAGCTATTATTGAACGAATGTAATACTTACATTATGAATTCAAAATATGACTCAATCGCAAATAAAAGTCGTAGCTAGAGAAATTGTAGTTTTAGCCCACATCCTGTACTTTGTAGGTGGGATACCTATTTAATTATAAAAAAAAATATCACGTAATGTTTAGATTGTGTATTAATGCGCCGCGAAATTAAAAATAAATACATCAAGAGTAATAATAGGCAACATTTTCACACTGCCAACTGTCCCAACAATAACTAAATTCATGGCAACTATACAAACCATAAAATCGCCCTCTATTATTATCCTGCCAAAGTTACCAGACGCATATACATCAAGCTGAATAACTTTCTATAAATGAACTGAGAAATGGTGTGATGTGTGGATTACTATAACCTTGAAACTATGGTAAGCTGGCCTTATTCTACGCACGCAAATATATTAGCATTTTTAGATCTAAGAATCAATTTAGCCTACATATTTCGGCGTCTTCAGCGACCTTTTATTAATTTACCCTTTGGCTCGCAGGTGGGAAGGTATGGTGATTCCAATCTAACTGGATACTGTACAGTGCCGTCATTATGTATGCTTCGATTGGAAATTAGAACGCTACTTAGTGTTTCATATTTTTTCATAAATATTGGCAACATTCTACCTACCTTCCTTACCTACCAGTGATATTATAAATAAAATGGTGGTAGATAGGTTACCTAAACAACAATTTATCTTAAAAAATGGCCGAGAAATCGCACTCTCACACATATATCAAGTCAGCCGGAAGACGTCCACTGCTGGACAAAAGCTTCCTCCAAGGATCTCCACAATGATCGGTTGCGCTATCCGCATACAGTGGCTTCCCGCGACCCTCACAAGATCGCCGGTCCACCGTGTGGAAAGCCTGCCCACGCTGCGTCTTCCGGGTCATGGTCACCACTCGAGATTCTTTCCACCCCATCGGCCGTCAGTTCTACGAGCTATGTGTCCCGCCCACTGCCACTTCATTTTGGAAATTCTTCGGGCTATGTCGGTTACTTTGTTCTCATCATTCCTGATTTGATCTCGCAGGGAAACTCCGACAATAGCCCTCTCCATTGCTCTTTGGGTAACCTTGAGCCTTCTTAGGAGGCTCACAGTAAGTAAGACATAAATAACTTAATATTGCAATATCCCCACCACATTACAATATCCTTACAACACACGATGGCATTGTTGGTTTTGGATCAATTTTAATTGCACTCGGTATTCCTACGTATCGTTGATGCTGGCAACGCGACACAGGTAAAAGTAGACTAAATTAGCCTCTTTTTAGCCTCTTTTTAGCCTCCCGCTTTTGGGGCGCTTATAACCTATCTACATTTTTTTACTTATAATATCATTGCCTATTACAATGTGTAAGTTGCGAGCCCCGTCCAGCCAGCAGAGTTATCGCGATCAAAGCTACGAAGCAGGTCAACTCAATACTATGTAATTAAATTTAAGTGCTCGACCGGCTTATAGACGTTAAAGGATTACATGCACTTTTTTATTTAAATAGGTTAATACTAGTTTCTACATCACGGGTTTACCTACAGTTCTTTACACCACATCATGGTGGGCATTGTAAAAGGTTTGACAACACATTCGGTGGAAGTCACTTACCATCAGGTCTCCCACCTTCCTGTCACTTGTGGTTTAATAAAACCTATTCAGTTATAAATACTAAAAACGCCGTATCAGAAGATCTGGATATTATCTCTTACATTCTCATCTCAAACTTTATCTCGAATCGAACCCACGACCTGTGGTGAGATAGGTAGTGTGTTAACCAACCACGCCATACGGCCCGTCATACACTCATACTCAGGATAAACTGACATCTTTATTCATACAAATATGTGTCCTGGGTGGGAATCGAACCCACGATCTGCGTGATAGGTAGTGTATCTTACCTACGCCAATCGGCCAGTAAATAAAGAAAATAATGTTCATAAATTTTGTTTTTATTTTGCTTTAAACAAAAATGTAATTAATTAAAAAATATTTTCACTTTATTAAAATAATAATATAGTGCTATCATAAAATAGGTATAGATATGTAGTTTTCTTTTATACCTAGGTACAACATGAGGCATTTTGCAAGGCAACAAGTGAGAGGTACCCCTGGTTACCATCAGCTTACAATTTACGAAGTGTGTATTATGTTCCGGAGTATTATTATTATATTTACCAAGCAATATCCCAAGCAGAATGAAAGGCAGGATGAGCAGACATCGCTCCAAGCGGTACTCCAAACCCGAACTCTATCTTCATGTCATCCCCTCTCCGCGGCCAGGACTCTCGACCCTCCTTCGGTTCTGATGCTGCAGCCGTGTCCATGTCATTCGTCATTATCGTTGTTTATTGTCAGTTCGACAGTCTTTTGTTTTGTTTTCTATTCATGTGACGCTTTTACTAATGTTTACCGAATATAGTAATTATAGAATATTATTATTTGATTATCATACTATGAATATATGCATAAAAACTTCCAATACAAAATGACAACACAGTATTGCAAATCCACATACTAGGACGGCCACAATCAAACGAAAAATAAATTCTTGAAATAAAAGGATTACCACAGAATTATCCATCTGCATAAAATACGACACTAGTTCACAATATCTGATCAAAAAATCGCTACGAAAACATCACGCAATGTTCCGTAGTGGGTCTACGGCGCTACAACGCTACGACCACGCACGATGGCTGACCACCGCTAACTGGTCCGTAGCCGCGGTCTGTGGTTTCAGACGACACGACGCGACGTCGGCCGATGACCGCCGATTTAAGGCGACTCATTACCATTTCATGATTGTCCTAAATCTTACTTCGTACTAATAACACGTGTACATATGAATTTGTAATGTGTATTTCTGTGGCATTTTCCTATTGACCTTAAATAAAGTGTGTTAATAACGCAATCAACGTACATAATAGTAAACGACCATGTCAGGAATAACCTTTTGAATTGTAGGTAATATTGTTACGTTTTGTTACTAATAGTTTGCAGATAATCGGAAAATAAAGGCGAGAAACATTATGAAGTATTGATTTGAATGAGATGAAAAATATATCTATCTCAGTATTTCAAGCCAGCAAAGTTCATTCACTGAGATTCGTTAGTTAAACGCGTGAAAGAGTCACAAACTAACACGTATATGTTGCAGTTCGAAATAAAGGGCAAATAGATACGAGTATACCTCCACATTGTATAGTTATTTTACCAAATCGATTTTCTTCTTATTCTCTTGTATTTCATTAACAATGTCTGAGTCTTACTAATAATATTGATATTACTACATATAACAGGTATACAATTATTATAGTGTTATTTTTACTTTATTTTAACCCTAATAAACTCCAAATGTTGAAATAAAAATTAAATAATAAACAAAACTCTTAATAAACTCGTTAATTTTACAGCAAGGTGGTGCAAATATACAAAAGTTTAAAAACAATTACAATTGATTTTGTTACTAATCTCACTAATATTATAAATGTGAAATTTTGAATGGATGGATGGATGGATGTTTGTTACTCTTTCACGCAAAAATGGCTGAACGGATTTTGATGAAACTTAGAACACAGGTAGATCATATCCTGGAATAACACATAGGATACTTTTTATCCCGGAAAAGAATAAGACCCATCGGGAACGCGGATGAAACCGCGGGGTACAGCAAGTTCAATATCAATCACTTTCAGATTTTGTGTATTCTACTTGGTTTATTCGTCCAGTTTTTTTTTATTTTATTATTGCAACATTATACAGTCTGATCCAAATTAAAACACAAATGTAAAACAAACACTTACCAAACTTTATTCCAAAAAACAATATACGGTAACAAAATAATAAAACTAAATAATATTATAATAAAATAAGGCAACGGCACTAAACATTCTCCTTTAGACACGGCTTGTCCTATTAAATCTTTTTTATACATTTTCAAATACGGCATGTATTTTAATAACATATTAAACATCGGGGTGTTACTGTTGTTGAAACTACTGAAACTGCGAGCCTTTTCGCTTTGCGATAAACTTTGCTCGCTCTCCGTTGAATTCTGAGTTTGATTATCATAATTACTTGATTGGGTGATGTTCGTTGCGTCCATGTTTGATGGGTATTCTCTTAAATCACGACGGACCTAAAAAAGGCGATGATAGCTCAGTGGTAGTGACGTCGGATACCGCGGCGAAGGTCGTGGGTTCGAATCCTACAATGAGCTTGAGCTTTCGGTGAAGGAAAACATCGTGAGGAAACCATAACACGGTGGTACTTTGTAATACCCGATTGGCTGGCTACCACCCTCAAGTTTAAAATCTGTCGCCAAGCACCTATCGGTGTGTTCCGACAGCTACACTTGAGAGCCAGTTCTCATCTAGGCTTTGTGTGCTAACCACCTTCGGCCACATCATCACTTACCATGGTGAGATTGTGGTCAAACACAAGCTTATACAGAATAAAAAAAGGCTTTTAAAAAAAAATGCGTTTATTTTATTATATTTGTGTATCTATCTATATTATATCCACGAGTAGTTAATTATCTGGTTTTCATAGAACAAGCTTTACTTATTTAGAACAGTTCCGTGTATGATTTATATCCAAGGATACCTATAGTTTATAGTATAAAGAGGGATCAGTTCCATGTAGGTGCATGTAGGATAAATATACAAGGATATCTAATCTAGGTATACTTAATAATTATAAAGCGGTAATGTTTGTGAGGTTGTACGGGGTAATCTCTGGATCTACTGAACCGTTTTTGAAAATTCCTTTACCAATAGAAAGCCACGTTATTTGTGAGTGTCACGGGCTATATAATCCCATAATAAGATAAGATCCCACGGGAACGCGGGCTAAACCGCGGGGACAGCTAGTTGTTAATAAAGTCAAGTTATAGTTATTGATGAAAATTATTACCTTTGCAGATTGTATGCCCTCAGATGTAGATTCTGTACGTTCCATATGGTCAAGTGCCTTTTCTAACTCACGAACTGTTTCAGCTGCGAATAAGGAGAGGTATCTATTTAAATAAAAATAGATCTTCGAAATGTATGTACGCTCATAACATTCGAATGACTGCACCAATTGGATGATTCTTTGTTTTATGTATTCGTTATTGTCAGGACAAGGTTTGTATAAAATAAAAAATTCCACGGGAACGCGGATCCTACGGGAACGCGGGTGAAACAGCGGGAGACAGCTAGTTTTATAATAATTACGAGCTGACCACCTACCTGTACAATTTTGAATCTAAACATTCACATTGGACTCAAACATACACAAAAAATACTCGTGTCACGATGTTGGTCCGTGATTAACTCCGGAACTGCTTAACCGATCATGATGAAAATTAGCACACAAATATATTATATCCTGGAATAAGAGAAAGGATACTTTTTATCCTGAGAAAAGCAAAGATCTCTTGGGAGCTCGGGTGAATCCGTGGAGGACCGTTAGTAATACATAAATATTCAGATAATCTTCTCTATTATGTTTAATTATGCTGTGTCTCTTGACCTAAAACCCTTAACTTGCGGATGGGACGAATCTAGCTACAAAAATGAGGAATCGCGGTTAAAGTATGTGTGTCCAGATATGTCAATGTACTAATCTTCTTCATGACGTCACTTACGATCGGGAAGATAATCATCAGCATTAAGTGTGACTGTAGCTGAATCAACCGCATCGCTATTCACATTAACATCAATCGTAAGACTTCCATTCGTAAATTCCCAATTCATTATATTTTCTGTTGTTTGTACAATCGTAAATTCACTGCTCAAGCTTGAAGATTCATTTTCTATTGGTATTGTTTCTGTAACATTGTCGGATTTATTATTTTTAGTGAACAGTCTGTCATTTCTGTTTACAAATTGTCTATACACACCAATCAATACGGTTGTAGTATCTTTAACAACTGCATTGTCTTCGGCCTCATCCAAATATTCATATTCACCGTAAGTTTCTGTCTTCATTATCCGATCATCATCTGTAACATATGATCGCATTGTTATAATTCTATCCTATCGTTTCTAGTTGCAAAGTTCTTGTAGATTAACTTACTTCTGTGTATTTCATCGACAGTAGCAATATTCAACTCTTCTAAATTATATGATTTCGGTCGTCCAATAAGATTGTATTTCTTAGGCACTTGAAATGGTTTTGTTATGTTCTTTACTCTTTCATTTGAAACTAATTGCGGTAAGGTTGAGTTGTCTCCCATAGCTTTGGCTAGCTTTCTTAGGTATAGACTGTCTAGGTGTCCTTCGTCGGGTGATTCATTTTCTGTTTCCAACAGCAACACCGTGTTTAATTGAATGTGCTCTTGTAATGTCATTGTTTTGTGTAAATCATTCGACTCGTTGAGTTCATGTTCTGGAATTAGTTAATTGACTTTCAACGTTCACGCCAGGTTATTCCCTCGAGACAGTGTAATTTAAGTTCTTTTTTCCTGATGTTAACGTTACTTTTAGAATGGTACTATTTTATGAATGTTTGAATTAATACGTTAGTTAGATATTAGTGCTGATGTATTTTTTTACTAAACTTAACTCAATCTTAATAGATAGAACATTTTTAAAGTTGTCAAATCAGGCTACGCCAACTGTCATAAAAATTGGTGTGACCAATTTTGTAGGACTCATTTAGCACGAGAAAATATGCTTAAACTCTATCCTTTTCTTATGTTCTTTGTTAGAAAAAGCCGTGTTTCGATAAATTAGTGCAGTTTATAAACAATAGAATTATCACGATTATATCATATTTAGGTAAAGAATGATAGGTCATAGGCCATATGTGAACCTTATACATAGCTTAGGCCACTATTTCTTACGTCCTCTATTATGAATATGTATGTTGACTGACAAATCAAATCAGCTTCTTTTTATGAAATGTCAAAACGATAGTAATATACACCATCAAAAGATCTACTCTTTATTGTTAAATTGCTAATTAAAAATCATAAAATGGTTGAATTTTGTGTGTGTTTTCGAGTATTTTTATGTGTTATGAATACTAGCTATCACGGCAGACCTTGTTCTGCCCTGTTTTTCTTAAAAAAACGCGCCTTTGTTTTATTTTGACTGTCGTCAAATGTTTGACAGCTGGGGACAGAGTGGTTTGTATGGGAAAAGAAAATTGTTGTTTTTATTATTTCCTCGTATGTTTACGTACGTTTTTTCTCTCCATAAGAACCTTCTTCAGACTTCATCAAACACAAAAAAACAGCCAAATCGGTTCAGCCGTTCTCGAGTTTTGCTCTTAGCAACACATTTAGAAGAAAGAAAGAAAGAAAGAAAAATATTTTATTTTTTATTTAGTGATTCATTTTTATTTATAAAAGATTTTATTTGTAAATTTGTTATTTTCGATAATTTATAGCCGTTATAAAATAGGGTACATTGCTAGATACTAACGGTAATCACACAGAGCACCGAATTCCTCATCGGGAACAGATCGAGCGGGGCACAGAGACGCGGGGACCGCCGGAGTCCAGATAGGTCGAGCGACTATGGGACCACGAGGAGCAAAGTTGCACACCAACCGCTCTACACTACGAAGCCGACCTTGCCATGGAGACTGGGAAATATATATTATTTAAATAAATAATTAATATTCTCGAACATTTTTCACACACGGCAATCTGATTCCAAACTAAGCAGAGCTTGTGCTATGGAAACCAGATGACTGATATGGGTACTATATAGGTATTTTTGCTATTATTAATTCATTTGTTGACTTATTAATACTAACTAACAGATTCTAAATACTAGGAGTGAAAGAAGTACCTACTACTTCTTCTCTATCTTAGGTAAGAGAAGCATAGATACTACCGACAGTAGTCAGCAAAAACTACTGATCCGATTTTGGTGAAACTTGGCACCCGTGTAGATCATATCCTGGAATGAAACAGAATACTTTTTATCCCGGGAAAAGATAAGATCCCTCGGGAACGTGGATGAAACCGTGGGGGACAGCTAAGTAAATCACATAGTAACCATAAATCGACTTCGACCACATCCGACCATATAAGTGTAAGCCCAGATAATTTGTCCAAAATCACCATAGTAGCTAAAGTTATTAGCTGGCCTGAAAGAACAAAATTACATTAAAATCCTTCCACACGGACGCCTCTATTTTCAAATGAATTCAAACAATATCTTACTGCGCATAATATGTGAGGTTCCCTTTATATAGCAAGCTCTGCATGTACCATACATCGATCATAGATTCCACGCGGAGCCCTGGCGCTTCGCCCACCACTGACGCTACACATTGACCGACGGATACTGAATCTGCAAGTAATTACTTAGTCAAAGTCAAAATCATTCATTCAGTTTAGGCCCTAGAAGGGCACTTATGAAGGTAGAATTACAGAAGTTATCACCGGTTCCGAAGTCAGCCTTCAACTGAGAATAACCGACAAGAAACTCAGCAAGGTTACATTTTTTAAATATTTTTGGACCATCTAACTATATTGGCTTCTTTTCAAATGATTCACATTTTTTTAACGCCTATACATTTTCTACCAGGGAGATTGATTGCCAATGTGTTGTCAACCTCTTACAATGCCTTGAAGACAACTGGCTTTCAAGTACAACCTTCGGAACACACTGAACGGTGCATAACGACAGTTACAAAGTACCCTACCACCGAGTACCTTAAATATAGAGGTGCCACTGGGAATTACCTTGCTGCCAAGCAGCTAAACTAGTTGAAAGATAAAACAAAGTAACATTACACAGATCTCGGCATGTGTCGTGTAGCTCAGGTGTCTGCGGCGGCTGGCACTGATCGGCCCATCTCTCAGCTTCGTGCGCTAACTCTTCGACCCAGCGCTAAAGTAGGTATATTCATATGAATCCTTTTAACTCAGGCACAGTTTACGCTAGAAAATGGTGGTCTCTGCAGAAGACCAGTGCTATGGCACAGATACTGCAGAAAATGCTGTGCTGTGAGCCATGTAAATGAAGAACAATCCATTTGTTCGGTGTCTATATTTAACTTCTCTTATTTTTCTGTTTAAAACTTGAATCACAATTACTGTATCTAATTGTAATTCTATTTTTTCTTTAAGACGTTAATGAGAGTTAATATTAAAATAATCTTGACTCATCTTCGATGATTGTCAATTATTTGTTTATTTCTTTAAAATTTCCCGAGTATAGCCACGCTAATAAAAAGCAATAATTTTACCATCACAGATATTTTTGATACACAATAATCCTACTTTACATTATAGGTAAATGTGAATGTTGGATGTTTGTTACTCAATCACGAACGGCTGAACGGATTTTGATGAAACTTGGCACACAGGTGTAGGTCACGTAAAAAGAACGTTGAGCGCCAGTAAAGGGGATGTGTCGACGCATGGGTAGGTACAGTTGCGTCCTAATTTACCAGAATGTTGTTTTATAATATAAATGTAATTGTTTTATTGTAGTCATAATACATACCTACTTTACTTTGGTATATAAATCACTCAGTGTGCAGGTATAAATGACCAGCGTTCTTTTTACGTGACGGTCACTATAAGTAAGATCATGTCCTGGAATAAAATATAGGATAGTTTTATCCCGGGAAAAGATAAGATCCGGTATCTCGGGAACGCGGTGTAGTTTTCAAATGACAAATAGACAGGTGCTTGGCGATAGATTTTCAATTCGATGGTGGTACCTACTGCAAAACACCATACGCACGGTAGAATGTTTATTCTCTAAAAGGCTATCATCGCCACGGCATCATCACCTTGAAATGGTTTTCATAAATAGGTAACAAATATTTTATATCATACCAACTTAATCATATTTCCAGCGCTCGGTAAACCTTGTATGCGGCCATTGGCTGCATCGTTGCGTCGACGATTCAGCCGCGCTGTTATGCGTTCCTTTTCGTCTACGGTTAGCGGAGCATTCATATACCCTATGCATTGAGGACTAGGTCCAATCTATAGGGAAAATAACGTGCAGATAATGTACCTACCTACGCTGCCAAGCTTTTGGTGATAGAAAACAACGGAAGAAAACGTTAGTGCAAAAGTACGGTCATACAGTTTTGTCTTTTCCCCGGACTGATGGAGTAAAGTCACAAAAAATACATTCTAATGGCATCGTTCGCGGGTTACTTTGCTTTCAAAAAGGACCTTTAACTCTGTGTTTTCCGACAGCTGCACTTAAGAGACAGTTTTTAGACTATGTACCTACTTACCACCCACGGCCAGTATTATACTGCAGTGGGTGGTCATACCACAAACTAGTGTTTGACCCATAGATCTAGAGTGTACCGTAAACTTAACATAAACATTACTTAATATATAACATACATAAGTACAAAAAGCTTATGGGACAAGCAAGGTCAAACCACAGATTTAGGATTTTTACGGTGCATAGATTCATGCATGAGATACAGTGGAACGACGCCTTTGATCTCGTGACAAAAGCGTCTAGCTAGACTATGTCAGTCTAGCTAGACAGTGTATGGAGTTTAGTAGAGGCCCCATACTACTGAGGCCAGTATGAATCTCCCCCGCGCCGCACACTTACCTCACGATTGTGATTACGGTGTATAGGCGGCTTCGTCGTACTTCTGTATATCCTTACTCTGTGCCCATAGATCAAATACAAGTCTTGAAAATTTTACAGTAGTCTCATTAAAACTAAGTCCGCAGCAAAGTGGTACAAATGAGAAGTTTACTTACAGGAAACATGCAGTAAGTATGATAATTTGTGTAAGCACACATTTTGGCTCCACAATAATTAACCGAGCTGTCCACAGTGAGTAACACAACACTCATAACAGAATATGCAATAATCCATTGCATTTTAACAAGTTTAACGTTTAATTTTGAACATTTTTTAATGTTTCGGCGCCGTTTTTCTCTTCAGAATTTTGAGGGGCATTGTCAATCACTGAGCATAATATAGTCACTGTTGTACATGTAATAAATATTGACCTGAATGACATATGACTCTAAAATAGAGCATCCCCAACGAAAAAAAGTTTATGCCCAAAATAATGCTCCAAACTTTGAGTATTAAAAAGGCTCCAAGCCAAAATATTTATCAGAAACTCTATGATTAATCTTCGAAGTTCAGAAGATAAATAGAACCTCTTTTTCATGAAACATAGTGCGGTCTATAATACAATGAAAGCTGTGATGAAAGCAATTTTAGTGATCAAAGATGTTAGTGTGAACGTGCTAACGTCAGAATGCGTGACGTCATGAATGGCGCCGGATTATTCGTCTAAGATGGCGCCCCTACGCCATATTGGAAATTTCGATTGATTAATTGACTGACTGAAAGATTATAGAATCATGAAATTTTGAGGATATATTCCTTTTTTACGTCAAAGCTTTTTTAGTTACTTGAGTTTTCCGCCCCGTAATCCCCTATTTTATCCAATTTGGAGATACATTTGGTAGAATCATTTAATACGTCAGTCATCAGTAGTGGTCAGTCATTTTAGTATGTTTTATAGAAAATATGACCAGATCAAATCAAGTTTATAGTGGAAAAATCATCATAAAAAACGAACTTTAGTTAAAAAATAATATAATAAATCAAAAACAATGAAATTTACAAATAAAGTACTACTTATTTATATAGTTAATAGATTTACAGAAAATACAATTTAATCATTGGCACTTGATACACAAAAAACGAATAACATATTACATAATTTTGTGTATTACAACTTATAACTTAAGTATCAGATGACATACAGATTAATTTCATTAAATGTACCAATAATGTCTGTCTTGTTAGTGTAAAACTCAAGAACCATTACAAGGATTTTGATGCGGTTTTCAGTTTCCTAGACGGTTCTTAGGGAGGTAAATGCTTAGTAACTACATAATCTTAGCATATCATGACATAAACTCAGTAGGTTGTTCTATTTAAAGTTTCATTAAATCTTAAGAATGTCTGTCATAAAGGAGATGTTTCAGATTTGTATGGAGTCTTGGACTGCACATTGTACACTTGACTAAAAGTCGTGGAAAAATAAATAAAACATGAGAAAAATACTTATTTCTAATAATTTTACGTTGTTTTCTTGTACAATGCGTTTTTCGACATTTCTAATGGCAATTTAATTGCATTTTTTTTCAATGGCGACGACGATTACAATTACGTCAAACTGTCAAACTGACATTAAATACAACCAATATAACAAAGAGAATATATAGGTTGGTAGCTTAGACAAATAGGATTATTCGTCTAAGGTAGGTACGTACTATAATTGATTGACTGACATTGATTTATTGACCGATTCACCACCTAGTTTTACTTTTATAATAAATACTATACTACCAAGTTACTGAATTAGAATCTTTAAATTATTGATATTGAGAGTTATTATTATGTGAAAGTCGAATCTGTTTTGTACATCTTGTTGGACACATAGTCTGAATTCAAATACTCAAAAACATTTTATTATTGAGCAATCTAGAACTCAAGCGCATCAAAATACAAGCATAACTTGCTTGTATTAAACGTTAAAAACAATAAATGAGAGTAAAAGTTGTGGCTTTCGAGTTACGCCCTGTCTGTCACATCCAAGAATTATATATACTAAATGGATAGGTAACTCTAAATACAAACTTGAAGCAACCTATCAATTGCGAAAAAGAGAAAGATAACAACTACGTTGGGATAATCTCTCTTTCTTTCATTAAGGGGACTTAATGAAAGAAAGAGGATAGTACTTAATGAAAGAAAGAGAGATTATCCCAACGTAGCTGTAACAGCTAGAAGAGAAAGATAACCTTTCTCTTTTTCGCAATTGATAGGTAGGTATGGAGAGCTTCCTATCCAGGTAGTATATGTATTCTTGCGTTTGTACAATATGGCGGTCTATGTTGCCCTGTGAAATATTTGTTAGTAATAAAGAATATTTTTGTACAGCGTTTATCGACAACAAAAATAAAATTAGATATTTTTTATCGGTTTGAATAATTATTTAGCTTATTTTTAATATGTGTACAATGTCCAGTCCAAAAATGAAACATCTCCTTTATACCATCTGTAGACTATAAAAAGTACTAAATATTGTACAACTCAACCTCGACAGTATAAAATATGAATAAAAATATTTTTAAAAGCAATTGGAAGATTACCAACAAGGTCGGTACTTATATGTCACTATTTCATTCTCAAAAATTACCTATCGATTGACTATATTTCGTTGTGATGTCTACAATTCATTCAAAATTATCAAACAATTTTAAACTTTGCTTAAATAACATTAAAAACTATACCTCGCCCAATTTATAATCAAGCTTAAATAAATTTCACTAATACATTCCAATAAGTACATTGTTCTCTAAAAAATAGAGTTGCAAATCAAATGCATCATTGATTACTTAAATGGAATGTTCAATAAGGGTCATAATTGCATTTATTCGTCGGTTTCTGGTAAGTAGTACATAGAGTCTATGAAGTATTTTGTAATATCTGATACAAGACTCCTGTCCGATATCTCTTGTGCTACGCCATAAATCGCCATCTGTCAATCAAAATAAGTAGCATTAGTCAGGTTATTTAAAAATAAGCTTTGCTAAAAAAAAGAGCGGACGGGGGACCCCCTGTCAGGAACAAAGTTCGTCACTTTATATACATTACTACAACTGTAGTACCAGGATATCAGAAGTTTAGTAGAGTCATCGTCAATACAGTGAGGTAGGCGAAAAAAAGGCAAATTGACTGAAAAGTACCAAGCAACCAGAACATAGAAGGAGTCCTCTTCGTATCTGTGACCTACGAGTGCTACGACACACCGTAGCGGCGACGAACAAGTGCGCTGTAGACAGCGCTACGATACGCTACGGGTTGGAGGCTACGAAGCTACTAGTGCTACGAGATTGCGCACCTACTTTTATAAAATTACTCCTTTTTTGTCAAACAGGCAGACGGTTCACATGATGGTAAGTGGTCACCGTCGCCTTTGGACATTTGTAATACCAGGGTGATTGCTGAGTTCTTTTGAAGAACCCCATATCATAGGGAGGGAATACCGTAATGGGGAGTTCATTGCACATCCTAATGGTCCGCAGAAGGAACGTCCGGCTGAATCATTCGGTGAACGATCGAGACGGCTCGAGGATATGAGGATGAGCTCCACATCGCCGGCGAGCAGTGCGATGGCAAAATGGTGATGATGGCACCAAGTCAAAAAACTGCCAACATCCTGGTACACGACATAACGCTTTTTTCTTACGTGACGATGTCACATAAAAGAACTCCAAAATAATTTAAATACTCGCCTTCCCTTCGACCGGAGCGGCAGCGTGTTGCAAACAGGTCAGCGCCACTTCACGCACGTCCGCTACGAACCGCGCCGCCACGCCATCCGCGCTGTGAGCGTGCGTCACGCACAAGTGCACCCTACGTACACGCAATTACGTACACATTACTTTACACACTTTACTACTATTGTTCATTTATACGAGGATTATGAGGATCTGTGCATAGTGTCAGTTTTTACTCGTCCTCGATCGCGTTTACGTAAACTCTAAATGGAAGAAATTAGTTTCATTTGTATTCCACTAGAGGCGCTTTGCCAATTCTTATAGAGAAATATCGTGAGCGCAAACGCAATCGTATTGTCAAAAACTCGCACTCAGCACTCTGTACATGTTACTCTTTCACGTAAAAACTACTCAACATACCATATAATACAAACATTAATACATACCCGGATGGAAACTGTAATGCGTTCAAACTCCATCCTTTCTTGTGCAGCAAGTCAGCCATTTGGAAAATGTCGAATCTCTTGGAACCAAACGCTATCACAGACGTCGCCGGTTTGCCGAATATGTATATACCGTCGATCTCGCGAAGTCTGTAATACCAAATCAAATAGTAACTTGACCAAGTATCATAGACTAACAAATACTCAGAATCGAGTTTATTAAATTAAAAATATATTTTTTTACTTAAAATCTATCCAAAAATATATTTGAAAGTACACAACTATCATCATAATAGATATTTACTGCTGGAGCCAGAACGCGACTTAAAAAAATGGTGATATTCACCATATTATTTTGCAAAATATCCAATGGCACAACGATGTCGTGGGTGTTAAAGTTAATAAATAAATACACCGTTAATGTAAATTCTCCGCGATTTCTCAGTTGATCCCGAAATAAAATGAAATATTAATTTAGATTATTAACGATAAAATTAATCTAGATATTTTATGTTTTACGGAGACATGGCTCAAACCAGAAACTATGCTTTTTAATATTAAAAACTTTGTAGTAGCCAGTGTATTCAACAGATTATCCGCTGTAGGCGGTGGCTCAATTATTCTTTTGAATAATAATATTAAATTCAAAGAACGGAAAGATATTTGTAGTCTCTCGGTTGAGCGCGTTTGTGAGGTGTCTTGTGCAGAGTTGGATAGCTACATAATTGTTTGTGTGTATAGACCTCCAGCATCAAATTTAACACTTTTCTTTAATATAATGGAAAATATTCTCCACAAATTATTTAATTCTCAGAAGTCCATAGTTTTATGTGGAGATTTTAATATTGATATTCTAACCAACTCAAATGAAAAATGTAACTTTATTGCTTTATTAAAATCATTTAACTTAGATTTGTTGTTCAATGAGCCAACACGGTCAACACCCACTTCGTCTACTTGCATAGATAATATAATAAGTAATAGCAGTATATTAGGTAAATCAATTATAAGTGGTGTTCGCTCTGATCATATGGCTCAAATAGTAAAATTACCCTATGAACTAAATGTTTCTAAGAAAGTAAAGGAAATTCGACCTATTACAAAGGTGCGATTAGATAACTTAAAAAATAACTTAGAGTTCAGACTAAACTGTAAGACAAAAAATAGTAATGAGCCCAATGTTTTATATGGAAATTTATTAACTAGTATTTGCGATGAACTAAATAAAACCTGTCCTATCAAAAAAGTGAAGGTAAACGGTAAACTAGAGTTTAGTGATTGGGCCACTAAAGGAATTCGGAAAAGCAGAGATAAGTTGTATGAAATTTATCATTTAAGATCATTCACTCGTGACGAGGCATTCCATAAATATGTTAGAAATTATTCAAAATTATTTAAATTAGTATGTCATCAGGCAAAATCAATATACTTAAGTAATAAAATAGGTAAGGCTACCAATAAAATCAAGGCAGTTTGGAATGTCATAAATACGGAATCTGGTAAAATTAACAATAAAAACGAGCAGCTCACGTTAAAAATTAATGATAAAATTGTGTCAGATAAGTTGGAAGTAGCCACTGCTTTTGAAGATTTCTTCACAAGTATACCAGAGGAAACCACTAAAAGCCTTAACTCGTGTCCCGAAGCGGCTGAAGCACTTCTTAGGCAACATATTCAAAAATCTTTTCCCAGTTTTAAATTTTGTCACGTCACTTCTAGTGATATTTTAAAATTATTTAATAGCCTTAATTTAAAAAATACAGAAGACTTATGGGGATTGTCAGTAACGATTTTAAAATCAATAATAACAGTAATTGCACCTATTTTATCGGATATTTTCAATGAATGTATTGATCAGGGTTCTTTTCCTGACCTAATGAAGTATAGTAAAATAGTTCCAATATTTAAATCAGGCTGTAAAGATAATCCTTCTGATTATAGACCGGTATCTGTGCTTCCTGCACTTAGTAAAATCTTTGAAAAACTGTTGCTCAATCAAATGTTAGGTCATTTCAATAGTTGTGAGATACTGCATGGTCATCAGTTCGGTTTCACGAAGGGGAGATCTACATCAGATGCGGCAGCAAAATTATTGAAGCACATCTATGAAGCCTGGGAAAACTCACAGGATGCCATAGGCATTTTTTGTGATCTATCAAAGGCGTTTGACTGCGTTGACCACCGTACTCTGCTCCTAAAGCTTAATTATTATGGTATTCGTGGAACTGCTCATGAACTTGTTTTGTCTTATTTAACTAATCGCCAACAAAAGGTACGAGTTGAAGGTACAACGTCCAATGGTTCTGTAGTCAAAATGGGGGTACCTCAAGGTTCCATACTTGGGCCATTTCTATTTCTAGTATATATTAATGACTTACCGTCGGTCGTAAATGGTCTCTCAGATGTAGTCTTGTTTGCTGACGATACTTCATTCATTTTTAAAGTAGATAGAAAAGACAAAGAACTTACTAGAGTAAATGATACTTTGTCAATAGTTTCTAAATGGTTTGCTGTAAATAATCTTTTATTAAACTCAAAGAAAACAAAATGTTTAAGATTCGCTCTTCCAAACGTACCGCAAGTAGACAGTAGGGTATTAATAGATGACAGCAGCCTGGGACTAGTTGATAAAACTGTATTTTTGGGTATAACACTTGATATTAAACTACAGTGGGGTTCTCATGTACAATCTTTAGCTAGTAAATTGAGTTCTGCTGTATTTGCTGTTAAAAAAATTAGACAATTGACGAATGTTGAGACGGCCAGATTAGTTTATTTTGCATATTTCCATAGTCTTTTATCATATTGCGTTTTACTGTGGGGAGCTGCTGCAGATATTGAAACAATTTTTGTATTACAAAAAAGAGCCATTCGTGCAATCTACAATATGGGTCCACGTGAATCATTAAAGGAAATATTTAAGGAAATAAACGTAATGACTTTACCTTCACTGTATATATATGAAAATATTATGTTCATTCGAAAAAATGTAGATTTGTATAAATCAAATGTAGAGATTCATAATTTCAATACAAGACAAAAAGATAAATTAGTTGTTCCGTATTTTAGATTAGCTAGAGTTAAAAAGTCATTTCTTGGGAATAGTGTTCGCTTTTATAATAAATTACCAGCATCTGTTACCAAGATGACTGATTCTAGATTCAAATCGTACATAAAAAAAGTTTTGAAAGAAAAAGCTTATTACAAGGTAGCCCAATATATTGAGGATAAAGATGTCTGGAGGTAGCTGCACTCTGTACAAGTACCTACACATTGTTTTTTTTTTTTTACTGTTAATTACCATTTTTTTTTTAATACGCTGTTATTAGCTTGGTATTTTTTGTTTTAGTTTACTATGTAGGTAACTAATGCGGGTTATAATTTTTTATGTATTTTTGTATTACTTTAAGAATAAAATTGTTAAACATTTGAAAAAAAAAGCCAATATAGTCAGATGGTCCAAAAATATTTAAAAAATTAACCTTGCTGAGTTTCTTGCCGGTTCTTCTCAGTTGAAGGCTGACTTCCGAACCGGTGGTAACTTCTGTAATTCGACCTTCATAAGTGCCCTTCTAGGGCCTAAACTGAATAAATGGTTTTGACTTTGACTTTGACTTTGACTAACCCAATTAATTAATTAAATTTAGAACACAATAGTAACAGCAAAAGCAAATAAGTAAAGAGTACATACTGCGACTCTATGTATCTGGCGGTGGTGACGATTTCATCAGTCATGCTGAGGTAGCGCTCCCTGCCCAAGAACATCATGGTCGCCCAGCAAGCCGCTATCAGACCGCCCGCGCGACTACCTGACAACAACAACATAACATCATACAACAACATCACAACATCATACAACAACATCACAACATCATACAACAACATCATAACCATCGTAACATCATACAACACCATCATAACATCATACAACACCATCATAAAATCATACAACACCATCATAACATCATACAACAACATCATTACATCATACAACACCATCATAACATCATACAACACCATCATAAAATCATACAACACCATCATAACATCATACAACACCATCATAACATTATACAACAACATCATTACATCATACAACACCATCATAACATCATACAACACCATCATAAAATCATACAACACCATCATAACATCATACAACATCATTACATCATACAACACCATCATAACATCATACAACACCATCATAACATCATACAACACCATCATAACATCATACAACACCATCATAACATCATACAACACCATCATAACATTATACAACAACATCTTTACATCATACAACACCATCATAACATCATACAACACCATCATAAAATCATACAACACCATCATAACATCATACAACATCATTACATCATACAACACCATCATAACATCATACAACACCATCATAACATCATACAACACCATCATAACATCATACAACACCATCATAACATTATACAACAACATCTTTACATCATACAACACCATCATAACATCATACAACACCATCATAAAATCATACAACACCATCATAACATCATACAACATCATTACATCATACAGCACCATCATAACATCATACAACACCATCATAACATCATACAACACCATCATAACATTATACAACAACATCATTACATCATACAACACCATCATAACATCATACAACACCATCATAAAATCATACAACATCATTACATCATACAGCACCATCATAACATCATACAACACCATCATGACATCATAGGCGATGATAGCTCAGTGGTAAGTGACGTCGAATACCGCGGTGAAGGTCGTGGGTTCGAATCCTACACTGAGCTTGAGCTTTCGGCGAAGGAAAACATCGTGAGGAAACCATAGCACGGTGGTAAGGTACTTTGTAGTACCCGACTGGCTGGCTACCACCCTCAAGTTGAAAATCTGTCGCCAAACACCTATCGGTGTGTTCCGACAGCTCCACTTGAGAGCCAGTTCCCATCTAGACTTTGTGTGCTTACCATCTTCGGCCACATCATCACTTACCATGGTTAGATTGTGGTCAAACACAAGCCTATCGAGAATAAAAAAAATACAACACCATAACATCATACAACATCATCATAACTGCTTACAACAACATCATTATCAATTTGAATTTACTTCGGAATATTAACACTGTTTGAACTTTGAACATAAAACACATTTTAATCTGTAAGTGTTTGAACAATTTGAAATATGAATTTATCTGTAATTTGTCAGTAATGTTTGTAAAACATCTTATTCTACATTATAATTGGACATAATTTGATGATTATTATAAAATCTTATTTGAAAAGAACCTTTATTTATTATCAATGGCCTATTTATTAACATAACAATTTAATTAAACTTACAATGGCGAGATTTGCAACCTTATTCAAAATAAAATAAAAAAAATACATAGACACGTTACCATTAACAGTAGGCGATCCATAGACACCGCCCGGCCACTCCGTGGTGACTGTGTACTGACAGTGTCTATACTCTGGCTTCCTGTATAGTATCACTGATGTGCCTTTCGGTGCGTACCCGTACTGTAAACATAAACAAATGTATAACCATACAGATCATCATAATTTTAATACAAGACACAAAGATAAAATTGTGACCCCTAGATTCAGGCTAGCTAAAGTTAATAAATCTTTTCTCGGGAATTTTGTTCGTTTCTACAATAGGATCCCACGTGAGGTAACTGGAACATCTTATTTTAAATTATAAGGTGGCATTATATGGAAGACAGAAATATATGGTTGTAGTAACTTCTCTCTGCACCTGCATCCCCCTGGCGTAGTGTAAAATATTTGAAAATGTATCTAAATGTACTTATAAAAATGTAAATAAATGAAAGATCCACTGCTAAAAAAAATTGCCTTGCTGAGTTTCTTGCCGGACTCTTCTCAGTTTAAGTGTATTCCGAACCGGTGGTAGAGTCAATTGTAAAGTTCATAAGTGCCTTAGCAGGGCCTAAACTGAATAAATGAGTTTTGAGTTTGAGTTTGATAGACTTCGAATATATTTGTCATAATGGCTGACAAGGACTGTATAAATATCTGATAAACTTGTTGGTTTAGATTTTATATTTATCTTTTTATTTTAATTGTAAATATATTTAAAAATACAAAATATCCAATATTGTCAGATCTAACCATTTAACCGATACACAAAAATAAGTGCCCTTCTAAAAAAAGGAGTGTGTGAGTGTAGGGGTGTGTGGGGGTATATGGGAGGGTGAATGTATGAGAATAGGGGTGTGTGGGGGTATATGGGAGGGTGAATGTATGAGAATAGGGGTGTGTGGGGGTATATGGGAGGGTGAATGTATGAGAATAGGGGTGTGTGGGGGTATATGGGAGGGTGAATGTATGAGAATAGGGGTGTGTGGGGGTATATGGGAGGGTGAATGTATGAGAATAGGGGTGTGTGGGGTATATGGGAGGGTGAATGTATGAGAATAGGGGTGTGTGGGGGTATGTGGGAGAGTGAGAGGATGTGTTGGATTGTGAGGTGTTACGAGAGGGACGTCGGATATCGCGGCGAAAGTCGTGGGTTCGAATCTTACAAAGAGATTGGAGCTTTCGGTTAAGGAAAACATCGTGAGGAAACCAGTAGAATACTTTGCAGTACCCTACTGACTAGCTACCACCTTCAAGTTGAAAGTCTGCCAAGCACCTATGTGTACCGATAGCTCCACTTAAGAGCCAGCTCCCATTTTGGCCACATCACTTACCATGGTAAGATTGTGGTCAAAACGCAAGCTTATCCAAAGTAAAAAAAATCCAGCAGACCTTATGTGTGTCAGCGGAGATGCTGGCGACTCCTGGCAGGCGGAAGTCGAAGAGTGGCACGTGGTGTCCGGCGCGCGGCATGAAGGCGGCCAGGAACCCGCCCAGGCACGCGTCCACGTGCAGCGGCACACAGAACTCTATGGCCAACTCCGATAGAGCAGCGATGTTGTCCATCGTGCCATACGGGAAGTTAGGTGCTGACCCTACTATCTGTCAATATGTTATTCCATTGTTTTTAAACGGTTTTTCAAGACCTTTATGCCATTTCTTTATTTTTGATATTCTTCTTTTATGTTATAGTCACGTTATATTGTCACTTTCACTGTAAAGTCTAGTTCTAGTCGAATTGAATGAAAACGCAACGTCGCTTCGCAAGTTCCCGCCAAAACGACCAAAACTAGTAATTAGTCCCAGGATATTGTGATTACTGTGGCGTAACTTTGTTGCATTCAGTTTCATTGAAACAACCTATAAAAATACGAAATATTAAATATTACAACAGTTTTAGAATTTCGCACGCAAGTGGTTTACAATAAAGCGCTGTTTACAAATACAGCTCGTTACTGTAGATTTAATAGATTGTAAAAATATAAAATTCGAAAGAAAAATAAAAATCTAATACTTATTTGATCAATTAAACAAACACTTTTGAATACTTATTCGTAGATTATAACCGGGTCTATTCGGGCACAGAATAATCAAAATATTATTTCGACTAACTCACGAGCTATCGGCGCGCCTTATAGAAACTTCCGGCGACCAAAGGGCTGGCTCGTACTTTGGACAACGAATAAGCCTCGCTATACAGCGAGGTAACGTAGCCAGTCTTTTGGGCACGTTACCCATAGACAGCGATCTAAATTCTGTGTTCTATTTATAATTTAGTTTTATTTATAGGTATTTTAGTTTTATTTCTAATTTAAGATGATCGGTTATCTTTCCATGTAAAATAAGTTATACTCACGGTCAATGTAACTTGATTGAAACATCGAGGTTAGTCGAAATTATATATTGATTATTCTGTGCGCGAATAGAACCGGTATAATCTACGAATATGAATTTAGTTCGCGAAAGTTTTAAAAGTACTACTTTTGAATACTATTTAAATGTTTCAATGTTATTATAGGTACTAAAACGTAAAAAGGAAATCGTCAATATTGAACCGATTTCAGATTGAAACTGATTGCAACAAAGTTACGTAATAGCCCCACAGAAATAATTCTTCGGAGCAAACTGCTCACTCTAAAGTTACGTTGACTATGTAAGTTTCTATTTACTAATACTACAAACTCTTACCAAACAAGTCCTCCTGCCGATGGCTCGCCTCACTCCGTCGACGTCGACTGTCAACGTATCAGGGTCAACAGGTACCGTCTTCACAGACAGGCCGAGGTACTGGGCAGCCTTGTCAAATGCAGAGTGAACGGTAGATGGCACCACTATCTGAGGGTTGCTAATACCTCGGCTGTAAGCGAGGTCGCGGAACGCCTTGCACGCCATTATAATTGATTCTGTACCGCCTGTTGTTACCTGGAAATAGGGATGATGCTTATATTCAAGAAAAAATACCTAACACTAACTAGAGTATAATTTTTTTTTAAATACACGAAAATAGCGAACACTTTGTAAATGTAAAATTCCGCCTTTCTATGATTTTTAATTACCAATTTAACGACAAAGAGTAGGTCTTTTGATGCTGTATATTTATGACGTCACAAGTATGTATTTCATACAATACTCCGTATAAATCATCGTTTTGACATTTAATAAAAAGAAGCTGATTTGATATGTCAGTTACCAACCCTATTATGTTGCCTAAATTATGTTGTAAAAAATTATGTAAATGAAAAATAATCCAAAAATCACGTCTTTATGCCCCTTTAAAACAATATATTTAGAATGCATTGTCATTGAGTTGTAAGCCACCCTGATAGTTTCAGCCAAATAACTAATCGGGAAGCGCTCGAAATTTGAGTTGCAATATTCCGTAACGAAGACAGACAGATGAACAAAAAAGAAAGTGACTTAATAAAAACGTGTTAAATAAAAAAAAAAACGTAAATAGAGGATACGATATAAAATTCATCCTTTTTGAAGTGAAAACTTTTTTAGGCGCGTTGATCACTATTTGGGTGAACATAAACTCAAACTCAAATATATCTTTATTAAGTAAACTTATTACAAGTATTTTTTATCGTCAATTTGATTCATGTTAAATTCTAACGCTCAGTTCGGAATATTGCTTTTGCTGAGAAGAGCCGGCAACAAACTCAGCAATTACTCTTTTTACAAAAGCAACTTAGACCTATTACATTTTATAATTATTTATATAGTCTTACTGATAATATATGTGTGTTATGGCGGCAAAAAAGGAATAAAGAAATTTAATTTAGTTAGGATTGATTTTGTAAACAAACAAACTCAAGCAGACCAGCCTAGCATAAATCATGGAACTCGCATCATCGTCACCGCACGCTTCCCATTTTAACGATTCTTTTGATAGTGTATATTCATGACGTCATGTCACAAGACATAAGTCCATACAAAACTCTTAATAAAAAGAAGTTGATTTGATACGTCAGTCGACATGCCGGGAAAAGATAAGATCCCTCAGGAACGCCGGTAAAACCGTGGGGGACAGGTCATTTATATGATTGCGAGTAAACCTTCCAACTAATTAGTACTAAATGTGTTTTATAATTACGCTATCATCGTTTATAGCATTATCAAGAGATTATTACTTTTGTACAAGGCCAAGAGCAAATATTTAATTTTTATCATTTGTATCAAAGTTCTCTGAAAATAGGCATAGTGTGAAATATTCGTATTTCCAATGCTCCTGATATACAATAATACAGCATGGGGTTCTTCAAAAGAGGGGTACTTTACTAGATAATTACACCCAAACTGACAGACATGTTCATGTACACAAATGTGTGTCCTGGATGGGAATCGAACCCACGACCTGCGGCAGGTAGTGTCTTAACCAACCACGACAAATCAAATATAGGCTTCAGGTCGTGCCCTTTAGATATAGTTTATATTGGCAACATAAATTAACAGACATCAGCATTACCGCCATCAGCAGTAGTTTTATTTTAGGGCGGTGTTGGAGCAGAGTCGTGTAAGTGGGCTATGACCTTAAGCCTGTTTGCCACCTAGTGGTATAAAACAACGGTGACAATAGTCACTTATCATCAACTCAACAGACTACTTGTCCAACTTCTGACAAAAAAAAAGAATAACTCACCGTCCCACAACAGTTTTCATCACCATGGAATAAGTTGGCAGCCATTCTGACAATCTCGGCCTCCATTTTGTTGATTCCAGGAAACACGTCCGCATGGAGCGGGTTAGTGTACGCGGTGAGTGCGTACGCGTCGCACGCCACTTTGCTGATTTCTTGGCTCAAGTGGTATACGGCCCCGGAGACCTTACCATCCTTCCAGTCGTATACACCTGGGGTACCGAAAAAGGTTTTGAGTGATGTTAGTGCCCTATTTGAGAGATTCCATAGGCTTCTCCATTTTAAAAAATACTAGTAATTGTGTAATTTCCTCTACACTGACTGGCTGGCTAACACCCTTAAGTTGAAAATCTGTAAGCACCTGTTGGTGTGTTTCGACATTTGCACTTGAGGGCCAGTTGTCTTTAAGGCATTGTAATAAGGTTTACAACACATTGGCAATCCTTCTGGTATTGCTAATGCCTTGATGTCACTTGTTGTATTTAAAAAACCGACGTCGACTTGGTAACAAAAAGGAGGTATTTTCTGAAGCCTGTATTCCCTTTGCAATGAGCCAGCTTACCTAAATTAAGATGGTCCTTAACCTCCTCAGCAATTTGTTCAGCAGTTAGCCCATTCTCGGGCAGTGTCCGTCTGACTGTGACGCCGGCAAGACGTTTTGTCACATCCTTCTTAAAGTCCTTGTTGATCTCCGACATCTTCTCGTCAATCTTCCGCCTCACGATCGGCACCTGACGTAGCCAACGGAAGAATTCTTTGCGTAGTCTTGTTGTTACACCTGTTAAATATTATGATTACGTATTCGTTTTTACGATAGGATCCAACATGATGTAACTGTCATGTCTTATTAAATTAAAAAAATATATTGCATTTAAATTTATGAACAAAGCCTACTATAAGGTGGTGGACCAAAATATATGGTTGTAGTAACATTCTGCACTTGCATCCCCCTGGCAAAGTGTAAAATATTTTAAATGTATTTTTGATAATGCAAATAAAAGATTAACTGCAGAAAAAAAATGCAAAAACTGATTTTCTTGCCAGAGTCTTTCAGTCTTCTCAGTCTAATCCAAACGTTCATAAGTGCCTTACTAGGCCGTAAACTGTATAAATGAGTTTGAATTATTGCTATCGTGAATATCCATATCACTGGTGCTCTTCCAGAGAATGGAGTTTAGGTCATAATCCAATATGAAACCATGGTGGACTGGATGATTTGACTTTTGTATTTTAAGCATTAATGTCCTGCAAAAGTTTTTTCAAATTTGAACCCAAAACCAGTATGGGTTCAGTAATTTGAACCCAAAACCAGAGTCGGTTCGGTAATTTGAACCCAAAACCAATGACCCATGTGATGGACAGCCTTTAGTATCCAATGATCTAACAAAATAATAAACAGTCTTATGAGTTAAGACGTTTTGTGAGATTTTAACTACATCGTCATTGAAAAATGGGGTTCTTAAACAGAAAATAGGGTAATGACTCACCTTCTTTGGCATTGTAAAGGCTATGTGCCCAAACTATGGCCAGTACCGATGAAGCAGTCATAGTGACAATCTGCCATGCCTCTTTGCCTTCAAACAACTTGTTTATAGCCTTCAGAGGCTGTGGTCGCTCACTCATGGCTAGAATAAATAAAATATTCACTTTGGTTACTGTGACTGCAGCATGACCGATGTTAAAGTTACATGAATTTGTGAGTTCTGTTGTAGGGTCACATAGTTCAATACCACTCTATTATATAATTAGTTTATTATCTAATATTATAATCAGGGTTCGAGGATATATATCAATGGATATATATCCGATATATATCAAACGATTTTTTGTGATATATATCAATAAAAAAATTGCTTTGAAAATTTGATATTATTAAGTAAATTTTTGCTGTTTGCTGTTTGATACTATGTATTTCTACTTCCCATATTATGTAGATGGCGTTGGAGTAGAGTTAAAACATAATTGTAAGTTTTAATCCTTAAATGGCAACACTGAATAGCAGCATCTCATCGGCGATTGACAGTTCTAGCGGCATTAATTTCCTGATGTATGAGATTTTATGGTTTTAGTTGATTATTCCTGATTTGTAAGAAGATTTTATGTTTTTGAGTTGACTTTTCTGATTCTATACATATACTTAAATACATAAAACAATAAAAACGTTTTTGTTTTTAGGGTTCCATACCTCAAAAAAAAACGGAACCCTTAAAGGATCGCTTTATTATCCGTCCGTCTGTCTGTCTGTCAAGACCCTTTATCTCAGGAACTCGTTGAAATTAATACGATATACTCAGGTCTACAGTCCCTTGAAGTTGTAAAAAATCAATCATCTAAGTAAACGTAAAAAAAGGTACAGCCGCAAAAACGAATATTTCGACGCTCGCAAGGGAATCAAAATTGTTAGGGTACTTTCCGTTGACCTAGAATCATTAAATGTGGAAAGAAGCAATGTCATATAGCACACGTAAAGGAATAAATCCGAAAACCGTAAATTTGCATCCCAAAAAAAAACCATCAGATTCCATTACCGTGAGGAACGAACTATTTACATAATATCGACAAGTTTTTACAGGAGGGAACCCTCTGTGCGCGATTTTCAATAATTTGTTATGTTTATAAAACACATATGCACACAGTATGTACATAAATAAGGCAATAAAATCATAATATGGCTGTCATGAATACAAAATGGTAATAAATATCCGATATATAACGCATTTTTGATATATATCGGATATATATATATATAAATATCCGATATTTTGATATTTATAATAAATATCGGATATTTTCGAACCCTGATTATAATTGCGAGTGTGTTTGTTAGTCTGTTGTTCATTCGAGAACACATGTAAAATTTCAGGGGAAGTTAAAACTTGATTTTTATGTATTTAGGATAATGTTCATCACAAAATTAATAAATTAAATTAGCATATTTATTTACAACTAGTTTTTCGCCCCCGTGTTCCAGAGGTCTTTTCCCGGGATTAAAAAACATCCTGTTTTTTTTTCAGGATATGATCTACCTGTTAACCAAGTTTCATTAAATTCATTCAATTTGCATCATTGAGCAACAAACATAATGAAACCTTCCCATTTATAATATTAGTATGATTAGTAGAATAATAATTACTATGGATGAGCTTGTATTTCACATCAATTAGGTGATCCATCTGCCTGGTTTGTGGTACAAAACAACTCACAATGGTAAGTGATGATATAAACAACAGCTTTGTTTGTTTTTGAGAACATAATTAAAAAATTATCATGTTTATTGCAGGCAACAAAAATTTGTTACAATTACAATACATAACAACCTCCTTGAGACAACCTTTGTCATATGAAATAATAAAAAACATACTTATACACATATAATAAATAACACATGAGGCGATGATAGCTCAGTGGTAGTGACGTCGGATACCGAAGACAAAGGTTGTGGGTTTGAATCCTACAGTGAGCTTGAGCTTTCGGTGAAGGAAAATATAGTGAGGAAACCATAGCTCGGTGGTAGGGTACTTTGTAGTACCCGACTGGCTAGCTACCACCCTCAAGTTGAAAATCTGTCGCCAAGCACCTGTCGGTGTGTTCTGACAGCTGCACTTGAGATTCAGTTCCCAACTAAGCTTTGTGTGCTTACCACCTTCAGCCGCATCATCACTTACCATGGTGAGATTGTGGTCAAACACAAGCTTATCGTGAATTAAAAAAACCTAATACTATGTAAATTTTGTAAAAAATAAATTGATGTTATTTGTCTGTTCAAGAACAATCTCATATTTTTTTAAGACTTAACGGAATATTGCTACTTTGTTTAAAATAGTTATATCTCATAAATTAGACAATCTTCACAAAAAATCTTTAACTAATTAAACAAAGTAGCAATATTTCGTAAGTCTTAAAAAAATATGAGATTGATCCTCAATGCTAAATTGGACTTAAAAGTAATTAGTTACTTTTAAGTCCCAATTAGCACATTAACATCAATATGTTATACAATTTGAGGTCAGATGGAAAAATATTTAAAATGTAACCTTGCTGAGTTTTTTGCTGGTTCTTCTCAGTGGAAAGCTGACTTCTGAACCGGTAGTAACTTCTATAGCTCAAACTTCAGGGTTTAACTTTGACCTTGACTTTGAAGCAATTAGTTTTTAAAAAAGAGTAGGTACAAAGTTTATTAGTTTCCAATGGCAACATACTTATTTCAAATGTTATGTACACATCACAGAAAATTATTTAGCCTGATAAGTACTTTGCTTATGAAACTACAAGTTCATTTTGTTAGATCAAAAAGGTTACAGAAAAATACCAAGTAAGACGAAAAATACTAAATGTATCGATTAAAAATGGGTACCTATATTTTGTATGTACTCACCTACGAACAAATTAGAAAAAAATATTCTTATCAAAAGCCTTCTCAATCAAAAATTAACTAGTCAGTTGACAACACACATTACACATTCATAATCGTGATGATAACAGTAATCTATACGGAATGTGAAGATGTAACCAAAGAGGATAAAAACACTACGTTTTGATGTAACTTAAGTCCACCAGCGTAATTAATTAGACCAATTTAAAACACAGGTCAATGATATGATGATTGTGGTGGAAAACAACAATACAATAATTAACAAAATAATTAATTATAGGTATTATTTATTTTTATTTTAGAGGCTTTAGTGACAAGACTATCGAGCCTAAACCAATTCTTTATTTTCAAAATTCTTCTTTTTTATGTAAGTCACGTAAGTCTAGTCACAGTAAAGTCTAGTCTGCGTCTTTATAAGTCCAGTCAGGTTTTTTTAAGGAAATTGGCGGTTGTTTGACAAAAACTTTTCACGGACCTTTAGGGACAACTTGAAAAGTCACGATACACGCTTTCATTTCTCTCCACTTCACTTGTGAACTTAGATCTTCGACTTAGATTGATTTTTATTGGACAAAATACAACCGATATTATTCAATAAAACTTAAAATACACTAACATAATTAAAATAAAACGAAAACGCAACGTCACTTCGCAAGTTCCCGCCAAAAAGTCCTCTTTGTGCTCGGAACAATAACTAACATGGAAGCCGGGCTAAAATAAGAAATGAAATGCATATACTTTACCTTTTTTTACTTTCGACGTTAATAATGCGTGGGAAAGAGACATATATACCGTTCTGTTTCGTTATTATGCAGGTTGTCACAAGCTATTTTTTGGCTAGTGATGGGCATATCATCGATATTGTCGTGTCGATATAAGTCATCAAAGCAAACAAGTAAATATAGTGAGTACTAGCTGTGCCCGCGACTTCATCCGCGTGGAATAGTGACTTTGGGCATATCTTTTGGTTTATTTTGGATCAACAAATGTTCGACGTGATTCTTTAAATTGACATAACTTTTTTATTTAAGAACCGATTGACATGAAACAAACACTAAATGTTAAGTGAAGCTTACCACAATATATTAGTGAAAACCACATCCGAATACGCTGTTTCTGAGATTAGTTTGCACAAACAGACAAAATTCTAACAATCATTGTTTTAGGTGCTATTGCGTTGATAAAGGACCCAATAATATTTTTTCTCATATATCTTCCATGTACAGATAGCGATCCGTAACATTTTTATTATGTGTACCGATAGATAGAATAGTTTTCTATTATATATTTTTTAATGAATATAGTTTATCCTTTTCTTAACATTCCCATGTTATTATAATTTATTATCATTATAGGCGCTGGCTGTCGACGGATAACCTGCCAAGTGTGGCTGTGGTTTACTAACGGATTTACCACGACGGAACTTCGGCGTCGGAATATCCGTTAAGTGTGGTAGGATTACAATTATTAATTTAATGTCTTTATTAATCATTAAAATCCATACTAATACTAATTTACTAATTAATATTATAATTATAAAATATTGTAAATGCGAAAGTGTGTCTGTCTGTCTGTCTGTTACCTCTTCACGCTTAAACCGCCGAACCGATTTATATGAAATTCGGATAGGGATTGTTGGAGTCCCGGGAAAAAACATAAGATAGTTTTTATCCTAGAAATCACCCTTTAAGGGGGTGAAAAGGGGGTGGAAGTTTGTATGAGAAAAACCTATTGATGCACTGACTCCATTTCATTTTCATTTCACCATCATTAGGAAATCTGCAACCGTATTGAAATGATTATCGATAACCATTTTTTACATCACTAGTAACCTATACTTGCGACAATTTTATTTTTCAGAAAAATCATAAAATAAAGCAAATACGTGAATTCTTTTGAGTAGATAGGCATAAAGTACTATTTTTATTTATCGTCAATCACTTTTTTTATTTTCAATATTGAAAAATATATCTCTAAACTCACCGATGAATAGTTAACGTTTCGTTCTCATTTTCTTTTCTCGAACTATGGGCTTTACACCCTTCAACAACACAAGACATCTTGTCCAGGGCACTGTACACCTCTCGTATATACTTTCTGGCCACGTTCTCAGACAGAAATTAATAACACAGTATAAAGTTATACAGTATGGAAACTAAGCCTAAATCTGAAAATAATTACCTACGCTCCATTTAAGCCATAGGGTTGTCACTTTTAATGTTTTATGATATTGTTTTTTAATTAAAACATGTTCTGTAGTGATCAATTAATCGAATTGAAATAGCTAGTCTTAATATATCAAAGAAGAAACTGACTGGCGGAATGACTGACTGACTGATCGATCAACGCACAGCTGAAACCACTGAACGGATTGCGCTGAAATTCAGCATGCAGATAGTTATTATGACGTAGATTTCCACTAAGAAAGGATTTTCCAAAATTCACCCCCTAAAGGGATGAAACGGGGGTCTAAAGTTTGTATGAAAATCTGTAATTTTTTATTCGAAATGAATGAAATTTGGTATTTAGCCTCTAAATATAAAATAATGAAACATGTTTTGTAGATTTTTTGAATTTCATCCCTTAACGGGGTAAAAAGGGGTGATAAAATTTGTTAGATTTTTTTTTATCAAAATAACTTGAAATTTAGTAGCAGCTCTAGCTCTTCAGTTAAATTTAAGAAACATGTATTTAAGGTTTTTTTTCAATTTCACCCCGTGAAGGGGTAAAAAGGGGTGTTAAAGTTTGAATGAAAAATTAATTGTCAAAATCAAAATTAGTAGAAGCTCTTCAATAAAATTAAAAAACAACGTATTTAAGGATTATTTTAATTTCACCCCATTAATGGGATAGACAGGGGTGTTAAAGTTTGTATGAAAAAGAAATTGTTTAGTGTCAATATTACTTGAAATTTAGTATTTATGCTGAAAGTCCAATGCTATAATCTAGCTATTAAAACACGAAAACAGTTCATGTTATGCTCATTTTATATAAATTTCAATTAACTTTTATGATTCGATAAAATAATAAAGTTGAGCAAATTTTGTGTTCTACGCGATAAAAGGCGCGGGCGAAAGCTATGTTTGGATAATTTGAAATAACTAGCCAGAACTGTAAAAACGAATCAGCCAAAGTCGAGTAGTACACGCGGGTAAAGCTGCGGGTGGAAAGCTAGTTTACAAATAAAATTTAAACAGGTATCTCATGGCGTTGGTTATCCTTGATAGTTTAAAAAACGGAAAACAGTTTAATATTAACACAACTTGTAGATCTTTGTTTTTTTTTTGTAGGTCACAAACTTATCATTATTGTATAAACTTTTACAAGTTTTGGCGGGAGTGTACGCGAGCCGCGGTTGAACCGTACCGCGTTTTAACCCCAAAAATGACGAAAAAGTTGATAATTTCTTGCAGCCGCCATCTTGGATTTACATTTGACACCAATATCGGCTTCAACGCCCTCGAAAACCATGAAAACGACACCCATGACGAAAAAGTTGATAACTTCTTGCAGCCACCATCTTGGATTTACATTTTGACACCAATATCAGTTTCAACACCCTCGAAAACCATGAAAACGACACCCATGCTGAAAACGTTGATAATTTCTTGCAGCCGCCATCTTGGATTTACATTTTGACACCAATATCGGCTTCAACACCCTCGAAAACCATGAAAACGACACCCATGACGAAAAAGTTGATAATTTCTTGCAGCCGCCATCTTGGATTTACATTTTGACACCAATATCGGCTTCAACACCCTCGAAAACCATGAAAACGACACCCATGATGAAAACGTTGATAATTTCTTGCAGCCGCCATCTTGGATTTACATTTAAACAGCACTATCGGCTTCAACACCCTCCAAAACCATGAAAACGACACCCATGACGAAAAAGTTGATAATTTCTTGCAGCCGCCATCTTGGATTTACATTTTGACACCAATATCGGCTTCAACACCCTCGAAAACCATGAAAACGACACCCATGATGAAAACGTTGATAATTTCTTGCAGCCGCCATCTTGGATTTACATTTAAACAGCACTATCGGCTTCAACACCCTCCAAAACCATGAAAACGACACCCATGACGAAAAAGTTGATAATTTCTTGCAGCCGCCATCTTGGATTTATATTTTGACAGCACTATCGGCTTCAACACCCTCAAAAACCATAAAAACGACACCCATCTCGAGAAAGTTGATAATCTATTGCAGCCGCCATCTTGGATTTATGTTATGTTTTACGAATTTATTATGATTGATCATACAGACGATTACAATTTTAAAACAATAAATTATTCCTTTCAAAATCAGCAGGAAGTTTAAAAAAAACGGCAATAAAATCGCGTTTGTTGTATGGAAGCCCCCATTAAATATTTATTTTAATTTTATTATTTATTATTAAAGAAAAAATACAACTCAGTATTTTGTAAATATTTCAAGTGCCTACTGTTGTCATTATTGATATCGAGCAAAAAAGGGCCAAAAAATCACGTTTGTTGTATGGGAGCCCCCCTTAAATATTTATTTTATTTTGTTTTTTGTATTTGTTGTTATAGCGGCAACAGAAATACATAATTTGTGAAAATTTCAACTGTCTAGCTATCGCGTTTCTTGAGATACAGCCTGGTGACAGACAGCGAAGTCTTAGTAATAGGGTCCCGTTTTTACCCTTTGGGTACGGAACCCTAAAAACAATAGCTCCAGTTTTGTTGAAGCAGAGTTCAAACAGCCGTATACTACGCAATACGCTCGTGGCATTTTTAAAAATATCGCGGAAATAAACTTGTACGTGACCACTCGCCTTGACGCGGCACTCGCTACTGACGGCACCGCGAAACCCCCTTAGAGGTCTCGTAGATGCGCATGTTTGTGTGAGTGAGCCGTTTCGAACGTTTGTAGGGAGTTTCCATACTGTGTTAATAATTAACTCGCTTTTTTCACTTAGTAAATTCGTCAAACTCCCGACTCGTATCAACAAAACATAAAACTACAAAATTAAGTTGATAGCCAACGTAAGTATTTTGATGTCTTGGATAGAACTTTTGTATTTGTTAGCATTATAAGAGGGCCAAAGAGGACCATTTGACATTTTGCTTGTGACACGTTCAAAAATAATAAAAACAAACAGCCATGTTTTGTTTCATTCCCACATTACGATATGCTAATTGACATAAATGAATAAACTGTATAGTACTCTGTTTTTATTTTAGCCCGGCTTCCATGCTAGTTATTGTTCCGAGTCTTTGTGAGTGAGTTAAACTCAGAAGATTGTCAGATTGACAAACTCTATGCTAGGAGTGTCGCGTTCCAGCTTATATATCTATTGAATATTATAATGATGCTGTGCGTGCAGCAAGGAAAGTATTTATATTTTGTAAAACTCTAAGATACTTATCAAGTATGTAAGGATAACTATTTTAATACCTAAATTATAGGATAATCTCATGACAATAATATCGTACAAACTATTGAATCATTTTGATACATGAAAAATAAAAACAGCAAAAAATATTTTTAGTCTAATTCTAAAAATAACCAAAATATATATTTGGACCGCGACTAACTGTACGAGGAAAAAGCAGCTGTTGATAAAATGAGTCATCAACCTACAGTTTCCTGTATTCCAAACACAGGTAAAATGTCGAAAGCTAAAAAAGTTATCGAAGAAGCTAAGGAAATTAATAATCCTGAAATTGATTTGGTTGACAAAGGGATATCTAGCCTAGAAGAGATACCTGGATTGTGTAAGTACATATAAAACCTGTTTTGGCCCTAAATAGCTATGTTGTTTTGTAACCTGTTTGAGGGATCTTAATTGGTCATTGGGTACCCAATTCTTGGAGGAAGTCCTCCAAACTCAAGTAGAAACTGCAATACAAACTTCCCTATTCCCTACCTTTCGTGTAACATGTTAATTGTTAGTTTTGAAGTACCTAAATTTAATCTGTCGAAATAACAAACCTTGATTTTTACGAGAATAATAAATGCGAGGTTTGTTTGAATCATAAACTTAATATTACATGGTTTGTATTCACGCTACAGTAGTACCATGCTTCGCGTAAAATAGATTAATTGCAGCTGAAAAATGCACAAACCTTTATTTTGAAGTAAAAATATATTCATGACATCATCACAGGAAAAATAGACATTTGTAGTTTCTTTAGGCGTTCGTTCGTTCGTTCGTTATTGTAACTATTAGATTTTTACCTCATATTACATCACAACTTTTAATTACAGTTCTTATGAATTATTTCAGTCAACCTAAACAACATCACCCGTCTATCTCTAAGCCATAACAAGCTACAAGTGGTGCCCGCTGCTTTAGCAAACCTCACAAACTTGGAGATACTGAACCTTGCCAACAACCATATCCAGGAGCTGCCTGTCAGTTTATCTTCTTTACCAAAACTGCGCATCCTTAATGTCTCTCTGAACAGACTCAATGGGCTTCCCAGGGGATTTGGAGTGTTCCCTGTACTGGAGATTTTGGACTTGACATACAATAATCTTAATGAAAAGACCTTGCCTGGAAATTTCTTTATTATGGGTTTGTATTTTATTTTTTCATCCCACTATAATATTATAGATGTGAAAGTTTGGATGGATGGATGTTTGTTACTCTTTCACGCAAAAATGGGTGAAAATTGTTTTTGATGACATACTAATTACTCATTGCAGATAGTCTCCGAGCCTTATACTTGGGTGACAATGATTTTGAATACTTCCCAGCTGAGATTGGTAATTTGAAGAATTTACAAATCGTAAGTACTTTAACCATTCAATACACATTCATAGGTACTTGTTTTTAGTTAGATTACTTTTAGGTCTTCCATTGGAATGTGAATTTTTTGTAAGATATCAAGTGATTTTTTAACACCATCAGTATGTAGGTGTTAAATATTAATTTTTTTTGGGTCTTCATTACCATCAGTAGGTGTAAAATATTCAAAAAACCTTGATTATCTTTTGAAATTTTCCATAATCTTCATATAAGTGTGACATGAATGATATGTTACCAAATAACAATAGATGGAATATTTATTTGTGATGGAATATTTTACTGGTAACTTCTGTAATTCGACCTTCATAAGTGCCCTTCTAGAGCCTAAACTGAATAAATGTTTTTGACTTTGACTTGACTATAAGTTCAAAAACCAAATCTGACTACTGAAAAGTTTAAAAAGTATGAAACAAGAAAATATTCTCATCTCTTTGCCTCGTTAGTGGAATACAAATGATCCTAACTGTAGGTTTACACTAAACTAGAGCTCATTCTAGGTCACTTTTGACTGAGAAAAAAGAGACAAACAAAGTTTGAAAAGAGCGACACCCTCTTAGCTTGACCTTACTGTAATTTTATTTATTTTTATTAATCATTATTTTCATTTCAAGATGGTGGTCCTATCAGTCTTACAAAAATATTAGAATATGTTATCTCTTGCAGTTGTCAATGCGTGAGAATGATCTGATAGAAGTACCTCGAGAGCTGGGACAGCTGTCACGGCTGAGGGAGCTACATCTGCAGGGAAACAGACTTGTTGTGCTACCTCCTGAAATTGGTAACTAACAATTCTATACATACCCTAATGAGAATTTTTATTTGTGTTTGTTAACATTCAGCACTGTGATAGTTAGTGGATTTTTATGAAAGTGTAATTGCTCGATATAATAGCTCAGTGGTAGTGACTTGAGATACCGTAGCGATATCTTCCGTTTATGGTGAAGAAAATTTTGTGAGATAATTTTCTCCGACCCAAAGTTGATAATGTCATCGTCATCAGGAACTAATCAGTGTGTTCTGGCAGTTGCACTTGAAATCCATTGAGATGTTGCAGAAATGGTTGACAACCTTTGGTAGTCCCCCTGCTATCTCTAATGTGTTCATGCGACGGAACACTAATCATTACTCTCTCAACTGGGTACATTGATTGTAAGCACTTTTCACACACACAGTACCACTATAAAGGTATAATTTTACCGTTTACAGTATACTTTTATTGTTTCACAAATAAAAGAGATATTTAGTTGTTGTGGTTGGCGTACTATTTCTAGCCTTATTACATAGTATTGAGATGTAATGTTTTGTAAAATAAGTTCTTAACATTTCTATAGGGTCCCTGGACCTGGCCAGCAATAAGTCAGTGCTAAGACTTGAAGGTAATTTCTGGGTGCCACCCATTGAAGACCAACTAAAGCTTGGACCATCACATGTGCTTGATTATCTGCGTTCAGAGACATATAAAGTGTAAGTATTTAGTTTTTCTTTCCTCAATTATCATCTGAGTTTTTATGCTTATCAAATTATTACAATGGAACATGATCTATAATTCCTCAATAATCTATACTAATATTATAGAGGTAAAGTTTGTAGGGGGTAATCTCTGGATCTACTAAACCGATTTTGAAATTTCTTTTACCAATAGAAAGCCACTTTATTTTTGAGTGTCATAGCTACATTTTTATCCCGGGAAAAGATAAGATCCCACGGGATAGGGCTAGTTTGTTATAATATAACAATTTGATGTTATTATTTCCAGTCTATTCAGCCGTCACATGTCGGCCAAGCCACCACCGCCGCCGCAAACCTTAGACAAGAGCAAAAAAGCGAGTCGTGCTGCCTAACAACTAACATTCTATAATATGATGTGCCATAACTTTACTAAATTAATATTTTATAACAAACGAGGCAGATATTAAAACAACATATTTATTAGATTTAATATGTCCATGTATGTGAGTACAGTGGGAATATCTGGTGAGTGTTTTAGTTTTCGAATGTATTTTACCTGTGGTATAATCGAAAAAATAAAGAAATGGCTTAAAGGTCTAGATACCAAGCCAAAACCTTTAAGAAAATGTACCTGTCTACTTGTTTCTAAAAGATGTAGGATCAATAATATTGTGACTATGCTTTTCCATTTAATTTTTTTTTTATATTCTGTTTGTTTGTCTGCCTTTATTTAGCTATAGTATTAATTAATTTATATGTTTCCTAACGTATTTAATAATGATTGTCTAAACAAAAAAAAGTAATATAATTAATCAAACATAATTTTATTAAAATAAGAGTTAAGGTACTAATTTAATGTCACACTGAATGTATTAAATTTTCGATCAATAAATAATGTTTACTGCTGACGCATGTAACCGTTTTTGCCGACACATAGATTAATTTAAAGAATTTACAAAACAAAAGTGCACTTAAACATTATTAGTATTTAAGTTTAATTTCAGTGATATATTTTTTATACAAAACGGTGCTAATACAAAATGATCGTAATATACAAAGAAATTAATTTTAAAATACACAATAAATGTTTATTACTAACAAGTAAAATTATCTTTTAATTATTTTTAACCTATTCAGTCCTCATTTCACATATAAAAATATATAATTAGTTATTATTTGTTCAAAGTTAACATACATAATATTAGGAACCAACATTTACAGAAAACATCACTCACAAATCTTATCCTAACTAAATGTAAATATTTGATGAAATAAAAAGGACTATTTTCGTTTCCAGTAGCCGCCGTAGTTTCGACCTTCATAAGTACTCGCTTAGAACCTAAATTTAACTTTCTTAATTCATGATATGGTCTCATTTTGTTTATACGTTAGAAAGGCGATGATAGCTCAGTGGTAAGTGACGTCGGATACCGCGGCGAAGGTCGTGGGTTCGAATCCTTACAATGAGCTTGAGCTTTCGGTGAAGGAAAATTCGTGAGGAAACCACAGCACGGTGGTAGGGTACTTTGTAGTACTCGACTGGCTGGCTACCACCCTCAAGTTGAAAATCTGTCGTCAAGCACCTGTTGGTGTGTTCCGGCAATTGCACTTGAGAGCCAGTTCGCCTTTAAGGCATTGTAATAAGGTGTACAACACATTAGCAATCCTCTGGTATTGCCAATGTCTATAGGCGATGGTTGTCACTTACCATCAGGTGACCCGCCTGCCTCGTTGTCACTTGTGACATAAAAAAAAAAAAAAGTTACGGCTATTCCAACCCCACCACACAAGACTGGTTATGGACCACGAAGACAACATTCTGACACAAACAATGGTAATTTTTTACCCCGTTTAACTTGCTTTAGTTTCACTTGGGTTTCAGAGCACGTTTTCCACAGGCCGCTATCTTTCATGTTTCGAAGTCTATGTTTAATTTATGACAACCTAAATAAAACATGTTAAGCCCGCTAATATTATAAACGTGAATGTTAGATGGATGGTTGTTTGTTACTCTTTCACGAAAAAAACGGCTGAACGGATTTTGATGAAACTTGGCATACAGGTAGATCATATCCTGTAATAATACATAGGGTACTTTTTATCCCGGGAAAGGATAAGATCCCTCGGGAACGCGGGTGAAACCGCGGTAGACCGCTAGTGTATAATATTAATTATATTTCCTAGGCCCCATCATATTTTGACTTTAAAAAAACAGCATCAATAGGTCCTTTGTGATCAAAAATGTAAGTTAAAACTCTTGAAATTATAATCAGGCCAAAATCTGACTTGCCTTAAGTCTAGATTGTCCTCTTAAGAGTGTTCTAATCGCAAGCTTAAGGTAGCGTTTTAAACATCAATCAATCACATTAAAAACACTCCGGTTAACAGATCTATACATCTTTTTATATAAGCTTTTAGTAAATAATTCTGAAATCTTAAAAAATCTATACACAAGTAAGTTTAACATACACAATATTTCACATTACATCAAATTAAGCAGTTAACATTCTCACAGGGTGCATTGAACCCAACATTGAAATGATTCAAATATTAAGGTCACTTCACACAAATTCATGTCATCACCATTTTGGATATCTCATAACATGGCAGGTATATTTACAACCATTATGACGTCACCACATTCTCAATCATCGTCATCATAATCAGTGGAATCATCATCAGATATCTCGTGTACATTATTTCTGGTGGAATTGGCCAGTGGATCAGGTTTTCTTGATCTGTCTAGTGAAAAGGCGTAGGACTCGTAATCCATAACTTCGTCATCGTTTAGATGAGAATTACCTTCTACGAAGCTTGCGAACCTGCGGTACAAGAAAAATAATTATACAAATAGGGTATTTGACTACAATGAAAATATTGATAAAACTGTTGTTTCTAAACCAATTTAGCCATCGTAATATTTGATATTGGGCGCAATAAAATGGAGCAAAATAATCACGCAATGGTGGAACCCAAGAGATGGAAAGAGAAAGAGACGTAGACCACAAAGGAAGTGGGACGATGACATACGACAAGTCGCGGGAATAACATGGGGTAGAGTGGCCAAAGAAAGGGCTGAATGGAGAAGATTGGAGGAGGCCTTTGCCACCTGGCAACGGACACACAAAAGTGGAACCAACGAACAATTTACGAATAATAAAGAAATATTGTCATGTTTGAATGAAGGCTATAATAATAATAAAAAAATATTAAAATATCTATGATGTCTATAAGAAATCATACATAAAATTATTAAATTTTCATGGTTGACCATGTGATTGAAAATGCTCGGTACTGGCCGATTCTGGAACGGATTCCGAAAAAGCAAAATGGAAACTGTAATGTTTTTACGCAGGGAAAAGATAAGATCCCACCCTAACGTCGTACAAACTTACAATCACAATTTGTTACATTAATCTAGTAATAACACTAACCCAGACCTTTTAGAGTCATTCAGCTTCAACATGATATTCCACTGAGCACAATCTGGGCTTGAGCAGTACTTCCTCAGGTTCTCCAAGGCTTGTTTCGTCTCTCGCGCTCCTTCCTCGTAATATTCCTCGCTGGATAAAAGTAGCTGTTTGGGAGGGAATCTCCTACGCCTGTATAAACAAACAAACAAAAATCTATATTAATATTATAGAGGTAAAGATTGTAGAGGGTAATCTTCGGATCTACTGAACCGATTTTGAAAATTCTTTTACCAATAGAAAGCCACGTTATTTGTGAGTGTCATAGGCAATATTTTTTTCTCGGGAAAAGATAAGATCCCACGGGCACGCGGTTGAGACCGAGAGGCGGTATAGTTTAAGTATAAAAGCTTACCAATAACCGCGTATCGTGTAGATGAGCGACTGCGGGAAGTACTTGGCGACGAGAGCGGCGATGATGACCGCCGTGGACGCCTCCTGGTACTGGCTGCTGAAGAATACCATCAGCACTCCCGCTAACTAAATAAAATAAATAAATATTCAGGGATATTTTTCACACGCGGCTATCTGATCCCAAACTAAGCAGAGCTTGTAATATAGAAACCAGATGACTTATACTAATTTTTTTTGTAAATACCTACTTAAATAGATAATTAAACCCAAACTCAGGACAAACAGACATGTTCATGCACACAAAAGTGTGTCCTGGATGGGAATCGAACCCACGACCTGCAGCATGATAGGTAGTGTGTTAACCAACCACGCCAACCGCCCCGTCTGGAAACTGGAACACTTTCATCCTCAATAATTTCCCTGTTTTGTTCCAGTGAACTATCTACCTGTGTGCCAAATTCTATTCAAATCCGCTCAGCCGTTTATGCGGGAGTGAGACACGAACATCCATTATAAATATAATGTATTCCTTGGAATTGCAGCGTGTTTTTAAATGTTAAGTCTTTTTACATGTATAGATAACATTCTATTATTAATGCAAAAATGTTTTAAAGTCATACTGGTAGTTCCTGAGATAAGCTGGTTAGATCAAACATACAACTTGTCCTAAAATTGATTAAGTCTTTTGACCTAGCCTGGCGAAAGATCTTCCCTTTTCAATGGAGGAGTCTAAAACCTCGCTCCTCCATAATATGCAATCCTAAGTTTTGCATGCGACTACGCTAGCATGGAATTAGTTTATTGCAGAACGTGCACATTTCACCCACATCAGTTCAGCCATTTACCCATGAAAACAAAGCAGACACTTTCGCAATTATAATGTAATACCTTAAAAAGCAGGGCGAACAGTTGCAAATAGTAAAATTACCTGAAGCGTCCACATAACAAGATTCTTGCTGCGTTGATTCCTCGGAGGCCCTATTCTATAGCACACGACGAAACTTATGAACGTCACGACCATAGTGTACCAGAACATGTACGTTTGATACGAGACCAGAATACTTCGCATGTTCTCCCATAGTTGCTGGAATACGTACACGCCGACTGTCCAACCACCTATTAGTATACCGTACGTTAGAGTTTTCTGAAATTAAACATTTAACTATTCAAATACGTATCTTATTGCTTGCGTGCTACGATACAATTTTGTGTGTCTTACATTGATATCTAATAACTAAAGATAAACAATCCCAAGCAAAAGTTCTCTCAAAACTGTCTCAAATAATACTAGTTATTTTCTTAAAGTTTTATTCACAAAGGCAATAATTTTACGACTCATACCTGCTAGCCAAAATATATCTTAAACGAGCACTGAGGCATGTTTACCGTCTGAGCGTTCGAATGCTACTAGATTAAAAAACCACCCAAATGTTCGAGTGGGTAGACATTCGGTAAGGCCATTTTTTGTAGCTGATTGTGTATCTTTAGTTAGTAGATACCAAAGGTGTCATATAATTTTTCTTATTTTTTATTCTGGATAAGCGTAAGTGATGATGTGGCCGAAGGTGGTAAGCACACACAGCCTAGATAAGAACTGGCTCTCAAGTGCAGCTATCGGAAAAAACCGATAGGTGCTTGGTGATAGATTTTCAACTAGAGGGTAGCCAACAATTAAGGGTATAACAAAGTACCCTACCACCGTGCTATGGTTTCCTCACGATGTTTTTCTTCACCGAAAGCTCAAGCTCATTGTAGGATTCGAACCAACGACCTTCGCCGCGGTATCCGACGTCACTATCACTGAGCTATCAACGCCATATATCTGGGAAATGTTTCATAAACTTTTCAGATTTGCAATGAGATAGTTATAATCTTTGGTGATCAGTTTGAAAATCCTACTATTCATATATATACTACTAATATTATAAATGTGAAAGTATGTTTGTTACTCTTTCACGCAAAAATACTTAACAGATTTTGATGAAACTTGGCACACAGACAGACAGAATTAAAGCATAGGATATTTTTTATCAAGGGAAAAGATAAGTTTCCTCGGTAACGCGGATGAATCCGCGGGGGACAGCAAGTATTGTATAAAAACCGGTCAAGTTAGAGTCGGACTCGCGCACCGAGGGTTCCGTAAAATTTTCATCACGGTTAATGAGATACAGCCTGGTGACAGACAGACAGACAGACAGACAGACAGATGGTCAGTAGAGTCTTAGTAATAGGGTTACCGTTTTTACCAAAATAAATTTAAGAAAGATCCACTGCTGAAAAAAAATTGCCTTACTGAGTTTCTTGCCGGAGTCTTCTCAGTTTAAGTGTATTCCGAACCGGTGGTAGAGTCAATTGTAACGTGCATAAGTGCCTTACCAGGGCCTAAACAGTATAAATGAGTTTTGAGTTTACCCTTTGGGTACGGAACCCTAAAAAGGAACGATAAATACATACCCTTGGCAACAGTTTGCTGACATAATACACAAGGACCATAAATGAGGCAGAGATTCCAATAAACACTCCACAGAGGTAGAAGAACACAGGGTTACCACTCAGCGCTCTCGATGATAGTATCATTGTTATACCGCCTAACATCAATATTAATCTCCAGAGGTCCACCCCTAAAAAATACTTATAATATAGTTTTCTTATGAATTTCAAGTGTATAGGTATTGAACTTTATTATGCACGACGAAGTTCCTTATCGCGCGTTGTGAAAGGGGGCTAGACGGAAAAAATTCTTACGAAAAATTGTCTCGACACTTTTTATGTCACTATGGTAGGGGAGGCAATGATGCTAAATTTGTAGTTACTCGAGCGTCTTTGGGACCTACTGGAATTTGAAGTTTAGGTGGAATAAAGAAAAAAAGGTTATGTGATATTTTCCCCTTCAGCGGTGGGGGGAGCGTCTACAGGGTTTCAAAAATGTAAAAAAAAACAGTCACCAAGAAATACTCGAGCGCGTCAGATTTTAATAGGGTAGTCGCGCCACGTCTGTCTGATAACGGAAAAATAATAATCTGCCGTTTTGCGTGGTGGGGGTGGCCGTACGAAGGGGTCGAAAATATTTAAAAAAAAAATTTACTCGAGCGCGTCAGACATTGATAAGGGATGTTAAGTGAACCCTCCATTAGCTCCTATTTTAAAGACTGACGATTTGGACGCGACCATCAGTCAGGAACGATTTTTGAAAATGCAAAAAAAAATCGTGACCTTGATTTACTCGAGCGCGTCAGATTTTTATACAGGCGGTTTTTCATGATGGCCTTGTTGTACTGACCCATAATCTGACAATTATGTTGAGGGATTTCCTTAATCTGACGGTTTGAAAAAAAAAATATATAAAAAATATCGAAATCTCGAAAATGGTTCAAGATATCGAAAAAATGTTTGCACAAAAGTTGTAGAGAATTTAATATTCTACAATATTTATTATGAATACATAAACCAAAAAACCCATAGGAAACGAGATATTTGCAATAAATGATTTTTTGACCTTGAAAAATCAGTAGTCGCGGGCACCCTAAGATAAGTAGCTTTTGAGACAAGTTTTAGGGTGGCAAAATAAAGGTTTATACAAGTTAATAGCTGACTATCTTTCATTCTGAGGTGAAACTCATAATATTCCTGGACTATACACTTAATAATGATTTTAGCTACTTCGGCTTGTGCAAATCGGCAGATTAAGATATTTCCGTGATTCGTGACTAATTTCCTTCAAAATAAAAAAAAGCTAATCGCGCTCGAGAAAATCCAGGTGACGTTTTTTTTTTGCAACTTTGCGTCTCCAATTTTCTTTCGTCACGCCCAAATTGTCAGATTATTGAAATGTACACTATTTTGCATGTAACTAACTTACCTTACCTTAATCTGACGCGCTCGAGTATTTCAAACCATCGATTTTTTTTTACTAATCTGACGGGCTACCCTAGGCGTTCGACACTACATAGAGGGCTCAGATTTGGTGAGAGTACTTCACAAGGTGCAAGGTTGCCCCCCTTATGTTAATCTGCCGCGCTCGAGTAAATCCCGAAATCCCCTATTCGCCTCCCCTACCACTATGTGTGTTTATTAAGCTGTGCGGCGTGCCCCTTTTTATGTCACTATGTATGTTTATGAAGCTGTGCGGCGTGCGCATGTTTATCTGTCTGTCTCTCTCTCTTATAGAAAGCAAGCCAGATATTTTCATTTCTATTTATATATATATAGAAATAAATAAAATATTTTTTTATATATATATACTCTCTCGACTTCTCGATCCGGGTGTCCCTTGACACCTCTCAAGTTTTTTTTTAACTATATAGTCTATGTAAAGTAATAAATAGTAAATACTGTGCATCATAAGCAAAGTAGGCAACTAAAGACGTGTTTACTAAAACTATTCATGAAGTAGAAAATAGTATGTAGGTTTTGTAATAGTAATATTAGTAATAGATTAAAAATGAAAATTTTAATCCATTTAGCTTTGTATATTGCTGAATATCTCTACCATACCATACTTCTGAATTTTAAGATTAACCATTGTCTATTGGTATGAAAGACTTAATGTTTTTTTATGTATTTTTGTTTTTTATTTTATTAATTGTATTAATTATTAAACATTTGCATAAATAAAAAAAAGCCTATTTAGTCAGATGGTCCAAAAATATTTTTTAAATGTAACCTTGCTGAGTTCCTTGCCGGTTCTTCTCAGTTGAAGGCGGACTTCCGAATCAATGGCAACTTCTGTAGCTTGACCTACATATAAGTTCCCTCCAAGGCCTAAACTGTATAAATGGTTTTGACTAGCTTGAGCTTGCCTGATGGTAAGTGGTTAAGGTAGCCTTTAGATGCTTGCAATACTCCTAATATCCCTGCAAAAACTCACTTGGGAAAACAATTCTTTTTATAGCACTTTAACATGTGGGAATACTTACTTAGCACCTGTAACTCAATACTGTGTTTCTGCTTTGTATTAACAGCCATGCATGTGGGTTCAAATAGAGCTACAGATATAGACTTCCTAGGTTTCATCTGGAACGGAATGACGACGGACCAGCCGTAACTATCCTCAGTGTACTCCTTGTACACTTCATCAGGGCTGGGACCCACATACTGACGGAATTCATCATTCTTTATTTTCAAGTTAAACTGAAAGTAGAAGAAATAAATTGTGAAAATTTTAACCATAGTAATTTGTAGCTTGTGTACATTATAAGTAAACATTCATTACTTTTTAGTGGGAGGGAACTTGCAAAGTGATGTTGTGTTTTCATTTTATTTTCATTAAAATCCTATATTTTGTGTCTCAAATGTTTTAGTGAAACGGCCAACAATTTCCCTAAAACCTGACGGTCTTGTATGGACAAGGACTTTACTGTGAATGTGATAATAACATAAAAGATATTTTTTAAATAAAAAAATGGCTAATAGCTCTCTCTAGATTAGAGAAGCCAATAACCTTAAAAAAATAACAATCATGGCATATAGCTTGAATTGTGATTCTTCTGCCAGATATTATCAAAATATTATTTTGACTAACCTCAGTAATATGCGATCATGAGTAAACTTTAATTATTACTACAAAATAAATAAAATGTTGTTGTACTAACTTACTTTTACAGTCTGCCATAAAGCTATCAGATTCTTTGATGATCCAGTGTAACAGTAGATGTCTATAGCCTGTTTTATTGATGGAATGTCTCTCTCTACTGTGGTCGGACCACCCAACCAATGTACTAAAACACACATAGAAAATAGCTTACATTCGACAAAATACTTTATATAAAAAATGTTTTTATATACTTTAGATTTTAAATACATGACATTTCAGTTATGCTTGTGTTTGACTACAATTTAAGCAGGGTACCTAAGTCTCAAAGTGAATTATAATGGCTTTTGGAACTATATTCCAAACGTGAAAAGCACAAACCATAAAAAGTAAAAACATACTAATGCGTTGATATGAAGACGAGGCAGGCTCGGAGAAAATACAGTAAATATGATAAGACGTCTGTATAATGTATAGATGATTACTTACCATCGTATGCTAGTGAGTTGACTTGTGTAAATAAAACCACCAACAGTAATAATCGTAGACAGCGTTCCGAGAGATTCATGTTTTTCATTATATTAAAAGATCATAAGTCAGTCCAACAGACAAGTTATATTACTGATTACTTAATTTATAAACTAATTCTGACTCGACTTCTGTTACAGAAGATAGAAATCATCAAGGATTATTTAATTTACAATGCATTAAAATACGGATGGACCCCAACCGCAATTACGCACAGACAGATGAAGATAAATAACCACAAACAAACTAGTAACGTTTTTAACGTTATAAATAACCGGCCAGACAGAAAAACAAACATCAAACCATAGATAATACGGTATTTACGAGAGATGAGAATAATGGTTGAAAATTATTTCTTGGTTATCGATAAAAAAATATCGATAAATTTATTGGTTGAAAACATTATTATTCAATATAATATTGAATTATTAAGTTAGTACATCAGTCATCTGGTTTCCATATTACAAGCTCTGCTTAGTTTGGGATCAAATAGCCGCGTGTGAAAAATGACCGAGGTTATTTATTTATTTTAGACGGTCCACATGATGGTAAGTGGTCACCGCTTGATTGGTAAAAGGAAAGGATTACTAGATAAAAATCACAACCAGTGTAGATATTTCAAAAATATTTAATTAAAAATCTAGTTACATTACAGGACTCATCGCCGCGGTGTCGGCCTTCACTACCACCACATCACTCGTCGCCTTGAACTACTTATTTAAAGCAGCTAAACAGAAGTAGTGGGCTTGTATAAATTTGAATAATTGAATTTAAAAACGAAAAATAAAACAACTCAATATGTGACGAGATGTGGTATGTTATTTTTATTAGAGACGAATGCGCAGGCAACCAATAGCCACACTAATCAATAATAATCCTTCGTGTGAAACGATGCGGTTGTACTGCATCAGGCGCTCGAACAAGGCTTTTGTGATATTAACCGCCTTTGCCTACACCATCACATGGTATGTGATGGTCCATGGTCAGGTTATGTTTGTAACCCAAGTCCATGGTAAAAAAAAAAAAATGCAACCTCACTATAATAAGTGGCGAACAGAGATCGCTTACCTACTTTACTTATGTAATAACTTTTTTGGGGCCCAGGTTTAATGCTCTAAGCTTTTTTGAAATAGTAAAATGAAAAAGTAAATAAACTCTCATCTTAATTTTTATTTGGTAAAGCATAAATATTACAAATAATTTTCGGTCATGTACTAAATTGCGTAAAACCATAAGGCACTCGTTTTATATATTGTTCTTTAAATACATTGTACTTCTTAAAAAAACCACTAAGACTTGTCCATATAAAAATATCCGTGTATAACTTTGATTTGCATTAAAATATAGGAATGTATGCTTAAATACTGCTACGAAAATACTTCAGTATAATGCGCTAGTAATACAAAAAAGAACTGACATTCACCAGTCTTAAAATTACAAAGGAATGTTCAAATAAATAAGTATTTTTATAATTACAACTCTATCTTAACCAGAAAAATCATTTTCGCTTTAACATAATCACAGTTACAATTTTTACACAAAATAATTCATTTACTTTTATAATACTTAAGTATGTATAATATTCAAAAGTACATTTAAAATGACAACTGAAAAAGCGGGAATAAAAATCAGTACATAATAATTATTTTGTATCACGTAAAAAATTCTATGAAAACACACATAACTGAGTTTGGGAATGCATTTTAGATTATATTCTCACAGTTTACATTAAATTGTACAAAAAAAGCTTAATACAACACGGTTCATCCAGCACCCTACTAAATGTAATATTGTACTTATTTTTACTTATAAAGTTGTGTACTTTGTATTATTGCACTGTCAAAGATTTTAAATCATAAACTATGCAGTTCTTTACGTAATATTTTAATATTATTTTTCAATTTTGTGGTTTTTAAAATCTTTCACATTGCAATAGTATAATAGATATCTGCGTATATATTATAATAATTTTCGTAGCTATACGGTGGAAATAATCCCTTCAAAATACCTTATGATATTGCACTAAAACGTCTAGGAACCTGTGAAGGCACATTGAAAAGCACTAAGTTAATTCGCCTATTACGATAACCTACCATAAGTTTATACGATTAGAACTCAAAATTGTGTTTATTAATAATCGCTTTGCGTTTTCTGATTATCTGCAACCCTTGGTTTTCTAGGTTCGTGTTCGGGATTGTCAATAATCTGTAAAAATAATTAGATAACTGTTATACATCGTTAGGTCAACAACGCGCTAATGACGCCTCCGGTGTAGCAAGCGTCCATCTACGGTAACCGCTTACCATCAGGTGGGCCATAAAGAAAAAAACCGGTCAAGTGCGAGTCGGACTCGCGCACCGAGGGTTCCGTTCAATTTCTTTAGGTTTTTAGTATTTTTTGTTATAGCGGCAACAGAAATACATCATCTGTGAAAATTTCAACTGTCTAGCTATCACGGTTCATGAGATACAGCCTGAGGACAGACAGACATACGGACGGACAGTAGAGTCTTAGCAATAGGGTTTCCGGTTTTTTTAACCTTTGGGTTCCGTACCCTAAAAAACGACTCAGATCAAGATGTATTTATAAATGTATTTCAGTTAGAAAAACTTCCTTGGCGTTTAAAATATAAAGAGATAAAGTTTGTATGTTCGGATGTAGGAGTTCATCTCCGAAACTACTGATCCGATTTTGAAAATTCTTTCACTTACAGAAAGCTGCATTATCCCCGAGTAAATACAATTTTTCATCTTAAAACGTGGGTGAAAGTACGGGGCGGAAGTTAGGAAATTGCACTTGAGAGCCAGTTCGCCTTTAAGGCATTGTAATAAGGTGTACAACCCATTAGTAATCCCCTGGTATTGCCACTGTCTATAGGCGACAGTTGCCACTTACCATCAGGTGACCCGCCTGCCTCGTTGTCACTTGACATAAAAAAGTGCTATTTTACCTAGCGCTTGCGTAAATCCGGTGGTACATAGTTAGCGCCGCCATGTCGCGCCCACTCGCGCTCGAACTCGTGTTCCAAGATCTCAGCGCCACGCTTCCGCGTCAGCCCTGTCTCCTCTAGACTTAACTCACACATCTGCATGTCGTCTACGCCTGGGGAATTATATTACATCAGTTATTTTTGTTATTTATAGAGCAATTTCTATTAGCAGGTACAATAAAATTACTTATAGTAGATTATACCGGGTCTATTCGCGCACATAATAATCAAAATATAATTTCGACTAACCTCGACGTTTCGATCAAGTTACATTGACCGTGGTCACGAGTGGACTGGACTCGTATAATCTACTATAATGAATTTAGTTCGCGAAAGTTTTAAAAGTACAACAATAAAATTACTCCGAAAAAAAGGATAAAAACACATAGGTACTAAAAAGCGAAAAATAACTGAATAAATAAATTTATTCAGTTATATAATAAAGACTATTTATTTATTTTTGTCTAATTTCGTTTTAACGTATCTGTTTGAAGTTGGTGCTAAGCCAAAAGCAGAAAAACTTTTGCTATTAGGGCCAAAACTTAATAAACGAGGCGTATTAAATTGCAATATTATGGCTTGCTTACACGTAACACATATGCAAATAAGATATAGATATACCGACCGGCCTGCAACAAGACGGGGGTCTTGTCTGGGTGTAGTTCCATCTGTCGGGCGACGTACTGTCCGTCGAAGTGTGCGTACCACCAGCCGCGTCGGTCCGCTTCGGCCGGGGCGGGAGTAGCCGAAGGACGCACGAACGGAATACGGAAGTATCGGTGCCGAGCGCCTAGGATCTCACCCTTTTGTGATACGCGGGGGGATTTTGCTATTGGATACAATATGAATACTTTATTAGAGACTAGCTGTTCCCGGGACATAATATAGCCTATGTTCATCAGGGATAATGTAGCTTTCTAATGGTGAAAGATTTTTTCAAATCGGTCCAGTAGTTTCAGAGCCTATTCAATGCAAACAAAGAAACCACAATGAAATCGTATATTATATTTATTCTGGATAATCTTGTGTTTGACCACAATCTCACCATGGTAAATGATGATGTGGCCGAAGGTGGTAAGCACACAAAGCCTAGATGGGAATTGGTTTTCAAGTGCAGCTGTCGGAACACACCGATAGGTGCTTGGCGACAGGTTTTCAACTTGAGGGTGGTAGCCAGCCAGACGGGTACTACAAAGTACCCTACAACCGTGCTATGGTTTCCTCACGATGTTTTCCTTCACCGAAAGCTCAAGCTCATTGTAGGATTCGAACCCACGACCTTCGTCGCGGTATTCGACGTCACTTACCACTGAGCTATCATCGCCTTAAAAATATTAGTATAGACAAATAACTACACATAAAAATATACCTACAAGGAATTAGGCATTATAACATTTTACAAAATGTGCAGTCACCCATATAACACCATATCATGGTTACAGAACATGTGGTCGTATTACCTATAACTTATTATAGATAACGCCATCCACAAAGACTCCCACTCTTTTTCCTAATCCCTTACAGTGCAAGTGTGTATCCTTTTGCAAGTGTTGTAGCGCTATATCGACATATTATGGCCTAATTATGGTTCCAGGATCACTACCTACCTAATTAACCAACTACTAGAACTAGAAGAGGGAGCTGGATCTAAGGTTGACCCTTCTGAGGTGCCACTAAGGCGAACACTTCAGCACATCAGCACTTCTGGACGGAGACAAGCTTCCTACTGAAGACCCTATCCCAACCTCAACATCAGGCCAGTGTATCCTATCTTTGCTCCACCACCTTCAGTGTATGCGGAAACAAGATTCAAGTAACTTAATTGATACTTATAGTGGTTTCATTGACCCACCTGCTACTTCGGTGGCTGCTAAGCCAACTGCCACAGTGGCATAGCACTACAACACTAGAGAAATGATGCATATCATAAAGGGAATAGGAAAAGAATGGGAGACGAGCCCCATTCGTGGATAGCACTGTCTTTAAAAATACTTGTGATGACTTTATTTAAAAAAGATATTTTTGAGTTTGAGTAAACTATGACTCTCTCGCACATAGGCTTTATTCACTACACAACTAAATAAGGAACGGTCACTCTACTCTATGTCTAGGCTAAATCTCACCGGCATCCATGATAGATTGCGGCGCCCTCTCTTGTTCGGCCATGGTAGTTTTGCGCGCGTTCTTTGCTTTCCACGCGTGGTACACCTTCAGGCGACGGTGGAATTCGTGACGACAAGCCTACATATCAAAAAGAGGAATTAAATTACATTTAACTTATATTTGACTCGCTGTTCTTTGCTAGCGGATCTTATCTTTTATTATCTTATGTTTTATTGCAGGATGTAATCTACATGTGCCAGGTCTCGTCAATATCCTGATCTGAAAATGTTTGTTGCTTTCACGCAAAAATTACTTAACGGATTTTGATGACACTATTTCATCCCGGCGAGGTACAGTGACGGAATGAAAAGGTTCGTCGATTTTCAAATTGATTCGTTCAATGTATCGCGAGCACATATTACCTTTTGAAACTATGTTACAGAATAGACTCGAGTTAGAGAAAATAACGTTTAACTCTTCGTTAATAAAGCTCAAAATTATTCAGATCAAAGTTGTTTGACTATTAACTTGTCAACCAGTTTTTTTTTTATAAACTAAAACCTTCTTGTTGGTTCAACCTGCCATTATTATTTCAGTGAAAACTATTGTCAAGCGGTCAATGTCATCATTGCAAAATATCATAATTGATTTTGCAGTAGGCTACTAGTGCAAGCGAAAAGCGACTCTAAGGTGACGAACCTTTTCATTCTGGGACTGTACATTACACACGGCACAGATAATACATATATTATCGTCAAGAAGGCGATGATAGCTGAGTGTAGTGACGTCGGATACCGCGGCGAAGGTCGTGGGTTCGAATCCAACAATGGGCTTGAGCTTTCGATGAAGAAAAACATCGTAAGGAAACCATAGCACGGTGGTAGGGTACTTTGTAGTACCCGACTGGCTGGCTACCACCCTCAAGTTGAAAATCTGTCGCCAAGCACCTATTGGTGTGTTCCGGCAGCTGTACTTGAGAGCCAGTTCCATCTAGGCTTTGTGTGTTTACCACCTTCGGCCACATCATCATTTACCATGGTGAGATTGTGGTCAAACACAAGCTTATCCAAAAGTATAAAAAAGGTTGCTTCTTTTTCTTACTTACCTCCAGAAGCTCAATATCACACGAAGTATTGATCGTGTCACGTAATTCTGAATACTTCCATTTAGAGAGATCATATTTTTGCTTCCCCTGCAACGCTTGCTGCATTCTCACGCGCTCAGACCTGATAAATCAACATTATAATTACAAAACATCAAGATACCGAATGTCTTGACATGCTTTTGAATCTTATTCGCATGCGATAAAGTTTATTTTAGTTAATTTTGGTTTCCATGGGGTCTGAATAGGGATCATTCAATTGTTTTATTCAAGAAGATTTCGTTTTGATGGAAATCTTTCGATAACTGGCCCTGTTTTATAAAGGGATTTATTTTTTAAAGTTTTTTTTAAGTCGCAACTCTGTCATGCAGTCTTCTTAAAATCTAAACTAAATACAACATATTAGATTGATTAAAACATTAGGTTTAGAATAAGTTCCTAGGATAGTTAGATACAGGCTTCGTGCAAAGGAAATGAGTAAAGTAGAAGCGTCAGGCAGTATTAGCTATATTAGTACGTGTCAATAAGGGGGGGTCCTCTTTCAATAATTTACGTGAAGCAGTACTATAATAAAAAAAAAATGATATTTACTCGTGAAGATGAGATTCTCGTTTCATATTCATTTGTCACTAAAAACAATTATTATCTTATTCATATTGGGTTTTCTTTTCTATTTTCCGCCAATACAATTTAGACATCGTGTTGTTCAATTTTTTTTAAATTAATCTGTTTTAGTCCTAATTCCAAACAAAAAGGTAGTGATCGTATCTTCCCTCTTTGTTGAGCGTTGTTCCACGAGCTGACAGACCATATCTATTCAAGTTTTAGATAAATAACAGTATCAAATATAAATTTAAACATCATAGATACTTTCACTCTCTCGCCTTTACAAGGTTACTAACTAAAATTGAAAGAGGACCGTATAGAGAGCGTGCAAGGTTTGAAATCGTTAGTCTAACACACTGAGTACCTGTTCAATTTATTCTCTCCATTGACTGACTCCATTGTAGGGAAACTGTGCGAACATATCACAATATTACTCATAAAGGTATATCAATTTACATACTTACCTATTATAGATAATTATTCCGTTTTGTAGCATCGTTTATACCACGCGTACATTAGTGGGCTATGACGAAGTTTTTTCTTGCTATTCCTTACCAATTTATATAGTTTTTTTAAGTGAAAACTTCTTTAGGCGCGTTGAGCACTTTTGGGTGAACAAAAAGCGTGAAACTCACGTTCTATCGGCAGTCCCCAAAGACAGCCCCGCCTCTTTTTTTTGAGGAGGACAAAAAGGTCACCACCAAGGGGCCATACACACCCTTACTTACGCGGACTATTCGGCGAGCGCTTTGGGCTCTCAAAAGGTATGTAAAACTTTGAGCGAGGTGTTAGATTCCTACATTGAAAAGAGAACATTTTCCGCCAGGAAAGATCATCGTGGCTGCGGACCGCGGTCCGACTATAGACATTGGAAGCTTGTATATATGCAGATCGCTTGGAAAACTTAGAAAACGCGATGTAGATTATTGAAGCGCCATCTATCTAGGAGTCGTGCGAACTATATCTGTGTTGTAGATAGATGTCGCTAGTATAAACGATGCTACAAATATTAGGATTAAAACATAGTTGACGGTATTTATAAAACATGGTGAAAAGCTATATACAGGAAGAAATGTCGCAGTACCGATGTGCGTAAACATATTATACAATACAAGTTTTTAACGTAAGATTTCCTTGAATATTCAATACATGTTCAACAAAATTCAAAAACTACCTATTAGTTTAGGACCATACGTAGCTTATCTGGCAGACACTTGAAATAACAGATTTAGATACAGATATCTACCAGATATGCTATCAAATTCATACTACATTTCTCTATCTAATAAAGACTTGATTTTGGACACAATCAGAAGGATAAAAACATAGTCTAGAGTAACAATTTCATTATTTACGTACACGGCAGTGCACTAGGCCAAGTTCACAAGTTGTTCTCACCATCGTCGAAGAAAAAGTTTAAATAACAAGACCAAACCTGCGTAATTGCGGTGGAGATCCCTCTACGTGTCCATTTGTTTCTTTAGCAAGTCGCACTGCCATCTCGTGGTCCCGTCTTTCTTGTTCTAACCTGATATCAATTAGATCGTTTAAATACTTATATAATAATAAAAAAAATAAAAAAAAGTGCGAGTCGGGCTAACCCACCAAGGGTTCCGTACAAATGTATAGATTTCAGATGTTCTCCTATACTTGTAGTATAAGATGGTATTACCTAAAACTAAAATTAAATAAAAACGTGACTTTTTAGGTTATCCCAAAAAGTCCTTTAAAAGTTTACGTGAAACGGCCACCAGTTTCACTAAAACCTGACCTGAATCGTACGGACGACGACTATTTTAGCGAATGTGATATTCATATAACGTGTCTATGACATAAAATATTAAAAAAATGACATTGGCAGAAATTTCAAGGACGATTGCCAAGCATACAAGAAAATAAACCTCTCTCTGTTCTCCTGGTCGGCTTTAGCAGCCTCTTCCATCTGTACTTGAAGCTTTTGAGCGGCGAGTCGGTCTTGTTGCTCCGCACGAGCTCGCTCAGCCTCTTCAGCCTTACGACGCGCCTCCATTTCAGCTTTACTGTATAAAAATAGTATACAATATAAACAAGCTTTGGATTTAGAGTGACGTCACTTTATTTTTCGAGTTCTCATCAAGTCCTTTCATTTGATACCCATATTGTGGGAGTGCATTAAAAATAATAGTCCGCTATCTTAGGTGTTCCGCCATATTGGATTTAGAATTACGTCACACAGCTAATCATTCATTGTCATCCAAACTGAACGTGTATACAAAATTTCAGCTCAATCGGTTAAGGATATCTGCTTCAAAACTGAGTTGCAAGATTCCACCCGAATATTTATTCCACTGAATATATATTCCATCCGGGTAATCTCTGGATCTACTGAACCGATTGTGAAAATTCTTTTACCAATAGAAAGCCACGTTATTTGTGAGTGTCACAGACTATATTTTATCCCGGGAAAGATAAGATCCCACGGGAACGCGGGTGAAACCGCGGGGGACAGCTAGTAAAAAATAACAATAGCGTACTAACAGCCTGCGGTTCTCCTCTTCCTGACGGACTCTCTCTTGTTCCATTCTCTTGGTTTCCTCCACGGCTCGCATCTCTGCTTCCATACGACGCAGACGTTCTTGCTCCTCACTATTATTAATTCATTCATAATAATATTTATTCATTCTAAATGTATTGATACTCAAGATAAACAATCCCAAAAAGTTCTCTCAAAACTGTTTCAAATTGTGTTGGGTAATATTAGTTAATTTTTTTAAGTAGTAATCACAAAGCCTTGTAAAAACGCAATAAAATTTTACTTACCGATTCTTTTGATCGATCATAGACTTTTGTAGCGCAGCCATTTGTGCTTCTACGTCTTTCGTCAACTTCGTGTAAAGTTGATCTATTTCATTGCTGGTGATTTTATTGTTATTCTGTAAACATACAGTAAACATGAAACTCCTTTCAGTAGATTCCGCATGTTCATCTCGAAATAGGTGATATTTCTGTATATTTGGTAGGTGACCTGCCCACCTATATTCTAAGAAAGTTGCGCGGAACATTAGAGAAATTAGGAAAACTTAACGACCATATTAACTTTTCTAACCTTAATATAAACTTTTTTAAACCTTTTCTCCTTTTGTAACCTTATGGCGTTTGACATAACTGACAGTTGTGTGACAGTTGGCGCACTTGACAGAATGCGCGCTGAAGATATCGTTTAAAACAGATGGTTCTAAGTTTCATCTAATCTCTGTCAGGCCCAAATTTTTATTTTTATTTATAGATAATACATATAGATTAGATATATAAAATTGAACCTTAATAGCAGCACAAGCACTCTTAATAGAATTCTTCAAGTTATCGATATTCCTCTGCGCGCTTTCCTTCTCTTTTTTCAGCTGTGAGGTGGCAGTCTCCATTTCTTTGAGATTGTTCTGTAGTGCTGTGATCTTGGCGATGCCCTTGTACCTGGGGCGATGTTGACGACGGACGAGGTAGCCCCTCACACTCTTCTGTATGGTGATGAGGCATTCCCGACGGTACAGGATCTTGTTTTTCACTGGAAGGATATGCCTTATTGAATGATGCTCAGAATAAACAGACAAATATTTGTGCATTAACATTTTAGAAAGAACTTCAGATTTTTTCTAAATTCCACCAAAAGAGGGTAAAATAGGGGGGATATAGGATAATTATATATACAGCCAACATAAGTGTCATAAAGAGGAGATCTTTGGGGGTCTTTTTTTAAATTCAAATGTTCAACTATTTTGTGCTTAAACTAATACAAAAATATGTAATCATTTAATATTATTGTAGTTGTGAGCGACGACCGCCTATACAGATAAGCCCACGAGACCTCCGTGCAGGCTCTTTAGTTAGTAATATATTGTTGTAATATTTAATATGGAAAATAAATTTAAAAAAAAAATTACAGTTAAAGCAGTAACGACATTAAAATAATTATATTATTACTCACATTTAATAATAGAAAGGACAGCAAATATAGACTTCCTCCACCTGGACTTGACCAGCCACGACATGACTGCTTCAACGATGTTCTTCAAGTTCTCAGGGTCCGACCTCATCATAGTATCGAACTCGGAATACTTGCCCGGACGGAAGAACACTCGGGTCACGCCGAACTTGAAGTCTTTGTCCGATAGACCGAGGCTGTGCACCATTGCCTGGGAGAAATTAACTTCAACCTTATGTCTGAGCTCTCTAGATACATTTTAAGTTGTAGATTTATTGATATTGTAAATCAGTCTCTTTATACAGGTTGTCCGGTAAGTAGTACGACAAACAAAAGGGGATATAGATGGGCGGGTCACCTACCAACATACACAAAAATCATCTCAATAAAAAGGCCACAATTTTCGAGATTTTTAGTTACCTATCTAATATCTAAAATCAATACATTTTAATCTGAAATATCTCTAAAATCGTGACCTTTTTATTGAGGTGATTTTTGCATATTTGGTAGGTGACCCACCCACCTATCTTTAGTTTACTACTTACCGGACACCCTATATTCAATTTTGGAATTCCAAAAAATGTTCTCTTTTTAGCTTTTGGCAATATCTGCATTATTAAGCAGCTCGGAGAGTTGGGTGGGATGGCAGATGTTGATTATGACATTTTTATACAGCTCTATCTCTTTTGCAACTGTCGGCAAGTTCAAGTATTCATGAACATTTTCGTTCTTAGTGATTAATGGATCTCAATATACCTTTTCTGTACTCAATTAAAGTGGATATAGGACTAACTTATATTTTTTTACATTAGAATAAAACTAGCGTATTCTCTGAGAAATTATAGCGAAAACAAAAGACATTTAACTTTGTTTCAATAATAACTGTCTAATATACATCTTTGGCTTGGATATTCTTTTACTTATACATAAAAAATGTTAATAAAATTTAATCAAATACCTTATAGAAATGTGGCTCTATCATCGTACACAGTGTTTCAATAGCTGCTCCAGAGAGACAGTTTTTGAGGATCAAGAGGATTGCCTTGAATGCAATTGGCTTTCCAGTGCAACTACCAGAACACCGGTATCTTCACGACGTTTTCCTTCACCGAAAGCTGCTCAATTTATTTATTTATATTTATTACAAAATCCACAGCTCTTATAAGTGTAGCTTAGGTATATACTTATATAAACAAAATTTACAGCCAATAACGGATTTACAATTTTTAAATACTATTTTATACATATGAGGTTAGTTTAGTGAGGTAGCTACTCCATTGCAGTACATGCCAATCTATGTTTTAATAAAAACAATGTATTTACGAAATAAAATTAGTTAATTAACAAAAATGATTGGGAATCACTGCACTGTGTAATACATACCTCACAGAAGAGCTTGGGCTCGAGCGCCTGTAGCTTGGCCGGCAGGTATGTGTAGTAGAGCGCATGCAGGTCGTGGAAGGGTGCGCGCGAGGGGAAGCCGTGCTCCATGAGCCCCAGCACGGCCGCGGTGCCGCTGCACTGCACCTGCGTCAGCACCAGGCAGCCCTCGCACGAGCCGCGCGCCATGCGGGAGTTGGGCTTGATGCAACGTACGAAGTTCGTGCCCTGCAATATGCTCAACGTGGTCAACATGCTCATGGGACTTTGTATTCTTAGCTGACAAATTTTTTTGGACTAACTTTTATGAGATTTACAGAAGGAACTTGCAGAAATCGTCTTTTTTTATTCTGGATAAGCTTGTGTTTGACCACAATCTCACCATGGTAAGTGATGATGTGGAAGGTGGTAAGCACACAAAGCTTAGGTGGAAGTACGTCACGTAAGAAAAAAGCGTTATGTCGTGGATCTTAGAAGTTTAAAGGATTTATAAAGGTACTGAACTATCTTTTTTTTTATACAACTAGGTAGCAAACAAGCTTACGGCGCACCTGATGGTAAGCTGTTACCGTAGCCTATGGACGCTTGCAACACCGGAGACGTCACGAGCGCGTTGCCGACCTTACATAAATCTTCTTACTCCTCTTTTTACTTGATGGTTTGTAAAACCCAAGTTATAAAATGGCCCTGTCTCTTTTTGTTGCATGACGTTAGAAAGAAACGGATGTATAATCCAGCATATACTAGACTTCATCACGAATTACCTAAAGCTGCTGTTATCCCCGACTTTACGAGGGAATTGTAACTATATATATAATAAAGAACCATTTTTAATGCTAATGAGCTATTGTTTTACTATAGGTCTGCAAAAATTTGTTGTTAAGTATTAAAATAACTCGTTTTTGATCCATGTAATTTTTTTAATACAAAGAGCATGCAAAATAAAAACTACTCACGTTCTCCTTCAATTTATCCATGAGCTGCGACAGCTGACTTTGGAACTTAGCGCCGACTGATATAAAGTTCAATTTTCCTTTGGCGTTGTTGTTGTCAGTTGTTTGGAACAGTTGCTGAACTAGCTTGCTGTTCGACTCTTGGACTAGGAACTCTAGTGATGCATGGAGAGCGTCGTTGTTCTTTTCTATGAATTGATTCTGCGTAATAGAAAATTAAGAGTTTATTACAATTTTTCGACGGCAATGTGTAATTTTAGGTCGTAAAAACTTGAAAAGGGAACTAACTCTAAGATCTAATTTCAAAATATTGTACAACGCAATATTTGAAAATGGAGCCAAATCAAAACAAAAAGCTTTATTTTTTGCGGAGAGTTGATGATTGTTATGGGATTGAGTGATGGTTTAGATTCACCTATTGGACCCGGTAGGTGGCGCTGAATCGGGTTCTGTTTTATTTTAATCAGGGCAGGACGTCTGCGGGGCACATTAGTATATAAATAAAACCGATCACTTGGTGACCGATTTGGCTAATCATTATTTAAAAAAACGAATGAAAAAACTGTGTCTTTTTTTGGGTTGTTTTTGAACAGGACAAAGGCTTTTGGGTCAGGTAGTTGATAATGTTTACCGTGTTATAACAAACAGCGCCAGCGAAGTGACGCAGCAGGAATCCTTCGTCGTCCCGGAGCGTGCGGTGAGCCTTCAAACGAGAAGAACGAGGTACTTGCAGCCTGAAACATAGTATATATATAATTTGGTGTTATGGGTTCGAATCCTACTATGAACTTGAGCTTTCGGTAAAGGAAACATCGTGATGAAACTATAGCACGGTGGTATCGTACTTTGTAGTAATCAACTGGCTGCTACTACTGGCTATAGTCAAGTTGAAAATCTGTCTCGAAGCACCTACTAATTTGATTTGTTCAAGAAAACAAATTAAAAGCATTCAACTTCCGTTTCGTTACACAAATACAGAATTTAATTGCCATCTTGCCTGTAAAAGTTTTAAAAGATATCAACAATATGAAAAGGTGGTAAAAACTAAAAGTAAATGCCGACCTGTTATTGTTAGTTCCCAACTGCTTGTGTACGGAGTGTGTGAAGTGTCCAAACTCAGGTTTTGGTAACTTGGACTCTTCGTCCAAGAGATGGAATATGCCATGGTTCTTGCTCTCGATCAAATCTACAAATATCAACATGTTTATAGGGTCCCGTATAATTGTTTTCACTGTTATTTGTCTTTTGTGTATGTAACCTGTATTTTTGTCTTGTGGTGTCAACAATAAAGAATATTTGTATTGTATTGTCCCGTTTTTACTCTTTGGGTACGGAACCCTAAAAAGCGTGGGCCTATTTTACAGGTTGCCAATAAATACCTGATACTATAACTGGTATATTACTCTCAATTATCTCATCATTATCAAATAAGACAGCCTGGAAATAAATTTATTAAACAATTTGAACATTATTGGCTACCTGTGAGATAAGTTTTTAGCCATGCAAATTGACAACCAGGAGAAAGTTTTTTCTATAGTATTAATATAATGACGATGATTGAGTGGACATAAAGTCAATATTTCATTGACCCTACTGACCAAAGCCTTAAAGTTTTAGAGTAAGACCTAGGTTTTAGGGTAGCAAGTCATTAAAAAGGTCACTTACCAATGCAATCCTGGTTATCCACAAATCTAATTTCAGGCACATTGAGTCCCTCCCTCCTGTATAATTCCTGTTCATTCTTCAATATCCGCTCGTTGAAAAACTGCTGCAATTTCTCATTGCAGTAGTTTATGCAGAATTGCTCAAAACTGTTCATTTGGAAGTATTCTGCAATTACCATTATTGGTCTTATTATCATCGACGTAAGGTACATTATTAATTTGAGAGGATGAAAGTTATTTGTATCTGGGAACATGGTGACATTTTTTTATTACACCACACTTAATGGAATTATTGTTGGCAAATTCAGTTCCTAATGGCTATAAAATTTTGGCTCCATTGTATGATAAATTCTTAGATGTCATTAGTTGATTGCAATTTGTAAGACTTAATGTAGTTTAATAACACGTAATGTTTACTTGTAAATTACAAGAATTATTTGAAATTCGACACTAATCAGTTGTAATTAAGTGCAAAATTGTTCAACACGTAACACGAGCAAACGTTTAGGTGAGCGAACTATAAACCGCACATTAGTTTGAATGATAATGTTCGATTATCATTCAAACACACGATATGACACACGAATAAAAAAACGTAGATGGCGCCACTAGCACAAGTGTACACAGAATATAAAAAAATGTGTCACATCTATGAAAAAAAAGATAAACACTCAATTAGTAATTTCAAAGTTATTAATGGTGGACCTTAAAACTATAATACCGTGCTCGTGGCGCCTCTAGTGCTGGAAAGTAAGTAGTTTTATCACTTATCAAATATGCCGCCATCTTTAATTCCATAGTCCAACTATTCAATACGAGTTCAGTTCTTATCAACGTTTAGATAGATTGTTTGAACAATATTGAATAGTTTGTCAAGTGATGTGTGTGTCTACCACGTCTACAAGTTGTATATGTATTTTTTTTTATATTTGTGGAAACTTATAATTAGCTATATGTATTTAATTAATTTCACTTTGTTATTTAAGAGCCTAGCTGTTAGTTTCCCTACAAGAATAAAATAAAATAAATATTGTTGGTAATTTATACATACTACTACTAGACTAGGTTTTGTCTGCGACTACGTCTGCTTCGAATTCGACTCACGGTATTGTACCTTTTCAACTCTATTTGACATGACAGACATTATACTTTCGCATTTATAATATTAACTAGGCTTCCCCACGTTTTCCACCCACATTCCCGAGGGAATTCAACTTAAATATAGCCCATGTTACTTACTGATAGTGTATATATCTATTGGTGAATGAATTTTTGAAAATCGGTTCAGTATTTTCAAACAAAATCTTTTCTGTTTACGATATTAGTGTAGACATTATGCTTACCAAAACCAGCGATATCCAACACTCCAATGTAATAAGAAGAAGCTTGGAAAGGAATGCTAGTGTTGATGCGATGTACGATGTAGTCGAATAGTCGACTGTAGACTGCTTTAGCGAGCGCGTCTCGAGCGTTGTTCGCCTCGTAGATCTTTAATGGCACCCTGGGGGGAATTATGATTTTTTATACCGATATGTTTTATATATATACCTCCAGAGAGTGCTGTAATATTTCAGCCACATAGCCCAAAAACCCTCCAACAATCTGGATAAGCATTATCACCAATGACAAGAAAGAGACCAAGCGGAAGCAGCCCAATATGATGGTCCGACCGTTCAAACAACTGGACACAAAGATCTCAAAAAGTATTCTTTTTTTATTGTATCCGTTTTTGCGTGATTGAGCAACAGAAATACAAACTTTCACATTTGTAATATTAGTAGGAAGTAGGATGTCTTAATAAGTTAGTTGGTTTAAAACTAGTATTGTAAAAATCAGGTTTTAAGATAGCCTCGTCTCTTTTTGTTACATGACGTTAGATCGTAAATATACATCGTGTTTTGTTGCCAGGGTATGCAACCGTCAGTGAGAATATAATGTTATTTAATAAATCCATGCTTGTTTTGAAAGGAATCTTGCCACCTCTTCTCAGACCATGCAGCCTTCCGTCTAAAATTGTCTACGAAGATCTATTTGGACAAAACATTTTAAATTTTGATTTACTTACATGATAGCAGTCCCCTTAGCACCGCCCCTAGAACTCTGCATAAGTCTGGAAACAAGTGACGTCCTCAACTCGGAACACTCTGCACCGAGCAGCTCAGCGGCTGAAGCGAGCGCTTTCTCCGACTCATCGGTCACTTTACAGCCGCCTCGAGCGCCGCCGTCCTCTTCAAACTGTATGTTCCCGAGATGAAGCACACCTGCTACGACGCCATATACACCACGTTTCTCTTCCTCTGTTAGACCTACCCGGGATAATGCCTGTGCGAATGGAATGAGAGGTATAGTCGTTTATAGAGGTTTTAACTGGTTATTGTTTTGTGAAATTGATAATATTTGGGAAAAAATTGATAAAAATATGATTTTTTACTGGTTCACGAACCTCTTCACGGAAACTATAAGTTTTAAACTGAATAAATTAATACAAAGATTAGACATAGTTTTTTTTATTTATTTTTTTTATTTGTTTGTTCTGATTTTAGTACCTATTTGTTGTTATAGCGGCAACATAATTTCAACTGTCTAGCTATCACGGTTCATGAGATACAGCCTGGTGACCGACAGACAGACAGACAGTAGAATCTTAGTAATAGGGTTTCCGTTTTTACCCTTTGGGTACGGAACCCTAAAAACAGTAATAATATCCACACAATCACTAATAGCGATCTTTACCAGGTTATATGGGGATGCTAAGCTTTATCAAAATTGTTTCTTTTTCCATAGATTAAAATTGATAATAGATAATTACCAAATGGAGTCTCTGGAAGTCTTCTACATCATCAAGAATAGGGTCTCGAAGACCACCTTTAGCTTGTTGCTGCTTACTCATGCGGTTGGCGCTGATTTTCTTCTCAGATTGCGGCGTCGTGAAGTATTGGGTGCAACCATTCTTCAAATACTGGAAATCAAAGATTGTGTTATTTCGCGTCTATTGTTTTTGGTCGTTACCAGACGCAGGACCAATAAATGTCACTTTTAAACATAACGATTTAAAGTTAGATCTATAAAGAATAGTTTCGGAAAATCATAAAACGATAAAATCAAAATTATTCCCCCATATTGCAATTATAGCATATGGGGGAATAATTATATGAGGGATATATAAATAATTTTCCCAAACTTAGCTGGCCTGAGCCGACCAGTGTAACACAGACCTATGCAGCAGCACAATGCTAAGGTGTGGTCTATATTTGACCTCTATTAAAAAAATGACTTTCTGTTTTTTTACTATATTTAACCTCTATTAGTTATTTTTGTATTACTTGATAAATGACTAGCTATCCTCCACGGTGTCATCCGCGTTCCCGAGGGATCTTATCTTTTCCGGGATAAAAGTATCCTATGTTTAATTCCAGGATATGATCTACCTGGGTGCTAAATTTCATCTAAATCCGTTCACCAGTTTTCACATTTACAATATTAGTAGTGTCGTAGGAAGGTTCATTGTTTTTTTTCCAAACTCACCATATAATCATCAGGCTTGGTGATATTTAAAGCCGACCTCAATTCTTGCGGCGCGCCGGCACACAGCAAGTAGAACACGTGGTAGTTCCTCTCCTCAGCACTCTGCGTGCATATCCTAGACTTCTCCAGAAGATAGTGGGAGATATGACCTCCAACCACCTGGTACTTGTTGTTAAAGTGCACCTCCATGAACTTGCCGAAACGAGAGCTGTTGTGGTTGCGAGTCGTCTTGGCGTTGCCGAACGCTTCGAGGATTGGATTTGCTAAGGGATTATTGAGTATTTTTAATCGCTTGTTTTAGATAAAGGTACACTGGAGTAAAACAAGTCACGTTGATTTCATTGATGTTGATGATATAAAAGGGGCCGTCATCAATTATTCATCATCATCATAGCCGAATGAGATCCACTGCTTAGACATAGGCCTCCCGCAAAGTTTTCCACATTGACCGATCTTAAGCCGCTCGCATCCAGCGGAATTATTATGTTTATTTATTTACGAACTCCAAAAAAGAAACATATTCCCAATACCTTTTTAGTTAAGGATCTCCGTATTCCTTTGTGAAAAAGCTTGTATTTAATAAATTGATTATAGTAAAAGTATCTAAAAATATTTATGTTGAAACCGATTTTTTTGAAAATTTTAAAATCAATTGTTTTCATTTTCTACTTGTAAGTTAGTCGCAAATAGTTATCTTTCGTCTAAGTGTGAGTTACTATTTAAATACATTGACATTCCGCCTATCCGGTCGACAATCGTATAACCCGTACGAGCAAAAACCCTCATGTAAACATATCACTACTTTATTACGATGGGGGTTCAAAATAGAATTACCTTCGGCAATGAAATAGTTTACTAAAGGAACATGAAGCTTAGCGTCATAGACGTAAAGGTCAATATTCAGTAGCATATAGACTGAAAACTGTGGAGATACAATATCAAAGTTGTCCAAAATTTTCTAATTCGGCTTACGAATGCAATTCACTTTTAGCTAAATTGTAGTTTATCTAGAAAGTTCCGTAATAAATGGGAGAATAAACTAACATATATAATTTTTAATTGAATTCATTTGTGATACATTTTGCATACGTGATTGCTGGCAGTAATAGTTTTAATCTTACGGTCAAGGCAATCTGCGCAGTCTGATATTTAATCCTTGACATTTCGTTACGACTAATTTTATCATTAAACTAGCTAGTGATTTTATATTAGAGAAATAATTATTAGAATAGGTTCAGTAAAGATTACCCCCTACAAACAAACAAAAAACAAACCTTACCTCTATATAATAATTAGTATTACATTATTATTATAGTACAAGGATATCCTACTATCCGCTGATACCACAACGTCATATTATAAGCTCTTAGTAACTAATACTTGTACTATAGAAACCCTACTACATACATACAATACTACACAAATTTCTGGCTTGTATAGGAATCGAACCCACGACCTATGGCGTGATATCAACTACACCAACCGGCCCGTCATACAAAAGAACATAATATTCTCCTTTGATGTTCTATGTCCAGTCGTTTACTGCTAGCGCTCGGTACTGGCCGATTCTGGAGTGTGACGTCACCTGCAGCATGTAAACGTTGTTTTGACAACTAAAAGTTGTTTACGAGCAGGTGACGTCATGATATCTCGTGACCTAGGCATTATGGCGTTTTTATTCATATAAACTTTGATGGTAATTTTTAAAGAAAATAGTGAAATGCACAAAGAATTAAGCAACTTGCAAATGTATTATGCTATAATTAACAATTTTAGATACTTTTCTAAAACCTGTCAATTACCCTATTCTAATTGTGAAACCCACATCTTTGACCACAAGTATATTGTTGAGATATAAGTACAACATGTCAAATTATCTGGACACAAAAAGACGTTTGTTGTCATTAATGATTCTCAACTGCCCACAGTCTGATTCACGAGAACATCTGTCATTACCGAGACGTAATAAGTGGCAATGACACACGGCCTATGAATGAAATGAGTAGTTCATTTGAGATAGAAACAAACAATCTTTTGAGTTAGCTGAGCTATATAATGAATCGAATCCTTTATATCCGTATACATACTAAAACTGACTTAAGAGCATGAAAGACCATGTGCTGCTTCCGTGCATTGGCCGTTACAGTTTTTCTTATAATTTCACAACTTGATTATCTAGCTTATTTATTTCCTGAACTAAAGAATTAGCTGGGGACTGAGCGTGATCTTTTAATATTAGACATACCTATGTTAATCTCGGGCTCAATCAAGAACCGTTGGTGGCACTACCACAGGTCAACACCGAACAAAAATATAGTTTACTAGCTGTCCCCGCAGTTTCACCCGCGTTCACGTGGGATCTTATCTTTTCCCGGGATAAAAATATAGCCTATGACACTTACAAATAACGTGGCTTTCTACTGGTAAAAGAATTTTCAAAATCAGTTCAGTAGATCCAGAGATTATACCCTACAACCTCACAAACTGTAAGTTAGTATAGATGACGCCGATAATATGTACTATTTACCAGCACCGGTATATGACTTACCGTCCAAAATCTTCTGTTCCACTGGTCCAGCGGCCTTAGCCCACAAATCACACAAGTACTTGAGTATATATTTGGTGGACTCTGTCTTGCCGGCACCGGATTCACCGGACACTATGATCGACTGGGACTGCTTTAGAGATTTCATGTCGCGAAAGGCTTTGTCAGCTGAAAACATGAAATTAAGATAGCTCAGTGGTATTGAATGTGGCGAATGGTCATGGGCTTGAATTCCATTTTGTAGTACTCCTGTGGCTGGCTATCACCAGTTCCCTTCTAGGCTTTGTGTGCTTACCACGATCGGCTAAGATATCACCATTCATGGTGGATTGTTATGGGGGATGTTCGAAAATATTAGAGGGGGCATCAAGGTGGCAGAAATAGCGGATAAAGTAAAAGAGTCTAGGCGAAATGGTACAGTCATGTACTTCGAAGAATAGATTATCATGTCGTGAAAAAGTGCCTTTACATGGCTGCAGGCAGGAGGGGAAGTGGTTCTCGAACTACATGGTTGACGAAGGTCCAAAAAGAAATGAGGGAGACGGGACTCACAGAAGATGACGCACAAGAAGAAATAAATGGCTACGCATAATTGGGAAAGCCGACCCCGCATAACGGAGGCCAAAGAAAAAGAAGGTGGATTATCATGAGTATCCAAGACTCCAGTTATATCAAGACTATCTGTAAGATTTTACGGTACACGACTTGTGAAGTTAAAGAAATTATTCAAATGAGTAGTACAATACGAGTAATGTTCATTTGTTTTACTATTCAATACATTTGTAATAGACAACTCACCAATAGCAAATACGTGAGGCGGCAGTTCACCCAGCGACTTGCCCTGGTATTTCTTGATGGTGGCAGACGAGTACATGTCTTGTATGTCTTCGTACGGATTCACTGCCAGCAGTATGTTCGCTACGTATGTCTGTAATATACACTTATTTAATCAGGGACTGCCTTACATGTCATTCAATCACATTTTGTCAGAATTATACGCTCTGAATATTTCAAGTTATTTGAAATGTTCGTTCTGTTTTTGTTTTAATTAGCTGTCCCATGCGATTTCCGAAGGATCTTATATTTACTTGGAATAAAAATTATCCTAAGTTTTAATCCAGGTTATTATCTACATGTGTTATTATCCAAGTTTCATCAAAATCAGTTCAGTAGTTTTTGTGTGAAAAGTAACAAAATTACACAGTTTATAACCGTAGTAAAATCTAGCTCTAATTTTCTAGAGTAACAAGCAGAAAAATGTAAGTAGGTAATTATATGTATTTAACTAGCTAACCTAATCTATGTCCTATTCCAGAACCTAAAGTAACTATATACCAAGTGGTAACAAACATATACAAACACAAAAACTTTGGCATTTAGGTAGTATGTAAATTAGGATAATTTGATAAATATTTGTAGCATTTGCATCTGTAGTATCAGTAGCATAAAAATTAATCCATGACAAAATCAAAACTAACTTATCTCTAAAGAGCTAAAACTGCCAGTGCGACGATCAATATTCAAACATATTTCTACCGCCAATAGGTACAAATGTTCAAGGTGAAAATAACTTCAGCCGATGACTCATAAGTCATAAGTATATTATAGTTAAGTATGAGTTATCGTGACTTACATAAATCTTGTTCTTCTTGTATCGTATCAAGATATTGTTCAGAAGCGTCGCCTCATTCAGGAACATGAGTTCACCTGAAATGTAGTTTTATGTGCATCTATTTTAGGTAGACTTTTGGTTGACCACAAACATAACATGGTTATAGATATTGCCATCCAAAAGGATGTGCAATTGCACTATAAGGGATTAGGGAAAATAATGGGGCGAACGAAACCTAAAACTCATTGCAGGATTCGAAACCACGACCTTCATCACGGCAGGCGTCAACCTTTCGTAACCAAATCGATTAGCACGTCATTAACGAAAAGTAGTTCAATAGGGCATAGCATCTAGCCATTGAAGAAACACCTTTAATGGTTTCGTTGTAGGGGAGTGAATAACCTAACACCATTCATACTATTTTTTACAAACATCGTAATCTGTCAATCGCGAAGCCATATCCAAAATTGGCGAGTGTTTTAGTAAAACTTCACTAGCGGGACGGTGTGGTATTATACCTTCTAAATTTGTTCAGCACGCGTGATTGAGTAAAATCTTACTAGCTGTGCTTGCGTTTTCAACAGAGTTCCACCCTTTATTCAATGGCAATTTTCATCAAAATGAGTTCTAGTGAAAATGTTATAAATAAACAAAAATTTACTTTCGCATTCATAATAAATAAAAACTATCGATAGACGTCATTGATTTGGAATGGAGAACAACCATTTTAGTTAAACTTAATAAAATACTGAATTAGAAAAAATTATAGCAATCCGTTATTAATCTCTATGGAATAGGGGTAAAAGATAGAAGGTGAAAACTTTAAATTGCATTTAAGCTACAATATGAAATAGTATACATTATGATATATGACCATGGCGAGATTGTAGTCTACATAAACCTATTTTTTTTTACCGCTAAAGTTATTTTAATTTGTTGAAAACTTGTAGCTTTGTGATTACTCACAATTATCTGCAACATCTTTAGCTGGGTCCCCAGCAGGGAATATATCCTCGAAGTTGCAGACTCGTCTCGGGTACTTGTTGTCCAGTGGGAACACGTCTGCCTCTTCCCCCATAAGCTCGTGCAGTCGGGCCAGCACGAAGCCCTCGGTAGGGTCTCGGACCCATACCAACTGCTTGTCAATCGTCATTTTGCTGCAACAAATAAGGTCTTGATTAGAAAGGTCACTGACTGAAGAGGAAACTTAGAATATATTCAAAACTAATTTATTCAGTTTAGGCCCTGACTTATAGATTCTACCAATCAGCAAAAGTGACATTCCGAACTGTGCGTCTGGACTACTCATAAGTGCTTGCAAAGGCCTAGTTGAATAATAAATATTATCATTTCATTTTAAGACAATGCTTGTGTGTAGCGCTTGCTCTAGCAGGACATACCGTATGTAAGAAATGTATTAATTTATTAGTTTATGTACACACAACAAAAGAAGAAAAGAAACACAGAACAGATACAAGAGTAAAAAGGGACAGCTTATTTCTAGTAGACATTTCTCCCAGCAGCCCTGCGACTGGAAAGTTTGAAGTTGAAGAAAATGTAGACACAGTGTGTGACAAATAAAAGAAAAACAAAAGAACAAATATAATATCTTAAATCTATGTTTGTTTTGCAACGAGTTATTCCAGAAAATTGCGTTAGCATGTACCTATCATATGGCTTCATATTTGAATAATTATTACCTTTGAGGTTTGACACTGTCAGGCAGAATATTGAAACAATAGACACGTCTACGAGTGAGCAAGCTCAATCATAATTATACCTATCAATTAATCATGCATAATAATGTTAATGTCATAGCACTAATTAAAAACACATCCCACACGCGCTTCCATAACGATATTAATAAAAAAACAATAAACAATAGTGCACACACTAGAATACAGAGCAAGTAGGAAGTTACAGTAAAGAACACAAGAAACATTACATAATTGTTACAAATATAACGTAATTTCTTGCTATTCAGTCAGCTTAAAAACGGGTAATATTAACTCACTTTCGTTACGAGATACCGTATATATATACCTACACTTTCATATGGATTACGTAATGGCGTTTGATAAAAAATAATAATAACAATGGTCAGCGCCGGCTACGTTCCGGTGGACGGCCTGCCGGAAACAAAAAATCGCCTGACACGGTACTCAAATCCGTAACGTAACAAACATAAAACTAAAACTGAAGCTTCATTTTGAATACCAACATTATAACGTTTTTACGATAAAAACGTACCTACTAGTTCGTGCGTCCACGTCATTCGTGTGGAATTAGATTATCACTGAATCGTGACTTTAAAAAAATTCAGGGGTTAGTTGGGAAGCCTGGGAAATTTTTCACAAACGGTCTCTGATCCCGAACTAAGCAGAGCTTGCACTATGGAACCCAGATAACGGATAGGTACTGCTTTTCTTTTAAATAATATACTTAAATAATTGCACCCAGACTCGGGACAAACAGAGATATTCACGCACACATATTTATGTCCTGGATAGGAACCGAACCAACGACCTATAGCGTGATAGGCTGTGTGTTTAGCCAACCACGCCAACTGGATAGATAGTCAAAGTTACTTGTTACTTTTAGCATTATACTGAAGATATGTATAAAGATACAAATATATGCATGTAATTGATGTAGAACATGTTAAAAAGAAGGTAGTATAAACAGATTCACAGTATTTTTATCTAAATTCTAGGAAATTCAAGAAACCCGCTATAAAAATAATCATAAAACGAAACTGGTATGTATGGTAATTTAAAAGGAGGAAATGATATTTTAAAATGATAGCATAATTATTGAAGATGCATCGACAACATAATGATATCTCAGATGATTATGTGAGATTACATAAAGCAATTTTGAATAATTCCAAAGACTGTGTGATCAGAAATAAGTCTTATGACAATAAGATTACGGTGGGTTTCTTGTAAAGATTAGTAAAATATGAGAAAACAGAAAGTTATGAGAAAATAAGGTGTCACTTTGGTCACAATAACTAAATCATATAATCGGTGAAAGCGGTGATAAAATTAATAAAAAGAACACTTGTCAAAAGTGGTGCAACGAATAAATTGTCAAGTAAACTATTAGCACGTACCGTGACGTTGTTTGTTGCGAAATAAGTTTTTAAATGCAACAAAAACGACTACCTAAAAGGTTCATTTAGTTTTTTGTAAAAAAAAACAATAGTTAAAAGGTTCTGCGAAGTAGCAATTTCTAAGATAAATAGTGTTATCTAATGTTCCGATTCTCAGACTTAAAGCTTTTAAATCATTCATGACATAGAGACTAAACTAACTAAATATCATTAAGGATATAAGAACATGTGATCTACTAATATATCAAGAAAAACATATCAGAAATGATACTCAAGAAAAATTATACAACAATGAGAAAATGGCAAAAACGTATGAATAAACACAATACGAACTAGCGGAAATAAACGGACGTAAATTATGCAAACCAACCAGAGGAAACGGCAAAGAAATGCTTATGAAAGCGTGCTTCTGCCTAAATTACCATAAGTACATAGAAATTGAGGTTAAACCTTCAATGTCGATCTAGAAAAAAGTACACGTAAACAAAGAGTGACACTTGTTATAGACACGCTTGCACTGCTAACTAGCTATCTAAAAGATTTGGATACATTTGTGCTTAGTGAAAATACCTGGTGTAATAGTTCATGGGATTAATTAAACGAGAAACTAGACTTTCCTTATACCAACAATAGTTGGAATGACAAAAATTTTAAGAGTCGTAAAATGTTCAAATAATTTGGCAGTGTTGGAGCCTTGAAAACCAAATGTTTTGCGCACTGTACAATGACCTCAAATTGTAAATAAGCTTTAAGCAATTATAGACATTATTGTAACAGATGCATTGATAGTTATAGCTTGAATATTGACTGCTGATTGAGATACTCCAGTAGCAACCAAATCAACATTTACTGATGGTCGAGTGATTGACTGAGTATTACTACCTGACGCTGAGTGAATGAGACAACAACCAAGCAACCTATTCAGAATAATTAATTGGATATTTAAAAGGTAAGGAATAATAAAGAATGATGGTAGAAGAAACTTTGAGAATGATACAGATAACGTGTTATATTTCAGATTGTACATACACCAAAAGTTCTCATAACTTTTAAAAAATATGAATCAGTCTCCATTAGAGGATACAATGATATCAATATAGCGACAAGGTTAATTCTCAGACATTTTTCTCAGCATATTATTGCACTTAATTGTTAGTTTAATTCGTTGTTTCATACTTCTTATCTCCAAGACATTTTTTAATTCAATTCCTCTATACTTATCTACGTTATCTTTCAATCATAACGAATCGACAGTTAACAAATGATAAAGATTAAACAAAAGCATAGATCATAATCAAACGTAACCACATACAAATCTAACAACAATGTCGATGGTGGCGACCTTGTTTCAATAACATAGCTATCTTATCGAACAAAAGATTTGATTCAATGTTTCAACGACGACCAATGTGGCGCATTATGAGAATTTTATAAAAAACGCGAACAGAAGCCTAACATTAACTTAAGATCACGTTGGCACCTGATATTCTTTTAATGATACGTGTACCTTCTAGCCTCATCATCTCACGGTAGCTGCAACCTTGCCAGTATTGTTCTTATTGCTGTTTTCACTAAAACTTCTAATTTCGAATTATGTATATTCAGCACTTCTAGAATGAAAACTTTTATAAGTTACATGAGCTACTTACTACAACGTGAACTCAAACAGGAGAAAATTAAATTACGTTTTAAAGGAGATAAGTAAACGCATTCATAGCAATTACAGCATAACCACTACTCAAAATAAGTTACCATCGAGTAAGAAGTAGACTAACGTCGTGTTTGTACTCTGCAACTCTGCCCGTGGAAATTGTATGAAATTAAAGTTCTGCACGCTTCCGTCGGTTTCTGCACGAATTGTTTAATTTGAAAGTGGCCCAGTTTTCTCTGATGTGATATAAATTTTGGATTTGGAAACATGCCTAGCTTATACAATACGTCAATCGCTGAATGTCAAAACAATTAAAGAGCTACGAGGCGATGGATGTCGGTCAATTGTGGCATAAAAGCAGTAGTTTTCTGAACGTTTGGGGTATAATCGATAGTAATTTCCAATAAACTATATTGGAAAGTCGCATTAAGAACTGTGTGTAACTTACTCAACACGAGTATATTTCTAGCATACCTACCTGGAGTGTATCTTAAATTAGCCATCTAGACAAACGACAGTGTCCGACAAGGTCGGCGATGGCGATGCACCAACAATTCCATACAATACTTTGGATTAAAAAAATAGAAGGAAGGATTCTGGGAAAACGTAGATCCCTGAGGAATGCAATCAAAACCACGTGCGTAAACTAGTAATTTACGTATGACACCTTATAATCACCATGTGGATGTAATGACACTAGAATTATCATTAAAGCATTTATGTTACAATCTAGCTATATTGAGAAAGTTGTGAAATGCTATTCGAACCGGACAAAGCGTACAAAAGCAGACTTAGTGATAACACTAACAATGGGTATATCGTATCTCAAAAATGTGCATTCGCAAGTATCAAAATATGGTCCTAATCTAATCGACATCGCCGCAAATCGGAATAACAACTCTCTACAGATACTGTATATTCGTATACTGGTTTGAATATAGATTCTGCATCTTAAACGAATTATCAGCAAATATTGTCAATAAATAGTCAATTCATATAAAAAAATCTATTATCTTGGTATTATTATTAGCGGCTATTGTTCTAAGTACTTTATTACTCGCCTCACTGAATACCAACCACGTTTTTAAAATTTGACTTGTGTTCTGGGACTTGAGAACATTCTAGGTTCATCAAGTGGATGGGATGGGAATTTTTCTTTGGTCCAACATATTATTTATCTCATAGATACTATTGTATGATCATCGTTTGCACTTTTATTATAACGCTAATTAAAGTCCAATTAAATGTACCTTTTTTCAATACATCAACATTAATCCTAGTTTTATAGATAATTTCTCATGCGTTTTAATAAGTTGTAAATAATTCACGAGAATGACCTGAATGCACAAGCGGATCATATTGTTGCATGAGTTCTATGTTCTAACATGAACTGGCAATTATCCGGTCGAATCATTTACCAAGTCTTGTACCACGATCAATATCTTAAACGGGTTATTCAAGCAATAGTTTATTCTTGGAAGGTTTAGTGGCATTACGTCAAGTTGAAGGCAAAATTTAGTTATCTCTTTGAAACTGGATTCTAGACATTATCTAGACTAGTGAGATTAATTTGGATTTTTTCGTTAAAGCCAAATTAGCAATTACAATGTAACCAGCTACAAATAACCAATTAATAATTTTGGTGATTGCATTGCATTCATGCGCAGTACTTTGTAACCAAAATGAATTCGACAATAAACGAAGAATCAGGCTATCCCAAGTACGTTAACCCTTATAATAAGCCTAATAGCTTATCAGTAGACAAATATCAGGTCAAAGACCTGCGTAAGCCAAGCTGTCATTTTCATAAACTAACATGGCTACATCAATCATGCCAATGACCCCTGACATTATGAGACCACAATGGACAACAATAGACTTTCTTGAACTAACAATAGAAGACCTCCACGAAATGTTTGCTGAGCAATCTGTAGCCTTAAAACAAAGGGTGAAAGCATAATATGAACACTAAACGATTCCATGGACACATCGTTAAGGGTTATTGTTGTGCGGGCTGACCTAGCAACCTCTATCTGTGCCATTTTCAGCAAATGGACTAGTGACCGCACCTTCACACTTTCCTCAGCCAGCCGACCATTACAAAATTGTGCTGTACCTTAGTCCCCAACCTATTCTTGGAAATAGTAAACCTATTTAAAAGGTCAGTGTAATAATAATATTCTGACAATCCTTTACGACTGATAACGTACTTTTTTTATTGCAGTATGATCTTTATCGAATGAAAGATTACAAATCCGCATTATGCTGTAGTACCTAATATCTAGAAAACAATTGAGACATACATAAAAATAAATGCTCATAAAGTATTTTATAATGTCATAAATGATTCACTGTTTTCTGGAATAATTGAATGAATAAAACGTCTAATAAAATCTGATTGAGAGAGCTAACATTTTGTGATATTAGCGGTTGGTGTGGCGCATCCTGGGTTAAACCTAGTTAAGTATATAGAAGTTGGTGTTGAAGATGAAAATCAATGCAATCAAGCAGACCATGCTGAGCTTAGGCCTTTTATATCCTACTAATACAATTTCTTTTGTAAAGTAATAAATGTATTTTGCCTTCTTTAAGTAATTAGTCAATTTTTAAGGCGTTTTTAAAGCATGCAAAATCTAATACTTGGATTGTACTTGTAAGAGCAAATGCCGTGATAATATTGTAAAAGTTTCAAGGTTTTGAAGTAAAACAAACGAATTCACAAGAGTCAAACAGACGAGGTTTTCGCACGCCACGGTTTTCGTAATATCGTTAAACACAAAGCAAAGCAGAAATAACCAACGTTCTGAACAATACACACAGACACTGTATACAGACAGAAATTTACATAAATACTCAGTCACTGTAATTATTTTGTAACCGTTGACACCCATCTGTGATCACGATCATAACGTAGATACAAATTAAACACTTAACGATTGCTTTCTAAAAACACATGTTAATTAAATTTACTTATTACGGACAAGAAGAAGAAGAAAACAAAACCAATTAATTATAAAAAGACATCGAAGCGAATCACCATAATTATATCACTAGACGATTCTTTTATCAAGAAACAAACTCGATAGCAGTGATAAGTCCTTTGCTAAGAAATTCCAACTACATCATTATCAACACGACTATAGGTATCTATTTTACAATGTAGATACAGATGTTTCTTGAGCAAATTTTAATGTATGTACTTGTCTATAGCAGAGCAAACAATAGTCTCATATAATGCAGCGGTACCAAATTAGAAAATCACAATACAGTAATAAAGCATAATGACGATAAAGATGTAAGTGGTTCAATTAATTTAGAAGACAAGAACAATCATACGATCGAGCTTCATGAATCATGAAAATATACCTACAAGAAATGAGCTGGTATTCTGAGTTAAAGATTTGTTCCATAACCAATAATCGTATGGCAATAGAATTTAATATCGAACAGATAATATTGGTCCCGAAAATGACATTACTCGAGTGGTAATAGAATTTATTGTAACGTTATTTACGTGTAAACTGTGGCGAATGGCTCCTGCCATTCGTGCCGTGAGTCACATCGGGGCAAACTAAATTGCCATTAGTCGACCTCCGGGGTCGGGTTGCGATTCGCACACGCGTTGTTGGTAATGAAAATTGGAATCACAATGACCGTCATTTGTTGGTTTTATTTTTTTAGCCTTTTATTTTTTAAAAGCAGATTCTACTCAAATTTCCTTCAGGCGGTATTCTGAGTCTTATTGAAGTGACATTTTATATGAGTCACAGTTCTAGATTTATTATACAGCATTTGGCCACATTTTCCTTCATTTATTTAAGCTACGAAAATAATGGCGAACAATTAGTTGATCTTTTATCTTATCTCAACCAAGGTTCCGATACAATGAACATCTTACTGACATGAGTTTCCAAGTATTAATCATTTCTCGAAGCAGATTGTTTAAGATTTAGAGAACACGGAAGACGAAAAGATCGTCAATCGATGAATAAGTATGCGTGGAACAGCGAAAATAATATTAGCTAATCAAGATATACGAACATGCAATCTTAAAACTAGAAGAGTAAGATCGCTAAGATCGTGAATAGCTTGTACGATACAGGTACTGTGTTGATGTTGGTATAATTGAACACCTGCCGATGAAACGATAGCTATGACAAATCCGGTTTATTGTTGAACACCTACATGATACAGAGGAGATTCAAACAAAGGTCTTCTTAGTACGAGTAAGTAAGCGACGAGTGGACGAGTAAAATTATGTCACGAAGGAAAATATGAGAAAAGAATAATAGGCAAAAAGTATGCATGACGTAAAACAACGTCATAACAAAAGGATTAATGTTCTCGACAGATTGGTGTCAGACGAAATTAAAAATGTTGACTCAAGAGATCATGCGCAAAATCGGCAGTAGAATTAATTAATTAATCAAATCTCAGTGTAACAGATATAACTGAGTCGGTTACCCAAAATAATGCAGTTAGCACGCAAGCGCATGCAATAAGTTCAAGCCTAGCTATAATTGAATTACAATACAGCGATTCGATTAAATATTCCTATCACGCGACTAGTTCGAGCATCACTCGACGTAACGCCTTGTGTATTAGAAGAGAAAAAAAATGCGCGGTTATTACTCATCGTGTTCCCTCAATGCCAAGGTTGGAAGTATGATGCCGCATTGGTGGCGTTTAACCAAACTGGTTTTTGTGATATGTCGGTCACTGTTGGTCCGAGCATTTGGAACGGTCGGTAACCGGTAAATATAACGCTAGGAGACAGTCTGTAATGTAACGCTTATTGCAATCACTGAGACGTTGAAGTTGAGACTTTTGAAGTACCGCTTAAAATGTTAAGAGTAACCGTCGGAAAGGATTTTGCAACTGCACATGCAAATTTCCCAACATGCTGTTGGCCAAGGCATTAGTCATTCCATAAGGAAATTGTTCATAAAATGGCGAGACATCTAAGAGTTATTATTTACACAAAAAAGAAAATATAAACATAATCATGGCCAAAATAAAGGAAAGTTACAGCAGTGTAAATCACTAGCGTGAAAATAATATTACCAAGTTGGTACCCTGAGTACCAAAACAAACTACGATGGAAAACATAAATAAAAATGTAATTACGACATAGTTAGCGTAAACGATACAAGATACGTACAAACTGATACATGGAAACGACGAGGCTGACGGCCATCGACGTGGAACGGATTTCGTATATTTACGTGCAGAGTTTAAGTGTGTTTTAAAAAGGTAGACATTAAGATTTATGTTCATAAACCATAATGATAAGCAATCATTCTCCGTATGACGTACAGCCACTGGTACGACAAAACTCTATAAACACGATAATTAGCGATAGCGCATCGTTGACAATCGCTGATTGAAGATGTCAGCCAGCACCAATAAGGTCAAGCTGTATCAATATGGTGCAGGTTAACGAATAAATCATCGCCAGAGCATATACAGGGCCATATCAATTGGTGTTCAGCTCCCCTCTGATGTAATGACGCACGGATATGCGACGGTAATGGGAAAACTGAACGTCGCAACTGCACTAATGAATAAATTTCATGAAAAATCCGACATGTGATTTGAACAAGGAGCGTGGTAAAGTAGGTTTCGTTTCAGGCTGAGGACAATACAATAAGCATAATGAATCAGTAGAAATGTTAGAAAGAAAATAATGTAGTGTAGTGTCATAGGTACTGTAGGTAATTATACCCAACTAACTAACTAGCCAAACAAACCTACGTGTTGTGACGCAATATGACTTAATTACCTGTTATACGTCAAATCTCAGCTGTTTGAAACGGTTACAAGAATAAGCAACTGTTACACATTGTTAATTTTGAGCCGAGAAATTTGACGGAAACTATCCGGGTTATTCATCGTTTTATAATCATAATAATTTTTGTAGAAACACGATGCGGCACATGAACTACTTTCTATCTTATAAAACAAGCTACCTATTGCTATAAAATGTATTTACATATTGTAAATGTCCATCACACAACTTTCACAAGACTTGTCAATCGTAAAATTTATTCCTAGTTATTTATTTTAAATTACATTTTATTGAAGAAATAATCAATGTAATTAATTGTTGCATTAGCTGCCGATGCGACGGTAAGTGCGATAGCGGAAATCATCCCGTTAGTGCCAGATAATCTCTCGGGGCCGAATCAATAACGGTACCCGAGCCTTCGGACGAGGCAGTGGCTGAGGCGATGGCGCGTAAAGTCCAGAAGCCTTGCAAGAACGCTCGATATCGTATAACGTGGGAATAGATAGAGAATTGTTTGATTTGAATTGAGACGTTGGTTGAGACGTTAATTGCACAATAGCCGACTGAATATAGAATTGATAATTTCGAACCGTGATTTGTTGAAAAATGTTAACTTTCTAAATCGTAAGGTCATTCCAATCGGTGATTTGGGTAATGTTGCTTCATCATCACATTGAAGTGTCGTTTGCATCGTTTGTAATGATGTACGAGTATTTAAATTTAGCTTTCGCTGTTTACCATTGTGCTTGAAACGCTGTGAAATATAATTCATAATTGAAAATGAAAGTAATGATTTAGCGTTTTTACACTTGTTCTATATAAAGACTTTCCGTTTATTCAAAATGAGATGGAGACTTTAAATGATAATGTGGCTGAAGGTGGTGGTATGACTAATAATTTTAGAAGAATAATGGCTCTGAGGTTCGGTTGCCGATTTACGTACAAAGTACTCAGCCACCAGCATTTCCTATCGATGTTTAATATTTAGAGTTCAACATCATCACTCCTGACCAATCATCGCCTGGTGGAACCAACATTCCATTAATGCACGTAATGAAACAATTTGTCATCTTCATCATTGACTTCGTAAGCTAGATAATTGTTTAAATTAGAAAAATATATTGAATCAAACTAGAAAAATCTTAGGAAATACATCTTAAAACAAAAAGCAAGGCATTGTAGAAATTCAAACAAACAAGGTTAAACAGAGATATAGATAACAGAAACAAAGTGACGTATTACTAAATACTATGAAGGAGTTATAATTAGAATTTTAGAGTGAACATCTTCTGGTTTAACTGTTAAGTGACCAACTAATCTATGCCGTACATGTTTTAATTAATAAAGCAAGCACTCGTTTTCTCAAATAACAACTACCTATTATTATGAAGTCATTTTCATTGTCTATTTGCCGGTCTTTGTCTCAGGATGGTATTCGGTTATCTTTATAAAGAACAAAGATTTTTTTGCGTCAATCTACATTTGAATGACGCTATTTCCATCAAAATTAGAGGTCAGCAACTATATTGTATGCATTTTATTATAAAAACAATAATATCCTGGGCCATTTGCATTTAGTATATCCTGGGATAGTGCGCAGATGCATGGTCAACAACATGGGTACACCTGAGTGTCAGCCATCTCTTTCCATTTTGGAGCTTCGATTGACGATGGAAAGAGACAATTATTTATTTACACTTTTGCTTGTCGGATATCCCTTTTTCCATCGTGTATCGGCGCGTGACCGTACCTTCCGGTGGGGTGCTGTCTGACATTATCGTGACGTTTTTACAATAGCTTTAGTTGTGTTAATTGTGATGACGTTATTGTCTACTTTAACAATATTAGTATTAATGAATGATGTCATCACAACAGATTAATTACTCACTGTAATTATTCTGCTAGTAGAATAATTAGTGTCTTCGTCACCTAAGTTCACCTGATAACAAGATTTTCCTTCATTATTCTATGTTATGATAGAAATTTGGGAAAAACCTTTTACAGCTGTCAGAAAGTTACGAGATTATATCAGAGAATATTACGATCGTTAACTATCGATAGAATTAAGTAGCATGTTAAAAACAAGGAATATCTCACAGGTACAAATAAATACCAAAAACTAGTTGACTAAAAATCAACACAATTTGATCAAAATTGTTAGGTATTAAGTGATAACGCTATTTATAATTTAGTGCACGTAAAAATACGTGCCGCTATTTCCGATACTAATTAAATTGAGTACTATAAATAATGACTCGCGATCTTCGAAGCCATTAAATTATTGCAATGTTTGCCCTTGATAAAAGTATGTACAATCTTAAATATTTCTGCGCACGATATTTAATCCTAATAGAATCAATTACAGACATCCAGTTTCTCTACAAACTTTGCTGATGATTCTAAAAACTAAACATGACCTTACCTTGAGGTGTTTAAGTAAATACTGAGATTGTTCATGAGAAAAAATCTAAATGTTGAAAATTACCTAAAACGTTAGTTCATTAAGTAGATACTTGATAAAATTCTGGACAATTTGTAAAAACTTATGGAATTCGGTTTTCAAATTAGAATACCTTGGTAGCAAGCAACCTTCCGAACCGTGGGTTAGAATCTGTTTGAAAAAATCTATATAATATCATATTCATATCTTTCATTAAGAACAGAGGTAGTTTTGCTTGCCAACGGTTTGGGTTGAAGCAAGTAGATAAAGTTAGATCAATATTCCATGATGACGTAGAGAAATAAAGTGGGTTGCCACAGGGAACGACATTTACCCCTCGACATTTCCATAACTGCCAAGGTGACTGATATAAAACATACAAAGTATACTGTCTGCCTTATTACATGATATGGGCTTAAAGCAACTATTTGAAAACCCAGATTTAAGATCGCCCCGTCTTTTTTAGTTATATCACATTAGAAAGTGACGGATATATTTAAAATCTGGGTCTTAAACATAGTGATACGTTCTGGATTTGAATCGAATAAATCATTGGATTGATCAAGTTATGATTAACTAGTAACCAAGGTTATGCATATCATATCACTCACCGGTTTTTTGCTGTAGTCTATATTAATTTTTATTGAATCCCTTTATTCGTTGGACGATAATAATCGTTATCGCTATTTCTTGGAAAATATATTTTAAACCAAAACGACCTTGGAAAGTTCGTCCCAAAAACGTACACAATCGAATTCAAAGAATCACGCTCCAGAATAGGTAAAACCTTGGGGTAAAACCTAGGAATAATGAAAAGCTGATATTTACTAACGATATACATACCTATACAATATACATACATACATGGCATCCAAATCAGCCTCGAGATTCCATTCAATAGTTTTCGCTATTCCCTTTAGTTTTAAGGATTAGGCCACGCCCAGTTAAAAAATTATATGCCAGGATAGTTGTAGAAATTATTTTGTGATCAAATAGAGATTTCGATACGTCAGAATAAAAATAAAGTTTACCAAAAGATGTACAGTGGTATTTACATTTATTTAAAGACATTATCTTGTTGCATGATCAGTTTCTTGCCAGGTTCTTCTCGAGATGGCTGTAAAATTGCGAATCTGGTAGTAGAGTCATTAACTTTCATGAGTGCCTTCATGAGGCCCATGTGAATAAACGATTTTTGAATTTGAATTTGCCTTATCTATCACTAAGGCAAATTCAAATTCAAAAATCGTTTATTCATCTCGCAATTATCCGGTGAAAATATGTATTTGAATGTTTTACCACAGGTTTTACGGTTTATCGTTTTACAATAAGCAACACGCTGGTTGCTGTAGGGGTAATGCTCATAGTCAGCCGCCCTCTAACAACGGGCTCGGGTAGTCTAGTGCGTGTTTCCACTCACTACCCGAGGTGAGACGGTGAGGATACGAGCTCCGATCCTCCCGTCGTAGCAGTAGAGGCCCGCCACCGGGTCGTCGCTGCTGGGTACGCGGACGAATGCCTCGGCGCCCCCATATACCCAGCACCAGCAGCGACAGGTTGAAGCACCGTGGGGTTTTAGTCAGTAGGAGTCTGACATAACCCGGCCAGCTGCCCCCCTCGAGCGGCCGGGTATCCATGAGGATTTCCCCACGTAAAAAAAAAAAAAAAGTGGTAATGCTCATTATCTATCAAATACCGAGGTAATAGCTTGGAGTGTTGTTAGCTTAACTGATAAAGGATTGATAATTTAAAATACCATTTATCATTTCTATTTATTTGAGTCATTGCGACATTTGAATGATTGTGATACATGTAGTATCAGAAGGAAAGTGGTTAAGGAAAATTATTTTTGTAATATGCAATTCATTAGTTAAGTCATTTTAGCGGTGCTGATGATATCAGAAATAAAAGAAGATATCATTATGTATAAAAACTACTAACATGGTGGCAATAAAATCTGTTGGATACCTACTAAGAAACGGCTACAAGAACTGTCCTAGGTACTCGGAAGAAAGAAGTATTGGTAGGAATTCAATAAATTTTGCACTATATCAATAATGCGAACGAGTGCAATCTTATCTAATATCAAAGCATCGATTCCAGCCACGCCTTGCAAAAATGAAAGAAAATTAAAAGCGTACAAAATTATTTATTACAATTTTAATGATAATAAATTAATTATAATTATATCACATTTGACGTTTGTTACCAAACGAAATGCCAGACTGCTGGCCTTTGTTTGTGCCGTATTGCAGTGAGATGACGTGCTGTCCAGCCTTCAACTGTTCTTCAGAGAAATCTCGAACATTCTTGTCGGCTTCCTTAGGCCCGATGGAAGGCTTACCGAAGTTTCCTGCTTTCCTTCCTAGAGACTGTAGGCACACGACGACGGAATAAAGATTCTGCCTCTCCCACAAATCAATCGTCTGGAAAGTTTCTTGGGCGGGAACGCCCAGTTTCACAACGGCTACTAAAAATGCGTTGATATTCTCCATGCACTTGAAAGCCATCGTTGATTGGTTTACTTTCTTCACCGAACCTTCTTGGAGGGTGTTTACCAGTTTGCAAAGTAGTGTACCATCCTTGAGTACCTCAAAGAGGTTATCAGCTGAGCCGGACGTATTAGCAGGTGAGCCGGTCAGATTTTTGATCCATTCTAGCGTTTCGTGAGCGATATCTTCGTTGTATTTGCTGTGAATCCTCGCCTGAGCTTCAGCATTGATGCCAGCTTTCCCTGCACGGTATTCTGCCATTTTTGGTGTTGACAAGTGCACAGACACGTAGCCACTGAACTCCTTACGATAAGCGCACTTTCAATATCAGGTTGACGATATGTTTGATAGCATTATCGCCTGTTCTACGAACGAATACCTGTGTACCTATTGTTATTTATCGCTGCGGTGTTTTATCATACAGTATAATAAATAATTTATAATTATGATGAGATACTTCACTTCGGTCTTTATATGCATACCTAATCATTTACATACTCGTATTATTTCAATTTTAGTACAATATTTTTACTACCTAAGTTGTTGTTAGATACTTAAATAATTTCCGACAGTTGCAGGACTGATTGCAACAATCATTTCAAAACGATTGTAGTACTAATCAAATTCCGGAATGGGATTTACTTAATTCGACGTTTAGAAAAAAATGTTTCTTAAATTGTATTCAGAATAATATACCTACAATAGGCTATACGTTGGAAGTCTCTGGAATAATACGACATTGGTAAACCTTATCAGACTTGTGATTATAATAGATCATAAGATATGATTTCAATATGATACATCAACAGAATATGCACTTAACAATTGAGGTATTTAATAATGTGGGTTTTCATAATTATCATCACATACTAGAGTCCAACTTCACTTCAAAATAGATAGAATCCTGCGAGAAAAGTTAGTCGCATGATGTGATGTGACGGCATCAGTAAACTACACAAGACTTAGCAAATGATGATGTTTTTTTTTCCAATAGTTTTCATCTAAAATAAGTAAATTACATATGAATAGGCTCGATGGTAGAGATTGGTTAAGAGTTAGGTATAAATAGGGATCATCATCATGTCAGCCGGAAGACATCCACTCCTGGACAAAGGCTCTCCACGACGGCCGGTCGATGCGCGTAGCACAAGACCGGCCGGCCATCATAATAGGGATGTTTACTAACAAACAAAACGAAACATTATTGCATGCAATACTGTCTTGTAGCGTAACAAATTAAAACCAACAAAAGATATTAAGTAAAAATCATAGAAAGGATTAATTTTACATAGTATTCGCCATTCGAGTATTTTAACATGTTTTATACAGTGGTTTGTGTTAGTGGTGTGTCAAAGTGGTCATAGCACTAGTTCAGAATATTAATACTACCTAGTAGGTAACTAGGTCAACCAGCAATTTAAATACCTATTTTACCTATATGTTGACAGTTTGCAAAAAGTCATCAGATAGTGTTATTGATCAAGCAAGTAGCCTGGCTCAGTGGTAAGTGACGTCGGATACCGCGGCGAAGGTCGTGGGTTCGAATCCTTACAATGAGCTTGAGCTTTCGGTGAAGGAAAACATCGTGAGGAAACCACAGCACGGTGGTAGGGTACTTTGTAGTACTCGACTGGCTGGCTACCACCCTCAAGTTGAAAATCTGTCGCCAAGCACCTGTTGGTGTGTTCCGGCAATTGCACTTGAGAGCCAGTTCGCCTTTAAGGCATTGTAATAAGGTGTACAACACGTTGGCAATCCCCTGGTGTTGCCAATGTCTATAGGCGACGGTTGTCACTTACCATCAGGTGACCGGCCTGCCTCGTTGTCACTTGTGACATAAAAAAAAAAATTATAGGAGTTGGTTCGAAACCAATTTTCTAAACGCGGTGCAGTGCATTATTGCAAAACCGCACTTTGTTTTCTGGCACAGATGTGCAATTTTTTATTGTGTTTTGTTAAACAAAACAATGCCGGCGGCGGATAGTGGCTAACAAAGCTACGCTATCGCGGTTCCAAATTGATAATAATCATTGATACAATCTCGAAAGTATTTTCATACCTTGTATTTGCAATTCATTTCCTTTAATTAACAACTAGGTAGCAATGAAAGTACTTAGTAGGTTCTTGATTTTTTTATAGATTCCTACTAAGTAATAAGAATATTCTACTTATGTTACTTTGATATTGCTACAGTTTCTAGGCCATCCTGGATAAATAGTAGACTTCAAAATGTTGACCAAGTAGATATTAGACACAAATAAATAAGTAAATCTCGGAAAATGCATAGGTTTCCTTTCTTAATGAACACAAGCTTGCTCACATTCTACCTGTATAACAAGTAGTACTTTTAAAACTTTCGCTAACTAAATTCATTATAGTAGATTATACCGGGTCTACAAGACCAATTGCGGGTAGTTGGAGATAACTCTCGCCCCTCAAGACGCTGATACCCGCCAGTTCAGTCCACTCGTGACCACGGTCAATGTAACTTGATCGAAACGTCGAGGTTAGTCGAAATTATATTTTGATTATTATGTGCGCGAATAGACCCGGTATAATCTACTATAATGTATAACAAGTAGTTTCAGCCATCAATGGACACAGCAATACCAATGGAACTGCCAACACGGTGTCAGTACTGCAGAAAAATAATAATGTGGAGCTTGTTTCATCAATAACAAGGCGTATAATCAAAGTGGAGCAAGGTGATATGATTACATTTTGGTGATATTTTGTCAGACATTTTGGTTTCTATGGTAACTAGAAGAAGAGGTTTTCCCTAGAGACAGCAAGACTCAGCTTTAAAAAAGGAGTACCAAGTAGGTTTATGCAATGTGGGCCACGCACTTGTGACGCCTCTGGTGTTGCAAGCATTCTTAGGTGAAGGTAACTGCCTACAATCAGGTGGGTTTAATAACTAAACTCGCAAGGAATTTCTAATTAAATTGATATGCTATTGTTTGATTGGTATGGCCATCCCACTTAAGAACCAACCGGTTAATCTGTTGACTCTCGACATTAACCTGTCAAACAATTTGTCAACTCACGCACAGTTTTCTAAATTTCAAAATTCGCACCCAATTTTCAAGTAAATGTCATCGTCCCGATTGTCCCATTTGATAACCAAGTGGTGCGGACTCTGATTGTCCCAAGAAAGAACTGACAGGTTAAAAGTAGCCATTTGCTTAATCTGTTATGCAGGTAAATCCTAAAAGGAATCTACAAGTCCTATGGTAGAAGATTTATAAGAAAAATTAATTAAATATAAAATAATTCATCCACATATTCGATAATAATTATATTATTTGTCTTCGCTGATAAGTACATCTGTACCAATGTATGGTGTTAAAGTACATTAAAATTTTATCATAATTCTCATAGATATGTATATCAACTTTGGTATACGTAAGCATATTTGACTATGTTAAAAAACACAAAATTTCTTCTAAATTCACGATAACTTTCTGCGTTTCGCCAAAGTACAATAACTTTATTGTTTCTAATAGGAATCTATTTGCATCGTGACTGAAATCAACTAAAGTGACTAACTGGCTATATATTTACGATAAGATTACAACGAAATCAAACACAGCAGTCAGGTGAAACAAAGGTAAGCGAAAATTTGAAACAATTACAAAACAAAAACTTACCGAAAATAACAATTCGGGTTGAACACTTTTTACACAATGCTTTGTTGATTTAATAAATAATATCCATTGTAGCACGCGACACTTCACATCCACAATAAGAACTCTTCGTTTTATGATGACGACCGATCGCTTCACGATAAAATTCTTAACAACGCGCGGCCGCAGTGATTCCGACGACGAATCGCATAAAATATCGAAAAAGTTGTGTTTTCGTTCAGAAATACAACCATCGCATTCTCCGGTTCTCCCACCTTGACACGTGACGCCATGCTTGCATCTGATTGGTCGCTTTCTAACTAAAAGGGATAGAGATGACGAGTGTGTTTTATTGGTATCGATAAAAGGATAAAAAAAAATATATCAAAAACTCATTTTATGGTTTATAGCCTATAAACCGTAAAATGAGTTCACGCTAGAACCCTTATAATCATCATGGTGAACTGAGACTGAGCTGACTGTGTTTTTTTTTCAATAAGATGTATCGATTTTAAAAATCGCATTTTTCAAATAAAGGTGCCCATAAAAGAGACTATGCATTTACTTACTCCGTTATGTGGACTTAAAATTCTAAACTATAATTTTGATTTAAAATTGATTAATTGAACCACAAGCTTACATCATAACCTACCTTGATTAATGTTACTATACTAACATAAATAAAAGTTTTTTTAATAGCTATTTACTCGATATCGACATTCATTAATGTGTATAGTGATTTTGCTACACCACTACAAATGTCATAAATGACATTAAATATTTCGTTCTGAAGTTGTATGTATTTATACGTATAATAATCCCAGATAACTATATACTAGTCGGAGATAATAATGGTGGTTAGGGTCTAGGATGCACTGACGTATAATGTCAGTGATAGGGTGATTTTACACAGATGACGTTTGTGTATCGTCTTCTTGAGTGGCGTTGATTAAAAATACCATTAAGAATAAATAGATGGCGTTCGGAAAAGGTATCTTGATTACGATGTGGATACGTATGACAATTTCATAATTTTCATGGCATATTATAAAAAAATTATGTCCCACTCTCCCTCTGCCCTGCTTCTGCTTCTTTACTTATGTAGAATAATTGAATACAGCAACTACTACTCGCTACCAAGTAATGAAATATACCCAGGATAAAAAAATCTTCAGCCTAAATATTCTTTATTAGTGATCAACATAGTATTCATTTGCTCTGTGGATCAACATGATCAATGATATAAAAAAATGAAGGATCATAAAACAATTTTACTGCCCTCTAGTGACTTAAATTGGACCAATAATAATTCCAACTCGCGTACGTAGGTTCTTAAGTTGTGACACTAGATAGCGTAGATTTCCATGATTCGTTTATCGCGAATGGTTTTTTTACCTCGTACTCGTTTTTTAAAAAATAAAGCAGCTTATCTATCTATGTCCTTCTTCAGATTTCAAGGAATCCTCTATCAAATTGTAGCCTTCGCAAAATTCGCATTTATGCTACGAAGCTATAGGTACTTAGTAGCCTAGTAGGTATGTTTTGGTAGTACCTACTAACTTTTATTTATGTAATAAGGTGTAAGTAGATTGTGTGTGCGTCATGAAACAAATCTCAGGAATGCGTTGCAGCTTGCAGGCATGTTCATTATGTAGGATACCTACTTACCTAGGTATATTGATTTACTATTATCACAGAATAATTATTGAGTATCTTACTTAATATAAGGTAGTTACTATTATAAATGTAAAAGTTTGTTTGGATATCAAGATGTTTGTTAGAAGTAAAAACTACTGAACCGATTTTGATGAAATTTTGATACTTTTAATCCCGGAAAAAAAAATCAACGTGAACGCGGGTGAATCCGCGGGGCGGAAAACTAGTGCCCGAAATGGGCATTGCTCTTTGAAAGTGCACTAATAAACATTCACTTCCTATTTTCCGGTCTGGCTGATGAGTATCTTGTTTATAGTTTTGTATTCAAGGCTTGAAACGAGTTTGGCACATGTTTAATACCAAAAAAACACGAGACCAACCTGTCTTTGGTAGATATACGAATATTTATTCATAAGTTAGTAAAGCAAGTGTTATTTTCCATTCAAGTTTCTTGGTAACCGTTAAATAAATAGGTGTTTTTTATGACGAGCAATGAAGAAAGGCTTTGACCCGTTGGTGTTTCTGAAGGTTTCTGAACTGCACAAAATATAAAGGTCTTATCGTTTATCATCCGTATAGGTACAGTTGACTTTTTAGCGTAACCATACCAAGATATATAAACCAAACAACATCCAAGAACATTCAAGAACAGGAAAATATAACTATAGAGTCTATAGTATAGACAGACAGGCATTTCTACAAGAATCACATACTTACCTACCTATTATTTGACCTTCAATGCATTTGAAATTTGGGATCTCGGAATTCCATTCTGATACTTCGAACTAGCGATTCATTCTGCACTTCCAAAACCCCAAATATCTTGACCACATAATATGACCATCGCATTCCTTACATTTAACCTGTCAGTTCTTTCTAGGGACAATCGGGGTTTCAGAGTCCGCACCACTTGGTTCTCAAATGGGACAATCGGGACGATGACATTTACTTGAAAATTGGGCGCGAATTTTGATTTTTTTAAAACTGTGTCCATACAAGTCCGGTCTAATTTTAGTGAAATTGGCGGTTATTCCACTAAAACATTTCATGGACTTTTTGGGACAACCTGGAAAGTCACGATACACGCTTTCATTTCATTTTACTTCACTTGTGCACTTAGATTGAACTTTATTGGAAAAGAAAGGCGATGATAGCTCAGTGGTAAGTGACGTCGAATACCGCGGCGAAGGTCGTGGGTTCGAATCCTACAATGAGCTTGAGCTTTCGGTGAAGGAAAACATCGTGAGGAAACCATAGCACGGTGGTAGGGTACTTTGTAGTACCCGACTGGCTGGCTACCACCCTCAAGTTGAAAATCTGTCGCCAAACACCTATCGGTGTGTTCCGACAGCTGCACTTGAGAGCCAGTTCCCATCTAGGCTTTGTGTGCTTACCATCTTCGGCCACTTCGTCACTTACCATGGTGAGATTGTGGTCAAACACAAGCCTATCGAATATAAAAAAAAAACACCACCGAAATTATTCAATAAAACTCAAAATACACGAATTTAATGAAAATAAAACACAACAATATTACTGGTTCTAGTGATTATTCTGTGCATAGTATTCTATAAATTTTACATTTAAATCATTGGCAGATTATAACTGCTAATGAAGTTGGTGCAACCGGTTCCTTTCGACGTGATTGCACCTTCAGATTGAGAAGCCAGGTCACAGGTGCCCTGTTTGTTTGTCATTTTGTTCTGTAAACTTCTGTTTGCCGAAGGGGTATATCCTAGGTATCTACTTAATTATCACGCTGTAGTTGAACAAACTTTGCTGAAACTGGGCACATAGCCTGGCCTTACTTCGAAATGAAACATAGCATACTTTTATCCTGAGAAAACAATAAATCCTTTGTACTCTTGTATCTGTTCGGTGTTTCTTTTTTTTGCTTTTATTTTGTGTACATGAATAAATAAATCCCTCGGGAATACGGGTAAAATTGCGGGGCGAAATCGAATGCGGTTATAATTTTAACAGTATGGAAGGAAGTACCTCCATGAAGGCATAGAGTATGATACATTTTTTTTTGGAATTAGTAATCTCCATATTATTACTTAAAATATACGTGTTTTCAAAACTTGAATTGAACATAAACAAGTGAAAAAATCCTCACGATATCCGGCAGAGAATTGGTTTAATTGCGCAACACGATTTGATTTAATAATCTGTGGTAGGATGTGAAAAAAACAATAATAGCCGTGTTTGTGTGTAATCAAATCAACAATAATTAGGTATTAGATCAATTATTTAGATACATAACGGAATATATGTATTAATGTTATATCCTATACCTACTATACGAGTACCAATGAGGTCAAATTTTGAAACAGGATTTTTATCAGTATACCTAGTTGTAGCCAGCCAGACGAATACTACAAAGTGCCCTACCACCGTACTGTGCCGTTTTCGAAAGCTCATTGTAGGATTCGAACCCACAACTTTCGCCGCCGTATCCAACGATTGCCTTTTTGTGGGAAATAATGGTCAACCTAACTTCAGTATTTTATCTTTATCGGTGTCTGCTCATGACTTTCCCAACAATGGGACAAGAGCTTACTCTAATAATAATAGTAATGTTCATTGTCCACCACACCGGCTCCACGCAAGACATTAATTAGGCTTCTATTTTTTATGGTCAGCGCCCCCCGTGACTATAAGCGGCGCTTCTTCATCAGGCGATAGGAAAGGGTAGCGGTTTGCAGCGTGGCTTTTTGCGACTGCATCAAACTTGATATGTGCATTCACCACTCACTATGCCACCATGGATTTAAGTATATAAGATAGAAAAATGCCTCCTCTCTCCTTTACTCTCCTCCAATATAGTCCTGCACTCAACTTCATCTTATTCTCCCATGTATGTGGGCTAAACACGCACATAGATATGCGTGACCCTTGTACTACTGTAATTATCAGAGTATATTTACTGTCTGTAATTGAAGCAGTTTAAGTTACCTTGTGGAAAACTTTTTTTTTATTCTGGATAAGCTTCTGTTTGACCACAATCTCACCATGGTAAGTGATGATGTGGCCGAAGGTGGTAAGCACTCAAAGCCTAGATAGGAACTGGCTCTCAAGTGCAGCCGTCAGAACACACCGATAGGTGCTTGGCGACAGATTTCCAACTCGAGGGTGGTAGCCAGCCAGTCAAGTACTACAAAGTACCCTACCACCGTGCTATGGTTTCCTCACGATGTTATCCTTCACCGAAAGCTCAAGCTCATTGTAGGATTCGAACCCACGACCTTCGTGTTACCGTTGTCGACCGACCACAATAATTACCTGCTAAAACTGTCACAGCACTATAATGCTAATTGCTAATACCTATTAAAGCAAGTGCAATGTGAAGAAACCACAAAGGAAGCAGAGCTGAAGGTCAACAAGACATTTTAATAAAAAATAAACTCAAGACAAACGTACTAAGCGTGGGTTTTTCCTAAAATACATATTTTACTTCCACGGCGGAAGTTTCTTTTTAAAACAAACAGTTTGCTGACGTAGGTAGGCATTCTGCTAAAGTACCATATTATAGGGCACATGGTCCGTGGAACCGATAAACGGTTTCACCTCGTGATCTTAGCTACAGTAAGGAATGTGGAACGACCACTCATCAATACACCGGCTTGATTGTCGCTTGATGACGAATAGAGCTGCTGGCATAGGTTAGTCTGTTACCGAACTCTATGGTTAGTTCTATAAAAAAATAAAAAAGTTTACAGTTTTCATTTAAAGAATAATTTGCCAAATCTAATAAGCACAACATGTAATAACAAAGTCATTACGCATACAATTGGTTTACCACAGTCAACAAAAAGTTAAAACTAAATTATTTATTATCGCTTCCACGTCGCTTCAGAGTTCAGTTGTCTGCGACCTTGACTGTTTGACTGTAAGAAGGAATATTATTTAAACACTAATATTACCGATTTATTTAAGCTCTTTTTGTTGCGGTCACAGTAGATAAAATTATAAATACGTGTATGTCTGGATGTTAGTTCCTCAATTACTCTAATGGCTTAACAGATTTAGATGAAATTTGGCTCAAAGATAGATCATTATTAGGAACAAAATAAAATAAATCTTATTCTACATAATAAATACCTCGCGAACGCGGGTATAGTAGTGAGCATGTCAAGATATTTGTTACTCTTTCACGCAAAAACTACTGATATTTTTTCTAGATTTTCCTGATAAATGAAGTCCAAATAATAATGATCTAATAAATGAAGGTATATGCTTTGGATATTTTTGCGATAAGCCCTACAATAGTATGCGTACGCGCACTTCATTACAATTGCAAAAGCTATTGGCAGTGTTAAACTCTGAACCCTCGACAATGACATTGAGTTACTGCTTTAGTTCATTGGAATGTGGAATACATACATAATTATAAGTATAATAATATATCATTGTTGTGTCTGTCCATTTATACAGGATGTTTTCGTCTTCTTTCTTTCTTTCTTCATGTTCTTATCCCACGCTAGGTGTGGTCGGCACAACATGTTGTCATCTTCTACTCTGCTCTCACAAAAAAGAAGTAAAAACCAATAATCGTAGTAAATATCAGACACTTTAGTTTAAGTCACGGCTCTTTAGAGTTAGCACAAAATAAATTAGGTCATATTTATTATTAAACTAGTTTTCCGCCCCGCGGTTAACTAGTTGATTCCCCATACAAACTTTCACATCCTTAAGGGGTGATTTCTAGGATAAAAACTATCCTATGTTATTTCCCGGGACTAAAACTATCCCTATACCAAATTTCATCTAAATCAGTTCGGCGGTATAAGGGTGAAGAAGTAACAGACATACAAAAATAAATTAGTTTAGCGGTAATTGATTTCCCATACACACTTCCACCCCCCTTTTCACCCCTTTAAAGGGTGATTTCTAGGATAAAAACTATCCTATGTTTTTTCCCGAGACTCAAACTATTCCTATACCAAATTTCATCTAAATCGGTTCGGCGGTTTAAGCGTGAAAAGGTAACAGACAAACAGACATACAGACAGACACACTTTCGCATTTATTAATACTAATAGAAGTATATATATTATAAGTATGGATTAGTATGGATAGTATGGATGGATGGTTTATTATGGGTGTATTTTTGTGTTGTTTTCCGTTCATATCTCACACAATACAAGGAAAGCTTCAATACCCTTTCAGCATACAACATCCAACTAAAATTACCCTGTAGATCGCCTTGGATAGTTAACAATTGTGGTCGAGTAATTTATTTATTGACCTCTTATATGAGCGGGGTCTTTGTATAATATGAAGCACCAGCACGTGTGATTGTGTCTGCGCGATAATAATTGTAGATAATTTTATTTATTTACTTTTAACACACGACACAATCGCGTGAATTTCATATCATTTAATTGTATACCTACAGAAGTACACAACTCTAATTATGCAGAAGTCTGTGGGTGTTTTTGCCGTTTAAATAAATACATGAACATTTTAATCTCGAAAAAATATTAGGTAGTATCTCGCAGAAACCCGAGGTTTTTATATTATTGTTCTAACGTAGTTATTTCATTCAAGTTGAAAGATGTTTTGTATGAAAAAGTGATGTGGTCTTATTTATTCACTAGCATGGCATGCCTGCCATGTTCCCAATTATTTGGGTCGATGTCGGTCCCAATTATCTGCCGATGATGATGATAAGTCTTTTTCTGAAGCATTTTTTAGCCTGAAGCTTCGTCGCTCCCATGCGAAATAATTCTAATTCCGTGATGGATGACAACAACACAAGTATTATCTTAGTTTGGATGACAAAAGTTTCCACTGGTTTAAGATTTCTATCAAATTGTACAAATATAAGTATTTGTAATATAAATCTTATTTAATTATATAAAATTCACGTGAATAGTATAACTCTACGAACAGATAACTTTATAGATGTTTTAATCAGAATAGTTTAGTAACGTTGTTTAGTTTTAGTACGTAGTTTTAGTAGATATAATATAGCAACCTATAGCATTAAAAGTTACTAAATTAAAATTACATAAAATATGTTAGATCCTAAATATTTGGATTTTTATTCATATTAAAATTTCTAGACGTTTCTTGGAAATACATAAGTAATATAATTGTCTTATCTAAGGAAGGTCTCAGAGGAGATTTCCTTGGAATTTTGCGAACGAACCTAAAAATGTTATCAACGGAAAACTAATTGCCAGTGAAATTATATCTCGTGTACACAGTCTCTCGGCTCAAAATCATACTTGAGATACTGTGTGGGCTCATCTCACGTTTTCATATCTCTCGTCAAATGGGTGTACCTAAGTAGGGGCCACTGACACCGTCACACTATATATTTGACCGAGCGAGTGAAGCGTCTCCGTTTCAGCTTGGGCAAAAATGCTTCATCCATCAGTCCAGCTGTTCTCCTCTACAGGTCGCATTACTAAACCGATTCTCGTGAAATTTTGTGAGCAGGTTCAACAATTAACATTTTTTTCAAAATGGCGGAGCCATGGGCGTTGAAAATGTCACAAAACTTTCGCAAAATCTACATACAGGCTCACAGAGCCTAGGACCAGCCTCGGATGATTGTAGCTTTGCAATTATTGGTTTTCACTAATTAATGTTGCCGTCAATAAAAAAATGGCTTCTTTGATTCCATGAGCATAACATAATCGTCAAGTAGAAGTACATGCGGGGTGTAAAGAGTTACTAATATTTTTCTTGAAAATTCATGATTAATATTAACCTTCTAAATTCCCAACCACAGACCTTAGTAAACGTATGCCACGAACACTGCAGAGAGGTCAAAATGTATACGGTCATTGTAACAAATTTAGGTTATTCTCTTAAAACCTTTTAAGGCGATGCTAGCTCAGTGTTGTGACGTCAGATACCGCGGCGAAGGTCGTAGGTGCGAATTCTACAATGAGCGTGAGCTTTCGGTGAGGGAAAACATCGTGAGGAAACCACAGCACGGCAGAAGGGTACTTTATAGTTTTTCAAGACGAAAAGTCTATAGCATTAGTGAAAGAATTTTGAAAATTGGATCAATTGTTTCGGAGATTACCTTATACATACATACATCCAAATTACAAACATTACTCCTTTGTAATATTGTGTGATAAAGTAGCCAGTAGGTACGTGTGACTAAACGATTCTAATTATAGACAATTTATTTATTTTTAACATTCGATGGAATCGAATGAATTTCACACATTGCATACATACCTAACATATACAAGTCTAATATTATAAATGCATCGAAACATCTCGCAGAAACGAGAGGTTAAAAGATGGAATGTATGAAAAAGTGGTGTGGCTTTATTTATTTATTTGCTAACTTAAATCGTGACCATTGGTGATGTTATTTCATCTTTTATATTTATTAAGGACAACAACAGCAAACATTTTGAAGTATATGATAAAAATCCAACATAGTTGTCCACTACTTTTATACATATACAGACTATACAAGAGGGAAGGTCAGATCTAGTATTTAAAGGCAATGTAACATCATTATATTTTTTTCTTCCATTTTGAACTGTGCCTCAACCATAGACTAGTACCTTGTTGCCAACTGACAGTCAAACTGAGTGCGTTGCGTTCGGAAACAATATTTGGTAATATACTTATATTTATAATTTAATTATATAAATATATGTATTATGTAAGTATAATATTCCTTTTTATATTATTTATCTTGATGTTATATGTATTATGTAATTATAATTTTATTGTAATATTATGCCTGTGCCGCGACTGTCCGTGGCACCATTGGCCCTATCAGAATACCAGCGCTGCGGTACCTACGGCCGCAGCTTAATGCTGAGATAGGTGCCTTTTTGGCTTCACACAGCTACACAGTACATTGTATGACTGTATTGTATTGTTGTCTTCTATATTTGTATATGTGTGTGTAATTTGTGATTGTGTGAGTCCAAAATAAATGATTTTCTTTTCTTCTTTTCTTTTTCTTTTTTCATCTAAAGACGTAAAAAGTAATACTGTCAGATAGCATTCCCACTCTGCAAAAGAACCAAAACAATATTGGAATTCACAAATGTCTGTAAACGTAGATAGCAATAAACGCACTGTCTCTTATCGTTCATTCATCAGATCAGACTAATTGAATAATTAAAAAGTTCGTAATAAAGCAATAAGGAAACGAAACGCTCGCGCTGTCATAACTGGCATAAGAATAATAAATAACACAGGTTAAGGTTAGTACTTGCTTGGAATGACAACATTCCGGTCAAGTCAACCTTAGTGCTATGATGCATTGAACTCGATCCTGTTCAAATAAATAAATATCCTCGGACATTTTTCACACGCGGCTATCTGATTCCAAACTAAGCAGAACTTGTAATATGGAATGGAATGTAACTATTTTTGTAAATACATCCTTAAATAATTGGTACACCCAGGACAAACAGACATGTTCATGCACACAAATGTGTGTCCTGTATGGGAATCGAATCCACGACCTGCGGCGTGATAGGAAGTGTGTTAACCAACCGGCCCGTATGAAAATAAAAGCCCTGGGTCATTATTCTCCACACAAGTTCATCTGATGCCAAACTAACTAGAGCTTGTAATCGAGTTGTAATATGGAAGGATACATAATTAGATAATTAACACCCAGACTAAGCACAAACAGACATGTTCATGCATACAAATGTCTGTCCTGGATGGGATTCGAACCCACGACCTGAGACGTGATAGTGTCTTTAACCCCGTATACCGACCCGGGCCGTCCTATGTGTACAGTCGCGGACTAAGAATGTTTACCACCTTACGGTCATAGAATAAAAAAAATAAAACAAAATACATACAGTCGAACATATAACCTCCTCCTTTTTTGAAGTCGTTTAAAAAGAGCAAATGTCACAGTAAGTACATTTGAGTACATGTAATAAAAAATAAAACATTTCAATAAATGTTTACAAAAATGTTCAAAGAGTCATTGTCAGCATTTTTGCTATGTTCGATGCATATATTATTATGAATAAATCGTCGCGCGGTCAGGACCAATTCTTAATCTATGGTTCGATGTTCGTTGATATGACATCTTAGACCTCATTGCACACTGAGATAGAAATGCATTTGAATCTGATAAACATTTCTAGACCGCGACTGTACTGTACATACAAAAAACAAAATAATAAACAAGGAATTTTACACTTTTCTGATCTAATCAACTCGTAGAATATCAGAGGGTGGCAAATAAAAGTGTGCAGGGTGAATGAAATAAATGTAAAATTCCAAAAGGAATGAGTTTTCATTTCGTTCTATTTACGAATGTAGAGAACTCGTAACTGACTTGACTAGGGTGGGAGTAAATCTGCATATTTATGCCTTTAAGTTTCAACAAAATGTGTAGATAGGGTTAAAGGTGTTGCAGGTATCCTGAATATATTAAAAAGTTTATTCTACTTCTACAAAATACGAAGTACGAGTATTTGACAGCATTTTCTTTAAAGCATATTATAGATAAAGTTTGGATGTAGGCTGTAATCTCTGAAACTGCCGATACAATTTTGAAAATTCTTTCACTAATAGGAAGACATTATCGCTGCATTTCTTAATTTGAAGGCGATGATACCTCAGTGGTAGTGATGTCGAATACCGCGGGATAGGTCGTGGGTTCGAATCTTACAATGCGCATGAGCTTTCGGTTAAAGAAAAAATCGTGAGGAAACCATAGCACCGTGGTAGGGTACTTTGTAGTATCCGACTTGCTGGTTACCACCCTCAAGTTAAAAATCTGCCGCCAAGCACCTATCGGTGTGTTCCGATAGCTGCACTTGAGAGCCAGTATCAAGTTTTTTTTTGCCTATAGCCTAGATGGGACTAGGCTTTGTGTGCTTACCACTTTCGGCCACATAATTACTTACCATGGTGAGATTGAGGTGACAAGCTTATCCAGAAGTAAAAAAAAAGAACTTGAGAACGGGTGAAACCGCGGGCTAGCTAAAGCAAGTTACAATGAAGAGATCAGCGTCATATCCGGGTCATAATAGACGACTAATGTTAAAGAAACTGACATCACCATAGGTACCTTCATTAGCGTGACAATAAGTAGAATCAATAATCACCTGAGAATTCCCACCTGCGTGTGACACAGAATTATTTATTGAACTAGTCATACTTTAGTGGAAATTATGAATATGTAGGGTTACCATCAGGTTGTAAAAGTTACGGCTTAAGTCTTGTTATGTTTAAAAAAATATAAGTTAAAAAAACTTTTTAAAACAAGCTTTGGATTTAGAGTGACGTCACTTTATTTGTAGGATTGCATTAAAAATTATAGTCCGCTACCTTAGGTGTTCCGCCATGTTGGATATGGAATGACGTCACACAGCTGACCATGCATTGTCATCCAAACTAAACGTGTATACAAAATTTCAACTCAATCGGTTAAAAATATCTGCTTCAAAATTGAGTTGCAAGATTCACCCCGGAAAAACATACATACATTGCAAGCTAATATAAAGCTTGTAATAAGATTTGTCGACGGCCCGAACGGACAGCGCTGTAACCTTTCTCGGACTTAGTATAGTGTTAGCAGTCAAAGTCAAAGCCATTTATTTATGCAAGGTTTAGGTCCTATGCTGGTCCGTATGATGGTCAAATTACTGACGTGGCCACCGGTTCGGGAGTCAGCCTCCGGGAAAAACTCAGGTTACTCAGGTCTTTTATTTATTTTAATGATTTGATTATTTTGGCTATATCTTTTATAAAGTCTAACAAATTAGAATTTATATCAGAAAATAACAAGAAAATCAATAAATACCTTGTATAGATAGTAACTTGAACCTTAAATTCATCGCCGAGATTGTAACACAAATCTTACAAGATACAAGACCAAAACATTTGTCCATGTAATTTCTGTTGTATGGTTGCTCTATAAATTAGTTCTTATTTGTATTATTTTTAAAAATAAAAAACAAAAACCGACTTCAAAACTGTAACCTATACCTATGTACAAACATAAACTAAAGAATAATATTTTAATTTCAAAGCAAGAGCCTTAAAGGACAATCAACAAAATTATTGATATTTATATATCTATTTAATATTTATAAACAGTTCTTTTTGGAGTCGGTGCCAGTCAAGAAGAAGGACAGTTTTGAACTGGACACGAAGTGTTCATACGAGAAAACGTCTTACGACACCTCTCCTTACGGTAATGTTCCTTAGGTCTGCGCCGTCGCTCCCCTACTTTTCGAAAGTTTGTTACAAAGGCAGAATTAAACTGTCCTTCTTGGCTGGCACCGACTCCAAAAAGAACTGTTTATAAATATTAAATAGATATATAAATATCAATAATTTTGTTGATTGTCCTTTAAGGCTCTTGCTTTGAAATTAAAATATTATTCTTTAGTTTATGTTTGTACATAGGTATAGGTTACAGTTTTGAAGTCGGTTTTTGTTTTTTATTTTTAAAAATAATTTTATTTTTTAATTTTTAAAGTTTATTCCTTATTATATGTTATCCTAGGCAAAACTAGTTTGTCCTGAAATCGGGTCTGGCCGGTAAAATATAATATATATAACTAGCGGGCCCGGCAGACGTCGTCCTGCCCTGAAATTAAAACAAATCTTGGAACTCGATTCCAGCGCCACCTACCGGGTCCAATTGTATTTTAAAACCATCGAAGAACCCACGAAATTTCATCCAAATCCAAAAAGTCACGCTCAACGACTCAGTTTGATTCACTAAGGTTTATCAAACGAGATAGATTTTTTTTCGTTTTTGTTGATTTTCTCAAAAAGTGCTTAATCAATTTCGACAAAATTTAAATGGGACCACCTCTGAAGTAGGATCTACCAAACAAAAAAAGAATCATCAAAATCTATTCATAATTGGCAGAGAAATCGAGTAACAAACATACAAAAAAAAAAAAAAAAAACATACAGACGAATTGAGAACCTCCTTCTTTTTTTTGAAGTCGGTTAAAAAGGGCCCGTGTTTCGCAAATTAAATAAGAAAGAAATTAAGTTGAACTGTCGTTAATTCTGTAGTTGAAATTTTGTTTTATTTTGTTTGTAACACTAATGACTATCAAATGGTGGCCAGATTATCAGCTTTATGCCATAAAAAAAGTTTGTGAATCTTGGTCCATTGCACAATAGAGTCCAGGCTTTTCAAAAAAGTACCGACCAACGGAATTAAACGGGAAAAACGTTGTTGATGTCGTTAATTAAATATTAATATTTACTTACACTGAAGGCATCGCTGTGCTGTTTGCGTGGTGCAATAAATATTGCAATGTAACCTTTAAACAGGCAATAAAACTTCTAGACATCGATCGTGTAAAGCTGTAGAGTTTGTTTGTTTGAACGCGCTAATCTCAGGAATTACTGGTTCGAATTGAAAAAATATTTTAGGGTTGGATAGTCTATTTATCGAGGAAGGCTATAGGCTAAATAACATCACACTATGTAACAAAAATTCTACGGGAATGCAAGTGAAACCGCGGGGGACAGCTAGTGAAAGGATATACCTAATGAAATTGATGCTTCAACTACTTTTGAACCAGTAATTATATGTTCCCAGAACTTTCTTTTGTTTTACAAAGTCACAACTGTTTGGTCATTGACATACAAATTCCTATTATATATTATATCATATGAATTTTGGATTATTTGTCTCGACGTGTAGACGGTCTCTAGAGGTATTTTGATCCGTGATGTGCAATGAACAAGCAACGGTCTCACCTTTTTGAATAACAATTGCATCACCAATGATAAATATTGAATGTCTTCAATTGCCTGTAAATAAAACTAAATTATGAGGACATTTTTTCAACATGTTGACTTAAAGGACAGTGCCCATTATGGACTTATGGTATGGGAAATTAAACGTAGTCAAAGAATATAGATATTTTATTTCTAGTCATTAAATAACAATTATAATTATTATTCATCTTCTTATAAATAAAATAGATTATTACAAAAATATCTGATACATTTTTAAAGCTTTAAATGGCGTCTTAACTAAAAACCTTAATCAATAACGTTATACAAATTGTGTTTGGTATACTGAATTAAATCTAAATATTCTAATATATAGGTACTTCAGATTAATAACACCTTTAGCTGTCAGAATCGTACAGTCAGCAATAAAAAAAAAACTATTTTTACACTCACACTTAAAACTACATATAACAGAACCATAGAATTTCTTATAACGTCTCTAGGGCCGTGGTTATTAAACTTTCTATCCAGTGTCTGTCAAAGTTATTTAATCGTCGTTTTTTTATCTACGAACTTTCACCTTAGATTAAGGATGCGTCACTCGAGCTGAGTATTGTCAAGAATATGGTAATAACTTTCCATTATGCGAAACAAATACTGTATTAAGACGATAGTAATGTCGAACCCCATGGTGTGATATTCGTAGGTTTGAATCCTACAATAAGCTTGAGCTTTCAATTAAGGAAAACACAGTGAGAAAACCATAGCATGGTGGCAGATGCTTTCTAATACTCGTTCTCAAGCTGATAATCTGCCGCTAACCACCTATATTCTGATAGCTGCACTTGAAAGTCGTTCCCTTCATGGGTAGAGAGGGGCAGCTGCCCCCCTAGAGATAATAAAATGTAGCCAAATAAAAAACATTCGAAGTCCAGTTGACTTGCTTCGCCGCAGCTAGAGGTAGACTAGCACTACAAATAAGTATAAAGCTTCATGTGCTCTTGACTGTAACTACAATTCATGCTTTCCCATTCTCCTTTATCAACTTCCTTCTCGCCCGAACCGTCGGTTGGCGACGCTCTTGGTTCCCATTTAATCCTTATGTGGACCTCCTCCTTTACAAGAAAACCTACACTAAGATTTACTCTTGATTTCTTCTATACAAATGCGTATAAAATTTTATAAAATCATTGATTAATTTATTAATACAAATTGGAATGTAACATTTGACATGGAAGTGCATGTAATATGTCCCCTAATGTGATTCACAAAGCATGTATTTACAGCTTGGACGAATAAAACAGCTTTGAAAGGTTCCAACAAGGTTTAACGACTTCAATCTAAATGAAGGCACTTTGGAACTACGAACTACCTTTCCATACAAGGTTACTTTATACAAAAGTCTTTATGCTTTATTTAAAATAGAGAAATTAAAAAAAAGAAGCTAATGCGGTAAACCAATACACTTATTGTCCACAAAATTATGGTTTAACTAATACACACATAGTTAACACTATATGATTCTGTTACAGATTCAGAACAAACTACATGTGACCTACTAAGAATTATGTTGTATATTATGAATACAACTATTACATATCCTAAGCGAATAATAATTTAAAAAAAATTATGTCTAATCACACACAGCTCTTGCACACTGCAATCTCATTTTGAACTGCAGTAAGTCTCACTCAAGCCTGCAGTTTTTGAAGAATACATATTGCAGCTGCCAGTTGTTTCTTAGAAAGTCCATCAGTTTGAAAAGAAGTTTTCACGTACCTGAAACAAGGATTGTTCTCTATTTAATCTTATGTTTGATTGAACTACATTGTAGAATTACATACACACTAGCTGTCCCCCGCGGTTTCACCCGCGTTCCCGTGGGATCTTATCTTTTACCGGGATAAAAATATAGCCTATGACACTCACAAATAACGTGGCTTTCTATTGGTAAAAGAATTTTCAATATCGGTTCAGTAGATCCAGAGATTACCCCCTACAATCTCACAAACTCTACCTCTTTATAATATAAGTATAGATTTTGTATAAAAGTTTGACCACAATCTCACTATCGTCAGTGATGTGGTCAAATTTGGTAAGTAATGGCTAGATTCCTGATGAACTTCCCCTTTTCAACCTCTACAACTAAAATAAGAAATGTTGGTAATATCTTTGAATTATGTAGATAATCTAATTGACTTGGGTATACAGAGTGTGGTTTTGCAATTTCATCATGGTAAGTGATAATGTGGCCGAAGGTGGTAGGCACACAAAGCCTAGATGGGAACTGGGTCTCAAGTGCAGCTGTCGGAATACCCCGATAGGTGCTTGCCGACAGATTTTTAACTTGAGAGTGGGAGCCAGCCAATCCGGTACTTACTATGTACCACCGTGCTGTGGTTTCCTCACGATGTTATCCTTCACCGAAAGCTCAAGCTCATTGTCGGATTCGAAACCCCAACCTTCGCCACGGTATCCGACGTCACTACCACTGAGCTATCAGCCTTTTTTTTAATTTATTCGAGTCAAGAATTTGCAAAGCCTACTACCAAAATTTGCTCAGAATGCAAAACTACACTCTGTATATCTTGGAGAAGGAGACTGTAATTAATATTCCACACGAATAAAATGTTGGTAGAAGTTATTGGTAGGTTACTGACTAAGAAAACAATAATTTAACAGTGAACCATTAACTTGACATTTCCGGATCGTTAATGATGATGGGATGATGATGATATTTATTTAAAACTTCCGACTTCCATCCGGATATTCATCCGGGTAATTTTAGATTACAATTTGTAAATAAAATAATTACCACGTACCTACTTATTCACCGTTCCTACCCTATCCATCGCTATAATAAAATAATCGGTGGTGACACACGGACAGACGGACAGACAGACGGACAAGAAAGTGATCTTATAAGGGTTCCTTTTTTTTACCTTTTGAGGTACGGAACCCTAAAAACAAAACTAAACTATTGCTTATTACAATAATTTATGAAATTTTGAGAACATATTCCTTTTATTATAGGGGTGTACTAAGAAAGGATTTTACTAAGTAAGGCTTTCATAAATTAGTAGAGATTGATGAAATCTTGAAGAAGTTCTTCGGAATGGGAGAGAAACCGGGGGAAATACTGGCTAAAAGTAAATTTAAAAAAATATATCCTAAAGGTGTATTCCCACACGTCCGTCCCCCCATTGTGAGTTTTAGTAGACAACCGTCGGAGGATTACCGATTTATAATATCAAAGGCTGCTTCAAAATCTATTTCCCTCTTTTGAGTTGTATGGAATACTCTATGTTTCCCACTAAGCGTTCCCCGAGCTAGGTCAGTGTGATGACAGCTTTTTTAGTCAGCGGGCGTGCCGTCGGAATGCAATGGGAATGCACCTTAAATTATTGTTATGTCAATGGTTATTTTTATATCCAGCCAGTAATAATTAGTGCTGTATAAGAATGCGTAGTTAATTATTTCTAACGCGTTATTGCTACGTTCAATATAATAAATTCGCATTTAAGTCTGTAACAAATATATTGGCAATAGTAGTACGTGCAAAGGCGCTACAATGAGTTCATAGCACTTATACTTAATAAACAATTTAGTGATACTGAAATTGGATTCGACTCTTATAATATTTTGATAATGTCAAAAATATTTTAATTAAAATACGATTTCTGGCATAACTATATTTTTGTTGGTAGTTTTGGGACGACCGTCCTAACCGCAAAAAAGACCGGCCAAGTGTGTGCATACTATGGGGTTCCGTAAATTTGATGGATTTTTTTCCTTCGTATGACTTTAGATAATAAATTGCAATGGGGTACTCATATAGAAAATTTTGCTGGTAAATTGAATTCTGCAGTCAAAAAAATTGACAAATAACAGATATTCCAACAGCCAGATTATTATACTTTGCATATATTCATAGTCTGATGCCCTACGACCTTCTGCTGTGGGGTTCAGGGACTGATTTGGAGACTGTTTTTATTTTACAAAAAAGGGCAATTTTCGCCATATATTGCCTGAGTCCTCGCGAGTCTCTGAGATATCAATTTAAGGAATAAATATAATCTGATTTGATTATTGATCTGAAGCTCCTTGACGATGATTATTCATAACATAATTATGACTTCGTTGTTGACTGCCAAATATCCGGTATTACCTGATATGCCCACAAAAGTACACATCACGCTACAGTAACAAGACATAATGAAAAACAAGAGGCATTGACTTAACGAATTACTTTTCTCGAGATGTTTTTTAATCAACAAAAAATAAATAGCTATCGTAAATTCATATATTTTCGTAGCTATCCTTTACACTCCTTCACATTTTAGACTACTTTTTACGATAAAGGCTTTCAATTAATGAACACCATGAGGAAACTATAAGCTTGTGCCTATCACGCATATTATGTTGAAAATCTGTCGCCAAGCACCAACTGGTTTGCTATCGAACCAGTTCCCGTCTAGGCTTTGTATTGCTTACCAAATTCTGCCACATTATTATTTAGCTTGGCGAGATTGTAGTCTATCTGAAGCTTATAAATATACAATCATTGAATACTTATTATAATGCGATAATCGCTATCGATACCGTGGCGAAGGTCGTGGCTTCAAATCCTACAATGAGCTTGAGCTTTCGGTGAAGGAAAACATCGCGAAGAAACCACAGCACGGCACTATGTATGTAAGTACTCGACTGACTGGCCGAGGTTTTGAATTTAACTTTATGGTAGCAAAAAGTGTTTACATTAAGCCAGAGGTGGGCAGCACTGATATAATTACAATTGGTATCTGATATTAATACGAAAACAAGCTTTACAGCCGAATAATTCAAGGTAAAAAGGATTGCGGCATAAACCCGGGTAGGTGATGCAATAAAATAAATCTGGTACAAGTGTTCTATGGCTAGGTACACTGAAATACGTTCGCAATAAACCTAATGGAACCGCTTGCATGCAACCGGGTAGAAAATTTGGTATATTTTGGCATGCAACATTTTTACATGTTCAACGTTTATTTAAACCGTAGAGAAACATTTGAAATTGGAAACTCAAATAATGGAAATGAACCTACTAATAAATTAAAGCCGCAAATGGGACGGTCAGTCAAAAACTAGGGTTATGTTATCGTTTGGGGCAGTATACCTAGGTACTGAACCAGGGTTTAATTAACATTACGATTGTCAAAAATAATCCATTTTTTAAAGTAAGGCATACCAGGCGATCGTTAAGTTCGTGCGGCTCCCACTTATCAAGCTTTTTTACCTTGCCATTTTGAAGCAAATGGACCACATATTTCAGAAGTGAAATGGACCAATATTGTTTTGATGGTAACGTAGAAAGCTGATGCTAACTCAGCCGTAGATTGAGTACCGTCAGCTTCCCCTATCGCCTTTAATTCGTCGTGGTTGACTTTAGTTTTAGGCGACCACGGGGTTCGTTTTTCAGATCAAAATTTCCATGTGGTAAGCGTTCAAACTAATAACGGATCCTGCAATCGTTTGTAGTGTTCACTCCGTACACGTCATACTTCACAGAATTCGAATTTCATAGTTACCTACTCGTATTTTTTATCATGTCTATGCTGATACAATTGTATCAGCATAGACAAGTTACCACCGGTTCGGAAGTCAGCCTTCAACTGAGAAGAACCGGCAAGAAACTCAGCAAGGCTACATTTTTTAAATATTTTTGGACCATCTGACTAATCAATAAACACATTTGATACTCGACTGGCTGGCTACCACCCTCAAGTTGAAAATCTGTCGCCAAGCACCTGTTGGTGTGTTCCGGCAGTTGCACTTGAGAGCCAGTTGCCCTTGCCCTTAAGGCATTGTAATAAGGTGTACAACACGTTGGCAGTCCCCCTGGTATTGCTAATGTCTATAGGCGACGGTAGTCACTTACCATCAGGTGACCCGCCTGCCTCGTTGTCACTAGTGACATTAAAAAAAAACATTTCTGCATTGACTTGAACTTGATAATAGAATACCATATTTTAAAATAAATTCATTCGAATTTAGAATTTATTGCCAGCCATTAATTAATCACATTACAAATTGCCAGTATTGTACAACAGCAACTTCTTAGGTAAAAACCTTTTTTTTTTTTAATTCACGTTTTGGTAGGGGAGGCATTGATGCTAAATTTGTAGTTACTCGAGCGTCTTTGGGACCTACTGGAATTTGAAGATTAGGTGGAATAAAGAAAAAAAGGTTATGTGATATTTTCCCATTCAGCGGTGGGGGGAGTGCCTACAGGGTTTCAAAAATGTAAAAAAAAACAGTCACCAAGAAATACTCGAGCGCGTCAGATATTAATAGGGTAGTCGCGCCACGTCTGTCTGATAACGGAAAAATAATAATCTGCCGTTTTGCGTGGTGGGGGTGGCCGTACGAAGGGGTCGAAAATATTTTTAAAAAAAATTTACTCGAGCGCGTCAGACATTGATAAGGGATGTTAAGTGAACCCTCCAGTAGCTCCTATTTTAAAGACTGACGATTTGGACGCGACCATCAGTCAGGGCCGATTTTTGAAAATGCAAAAAAAAATCGACCTTGATTTACTCGAGCGCGTCAGATTTTTATACAGGCGGTTCTTCTTGATGGCCTTGTTGTACTGACCCATAATCTGACAATTATGTTGAGGGATTTCCTTAATCTGACGGTTTGAAAAAAAAAATATGTAAAAAATATCGAAATCTCGAAAATGGTTCAAGATATCGAAAAAATGTTTACACAAAAGTTGTAGAGAATTTAACCTTCTACAATATTTATTATGAACACATATACCAAAAAACCCATAGGAAACGAGATATTTGCAATAAATGATTTTTTGACCTTTGACCTTGAAAAATCAGTAGTCGCGGGCACCCTAAGATAAGTAGCTTTTGAGACAAGTTTTAGGGTGTCAAAATAAAGGTTTATACAAGTTAATAGCTGACTATTTCTCATTCTGAGGTGAAACTCATAATATTCCTGGACTATACACTTAATAATGATTTTAGCCACTTCGGCTTGTGCAAATCGGCAGATTAAGATATTTCCGTGATTCGTGACTAATTTCCTTCAAAATAAAAAAAAAACCAATCACGCTCGAGAAAATCCAGGTGACGTTTTTTTTTTGCAACTTTGCGAGTCTCCAATTTTCTTTCGTCACGCCCAAATTGTCAGATTATTGAAATGTACACTATTTTGCATGTAACTAACTTACCTTACCTTAATCTGACGCGCTCGAGTATTTCAAACCATCGATTTTTTTTTACTAATCTGACGGGCTACCCTAGGCGTTCGACACTACATAGAAGGCTCAGATTTGGTGAGAGTACTTCACAAGGTGCAAGGTTGCCCCCCTTATGTTAATCTGACGCGCTCGAGTAAATCCCGAAATCCCCTATTCGCCTCCCCTACCATTTGGCTAAAGCGTCTAATAACTTAAAATAAAAAAAGCATTTGTAAAAAAATTACAACGTATCAAATGAAAGTATGAAGATGTGGCAATACAATACTTTGCAACAAACGGTTATTGACCTTTTGAAACCTCAATGTATTGACAAAGAAAATTAACTAATACCTACTACGTATATTCTACGGTATCTTTTACTACGGTAGCTTAATGCTGTGTACATGAGGTAAATATTTGCACCTCACAGGCAGCTTAGATATTCCTTGCTGATTCCATATTCAAATTATGGACAAAACGTAGGTAGGTATTAGTTGCTTTTTACATAAAATTCAAAAGTTTCTTTAAGTGAACTCATTACAAGTACACGGTGGTAGGCTACTTTGTAGTACCTACCCGACTAGGTGGCTACCACCCTCAAGTTGAAATCTTCGGCCACATCATCACTAACCATGGTGAGATTGTGGTCAAACACAAGCCTATCCAGAATAAAAATAAAAATAAAGTATTTTTACCATGTTTGTCCCAAAAGTTTTTTTCTTTAATTTTTTTTTAATTGTTTTTCTAATTTATTACTAACTAGCTGTCCTCCAGGGTTCACACGGTCGAGTAGTTTTTGAGTTAAATTGTAACAAACAAAAAAACAAACCAACAAAAAATCAAATCTTTAATTTTTTTTTATAGGTATTAGTTAAGTTTAGATTATGTCGACTTCTGAATTAGGCGAGAATACACAACCATAACTATACTAAACACATACGAGTGTGTACCAAAGAAAAATTTTGACGGGCCGGTTGGCGTGGTTGGATAATACACTGCCTATCACGCCGCAGGTCGTGGGTTCGATTCCCATCCAGGACACACATTTATGTGCATGTACATGTCTGGGTGTAATTATCTATTTAAGTATGTATTTACAACAAAAAAAAAGTATATGTAGTATATCAGTCATCTGGTTTCTATATTACAAGCTCTGCTTAGTTTGGGATCAGATAGCCGTGTGTGAAAAATGTCCGAGGATATTTATTTATTATCTAAATCGTTATAGAATTTAGGATGACGCAAAGAGATAAATCTCATTCTGTTGATAGATTAGACTTCTCGATTAAATACGAGTCTTGTTATGTTACCTACAATGACTTTAATTAAAAAGCCATTGGGTACCTACCTACTTAATAATGTGTTAGCTATAAGCTAGGTAACTATCGAAATAAATGAATTTTAAGTCGAATTTGTCAACAGGTTTCTTTTGCTCAAGGCCGCTATCTTTGTCGTGAATAAATTATCGCACCGGTCAAGCGCCAGTGATTCGCGGTCGAATGGGATTCCGTAATCAGTCATAATTAATTTTTATGGATAAAATGATGCATTTTTGGTTTTAACTCGCAGAAATTTGTATATGTCGCAGGTATATTGTCAAAGCCGTGATATTACAATTTCACTAGTGATATTATAATTAAACGGTAGATCGTCAATTGATTAATTTCTTACAATTTAACCACGAAGTGAGTGCCGTAAGCTTCTAACCGAATCAAGCCATGTTCGCACGGTGGTAGGGTACTATGTGGTACTCGACTGGCTAGCTACCACCCTCAAGTTGAAAATCTGTCGCCAAGCACCTGTTGGCACCTGTGTTCCGACAGTTGCACTTGAGAGCCAGTTGCCCTTGTCCTTAAGGCATTGTAATATGGTGTACAACACGTTGGCAGTCCACCTGGTATTGCTAATGTCTATAGGCGACGGTAGTCACTTACCATCAGGTGACCCGCCTGCCTCGTTGTCACTAGTGACATAAAAAAAAATGACGATTCTGAATAGAGTAAAAGACAACCAAAAAATAATGCGTTAAATAGTAAGCAGTATGTTAAGGTTCACAATCTTTCAACAGTTCACAATCTCGCGAGATAGATTATAATCTAAAGGTATTTACAATTTTACGATCATTTACATATCGATTTATTTATGCTAATTAGGGAATTAAATTATAGTTGATTAGGACTCTATCTTTTGGAAATCATTTTTACGGGCGCCTTATTATGGAGGTTAATATTATGAACTTGAAAAGAACGCGATTCAGTAAAATTACATTATTCATTTTTACATATAAAAGTCGGGGCAATATCTTTTTATTCAAATGTTAAGAAATTAAATGTTTTCTTTTGTTTTCAATTATTCATGATCTATAATATCAGCCGTTGGATATAATATAAGTATGTATAAAATGTGGTCGTGAATGATTTCGCTTTGATATTATGTAACTTGGTACCTATACTTTCTATTAAAACACGTTTAAAAAATGTCTGAAGGTTGTGAGAAAGTTACACGTACATGAGATTTTGAAGTGAACCCTAAGATTGGAGTTGCTAGAAAGTAGAGTGTCGAAACGAAGCGACTCGACCGATGCATGCTCGCTCGTTGCAGTAACCAGACCCGGCATATTCCAACGCAATAGCGCACTCGCTTGTTGGGCAAATGGCGGAAACACTGAGGCTAAAGTAAGGCCTAGTAATTCGGTGTACCTACGAGGAATAACCTATACTTTTATTCGAGTTTTTTCTGATGTCGATCAATGAGATATGATCAAGGTGAAACAAGGTTCATTGAAATTATTTGCTGTGTTTATTTTTGATTGATTAATGATTATTCGTTTAAGGTCTTTTAACATCCTGCACATTATGCTATAGTATCAAACTAACTAGGTAATACATAACTTATAGTTTGATGGAGCAGCGTAATTGTCGAGTTTGTTACCGGATATTCTCAAAAGCAATCTCTCGTAGCTAGTCATAAAGATCAAACTTGTTTGGTCAAAATGTATGTCTTTTTAGGGTTCCGTACCAAAAGGGTAAAAACGGGACCCTGTTACTAAGACTTCGCTGTCCGTCCGTCTGTCACCAGGCTGTACCTCAAGAACCGCGATAGCTAGACAGTTGAAATTTTGTATTTCTGTTGCCGCTATTTTTTTTTTTTTTTTTTTTTATATTCGATAGGCTTGTGTTTGACCACAATCTCACCATGGTAAGTGATGATGTGGCCGAAGATGGTAAGCACACAAAGCCTAGATGGGAACTGGCTCTCAAGTGCAGCTGTCGGAACACACCGATAGGTGTTTGGCGACAGATTTTCAACTTGAGGGTGGTAGCCAGCCAGTCGGGTACTACAAAGTACCCTACCACCGTGCTATGGTTTCCTCACGATGTTTTCCTTCACCGAAAGCTCAAGCTCATTGTAGGATTCGATCCCACGACCTTCGCCGCGGCATTCGACGTCACTTACCACTGAGCTATCATCGCCTTAACGCTATAACAACAAATAATAAAAACAAAATAAAATAAATATTTAAGGGGGGCTCCCATACAACAAACGCTATTTTTTTGCCCTTTTTTGCTCGATACCAATAATGGCAACAGGTAGGCACTTGAAATATTCACAAAATACTCAGTTGTATTTTTACTTAAATAATAAATAATTAAATTAAAATAAATGCCTTTTTTACGGAACCCTTCGCGCGCGAGTCCGACTCGCACTTGGCCGGTTTTTTATGTCATAGGTGGCAAAAGAGGTGGATCACCTGATGTTAAGTGATACCCACTGCCCATGCATACCGCAACACCAAAGGGGTCATAGGTATATTGCCGCCTTTTGTATTTCTTTTAACACAGGAACGGGACGGTACAACAAATCAGAAATCAATGCACTTTCCAGAAAGTAACATAGGAACTTTTTAAACCTTAAGTAGACGCGTGTGAATTAGATTTATGGAAAGATCGCGGAGCAGCGTCTTGTAGACAAAGGATTCTTAGCTACTACTGATGTCTATAATATTGGTCACCTCTGCACTGAAGGACACGTCTACTTCTACACGTTCCTCAGCAATTTATTAAAGTTGGGCGTCAATAAAGTCTAAAAACAATACAAAAGTTTTGTAATAAACATTCTGTAATAACTTCTTGTTATTTCGTGTTTCTGACAAGTAGACATTTGGGTTTACGTTTCATTTTGGTTTCTTTGATGAATAACAAAGACTTCCATTTCATTTTACGGTGTGTATATAACTTTAATGTTAATTAAAGAGATATATCTTGAAGTCAAAACCTACAGATGTATTGTTATCTAGTCACACTGATAATATTTGCGTGTTATCAACTGTTTCCATGACAGAGGTTGTATACTTTTCAGACAAAAGGAAAATTTATAATAAAGATCAAACCTAAGTGCACGAGAGAAGTAAAATGAAAAGCGTGTTTCGTGACTTTTCAGGTTGTCCCAAAAAGTCCCTGAAGTTTTAGTGGAACGATCACCAATGTCACTAAAACCTGACTTATACGGATGGACGAGGACTAGACTTTACTGTGAATGTGATATAACGTGACTATGACATAAAAGAAGAATTGAAAATAAAAAAATGCTTTGTAAAAAAAAAGGAACATTTATTCGTTTCTACCCGCAGACATACTGAATTTAGAGCTCGTATACACGAGCAGCATGTTGCCGACTGCAGCCGCCGACACACGCCGACGGCAGCCGCCGACTGCCGTCAGCGCGCGTCGGCGGCAGCCGTCGACTGCAGTCGGCGTCGGCGGCTGACGTCGGCGCGTGTCGGCAACATGCTGCTCGTGTGAACGAGCCCGTACTACCAAATCACGGTTGTATGTAATGTACACACACACGCAAAAACACAGACTCGGAGCTATTTTTAATGCAAAAAGTATTCTTAAAATGGGCTCCATAATTTAAAAAATAATAAAATGATTTTTTTAAATAATTTAAATTATAAGTCGTGAATTTTGTCATCTGCACTTGTGAACCAGTTTCACACCACCTCAAAATATAACTTGAAATAGAACTAACGCAAGCCTGCGACGTTTTTAATTTGCCAATAACAATTTCATAATTAACTTATATAATTTACATTTAAAAAAAACAGAATTTGTTATGGTAAGTGCTCTTTTATGTTGAATCCTTTTACGTTTATTTTGAGTTCATTTCCCTCTGATAACTATACCTTGTTTTAAAACCTGTATTATTACATTATAACCTATATTTCATTGTAATGTAGCTTCTGATTGAACTAAACAAAATATAATAATGGAGGTCTGTAAAAAAACTAATCTAAAATCACTGACGTGGAAGTTAATATGCGGTAATACTGAATTTGAATTTCAAAATGAATTTCTAGAGCGTCCCTCCTCTACCATGACCTACGAACCTGTGTAATACGGATTATAAGTACTAATTATTTTCTAAGCTACAATACAAAATTTTGTTTTTATTTAGTTGTCTTCATGTATCCTACTATTCTACATACTAATCCTACTAATATTATAAACGCGAAAGTTTGTATGGATGCTTGTTACTCTTTCACGCAAATACTACTTTAATGAAACTTAGTACACATGTAGAACATAACCTGGAGTAAAACATAGAATAACTTTTTCACTCCTCTTGCTCAAAAAGACCGTCATTGTGGCGTACCAGAGCGAAGAAAACATAGCAATTCTTCCTCTAGGGGAAAAAGTTTTTTTTTTTAATTTTGTGTGTCAAATGACAATGAGCCTACAAAAACGAAAAAGTCTTTAGTCATAAGTAGAATAATCATGAATGAATGAAAGACTCGACTTATTACTGTTTTATAAAAAAATAACTTCATTTTAATTTTGAAAATGGAACTAAAATCGGCGATCTCTTGTAGAATGCATGCAATGTGTTGCGGCTACAGAAGAAACAAAAAAAATACATTATAAACTACATATTTCATATTGTATTGGATTGTTTTATTTTCTCGCAATCGTAGTGAAAAGTATAGTGTAACACACGGCGCTAAAACCCATCAAAACTCGGTTTCTATTTACTCCCTCGCTAAAGCTCGGGAGTAAAACTACCTCGTATATAATGGGTCATTTTAGCTCCTTGTATAACAATCTACTATTTTGTCATGAATAATAAAAGATCCCTCGGGAATGTGGTTGAAACCATGGGGGACACTATATTTGGCTCGCGGATAGAAAGGTCTATAAAAGTAAGTCAGAAATCGCGATTAAAGTTACCGATATTTACTATTTCGCAGTTCGTATGTATAAATTTCCATCACATAACCATGATGCCTTTTAAAAATGTTATTTAAATATGTAGATCATTATTAAAAGGTACAGAAACAAGGTATATAAATTATTCGAACAAATGAGTACTTACTTGAACCTAAGTAATACAAGAGCATCACGCAAGAATATGAAACCTATTGAATCGAAACCTAAAATTTTACCTTCGCAAACTTAGTACCTTCCACACGATTGAATTTCAATAAAATCACTGCACCTATTAATCGGCCAATGCCATCAAACAGCTGGTAATATAACGAGATTTCACGTCTAGGAAGCACTGAGATCGATGAACCAATGTATCGAATGAAACTTGCGATGTTTCGTAAATGTGACTAGACATGTTTGAAAATCGACTTCACAATATCGACTCGATGGGATATATTTAGACGAGTGCAATCGTCACATCGTTATGTAACAGCCCTTAAGATTTGTAATGTATTTTATAATATAACATGTTGCAAGGTCGCGCGCACAATATACGTATAGGTACCGGTACCGGTTTTCAGTTGGCCGCTCTTGCAAAATATGAGTTCAAGCTACTTGACTTTATATTTGAAAATTTTGACAACGAATTGCTCAAGTGTAAACAAGGTTTCCGATGGTGTAATTCCACTACGAAATTGATATATCAATATCAAATGGAAAATAAACTAAAACGTATACTTACTTTAAAGGAAGTGTCGACCTTGTAGGATAACTTTCAATTTTTGCGAAAGAATTTTAATATGAATTATATTTTATGCGATGGGTTAAATGAAATTTTAGCTACATTAGATAACTGAATTTCAATACTTATCAAATATTAATTAAATAAGAAAAATCGCACTGCACGTTATTGAAATGTGAAGAAAGTTTGCATGCATAGGTAGGTACAGATATAAAAGACAATAAAGGAACTTACCGAATTGTTAAGTAGTGAATTTCAAACTAAGACTAGCAGGCAGCAAAACAACAAACAGAATCGCACAAACAACTGTCAATCACGAGTCCTCAACTGCGTAAACCGAAACCGAACATTTTTTTTTCATTCGAAGCGCTCGAACAGTTTGAGGAGTTGCTATCTTTTCTTGATAACCCATTTTTGCGTATACTGCTTCTCGATTCTTTAAAAATGCGATCCAATACTTGTCGGATTGTTGAGTGCTTTCTGTCGAAAGGATTCGGAAACATGTTGGCTCTTTTTATGCGTGTGCACTGTGTAGCGTTTATTGCAAGATTACTTTGCGCCGTCAACGTTGCATGGCCATCGTACGGTGCCGCATGCCGGTGGGGGCTCTTGCAAAACGTTAGGGGTCAAGTTCAAAGACAACGTTATCTATTTGATGTTACTTATGTTATGAAATGTTTGGTAAGTTTTTTTATTGACTGATTCAATGAAATGTGTGGTGATTGTGTCCGCGTTTGAATGTTACCACATGGATGCTGTTGATCAAAGTCTTGTCTTGAGTCGTTGGCTAATAAGTGACGGAGAGTCAATTCTGAATGATCTGGAAATAAAACCTGTTAGTTGGTACTTATTACACCCAAGCGCATGTTTAATTATTTTAATATTGGAAGTTTTCTTGTTGTGCCTAATGTTTATTTATTATTAACCGTATAGACAGGTCGATAATATTATATCAACAACAACGTTATTAAAAAACTACTAGTAAATGTAATTGTTGCTGTATCTGTTTATCTCATCTTGGTATTAAAAACCTTTTGTATTCATTATGGCATCAAAACCCGAGAAAATTCTCGCAATAACGTAGTTCCGCTTGAGAAAGTCTTGTCACGATTATTGTTCAGAAAACTTGTCTGTCACGTCGTACCTAACACGAACAACATGAATTACTATTTTGAATGTTTCAAATTGAAGAATTTCCTAAACTAAGGGTCAATGTAATGGTCGAAGGTACTCCAAGTCATACACTTTGGTAGGGTACTTTGTTTCTGTCATTTCACAGATTCGAAGTAGAAGCAAGATAGTTGAACCTTCTCTATTATAAGACATTTTCGCCTTATACGTCCTGATAAATAAATACGGATTGTTTGGCGCTTTAGGTGAAAATATCCGAATTTCAATATTTTTGCACGGTGGTAGGGTACTATGTGGTACTCGACTGGCTGGCTACCACCCTCAAGTTGAAAATCTGTCGCCAAGCACCTGTTGGTGTGTTCCGGCACTTGCACTTGAGAGCCAGTTGCCTTTAAGGCATTGTAATAAGGTGTACGACACATTGGCCATCCCCTTGGTATTGCTAATGTCTATAGGCGACGGTAGTCACTTACCACCAGGTGACCCGTCAGCTTCGTTGTCACTTGTGGTATAAAAAAAAACTTTGTGCTTGCTTTGATCTCATTATTTTTATTTTGCTTAATCTTTCTTTGCATGATTCTTGAGATCTGTGCTGTAGATATAAGTTAAGTTTAATATAATCTTCATCACGTTTATTACCCTAATGCAATCAGTTGTCAATGTTAATCGTATAATTAGAGTTATTGGAATTTATGGAGGAATATCAGCAGGGGCAGACAATCCTGAATTTTATATAAAGATGGACGATGATGAGAAATATGTATAAACTGATACAACGACTTGTCACCAGATTTGTTAGACCTGACGTAAAATCTTAGTTTGGTCTGTCATTTACGTCCATTTAAATTTTAGAACAGGAATTTTACATGCAAATATAGAAGTATTTATGTTGCTTACTTCAATATTTCATCTTGGCCATTAATTAAGTATTAAAAGGACATTTTCTTAATCAATCAATCGATCGAATGAATATGTAGTAGCACTAGTATGTTTTTTGTATTTTGTTTTCAATAATATGTACTCCGAAATTGTATTTTACTTATCGTAGTAGTATAACATCGAGTAGTAAAAAAAAGAGTTTTTACAAATGTTTGTTTACAACGGGTTTTAGGAATTCCCACACATTCCTTAATCGTTACACGAAGTTTTTGTCTGGTTTATCGATGTATTTTTAAACGCAGGGGTTTTTTATTTTTTCCTTTTATTGGTATATTTTAATTTTTTTATCAACTTAATAACTATTTTAATTAAAACGTTAGCAATTATAATATTTAATTAATCTAATACCTAGATGTGTTGGAGATAACCACATATGGTAAAAAAAAGGTACGTAATGGTACTTAATGAAATGAGAGCATCCCCAAGTTTGACCACAATGTCACAGTGGTAAGTGACGTTGTGGTCGACGGTGGTAAGCACAAACTCCAAGAAGTGTAAAATAGGATTTATGATAATGATATCTATTTTTGAGCCAGAAACCGCTGCAGCTATAACTTCGAGTTATTAAATGAGTTTTAATCTTCACTTTCCTTTTCATCTAAAAGTTAAATGATTTCTTGACTACACTCTGCGTTTCCTAAAATGTTATAAGGAGGATAAAAGGGAGACATTAGTTCCATACTACACACGGATCACTTTGCTAAATCCTTTATTGAAATGTCAATAGTAGGTATCTACTGTAATTGGAACCTTTTACTTTTCCTTTTTTAAGGCGATGATAGCTCAGTGGTAGTTACGTCGGATACCGCGGCGAAGGTCACGATGTCCAGTCCTACAATGAGCTTGAGCTTAGAGGAAACCACAGCTCGGTGGTAGGGTACTTTGTAGTACTCCGCTTGCTGGCAACCACTCTCAAGTTGAAAATCTGTCGGCAATCCCCCTGGTTGGTATTGCTAATGTCTATAGGCGAACAGAAAAATATAAGGATAGAAATGAAACACGCGGGTCACAAAACAAAAGACGCCCACGGACCATCCAACTGAGACTCAAGGCAGTAATTTTATTCTCAGCAAAAATAGTTTTGATAAAAACTTATTCTTCATGTTTTCTTAAGCGGTTGTGTTGTTATAAAAATATTGGTCTGAAACCTAATAACAGTCGGTTTACGTACTTATTGGAAACCTCAATTTGTCCTCAATCAAGAATTTCGAGAGATCAGTTCATTGGGGTTTCAAATCTAGGCATTGTATTTTGGTATTTATAAATAGTTAAAAAATAGTTATTTGTTATACAAGAGTGGAAAGTTGTTTATTAACCGCGTGCTCAATTTTGATGACCGAGCAAGCGAAGGATTCTAAAATTTTGAAAAAAAAAAAAAATAGAATCCTGAGCGTAAGCGAGGGAATCAAAAGAACACGAGGTGAAACATCTTTGCACTCGAGTGCAACACGTAATTTTTCATCCCACCTCAGCGAGGAAATGACTAAATGCAAAAAAAAGAAAATATAGTCAGATGGGCCAAAGTCAAAACCATTTATTCAGTTTAGGCCCTAGAAGGGCACTTATGAAGGTCGAATTACAGAAGTTACCACCGGTTTGGAAGTCAGCCTTCAACTGAGATGAACCGGCAAGAAACGCAGCAAGGTTCCATTTTTTTAATATTTTTGGACGATCCGACTATATTGACTTTTTTTTTTCAAATGTTTAACAATTTTATTCTTAAGCTAAAACAAAAAAAATATAATTATAATTATAATAATTATAATAATTATAATAATTATATATATATATAATTATATATTAATTATATATTATAATAATTATTATAATAATTATAATTTTATGTAAAAAATTAATCGAGGCCTCGGGTGACCGGCGGGCGGGGAGCTTTTTCCGCCAACGCATCAGCTTGGCCATCCAAAGAGGAAACGCTGCCAGCCTTCTGGGAACCTTGCCGATCGGCAGCAGCGGCAGCCTCGAAGATGTTTTTTATGTATTGTAATTGTACATTTGCATGTATATTTTGTACATTTGTTGTAAATATTAAATGTTTATGTTTAATTTTGACAAATTAAAGAATCAATTTTTAATTTGTCAAAAACTCAGACTCGGAACCTTCTTGGTGTACTTTTTTTTAATTTGCTTTGCGCGCGCCATTTTCAGTTTTTTTGCATTTAGTCATTTCCTCGCTGAGGTGGGGTGAAAAATTTAGTGTTATTAACTCGAGTGCAAAGATTATTCACCTCGGGCTCTTTTGATTCCCGCGCTTACGCTCAGGATTCAAATTTTAGAATCCTTCGCTTGCTCGGTCATCAAAATTGAGCACGCGGTTAATAAACAACTTTACACTCTTGTATAACAAATAACTATTTGGTGTTAGAAACACCTTCAAAATGAATTCAACCTCTGCCAAGATATACTAGGTGAATAAATGACAAAAGGAAGCGACTTGAGATGTAAAGTCGTATTGAAAGAAAAGTGAGGATATATTCCGTCGATTTGGAAGTTCCTTATCGCGCGTTATGAAATATGAAAGGGGGCTAGACGGAAAAAAAATCACCGCCACTTTAATGTCGGTGATTTTTTGTGTCGGTGACAAAAGTCACCGACCGCTGTGCGGCGTGCGCATGTTTCTCTGTCTGTCTCTCTCTCTCTCTCTCTCTCTCTCTCTCTCCTATAGAAAGCAAGCCAGATATTTTCATTTCTATATACATATTTATATATATATAAAAAAAAAAACTATTTATATAAATTGTTTTTTTTTTTAATATACTCTCTCGACTTATATAACTTATAATATATAACTTCGTTCCATCCGGGTGCCCCTTGACACCTCTCAAGTTTTTTTTTTATAACCAAACCTCTTTCATAAAAATATATAAAAAAGTCAAAGTCAAAACCATTTTTTCAGTTTAGGCCCTAGAAGGGCAGTTATGAAGTTCGAATTACAGAAGTTACCACCGGTTCGAAAGTCAGCCTTCAACTAAGAAGAACCGGCAAGAAACTCAGCAAGGTTACATTTTTTAAATATTTGGACCATCTGACTATATTGGCTTTTTTTTTTAAATGTTAACAATTTTATTCTTAAACTAATACATAACAAAATTATAACCCGCATTAGTTACTTACATAGGAAAAAAACAGGTGCATCATTATATATCCTGCTATTTCTGTTTTACTGCGACGTACCAAGGATTATATAAACCACATCGGCACCTTCAATACAGCAGGTGACTTTCCAACCTCAATTTTCAAAACAGCTTAGATTTTAATACAACGCGATAAAGATACTAATCCTTTGACCTCGTAGCACTGATCTTTGATCTGTGTAGGTTTTCCCGCAGAGTTTAATTTATGGCCATGTTGATTTGTTTTCCAAGTAGTGAGAAATAATTATATTGTTTGTTTATCATTCAACGAGACGCCATAGAGTTTCTCGACTTTTCGATACCGTTTGACGCACCGAGAATATGTTTTTATTTACGTTTACAAAACTCGTTTTGCCAATTTCATTGTAATATCTTTAAATAGAGCATAATGTTTTATCAAAATATTATGTTTACTAAGTAACACGGTCTGCTTCTTATTTTGAAATAGTTATTGCTGACTCTTGAGACAAACTACAGACTACTGTCTGCGAAGGTTTATCTTGAAGTACCCCATGCTCCATATCCTGCTTCATAATATATAAATAATAAATAGGGATAACCACGGTTATTTGTACCTATGAAGAAGTGAGGTGTTAGACTCCTCCATCAAAAACGGTAGATCTTCCGCCAGGCTAGGTCATCGTATCTTGTATACATAGAAAACTTCGTAAGCGCTATGTAGATTATTGGGGCACAATCTATCTTTTTTTTTTATTCTCGATAAGCTTGTGTTTGACTGCAATCTCACTATGGTAAGTGATGTGCAGCTGTCGGAACACACCGACAGGTACTTGGCTATAGATTTCAACAAAGTACCCTACCACCGTGCTATCGTTTCCTCACGATGTTTTCCTTCACCGAAAGTTCAAGCTCATTGTAGGATTCGAACCCACGACCTTCACCACGGTATCCGACGTCACTACCACTGAGCTATCATCGCCTTATCTAGGTGTCTAGTTTGTAGATAGATGTCGCTTCAATCCTAATATCTACTATTTGTTGACAACCCTATGCACCTGTAAGAGACTGTGTGCTATTATAAAACTGTTTGCATCATTATGTCTTACAATAAGCAAATATGAAGCATTAAAGATATGCATCTAATATTAAATGCAGGAGATTGTATGTTATCAACAATGGAATATTTGTAAATGCGTACTTAGGTATGTGCAACAGGATCATTCATTTATCGTTTCATGTAAATGTCTCTTTGTACTTATTATTAAACTTTTTTGACTGACCTCCAAATAAATCTAGGGTCTCAATTCAACGAGTAATATTGTCTTCATCAATTATTCCTTTGCGATTTACTTATTTTATTAGTAGTAATTAATTTAGTTCAAAAGAGAAGGTTAGTTTGTTCTTGACTTAACTTTATCAAATAATTGAAAAATTATATCGTCTATCGTTTTTAAAAATTTTATTGTTCATTCGGGCTGATAAAAAAAAGGATTACCTTCGCCCGGTTCGCCCATATTCGGCTATTCAAAGCAAAATAACAATAATTATTTATTATGTCTCTTTCTAAGTACTAAGTTATTAATAGCTTATTTGTTGAAGTTACTCATCATTTATTTGCTCGAGGGATATTAAATCACTTGCACAGTATATGATAATTATGTAGTTTTATATTTAGAAAATTAAAGTATACATTTAACACATCAATAAATGATTGATTTACCTGTTGGACATGTTTCTAGTAATCATAAATATTATTTATATCTGATAAATAAATGTTTTTAAATCTGTTTTTGATGATGTTTATGGAAAAATAGAATTTAGGTTGTTCGAGTTTAATGATGATAATAATTAACTAATGATTAGGAAATTTCTTAATACTTCTAAGGAGGCTATCTTTTGATAAATCGTAAATTTTGTTACGTTATGAATTGATTTATGACCCCTTCGAAAAAAATATGAGTTACAATGGGAATAATAACAAAAATAGTAAATAACAATATGTTAATTTTGATATGTATACGTAATAACGTATTTAAACTAACTATATTTGAAACGTAATTTATTGACTTTTAAATATTGCCAAGTAATAAATTAAATATGAAGGAACATAGCAAACATAGCTATTTAAAATCAATTGAAGAACGTTGCACGTACATGGCTATATCTATAGGAACTCATATTAGACTTGGCACCCGTTTGATCTTAACACTTTTATCGGAAACGCCAACAATCCAAAACGTTGTTTGTTGGTCCCATTATGGAGGAATAATAATATATACATATTTTGCACCAACACAAGAAAAAAGTTATATATTAAAAAAACTTTTTTAAAAACAAGCTTTGAATACAGAGTGACGTCACTTTATTTTTTATTCTCAGCAAGCTCTTTCATTTGATACCCATATTGTAGGATTGCATAAAAAAATAATAGTCCGCTATCTTAGGTGTTCCACCATGTTGGATTTAGAATGACGTAACACAGCTCACCATGCATTGTCATCCAAACTAAACGTATATACAAAATTTCAGCTCAATCGGATAAAGATGTCTGCTTCAAAATTGAGTTGCAAGATTCACCCCGGAAAAACATACATACAAAGCTTGTAAAAATTGCTTAGTAACATTACACTGCCAACAACACAGCAAAAGCGATTTTCTTAAAATTACTGATGCTTTTATTTATAATGCAAAAAGACGTAAACGCCACATTTGGAATAAGTAAAACGACAATTGCTAGATTGATCTACTACCCAATATTCAATAACCTCTAGACGACATACTCCTTATTCTATATTCCATGTCATGAGGTCACAGAATACAATTACACCTGTATGTAATTAAATACCTCTTCATGTGTTATTTTCCACATTGTTCGGGTTATTAACGTCATATTATATTATCTAATGTGTGTGTGACAGAATATCAATGTCTCATTCTAATGATACCATTTGTCTCTTTGATGAGTAAACGTCAAAACGTCTTTGGGATAAATAACGTGTTTACCAACTTGGGTTTAATCTCAGATTTAAAAAACTAGGAGGTATATATATCCGATAGTGTATACCAATTTTTCAAGAGAGCGTGGATGGCCAAATCTATACTTAGGTAAATAAGCTGAGTTTGGTGAAGAGTTTGTTTGAATGCGCTCATCTCAGGAATTACAGGTTCAAATTGAAAAATTATTGTTGTGTTGGATAGCCCATTTATCGAGGAAGGCTAATAGGAGCGGAGAAGAGAAAATGTATTCCTTTTTAAAGATAAAACCCCACGGGAACGCGGGTGAAATCGCGGGGCTACCAGCTATTCCTTAAAAGGAAAACGAAAAATGCTGAAAGTAGTCTCGAAGCAGATCAAACCCGTTGATTTTGACACTATAATTATTTCTCAAAATCAACAACAAGATTCTTGGCTTGGGAAATTATTTTTTATCTAATGATGCAGATTTAGTTATCATTAAAATCGGCCTCGAGACTCCTTTCAGCATTTTTCGCTATTCCCTTTAGTTAAGGATTTGGCCATCCACGCCCACTTGAAAAATTCACTCTCTAGTAGCGTCTATATTACTATAAAGTACATTTTAATTTCTTTAAAAGTACTCGTAGAGGCATGTAATAAGATAATAGCTTATTATATGAATTAATATTTGAGCATTATGAATGTCTGTTACGTTTTTTTTTTATAAAAGCAACCTAAATATTTTTTTTCACTACTAGTTGGACCTGACGGCCCATGATGATGGTAAGCGGTTATCGTAGCCTATGGACGCTTGCAACACCAGAGACCTCACAAGCGCGTTGCCGACCTTGCATAAACCTTCTTACTTCTCTTTTGAAGAACCCCATGCTTTAATCTAGGGAAAACCTCTACAGGGAGCTCATTCCACAACCTGATCGTGCGCGGGGGAATGTGTCTCTCAAACCGCAATGTACGCAACCAATTTGGTTCTAAGGTGTGAGGATGAACTCCCTGTCGACGGCTTTCTCAATAATTTTCTAACATTTGATCATCAAAGGCATTATACTTATCCATGTTTTTACGAGCATATTTTTAATTGACACGTGAATAATGTTTTAATTAGAGTGTTGGGATGTGTTTCTAGATTGAGTTTACCTTGATTTAAACTTAATTTTAATATGGTAATATAAGCTTTGCTTTATTCTGAAATTTAACCCTCATCATAAGTAATGTTTAAAAGTGTAGACAATAATAGATACGAAGAGAAATAGTTATAGGTCGAAAGAGTCTCTCTAAAGTGTCACTAAGAGGTCTTTCTAACTCCATTGTTATAAAAAATAATTGCAGTTGTATCTCGCGTTTCCACCCGAATTCCCGAAGGACCATATCTTTTTAGTGATAAATGATAGGTATCGTTTGTTTTCCAGGATACAAACTACCTGTATGCCAAGTTTAATCAAAATCCGTTCAGTAGTTTTTGAGTGAAACAAAAATCTTCACGTCCCAACAAAATTTAACATTTCATAAATAGTAGTACGATTATCAAAACAAACTATAAACATAGTATAATATTAATTCATATTTGAAAAGACAGGATTTTATGTTTATTTTAATAGCGGTTTAAGCGTGAAGAGGTAACAGACAGGAGACAGAATTTAGATGAAATTTGATATAGAGATAGATGAAACTTTAGAGAAGGACATAGGATAATTGTTATCCCGGGAAAAGATAAGATCCCTCAGGAACGCGGTTGAAACCGCGGGGCAGAAAAAATAAGTAAATAATAAGTAATACTTATACATATGTAAAGAAAAATCTATAAAACAATTTCAGGAAAACTCTGTACTCTATCTTCTTTCAATATACCGCTTCATTGGTTCCTAATTTAGACGAATGCTCAAATATTTTGTCGACAAAGGTAAACATCTTACGTTTTTGATGATCGAACCAGGGCCGGATTAGATGTAGAACTCTCTAGACCCCACTCTCCTTAAAGATCTAGGTAAATAGGTAGGGTAGGTAGGGTATTTGTTTATTTATACACTCTTGGAATTTTTGCATCAAAAAAAAATATAAAGTATTTTTTTTTTAAATCTTATTTTTCTCATTTGGTGGCTTACTTCCAAACCAGAGGCAGATCTTCAGTTTTGATCATCGTAAATGACTGAAAGCAAACTCACGCGACCTTGATTTGGCATCCTATAAACATTTGGTACGCACTTGCGTAGTGAAATGTCATTCGAAGTTCAGCTTTTAAGATGAAATCAAAATCAAAACTCATTTATTCAGTTTAGGCCCTGGTAAGGCACTTATGAACGTTTACAATTGACTCTACCACCAGATACACATACTTTCTCATAGAATAGCATTGCGGAGCCTAAATGGCTTTGAATAAATGTTGGCAGGAATAATTAATCAGTCATTTACAAAAACAAAAATTGCATTAATTTAAAACATTGACACATATTTCTTAAGGGCCGTGAGGGACCTTGTCGGTACTGAACTGGATGAAACTCCGCACTGCGGTAGGTGAATTTGCTCTTTGGACACAAAATGTCGACCTGACAGTGAAGCTATTGTACTATGTACATTTTTATATAACTCTTGTGGAATGAAGGAGTCGAGAGTTTCGCTATAAGTATACTGTCCTCTGCTATCTTACACACATAAAATACTTCCACTGACTGACTGACTTATGAACATCTAAGCCACTGGTGTTAGACAATAAAAATTTCCTATTATAACGTAGTGATCCTCTAAGTTTTCTTTTAATTCAATCCCTGAGGGGGTCGGTGGACTAAATAATCGCCGGTAAAACCACAGAAAGCTAGTTCGAAAGTCTCATGTAGGAGTTAAAAGATGTTGCTCTACGTCATCTCTGTATTTTATGCAGATTATCTGATTTAGAATAAAAATATCTACTGAGAATTCCATTATAGATTAGGATCCCAGGCTCTTTTATTTTCCATTCTAGATTTCTTTCTACATAGACATTGAAATGACATAAAGCTAAATTACTTTCGAATCTTTTTGCTTGTGAATCGATTTCCGATTCCTCTTCAAACTGTTTTTTAAAGAAAGCTTCATTACCGTATAAATCGTGAATGATTGGTAGTTTTGTTTCAAATATATCTATATCTATCATTTATTAAATTATTGTCACTTTCCCAGTATTTTACTATTCTGGTCTTCTTTTTCATTTGAAGTAATTAAAAACAAAATTGGTAGGATTACCTGTTTTAGGAAAATCTTAGATTCGTAAAAAAAATTAACAAAGCACCCTCTCGCCCCATCTGAGATGAGATGGTGAAATCAAAAAGGTGACAATACTCAGTTTTGTCTCTAATTTATAAATTACTTTTATTTCATTACTTGCCAATTGAAAATATATCTATCCAGGCCAAAAGACTTGACCTGGATTAAAAATATTCTACACAAAACCTGAGCTGTGTAAGTTTTATAACGTATCTACTAAGAAGCTACAAAAAATTGAGAACGACCATATTTAGACCATAAATTAGAAAAGCAATTTTCTTCTAATTAATATTACGTCAATGGGACATTCAGGGTAATGAAAAAAAAATGTTTATAGACATTAATATATTTTTTAATTACACAAATAACGCTTCACAAGCACCGTGACTATAGGTAGCTGCCTGTTATATATCCGTTGACAATGTTTTGGTTGACCAACCAACCAGATTGCGACTACATTCTGATCCACTCGATCTGGGGACAAAGAAAATAAAAATAAGATTTTGAAGTCATGAGGGAGGAGTCACAGTTAGTGGGTGTTATAGATATAGATGTTAAAGATTAGGAGGTTGAAACAAATGGATCCACTAGTTCAAACGGATGGCAGAGCCCAAATAATCCGTGAAATAGAAATTCATATTTTGTTAAACTCTCAAATAAAATGCTATAAATATAGTTAGTCAAATTTTTGAAATTAGAAACAAGTACGATCAAAATTTTTGTAAAAGATTGTATGTTTGTTGTATTGAATCTAAATACGTAATCTATAAGATATAAAAAAAATAACGTATTGTAAAATAACAAAATAATAATGTTATTAGATCGTTATTCGAAATTTTGAATTCATTAAAATGTATGCATTGTTGTTGCTTCAGTATTTTTAATATACTTTAAAATTTAAATTAATTCGTTTTATAGGCTTCGCTTTAAGTTTTATACTTAATTTATCTTGAAGATAATATTGTAGTCGAGACTCAGTGAGTTATATTTCAGATATATTAGTAGACGAAAGTGTCAAAAAGCTTTACCGTTGCTTTACAGCTTTAACTGGTAAAAGTCACTTGACGTCAAGACCTGTGTTTATCTGTTTTTGTTTACATGGATATTTTAAATAACGAATTTTTCAGCAAAGGATGGCTTGAGTAAATACATTATTAAATAAATATTTTCTGTTTTGTATCTCCTTTTATTTAATCCTAACAATTTATGAACCTTGCTTATTTTACTTAAACGTTTGTTTAGGCGCCAGGGAAATCGTTGAGAGGAAACATCGTAATTAATCCCTGAGAAGTTGAGGATAACAACAGGAATTACGATAACTGTACAACACGTATTTATCTGTTGTGTTGCAATAAGCAAGTAGATTTATTCGTTGAAAATATAAAAGATTTATACAAGATTACTGAACAGATTGAATACACATTTTTCTACCAAGCTCATGGGGATCAGGAAACAATTAAGACTACTTGTGTTGAAGAACAAATAACTCATTAAATGTGATATTATGTGAGTGCCTAGACGATATGGACGTAGGAATATTGATAGAGTTTATAAAAGAAAACCAACCTGATTGAAATGTGGATCACGCCGAATCAATTTACTGGTACCACACACGTTACAGTTCATGTTCATCTCTTCTCAATCCTGGGCTTGTACTCCGACGAGGTCGTCGAAGACATGGAGGAAGTGCTTCCAGCCACATTGCTCTTCAACACCTTTTTGAAGCTCAGTCTCGCATCACCCCTGATAATCTTATCAAGGGCCTGACGCAACACCGAGTGTTTCCTTTCAAAGGGGTTGGTAAACATTTTCTTGTTTATTATTTATTTCTCAATTTATAATCACACAACACTACACGTCCGTTCGTTATGAGCGCGAAGGATGGTCTGACTGATGTGGGCAGGTTCCCACCGATATTATATGAAGCGAGTGACGTGTGCGCAGCGCGTCCGGTCAATTGGCTTGAAACTGTTGTTGACCGACACTCCTACGTCATAACATATTATTTGTTCATATTAACGAGTATTAACGAGTTAGGTATTTAATGATTGACAATTAAGGGGATTTTGACGTTTTATTGAGCTTGTTATTTGGGTTTTTGCTATTGTACTGCGCATGCGGCTTGCCTTTGTTTGCTAATATTGGTGTTATTTTAATTACGACGTTGATGTTAATTAATGCATTGAAGTTTAACGAAATTACTCTTTAAATATTAGATCAGGTAAGAAATTGATTGCATTAGAAGAGACTGGAAATTACATAGATACATATAGGTAAATAAGTAGGATTATTTCATAATTTCTGTAACTAGCGCACGTAGTATGAAAATCAGAACGTTTTATAATTTTTACGGTTTTTAGAATAAATATCTGGAAGATTTCATATTTCAGGCAGGCTGAAAAAATAATGCCGCTTTTTTGCTCGAGACTTGGGAGGGCACTGCTGAGCCCCCTAATAATTTGGTAGGAAATTCAAATAGATAATGGTGCTAGATCAAATGGTTTTGGCGATGCATAGTGGAATTCTTTTTGGTGCGTATTGTGAGCGGAAGTCGGATACCCACGATCACTTTTGAGATTAATATTTTAAATTATAAGATAAAAAAACTTTTTTAAAAACAAGCTTTGGATTCAGAGAGACGCCACTTTATTTTTTGAGTTATTCTCAGCAAGCCCATATTGTAGTATTGCATTAAAAAATAATAGTCCGCTATCTTAGGTGTTCCGCCATATTGGATTTAGAATGACGTCACACAGCTAACAATGCATTGTCATCCAAACTAAACGTGTATACAAAATTTCAGCTCAATTGGTTAAAGATATCTGCTTCAAAATTGAGTTGCAAGATTCACCCCGGAAAAACATACATACATTGCAAGCTAATACTCGTATAAAGCTTGTAAAAATATACTTACGCGTTACACAAGTTGAGTGTTCTGCTTAATTTACTACATAAAGGCCTTATACATCTTAAATTCTCGTAGATGATCTAAACAGCGTCCGTGTGGCAGGCCTTAGAGTGACTGTACAGTCCGATACGGGAGCGACAGCAGCGTCCACATTTTTGGCACCTAAACTGAGGGCCGCTCGATGGCTGAGTTGGTGAAGCGACATGTCTCTTCAATTTACTAGGAGGTCTTTTAGTGCGATGGTTACATTCTTCTTCCACGCATCTTGATTGTAATTTCATAACACATTAAGGATGTTTTTTTTAACCTGCAACGAATTATATAATACATATTTCCTTACGAGATATGATAAATGTATTTATAAATAGCAGTAAACAACACTGGCGAAGGTCACTTACCTTGTCACGACACGAAGAGAAAATGGAAGTTTCCCAAAATGAATCACGTTTTGTCAATTCCTTACCAATTACCCATTAAAGTGATTATAAAATTACGAATCATTCAGTCCTTACAGAAAATTACCCGCTAAATGCGGTTCCGGTAATTTTCTCATTGAGGAATATTAATGGTTTTTTTTGTATCACTAGGTGGCAAACAAGCTTACGGCCCACCTGATGGTAAGTGGTTACCGTAGCCTATGGACGCTTGCAACACCAGAGGCATCACGAGCGCGTTGCCGACCTTGCATAAACCTTCTTACTCCTCTTTTGAAGAACCCCATGCTGTCTCTCAAACCCAAAGAAATTTAAATATAGATACAATAAAAAGTCTTTGCTCAAACCGCACTGTACGAGACAAATTTGGTTCTAAGGTGTGAGGATGAACTCGCTTAAGATGCGTATGAACTGAATGTTTAAGATGAGTATTTAAATAAGAGTAAGGTCTTCTAAAATTACTCGAGTAAGTACCTTTGTTCGTTTGTCGTTATATTAGATAAGTTTTATGTAATATTATGAAAGGTTTCCGTAACGCGATAGTAACACCACTTCAATCAGTGTACCTACTTATTTGATAAAAATATAAATATAAAATAAATATCCTCGGACATTTTTCACACACGGCTATCTGATCCCAAACTAAGCAAAGCTTGTAATATGGAAACCAGATGACTGATATACTACATAGACTACTTTTTTTTTGTAAATACATACTTAAATAGATAATTACACCCAGACTCAGGACAAACAGACATGTTCATGCACACAAATGTGTGTCCTGGATGGGAATCGAACCCACGACCTGCGGCGTGATAGGTAGTGTCTTAACCAACCACGCCAACCGGCCTGTCAAAGTGTACCTGATGTAGGTATATCTGTACCTACATATTCTCAGTAACTGTCGGGCACGTCTTCCGCGATATTAGTACCTTAGTATTTTGCATAGTAATTTTCATGGGTAAGCACAGAACAAATTATACCCTTTACGCAACCCTAAAAAACCGGCCAAGTGCGAGTCGGACTCGCGCACGAAGAGTTCCGTAAAAAAGGCAAAAAAATCACGTTTGTTGTATGGGATAAATATTTATTTTATTTTGTTTTTAGTAGATATTTGTTGTTATAGTGGCAACAGAAATACATAATTTGTGAAAATTTCAACTGTCTAGCTATCGCGGTTCTTGAGATGCAGCCTGGTGACAGACAGACGGACAGACGGACGGACAGCGAAGTCTTAGTAATAGGGTACCGTTTTTACCCTTTGGGTACGGAACCTTAAAAAGGAGTTTCTATTATTAACACGCTTATATTTTATCTTAATGTTCGTTCTACCGGATCTCAAATAGCGGTAATTATGGTGACCACATGAAAACTAGAACTCTCATCTAAGCTCTAAAATCATTAGGAACTAAATTACAAAGACAAAAAACTAAACTCGTTTCATTATCAACAGGATATCACGTGCTGATGACTGATGTTTTGATTTCTTACAAACACCTACTATAGGTAGATTAGTCATTTTATTTATTTTCTTACAAATCATTTGTTTTACCAATTTGTACCTGTTACATAACATTTTTTTTTATACCACAAGTGACAACAAAGCTGACGGGGCACCTGGTGGTAAGTGACTACCGTCGCCTATAGACATTAGCAATATCAAGGGGATTGCCAATGTGTTGTACACCTTATTAACTGGCTCTCAAGTGAAACTTTCGGAACACACCAACAGGTGCTTGGCGACAGATTTTCAACTTGAGGGTGGTAGCCAGCCAGTCGAGTACCACATAGTACCCTACCAACGTGCTGTGGTTTCACGATGTTTTCCTTCACCGAAAGCTCAAGCTCTCAAGTAGACTTGGGTAGACTCCATATCGACGGGCCGGTTGGCGTGGTTAGTTAAGACACTACTTATTGCGCCGCAGGTCGTGGGTTCGATTCCCATCCAGGACACACATTTGTATGCATGAACATGTCTGTTTGTATTATATCAGTCATCTGGTTTCCATATTACAAGATCTGCTTAGTTTGGGATCAGATAGACGTGTGTGAAAAATCCAAATGTTTGTTCGTATCATCAAAATAGACTATTTACATTTGAAAAGATACACAGAAACCACAGAGTACCAATTTTCCGGACTCTACAATGCATGTAATATTATTCTTGCACTACAGTGAAATGTTTCAGCGGATGCGATTCCAGTTAAATCCGGTTTCTAGTGCACGGTACCGACGCTGTTTCAGGTTATTTATTGTGTGAGTGTAGTGTATCATGTATGCTGATGAAAAACAGGTATTAGCCGGATTACGTTTGTGTGTAATTTTAGAGACTAGATTTATGTGAGTACTAGCTGTCCCCCGCGGTTTCACCCGCGTTTCCGTGGTATCTTATCTTTTTCCGGGATAGAAAAATGTCCTATCTCTTATTTCAGGATATAATTTATAAGTGTCCCATGTTACATCAGGATCGGTTAGTTTCGGAGTTCATCGCAGACCAACATCGTGACACGGAATTTTATTATATTAAGATCGTGTAAAAGTATCATATTTGGCATGAATTAAGTTTGGAAAGACTACGTTATTACAAAAAAGTTATCAATAGCATGTTTTCTCGGGATACAAGTAGCCAATATGTATTTGTGGGTATGATCTATCCAAATGCCAAGTTTTATTCAAAACCGTACTGCCGTTATGGAGCTGAGTGGTGACAAATATACACACATTGTTTCGAAGTAGGATCAGTAGGATTTCTATCAACGATTAACTGTAAATTATTAATAATTGTATGTAATACCCAAGTATAACAATACTAATTACTTAAGAAGAACTTGAGAAACGCCTTTTCATTTATAACTTGTAAAGAAATCATTGATAATTAAAATAGGCAATATATTAAATTACTGTAGAACTATTTAAATTACCTACCATTCATTTAAAAAAAAAAGCAAAAATTCTCAGGATTATCATAAACAAAGAAAACTGTACGTATTGAGCAATGGGCGACTTGTCAAAGGGAAACAATTAATATCACGCAAGTAATTAAGCTACTCATCTCGGTAATTATGTTGTATTATAAGCACTCAACAACTCATTAAATAAATAAATACCCTGGGACGTTCTTCACACACGGCCATCTGATCACAAACTAAGCATACCTTGTACTATGGAAACCAGATAGGTATACCAACAATTTCCTTAAAACGAAGTTCCTTATCGCGCGTTGTAAAAGGGCTAGACGAAAAAAAAACTTACGAAAAGTTGTCACGACACTTTTTTTTGCTATAGTAAGCTATTGTAAGCTGTGCGGCGAGCGCATGTTTCTCTGTCTGTCTCTCTCTCTCTCTCTCTTATAGAAAGCAAGCCAGTTTTTTTTTATATATACTCTCTCGACTTATATAACTTATTTAACTTCGTTCCATCCGGGTGTCCCTTGACACCTCTCAAGTTTTTTAATCTCTGCAAGAGGTCTTCCATAACCTTTTTAAGATAAACTTCTGTCCCGCGTTCTCTAAAGACCTTTATTATTTGAGGCTTCCGGCGACTGGGACCGCAATAAACTGGACCGCGGTCCCAGTTGCCGGATACATTTAATTTTAATATTTTTCTACCGGCGTCTGGGACCACCCATAAATTAATAGTAAAATCTATTGTTCAAGTCAAAACAGTACAGTCATACGAATAAATGTGTAAAGTCTGATTTAAAGATATAATTTATTTATTAAAATAATATTATTTACTTATCCTAGACATGAACTTATTCCATGCGCTTAGTAATAAATTAAACCAGCCCGCTTTCACGTAATTCAATCGTGCAGGTAAGTACAGACACGTACAGAGGGATAACATTGTATATTGCTATCCCTTTCTAATTACTTATTGTTAATTGTTGATTATTGTTATCATAGTTATCATATATCCCTTAAGTTTGTCGTACTAGGTACTTACCGGACATCCTGTATAATTTGTACGTATGTTAGTCACTGAAGTCCTACACGACTGCACCAATTTTTATGAAACTTTTGGTGTGCGTTTATGTGGGTGTCTTGATGGTTTATATTCACAACCAAATCCGATAGGTGGCGCTGCAGTCGGGTTCTAAGTGTTATTTTACTGTCAGGTGAGCTAGTAATATACCTATATATCTACATAAGTATTAAGTTTAAAATAATTGTAATTCAATATCAACCTGACGCGTACAATGACCTAATGATAATCATGTTTATTCATACGTTATTATATTTAGAAGCACGAGTTGCAGTTATCACTAATTTGTACAAACAAACAAATAATAACGAAACAAATATTTTGTTACTTAATTGACCTAATTATTTCAGATTAGCCCAAACATGCTCAAAGTCACGTAATCCGTGACTCAAACAATTGATTCATGAAAGTCCATAAATATGCTTTTGTTTATGAATGAATACATGTGGTATATACATAGGAAAACCCAATATAGCTTATTATTTGTTTCATAATATGTGATTCCAGACACTTGCGCAATTCTAAAATAAATATGCGTTATATGTACTGAATGGATGCTAAAGATGGGCGAAAGAAAATGATAATAAACTTCATAAATTTTTGCGCTTGATATGTATTTTTATTTTACACTAGTGGGCCTGAAATTAAAACAAAACTTAGAACCCGATTCCAGCGCCACCTATGGATGGCAAAAATATATATATTTTTTTTGTGAATTTATCTTATTCCTAAAATAATTAGTCTGTTATTCGGGGCGGAGTTTGGGCGGAGACAACAGCCGTGCGATTATAATGACAGTAGCTGTCATTCAAGCGATTCCCGTAGAAAATTACCAATTTAGAATTTTTAAACTTTTCAACAATTTTTATGGGTTTTCCCTATTTTTTTGCGAATATGGTCTAGCTATGGATGTAGCCTTGATTGAATAAATAATTTGGCATACCCAAATTATGAACTCGAAAAGGACAGAGGTTTACCGGGATTACCTTTTATGACTTTTTATTGTTCACGGTTTTACCAATTAGAAAACAGCGTTGACAAAGTTAGACCTAGGTTTTAGTATAATGATCTCATGCTCACAATGTTAGTCTCCCCAAATCTCTAATCGGTCATAAAAGGTATTTGGGGCCGTTCAAGTATTACGTAAGCACTATGGGGGGGTGGGGGGGTCTTTGTTTTGCTTATTTTGGATGACATGGGGGGTAGGGGAGTCTAGATGATGATTATGTCATCGGTAGTTATTTACTTTTTTACACGAATGGCAACCCTCACATTGTCTATGCTTGAAAACGAAACGCATTTTCGGGGATTCCCGCAAATAATGCATACGTTTAGGCATTATTGTAAGCATAGCAACGGTTTAAATAAGATGTCGTTTCAAATAGACAAATCCAAGTTATACCAAAAATTATAATGTTTTTGTCCCTTACTCTATGTTGAATACTATATCAGTAAAATCTAATCTCTATCCTAAATCTATTTTCTTATTTTTAAAATTATAATTATAATATAAAACAAATACATTTATAATTGAAAAATGTTTACGTAAGCATGGGGGGAGGGGGTAAGAGCTTTGCTTACTTTTGCTGACAAGGGGGATGGGGGGGTAAATAATTGTAATAAATCTGCTTACGTAATATTTGAACGACTCCTTTTCCGTAACACCACCAGTTACGAGGAAATCTTTATGTGTGTCATAACAATTTGAACATTATGACAGTTGGTACGCTCGTAACTATTTCATGTTGTCACTTTGATACTTGTAGGTCTGGTTCACTATTTTTGTCACGCAAGGTATATCAGAGAGTATACAAAATAAGAAATCTACAGGAAAAACTTTTTCTTGGGTATCGTTTGTGTATTATGTAAGTTTTATCCCTCACCGGTTCCTTGCTACCAAGTGGCGATTGGCCTTTAAAGGAGATCCCACACTTGTCCGTGCCGTACGAAACGATGTTTATTTAGGCCTCGCACACTTATTCATCCGATTCGGTGTGGATAAGTGTACGTGATTTCATAGGATTTCATACAAGTACATAAGTCTAAAATTCTGCTCCTTCGCTTCCTTCGGCTTTAATAAGTGTGTGTTTTTTATTGTCTATTCTGCATAGTTTATGTCTGTAGACATTTGGGGTTGCATTTATAATGGATAATGGGTGTCTTCTCTATTGTAATCATAAAATCGCCATAAAACCTTTATTGGAATAACATAATCTCAAGAAATAGGTAAATAAATAGAAAGCTTAATTAAATTTTCTTGACATAAATATTACTTTTATTGCGTTTTATTGTTTGATACCACGTTATACGGTAAGCACCTAAACTAGCGAAATACATTGATGATGTATTGTGTGCGTGCAAAAATAAAACAAACGAATGCTGGATTTGAAATTAGGTTTGGCATACATACATACGACCCTTAATCTGGGTGTAGAGAAAAAATAAAACATGGAACATGCTACGCGCAAACATTTTAATGGTGTTTTAATTTATATATTTTCTTTACGTTTGAATACTAATAACTGGCTTGTTGACATTTAATATTGTATGGACCTAATATAATAAAGTATGTGAATAAACACCTTTTATTCGAAGTTCATCTGTAATTGATTAAATCTCAGTTTTATTGAATTTACCAGTGTAATTTTATTATTTTACAACTTATTATTTGAAGGTTAATGATATAGAATTTGGACAACATTATTGGAAATATTTTATATAAGGTTATGAAACTTTACAAGAAATTATAGATTTTGTGAAAGTGGAGAAAAAGGGAGAGATTACCCATAAGTATCCTACTACTGCAACAGGAGCTGCAGTAGTAGGATAATTATGGGTAATATTAATATAATAGGAAAAAAAGAACTGTAGTGCACGTCCTCTTCCTAAAAACTATCCTCCAGATCACCTCTACTCCTTCAGATCACCTACCTAAGCCAAAAAATAAGTAGCGGTTGTTGACTCGCGATTTTATTGCCCATTCATCTTTCAATGTCATGGAGAACCAACATATTATTATTTTAATTAACACGGTAATTGTTCATCTAGGTATATATCAAATTAAACGTGTATTAAAACGTGAAAATATAAAACATTGGAATTTGGAATCTGGTACTGTGACATTTGGCTTATTTTCGACTTACGCGATCTAATCTTATGACTTGACCTTTTATAAGAATCTGTATTCTATATTTTTTATAAGTCTGTGCTTTAATCAACTCGACTACTGTATGGCTGGGCTCCAATACGAACGAAGACAGAAGAAACCAATTATATTATATGTAATTATTATTAGGCTAATTAGCCAACTTTAATCTTTGTCGCGTCGCCAGTGTCTACGGATACACTTCTCGTACCGAGTGCAATTAAATATAATGGTATCATGTGTTATGAGATATCGTAATGTAGTGCAATATTAAGTCATTTGTATGTGTGCGGCGTGCGCATGTTTCTCTGTCTGTCTCTCTCTCTCTCTCTCTCTTATAGAAAGCAAGCCAGTTTTTTTTTATATATACTCTCTCGACTTATATAACTTATTTAACTTCGTTCCATCCGGGTGTCCCTTGACACCTCTCAAGTTTTTTAATCTCTGCAAGAGGTCTTCCATAACCTTTTTAAGATAAACTTCTGTCCCGCGTTCTCTAAAGACCTTTATTATTTGAGGCTTCCGGCGACTGGGACCGCAATAAACTGGACCGCGGTCCCAGTTGCCGGATACATTTAATTTTAATATTTTTCTACCGGCGTCTGGGACCACCCATAAATTAATAGTAAAATCTATTGTTCAAGTCAAAACAGTACAGTCATACGAATAAATGTGTAAAGTCTGATTTAAAGATATAATTTATTTATAAAAATAATATTATTTACTTATCCTAGACATGAACTTATTCCATGCGCTTAGTAATAAATTAAACCAGCCCGCTTTCACGTAATTCAATCGTGCAGGTAAGTACAGACACGTACAGAGGGATAACATTGTATATTGCTATCCCTTTCTAATTACTTATTGTTAATTGTTGATTATTGTTATCATAGTTATCATATATCCCTTAAGTTTGTCGTACTAGGTACTTACCGGACATCCTGTATAATTTGTACGTATGTTAGTCACTGAAGTCCTACACGACTGCACCAATTTTTATGAAACTTTTGGTGTGCGTTTATGTGGGTGTCTTGATGGTTTATATTCACAACCAAATCCGATAGGTGGCGCTGCAGTCGGGTTCTAAGTGTTATTTTACTGTCAGGTGAGCTAGTAATATACCTATATATCTACATAAGTATTAAGTTTAAAATAATTGTAATTCAATATCAACCTGACGCGTACAATGACCTAATGATAATCATGTTTATTCATACGTTATTATATTTAGAAGCACGAGTTGCAGTTATCACTAATTTGTACAAACAAACAAATAATAACGAAACAAATATTTTGTTACTTAATTGACCTAATTATTTCAGATTAGCCCAAACATGCTCAAAGTCACGTAATCCGTGACTCAAACAATTGATTCATGAAAGTCCATAAATATGCTTTTGTTTATGAATGAATACATGTGGTATATACATAGGAAAACCCAATATAGCTTATTATTTGTTTCATAATATGTGATTCCAGACACTTGCGCAATTTTAAAATAAATATGCGTTATATGTACTGAATGGATGCTAAAGATGGGCGAAAGAAAATGATAATAAACTTCATAAATTTTTGCGCTTGATATGTATTTTTATTTTACACTAGTGGGCCTGAAATTAAAACAAAACTTAGAACCCGATTCCAGCGCCACCTATGGATGGCAAAAATATATATATTTTTTTTGTGAATTTATCTTATTCCTAAAATAATTAGTCTGTTATTCGGGGCGGAGTTTGGGCGGAGACAACAGCCGTGCGATTATAATGACAGTAGCTGTCATTCAAGCGATTCCCGTAGAAAATTACCAATTTAGAATTTTTAAACTTTTCAACAATTTTTATGGGTTTTCCCTATTTTTTTGCGAATATGGTCTAGCTATGGATGTAGCCTTGATTGAATAAATAATTTGGCATACCCAAATTATGAACTCGAAAAGGACAGAGGTTTACCGGGATTACCTTTTATGACTTTTTATTGTTCACGGTTTTACCAATTAGAAAACAGCGTTGACAAAGTTAGACCTAGGTTTTAGTATAATGATCTCATGCTCACAATGTTAGTCTCCCCAAATCTCTAATCGGTCATAAAAGGTATTTGGGGCCGTTCAAGTATTACGTAAGCACTATGGGGGGGTGGGGGGGTCTTTGTTTTGCTTATTTTGGATGACATGGGGGGTAGGGGAGTCTAGATGATGATTATGTCATCGGTAGTTATTTACTTTTTTACACGAATGGCAACCCTCACATTGTCTATGCTTGAAAACGAAACGCATTTTCGGGGATTCCCGCAAATAATGCATACGTTTAGGCATTATTGTAAGCATAGCAACGGTTTAAATAAGATGTCGTTTCAAATAGACAAATCCAAGTTATACCAAAAATTATAATGTTTTTGTCCCTTACTCTATGTTGAATACTATATCAGTAAAATCTAATCTCTATCCTAAATCTATTTTCTTATTTTTAAAATTATAATTATAATATAAAACAAATACATTTATAATTGAAAAATGTTTACGTAAGCATGGGGGGAGGGGGTAAGAGCTTTGCTTACTTTTGCTGACAAGGGGGATGGGGGGGTAAATAATTGTAATAAATCTGCTTACGTAATATTTGAACGACTCCTTTTCCGTAACACCACCAGTTACGAGGAAATCTTTATGTGTGTCATAACAATTTGAACATTATGACAGTTGGTACGCTCGTAACTATTTCATGTTGTCACTTTGATACTTGTAGGTCTGGTTCACTATTTTTGTCACGCAAGGTATATCAGAGAGTATACAAAATAAGAAATCTACAGGAAAAACTTTTTCTTGGGTATCGTTTGTGTATTATGTAAGTTTTATCCCTCACCGGTTCCTTGCTACCAAGTGGCGATTGGCCTTTAAAGGAGATCCCACACTTGTCCGTGCCGTACGAAACGATGTTTATTTAGGCCTCGCACACTTATTCATCCGATTCGGTGTGGATAAGTGTACGTGATTTCATAGGATTTCATACAAGTACATAAGTCTAAAATTCTGCTCCTTCGCTTCCTTCGGCTTTAATAAGTGTGTGTTTTTTATTGTCTATTCTGCATAGTTTATGTCTGTAGACATTTGGGGTTGCATTTATAATGGATAATGGGTGTCTTCTCTATTGTAATCATAAAATCGCCATAAAACCTTTATTGGAATAACATAATCTCAAGAAATAGGTAAATAAATAGAAAGCTTAATTAAATTTTCTTGACATAAATATTACTTTTATTGCGTTTTATTGTTTGATACCACGTTATACGGTAAGCACCTAAACTAGCGAAATACATTGATGATGTATTGTGTGCGTGCAAAAATAAAACAAACGAATGCTGGATTTGAAATTAGGTTTGGCATACATACATACGACCCTTAATCTGGGTGTAGAGAAAAAATAAAACATGGAACATGCTACGCGCAAACATTTTAATGGTGTTTTAATTTATATATTTTCTTTACGTTTGAATACTAATAACTGGCTTGTTGACATTTAATATTGTATGGACCTAATATAATAAAGTATGTGAATAAACACCTTTTATTCGAAGTTCATCTGTAATTGATTAAATCTCAGTTTTATTGAATTTACCAGTGTAATTTTATTATTTTACAACTTATTATTTGAAGGTTAATGATATAGAATTTGGACAACATTATTGGAAATATTTTATATAAGGTTATGAAACTTTACAAGAAATTATAGATTTTGTGAAAGTGGAGAAAAAGGGAGAGATTACCCATAAGTATCCTACTACTGCAACAGGAGCTGCAGTAGTAGGATAATTATGGGTAATATTAATATAATAGGAAAAAAAGAACTGTAGTGCACGTCCTCTTCCTAAAAACTATCCTCCAGATCACCTCTACTCCTTCAGATCACCTACCTAAGCCAAAAAATAAGTAGCGGTTGTTGACTCGCGATTTTATTGCCCATTCATCTTTCAATGTCATGGAGAACCAACATATTATTATTTTAATTAACACGGTAATTGTTCATCTAGGTATATATCAAATTAAACGTGTATTAAAACGTGAAAATATAAAACATTGGAATTTGGAATCTGGTACTGTGACATTTGGCTTATTTTCGACTTACGCGATCTAATCTTATGACTTGACCTTTTATAAGAATCTGTATTCTATATTTTTTATAAGTCTGTGCTTTAATCAACTCGACTACTGTATGGCTGGGCTCCAATACGAACGAAGACAGAAGAAACCAATTATATTATATGTAATTATTATTAGGCTAATTAGCCAACTTTAATCTTTGTCGCGTCGCCAGTGTCTACGGATACACTTCTCGTACCGAGTGCAATTAAATATAATGGTATCATGTGTTATGAGATATCGTAATGTAGTGCAATATTAAGTCATTTGTATGTGTGCGGCGTGCGCATGTTTCTCTGTCTGTCTCTCTCTCTCTCTCTCTTATAGAAAGCAAGCCAGTTTTTTTTTATATATACTCTCTCGACTTATATAACTTATTTAACTTCGTTCCATCCGGGTGTCCCTTGACACCTCTCAAGTTTTTTAATCTCTGCAAGAGGTCTTCCATAACCTTTTTAAGATAAACTTCTGTCCCGCGTTCTCTAAAGACCTTTATTATTTGAGGCTTCCGGCGACTGGGACCGCAATAAACTGGACCGCGGTCCCAGTTGCCGGATACATTTAATTTTAATATTTTTCTACCGGCGTCTGGGACCACCCATAAATTAATAGTAAAATCTATTGTTCAAGTCAAAACAGTACAGTCATACGAATAAATGTGTAAAGTCTGATTTAAAGATATAATTTATTTATAAAAATAATATTATTTACTTATCCTAGACATGAACTTATTCCATGCGCTTAGTAATAAATTAAACCAGCCCGCTTTCACGTAATTCAATCGTGCAGGTAAGTACAGACACGTACAGAGGGATAACATTGTATATTGCTATCCCTTTCTAATTACTTATTGTTAATTGTTGATTATTGTTATCATAGTTATCATATATCCCTTAAGTTTGTCGTACTAGGTACTTACCGGACATCCTGTATAATTTGTACGTATGTTAGTCACTGAAGTCCTACACGACTGCACCAATTTTTATGAAACTTTTGGTGTGCGTTTATGTGGGTGTCTTGATGGTTTATATTCACAACCAAATCCGATAGGTGGCGCTGCAGTCGGGTTCTAAGTGTTATTTTACTGTCAGGTGAGCTAGTAATATACCTATATATCTACATAAGTATTAAGTTTAAAATAATTGTAATTCAATATCAACCTGACGCGTACAATGACCTAATGATAATCATGTTTATTCATACGTTATTATATTTAGAAGCACGAGTTGCAGTTATCACTAATTTGTACAAACAAACAAATAATAACGAAACAAATATTTTGTTACTTAATTGACCTAATTATTTCAGATTAGCCCAAACATGCTCAAAGTCACGTAATCCGTGACTCAAACAATTGATTCATGAAAGTCCATAAATATGCTTTTGTTTATGAATGAATACATGTGGTATATACATAGGAAAACCCAATATAGCTTATTATTTGTTTCATAATATGTGATTCCAGACACTTGCGCAATTTTAAAATAAATATGCGTTATATGTACTGAATGGATGCTAAAGATGGGCGAAAGAAAATGATAATAAACTTCATAAATTTTTGCGCTTGATATGTATTTTTATTTTACACTAGTGGGCCTGAAATTAAAACAAAACTTAGAACCCGATTCCAGCGCCACCTATGGATGGCAAAAATATATATATTTTTTTTGTGAATTTATCTTATTCCTAAAATAATTAGTCTGTTATTCGGGGCGGAGTTTGGGCGGAGACAACAGCCGTGCGATTATAATGACAGTAGCTGTCATTCAAGCGATTCCCGTAGAAAATTACCAATTTAGAATTTTTAAACTTTTCAACAATTTTTATGGGTTTTCCCTATTTTTTTGCGAATATGGTCTAGCTATGGATGTAGCCTTGATTGAATAAATAATTTGGCATACCCAAATTATGAACTCGAAAAGGACAGAGGTTTACCGGGATTACCTTTTATGACTTTTTATTGTTCACGGTTTTACCAATTAGAAAACAGCGTTGACAAAGTTAGACCTAGGTTTTAGTATAATGATCTCATGCTCACAATGTTAGTCTCCCCAAATCTCTAATCGGTCATAAAAGGTATTTGGGGCCGTTCAAGTATTACGTAAGCACTATGGGGGGGTGGGGGGGTCTTTGTTTTGCTTATTTTGGATGACATGGGGGGTAGGGGAGTCTAGATGATGATTATGTCATCGGTAGTTATTTACTTTTTTACACGAATGGCAACCCTCACATTGTCTATGCTTGAAAACGAAACGCATTTTCGGGGATTCCCGCAAATAATGCATACGTTTAGGCATTATTGTAAGCATAGCAACGGTTTAAATAAGATGTCGTTTCAAATAGACAAATCCAAGTTATACCAAAAATTATAATGTTTTTGTCCCTTACTCTATGTTGAATACTATATCAGTAAAATCTAATCTCTATCCTAAATCTATTTTCTTATTTTTAAAATTATAATTATAATATAAAACAAATACATTTATAATTGAAAAATGTTTACGTAAGCATGGGGGGAGGGGGTAAGAGCTTTGCTTACTTTTGCTGACAAGGGGGATGGGGGGGTAAATAATTGTAATAAATCTGCTTACGTAATATTTGAACGACTCCTTTTCCGTAACACCACCAGTTACGAGGAAATCTTTATGTGTGTCATAACAATTTGAACATTATGACAGTTGGTACGCTCGTAACTATTTCATGTTGTCACTTTGATACTTGTAGGTCTGGTTCACTATTTTTGTCACGCAAGGTATATCAGAGAGTATACAAAATAAGAAATCTACAGGAAAAACTTTTTCTTGGGTATCGTTTGTGTATTATGTAAGTTTTATCCCTCACCGGTTCCTTGCTACCAAGTGGCGATTGGCCTTTAAAGGAGATCCCACACTTGTCCGTGCCGTACGAAACGATGTTTATTTAGGCCTCGCACACTTATTCATCCGATTCGGTGTGGATAAGTGTACGTGATTTCATAGGATTTCATACAAGTACATAAGTCTAAAATTCTGCTCCTTCGCTTCCTTCGGCTTTAATAAGTGTGTGTTTTTTATTGTCTATTCTGCATAGTTTATGTCTGTAGACATTTGGGGTTGCATTTATAATGGATAATGGGTGTCTTCTCTATTGTAATCATAAAATCGCCATAAAACCTTTATTGGAATAACATAATCTCAAGAAATAGGTAAATAAATAGAAAGCTTAATTAAATTTTCTTGACATAAATATTACTTTTATTGCGTTTTATTGTTTGATACCACGTTATACGGTAAGCACCTAAACTAGCGAAATACATTGATGATGTATTGTGTGCGTGCAAAAATAAAACAAACGAATGCTGGATTTGAAATTAGGTTTGGCATACATACATACGACCCTTAATCTGGGTGTAGAGAAAAAATAAAACATGGAACATGCTACGCGCAAACATTTTAATGGTGTTTTAATTTATATATTTTCTTTACGTTTGAATACTAATAACTGGCTTGTTGACATTTAATATTGTATGGACCTAATATAATAAAGTATGTGAATAAACACCTTTTATTCGAAGTTCATCTGTAATTGATTAAATCTCAGTTTTATTGAATTTACCAGTGTAATTTTATTATTTTACAACTTATTATTTGAAGGTTAATGATATAGAATTTGGACAACATTATTGGAAATATTTTATATAAGGTTATGAAACTTTACAAGAAATTATAGATTTTGTGAAAGTGGAGAAAAAGGGAGAGATTACCCATAAGTATCCTACTACTGCAACAGGAGCTGCAGTAGTAGGATAATTATGGGTAATATTAATATAATAGGAAAAAAAGAACTGTAGTGCACGTCCTCTTCCTAAAAACTATCCTCCAGATCACCTCTACTCCTTCAGATCACCTACCTAAGCCAAAAAATAAGTAGCGGTTGTTGACTCGCGATTTTATTGCCCATTCATCTTTCAATGTCATGGAGAACCAACATATTATTATTTTAATTAACACGGTAATTGTTCATCTAGGTATATATCAAATTAAACGTGTATTAAAACGTGAAAATATAACACATTGGAATTTGGAATCTGGTACTGTGACATTTGGCTTATTTTCGACTTACGCGATCTAATCTTATGACTTGACCTTTTATAAGAATCTGTATTCTATATTTTTTATAAGTCTGTGCTTTAATCAACTCGACTACTGTATGGCTGGGCTCCAATACGAACGAAGACAGAAGAAACCAATTATATTATATGTAATTATTATTAGGCTAATTAGCCAACTTTAATCTTTGTCGCGTCGCCAGTGTCTACGGATACACTTCTCGTACCGAGTGCAATTAAATATAATGGTATCATGTGTTATGAGATATCGTAATGTAGTGCAATATTAAGTCATTTGTATGTGCGTTGGTGTCATTGATAGGTATCTAATAACTAAAGATAAACAATCCCAAGCAAAAGTTCTCTCAAAACTGTCTCAAATTGTGTTGGGTAATACTCTGAAAGATATTTTCAAGTCTATACTCCCCATGCGACTGAAGAGAAAAGCAATGGACTCAATTGTTCTCCCAACTCTACTATATGCTTGTCAAACTTGGACTTTTACCAAAGCTATAGTACAAAAAATAAACGTGTTCCAGAGAGCTAAAGAAGCATGCTAAATATTAAGAAAAAAGAAAGAAAGAGAAATAGAGATATAAGAAAGGTAACGAAAGTAACCGACGCCGTTGAACTTGTTTGTAGACTGAAATGGAGATGGGCCGGACATGTGGCAAGAATGACTGACAACCGATGGAGCGAGAGGATCTTGTACTGGTACCCGCGAGAGGCCACGAGACCACGCGGACGACCTAATCGTCGTTGGGCCGATGACATAGCTCAATTAGCTGGACCGACATGGACCCGCCAAGCCAAAGATAGGGATCATTGGAAGGGGTTGGAGGAGGCCTATGCCCAAAAATGGGTACCTCACTTACCAGAATAATATTTTGTATAATAATTTTCTAACATTTCAATTTATTTTTATATTATTTTTTGCAATTTTATTTTTAACTAATTCCTCTTTTACTATTTAATATTTACAACAAATGTACAAAATATACATGCAAATGTACAATTACAATACATAAAAAACATCTTCGAGGCTGCCGTTGCTGCCGATCGGCAAGGTTCCCAGAAGGCTGGCAGCGTTTCCTCTTTGGATGGCCAAGCTGATGCGTTGGCGGAAAAAGCTCCCCGCCCGCCGGTCACCCGAGGCCTCGATTAATTTTTTACATAAAATATTTGCGAAACGACGAGCTTCAGACCCCCACGGACCCATGGTCTCAACCGCAAAAGGCATAAATTGATAATTTGGACCAATACAGGCGTACTTTTTGAATTTTGAATTTTCCGCACCTTTCGCAGCCGCTCCCGCGGCTTTACAAGTCACCGGTAAGTGAGATGGCGCAAGTGTATCAACACAAGTGGCATCCCACACCAACGGCTTGCCGACACTCCACGGGATCAAAGTCATACCATCCGGCCTCTTGCCGTCGCCACGCGAAATACCGACTGGTTCGAGTACAGAAGGCACGCCGGCGACAACAAGAGCCCTACGGATAATATCATTAAGAGCCACGTGGCGTGAAATACGACCGGCGCTTTGAGAACACGAAAGCCCATGATGGCCGAGCTCATTGACAAGATCCCCACAGCGGCAGCGATGAGGATGATTGGACCTGGAACCAAGACGAAGACAAATGCACAAGCTTAATGTTATGCGGTCTAACAAAGTCCCGATATTACTAGATGGAATGGCTTGCAACCAGTGACCTGATTCACTCTGAGAGACAGCTAACAAACGTGCCCGGTCCGAATCAGTAGAAAAATCAGAAAATAAAATTTGCCAAGTTTTTTCGCAAAGAGGTTTGTCCCATTCTCTCTGAGAGTGACTCAAAGTCGGAATATTTGTGCCTGGACAAGCTACCTGCCAAGCATTTCTGGCATCGGATAGGTAAGAAACCTCAACAGATCCAATAGTTGGTTCCAAAACAGATCTGACGAGGTCACTCACACTGTATACCGAGGACAGAAATGCCGGCAGTGATACGCTAGAAATTTTACGCACTCCTAGGCCACCATATCGTACGGGTAGGGTGGCTTGAGACCACACTTTGTTGTCGTCTAGGCAACAATTTAGGATTTTAGAAAGAGAAATTTTGATCATGTTGTCCAAAGTTTCTAATAATTGATCGAATTTGAATAAGTGGGTGCAGCGGAGTAAATACGTAAACTTCGGCACAAAAAGACATAGTCGTACAATAAAAAATGCATAATGCGCATTTATGTCATAAAGTCGATGAGAGGATTCATTAAAATTTTGTATCTTTTGCTCAAAAAACCCAGGAATGGATTCATCTAAGACGGGGGCTCCGAGAAGAAGAAGCGAATCCCTTGAGATTAATTTAATATTTGGTGCCAAATCATTAAAATCTTGAATAATTTTGGATTTCTCAGATTCAGGAACAGAATCTGAAACTAGGATCTCGCATTTGGAGCAGTTAAAATCAAGACCAATTTTTTTAAATTTTTCAGTTAGAGATTTTAAATCTCTGATAACAGAAGTCGCATCACCTCCAAGAGTTCCATCGTCTAGATACCAAACATTAAATTTAGACTGTAATTTAGATATGATTGGTTGAATGGCCAAACTAAAAATGGCAGGACCGAGAGGATCGCCCTGCTGACAACCTACACCGGAAATGATCGGTTGTGTTTTATAAAAAAGTTTTGTAGGATGGCCATAACATTGCCACAAGTAAGAATATATGTCAGGACAAATATCCCTTATTTGTGTCAACATAGCGGCCCTATCGACAGAGTTAAATGCATTTTTTATGTCAACCTTAAGCAGAACATCACCTCCGTTATTTAAAAGAAAGGTCCGAGCCGCATGTACCGCTGCCTCACAACCTCCCTTTGAGCCAAAACCAAGTTGAATTGGTTGAAATAAATCAGTAGCTATTGGGAGAATGTGACGACAGCAAATTTTGGAAGCCATACGACGGATAGTATTACCCACCGCGATCGGTCTTTTACCACCGTCTTTTTTGGAAAGGGCGCAAAGGTTGGCCCCATAAATGATCTCGGTGATGGGGCTCGGCACCTTTCCTGCCAACATAAAATTTATAAGAGAGGTTAATCTCGATAACAATTTAGTGCCAGCGTCCCCGGCGGCACCACAAACAAGATCTTTGTAATGCTGTGGTGTAAAACCGTCGAGGCCACCAGCAGAGCCAGGTTTAAAGGATAAAATTACATTTAGAAGATCTTTGGAGGTACAATTTAGACTGGTTTGGTCAGATGAAGGGGGATCCGGAAAAATTATATTTGGGAGCGGAGGTGGATGTTTAGACCTTAAAGCACAGAGGGTTTCAGGTGTGTCTGCAGCGACAACATCGCTTGAAAATAAAAGCTGTGCTGCTCCCTTGAAATCGCCGTCGTTGGCTTTATTTTCAATTTTTCTAATAGGGTTTGCCTGATTGATAAATTGAATTTTCGAATATATTGGAATTGAGGCCAATTCTGGATGTGAACAATTATTTTTTATTTTTTGAGTTAGAGAGATCTCATTTTGCTGGCGATTAGGAACATGCAGCACCCTGTAAGAAAATGTGAGCAGTTCTTCCCAAGCACTCTGCGAATTCTGGCTAAGAATTTTGTATTATTTAACTAATTTATTTGATTTATATAAATAAAATATACAGATTAATTGATATAATTTATAAATGTATTAATGAAATTAGTGAGCAATAAAGGCTTTATTATTATTATTATTAATACTAGTTATTCTTTTTAAGTTGTATTCACAAAGCTATGTACAAAAAGCAATAAAATTTTACGACTCATACCTGCTAGCCAAATATATCTTAAACGAGCACTGAGGCATGTTTACCGTCGGAGCGTTCGAATGCTACTAGATTAAAAGACCACCCAAATGTTCGAGTGGGTAGACATTCGGTAAGGCCATTTTTTGTCGCTGATTGTGTATCTTTAGTTATTAGATATCAAAGGTTGGTGTGCAAACTTTGGGCCAATTTTCAAGAGCAAATGCTTCACCTTTTTACACGAGCGCATTCGTTAACCTTTTTTTCACATGTTTATACAGGTGCGCATTCGTTAACCTTTTTTCACATGTTTATACATGTGCATCCTTTTTTACTATATAACCATTATTATGAGATGTAATTATTATGTATTTTTAATCAATCTAAAAAATATGATTTATGTTTGTGCTGTTTATAATTATGAGCTTCATAATATACAGAGTTTCTAGAATATTATATCCCAATGTCATGTTCTTTTTAGTTTTAAAGTCAAAATAGTAATTTTTCCAGAAAGATAATAACTAACAAGTCTAACAACTGATAAATAACTCCTTCTTTTTACGACATTTCTTATTATAAGTAAAATATTACTAAGCCAATGACAAAAGGTTGTTAATTTATTTAGCTTTACTTGTTAGTAAGTATAATAAAAGTAAGTGTGTGTGTTTGGGTCGAATTATGCAATTGAATTTAAACCAATTTCTCACAACCGAATGAGTTAGAATTTTTCACACGCTTATGATTGGTGACAATACAATTCATACTAATATTATAAATGCGAAAATGTGTCGTGTGTTACCTCTTCACCTTCTACTGCTGAACCGATTTAGATGACGTATAGAGATAGATGGAACCTTGGGGAAGGACATAGGATTATTTTTATCCCGGGAATAGATGAGATCCCTCGGGAACGCGGGAGAAACCGCGGGTTACAGCTAGTATTGTATAGGTACTCAAAAAAGCATTATTTTGGAAATAGTTTTTTTTATTGAGTATAGGTTCGCCTTTGACCACTATAACTTTTAAACATTTACAATATTTCCAGGAACCACAAAAAACTTTTGAGAAATTTGTACTCTACCAAAGATAATTAAACCAAAGTAAATATATTAGGAAGTTCTCAAGGTATTAGCATACAATTTTTATGACTGATACTTAACATTTTTTATTACATTTTACTTATCCAAATAGGTTATTTTTCTTTGCGGTTACACCTGCTTGGACACCTGGCTATATTTTATGGGAGAGTTTTATGATTGTCAGTATGTTTAATTTAATAACTATTGTCTGATTTTAAAACATGTTATTAAAACCTATATGTTTAGTATCTCCTACATTCATGTTTTGTTTGGAAGTCATAACAAATGCAAAGATATAAATAATATCCAATCATTATTTAAATTTAGAATTGGGCACATAAAGGGGCTGAAACTGAAAAAAAAAGACATCACATAGGCTATTATTGTAAATAAAAAAACAAACATTGGGAACGCTGATGAAACTGCGGGGCGTAAGCTAGTATATAGGTATACCATGGATTTCAGCAGTCCATCTATTTAACGTTACTAAGAAAGCGCCACGCGACAGACATTCAGATATGGGTAATGGAATAAACATTTTATATCATGGGTTATTCTTCAAACACGGCCATCTGATCTCAAACTAAGCATAGCTTGAACTATGGACACCAGATAAGTATTGTAAATGTTAGATCGGCATCATTAATAATTCCATTATCTGCGTATTATGTAATAAATATAATTTAGGACGTGCAAGTACCCAGTATTTTTAAATTTATAAATATTTACATATTTCAAGAGATAAGGGCACTTAAATTTATGATAAGTGATTATTTTTATAGACTGCAAATGACTATGTACTACGTTAAAAGGTTTCAATATAATTAATTCTTTAGAATTTACGATCTGCAAAAATAAAAAAAAATACATGGATATTATTATGAATGAGTTATTTAATGAATGTTTGAAGACGATAGTAACAGTGGTTGTGTGTGACGACGAATTCTGTGATGAAAGACGTGGGTTCGAATCCTACATGCTAATTTAGAAATTAGGAACACAGGAACACACAGGAACTTCGGGAGAATTTTTGCACACTTCTTCGAATAATTACTAAATGATTAAAGCATGCGTATCAGCATACGCTTAGACTGCGCCTTTAGAATTTCAAAACCTATAGAAAATTTCGAAATCCATTAAAAAGTTTTGTGTCTTAAAGTCGGGTCACTATCGATCGAATTACGTGTTTTTGCGCGCCGTCTTTGAAACTTTATATTTATTTAGGGGGAAACTTTTACCCCAGACCACTGCCCAGTCTCAAATATTGGCCTATAATATTATATGTCTTAGAACTGAAGTTTGTTCAAACATTCAAAGTAAGATAATAGATGATAAGAGAGGTAGGATCAAACTTTGTTTTATATGCATCGGGATCGCAATAATATCTGATATTATAAAAAGGCTCTTTGTTACGCTTTCACGCAAAAATCACTGAATGGATTTTAATGAAACTTGGCACAGGTAGATCATATCCTGGAATAAAACGCAGGATACTTTTTATCCCAGGAAAAGGAAGCTCCCTTGAGAACGCGGGTGAAACCGCGAGGGAAGCAAGGGTGAACCTTGGGTTAAAGTTACAGTTTATACATAAGGTCGGCATAAAATGACCGATACAAGATATACACAATGTGTTGCATTCTTGAAATTTCTACTCTTAAACTACTGCTTATAAAATAAACCGTGTCACACACGATGACATTTTATCTGCGTATAAAAAATTAAATATATGAAGGTATCACACACTACGCAGATAGGATAATATACGAAAAGTTATACATTCACTCGAAATCCTTAGAACTTATTAGACGTGTTTTTAGTTCGGATTGAATGACTAGAGTGTGACTACAATGAGTTGGCGTTTATTACTACTAGATTTGCTGGACAGAATTGTTAGAATGAATTGACGCTTATTGATTTGATAAGAACAATAATACTTAATTTCTTATTGAATTGAAATGACATTTCCTTCGTACTCGTTCGCACTTTCTATGAAAATGTAGATTTGGATATCGGTCGGTGCCTACAGATACTTAACGATAATATATATTATCTGCGCTGTGTATGTTAGTCCATTGAATGACATAGAGAGCGTATTGAAAAATATGCACTCAGATACAGATATCTCATCGTATCTGCGTAATGCGTGACTGGCTTAGGCCTTGTTTGTTGTGCGTTCTGAACATTTTATCAAGGTGCAAAAATAGGGTAAATGAACTAGCTTTGTACCTTGGTATAATGTTTCATATTCTTTCTTGACATTGACTCTATATTGTTATGTCTACGGTGGAGGGCATTTCAATTATATTATCAACCGAAATAGTAGAAGCTAAACTGACACTATGGAATAATTTAAAACGATTTCAATGCAAATACTTATATCTATTTGTGAACGTATTTTATTGATTGCTTCACGACCAGCCGTTGTAGATAAAAAAGAGAAGTCAATTTATTTCTTATTCGATTCATTTGAATTCACGATTTGATAATTATTTAGGTCGGTTGGACCTCCCACTGGACAGATGACCTAGACGACCCTCGGCTGGAATTTCGTATTAAATTTACAAACAGAACTGCAATAGAGCTTTCGTTAAATTAAAGGATGAATTTAACAACATATTCGCTATTTTTAAACGACTTCAAAAAAGGAGGAGGTTATATGTTCGACTGTATGTATTTTTTTTTTTTTATGTATGTTCATCGATTTTTCCGCCAATTGTCAACCGATTTTCAAATTTTTTTTTTTGTTTGAAAGAGTATACTTCGGCGGTGGTCCCATTATCACCAAGTCAGGATCTGATGATGGGATCCTGGGGGAAAACGAGGGCAACCCTCAAATTTTATAAGAAATGTCAACCGATTTTCAAAATTCTTTTTTCATTTGAAAGAGTATACTTCGGCGGTAGTCCCACTGTCACCAAATCAGGATCTGATGATGGGATCCTGGGGAAAATGAGAGCAACCCTCAAATTTTATAAGAATTTACAGTATTTTTCATTCATATACGTACTTATCAAAGCTATTTCCATCTGGTAGTCATCATCTTATGTTGCAGAGCTGATGATGGAAGGTACAACTCCTTAAAGGTTAGGAGTTAGGGGATATTTCTTTAAACATTATAGTCACATTTAGACTCGTATCGTCGTCTCTTTGTATATTAAAATGAGCTAATGATAGAAGGTAATATCTTTATCGGTTAGGTGTTAGAATATACGTTGTCCTAGATATGAAATGAAACGCAATATCAAGTAGCTGTTGAGAAAGAAGCCTTAATCATTTAGGATATATAGGCTTTATTTTCTTTAAAAGTTTATCTATTCATGTATTCCCTCATCTAATAGCGTGATGTTATTTAACTTATAGGCTTTCTCGATAAATGGGCTATCCAACACTAATATATTTTATGTAGTTCCTGAGATTAGTGCGTTCAAACAAACAAACAAACAAACTCTTCAGCTTTCTAATATTAGTATAGATAATGTAAATTAATAATAGGCTTAATTTGCTCGAAAACAATTAAATATTTCTTGAAAACATTGAAATATAAAAAATGGAAAAATAAAACTTTTTATAAAAAAAATAAAAACACCTTCAAAGGCAAATGTTGCACTAAAAACCGAAAAATAAACTGAATAAGACATTAAATAAAATGGGAAAAAAATATTTCAATAACTAAATAGACCAAAAACTTTACTTATGTAAACTACCTACGCACCTATTCAAATTATTATTCTATAAATACCTTTTGATCTGTTTGAAGTCGGTGCCAAGCCCAAAAATACAATGAAAGAAATAATAAATGCCTTCACAAGCATCGCCAGATGGCAGTTCAGCCTCCCAGGGAGGAGATTAAGTAATCCCTGGGTTCGGGAACTCACTCTATCTGTGGGCGGCCAGCGGTCAACCGTTTCACCGGATCTCCCTAACCGCACGCCAACATGCTGCGCCTGCACTACTCAATAGCGACTCCATAATATCGCCGGTCCCTCCGCCGTCAGCACAGTGCCTCCTCTAAGGAGCTCTGGCAACCTGAACACAACACTTGGCAGTGTTATTTGGCTGCGATATTCTGTAAGGTGGAGGTACTTCCCCAATCAGACGGCCCCAATTATGAGCAGATGTCCTACCTCCTCAAACCGTACGAAGCCTATTAAACCTTTTAGGCTTGGCACCGACTTCAAACAGATCAAAAGGTATTTATAGAATAATAATTTGAATAGGTGCGTAGGTAGTTTACATAAGTAAAGTTTTTGGTCTATTTAGTTATTGAAATATTTTTTTCCCATTTTATTTAATGTCTTATTCAGTTTATTTTTCGGTTTTTAGTGCAACATTTGCCTTTGAAGGCGTTTTTATTTTTTTTATAAAAAGTTTTTGAGTATTTTAGATGTTGTTTACTTTACTTTGTTTTTTTCTTTAATTATGAGTTTGATCGTATAGAAGGTTATCATACCCTATGATATGACGATACATGTAATATTTCTTATAATTTGAATTAGATGATAAGGTACTTAGTCTGGAATTACGATTAAGCTCAGTAATTTTGTAAAATATTCTGGCTCTTTCAGAAAATAGGAAAGCCAGAAAATTATTACTTCCAGTTTGAATTAATGTAGGACCAAGAGCAACTCTTAAAGCATCACCTCGGACACTCTCCATCAATATGTGATATACGTCCTCCAACCTACAACATAACAATCAGTTCGGAGAAAGCTTCGTTGATGTTAGATATTTATTCTTCAATACAGATAATATCCCAGTGATTTGCAGTGCAGTGTAAGGTTAGTTTTATCATTGAAAAGACCAAGTTGATTATTAAGATACCTGTCGCACCACAAGTTGTGGATTCGATTCCCATCGTGTCCTGAGTAAGGTTATATCCATGACATTGACATCTTTTCAAACAAAGAACACACATTTAAATAAGCAATTTTAGCTTCTTTTGGGCCTTCTCCTCAAATCAAACCTTAGCCAGATGATCATATCTGTATATGATCTAAGTCTTGTGGTTTTGTAAAATTTGATATATTTTTCTATATTCTAATTTTGCCAAGTTAACAATAAATTGTAATTAAAACAGCACGTATCTTGTGATCATTGTATTATTTTCTTGTGTAAGTGTATGTTTTGTTGGTTGTCCTTATAAATAAATAATTATTTATACAAGTAAGTACGTATATTGACGGGCCGGTTGGCGTGGTTGGTTAACACTGCCTATCACGACCGTAGGTCGTGGGTTCGATTCCCATCCAGGACACACATTTGTGTGCATGAACATGTCTGTTTGTCCTGAGTCTGGTTGTAATTATCTATTTAAGTATGTATTTACAAAAAAAAGTAGTCTTTGTAGTAAATCAGTCATCTGGTTTCCATATTACAAGCTTTGCTTAGTTTGGGATCAGATAGCCGTGTGTGAAAAATGTCCGAGGATATTTATTTATTTATTATTTATATTATGTAGTATATTAGTTATCTGGTCTCCAAGCTTTGCTTTGTTTACGATTAGATGACCGTGTGTAAATGTCCCAGGCTATGATTAGGTATGAGTACATTGTATTATTAAAATTTTACCAAAAACACATCATAAATAAAAGAGAAGGTACTTTAATCGGCACTTGAAAAAAATGAATATGAACTCAAAAATACAATGAACAAAGTATTGTAAGACCTTTGCAGCGCAGCTGTTGCATACTAGGAGTAGGTGCTTAAATACAGATTATCAGCTTAAGGATGGTACCTAGTCTTCCAGACAAGCAGTAACTATAAAAGCAGCCACAACCAGTGCACGAAGGACCATACATACCACAAGATTCCGTAACACTATGGGATATAATGTGGATGGGAGATTATTAGAAAAATGTGTCCATAGTTTTGTTTATAGCTATGTGTCGTTGTAATTATTTAATACTAGTAACCAATTTAAGTTTCATCGAAATCTTTTGAACCGTTACAGAGCTAAGTGGTTATAAACGTACACACACAAACCTTCACATTTATGATACTTATTAATAAGAAAAGGATATTAATAAGATGTGCTAAATTTGAGTCACATAGACTTTTGGTAGGGGAGGCAATGATGCTAAATTTGTAGTTACTCGAGCGTCTTTGGGACCTACTGGAATTTGAAGATTAGGTGGAATAAAGAAAAAAAGGTTATGTGATATTTTCCCCTTCAGCGGTGGGGGGAGCGTCTACAGGGTTTCAAAAATGTAAAAAAAACAGTCACCAAGAAATACTCGAGCGCGTCAGATATTAATAGGGTAGTCGCGCCACGTCTGTCTGATAACGGAAAAATAATAATCTGCCGTTTTGCGTGGTGGGGGTGGCCGTACGAAGGGGTCGAAAATATTTAAAAAAAAAATTTACTCGAGCGCGTCAGACATTGATAAGGGATGTTAAGTGAACCCTCCAGTAGCTCCTATTTTAAAGACTGACGATTTGGACGCGACCATCAGTCAGGGCCGATTTTTGAAAATGCAAAAAAAAATCGTGACCTTGATTTACTCGAGCGCGTCAGATTTTTATACAGGCGGTTCTTCTTGATGGCCTTGTTGTACTGACCCATAATCTGACAATTATGTTGAGGGATTTCCTTAATCTGACGGTTTGAAAAAAAAAATATATAAAAAATATCGAAATCTCGAAAATGGTTCAAGATATCAAAAAAATGTTTGCACAAAAGTTGTAGAAAATTTAATTTTCTACAATATTTATTATAAATACATATCCAAAAAACCCATAGGAAACGAGATATTTGCAATAAATGATTTTTTGACCTTTGACCTTGAAAAATCAGTAGTCGCGGGCACTCTAAGATAAGTAGATTTTGAGACAAGTTTTAGGATGTCAAAATAAAGGTTTATACAAGTTAATAGCTGACTATCTCTCATTCTGAGGTGAAACTCATAATATTCCTGGACTATACACTTAATAATGATTTTAGCTACTTCGGCTTGTGCAAATCGGCAGATTAAGATATTTCCGTGATTCGTGACTAATTTCCAACAAAATAAAAAAAAAACTAATCGCGCTCGAGAAAATCCAGGCGACGTTTTTTTTTTGCAACTTTGCGAGTCTCCAATTTTCTTTCGTCACGCCCAAATTGTCAGATTATTGAAATGTACACTATTTTGCATGTAACTAACTTACCTTACCTTAATCTGACGCGCTCGAGTATTTCAAACCATCGATTTTTTTTTACTAATCTGACGAGCTACCCTAGGCGTTCGACACTACATAGAGGGCTCAGATTTGGTGAGAGTACTTCACAAGGTGCAAGGTTGCCCCCCTTATGTTAATCTGCCGCGCTCGAGTAAATCCCGAAATCCCCTATTCGCCTCCCCTACCATTTGTAGTTTACTTGGTTTAATGTCTAATGGCTGTAAAATACAAACGAACAGATACGACAAAACTATGGGTTCCATCTACGGAACCCTAAAAATACCATACTGTGTATGAGTGCTGCAACTCAATCTCCACATTGATTTCTAACGTCACTACCAACAAACAAACTTTAATAGTAATTCTATTCCTTATGTAATTGTAGTTTTGGGACGACCGTCCCATTCGCGAGCCAAAGGACATTACATATTCATACTGCCATGTGGATGTAAGGTGTAATTACCCGCATTTCGCTTGGGTTTGCGGTTAGGTCCCGTAATTATGGTGTCCAATGCCAACTTTAATTAGAATTAGCTTTACGTTCGCAGGGTTTGTGGATTGCAGAAAGTTGGTATATTAAAAAAAAACATTTTTGACTATGTTTAATTTAAAAAAAAACATAGGTACTTGAAACATCCATATTTTCTTTTGTTTTTCCTTGACATGTAAAATTGTAATAATTCCGGAAAGACTCGGGAAACAAATACAACATAGACCAAGAACGTATTTTAGCACCAAGAACGTTATTGTTAAGCAGTAGGTATATAAGGTCCTACAAAATCAAGTAAGGACTAGCGTTGTTTAAGTTAGATAACGGTTAATTCTATTTAGGTAGGTACCTACGTAAAATAAACAAATCAATAATTGCTGTTAATAATACCCGATTTTAAAATATTTTTCAAAAGCACCGTACTCAATTTTGTAGGTCCAGCCGGCTGGCAGTTCCTTCGAATTGTACTAATATACCTATATGATTAAACCACCAACAATGAAAATCACAGTCTCAATTTGCGAACAAATAGATCGGAGGGACACAATCCCTCGCTATCTGAATCGCTTACGTTTCGCAGCCATAGCTAGTTCACACTTTCAATTCAGTTCACTCTTTCTCACTTTGATTGTTAGTTGTCTGAAATGCATTTTAACAATAGGTCAATTTTCGTTATTCAAGTTTTTTTTGTGTTTATTCATATATTGAACATGTAAAGAAAAATCTTTTTAACATTAACATTCAGCTTCCAAATGTTTGTAAGTGTCCGCAAAACTCGAAAAGTTAGTCAATAGAATTTTACAAAACCGTTTTAATTTGCTAGCGTTTTGATATACTTTTTATTTCGAATTTCCTTCGTAAACGTGAATTTCATAGTTTTTTGTGAGGTTGACATTCAATAACAGTTACAATGGCATTACAATAGTTCATATCAGCAACAGAGAGTAGTTCCATTGATGGTGTATTTGTATTTTTTTTTATTCTGGATAGGCTTGTGTTTGACCACAATCTCACCATGGTAAGTGATGATGTGGACGAAGATGGTAAGCACACATAGCCTAGATGGGAACTGGCTCTCAAGTGCAGCTGTCGGAACACACCGATAGGTGTTTTGGCCAGCCAGTCGGGTACTACAAAGTACCCCCGTGCTATGCTTTCTTCACGATGTTTTCCTTCACCGAAACACTCACCGACGTCATTACCACTGAGCTATCATCGCCTTTAGTTAGAATTACTGCACAGTCCGATACGGGAGCGACAGTAGCGTCCGCATTTTTGGCTTTAGACGGTCGTTAGATGGCTGAGTTGGTGAAGAGACTCTCGTACTCATGTGTCTCTTCTCATATTTGTTTGTAAGTCTGAAACTAGAGTACCTACCTATCATGGGATTTCCATCCTTCATATAATCAATCAATGTCCAAATTTTTTCATTATTGATGTAGATATTATTTACAAATGTCTACTCTCCAATAAGCTCCGATTCATTATGAAGTAAAGTGAGCATTTGAAATAACGTTCAGACATTAATCTATAGTATTAGACGATTTCGGTGATCTTTATCAATAATCTGTGCAGTCAGTGAACGCTGAAAGATAATATTATCGTTATCCCTTTCATTTACAATGAGATGTCATTGTTCGAATCGAAACTTAACTGTCAATATATCTATACGTTAAAGGAGTACCGACAGAGGTTTTCTCAGAAAATATTTGTTACTATACTAAAGAATAATAAAGAAAAAACGAATTTTCCCAGAAAGGAAACGTAGATCAATTTTCGCTCCCGTAAAACCTTATATTGTAAATTTCACCGAAATTGATAGAGTTATACAAATATTACACTTATAATAGGTAAACCCGCTTTGCTATGGCTCCCTCTGATTAATTATTCAGGAAATAAATATAACCATTGCCATGGTAACACTAAACATTTGAAACACTCCTATGGACTTTTTGGCGGGAACTTGCGAAGTGACGTTGCGTTTTCGTTTTATTTTCATTAAATTCGTGTATCTTGAGATATATTGAATAAAATCGGCGGTTTTTTGTCCAATAAAGATCAATCTAAGTGCACAAGTGAGGTGAAATGAAATGAAAGCGTCTATAGTGACTTTTCTGGTTGTCCCGAGAAGTCCGTGAAAAGTTTTAGTGGAACAGCCGCCAATTTCACTAAAACCTGACTGGACTTGTACGGACGAGGACTAGACATTACAGGGAATGTGAGAATGTGACTATAACATAAGAGAAGAAATTAAAACTGAAGAAAATGTATGCGACTGAAAGACTTTGTATCTATGTTCATGAATAAACAATAATAAAAAAATAAAAACACTCCTATTGAAATGCAACGTTGTGTAATTTCAAGCCACTGAATGTTTGTAGGTACATAAATATAGGATAGCTTTGCTATAGTTACAGATATAATTGTATCTACTACAGTCATACATGGTTAACCTCGTGAGTTCGAATCTGACGGAAAGTAGGTATGATGGAACCATAAGCAAGTGAGTTTGTTTTGAAGCAGATAATTTAGAATGCAAATAATTACACTGGTCTATATTTTAATCAACAAAAGAGGCGCTCTCTCAAAATAGTCTCCAGTATATCTCCAGTGACAACCGTTTAGATGTTCGTCATAATTTTAAACTCGTAGCTAATCGTGCTTATGAATCATAATTTATGTAAGATAGCTTTGCCAAAATTGTGGGAATGTTTTGAATGGATTCGTGTACTTAATTAAAAAAGATAAATTTCTTTTTTTTGCTTTCAAGTAATTTAATTATTTTATTTTGTCTCTTTTAGAAGTTTGTTTTTACAATAAAAAAAAACAGGGTTAATTTAAATATTTGGTAGTGGTGATCTGGCTTTTTTAATGTCACCAGTGACAACGAGGCAGGCGGGTCACCTGATGGTAAGTGACTACCGTTGGCTATAGACATTAGCAATACCAGGGAATTGCCAATGTGTTGCACACCTTATTACAACAGTAATAAGGTGTGTAATCTTTGAAACCGATGTAGAGTCAAGTGCTCCATTATGAGTTTATATTTGAGTAGTAGACAAGTAATACCAAGACAAGACAAGTAAGACCCTACGTCATTGTTTTATTACTTGTCTACTACTCAAGAGTTGGTTGGTGGAGAAGTTGAATCCAGTCTTTCACGTCATTAGAATAGAAATTTTCGGCATTCTTTGAATCCTTTTGATTTATTTAATATCTATTGATTTAATTAGCAATAAACGGTAATTTAATCCGCACCTATGACGTCAATTTGACGTTAGAATATATTTAATGGTTCCTCGCAAATCTATAAAGACAACCGGAATAAAAAAAGAACATAAGTTGGTCACCGTAACCGGTAAAGCATAGGTATGATGTTTAAAAACTCTGAATTTTATCTAAACATAAACATATTAAATACAACCAAAAGAAAAAAAATAGTACTCTTTTTCGTCCTCTGATTTTAACCGATTTTCTTTTGCTTAGTAGCTATTGAAGATCTTTAGTGTTATCAATAAAAAAACCGGTCAAGTGCGAGTCGGACTTGCGCACTGAGGGTTCCGTACAAATTTTGTGTTATAACGACAACAGAAATACTTCGTCTGTGCAAAATTTCAACTGTCTAGCTATCACGGTTCGTGAGATACAGCCTGGTGACAGGCAGACAGACAGGCGGATGGACAGAAGAGTTTTAGTAATGAGGTTTTCGTTTTTACCCTTTGGGTACGGCACCCTAAAAATGGAAACAACTATTTTATTCCGAAAAAATTCAAACACTAGTCATTTAAAAGAGGTACATTATTTAGTTTATCTATTACATATAATAATATGTTTATTTTGAGTAATTGAGCGTGTATTAATGTTTCTATTGTATTTAATTATCTATTAATTTTATATACTGAACTAGTGACCCGCCCCGGCTTCGCACGGGTGCAATGCTGATACTAAATATACCTGCCTACTACAGAATGTCCTTATAAACAACGTTTTGTCATTAGACAATATAAACATGTTTTGTTTAGACCGCTATGTCCCTGCATTTTAAATCTGTAATATCTTCGGAAATATCCATTTAAATTACATGCTGTAAAAGGCCATATTGATCTATATTAAATGGACAATGTATTTAAGGTACAGACAATGTACTTAATTGGATAAGGATTAATGCTGTTTGCTTAAAATCACTTCGTAAATAAGCCATTTTCCCGTAAAATGTAAAGGATAAAAAATGGTTATCGTGGGTTATCCTTAAGAGATAGACATACACCATCGCGGACTTTTTTGTTGACCTTTTTAAGGTGTACAATACTGTAGTACATTGTTTTGTTGATTTATCTCGTGGGGTTCAGCCAGCGTTTGCGCTGAAAGAAATGATTTTATTTACGACATCACATTAGAAAACTCTAAATTTATCAGTGTTTCTCTACAATATTATGCATGTATTATACATATAAACCTCTTGAATCACTATATCTATTAAAAAAAAACTGCTTTAAAATCCGTTGCGTAGATTTAAAGATTTAAGCAAACATAGGGACGGACAGACAGCGACAGTGACTTTATACTATGTAGTATGAAACCACCGGCTCTATTACTTCTGTTATTCTTCTCCTTGCATGGTTGTCTGGAAGAGATCGCTCTAAGCGATAAGACCGCCCATTGCGACACAAATTGTTACTTGTTTAGTTTAAGTTTTTGCTACTATGTGGTGTTTCAATAAAGAGTTTTCTATCTATCTATCTATCTAACATTATTTGTTTGTATGTAGGTAAGCTCTGGGACTAAGTACTACGTTTTCAATAATTGAAAGCTACATTATTCCCGAGTAACAAATTTTATTTTTAATATGTATGAGGTTATCTCTGGAAATTCAGAACCGAATCATGTTTCAACCGCGGGGGACCGTTGTAATATGGACAAATGAAAAATTTATCACATTATAGAGTATTATTCAGCATTTGTAACTCCCTGAGGTTTTGATCTCTGAGGTCAAAGATTAGTAACGTTATTATTATTTGATCAAAGCTCAGAAGTTTCTAAATAACGTTATTACAAAGTCTGGGTTCTGATTAGATTATACTTATCTCTTGGTCTCCACCCTCATGTTGAAAATCTGGCGCCAAGCACCTATCGGTGTGTTCTGACAGCTATTCCCAGCCAGTTCCCATCTAGCCTTTGTGAGCTTACCTTGAGATTGCGGTCAAAACACAAGCTTATCCAGATTTCTACCTACAGCAGTTTGCGAAGCATTTATTTACAAATCAACGCAACTCAACTAAAGTCTTGAAAAAAAATTCATGGATCAAGATGCCGATTAAGTTTCACAATCTATTGTAGGTTTTTAATTATAAACTTTCATAATATATAAATTGTATGTATCATTAATATAATGACGTAACGTATAATAAGTACGTTCATGTGTTGATACGGGGAAAAACAATAAACAACAATTACCCGCGGTTTTAATAATTTACTAAGTTATTTATGTGAACATATTTACAGTTGCTCGTGAATTAATTAATATTCATAATTATGTCATTTATTTTAAACAAAACTTTAATGAATTATGTTTGAAGTATAAAAACTTTTTGTCCAAACCAAACGAAGGAGAATCTGCAGTACGTTTACGAAACCTAATCGACATAGTACAGTTAAAATTAAGGATTGGATTGAATTGACGTTTTTTGTATTGGTTAATTTCATTAGTGTATTTATAGCCACATTTTAAATCGATTATGATATCGATTAGGTTTCACAATCGCACTGCCGAACATAATCTTCCGAATTGTGCGTTAGTGTCTAGACCAGAGGTCCCCAATCTTTTCCGTCTCATGGACCTCTTACTATGTTGTTTACCTAATATTTGTCGATGAATATTTATAATTGTTTTCATGCTTATTCATCGATTTTTCCCAGGGAAAGTGATGGGGGTCTATGAGATGTAAATAGAGGTCAACGATAATGGATTTCATTTAAGCAGGTCGCGACTTACCATCTTACAACCTTTTTTTTGCTCGTTTGTTCAAGAGCGAGGAAAAAAAGGTCGCGTACTGTTTTCTGCTATCATGGACCCCTTGTAGTTTGTTGTCGACCCATGACCACTTTGGGTATCAATGGTCTAGACTATTTGACTAAAAGTATTATGATATATCTAAGAAGAAAAAGATAAAAATTTTAAGTTAAGCAAAATTAATATACCTAGACTAGCTTTCCACTCCGCAATTTCACCCATGCTCCCGTTTCTCCATACAAACTTTGGAACCCGTTGTATCCCCTTTAGGGGGTGAATTTTGGGAAATCCTTACTGAGAGGATACATACGTCATAATAACTAACTGTGTGCCGGATTTCAGCGCAATCCGTTCAGTGGTTTGAGCTGTGTATTGATAGATCAGTCAGTCAGTCAGTCAGTAACGATTCCCTTTTTAACTCGTAGTCGAATAGGCAAAGTCGAGTCTTTCCATACAAAGCTTAGCCCCCCTTTGTCAGAGGATGATTTTTCAAAAACAGAACTACGTAATTCTTAATTTCCAACTTAGAATGTCAGTAATTCAGTTCAGTTTTTACATACCTATATTATGTAATTAACCAAACCCCGACTATAAGCGCACACAATAACTAGTAATCTGTTGTTAAGAGTCATGAAGTTATTATTATTCTGAATACCACCAACTGACCACATACACGTCTCTATCAATTGATTCTTTGTATGACGCATCTATACAAACATACATCATTATAATGTACTGACCTCAAACTTTCTTTATCATGCACGCACAATAGTCTGCAGTTCATCGATTTTCCTTTACAAAGATCATCAGCAAATGTAAACAGTAAAGTCCCATATCCCGTACATAATAATACATATAAAAAGGCCTAATACTTCTGAAACTAAGCATTCTAGTTATTGAACTCATTAAACTATACTGTGCTATCGACGAACAATGGAGAAAATTTTGTTTTTATTATTTATTATCAAAACAGCAGTCGCTTCAGGTACGTGGATTATTTACCCGTCGTAAAAGTTGTAAACTTGTACTGAAACTCGTAAAAGTTTAATTAAAGTCTGTCATATTGAAGCTGATGTATTCTCGTACATTGACCGTGAGGTGTCCATTAAACGGCATTTTGATGGCTCGTTCTAATAGAAAATCAAGGAAATTGATATTTCATGTTTTTTTTAGAATGCGTATTTATTTCGTTATTTAATTACTTAGAAGTTTGAGCTCTGTTTTATATTTTAATGTTATTGATTCAATCAATAGCTTTTATTGTGATTTTGGGTATAATCCCCATTCAATTCAGTTTAAAACTAATAATATATATTAAATTAACTAAAAATATGCTCCATATGTTACCCCTGAAGAGCCATCAGTTCAATATTCTGAACAAATGTAGAACCATCACTTCCCTAGGTTTCGACACCAAACGTCAAAAATTAGTTTGAACTCTTTGCGCTTCAGCGCTGATGACTACAGTGTCTGGAAGGTAGGATGGCGTTTGGGTTTGGTTCCATACAGACCAACTCGTCTTTGAGGACACCAATTATATACTACCATAAAAAACCAAAGCAAGATTCCACAATTAAAAAACGCCACGTGAAACGGACCTAACCTGACCGTATAATTATGTTTATTCATTTAATTTTGTTTACGATAAAAATACAACGAGTATAACGCAAATATTTATTTATAGATTTGGACTGTGGAGTGGTACCAATGACTCAATGGGCGGGTGCAGGGTCACTTAGAGAGGAACAACTCTCAAACCCTGTGAGTTTAGTTGTGATTCAGCATACTGTGTCTCACGAATGCACTACTGATGCCGAATGTGAGAAACGAGTCAAGTCAATACAGAGGTACCACATCGATGAACTGAAGTACACAGATATTGCACCGTCGTAAGTGTGCTTTATTATTTTATGTTTCGCCCGTGTTCCCATGGGATCCGCATTCCATGGGATTTAGCGGTATGAAATATACTTTACGACCTATTCTCAGACCTGCCGAATATATAAAAAACTTGAGAGGTGTCAAGGGACACCCGGATGGAACGAAGTTATATAAGTTATATAAGTCGAGAGTATATATATATATATATAATGTTTAAATATAAATGTTTTTTTATTATATATATATATATATAAATAGAAATGAAAATATCTGGCTTGCTTTCTATAAGAGAGAGAGAGAGAGACAGACAGAGAAACATGCGCACGCCGCACAGCTTACAATAGCTTACTACACACAACTGTCACCGATAGTGACAGTGACAGTGACACTAAAAGTGTCGTGACAATTTTTCGTAAAAAAAAAATCCGTATAGCCCCAAAAACATAAAATTTGGTAAATCCGTTCCGGAGGAGTTCGGTTACTAACACTGTGACACGAGAATTTTATATGTATATATAGATAAATAGACTAGCTATTAACAGACACCGTGTAAGTTATTTTAATAGGGATATTTACTGCATATGATTGGCATCTCCGAAATAGCCGCTTGCCCCAATATCTCCTTAAATAAGCGCATAATACTTAGGTACATAGTTATTCTTCGTTTTTTGACCCCATGATTTCAGTTATTATTTTTTATTACATGTCTAATGAAGGATAGGTACCTATAATAAAATTGCCAAAAAATCCTGATGAAAGTGTATTCCACGGAAAATATTCCCATCCGGTGGGATCACATTATTTAGAGTGCTATCAAGAAAAAATAAATAGAAATGAAATATTACGTGAAATAAAGGTTTATCTTTGAGGTCAAATATTTTTTTTTTAAATCTGTTGAGATTGTCATACTGTTCGTTGGATATCTAGACCCAACTTTAAACCTTTAGAAAATGATTTTCATTCATTTTACTCGAGCAAAGTAAAGTTGAAGTTTACAGGCAAAAGTTTGAAATTACTTTGAAGATTACAAACTTGTTTCTATACTTAAAGTTGTTCAGCATAATAAACACATACCTATTACTGAACATTATTATTATGTCATATTCATTTAGAGTAGTTTTTAAAAATATATAATATATATATTGTTTTAAACGTTCCTATGGGTTATTACATTACTAAAACTTAACCATTAAGCTAAAAAAAATTATATTAAAATCACTATCATTTTCGGGTGATTCAAACGCGGCCATTATGGCGCGCTTATTTTGTGTCAAAAATGAAGTGTTTGGTTCACAAAGTTACTAAAATCAGTTTATTACCATGGAAGCAAGAAAACTTATAAATTATAATAAATTTAAGCGTAGCGGTTACATACTGTGACAAAAGTGACGTCACGATTTGTTCACGGGGCGTTTTGGAAATTTGCGAGGGAATTTAAAAACAGACAATTTTTGATTATTAAATTTAGCTATTAAATCATGAAACATTTGAAAATAATTATGTAGGTATGTTTTTGTAACAATATGAATTACATTAAAAAAATCGTCCATTTTGAAATCACGTGCATATTCCCTATTTTAGCAATAACAGATTTGTTACCAAAAATAGCTTGTACACTAGAGGATACATTGAGGTGTCAACTATACAGGATGTCCGGTAAGTAGTACGACAAACTTAAGAAGGAGATGGGCGGGTCATCTACCAAATAAACAAAAATGAATGAGTGAATTTTTGAGAAGACACTTTCACTAAAGTGTCCTCAAAAATAGTGTCATTTTGATTGAGGTTATTTTACACCTATCTCCCTCTTAAGTTTGTCGTACTACTTACCGGACATCCTGTATAGTTGACACCTCAATGTATCCTCTAGTGTATACTTACGTGACGGAATACGTGATATGTGACATTCAACAAGCTATTTTGGTAACAAAGTTATTGTCTTGTTCCGTTTGGCGCACCTTTTGTTCAATTTAAATAGGTACCCAAATAACGGCGAAGTGCTGACGTCAATCGAATTTAAAAGAAGCCACTTACATTACATTTGAAGTAATTACCGAAATAATGCTATTTTCGCCTTACCATTTGTTGCTAATCACTTTGTGTGTTGCTGATTTTTTACTGTTGACTTCTAATTTCCCAAAAGACTCGTCCGTATTTTTAGACAAAATTGAAATACAGTGTTTTGACCTCTATTCTAAAAGTTAATTGTTTGTTTTATTTTTATGCTTATGTAAATTGCGTCAAAGACAGAACTGCGCATTCGTAGGTAGCTGAGTACCTACTTACTTATTATTACGTTTGTTTTCGTATTTACATTTCTTAGTATTTTTTTCATTGTATTCAATGTAATGCTTCTATTTTACTATACCAAACTCCCAAAAAGGATTGACAACGACTTTTTATATAAGTATTTATTCTTTGTTAAAAAGTAAACTTTTGAATATAAAATACCAAAATAAAAGTAATTTTTGAAAGTAACAAATTATTATTTTTTTTCAAAAAAATTGCAATACGTAGGTTATCTTAAGGGCCCTTTGAAATAGTGAAACAAAATGTTTATTAATATTTAAGTTTGAGTTTTATCGGGTTTTAATTTTTATGTTCTCTCTGTACAGTTTTCTGATAGGTGGTAACGGAAAAGTGTATGAAGGCGCCGGCTGGGAGCGTGTTGGGGCTCACACACGGAGATATAATACTAAATCCATTGGGATTTCCTTCATCGGTCAGTTTAATGGTATGTAACATTTAAACATATTTTTAACGTCAACTTTACGATGTTCTAAAAGAGTTACGATACTTTTGCATTTAGGCATACATATAGGTATTATTTTTTAAGTAGGTAGTTGAATAGAAATTTTCTTTTTTTATGATTTAGGAATGCACCTGCAAAGTTGCAGTTTGACCACCATCTCACTATGGTAAGTGAAAGGTGGTAAGCACACATTACACCGATAGGTGCTTGGAGACAGATTTTCAACAAGGGTGGTACTGGTAGCCAGCCAGTCGGGTACTAGTAAGTACCCCTACCACCGTGCCATGGTTTCCTCACGATGTTTTCCTTCACCGAAAGCTCAAGCCCATTGTTGGATTCGAACCTTCGCTGCGGTATCCGACGTCACTACCACTGAGCTATCATCGCCTTAGAACCTAATGTTTAATTTTCAGATAAGCTCCCATCCCCTGAAGCTCTGAAAGCAGCCCACGATTTCTTAGCCTGCGGTGTTGAATCCAAACATTTGACCGAGGATTATCGTCTCGTCGGTCATTCACAACTGACCGCTACTCAAAGCCCGGGTGCAACCTTACAGAATCACATAAAAACATGGCCACATTGGCAATAACATGTGAAGAACGTTACAAAATGCTTCGATAGATAAAGTTGAAGAATAGTCAATTCAAATAGGTAAATGTTAAATAATAATAAAACAAATTAAATATGCTGGATATGTTTTTTAATACCACTAAGGTGGTAAAGAATACGCCCGTTACGTAGCCTAAATATGTAGTTCTGAATCATCTGTCTATACCAAAAGCTTAGACTGCAACAATTTCTATCTTGTAGGTTTATTTGTTCTTGCGGGCAAATATGCTGTAAACTCAAAATATATTTATGAAATGAACTCATTACAAGTACCTACATATTTTTAATCGTCACTCGTTTAATATATTATATTATTTGTCATATTTATGTTAAAGTATCGTGCAATGAGACTATATAGAAGTAGCCAGTGGAGCGGACAATTCATTTAAACGCGTTCTTGTTTTCGAGATAAATCAGAAACTTTTTGACCTTTTCACACATAACTTTTATTTAATTACCTTTTTAAATGAATAAAAATATAGATATTCTTGTATTTCATGAGTAAGAAAGTCTATTATAGGAACTTATACATTTCCCCAATCCCTTGATAGAGTCCCTAACGCTGCTGAGCCAAGTTGCAAGCAGTATTGTGCTTCGTGAGTAAAAAATTGATACTACAATGAGACAAAAAACCTTTACTTCATTAATGTAACATAATAAGACAGACATATATTAAGTATTATTTATAGTAAAAATAACGTAATATTTTTCCATTATTGCTATCTTGTCTCATCTCATATCGCGTTGAGGATATAACGATTTAATTTTACTGTTATTGCCATTCTTTATTATATCTACTAATACAAGAGCGAAAGTTTGTTTGTTTATTGGAATGTAATTCTACAACTACACATAGATACGTATATATTTTCACAGTTCGATTAAGCAATCCATTATTTGCTTTATTACCTAGGTATACTCAAATAAAACATGTATTTGATAAGATTATTAATAGTAGTACGGCGCGGTGGTGTTTAGGGGTTTTCAAAAATAAGTTCTTACCGGATACCTTACTCTCAAACTCCCAATTAGGAATCTAGTTGTCTTTCAAGTTTGTAGTATTCATACATTCTGAGATTTCCTGATTAATCAGTGAGAGGTATTTCGCTTTTATATAATTCGAAACGGCATACACAAATGTATTATTTACTACACCTGGATTCAAGACAAACTCATGCACACAAGTTTTGTTCGTGGCTGAAATAGAAAATATTACTACATCATCAACTGGGCTGTAAAAAAGCAATGTTTTGGAAAAATAAAAACAATTTTAATTTATTTTACATGCTAGACATTTCTTTATGATATTTCCTGCTCAGCCTGTTTTTATTTTTCGTATATGGTATTAATTTAAGTAATCCCCAATTTATTGTTAATGCGTATTCGCTTTGACATAATACCTACCACAGTTCACATCACAGTATTTACAAATAATGTGACACTATTGTATGATAAATAGTCACCTAATTTACATTTAAACTGCGAAATACTTCAAGTAATTATTATTTGGGAAAAATAAACTTCCTAGATTTGTGTAATCGAGCTTAGCATAATGTTCCTAACTATTCAATTTTTTTTAAACATTCTTTGATAAATTGCCACTGCGCTGGCAATGATGCTTCGATACCATACAAGAGTAAATAATATGTATATTTTTGGAAAATGTAAATAATTTGAAACAAAGATCCATTGCAAAGAAAAAAACCTTGGCAGGTTTCGTGCCAGAGTCTTACTCAGTCCGATGGTAGAGACAATTCAAGAGTTTGATTAATAGAAATAAGAAAAAAACTGTAACTTTTTTTTGTATAAACAGCAATTTCATAGGTTACTTACTAATAATGGTTAACCTAATATAAAAACGGTCCGTAATATTTAATTTGGTGTCCAATTTTGTGACGTTATTGACGTGATCATAAAAACAATTAGAGTTTATTAGTCTTTGGTTTTTTGTATAGATTGTTAACTTACGCATATGGCAATGACGTCTTTTACTCAATTATCAGGTAATTACTCACCTCAGGTTTATAGTTCACGGGTTGTTTATCCCGATGAGCACTTACATTAAATAGAAATAGAAAATATTTAATTGCGACATTACAATAACACAACATTACACAGGAAAAAATAAAATACATAAAACAAATCAAAACTATAAGTATAGCACAAAACATTAAGTAATTGCCACAAATTTGCTCCAACTCAGCATAATACCAGCTGTTCGCCAGCGCTGATCTCCCGTTGGAGCCATTTGTTGAAATCACGTACCGGCATGCACTGAATATATATTTAAATAGGTACCTACATAATAAAAAAAGAAATAAATAAGAGGTCATCAGAGTTAAAAAAAAAGTAATAAAGTACCTATAGTAAAATGTATTAAATACTTTTGCCCACAACTACGTCAGCTTAGAATTAGTTTTTCGCGGGCTCATACCAAATTTTATCAAAATATGTTTAGCCGTTTAGCCATGAACATCAAACAGACAGACTAAATGAGATATTTTCGGACTACGGACGAAAGATTACGGACTGACAAATTTGGAGACGAGGACGCTGACCTCTCTAGAGATTTTATAGTTGACTTGGCAAAGGAACAAATTATTTCAGTCCTAAACAAATATATTCCCGGATATAATACTCCCTAATGTAATCTCATAAAAAAGATCCCTACATCTAAAGCTCAGATTATTTAAGGTATTTTAAGGAAATCCCACTAATATTATAAATGTGAAAGTTTGGATGGATGGATGGATGGATGGATGTTTGTTATTCTTTCACGCAAAAACGGCTGAACGGATTTTGATGAAACTTAGTACACAGATAGTCCATATCCTGAAATAAAACATAGGATACTTTTTATCCCGAGAAAAGATAAGATCCCTCGGCAATGCGGGTGAAACAGCGGAGGACAACTAGTAAATTTGAAACATTTATTAGTACACATTTGAGTTACTTAAAATTACTATTATTTACTTTCTTTAAAACTACTGAATCTACACACTTTACGACTTTATACTGTCAGGTTGCAATTAAATGGTTGCCTACATTAAAATTTATTAATTGTAAATTAAATAAAATACAAATATTTTAGTTGCAATCTTATGTTATCGCCAAACACCTATCGTTGTGTTCCGACAGGTGCACTTGAGAGCCAGTTCCCATCTAGGCTTTGTGTGCTTACCATCTTCGGCCACATCATCACTTACCATGGTGAGATTGTGGTGAAAAAAAAAACTTTATAACGTACCGATGATTCTTAGAATATCTTACTTACTCTATTTTAATAAGTAAGAAACTTTTATGAAAGCTAAACCGAGAAAAACTAGAACGTCAAAATGGAGCTTAGAATCTAAACCTATAACCCTACCTAATTGTTTTTTTTTATATTCTGGATAGGCTTGTGTTTGACCACAATCTCAACATGGTAAGTGATGATGTGGCCGAAGATGGTAAGCACACAAAGCCTAGATGGGAACTGGCTCTCAAGTGCAGCTGTCGGAACACACCGATAGGTGTTTTAGCGACAGATTTTCAACTTGAGGGTGGTAGCCAGCCAGTCGGGTACTACAAAGTACCCTACCACCGTGCTATGGTTTCCTCACGATGTTTTTCTTCACCGAAAGCTCAAGCTCATTGTAGGATTCGAACCCACGACCTTCGCCGCGGTATTCGACGTCACTTACCACTGAGCTATCATCGCCTCAAAATAACATTGTCATGTATAGATGTTATTTTGACCACAATCAGGTAATGAATTGATTTAGTCCTTTTGAAATTACTAGCTTAAGAGACAGCTAGTAATTTCAAAAGGACTTAATCAAATTATAAGATCTTTTACACTGAATAAACGCAAACAATTCTAACACAAGAGACTACACTGTACTGTAGTACCCATTGCTAGGACTAAATTAAACAATAACATTCCGTTATTTCACGGCCAATGACATGCTTCGAAATGGCAAATATGTCTAGCCAAACAATTATAGTTAAAAGTCGTTAACTTTTCGTCATTTAATTGAGGTGAAAGGTATAGATAAGCTTACTTTTGCTGCCCGCTACCTTTTTAATCTGTCGCCTTTTTTCATACTTAATTGATATTCTACTCGCTGGATTATTAAGAACAGTTAGGGCTTTTAAATCCCCAGGATTCAATGTATATAGGTATTAAATTGAACAAGACGATGATAGCTCAGTGGTAAGTGACGTCGGATACCGCGACGAAGGGCGTGGGTTCGAATCCTACAATGAGCTTGAGCTTTCGGTGAAGGAAAACATCGTGAGGAAACCATAGCACGGTGGTAGGCTACTTTGTAGTACCCGACTGGCTGGCTACCACCCTCAAGTTGAAAATCTGTCGCCAAGCACCTATCGGTGTGTTCCGACAGCTGCACTTGAGAGCCAGTTCCCATCTGGGCTTTGTGTGCTTACCGCCTTCGGCCACATCATCACTTACCATGGTGAGATGGTGGTCAAACACAAGCTTATCCAGAATTAAAAAAATCATGCCATGATAGCTAAATAGACAGACTTGATTTACTTCTTCTTTCTTTTCCATCACTGTAGCATAAGGCCCTTCTTGGGCCTAAACCTCTAATTTCAAATTAAAGTATATTTATTACTGGAAGTGGATCTATTCAGTAGAAACCAAAGCCATATTTTTAGGCATTATTCATCTATCTATCCGCGAGTCGGATTGTAGCTTTAGAAAAAAATCGCATCACTTAATTTTTAATCCATACTTAGTATTTGAATTATATCAGAGCAAAGCATGTTTCAAATGTCAAAAATTAAAAAAAAGCTGTTTGAATACAAATTATATAAACAAGCGTTTCGAAGGTCAACTGTTTAATTGGTTACGTTTAAAGTTATGAGCAAAACAATCAAAAACTAATAGTCATAATCTTTTCAATAAAAAGAAGAATATGAATGTAGGAGGTAATATCCGAAACTACTGATCACTTTTCCTCCGTAAAACCTGGATGAAATTACGGTGCGGATGTAAGTGGGGTTCTAAATTTGAAGTTAGTAATCTTTGAATAGGTAAATAATAATAAAAAAAAATAAAAATGTTTATTTTCATTAGCTGGTCTTAATCTAAGAATACAGTTGTTGGAGCACTCCTTTTAAGTAAGTAAAATGATACCTGTGTTAGGAGACTCCGCTCTCCTAAAAGTAGGTAAATACAGATTAAGTAATAGGTAATGAATTAATAAACTAAACTAATATTATAGGTGTGTGAGTGTGTGTGTGTGTGTGTGTGTGTGTGTGTGTGTGTGTGTGTGTGTGTGTGTGTGTGTGTGTGTGTGTGTGTGTGTGTGTGTGTGTGTGTGTGTGTGTGTGTTGTGCGCGTAAACAAACATGTACGTATGTTATGTTAATAATTATTTATATAATATATTAATTTTATAGTAAAATTTTTATAAGTGTCTCAATTTCATCATAATTTAATGTTTTTAACCACTCAGTTAATCTTTTTTTGCAGTTGTATGAATTTAAAGGGTAAATTTTTAGAGTCTTATTAATTTTATTATAAAGATGAGATGATTTTTTTAAATATTGATTTTGGCCGAAACTGGTTCTATTTGTGTGGGAAGGAGCTACAGCATAATTTCTTCTCCTGCTCAGAATTTTAGGGTCAAAGTTTAATGATGTGTAGCTTAATAACTGTTTGTAGAATATACAGCTTTCTTACTGAAAGAAGGTTGCCTATTCTGTAAAGCTCAGTTGTAGGAAATCTATAAGGCTTAATAGTATATTTCATTACAAGTGCGGAAAGGCTGTCATTGCAAAGAGTTCCGACAAATGTCTACCCGAGCCGAGGCGCAGCCGAAGGCGCAGCCGAAGGCGAGGGTTGACAGTCGGAACAAGTTGCAATGACGGTTCCGCAAGTGTACTGAACGACTACTTTTAATACAGTTGCGAAAAAATGAAGCAATTTAATAAAATAATAAAAACAATAAACTCAACTAACCAATCATTTATTTCTTATAAAAGTTATAGTACACATGTATATTGAAATTGGTACAGTTTTTTAAACTTAGGTACTGGGGAAGTTTTAGGTTGCATATTTACTGTTTGAGACAAACTATTATTAATTTCGTATGATTGTTCATGTATATTTGTCATACAATGTTTGTGCAATTATAGTGATTCCGGTGGTGTTCATTAAAAAAAAATAGGGTCGAAATTACTCATTTTGTGCAACAAACAACTAAACTCGCAAAGAAAATTTCTGGAAAATGGCGCCAACCGTAGAATATAATTTTTTTCTTCACCCAAAGGGAACTATCCATACAGCTTAGTCTACAGTATATTTTTTTATTGATAAGAAATGAAAATGAAATTTAATGAGATGAAATTAAATGAAACCTAACCTAACTCATTCAATTAAATCATTAAATCTGATATTGAAATAAATTATTAGCTTCTTTTTAGAAATATACGTATTTGTATGAATCACAAAAACTCTTTAGTAAAAACTTCATGGTTGGTTTTTCTTTTTAATAGACATTATTTTGACAGTTGGGAAAGAGAACGCACTAGTTCGGTAAAGGTAAAAAAAAAGCACTAGTATGTAATAGCCCACATCCCGAATGCTATACGTCCCTGTAATACACCACTTTTTGAGCAACTGTATTAAAAAGTACATTACCTTTATGACGGATCTTTGAGCCCTCTCAAGTTGAATAAATTTCGTCTTCGAAGCCCCACCCCCGTTTGTAATACAATATATCATTACTGCTTGAGCTAACGCAATATATATCTTATTTATCAAGTCCCTTGTTACAACATGGCGTAGTGTTTTAAATATCCATATGAGTTTTCTGACTCTGCTAGTGATTAATTCTATATGTGGATGCCAAGATAGTCGCTGATCAACAATCACACCAAGGTATTTTGTATATAGGTTATCCTCTTATCATAACCCTGAATGTATTCTTAGTTCAATCGCTTGCTGGTTGCTGATAACCTGGTACCTACATAGCCGAACAGATGAATGAACAATCACTTGTTTGTTCATTTGACCCCCGTGTGGGTCATACTTGTATCAGACGACGTCGGTTACCGCGGCGAAGGTCGTGGGTTCGAATCCTACTTGAGCTTTCGGTGAAGGAAAATATCGTGAGGAAACCATAGCACGGTGGTAGGGCACTTTGTAGTACCCGACTGGCTGTCTACACCCTCAAGTTGAAAATCTGTCGCCAAGCACCTATCGGTGTGTTCCGACAGCTGCACTTGAGAGCCAGTTCTCATCTAGGCTTTGTGTGCTTACCACCTTCGGCCACATCATCACTTACCATAGTGAGATTGTAGTGAAACACAAGCCTATCCAGAATAAAAAAAAATAAAAAAATACTGTTTGTAAAGGTGATCTCACACGTATCCACACCGACTGAAATAAGGTCCTTATTTCATTTGAATTCCGAATTCTTCCGACGATTCGTGCGTTTATAGGATTTCATTCAAGTAATTCTAAATTTCGATTCTTTCGGCTCCTTCGCCTCTTTTAGATAAGTGTGCGTTCATCTTAAATCTGGCACGTAAATAAATAATTTAAGAAGGTACAGTTGTTATCTTTTTAATCATTGATATAGATGTGTTGACGTCTGTCCTGTCGCAGCAAAGGTTGTGATTCGAATCCTGAAACCTATTCTTTTTAGGTGACCTATCGGTCTGTGGTAGTGACGTCGAATATGATGAAAGATACTTTTTTTTTTCTTCCTGGGTCATTTTTCACACACGGCTATCTGATCCCAAACTAAGCAGAGCTTGTAATATAGAAACCAGATGACTGATATACTTCATTTTTTTGTAAATACATATTTAAATAGATAATTACACCCAGACTCAGGACAAACAGACATGTTCATGCACACAAATGTCTGTCCTGGATGGGAATCGCATCCACAACCTGCGGCGTGATAGGTAGTGTGTTAACCAACCACGCCAACCGGCCCTAATCCTGCGATGAGCTTGAGCTTTCTGAGGAAACCATAGCACGGTGGTAGAGTACTTTGTAGTAGGTACTCGACTGGCTACCACCCTCATGTTGAAAAGGTGTGTTCCAGCAGCTGTACTTAAGAGCCTGTTCCCATCTAGGTTTTGTGTGCTTACCACCTTCGGCATCATCACCTACCATGGGAGATTGCAGTCAAACACAAGCTTACCCAAAAGTAAAAAAAATACCTGCCTGAATATAGGCCCGCCCATGATAGGTTCTAACTAACCACGCCATTGTTTAACTAATTAAGTGCAACAAGTGCTGTGAAATTATTGTAAGATTCAGCTGGGGCTGCACTCAAACAAATTGCTCTTTGTACTATTATTAGTTCGCTCTGGCCATGACATTGCCCTGTAAGTAAGCTTATTATTATACCAAAGTGAAACTACATTGAGACAACTTCTCCAGCTAGACTTAATTTAGAAGAATACAATGTTTTTTGTAATATGGCACTGAAACTACCCACTTTGGTGAATGTAGCTTTTTCTTAATAATGAAACTTACTGTCTGAGTGTAATGGAAAAACTCGTACATTAAGTTTTATTTTGTGAAGAATTCTATTGAACAAAAGCGGATTTAGGATTTTGATTTGCGAGGGTCTTGAACCCGCTAACTGTAGGTTTTCTCAAGCCTTAACTATCTTCATTCTAGATATCATGAAGCCCGCTCTGGGTAAGTTATAGACAGTCAATTTAAATATTTAACTTTTAACCCTTTTTTTTATTCTGGACAAGCTTGTGTTTGACCACAATCTCACCATGGTGAGTGATGATGTGGCCGAAGGTGCTAAGCTTACAAAGCCTAGATGGGAACTGGCTCTGGCGCTTTCGGAACACACCGATGGGTGCTTGGCGACTGATTTTTCAACTTGAGGGTGGTAGCCAGCCAGTCGGGTACTACAAAGTACTCTACCACCGTGCTATGGTTTCCTCACGATGTTTTCCATCACCAAAAGCTCAAGCTTCGCACTCAAGTCCGCGCAAGCACGACCTTCGTCGCGGTATCCGACGTCACTTCCCACTGAGCTATCATCGCCTTGATTAGGTTAGGTTAATGTTATGGTATCGCTGTAGGTGTGGCTGTTGGTGATATTTTGGTCATAAATAAGGCAATAAAATATGGTAATCCGTATTAAAGCCATGATTCAGATATTATATGAAAAAGACTGATAAAAATCTTTATGCGATACAATTTTTCATTTACAAAAAATTAAACAGATTTTAGAAACCCGTTTAGAAAACATGATTCGTCAGTGGAATCCTAGTTAAAAAAATATGTTTTTTTTCTTTTGACGCAGACACCAAATCCCGTTTAACTAGTCTTGCTTGAGTATACTTTATTATACCTACCAATGCTCGAGTTTTTAGGGGGCAAGTCAATTGACGTCATACCTACCATAAGTTTATGAGTTGTCTATCAATTTTTATTTATGTTGTGCTATATCATACTTCATGGCTCGTCCTTGATATTATTACCTGCACAATTAGGACGTAGATAAGGCGTTTTAAGGCGATGATAGCTCAGTGGTAAGTGACGTCAAAAACCGCGGCGAAGGTCGTGGGTTCGAATCCTACAATGAGCTTGAGCTTTCGGTGAAGGAATACATCGTGAGGAAACCACAGCACGGTGGTAGGGTAGGTACTTTGTAGTACTCGACTGGCTGGCTACCACCCTCAAGTTGAAAATCTGTCACCAAGCACCTGTTGGTGTGTTCCGGCAATTGCACTTGAGAGCCAGTTCGCCTTTAAGGCATTGTAATAAGGTGTACAACACATTAGCAATCCCCTGGTATTGGCAATGTCTATAGGCGACAGTAGTCACTTAATATCAGGTGACACGCCTGCCTCGTTGTCACTTGTGACATAAAAAAAAATAGCTTAACAGATTCCAAACCGATTTTTATAAATCTTGGTATACTTATAGGTCTATATAAAGGCCTTATTCATCTCTAAACAGCGTCCGTGTGGCAGGCCTCAGAGTGACTTTTATTGTCCGATACGGGAGCGACAGCAGCGTCCACATTTTTGTCCGCTTGATGGCTGAGTTGGTGAAGCGACTCTCGCACTCATGAGTCTCTTCTCACGCTTGCCCGCTTTATTCTGAAACCAGCACCTATCGTGGGCCCCGCATTACTCAACCAGAGACCTGCTCCACCCGCTGCGGTTACCAGCCCGGTCCTCCCACTTCCTGGGGCTGATCCCGAATCAACCATGTCACGTTTAGTGCAGTCCTTGAAACGTAACATAGGTACCTAACGTTTAAAATATTGAGTGTAAAAGATTGTATTGTCACCGAAACCGAAAGTGTGTGTTTTCAGATCATTCGGTATAATATATTAATTTTATTATTTATTATAATACATACTACAAAATAATTAACAACAAATGTACAAAATATACAAGCAAATGTACAATTATAATACATAAAAAACTTCTTCGAGGATGCCGCTGCTGCCGATCGGCAAGGTTCCCAGAAGGCTGGCAGCGTTTCCTCTTTGGATGGCCAAGCTGATGCGTTGGCGGAAAAAGCTCCCCGCCCGCCGGTCACCCGAGGCCTCGATTAATTTTTTACATAAAATATTTGCGAAACGACAAGCTTTTTTCTTTTTCTTTTTACAAGATTTGACTCAAATTTACTTACAAAAAAAGGTACATAGTACTAACAAGCGAAGTAATAAGAAAACTTGTATATAAAACAACATTAATTGCCGTAGGAATTTTGGTAAAGCTGCAGACCAGAAGCTGGTGCTTTTTTTTACCTGTCCGGGAACATTTCGTCCCGGGCCGTGAACAACCTCTAACCAAATTAGAGATATTCTTTAGTTAGGTACGTGTCTTTATTGTTTGAAATAATTTGGGAGCTGAGGTTATTTTTATTGTGATTAGGGAGGGTGGGCCATGAAGAAGCTAGTGTTACAGTATCTTGCAAACAATGGAATGTTATCAATCATACAAATATTTTTAAACTAGCTGTTCCGCGCGGTTTCACCCGCGTTCCCGTGGGATCTATCCCGAAATAAAAAATAGCCTATGTTCATCAGGGATAGTGTAGCTTTCCAACGGTGAAAGAATTTTTGAAATCGGTCTAGTAGTTTCGGAGCCTATTCAATGCAAACAAACAAATCTTTCCTCTTTATAATATTAGTATAGATAGCTCTGCTGTCCCCCGCGGTTTCACCCGCGTTCCCGTGGGATCTTATCTTTTCCCGGGACAAAATATATCGTATGTTCATCAGGGATAATGTAGCTTTCTAATGGTGTTTTTTTTTTCAAATCGGTCCAGTAGTTTCAGAGCCTATTCAATGCAAACAAATAATCTAATTCTTTCATCTTTATAATATTGTGTTTGTCGTTTTGTTCATTGCAGCTACGCAACAATGTATCGAAATGTTATACAACATATATGTAGATACTCTATTGTCCAGAGAGCGAAATGAGCTACTTTATATTTCGGGAACGCGGGTGAAACCGCGGGTCTGAACCTAGTAATATGTAGTTTTGAGTTAATACCTTTATTAAATACATTGTCATAGGCAAACAAAAAATGCCATTAAATATCATGACGATGGTCCATTTAAATATTAAATATCGTCTGTCTTGAATAACAGTCAATTAACCGACTCCAAGGTCAGATAAAGCTGGTTAATAGAGATTCTATGTAATAAATTAGCTAATATTTAATATGATATTAGTAGCTTTGTGTAATATTATTATGTATATCTAATAAAAACATAGGATTGATACTTTTTATCCCGGGAAAAAATAGGATCACTCGGGAACGCGGGTGAAACCGCTGGCGACGTGGATCAACTAGTAATTTAAAGCTTTAAATAAAACTAGCTTTAGATATTAAATATCTCGAAAATGGTAGTACTTTTACTAAGGTCATTTTTGTATTTTTGGTAGGTGACCTGACCAAATATCTCCCCCTTAAGTTTGTTGTACCTACTACTTACCGGACAACCTGTATATACATATTATAGAATACAACCTGCAAAAGGGCCTAGAAAAAGGAGCGAGCGACATTTCGAATATTTTCCAACGCCTAAATACATAATAAACTTTTCCTTCACTTTTTGTTCTACGTTTAAGCAACAAAGACTCGCAATATGGGTTTAACTGATAAAACCTTTTATAACGGTTTTATTGTATTAAGAACAGACATTTCAATAAAGTTAGAAATATAATAAGTAAGTAGCTAACATAAATAAGTATAGAAATCGTCTACAATAACATCCACCCTTCTCATTCTCGACAAAGGGTTTTAAATCGTTTCCTATGTATATAATTATTTTATTTACAACAAATGTACAATTATAATATATAAAAAACTTCTTCGAGGCTGCCGCTGCCGCCGATCGGCAAGGTTCCCAGGATGCGTTTCCTCTTTGGATGGCCAAGCTGATGCGTTGGCGGAAAGCTCCCCGCCCGCCGGTCACTCGATTATTTTTTTATGTTATATTGGTGGAATGTGATCAGATCAATAAGGCTCTATTAAGAATAGCAACGTCTAATTATGGTCTCCGAATGAAAGATCGACTTAAATTATTCATAAAAGTTTTTGAAGGTACTGGAATAACTTATTACAAGGTACGAGTAGGTTTGATTTTTGATAAATATGTTTGGAAGTTTATACTTAGCTGCACTATGCATAAGTGCATCATGTATATTTTGTACGGAAGCATAGATTACTGAGTATTTAAAGTATATCCAGGAAAGTGACAAAAGTCAGTCTTAATAATAATAATTTAACTGGGTCAAGTGGGTCAGGACATTGTGAAAAAAAAACAGGCTGAAAAAATTTCACGTGTTTGTCACCGAACCCCTCCTAATAGGCGGAGCCGATTTGATGACATTTGTGTGTCTCAGTGGGTCAATTGATGGTTTAGTTTTTAGGGTTCCGTACCCAAAGGGTAAAAACGGGACCCTATTACTAAGACTTCGCTGTCCGTCCGACTGTCTGTCACCAGGCTGTATCTCAAGAACCGCGATAGCTAGACTGTTGAAATTTTCACAAATTATGTATTTCTATTGCCGCTATAACAAAAAAAAAAAACAAAATAAAATAAACATTTAAGGGGGGCTCCCATACAATAAATGCGTTTTTTTTTGCCCTTTTTGCTCGATATCAATAATGGCAACAGGTAGGCATTTCAAATATTCACAAAATACTCAGTTGTATTTTTAATTTAATAATAAAATTAAAATAATATAAATATTTAAAGGGTGCTCCCATACAACAAACGTGATTTTTTTGCCGTCTTTACGGAACCTTTCGTGCGCGAGTCCGACTCGCACCTGGCCCGTTTTTTTTTGTAAATTTTTACTTCTAAGTTGAACGCCGTTGAACTTCCAAACCTTCCAGGACGGATTTAACTTGATTATAAAAATTTTACATTTTCCACAAGATTGTTAGGTAAATAATGAAAAGATTTCCAACAAAACTACGTGTAGCGTTGTAAAGAAGCAGTACCGCTAATACTTCGGTTCGAATCCCATGGGAGAATATGAAACGATACCACGGTCTCCTTACAAAAGGTCACCTTGGAGAGGTCCAACGTATATGTGGGTGTGAGTGAGACGATGACAGATTTATCGTTATCAGTGACACTTCTGTCCGTGACAGAAGCTTTGAGGACGGACGTCCCTTATGATAGATATACTCATTTTATTACATCAAACGCTATGTCAGCTAACAAAAAAGATCGTTCAAACTGTTTTTATTAGGGTTCCGTACCCCAAGGGTAAAAACGGGACCCTATTACTAAGACTTCGCTGTCTGTCCGTCTGTCTGTTACCAGGCTGTATCTCAAGAACCACGATAGCTAGACAGTTGAAAATTTCACAAATTATGTATTTTTGTTGCCGCTATAACAACAAATACTAAAAACAAATAAAATAAATATTTAAGGGGGGCTCCCATACAACAAACGCGATTTTTTTGCCCTTTTTTGCTCCGTCTGTCTGTCACCAGGCTGTATCTCAAGAACCACGATAGCTAGACAGTTGAAATTTTCACAAATAATGTATTTTTGTTGCCGCTATAACAACAAATACTAAAAACAAATAAAATAAATATTTAAGGGGGGCTCCCATACAACAAACGCGATTTTTTTGCCATTTTTACAGTACCCTTCGTGCGCGAGTCCGACTCGCACTTGGCCGGTTCTATTATTACCTAACCCAGTTTCGGTTTCGTAACATTTAATAATAAAATACCGATATTTATCCATCGTCCATCTGGACTAAGTAAACATTCTAAGAATTAGATATAAGAAATGTAATACTCCTACCCGTGGATAAGCTATTTAAATCATCTTAAGAATTTACTGTTTATTTATAGATAGGTTTTCAATTCTATTCATTTTGTACGACGAAAAGACGTTAATTGGAAGTTTAATGTAAATAATTTGGTTTATTAAATTCTATACTTAAACGGAATTTTATCATAAATTGAAAGGTGTTTTGGTTGTATTAATGTTAATTCAAGAACGCCTACTCGGTGTTTAAAGCAATAATTACCAACTGTGTGTATGTAGGTATAATAATAATGATAAAGGAGTAAATTTATAAATAAAAATCCGGTCAAGTGCGAGTCGGACTCGCGCACCGAGGGGTAATTTCTTTTTTTGAGTTTTTTTTTGTATTCGTTGTTATAGCGGTATCAGAAATTCATCATCTGTGAAAATTTCAACTGTCTAGCTATCACGGTTCATGAGATAGGCTGTATCTGTGACAGACAAACGGACAGCAGAGTCTTAGTAATAGGGTTTCCGTTTTTATCCTTTGGGTACAGAACCCTAAACACAAACAAAGGAATATTTTATACAGTAAAGGATTTTTGTGTAGGTAAATTTGTATTTATAGGTACTAAATTACTCGCGTGTGGGACAGTCGTCCTTAAACTACCAACAAGAAATACGATTCCAGAAATAGCGATTCAGGTTATAATATTGTGGAATTTAAGAACAGGTTCAATTTTAGAATTTAAGTACACGCTTCTACAACAAAATCCCATCTGCAATTTAAAATTTGCCTGCACAAAATTTTAAGGTTCTAATAGTTTTAAGAACAAAAGGCTTAGGTAGGTATCAAATGTAAACGAATACTGCTTGTGTGGGTACAATGATGATAATGCAGAACATAACTTTTTTTAAAGATTGTTACGTTTATTGCCATATTCTTAGCAAAAGCAACCTTCCCAATCGTGTTAATCGTTAGTCTATTTAAAAAAAAACTTGAGAGGTGTCAAGGGACACCCGGATGGAACGAAGTTATATAAGTTATATAAGTCGAGAGAGTATAAAAAATAAATATATATATATAAAAAAAAAACATTTCTATTTATATATATATATATATATATATAGAAATGAAAATATCTGGCTTGCTTTCTATAAGAGAGAGAGAGAGAGAGACAGACAGAGAAACATGCGCACGCTGCACAGCTGAATAAACATACATAGTGACATAAAAAGTGTCGTGACAATTTTTCGTATGATTTTTTTCCGTCTAGCCCCCTTTCACAACGCGCGATAAGGAACTTCGTTCCAAAATGTTACTACGACAAATCTATTACTAAGGAGGCTATCCAAAGTAAAAAGAACAGAGAACATAGAAATAATATATTTATTTATTTGATTTTTATACATTGTTCTTACTATTAATGGGAAGTATGTTTATTTATGTAATGTAAGGTGATTTAACGCGATAATAGCTTAGTAATAGTAACGTCGGATACTACGACGAGGGTCGTGGGTTCGAAGTTCGATGAAGGAAAACATCATAGTCATAGCACGGTGCTAGGATACTTTGTAGTACTCGCCTGGCTGGCTTGAAAACATATCGCCAAGCACCTGTTGGTGTGTTCCGGCACTTACACTTGAGAGCCAGTTGCTTTTATATTAAGGCAGGGAACCAATGTAGGTTTTTATTGACCCAGTATAATTAACCCAGCTATTTCTTAATAAAGGTATTTTAATATATAATGGGACACGTGACATTTTCCCATAGGTCAATCCTAAATATAATTTAGTCTTATAGTATAAAAGGATTGTTTATTCACGGGTAGTTTATTTAGAATCAACTACAAATAAAAAATTGCCTTGCAAATATTCTTGCCGGAGTCTTCTCAGTTTAAGAGTATTCCAAATCGGTGGTAGAGTCGTAAAGTTCATAAGCTTATCAGGGTCTAAACTAAATAAATATGGTTTGTGTTTGAGTTCGCATCTATATTTAGCATCGATCATATAAGCCCTGTTATATTTTGAACCAAAATGTACATCAAGCTAAGAACATTTGATAGAAATAGTAGGTTATAATTATTTTCACATCAGTTCCAAACTTAAAAAGATTTGCTAATTATTGTATAATTAAATATCCAAAGAGGAAACGCTGCCAGCCTTCTGGGAACCTTGCCGATCGGCGGCAGCGGCAGCCTCGAAGAAGTTTTTTATATATTATAATTGTACATTTGCTTGTATATTTTGTACATTTGTTGTAAATAAAATATTAAATATTTATTAATATTTAAAAAAATATAAACCTATAGCAAATAATTTGCGGAAGTATGGGTCGTATATAAATGATTTAGTGAGAGTGCTTCTAGCTAACCTACCAACCTTGGCTTGTATAATAAGAGCAAATAATACTAACTAAATGAATATAACCGCATTATCTCCATTTCTGTAACCAGGTACAAATACCTGTTGGTAAAATGATCCACAAAAGGTCTGAATCGAATCCCACACCAATATTTTCCAGCAGACAGTTTAACTACACCAAGGGGACATGATCTGAAGTCAAAAAACTTTTTATACTATTAATGGAATTGGTGATACCTACAGTACCCGTGAGACGGCGACAAGTTTCTTAATAATATCTTCGGTGATAAGTTGTTGTTTATTCTAGCTTACCGCGGTTTCATCTCTAACTACCTAAGTTTTATAAGAAACCTGTTTGAAAAATTCAATATTTTTAACCCCAGTTGTTTGATGTCATCAATCTATAGGTACTAATATTATAAAGGGGTAAAGTGTGTGAGGTTGTAGGGGGTAATCTCTGGATCTACTGAACCGATTTTGAAAATTGATTTCCAATAGAAAGCCACGTTATTTGTGAGTGTCATTAGCTATATTTTATCCCGGGAAAAGATAAAATCCCACGGGCACAGTTTCTTATAAATATCATCGGTATATGGTGGGTTATCGCTTAATGTTATCATGTTTTTTTCTAAAAATAGTCACAACTTCTTGTATAATGGTGGGAGCTGAAATGCTCGCTGTTTATTAACATATATTATTCATTATAAAACTATTATTTCTAAGTTATGTGGAAAAATCTCAAAACACTAAAATATTCACGCCTGTTTTCTATTCCATACATTATTATTTACCAATGTACCATCCAATACAGACGCATCAAAAGCATAAACGTTCAAACAGATGCATAACAATGTTAATAAGAGTGATATTTGAATAACAGCTTTTTTTTTTTTTTTTTTTATTCTGGATAGGCTTGTGTTTGACTACAATCTCACTATGGTAAGTGATGATGTGGCCGATGGTGGTAAGCACACAAAGCCTAGATGGGAACTGGCTCTCAAGTGCAGCTGTCGGAACACACCGATAGGTGTTTGGCGACAGATTTTCAACTTGAGGGTGGTAGCCAGCCAGTCGGGTACTACAAAGTACCCTACCACCGTGCTATGGTTTCCTCACGATGTTTTCCTTCACCGAAAGCTCAAGCTCATTGTAGGATTCGAACCCACGACCTTCGTCGCGGTATTCGACGTCACTACCACTGAGCTACCTTAAACTTAACTCATTATCAACACGTTATCTACAGTGGCGTAGCTACTGTAGGGCTAGGCGGTGCAGTGCACCGGGGCCCCTCAGCCTCCATGAAATAACGCCTGTTTTCAGCTGTTTCTAAGGCGATGATAGCTCAGTGGTAAGTGACGTCGGATACCGCGGCGAAGGTCGTGTGTTCGAATCCTACAATGAGTTTGAGCTTTCGGTGAAGGAAAACATCGTGAGGAAACCATAGCACGGTGGTAGGGTACTTTGTAGTACTCGACTGGCTGGCTACTACCCTCAAGTTGAAAATCTGTCGCCAAGCACCTGTTGGTGTGTTCCGGCAATTGCACTTGAGAGCCAGTTCACCTTTAAGGCATTGTAACAAGGTGTACAACACGTTGGCAATCCCCCTGGTATTGCCAATATCTATAGGCGACGGTTGTCACTTACCATCAGGTGACTCGCCTGCCTCGTTGTCACTTGTGACATAAAACAAAAAAAAAAGCTACTTAGCTGCTCATTATACCATCAGCAGCCTTTTCGGAGATTAGCCGGAATAAACAGACAAAGAAATAAATAAATGATTTTTGTTGTAATCACCGAATTTATTTTCCAATCAATTTTCAATATTTTTTTAGATAGGGCCCCAATTTTATTTTTGCCCCGGGGCCCATAGTTTCTTAGTTACGCCACTGGTTATCTAATATTGTGTGACATGTTTTGTAATTGTACCTAATCATTGGCCGAGTGGACAGTGTCGCTTCATAAAATCTTGGAAATGTACCTAAATCCGTTTTTAAGAAGACATTCTATAGTGATAGATAGGATTTTCAGGAGGGACTCCCGTAAAAAAGCACCGAAATGGAAGATTGGTTGAATTGCAACGTCTTATAAAATTTTCAGGTATTTATCGCTACTGTTTTGGCTATTCCATTCTATTTTTTATCATAACTGTGCCATTTATGACGTTTTATGTCGGATTTATAACACAGTTCTGGCATAAAATGAAGGATACTTTTCCGGGATTAAAGTATCATATTCCATGTTCTGTTTTAGTTTTTAAAATACACCCATATATAGTTACAAGAACATTTTGATGCTGAATTTCAAAACCCATTTATTTAGTTTGGGCCCTGAAACTTATGAGCGCTAAAAATGTGTCCACCATCTACATATAAATTAATAAGATATGCAATTTTCACTCTTATAATGTTAGAATTACATATTACATTTGTAGCTGTTTCTTCAAGCATGATGGAAAGTTTGTTGAGCCGCGCCATCATGCGGTTTGAGTACACATCTTCTCTTTCTTTCTTTTCTTTCAAAAGAGTTTTTGGGATGCATTTACACATCAGTGCCCTACTATTATTTTGAGGTTATGATATCCTTTTACTAGTAATTTAATATTTACTTTAATTTTCTGGTGAAAATTTTGAAGATTATCATCCATTCCGGCAGTGAATCTGGTAAAGACCCGACTTGAAATAATGAATGAAACGTGAAACTTAACTTAGGAGTTTTCCGATGAAGAATAGAGCTTACTTAACTCTTCTAAATCTTAATTTATAATATTGGAGTTGTACTCAAAATGAAACATGTATTTAGTCTTAAATAACAGGTATTTATTTACAAAAAAAGTACAAAATATACAAACAAATGTACAACTATAATATATAAAAAACTTCTTCGAGGCTGCCGCTGCTGCCGATCGGCAAGGTTCCCAAAAGGCGATTTTAAGGACATGATAAGTGGTAAGTGACGTCGGATACCTCGGCGAAGGTCGTGGGTTCGAATCCTACAATGAGCTTGAGCATTTGGTGAAGGAAAACATCGTGAGGAAACCATAGCACGGTGGTAGGGTACTTTGTAGTACCTGACTGGCTTGTGAACTACACTAACAGCTTGACGGTGCCAAGCCAGGCGAGTTTTACAATAAGGTGCCACGATGTCCAACCAAACCGGCAATGGCGGGTGCCAGCCAGGTGGTTATCGCTAGTATCATCACACATACATGTTTGCTTTTGTTTTGGCCTTTATTTTATCCGCTCTTTGAATTTATTTAGTTACTACTTTTTATTCATCTTATCGTACCTCTATAACCTCATTTAAATTTATTTATATTTGTCTAATTTCATCTGCTGGTTTGGTCCAGTTATCACATTTATGCAACAGTTTTCTTCAAAAAGAATTCCAATACAAATAATAAGACGCTTAAACTTTATATCTAATACTAAATTAAATTTATTTAATCCCAAATCTGACACCAAAATCTGATTGTGCTGTCGCAAAACTTTGGATTTAACTTTATCCGGGACGCAACAATCTGTCCCTCAAATTGACATTTCATTTCCTTTGACAGTTAAAATAACTCTTCAAATTCAATTTTCAACATGATAAAGTCAAATGGCTTTTACATTTACTTAATATTACTTAAATAACTTAAGCTTAAAAAGTTATTTAATATTACAATAAAGTTACTAAGTTAATAACCTTTTTGTACTTGCGGTTATCAAACAATTGATGTTTTTGTAACTTGATTATTGTCGTATTGTACATACAATATGTACAGAATTTATGGTCTTCAGAATATTTTAGATAAAGTTAAAAAAATATTTATTTAACACAAACATAATACAACATATGATGTTATTGTACTAAATAATTTATTATGCACATATAATACAACTACCATTACATATTTGACGGGCCGGTTGGCGTGGTTGGTTAACACACTGCCTATCACGCCGCAGGTCGTGGGTTCGATTCCCATCCAGGACACACATTTGTGTGCATGAACATGTCTGTTTGTCCTGAGTCTGGGTGTAATTATCTATTTAAGTATGTATTTACAAAATAAAGTAGTATATGTAGTATATCAGTCATCTGGTTTCCATATTACAAGCTCTGCTTAGTTTGGGATCAGATAACCGTGTGGAATCAACAATAATTGTAAGCTAAAATATATTTAATATGGAATTTAGACGATGCTCAGGGCCAATAGAATGTAATAGGATTTAAACATTTAAAGATAGAACAATATGTACCTAATTAATGTTTATTAATATAGGTACTTACTATAGTAAATTTACTATACCTAATTCACACACTTAAACTAGAACAAAAAAAGATAAAAACCACATCTCCAGACTAAATTAGACTTTATAGAATTTTTATCTAAAATAGAATTAATTAATGGGTAACCTGCCCCAAAAACTGGCTACATTATGTTGCTAGGCAAGGCTTATTCATTGCCAAATTTCTGCCAATGTCAAGTTATTATTATAGTTATTTTTATATCACGTAATATCATATTCACCGTTAAGTTCATCATCGTCAGTCAAGTCTGGTCAGGTTTTAGCGGCTGCTTCACTAAAACTTTCACGGACTCTTAGGGACAACCTGAAAAGTCACGATACACGCTTTCATTTAATTTCACTTCATTAGTGCACTTTGATTTATTTATTGGACAAAACACTTTATTCAATAAAACTCAAAATACACGAGTTTAATGAAAATGAAACGAAAACGCAACACCACTTCGCAAGTTTCCGAGTTTCCACAGAAGAGTATTTATTCTGAAATATACAGGTGTATATTATATGTCATACAGTATTATTGGATGATTTTGATTGGTATGTTTCTACCTTTAAGTTTATACCTAATACTGCGGTAGGTATCTACATAGTGTACGTACATACCGAATACTGCGGTAGGTATCTACATAGTGTACGTACATACCGAATACTGCGGTAGGTATCTACATAGTGTACGTACATACCGAATACTGCGGTAGGTATCTACATAGTGTACGTACATACCTAATACTGCGGTAGGTATCTACATAGTGTACGTACATACCTAATACTGCGGTAGGTATCTACATAGTGTACGTACATACCTAATACTGCGGTAGGTATCTACATAGTGTACGTACATACCTAATACTGCGGTAGGTATCTACATAGTGTACGTACATACCTAATACTGCGGTAGGTATCTACATAGTGTACGTACATACCTAATACTGCGGTAGGTATCTACATAGTGTACGTACATACCGAATACTGCGGTAGGTATCTACATAGTGTACGTACATACCGAATACTGCGGTAGGTATCTACATAGTGTACGTACATACCGAATACTGCGGTAGGTATCTACATAGTGTACGTACATACCGAATACTGCGGTAGGTATCTACATAGTGTACGTACATACCTAATACTGCGGTAGGTATCTACATAGTGTACGTACATACCTAATACTGCGGTAGGTATCTACATAGTGTACGTACATACCTAATACTGCGGTAGGTATCTACATAGTGTACGTACATACCTAATACTGCGGTAGGTATCTACATAGTGTACGTACATACCTAATACTGCGGTAGGTATCTACATAGTGTACGTACATACCGAATACTGCGGTAGGTATCTACATAGTGTACGTACATACCTAATACTGCGGTAGGTATCTACATAGTGTACGTACATACCTAATACTGCGGTAGGTATCTACATAGTGTACGTACATACCGAATACTGCGGTAGGTATCTACATAGTGTACGTACATACCGAATACTGCGGTAGGTATCTACATAGTGTACGTACATACCTAATACTGCGGTAGGTATCTACATAGTGTACGTACATACCTAATACTGCGGTAGGTATCTACATAGTGTACGTACATACCTAATACTGCGGTAGGTATCTACATAGTGTACGTACATACCTAATACTGCGGTAGGTATCTACATAGTGTACGTACATACCTAATACTGCGGTAGGTATCTACATAGTGTACGTACATACCTAATACTGCGGTAGGTATCTACATAGTGTACGTACATACCTAATACTGCGGTAGGTATCTACATAGTGTACGTACATACCTAATACTGCGGTAGGTATCTACATAGTGTACGTACATACCTAATACTGCGGTAGGTATCTACATAGTGTACGTACATACCTAATACTGCGGTAGGTATCTACATAGTGTACGTACATACCGAATACTGCGGTAGGTATCTACATAGTGTACGTACATACCTAATACTGCGGTAGGTATCTACATAGTGTACGTACATACCTAATACTGCGGTAGGTATCTACATAGTGTACGTACATACCGAATACTGCGGTAGGTATCTACATAGTGTACGTACATACCGAATACTGCGGTAGGTATCTACATAGTGTACGTACATACCTAATACTGCGGTAGGTATCTACATAGTGTACGTACATACCTAATACTGCGGTAGGTATCTACATAGTGTACGTACATACCTAATACTGCGGTAGGTATCTACATAGTGTACGTACATACCTAATACTGCGGTAGGTATCTACATAGTGTACGTACATACCTAATACTGCGGTAGGTATCTACATAGTGTACGTACATACCTAATACTGCGGTAGGTATCTACATAGTGTACGTACATACCTAATACTGCGGTAGGTATCTACATAGTGTACGTACATACCTAATACTGCGGTAGGTATCTACATAGTGTACGTACATACCTAATACTGCGGTAGGTATCTACATAGTGTACGTACATACCTAATACTGCGGTAGGTATCTACATAGTGTACGTACATACCTAATACTGCGGTAGGTATCTACATAGTGTACGTACATACCTAATACTGCGGTAGGTATCTACATAGTGTACGTACATACCTAATACTGCGGTAGGTATCTACATAGTGTACGTACATACCTAATACTGCGGTAGGTATCTACATAGTGTACGTACATACCTAATACTGCGGTAGGTATCTACATAGTGTATGTACATACCTAATACTGCGGTAGGTATCTACATAGTGTACGTACATACCGAATACTGCGGTAGGTATCTACATAGTGTACGTACATACCTAATTATCAATGATCTTACAAATTTAATTTCTCTTAAGAGCCTGAGCACTACCGTAACAAAGTTTTGTCAATTAAACGTTTAGTTAGTGTAAAACCTCTGGTAAGTAAATACTCAGAAATGCTAAAATGGGTTTTGCTGGAAAACGTATTTATATATTATATTATGATGATAAAATTCAATGTAAAGGTCAAAGGCTAATTTAAAAAGATATTATGGTATTCCTTGTGAATACGATAATAAGGTTCAAAATTTTAAAGTGATATCAACATCAGTTGATACATCTTTTTCGTCATGACGCTCCGGGAGTTCCCCAATTTTATAAACTTTGTAACGAATCTTAGGGTTACGTACAAAATACTAATAAGCAAAAACCTTTTTAAAATACCTACAATTTTATCATTTCTATTTTGCAATACATGTAAATAGTAACGATGTAATAATATTACATAAAAAAATAACTTCTTCCATCACAGTTTGGTACCGAGTCATAATAATTTTATTAAACACTGACTGTACTCATTTAAGAATTAATATAAAAGTAATCTGTTGTTGAGCATTTGAATCACCCTTGGGTTACGTTTTTATTCATGTTATCTATTATTTTTTATTATCCGACAATGAGCTTGTGTTCATTGGGGCGCAGTCGAACCGAAATTATGTGTGAGCAGATTGCGAAATATAAAAAGATTTATTCAAGTTTGCATGACAAATGTGATTTTATTGTGAATTATGACACGTAAGTATACCTAGTTGTAAATTAATAATTTCAGTCACAAATCTAAAACAGATGTTTTCATTTGTTGATTTTGAAAACTCTAATTCTCATTGTATACTTACAAAGGTTTTAAGCAGGTGTAATAAAACCAAAATGTACAATATACCCGTCACTAACGCATACAACCAAACGAAGGCGATGATAGCTCAGTGGTAAGTGACGTCGAATACCGCGGCGAAGGTCGTGGGTTCGAATCCTACAATGAGCTTGAGCTTTCGGTGAAGGAAAACATCGTGAGGAAACCATAGCACGGTGGTAGGGTACTTTGTAGTACCCGTCTGGCTGGCTACCACCCTCAAGTTGAAAATCTGTCGCCAAACACTTATCGCTGTGTTCCGACAGCTGCACTTGAGAGCCAGTTCCCATCTAGGCTTTGTGTGCTTACCATCTTCGGCCACATCATCACTTACCATGGTGAGATTGTGGTCAAACACAAGCCTATCAAATATAAAAAAAAAAAGAAAAAGAAACAGAACTATGTCTATGTATGAAACGAAAGTACGTTTGGATGTGTGTGAAGATGTATGTGAAGAGGTTTGTTACTCTTTCACGCAAAAACGGTTGAACGTATTTGGATGAAACTTGGCACCCAGGTAGTTCATATCCTGAAATAACACATAGGATACTTTTTATCTCGGAAAAAGATAAGATCCCTCAGGAATGTGGGTGAAACCGCGGGAGACAACTAGTCCGTAATAAGTCAGTAATATTGTGTACGGAACACATTGGAAGAACAACCTTCAAATTGTTATTGCTTAGCTGTCAGTTGTTATCTTAGTCATGAAATTACCTAAGTATGCTTTGTCTTTATTTTCGCATCATAAATGAAAGAGACAGTATGAGGATCCCTTCAGGCCATCTGCCCGGGTTCAAATAAAGCCCGACATTATCTTAGTATTCTTGCAGCATTTGCAGTCAACAGTAGATAATTTACAAATTTGCAAAATGTATTTGTTGTTTATTGGTGTTGCGCTATTTGTGCTCCAAGCGGATTTTGTTAAGGCCGGTAAGTTTCATTCACTAGATAATAGTAGGTAAATAAGTGATTCAAATGTGGTCAACAAACGTATTGTACAAAATTATTATTAATTGCAATAACAACAATTATCTTTGTCTTATTGAAACTGACTGACAAAAATATCGATATATTATAGTATACGTACCTACCTACGTAGTTACGCACAAAGCTGCGACTGAAAAGCTATAAATAAATAAGCTAATTACTTAATATAATTTTATATCGTCATCCAAAAATACAGGGTAACAACGAATAAAAATTAAACTACAATAAGTATCTTTTGACGTCATCGTCATCGCCATATGACGTCACAACTCAGTATTCAATACTACACTCCAAGTACATACACTCCATATAAACTATCGTTTTGACGTTTAATATGAAGAAGACAGAATTTGGATATGACGGATAGAAGGGCCGAATGGAAGAAAAATATCTACACATTGCACCGACTGCAAATAATTGGGAACAGGGCAGGCAGACGATGATAAAAGGCTTATTTAACATGTAATTCTTTGTCTCTTTCCAGACTGCGGGGTGGTAAGTAAGAAAGAATGGGACGGTCTCAACCCAGTGAACGTCAAGTATCTGGCTAGACCGGTAGACTTGGTCATCATACAGCATACTGCAACGCGCAAGTGTGATAGTGACGCAACGTGCGTCGAAATTGTGAGAGCCATTCAGATGAACCACATAGAAAATCTGCACATGGATGATATTGGGGCATCGTAAGTATAGCAAAATATAAAAAAACCGGGTTCCGTACAAATTTTGTAGTTTTAAAATATTTTTTTATTCTGTTTTTAGTATTTGTTGTTATAGCGGCAACAGAAATACATCATCTGTGCAAAATTTCAACTGTCTAACTATCACGGTTCTTGAGATACAGCCTGGTGACAGACAGGCAGACGGACAGTAGAGTCTTAGTAATAGGGTTTCCGTTTTTACCATTTAGGTACGGAACTACCGTACCCACGTCTAATCTATTTAGTCCTTTAAACAAAACATTGAATATGGTACTTTAACGTCTTTGGTTTACGATTGTTTTCAGGTTTCTCATAGGTGGCAATGGAAAAGTTTACGAAGGAGTGGGTTGGCTTCACGTTGGCGCCCACACTTATGGATATAATAGCAAGTCGATTGGGATTACTTTCATAGGAAATTTCAATAGTAAGTTTAGTCGTTGACATGTTTTTAACGTACCTTAGTTATATTAAAAATAATTATATTAAGGCGATGATAGCTCAGTGGTAGTGACGTCGGATACCACGGCCAAGGTCGTGGGTTCGAATCCTACAATGAGCTTGAGCTTTCGGTGAAGGAAAAACATCGTGAGGAAACCATAGCAAGGTGGTAGGGTACTTTGTAGTACCCGACTGGCTAGCTACCACCCTCAAGTTGAAAATCTGTCACCAAGCACCTATCGGTGTGTTACGACAGCTGCACTTGAGAGCCAGTTCCCATCTAGGCTTTGTGTGCTTACCACCTTTGGCAACATCATCACTTAGCATGGTGAGATTGTGGTCAAACACAAGCTTAACCAGAATAATAAAAAAAAAACTAGATCTTTTTTTAGTGTAGGCATCATAAGAAAGGGTATTTTAAAATTCAGCCCTTGAGCGGTTAAAATTATCATTAGTTAAAATAGAAGGTCGCGGAAACCGCGGTAAAGATAGACCTAATTATAATTTGTATAAATTTCGCTTTGAAGATTTCCTTAGAGAGTAACATTGAAAATCCTAAAAAGATCAAGGTTTGAATTCTAAACGTGAATTTTCAGTAAAAGAAAATTTTGAGAGGAAAGCATAGTACAGTACTTTTAAAGCTTGCGCAAACTAAATTCATATTTGTCGTTTGCCTATACTAATATTATAAAGAGGAAAGATTTGATTTTTTGTTTGCATTGAATAGGCTCTGAAACTACTGGACCGATTTGAAAAATTCTTTCACCTTTAGATAGCTACATTATCCCTGATAACAAAGGCTATATTTTGTCCCGGGAAAAGATAAGATCCCACGGGAACGCGGGTGAAACCGCGGCGAACAGCTAGTATATTATACTTCTATAATAATTCGATACATTGATAAGTGCCCGCAGACTCAACTTCAGTCCAACAGAATAGTCGTATCAAAACTGTCATTTTGCAGCTGGCTTACACTACAACGTTTACACGCTGTGGTATTTTCCTACCACTGTGTGTTAAGCTCATAGTAGATTGTTATACAAGGAGCTAAAATGACCCATTATATACGAGGCAGTTTTACTCCCGAGCTTTAGCGAGGGAGTAAATAGAAACCGAGTTTTGATGGGTTTTAGCGCCGTGTGTTACACTATACTTTTCACTACGATTGCGAGAAAATAAAACAATCCAATACATTATGAAATATGTAGTTTATAATGTCTTTTTTTTGTTTCTTCTGTAGCCGCAACATTGCATGCATTCTACCAGAGATCGCCGATTTTAGTTCCATTTTCAAAATTAAAATGAAGTTCTTTTTTTATAAAACAGTAATAAGTCGAGTCTTTATTCATGATTATTCTACTTATGACTAAAGACTTTTTCGTTTTTGTAGGCTCATTGTCATTTGACACACAAAAAAAAAAAGTACATTGTAGTATTCAGCCGCTTCATATACACTCCTAACATTGAAATCTATTACGTATTACCTACCTCGATTACAGACTATTTTACCTTGGCAAAAAAGCAAATATACAACAGGCAATACAATTGCCCGTGTTAGTACAATACTGAAGTGTAGTTATAACCTTTCCACTGCTCTGTATTGTTAGTTAATCCTAAACAAACGACAGGATATTGAAATTTCATGACGGTAGAACCATTATCATACGTAAAGTTTCCGGTACATTCGGAAAGCGTCGGAGTGTGAACAGTTACAATGCGACGAGAATTCGAAGTCAACCATGCGTAACAACATCTGCGGGTGTATTACGTGACTATTGCAATCTGTTGTCATTTGAAACTAGTTGGCTATGGATTTGCTTCTAATTTCTATTGTGGTATCTGGTTTTAATGAGCCTTATAGCTAGCCTTCTCTAACTATTAATACTACTCATACTATATAAATGAAAGTCTATCACTCACTGCCGAAACAATTTTGATGAAATTTCGCACCTCTATAGCCTATGGTATTTTTTTTTTATTCTGGATAGGCTTGTGTTTGACTACAATCTCACTATGGTAAGTGATGATGTGGCCGAAGGTGGTAAGCACACAAAGCCTAGATGGGAACTGGCTCTCAAGTGCAGCTGTCGAAAGACACCGAAAGGTGCTTGGCGACAGATTTTCAACTTGAGGGTGGTAGCCAGCCAGTCGGGTACTACAAAGTACCCTACCACCATGCTATGGTTTCCTCACGATGTTTTCCTTCACCGAAAGCGAAAGATGATATCTCAGTGGTAATGACGTTGGATACCACGGCAAAGGTCGTGGTTTCGAATCCTACAATGAGCTGAGCTTTCGGTGAAAGAAAACATCGTGAGGAAACCATAGCACGGTGGTAGGGTACTTTGTAGTTCTCGACTAGCTGGCTACCACTCTCAAGTTGAAAATCTGTCGCCAAACTCCTGTTGGTGTGTTTCGGCAGTTGCACTTGAGAGCTGGCATTGTAATGAGGTCTACAACACACTGGCAATCCCCCTGGTATTGCTAATGTCTATAGGCGACGGTAGTCACTTACCATCAGGTGACCCGCCTGCATGGTTGTCACTTGTGGTATAAAAAAGGTACTTTTTTTTCTGAGTACCATGTAATAAGTTGATTGCAACCAGTTTATTTAATCCACATCTTGATTCTGTTTGGTATTATTTGAATCATTAACTATTGAATATATCAATGCTCGATAATGGAAACAATAGGGCTTTATGAATATTAAGAGACAATTGTTTGTAATAAATGAAGTTTTCAAGATTAGTAAAGCTGAATGTAAAATATATTGACGGATGTGGGTTCGAATCCTACAATGAGCTTGAGCTTTTGGTGAAGGAAACATCTTGAGGGAACCATAACACGGTGGTAGGGTACTTTGTAATGTAATACTCGAATCGACTTGAGGGTCAAGTTGAAAATAATAATGGTAATATAGTATAGTATAGTATTGCTATAGGCGACGGTAGTCACTTACCATCAGATGACTCGTTTGCCTGTTTGTCTGACTTCTGAAATATATAATGTATTCTGAAATTTTCTCTCTTCTATTTCAGATGATGAACCTACATCCCAAATGCTTGAGGCTGCTAAGGCTTTGATCAGATGCGGCGTGGCACAAGGTCACCTAACTTCCAACTACCACTTGGTTGCTCACAGACAGCTGATAGCCACCGAGAGTCCAGGAAGAAAGTTGTACAATGCGATACGAGGGTGGCCTGATTGGATGCGAGATGCCACATCAATTAAAAATAAATCCTAATTAGAGCTCGCTAAAGTTTTAATTCGAACGTTACGCTCTGCTTGTTTTTTTACGATATTATGTAACACTAGCTGTTCCGCGCGGTTTCACCCGCGTTCCCGAGTGATTTTATCTTTTCCCGGGATAAAAAGTAGCCCATGTGCTATTCCAGACTATAATCTATCTCCATGCCAAATTTCATCCAGATCCATTCAGCAGTTCTGGCGTAAATGAGTAACAAACATACATCCATCCATCCATCCAAACTTTCACATTTATAATATTAGTAAGATTGCCAAAAGCAATTAAATTAACGTTGTGAATTCGCCATAAAATTCTTGGATTTTTCCACAAAAAGGAATAGTACGCAATGGCGTTTTATATGTAACTAGCCGTCCCCCGCCCGCTTCGCTGAAGGACATCATATTACAAATCATTGAAATTCTCAGCTTTTCTGTACTATAAAATGCATATAAACCTTTCTCTTGAATCACTCTTTTTATTGCTGAAAACTGCATCAAAATCCGATGAGTAGTTTTAGTAAAAGATCTAAGAACAGACAGCGGATATGGAAGATGTATGTAAAAGATAGCTTAGGATATCGAAAACATTTTGAATATTTGAATTATGCAACATGTACCCATGCCATACCTATGCCGAAAAAAAAAAAATTATTAACTGTTCTTAATCTAAAAAATACAGTGGCTGGAGCACTCCTTTTAAGTAAAATGATACCTGTGTTAGGAGGCTCCGCTCTTCCATTAAATAAAAAATCAAATAACTTTAAAGCGCGATAAATACTCAAAATTTTTCATTTTCTAATGATTAATGCGATAAAAAATTAAATTAGTATTACGTTTTTTCTATTATTTCATTACAACCACCTGAAACTCATTATAAATATAATACGTAAAGACATAGCCTCTTTTATTTCTAAATAAAACATTTCTTTTCTTCTATTAATCAAGAAGGAAGTAGCCGATTCACTACAAACTTATCACAAGCGTATGCAAAACCACCCAAATCAACTTGCATGGAACCTGATGGAAAAGAACCTGGTACAACGTTCAAAAGACTAAGGATCTAATGGAAATGTAGAGTAGATACCTACTATATATTATTATACATGACAGCGTTTTGCGGATATACGAGTCGGTTTTACTGCCAAGGCGCGCATATAGATGTTTCACATCTGCTTTTGCTGAGTTTCTTGTCGGAGTCTTCTCAGTTTAAGTGTATTCCGAATCGGTGGTAGAGTCAATAGTAAACGTTCATAAGTCAGTTAGGCCTTATCAGGGCCTAAACTGAATAAATGAGTTTTGATTTTGATTGACATCAAAAAATACTTGTAAGTATTCTATTAATAGGATAGTAGAATTTATATTTCACATGGGTATTTCCATTTTCCTTTCCCTAAAAGTCTCTTGACGGTTTGCTGAGATATTTCCAGGAAAGTATTAGACTGGTTTCATTATAACAAAAATCTAGCCTTTAACGTTCCCCGTACACTTATTAGAGCCGAAAGAATCGATCGGACCGAACGAAACGAAGTCCTTCCGAGTTCGTCCGATTTGGTTAGCGTGCGAGATTTAATAGGATTTCATACAAGTAATTCCAAAAACCGATTCTTTCGGCTCTTAAGCTACGTCTCGGATAAGCATGCGTTCACCTTAATAATTATTATCTGACTCACCTTCACTTAAACTGGTTGGTGTGATGGTACATCTTTTATTTCAATTTTCTTAATATAATGTGATAGAGACAGAATGAGAAACTTTGTAGGCTAGCAAAATTATAATTGTCAGCCACCAGTAGCATCAGATCAGTGCATCGTGAGAAACTATAGAGTTTATAAAATGTATTTGCTATTTTGTGGTATTTTTGCACTGCTTGCTTTACAAATAGATGTTATTGAAACCGGTACGTTTTGTTTTGAATATAAGTTATTCATATATTGTCTGCTCACGTAGTATCATATAAATTTTGTGGGTTTTAGACTGTAATGTAGTGTCAAAAGAAAAATGGGGCGGCCTCAAGTTGGAGCGCGTGAAATATCTGCCCAGACCTATAGAACTTGTCATCATCCAGGAGACCAAAACACGTCATTGTGTACCTGGCAATTATGTAACTTGTGACGATATTGTAAGAGACATTCAATTTGAGCATGTCAATAAATTTAACTATACTGATATTGGATTCTCGTAAGTAATGTGATGTTTTTTTTTTATATCGGCTAGAATTGCTTTAAAAAAGAGGCGATGATAGCTCGGATAGTGACGGATAAAGCGGCGAAGGTCGTAGATTCAAATCCTACAGTAGCTTGAGCTTTCGGTGAAGGAAAACATCGTGAAGAAACTATAGCACGATGGTAGGTTACTTTGTAGTACCCGACTGGCTGGCTTCCACCCTCAAGTTGAAAATCTGTCGCCAAGCACTTACCGGTTCCCATATATGTAAGCTTTGTGTGCCTTCGGACACATCATCACTTACCATGGTGAGATTGTGGTCCAACACAAGCTTATCCAGAATTAAAAAAAACCTTGTCTTTAGCAACTCTGACCAGGTTATCAGAAGAACAGAAAGGCTTGACTCTTAAAAAAGGATGCATACTTTCAAGTCTCACCTTTACTTTTGGGACCAACTCTGATCTGAATAAAAGTTTGAAACACTCCGTGGAAAGAGCTTAGCTTATCTATTAGAGTAAAAAATATCGCCAGGCTGGTTGTCACTGTGTTATAAAAAATATTAGTATAATTGATTGCATGCAGGTTTCTCATTGGAGGTGACTTAAAGGTATATGAAGGCGCAGGTTGGCTCCATGAGGGCAACCATACTCTTGGATTTAACAGCATGTCAATTGGGATAGCCTTCATTGGAAACTATTTTCGTAAGTTTAATTTGATTATCCCTCTAATCATCTCACTAATATTATAAATGTGAAAGTTTGGATGGATGGATGTTTGTTACTCATTTACGCCAGAACGGAAATTTGGCATGGAGATAGATTATAGTCTGGAATAGCACATAGGCTACTTTTTATCCCGGGAAAAGATAATATCCCTCGGGAACGCGGGTGAAACCGCGCGGAACAGCTATTATAATAAATGTCAAAGTTTGGATGTATGTTTGATACTATTTCACGCAAAAACGGCTAAACGGATTTTGATGAAACTTGGCACACAGGTAGATCATATCCTGGAATAACACATAGGATTCTTTTTATCCCGGGAAAGGATAAGCTAGTTTCACATCATTCTAAAACTAAAGAAAGCCTTGCCAAAAGCCGCCACTATAGTAAACTATTGCATAGCAAAATATTGTTGCATTTGTTAGACCAATGGTTTATCACATCCCTATTAACAAAAAAAAGTATATACCTACCACAAATCTAACAAGCATGAAGCATTAGTAGCACCAGTAGAAAAATAGCAATAGCAGATGGATTGCCAATGTATTGTCGATCTTATTAAAATGCTTTAAAGGCAGTTGAAAAAATAGAGTAGGTAGTATATTATGTAGTGTATCCGTTACCTGTTTTCCATAGTACAAGTAAGCTCTTCTTAGTTTGGAATCAATAATATAAATTACTAGCTGTTCCGCGCGGTTTCACCCGCTTTCTCGTGGGATCTTATCTTATACCGGAATAAAATATAGCCTATGTTAATCTGGAATAATGTAGCATTCAAATGGTAAAAGAATTTTTAAAATCGGTCCAGTATTTTTTGAGCCAATTCGTTACAAACATACTCACATACAAATCTTTCATCTTTATAATATTAGTTTAGACTAGCTTACCACCTCTTCACCCGCGGTCCCGTTTCTCCGTTTCATCCCCTTAATAACGATTGTTTTTTAGATATACAGATAAGAGAGTATATAATAATATAAATTATATAAGTACTTTTTTTACTTCAGGTGATACTCCCTCTACTCGAATGATGAAAGTTACAAAGGAGTTTCTTAAATGCGGCGTAATGAATGGTCACCTCACTCCTGACTACCAAGTGGTGGCTTCTAGTCAACTAATCAACGCAGAAAATCCTGGAAAAATGTTGTATGACGAGATAATAACCTGGCCTGAGTGGGAGAAAGATGTGGCCTACATTAAATATAAGGCATACGGCACTCGCTACGCACGATAAACTGAATCTGGATGAAACATTAACGTAGCATCCATTTTCAATGTGTATTGTATTTTTTCTTGTTTTTATTTATAAATTTAAGCGCCTTTTAGACCTTTTGTAAAAGCTTTACACAGCAGCGTCCCCACTCTTTTTGCCTGCACTGTAAGGAATTAGGAAAAAGAAAGGGGCGCGCTATCTTTATACAATATAAAAAAAAATGATTTTCATTATTTCTCTTGAAAGGGTGGACAAATTGGAATACCTAGGCCATATAGTCACGGCTGACCTTAGGGACCATGCTGACATCGAAAGGGAGGGCGTTGTCAAGACGGGCGAACATGTTGGCCCGCAGGTTTTTACGGTGCTCGGTTAGGATGAAGATAGCACTCTTCCGAGCGTACAGTACATTACTTTACACGTGCAGTCTGTGGGTCAACTACACGCAGAGGAGCTACAGTACCCTCCGTGTCCAGTTTAATAACGCGTTCAGGGCGATGTTGGGGCTGCCTCGCTATTGTAGCGCCTCCGGGATGTTCGCGGAGGTGCGTACAGATTGTTTCCACGCGAGTATACGCAAGAGGTGCGCGTCTTTGGTCCGCTGGGTGCGGGCCAGCTCCAACACCGTGCTGGCAATGATTGCCAATAGGCTAGATTGTCCCTATATCCGGCACTGCTGCGGACGACATGTCCCTTGTAGCGTCGGGTAAAGTGGCCAAAGTGTGTGTGTGTGCTTGTTTTTATTTATAATTTGTGTCATGTGTCCTTTTTTTGTGTTGTATGTGTCTAATTATTTTATTTTAATCTAATGTGTGATGTACAATAATCCAACTATGAGTTTATGTTACTTGAAATAAATGAATTTGAATTAGAATTATATTTTTTGGTGAATTTTTCTAATTGTTTTAATAGTCAATCTGCTATTAGGAGCGGAGACTACTCCAACAAATCAAAGATCATAAAAAAAATGGTCCAGCCGTTCTTGAGTTATATTTTAACTTATTGTATTTGAAGCTCAATATGATATTAATCTTTATTATAGCATCGACTGAAGCGAAGGCAGAAAAAAAAAACAACAGTTCCGTACAAGATCTTGGTAGATCAAGATCATAACAATCGATCATGGGCCATGCTAATAAAAATAACAAAAGCACTGATATAAATAAATATAAAGTTTGTATTGATTTTCAAAATATAAACGAGGCGTATTGAACGTTCGACGTAATCTTACAATGTCCAGGTCATTCTTCATTACTTTGAAGCTGGAGTCGCACTTCGTACTGTGATCTGTACCAAATCCACCAGCCAAGCGCGTGTCTAGTAGCTGCTGACACGATCCAGCAGTAGTAGCACACCTGGAATCCCACTAATATTACAAATGTGAAAGTTTGCATGGATGTTTGTTACTCTTTCACACAAAAACGGCTGAACGGATATTGATGAAACTTGGCACACAGATAGACCATATCCTGGAATATCCCGGAAAAGAATAAGATCCCTCGGGAATACGGGTGAAACCGCGGGGGACAGCTAGTATTATATAAAAATGGATAATCGTAGGAAAACATAAGTTCTACAATTAACAACTAATGCATTTCATGCTCTTGAAAGAAAACATTAGGCATCCTATGGATGTGTTAGCGCTGGTGCAAAACAGATCAGTATTAATAGTGAGAGCATTAACTGTTGGATCTATTTTTCAGTATTTCCTAAAATATTTTAGAAATAATGATCCTAAAATACTCACAAGGGTCATACAAGCAAGAACAAAAGTAGACGCCAATGGCCACGGCGTGACATGACTCTCTTGCGTCATTAGACCAGCCAGGGTTCTCCCTGACAGCCATGCAGCCAGTACAGCGAGCGGAGACATCAGCATTATACCTAGACTGTCCACCATTAGCTGAAAATAAGTAAAATTTGTTGTACTTCCACTGCTGGATCAGTAGTAAACGATTGCATAGCCTGTGATATTTGGCTTTCCTGCCTCTTAGGATATGAGTTTGAAAATGCAACTGCTGAAACACCGGTTGAAGTTTGGCAACAGATTTCAATAGCACTGTGCTCTCGTTTCCAAAACATTTTGTCACAGAAAACTGTGACTCATTATAATAGAATTCAAAACTATCAACATTATCAGATTCAAAGTCATTCATTGCCGCTGTGCTAAAATTAACAAAAAAAAATCTAACAACTTTCTTCAAGTCCCCTATTATGTTGAAATCATGTTAAAAAATGAAAACTACAATATTTACTGTATCCAAAGTTAACGAACCTGTTTAGCATTCTGGCTGAGTATCCACATAAGCAGAGCTCGCGGTACACCATACTTATGTACACGTTTGGTAGCGTATCTTGTACCACATAACTCACACCTAGACTTCCCGGACTCCGTTAACCATCTCTCTAAACATTTTACATGGACCCTACCAACGGTGCCTCGACACGCACAAGCTGATATCAGAGGACCAAGCTCTGTTGATAAAGCTTCTCCACCGTGACAAATTCTACACATATCGTCGAAAGACTGATTGCTTGGTCTTTCATTATCTTCATTTGTTTCACATAAAGCTGAAACATTGGGTTCTACATCACACAATTCGAGTTCGTCGTCCCATTTTATGGGAACCGTACCGATTGACCGTTTAATGTCGGTGTCATTTGGTGGCTGATAATTATCGAGGATTGGAGTCCGACGTTTGGGACTCCTTACTTTCATGCGGTGCTGACGCGGGTACTTGTCGCGCCTCAGTGATGTTCTTTCACCGGTTATTTGTGCTTCTTTTATACTTTGTTCATTTGTGGGGTTTACTTCTCTTGGCTGGTCTGGTAAGGAATCTTTTTTTAGAGTGCACCATAAGTCAATGTTAATGGAACTAGCTGTTACGACTTTGTCTATTTTCGGTGTGCATTGTTTCTTAGTTGACAATATTGATGATGCACTTTCACATTCATCAACAATTTCCAGAGGTGCCAAGTTTTGTGAGGTATTTGGATACGCTTTGTTTTTTGATTTGTATGATTTATATGATGATAAGTTATTTGCAGGATCTGCTTGACTGTAAGGAACCATAAAAAATTAATACTGCCCAATTATGAGAATTTTTTTAGTTCTTAAATAAGTTCTCTTCCAAGATCAGTATTTTGTTGACTAAAATAAAAATACACAAAAAATGAAAGTAGCATTTAACTATAGATACCATTTGTACTGGACAAGTTTGATAATTTACTGGTAAGCACCAATTATTATTATGTAGAAATGACTTAAAAATTCTAGTAACCAATTTAAGTACCTACCTGTTTTGCAAACCATTTTGAATTTTAGATGAGTCTCTGCCAGCAATGTCATTTTGGACCGAAAACTTTCGACGCCTCGTATTCGGCATTTCACTGTAATTTAATAATTATTTTTTCATAAAATTTATCAATGTTTTTTCATAATGATGAATTTGACAGTAGATTGTTGATGTCAAATATTTACCGGTCTTAAGTTTTTTTATTAGTTCGTGGTTGTTCTTAACTTGACTGAAAAGGTTTTATGTAAATTCTTTGTATGTAAAAAAAACATAAAGAAACAAAAAATTTATCGAAAGCGTTAAGCGATAGAAGATTTCTCTATGGTAGTAATTTACATTCGTATTCGTAGATAATGCCATTTCACACGTTCCATCACTGAGTTTCCTATTATGTACGAATGTATATGCAATAGGGGTGACAATACGGGAGTTAAGGTAATCAACTTGAACGTAGTTTTTGGACGACTGTCCCATCCGCATGCCACGGGCTTAATAAAACTTTTTGACCGCGTTACGTTACATTTACATAAATAATTTTACAATTAGCTACACACCGAACTGACTGCCTCAAGATGAAAATCTGTCACAAAGCACCTACGAAAGGGGGCTAGACGGAAAAAAATCCTACGAAAATCACCGACACTTTAATGTCGGTGATTGTTTGCGTCGGTGACAAAAGTCAACGACCGCTGTGCGGCGTGCGCATGTTTCTCTGTCTGTCTCTCTCTCTCTCTCTTATAGAAAGCAAGCCAGATATTTTCATTTCTATTTATATATAAATAGTTTTTTTTATATATATATGTATACTCTCTCGACTTATATAACTTCGTTCCATCCCTTGACACATCTCAAGTTTTTTTTTATGTATTTTTTTTGAAGCGCATTTTCCTCAATTCCTATTGATGTTCGGAAGTTGCATTTGAGAACCAGTTGCCATCTGTACATTGTAAAACGTTGGCAACATATTGGCAGGCCCCCTGGTATCGGCAGTGTTCATAGGCGACGGTAATCATTTACCATCAGGTTACCCGCCTGCCGCATCTAAATTAATATAAGATTTTTTTGTAGTTTTTTGTAATGGATAAACTCAAAAACTACTAACTGATTTTATAAAATCGTTCACCTAATCGAATGCTACATTATCAGCGAGTAACTGACTATATTTTACTTAACTTGAATCGCTTATATACTAGATTCTATTGTTATATTATTGTTTTCCTGGGACATCTGTCCCTATTATAGCTAAACGCTTAGAATCAGATGTCGATGACATAAGGTTACAAAGCAGAATGGTACACACAGAAACGCATTCATAATATTAAGTAGGATTAATATTCAGGTTAATATTTTAGTTTGCCTGGATTTAAGCTTATGTAATTCGATTATTTAATCCCACTAATATTATAAACGTGAAAGTTTGGATGGAAGGATGTTTGTTACTCAATCACGCCAGAACGGCTGAACTGATCTGGATGAAATTTACACACAGAGATAGATAATAGTCTGGAATAGCACATAGGATACTTTTTATCCCGGGAAAAGATAAGATCCCACGGGAACGCGGGTGAAAACTCGGAGGACAGCTAGTTCATAATATCTAGTTCTAGTTTAAAACATCGACCTAAAGTAAACAAAATAAAAAAACATATTTAAACGTCTCCAAGATATATCAACGTACGAAACACCTTTTTCCGCTCGAAAGCTCTGTATATTTTAACTTCCTTTCGAACTATAAATCAACCTATGTTACTGCGCGCTTGTTAAATCTTTAAGCATTTTTCTTCTAGCAATATTCCGAATGTTGTTTGTTATGGTATGGTTTAATAGTAGAGCGCTGCGCTAATAAAAGCAACTCTATTTACACTAATATAGAGACATTTTTGCTACCGATACGGGACAGAACAATTAAAGTCGGATTTTTTATTAAACTGACAGTAACAAACGCAATGTGATTATTAGTAAGAAGTAATCATTGAATTCAATACTAATTGTATGAGTAAGAATGTTTCACGGAAGACTGAAAAATCTAATTTGAAGCCGATGATAGCTCAGTGGTAGTGACGTTGGATACCGCGGTGAAGCAAAACATTGTGAAGAAACCACATCACTATGGTAGGGTACTTAGTATTATTCGATTGAGTGGCTACCACTCTCAAGATGAAAATCGGTCGCCAAGCATCTATCGGTGTGTTTTGACAGCTGCACTTGGGAGCCAGTTCCCATTTAGTCTTTGTGTGCTTACCACCTTCGGCTACATCATCACTTACCATGGTGAGATTCAAACACAAGGTTATCCAAAAGTATTTTTTTTATGTATTTCAATATATTGACGGATAGCTGTTAAGTTATAGGACATGTAGGCTACGAATAAGTAAGACTTATTACATATTCGTAGCATGTAGGTTACAATCTTTTGGTCGATAATCGATGATAACACAGGCGAATATTTTGAACATCGAACGATATTCAGACCGTTGTCTTGTCGCCGCAATCCGTAACCAAACACTGCGGGGTCGAGTGTAAAAAGTGCAAACATTGGTGCAAAGTTGCGCAATCCCTAAGTGGCAGAAGTTTGAAAATTGTTGCTTGATGAGAAGGAGGTTGTGTTGAGGGTTAAAAGTTTGAAGAGAGGAAATTTGAATTCGAGTAAAATTTAAGGCCACGATTTTTATTAACTCGAATAATATAATTTATATATTATAAAGATATCAATTATCAAATGAGTTTGATGACTTTAACAAACTTACATCATAATATATTTAAAAAAATCCTTTCTCACTTTCTTGAGTGAACTGAAGCATATCTTATGAGAAAAGTTAGTTAGTTTTCAGTTACGCAATTTAATTTCATAATCTGGGGTCCATCTGTAGGTACTATACTCATATTATAAATAGGTAAGTTTGGATGAAGGAGGAAACACTGAAACACCGATTTGGTTTTCTACTAATAGGAAGTTGGATTATCCCTGAGTAATATATGGTATTATATAGTAATATATAGTATTTTTCATTACGCAAATATGGAGCTGAAGCTCGTATTAGATAAATTCATATAAGATACTTTATTGATACATTAATTTATGGAAATCTTTCATAAAATGTTATTATGTTGACTGTGTACATAAATTCAATGTTTTAAAAAATTACAATAAATTTTAAATTAAGAAATATTATTTTGTTTTTGAATGATGAAATGTTCTCAATTATTTTTGTCTTAAGTGAGATTAAACTGTTGTTTTTACATACAAGCACGTAAATATAAAAATAATTTATCTATTCTTAAATTGTTATCACTGGCTTTAACGAGTTAGGTTTAGGCTTCAAAATAAGCGTAATGAAAGTTGTAGCATTATTATTAACAATGTGTCAGTTACGTAAGTTGGTTCGCGGAATTTTTGATTCAATTGTTATGGGACGACCGTACCACTTGAGAACCAACAGGTTAATAAACGCGGACACAATACTTTGGGATTAGATCACTATGCATGAGTAGGTAAATATAAAAATGCATAAATTGATTTGTAAATAGGGACAGGTGTAGACTTAGGACAATCAGTATACTAATTGACTTACTGAATGTGGCCGACAATTTAAAATAAAAAAAAACATTTATTTATGTAAATTTTAGCAAAAGCAAAACCGCTGTTTCTATATATGTGGGCTCCATTTTGGCGTTCGTTAAGATAATGCAGTAAGTAAAATGTTTTACTGAAATAAAACAAATAAGAAATTTTATATAAAATTTCAACGAAACAGAATTTTATATTCTTTAACGACTTTATTTTTTATTTATTTTGCCGTGTCTAAATATTCTTCCATAATGTATACAGCAACATTGTTAAAAATAATCTCTTATTTATCATATAAAACTTACTGGCAAGTTTGCCAACTTGCATAAGTAAGGAAAGGTAATAAACTGTGATATTAATTTAAAACACTGTAAACTTTTACATACTAATAAAATTGGTCATCGCTGTAAGCTCGCGTCGGAATAATTGCTAATACCCGCTACTTGAGTTGCTCCACTTTCAAAACCTATTCATTATCTCGGCATTAGTCAAGTTTCTTTCTCCTTCAGAGCAACCGAACCTCATGAAGCATTTGGAGCGCAAATGACACCACTTAATCCCCTAATTGTTACAGTAATTACTTGAGTCTGACAATTACTGTGCCCTTAATTTCATTCACACAAAAACAATTAAGGCGAAGATAGGTCAAGTTCAAAACCTGGAGTGTACAGGTTTTGGAAAATCACACTATTGTTTTTTAAGTACCCGTCTGGAGCTATTCTTCTATATAAATAAAAATTTCCACGGGATCGCTGATCCCACGGGAATGCGGGTGTAAAATAAAAGTGAAAATTTTATCACCCAGAATCTAACGGTGTGTTTCAGTAACCAGGGTTAAGAGTCAGTTTTCTTTGGGTTTTAAATATTACGTATGGAATTATTAGGTATTGTAGTTTAGTACATAAAAACATTTAAAAAAATACTTAGGTACCCTAATTTTTTTAAATACCTATCATAAGCACATAACACAATACCTAAATCTGTTTTCATATCTACTATTGACAGAATAAAATGCTAAGCTAAAATTATTTATGTATTAAGCATAATAATTACGAATTAAAAATTCTTATTCAACAATCGTTTTCGATTCGTTCGACCGAGCTTTACTGAACAGATATAGGCACGGGCAAGTCTTTGACGGGTGAAAAAAATGGAGATAATTAATTTTCCCAGAAACGAAACCTAACTTGATCGATTTTTCACGCCCGTAAAATTTACATTGTATAATAAATATAGGAGTAATTTGATATCATCATTCATTTTACATTTATTTCATGTTGTTTATATATAAGCTTAACTTTTCTATAAATTAGTTAAAACTGAATGAGTAACTACATACTTTGGAAAGGTTTACTTAATTTAAAAAATCACAGTGAAATAAAAAATATTGTAACATATAGTACGTAAGTATATCAAAGTAAGTATACCTTTCACTCACAGGTCAAGAAGATTTTCATATTTTTTTTCTAGTTTTTTTTATAGGTTAAAGATGATCGTCCTACCAAGCCAAGGGGTAAAAAGTATACGTAGTATGTCAGTTAACTGGTTTCAATAATTCAAGTCCGGCTTAGTTTTTGATTAGATGGCCGATTGTGAAAAATGACCCAGAATATTGATTACAAGCTGTCCTCCGCGGTTTCACCCGCGTTCCCGTGGGATCTTATCTTTTCCCGGGACAAAATGTAGCCTATATGCTATTCCAGACTATAAACTATCTCTATGTCAAATTTCATCCAGATCCGTTCAGCCGTTCAGCCGTTCTGGCGTAAATGAGTAACAAACATACATCCATCCATCCAAACATTCACATTTATAATATTAGTAGGATTATCCACCCACACCGTATGCACCAATCATACGGAGACAGATTTCCAGTGTCCATTATCTGTGACTCATAAAACAATAAAGCCAGACATCTAAATATACCATTAAAAGTATTAATTACAATCAAAGTTGATAAAGGTGACTGGCAGTTGAATGCACAGCACGTAGCTCCCACCCACACTTATGTATATCATTTTACAGTCTGAGTACATAATCAACTTTAATGACATGAAAATTCTAACTAACAGACAGACGGATATGTATAACAGCATTGGCAACAAAGTACGTAATCTTTGCTGCAGTTGATTGCAATTAAAACATTATTAGAAATATTTCAATAGTGCAAAATGGTTCCATTCGCAATGAAGTACAAAAAAAACCGGTCAAGTGCGAGTCGGACTCGCGCACGAAGGGTTCCGTAAAAACGGCAAATAAATCACGTTTGTTGTATGGGAGCCCCCCTTAAATATTTATTTTATTTTGTTTTTAGTATTTGTTGTTATAGCGGCAACAGAAATACATAATTTGTGAAAATTTCAACTGTCTAGCTATTGCGGTTCTTGAGATACAGCCTGGTGATGATATCGAGCAAAAAAGGGCAAAAAAAATAGCGTTTTTTGTATGGGAGCCCCCCTTAAATATTTATTTTATTTTGTTTTTAGTATTTTTTGTTATAGCGGCAACAGAAATACATAATTTGTGAAAATTTCAACTGTCTAGCTATCGTGGTTCTTGAGAGACAGACGGACAGACAGCGAAGTCTTAGTAATAGGGTCCCGTTTTTACCCTTTGGGTACGAAACCCTAAAAAATTAGGTTTGCAGCAAGTTACGTAATTGACGCGCTGATAACCTGATGGTAGATCTAAGTTTGTCTATAGACATTAGCAATATCTAGATTAGCGATGGCTGACCTTTTTCCAATGCCTGTGGGGTTACTGAATTGTCTTTGTGTCATTCATAGGACGTCAGAATGTATGGACAAAAGTGTCAATTGACGGTAAAAAAATGAAGTGTAGGAAACAATGGAAGGTAACTCTCGTATGCAACTGCTGCAATAGCTTAGGCGATGGATCTGAGGGTGGTAGCCAGCCTGATACAACAAAGTACACTTTCCCTGTACGATGGTTTCCTCACGATGTTTACTCAAAAGCTCATTGAAAGACTCATAACCACGAACTTTGTCACCGTTTTACGTATGTAGTACCTACTGTGGTAGGTTATTCACCTATCTCCCCCTTAAGTTGGTCGTACTACGTACCGGACATCTATACCTTTATTTCTATTTATATAAATTATTGATTTTGTACCTGTAGTAAATAATTGATAACGTAGTTAGTAGGTATAGTACAGTTTTATATATTAGGTATGCAAGTAAAGCGATGATAACTCAGTGGCAGTGACGTCAGATATCGCAAAGGTTGTGTTAGAATCCTTCTATGAGCTTGAGCTTTCGGTAAAAGCAAAAAACGTGAGGAAACCACAGCAAGGTGGCAGGCTACTTTGTACTACTCGACTGGCTGGCTACCAATCTCAAGTTGAAAATCTGTCGCCAAGCACCTTCCAGTGTATTCCGGTCGCACTTGAGAGCCTGCTGCCTCTAAGGCATTTTAATATGGTGTGCAACACATTAGCAATCCCCTTATATTTGGTATTGCTAATTTCTATCAGGAACGGAAGTGAGGTGACCCGCCTGCCTGGTTGTCACTTGTGAAAAACAAAAAAAAAATATAACCAAATGAAACCGTGGTAGGGTACTTTGTAGTACCCGACAGGCTAGCTACAAAAAAAAATATACACATATAAGTTTAAAACAATTATAAATTTTGTATAAATAAATATAGTATACTACTATAGATATGTAAGCAAAAACTCTCTATGAAGAATTTAAAATATTTTCGTTTGGTACCTACTCCAAGCTCAAGGATTCAATGAAGGCCAAACCTGTGAATATGTGTAAAGAGCGAAAGAAATGTCTGACAGACTAAAGGTACTTATGTTTAACAAGAAGAGCGTGTAAATTGTTGGAAAACGTGTTGTGCAAAATATTTATTCACGTTTCTTTTTTATTTATCAGAGCTTAGACAACACGAACTAAAATAATAAATTTCCACTTATGCGTGACCAAAGTCAAAGTCATTTATTCAGTGTAGGCCCTAGAAGGGCACCTATGAAGGTCGAATTACAGAAGTTACCACCGGTTCGGAAGTCAGCCTTTAACTGAGAAGAACCGGCAAGAAACTCAGCAAGGATACATTTTTTTAAATATTTTTGGATCATCTGACTACTCGTATATTGTTTTTTTTTTCAAATGTTTAACAATTTTATTCTTAAACTAATACAAAAATACATAAAAAAATTATAACCCGCATTAGTTACCACAACAATCTTTTTTTAAATAAATAAACGGTATTCGATTTTTAAAACCAAGGAGTTTTCAATTAAAAAGATTTTAATATGACAGGAACAGTGGAAATATTCCATTCCCGATACTTTTAGTGCAGCCCTCGTATAATCATAGTGATGGGCACTCAAAGCCTAATAAGATGAAGGTCTCAAACCCAACTACCGAAATACCAAATAGGTGCTTAGTGACAGATTTCCCCTACTTTAGAGCTAAGCGAATACTACCAAATGGCCACCATGGTGTGCTATAGTTTCCTCACAATATTATCTTTCACCAAAATCAAAATGTCCACTCAGGTTCGGTGTCGGAAATTTCTTAAAAAATCATAGTGGGTCTAAAAATTTGGATAAATTCTTAATTAAACAAATAATTAAGAAGTAAATAGTTACCATAAATGCATAGTCTGCGTTAGTAATAAAAACAACAATTAAACAATGCCAACGGTGCAACGTTTGTCCCCAAACAATTATTGTTTCAGAATGAGCCTTCAGTTACAGGATGCTATAAAAAGGGTTTAGTACGGATGCTGATAGTACCTACCTACTGCTTGTTAGAAAGAAAGCTTGGTTCGACAGCCAGTCTATGCGAGCCGCGTGTAGCTAACAGACGTCTCCGATACGACATTGAGTTCCAAGCGAAAGTCGCTTGACGTGTTTAATGTGACATTCGAAATTTAAATATTATAAAAAGAAACTGCCTAGTGATATAGAATAAAATTCAAAAATATGTGGTCGTGTGTTTGAAATATTTGTCTGAAAGAGTTCTGAACTTATCTAGTTTAGTATTGTAAAAAGTTTTTAATAAGTTTTCCGTGTTCAAAACTTCAATTGTGTAAGTATTAAATTTAAATATTCGGCCTCATAGGATTACTTGTTATTTAGTTTTAAAGTAAATTTATTTACCTATGTGCAAAAATGTGAAAGAAAACACATTTTTTTAAACTTTAAACACTCTACTGCATTTAAAAAAGAATTAATAAAAAAGCTAACAATATTTTATTATATTTATAAGCGTAAAATATTAAATTAATAAAAATCTATTAGAAGTATCGAGATGTAGTAGGTTTTGTGCAATGAAATAATATGTCAGATGTAGGTAAATAAAAAATAATATAGCAGGAGTTTATGAAAAAATAAAAATTTATGAACTCGCATTGTGATCATTTTTTGAATCGTACCTATAATCGACTTGCCTTATTATCTTTCTATTATACGTGAAGAAAAACTTTGTACTCCTTTTTCTCCTCTAATCAACCTATTTTTTGTTTTGTTTTTCACTAGTTTAAAATAGTGATTTTAACAAATAGTTTTTTTTTCTAACAAAAAGGCAGCTGAGTCGGGTCATCTGACGGTAAGTGAAGACCGTCGCCATAGTAATTAGCAATAACAGAGCGATCGCCAAAGTGTTATCAATCTTTTTGCAATGCCTTGAAGGCGACTGGCTCTCAAGTCGGCCGGAACTCACCGATCCAGCTTACTGATTAAGCGAAGCGCGTAAAAGAACGAATTTGAACAAAACTTAAATATACCATACAGTTTAGTTAGATTAACCTATTTTTTTAAAAGTACCTTATCTTACAAAGAGAAGGCATTTCTTTGACCAAAATCTGGCCCATTAAGCGCACAACGCCTAGAAAAATACTGGCTTCAAGTACTTCTGCTTCCGACAATTTGATAACTTAAGGGTGATAGACAGCCGGGAACAACAAAATACTATCGTGAAAATAATTACAGCACAATCTCAAAGCTTAAATTAAATACGCATACATATTAAACAATAAATCGATAAAGGGTTCCATGAATATAATGTCGATGGTTCCACAGGATATCAGCGTTGCGTCAGTTATCATTGACTGACGCTACATAGGTACCTAATGCTGAGTGGCAGCCCTTTTGGCTTCACTTTTATAGACTTAAGATTAATATTAATGATTTTTAATTTGGAATTATTATTTTTTGTTGTTGTAATTTGATGCCAACGAAATCAATAAATGATTTCTTATTCTTATTATTTATCCCGGAAAAACAGCAATCAGCACGTATTGATTTTTACATATTTAAGTTGGTACATAATGTCACTTTTAGTTCACAATTATAATTCTCAAGGTTTTAGGTAATTGGAGCGTAAGTAAACGATGTATAAACGCAAACTAACAAATAGAATAGGAAATTAAAGTCAAAGTCAAAACCATTTATTCAGTTTAAGCCCTGGGAGGGCACTTATGACTGTCGAAAGTCCAAGCTGTCGAATTACAGAAGTTACCACCGGTTCGGAAGTCACTCTTCAACTGAGAAGAACCGGCAAGAAGCTCGGTTTCAGAAAAGGTTACATTTTAAAAATATTTTTGGAATAGGTATTTTGGCTTTTTTTAAATGATTATTGTATCAGTAAAAAACAAGTTGTACTTGTGCCGAGTGCATCTACTTCCAGAAATATTTATCATCAATATAACGAGCTGCATCGTAATAAGCTTTTTATTTAAAATCTTTACAGCAATACGCATTAGGTATTATTTCAAAATAATGTATACAAACAGAGACACGGGTGGTCCCAGGGAATATGGGTATTCCCCTAATCATGTCAAAGTTCAAAAGTAAACAACAAGGAACGCCATGTTCAGCAGTTGATTAAGTTAATTCGACTGGGTTTTAATTATGTGCGGAACAGTAAACATCAGGCCACTAAACTTTTAGAATTTGTGTAATAATTAGCTTTTTAGTAAACTAGCTTATATCCGCGGTTTCATCCGCGTTCCCGAAGTACTTAAAAGAAAATATAGCCTATGTTACTCGCTTTCTAAAAGTGAAATAATTTTCAAAATCAGTAAGTTTTTTTTTAGTTTATACCTACATTACAAAAAATATACTAGAAATCATTTTTTTCTCGATATTATTAATGATAAAATATAATATCCTGTCAAATTAGTTTACGTTTAAGTTATGAATGAGTCTTGCCATATTGATGACGTCCAATATTTACGCTAAAAAACAATACAATAATTAATCCACTTGCTTATTGAACGAATCTGACTTTTAAAACTTAAAAAAATGAAACCATAAAAGCAAACCTTTAATTAATAAATATCATATCTACAATTCTACAACCATATTTCTGCGACATACCTACTCGTAGGTATATACCCTTTCCATTACACCCTACATCCATCAAAAAGATATCATTTTTCCTGTGCAAGTTTCTTCTCACGGGTGAATAAATGAAGTTCCTTAATTCTTTTTCTCAAATAGCAAAGTACTGAAATGAAATGAAATTGTTTATTCATCCAAATAGGCCTTCACAAGCACTTATGAATAGTCAGACTCTAAATGCTCGGTTCGGAAGGTTGTTTTTGCTGAGAAGAGCCGGCAATAAACTCAGCAATTACTCTTTTCAAAAACAACTTACACCTATAACATTCAATAATTATTATTTATCTAGTCTCACTGACAATATTTGCGTGTTATGGCGGTAAAAATAGTAATCTATAGAATTTAATTATGACTGACTTAATAAACAACAAACTCGCACAGACCAGCCCCCACAAGCAGCACCTGTTCACAAGTATGACGCGTGTGGCAGCCATCGCCCTCCTCGCACATTTTATAGGGAAGTGAGCGACCCGCCACACGACGCCGCCGCAAGCAAAGGCCTTAAAGCGAGCACACTAATGGATATATTTTAACACTTTATTCAACAAACTAACAAACATAACATGAACAAGTAGGTAATTATTTATAATATTAGTGTAAATAAAAGTTTTTTTGAATTCGTATAACCGCCTGAAATCAAAATAGACGTTAAACTGATAATTTTCGGTTGCTTCAAGAAAACATTTTACTTTCTCATGTAATTTAAGTGTAATTTTGTTCACGAACTCGTCGTAACATGATAAGTATAACGTATGTCTTGTAATTAACCATTGTGTTTAACGTAAATAATGAATGAAGTTTGAAGAAGTCGGCTATTAGTGTTACGTAGGACTTTCCAACATGATACGTGACGGAATATAAAAGTCATTGTCATGTGATAAACCGATTCTTTTGTGGCCTGTCATTTTATATGTTTGTTACAATTTTATTCATCACTGAAAATGGTAGTTACCTTGTTATCCCTCTCTGCAGTTAGAATTTATATAAGTTGATATAGAAACTTGAACTAGGTACATATTTGATTAAGGAAATTATACGCGTAAGTTTTGGAAGACGTAGGTAGTTTCAACTGTAAATATCTGTTCCAAACATCTATCGGTGCGTTCCAGCATTAGATATAAGAGAGCTGTTCTCTTGTTAGTATTATGTGCCTATCACTTTCATCTTCCCCATTACTTGGGTACTAATAATCAAACACAAGTATATCTAATCAAAAATGTCACTGAAGAAATCTTCGTACCTTTACCGTAACATGACCCCTTATGAAATAGGCTCAATAGGAGAGAAAATCTCGATCTTTTCTTCAAGTATCGTTTGACGTACCGTTAAGAGCTTTTAAAAGAGAGTATGTGAAGGGTTAGCCATGTGATAAGAAGACGTTTTTATGTAACCCTTTTTTTATTCTGGATAGACTTGTGTTTGACCACAATCTCACCATGTTAAGTGATGATGTGGCCGAAGATGGTAAGCACACAAAGCCTAGATGAGAACTGGCTCTCAAGTGCAGCTGTTGGAACACACCGATAGGTGTTTGGCGACAGATTTTCAACTTGAGGGTGGTAGCCAGCCAGTCGGGTACTACAAAGTACCCTACCACCTGCTATGGTTTCCTCACGATGTTTTCCTTCACCGAAAGCTCAAGCTCATTGTAGGATTCGAACCCACGACCTTCGCCACGGTATTCGACATCACTTACCACTGAGCTATCATCGCCTTAAAATATCGCCTATCAAGTAAGTGCTTACATGAGTTAAATTATTACATTTGCTATATCCTAAGTTATTCTAGAATAAAAAAACAAAACAAAATGTTAGCGTTTTTGGAAAATCGCACCCTAAGGAGAGAAAAAGGGTGAAGAAGTTTGTGTGGGAGTATTTTACCGGTTAACTTTGTACAAATTTGGGAGTAATAAATTTTCTTCTAAAGTTTTTATGAGCAACTATATTTTTTGGGTCTACTGATTGACAAAATTAATTAAATGTGCATAAAAGCTAAAGTAACGCAAAATGCAATTAACAACAGAGTGAAAAGGTTGCAAAAGATTTTATGAAAAATTTACTATTTTTATTTAGGGACACTTTGTTTGTACAGTTTGAGGTCTCTTCTAATTATTGAATTAAGATAGGACAACATAGAAGAACGCGGGGAAGCCGCAGTTATTGAGTCCAATCTGACTCAGGCATACGAAGCCCTCAAAGTTATAGATAGGTATTATAAACTTTGGCTGAGACTAAGCTAAGGTTCACTTACCCTACTACCTATAAATATTACTAGAATACCTATATATGTATCCTTATTACCTGTCGAGATAACGGATATTTTCAATGTAACACACAATTTAGTTTCAGGGTATTTCCATTTCTAAGCTCTGACATAACATCATGATGGATAAGGGGTGATTGATGTGAATTTATGAACGTATGCGGATATATTTTTTAATTCAAAGGACCAAGGAATACGGTTATTAGGCCGGAAGTTTATGTAGCCCATCAAACCATATTGGTTTTTTAAAATGCGTGGAGTTGTTATTATGAAAACTTTTTTAATAAAAAGGCGAGTAAAAGAGCTTGTAAACTAGCTATCGTGGTTCTTGAGATACAGCCTGGTGACAGACAGACGGACAGACGAAGCGAAGTCTTAGTAATAGGGTTCCGTTTTTACCCTTTAACCCTAAAAAGATGTTAAAAATATAATGTTTAGCGTTGAATTTTCTCCTGAGAGCGAATGTTCCGTGAAAGCAGATGCAGTAAGCAATATTGTTTATTTTAAAATTTTAAACTTTATAAATGTTGAATTTGAAACTGAAATATCGAGATATCTCAAAAATGGGGACACTTTTATTGAGGTTGTATATTTAGTAGGTGACCCGCCCTTCTATCTCCCTCTTAAGTTTGCCGTAGGTAGGTACTACTTACTGGACATATAAAAACGAAATACCATTCACTGATTAATCACAAAATATCGAGATATCTCAAAAATGGGGACACTTTTATTGAGGTTGTATATTTAGTAGGTGACCCGCCCTTCTATCTCCCCCTTAAGTTTGCCGTAGGTAGGTACTACTTACTGGACATATAAAAACGAAATACCATTCACTGATTAATCACAAAATATCGAGATGTCTCAAAAATGGGGACACTTTTATTGAGGTTGTATATTTAGTAGGTGACCCGCCCTTCTATCTCCCCCTTAAGTTTGCCGTAGGTAGGTACTACTTACTGGACATATAAAAACGAAATACCATTCACTGATTAATCACAAAATATCGAGATATCTCAAAAATGGGGACACTTTTATTGAGGTTGTATATTTAGTAGGTGACCCGCCCTTCTATCTCCCCCTTAAGTTTGCCGTAGGTAGGTACTACTTACTGGACATATAAAAACGAAATACCATTCACGGATTAATCACAAAATATCGAGATATCTCAAAAATGGGGACACTTTTATTGAGGTTGTATATTTAGTAGGTCACCCGCCCTTCTATCTCCCCCTTAAGTTTGCCGTAGGTAGGTACTACTTACTGGACATATAAAAACGAAATACCATTCACTGATTAATCACAAAATCTCGGTAAGTATATTATATATGCTACAAACTTTTCTGGCAGGTATGCCTGATAAGATTTTTGAAAATTCTATCTTTAACCGGTCTCTCCCTTTTGGGAATGGGGGTGAAACCAAGTAAAATAATATTTAAATCGTTTAATATCTAGTAAACATTTACAATTAATTTACAACAAAATATACAAACTATCTATATATTAAAATTCTCGTGTCAGTGTTAATATCCGAACGCATCCGAAACGGCTTGACCGATTTTTATGATATTTTGTGTATATTCGGTAGGTCTGAGAATAGGTGGTAAAGTATATTTCATACCGCTAGATCCCGCAGGGATGCAAATCCCACGGTAACGCGGGTGAAACCGGGGGACAGCTAACAATAGTCATATAAAAAACTTCTTCGAGGCTGCCGCTGCTGCCGATCGGCAAGGTTCCCAGCAGGCTGGCAGCGTTTCCTCTTAATAATTAAGTGTATTTATTATATTGTTAGTTTTAATATCTAACAATGGTTATTTATTAGTCATGTTCTAAGAATTAACACTAAAAAGAACAGAAGCCTTTGTAAAATTAATTAATAGTAGTTACTTGTTAAGGTACAATAAGTTATAAATGAATTTAGTACCTACTTTGATACGTAGTAATTACTAACAAGTCTTAAGTTTATAATTATATTAAGCCCCTATCTGACTGTAAACAACTTAACAAAACTTTTTAGATAAATTTCTAATGATTACAGTTGATTTTTAGCTTAAAGTAACTTAGCTTTTGATGACCCACTTCAGGATTGCTAATAAAATATGATTATATGCTTTCTGCTGCTTTTATTTTTACTTTTTACACGCGTCATACTTGTGAACAGGTGCTGCTTGTGGGGATGGCCTGCTTGAGTTCGAACGCAAATTTTGTCAATGAGACTAGATAAATAATTATTAAATATCTAAAAAAAATATTATTATAGGTCTAAGTTGTTTTTTTAAAAAGAATAATTGCCGATCTATTTCCAATAGTACAATTTATAAACTTTAATTTTAATAAATAACATAGGTGTGCTTATGACTTAAATCGCAAGACCAAAATGACTTTCTGAACGAACCATCGCCCATTGTTCTTTTTTCACAGCCGAGTATTCAAAAAAGTGGTGTTTGAAATTCGAATCACTTTTTCCCGCGCCCGGTGGTGTTTGTGAAAAGTGAAATTCGTAACACTTTTTCCCGCGCTCGCTGCAAAAATAAATTTTGCTTCGACTTTTTCGCACCAAAAGCACCCTTTTCGTGCTGGAGAACTGAAAACGTAGTTATTTGTAAACCTACTGCTTTTTGGGATAAAAATGTTTTAATGTGTATGTGTAAATGTGCTAAGTTTCAAGAAGATCCGTTTTGCGTGAGTGTTTCACATCCTCACATAATATCCTAACAGACTTTCACATTTATAAGATTTTAGGAATAACTTCTTGTTACTAAAGCGTATAAGTTTATGATTGCTTATTTAAAATGTGTGTGTAAATATACATTAAAACTCTCTGAGTGAGTTTTAAGTACTTCTCAGCACGCGTGTGTTATAATTTTGCGTAATTCAGACTAATTAGTCAGTACGCACGTGCTCACACTTAAAATGTGATTATTTTATATTATTTCTTTTGTGAATAAAGTTTCGAAGTTTTTTTTGCTGAATTAAATGTGTACTTGAGATGAATTTAAGAACAATGTATCGTATTTAAAAAAAATATTGAGTGGTTGAAGAACAATACCTGTCGCCACGTGGTCGTGGGTTTGATTCCCGTCATAAATTCGATGCACATTACATAATAAGTAACTTATAAAAAAGATCGAGCCTTACAGTAGTCGCATTATGATACATGTGAAACATCTGACATGTCACCTTGGTAATAACCTACCTCTCGGAAAATGGGATGGTACCATCTGACAGCCAACTCTAATATTGTCCGCGCTCATTGGTCAATAAATGAGTTTTGAGCTTGAGATACAGGCTAAAACCATTTGCCTGCACTACAATAGAGGAAATAAAATTATACTGAGTTTCTTGCCGGAGTCTTCGTCAGTTTAAGTGTATTCCGAACCGGTGGTAGAGTCAATTGTAACGTTCATAAGTGCCTTACCAGGGCCTAAACTGAATAAATGAGTACTTATACCTAGAAAATACCATTTTTTTTTAATTTTCATTTGTTTTTGATACTCTATAACCTATCTGACAACCCGGCTTCCTGTTTCACACTTCCGTCCCATAATTACTCGAACAAATTGCTGGAAAGCGAGAGGAAAGATGTTACGCATCAAAAATATTATAGTATCAGTTATCTAGTTTCAATATTCCTGATATTTACACTCGAAAACGGACCGTATGTTCCTCGGCATATTGACTGATTTAGTTCGTAGCCCGTAAATATATAACAATACGAAATACGGTAGTTTCCTTCATTGCCGTTGCCTTGACTGATAGAACCGCAGGTTGTCGTTTCACTTGGCGCTTAAATCACATTAAATATTAACAAACGTTTTAGGAACAAATATCTATCTATCTACTCTACAATACAACGACTCTTGCTATATAAGAATTTAACCCGATTGGTTGACATTTGTTTTTCATTATAATTGAGTATTACTGTTGTAGCCAAACCAATCTGTTCAAATTGTTGTTAGAAAGGCGATGATAGCTCAGTGGTAGTGATGTCGGATACCGAAGCGAAGGTCATGGGTTCGAATCCTACAATGGGCTTGAGCTTTCGGTGAAGGAAAACATCGTGAGGAAACCACAGTACGGTGGTAGGGTACTTTGTAGTACTCGACTGGCTGGCTACCACACTCAAGTTGAAAATCTGCGCCAAAGACCAGTTGAGAGCCAGTTTGCCTTTAAGGCATTGTAATGAGGTGTACAACACATTGGCAATCCCCTTGGTATTGCTAATGTCTATAGGCGACGGTAGTCACTTACCATCAGGTGAACCGCCTGCGTCGTTGTCACTAGTGGCATGAAAAAAAGGTATCAATTTTATAGGTTTAAGTTCTTAAATAATTGTAACAATAGTCTTCAATGATTAAGTTAAATAAAACAAGGACTGTATGTTACTATGCCCTATGTATTGGTGGGTACAACTACAATTCCCCGATCATTTATAGGAAATACTTTCGTGTTATTATATCCTATTACAATTTGCTTTAGATTTAGTTTCGACTGCAACATTAAATAAACTGTATATCTTTAACAGAGGGTTCTATTTTAATTGTTTTCAATCTCGTATTCTGAAAGGGTCTTAATAGAGCCGTTCGTCCCTTGTCACAGATCTATTCAGGTAGTTTTAGTTGGGTCTTGGTTGGGTATTTTAGACCGGATTCTGCGGATAGTGTACATCGTTATCAATAATCCTACAAACTTAGATTTATATATTCTAAGCCTACAATGTATCAAGAGCTTGAGCACTACTATTACGAACTTTGTACCCCTTTTTAGGGTTCCGTACTCAAAGGGTAATCCTTCTTACTAAGACTACTATCCGTCTGTCGCTCTGTCTGTCACCAGGCTGTATCTCATGAACCGTGATAGCTAGACAGTTGAAATTTTCACAGATGATGTATCTCTGTTGCCGCTATAACAACAAATCCTAAAAACTACAAAATTTGTACGGAACCCTCGGTGCGCGAGTCCGACTCGCACTTGACCGGTTTTTTTATTCTCTGTTTGTCAACCAATTTTTTTTATTGAGTGAAAATTGGAAAATGTTATATTTTTCTTAAAAAAATTATGATTGAATATCGTACCTACAATGGGCGAACACTAACAACTATAACTAAGTCACACTCAGAAGCGTAGCAACTCAAGTGTGTCGCCAATGTCGCCATTTTTATTTCAGTTCTGTAGAGTGAGATTTTAATAGGAGTAACATGTACACTAGTATTTTTAATGTAGGTAATATCTAGATAAAGTATTGACTTACTTTACAGTTCAGTGGTTGATGGAAATGGATCTTACAAATATCTGATCTACTTCAAGCGCTATTGGATTTTTTTTCCATAAATAAGTAGAGTTTTCTCGAATTAGATTTCCAGTCCAACTCCAAAAGTAATTGGAATCAATAGTGTTGTACTTCTGTCAAATATCTCGTACCAGTGGTAAGTAAACACATGAAAGTAGGTTCCATAGGAATAGTTCAAAGTAATCCACTTTTTTATTCGATAGCTTCCCAGAATAATAATATGGATATTATTTAGTTCTTATTTTTTACTGACGATGGAAGTATGCTTTACTTGAAGTGGAAGATGTACCGGTGACGGAACCATAGATTTTTGTATAAAATCCTAGGTTGTCGACGTGACCGACATGTGAATCCACCTTGACATTGAGTTTTTTTTTATAATTTCAAAATGTCACCCATCCTTATTTCAGTTTGTATGTAGCCCTAACCTTGCAAAAGACAAGTAAATAAATAATAAAGTAGATACTTTAATAACATATTGAAAAACCTCAAGAGGGAAAACGGTCGCTTCCTTCATGCATAAAACATGATAAAACTATTCCCGTTACTCATCTATCAACAGTATTACTGACTTAACATCAAACCGGAATATTTAAAAGACTTCAAAAATTAACCGATTTTAATGATACTTTTTTTGGTTTAGAATAGCTGCAAGAATTCGAAGATAAATAAAATAAAAACAGCCTTATTTTCCTTATCACTATTTTAACATTTGTTTGTATCTTACAGCTAACTAAATATATAAAGGTAATTGCTAAATCAAATAATTAAAGTTTAATAAAATAAACTAAATAGTGTAAGGACCGCCTAGGGCGCTGAAAGCCTCCTCCAAGTTTTTCCAGCCGTCCCTGTCTCCTGTTGTTCTCGGCCAAAGCTTGCCAGCTACTTTGGCGATGTCGTCGTCCCATCTCTTGTATGGTCGACCTCTTTTTCTTTTACCGTCTCGGGGCACCCAGTTTGTAACTACTGGAGGCCACCTGTTGATGGGTAATCTTTGTGAGTGACCAGCCCATTTACACTTCAATCCTAGAATACGCTGTGCCACGTCTTTCATCTTAGTTTTCTTCCTAATGGTATGACTTCGAAGATACGCCAAGGAATTCCTCATAATCAAAAGGAAATGTACATATGTATGTAAAAAGGTAATCCCGGAAGATTGATACCTAATTATGGTCAAGGGTGTACTCGCCTGGACTGGACTTAGACTACAGAAGCAAACTAGCATACACAAAATTAAGATATGGTGGGCAATTATATACGGTTTTGAAGATTATAGTTCTTATTTATATCTTTGGTTTGTGCATGTGAGAGATGATATGAGTAACCCCCTTCGCACACGGCGTCGTAGCGTAAGCGTATCGTAACTCGCGCGTACGACGAGAGCAGTACGAGCATGAACATTTTCAAACAAGTCCGCACACAAAGCGGTGTTGCAGCGAATCGTAGGAGGTGTTTATTGTCATTGCGTCGTAACAATACCTACGCTTACGCTACGACGCCGTGTGCGAAGCAGGGGGGTGACAGCTCTATTTCCAATCTTACAGTTCTGGCGCTGCTGTAGCTTGCTACATATTATTAATCTGTGCTCTGCTTATAGTGTTCAATTTTGTGTCAATGTGGTGTACCTACGTCATTGGTAGTTTGACACCTCTGACAGTTTGAAAGGTAAATAATGTAAATCGGCCATTGTTTTTTTCATATCACATCGAGTCGAGCAGTTTATCTCGTGTTTTCCTCCGTTTACAATACAATTCCACGCAATATCACTGATCGCTGTACTCCGTACAGTGATCAGTGATATTTATTTCTTTTACTGTGCTCCATACTTTCTCGTCATGGCGTTGTGCATATAAGTGTTGTGTTGGTGGTTGTGATTCAACAAGTAAAACTCGCAGACTATTTTGCATACTCATGAACGATAAATTACTTGGTTTGACAAAGAACCTATTGATGACTAAACGTGTTTATGAAAAACATTTTGATCAAACTCAATTTGACCAGTCTGGTGTTCGAACCCGTTATTCCTATCCTTGCTTGTTTACGGAACAGGAAATTGCTCATGGCTTACCACTTGCTAAAGGTATGAATGTAAACTTTTAATGTAACCTATACTTTAGCTTGCAACTAACTTTCGCCTAGAGCAACAGTTAGTTGTCATCTTAGGGCTCCTTCAGACACACATCTTGTCCAACTTAATCTGTATTCTTCCACTTTCTGTAGCTTTATGTTTACAATGTTCTATAGATTTTTTTAATTCAAAATATTTTTAATATGAAATTATAACAGTAAAGTAATTTAAATTAACTATTCAAGAAATTACTTTAGTTGTTCAACTTACAATTGTATGTCTGCGGGAGCTCTTACGCACAATTATAAACTTTAGTTGATTAAATTATAAAATGCAAATAAGTTGTACAATAGTTGGCCCACTTACAATATTATTTGTCTGCGGGTGCTCTTAAAGCCCTCTGTCCTACACGTTTGTTGCCCTTCTCACTACACAAAACCTACACAAATCATCTTCAGTTCTATCGAATCTACTTATACTACTAGGCATTAATGCTTTAATGTTTTTAATAATTCCAGGGTATCATATACAGCATGAAAATAATTATTGTCAGAGCCGAGAACAAAATTATAACAACTCAACAGGAGAAACAATTACCATCACAAGTATGAATAAATTGATCTTACTTGAGAAATTAATTACACAGAGGCTATGACAGAATCAGACAGTAATGTCAACCCTGTAAAGCTTAAATTACTAGCTCACTCAACA